>JARHVA010000158.1:4430000-5912500 GCA_037957365.1 Torreya grandis | reverse complement strand
CAAAATTATGATGAAGGAGGATATTAACATCATGATAAAATTAAAAGGGATACATTTTTAAGGAGGAAAATTACACCTACATGTTTGTGTTATAGTCTTAGAAGGCCTACTTACTAGGTAGAATGAACTTTTGAAGGCAATAGGTCTAGTTTGATCACCAAAAGGCTTGAGCAAGTAATTTGGAAATATTAAAAGGATAAGGAGTGGGAAATGTCAATGTTTGAATGGAATATATCAGCTAAATACACAAAATTCATATTAAAATCAATTCAATAAGACCCTACAACCATGGAATGCATTGTGAATCTACTATGAAGGTGACTTCTCATGAAGGGTTTATGAACAGGGTTATAGTTTAGATTGAATTGAAGGTATTTCATGGATGATAGAATATATCAATTCAAAATGGGAGAATAACATACCAAGTCTAATTGAGGGTTTTAATAAACAAAAATATAGCCTATAGCCCTCTCAATGTTGCACTTACAGCTCTAAGGTTGGACCTACAAATATATAGGTAACAATGTTAGATCAAGAATCATTTCAAGGATTTAGAGAGTTGGTTTGATCATTTGAAAGGAACAACAATATCATGAACTAAGAAATATCCCTAAGATTTTCAAGTTCTAAATATCCATAATACAAAGAGAATTAACAATTTGTATCCTACTAGAACCTATAGTCCTGTATGAAACTTATCATAATAGAGATTAGGGTTTTGATCATTATTTAGGCCTTTTAAGGGATCAAGAAGGCATGCCTTCATCTAGGGTTTGAAAATTTTCCTAATGTGGTATCTAATGTGTCAATTTTCAAGAGTAAAATAAAACTTATACCTATATCCACTATGAAAGAGTACCTTATAGGCTTGTATATTACAAGGAATAAAGGTTTTTGATCATCAAGAGGGTTTCATGGTTAATGTTAGAGTCCCTTATTGCATAAAATCAATGAGATATCATGTTTCAAGACTCATAATGGTGACCAAGAGGTTAAAAATAATGACATGTGGGTTCTAAAAATGAGTGATAGTCATTTATAGCCTAGGCAAGGCATCTAACAATGCATACTAATGATCACCTACAGCTAGATGAATAAACTAGGAAATAAGAGACAACATAAGGGTTTGATCACTGTCACTCCAAGGGGAATATGGAATATGGATCATGAAGAATAAAAGTGTTATGATCAAGGCTCATTATCAATTAATGATTGATTAGAGTACATAAGAACCCTATTCTCAATCCATACAAAGGACATCACACTAAGTCATCAAGCCAACAATGGAAGGGTCTATCTCAATGAGTTGTGAAGTGTCATGTTGTTATAAGACAAGGTAGGGTCAATTTAAAAATTTCCATTCAATAAAGGTAATATTTGAAGGAAGGAAATCTAAAAGAAGGAATAGAGCACCTACAGCCCTTGAAAAGGTCTTTATGCCTTGTATTCACCTATAGGCCTATAGGTGTTTTCACCTATAGTTGAAGATGTAAGGTCATAAAGGAAATAAAAAAGAAGGTGCAACCTAAACTCTCCTAGGTAAATAGGTTTCTTATAAATAAAGGGAGGCTTATCTAAATCAAATATTATGATGAATTAAAGGATGCAAATAACCATCCTATAGCCACTATCATGTAAACCCAAGAGGTATGGTTAATAAGGTTTACTTGATTATCCTAAAGTTTTCTTAGTACTTTAAGGGAGCCAATTTTGATTGTCAAAGTATTGGTGGTTTTGAGACTCTTAATTTCATGAAGAGTATCAAAGGAAAAGGCATGTTAAGGTTTAGAGGGTTTTATAAATGAAGAACCCTATAGCCTACTATGAAATTCTATAAGCTTAGTGGGAGTCAAAACTCAGTTAGTTAGTTCATGACAACTTCAAGGCTTGTAAAGATGGAGTTTTTGCTCATTGGATGAAGATAACTGATTTCATTAAGATGGCTTAAGGACAACATAATATAGGGCTTGGAAAGTATAAGATCAAAATACACATACAACCACTTGCACTCAATCATATTTCCAAGGTGACATTGGTGGATGCCATAATGACCTAGTTCTCAAATGGAGGTCATATGCTCTAGAGATCACTTCATGATATCCAAAGATGATTTAAACCTAGTATTGGCTTTGGAGATGTTACAATGCATGACCATGTTTGTCAAGAAATAATAATCTATACAAACATCTAAATTTAACCTACAATCAACAAAGAATGAAACCCTACAATCAGTTTGGTAGAAAGCAGGTGTTTCAAAGAAGGTTTCAAAATTCATCATGATTATGGAAAGATGGTGAGGTTTTATCCTTATCAAGATGTAGGTGATGCTACTCAAGGATATTATAGTTAGTTTACCTTATCATAGTAAGCTACAACCATGCTAAACTACAAAGTTATCCTCACAATCATGACAAGATGAGTTTTAAGATATCCTTAGGATAGGATGGGCATATGAATACATACTCATGATTGGATAGGTGATCATGGACTTGTCAAGAGGGCCGTAGTACTATTTGGTCATGACAGAAGGATGATAGTACATAGCTAGGTGTACGAAAAAGGATGGAGTCTGGAATATAAGGTGAGTTATGAATCAAGAAGTGGTATGGAATGAGAGTTATAAGTGTTATAATAGATTTATTATCAAATAAGGGATGTTGATATCATTTTAAACACCAATTTTTATACTCTACATCTCATTTATCCCCACTTTGATGTTTGTACTTTATCATGATGCATAGCTCTTGATAAGACTTTGAGGGAATAAGGTCAAAAGTATTCAAGCTAAAGAGTGAACCTATGAGGACTATGTTTTTGAAATTTTAAAATAATTTTATCATGGTATAATGCTTCCATGAGTGGAAATAATTACCTAATAAAATCAAACCCTATACATTGTATGGAATATGCCAGTAGAGAAGCCTAGAAATGCTTATTGCGGACTCAAAATCATTCTAAAAATAGGGATAGTGATTTTTTTTAAACTAATAAAGGATATATTTATCTAAAAAATGATTATTTTGACCTTTATTTCCTATAAATACCATTAAATAACCTTCAAGTATGCAAAACTCAGTCAAAACTATAGATAGTCCATGTACGAAAGTGAAAATTAAGGGAAAATTTAGGATTTTAGGATCTAGAGGTGGAGTTAAGACATAAAAATATGTAAAAAAATTCATAATGAGTTAGATAAATATTTTTGAAAAATTCATGGCCATTGGACAAGTGCACATATTCACTGCTTTGTCTCAGACATCAACTTGTTTGTTTGAAGTCACCATTGGAGCATGCTTCATCCTGGAGTGCCTTAGAAGCTTATAAAGCTAAGTAAATGATTAAAAAACATGGGATGATGATTTTAAATCATAATAAGACCTATAAATATTTTAAAAAATCTTAATTTTATGCAAACCATGCTCACATAGTGTTTTATAGGCAAATAGGCACTTAGGCCAAAAAGGCATTTTTGGACTTTTCAAGAAAAAATGACTTTTAGAGTGTTTGTATAGTATGGTACAGGTCATATAATGAATTTTTTAGGATTTTTGAATCTTTTAAGGAACTATTTTCATCATAATGGAGTTTTTCACTTTTTGTAGTTCTTAGCACCCTTTCAAGCCACCTGTTCAGATGCTCATTTTGTTCACCACATGTGGAGTTTGGCCAAATGCTCTTATAATGTTTTTAAGAAACATATGAAAGTAAAATTAATGAAAATTTGAGATAAATTTAGGTAATATGCTTTATTAATAATTGTGAAGAGCGTAGGTAGCCCAGAATGGAGTCAATTCCCTAAAGGCAAATTTCATTCACATGGTAACTTTTCATATATTTTGCATAGGAGCTCAATATTTTTAGAAATGTTATAAGGGTAAATTTTCAAAAAATAAATGAAATATTTTTAGGATTTTGAGTTTTTTACCTCATGAATCATTAGTTTGAAGATTCATCTTTAAAACCCTCCTAAATGCCTAAAAAACTAGTTTTGAGAAAAATGGATTTTATTGCCATAAAATTACCATGGATCAACATAAAAAATTTCAAACATAAATTAAACACTTATAGGATTCCACAAATGTCATTTTAATGCATGGATATATACATATGAAGACATAAATCATATTTTTTTGTAAAAAAAAGTGTGTAAAATGAAGTACATGGCAGTTCAAGGGAATATAACCAATGTAGATCTAACCTTAGGACTTGTTATTCATCTTAAAATTTGTTTTTGGTCATGAATAATCTATTGTATCTATCAAATCAAGAAAAATGGCCAGTCTACTAGAAATTTAATCAAAATAGGCCTAGTCAACCCTGTTGACTAAATGACAAAGATTTTCTCATAAAAATCACATTTTTGGTGATGAGGAATTGTTTTTAAGGTGTAATTTGTTTTTTTTTCAGGTTTCATAGTTTATTTTATAGGTTTTATGGTTTATAAGTGCACAAGTATCCTTTTGGTCTATTTCACCTAGTTGGACTAATTGGTCGATTGCTCAAGTTAAAGTTTGGCGTTAAAACAAGATAACAGAGAGTTCATTTTGGAGTTACATTCCAATTTTATGTTGTTTTAAGAAGATAATTATGAATTTTTAATCCTCCAATATCCTTTTCATACAAAGAGGTATTTTTGGAGTTGATTGGTCTTATACTTTGGTTGACTAGTCAACAAGTCATGCTTTTCTCCTTGTCGTCTCATGCATTCAATGTTCTAACTCAATTTCAAATGGAGTTATACATCCAAGTTTTGGTGTGTCTTTTCATGAAAAGGAAGGCTAATTGAGGTTGACTAGTTTAAGCTCCATTTGACTATTTTTCAAGTACCACATCCACTCTTGGTTTCCATGCAAAGGAGGACCTTCTCTCTTTCCAACTCAACTTCAAGTTATATTACTTTGAAGATTATGTCATATAATTACATACAAAGGATAATTATGACTTTTAAAACTTGGACCCACCACCATATTCCTATGACAAAGTTTAAAAAGCATGCAAATTTTATGGAGATAAAGTTTTTTATGAATTGTTCAATCTTTGTAAAAAGAGTTGAGTCAACCAAGACCACCCCTTATCCCTTTTTAATGCCACTTAGGTCTTGGATTGGGTTTAGAGACATATTTATTGGATTTTTCAAGCCATTATTTCATTATTATGAGAGCAAGAGAAGAAATTGTAATCTAAATTATACATAAATAAAGAAGATTTTATTTTTCATATGAGTTTTTGATAGGAAATAGAGTGTACTTGATTATGTATCAGCATATAAGTGAGATTATATCTCCTTCTAATAGGTCCCTTCCTCACCTATTTATTTACATCTCACCTTCTACAGGTCATTTTAAGAGGTAAAATAAATTTTGTAATCGAAAATCCTTTCAACCCTTCATCTAAAATATTTATTCTTAAGGGAAAATAGGAAATTTATTGGTTTATATGCATGCATTAATTTCAATAGTTTCCAAAGAATATAAAAATTTTAGGTACATCACCACTTTAATCAAGATTTTATTTTACTTTCCCCTTCCTCTTTTCATCTAATAAATCATAGTAGTTAGACTTAATAGACAAATCTTAAGGTAACAAGCCCTCTCTAAAGGTTCTTCTCATCATAGAGTCACCCAAACTCTGAAAAGTTCCCATTGTATCAGCTAGAGAGAAGGTGTGCTTGCACACCTTCAAGTAGGGTGCACTTTAGAGTGATAACAGGCTCAATTTGACCCTACATGCTTATCCTAGTGTTTTAGTGGCTTAGGATGTGTTGATTCTAAATGTTCCTCCTTAATTTTTTTATGCTTATCAAAGACTTCATGGCCAAAATTATGGGTTATCTAGTAGAAAATTTGTCCTACATGTATTTTAGGATAAGGTATGAGATTGATGTATCCATTAAAGCTAATCCCATTACATAATTTCACATAGAGCCTTGTAGACCAGATAGTTCAAACATAAATTGTAACATCTTAGATGAGAATTACCACCCAATTAGTCAAGAACTAAACACTCATCTTGAGGAGATACAAGATATGTTCTTAGATGAGTTATGAAGTGAAGATCAGCTAATTAACCCCTTAGAAGGTGTTGAGGAAAGAGACATGAGGGTATAATACTTACATGAGGAGAACTAGTCTATGACATCCCTCATTAGGCCTCAATAAGACTCTAGTAGACTATAAAAATTGTTATTTGATGGATCAAGGAGCAAACATGGAGTAGTTTCAAGTGCAATGCTAGTATCCCCTTATAATCATAAGTATTTCTCTTCTTACATATTCCAATTTAGTTGCTCTTGTAATTCAATAAAGTATGAGGGCATTATCCATGGTCTTTAATGGGATAGTAAGAGAGGGATAAAGTAGTTACAAGCATATGGGGATAATGATTTTATAGTGCATCAGGTTGGAGGCCAAAACATCTCCAAGAATCCTTTAATGAAATCTTAAAATCACAAAGTGTGGGAGCTAATTGAGGACTTTGAGGATTTCAACATCCAAGTAGTGCCAAGGAACCAAAATGAACATGTTGATAGGTTGATAGCTATGGGAGCTTAGTTTGATATCCCAAAGGAGTTAAAGAAACCCAAGGTGAATCCACATGTTAAAGTTGTGGAAAGACCATTAATGCCAGATAATGAAGCTCATTATTAGGTCTTTGATAGTGACAAGTAGATTGCTATTTCTTATAGTAGGAAGTAGAGTTATCAATAAACTAGGATAGATTTCAACATTAGTATGAGGAGAAAATTGTTTAGCTAAGATCTAACAAGCTTCCTAAATATCTAGTCACCCTTAAAGGTCTTTTTTATGAGGGAAATCATATGAAGAAAGACAAGGCAGTGATGTCAACTAATGAAGAAAACTATGAAATAGTCCTTATCTTTGATGATAGGCTCCTCAAGCTTGGAAAGGTAAGCACTAAGGCTAAAAGTCATGCTTTTATATAACTTTGTAGAGAATATGCAGACATCTTTTTTTGGGAATATGATGACTTGAGAGGCTTTGATCCCAAGCTAGCCCCAAACACTATAGAGTTAGAATTGATGCCAAACCTATGATGCAAAATAAAGACCTATCAACCCCAAAATTGAAGATATTATGAGGAAAGAACTAACCAAATTGATTGAATCCAATGTCATCTTTATCAGTAAGCACTCCTAAGGGTTAACAACTTGGTACCTTTGAGGAAGATGAATGGGGAGATTATATTTTCCATTGACTTTAGGGACCTAAATAGGGTCTCCTTAAAACATCACTACCCCTTACCATCTATGGAACAACTCCTTCAAATAGGTGTTGGTTCAGAATGCTTCTCTCTTTTGGATGGGTATTCAGTTTATAACCAAGTGCTGATAAGAGAAAAAAACCAATACAAGACTACCTTTACCACAAACTAGGGCACATATACTTACCAAAATATTCCTTTTGGGTTGTCAAATACTGGGGCAAATTTTCAAAGAGGTATGGACATGGATTTATAAGGATTTTTGAATGAGATGGTGTTGGTTTACTTGGATGACATCATAGTTTTCTCCAAGAAGTCTAGTGAGCACTTAGAACACCTAAGATTGATCTTTGAAAGGTGTAGAGAATATGAGATATCTTTGAATCCCAATAAAAGTGTGTTTTCCATTCATAAGGGTAAACTCTTAGTACATACTATCTCAAAGTAAGGATTAGCCATTAACCCTAACAGAATAAGTGTTATCTTAGAACTATATTTAACCAAGCATAAGAAAGGACTCCAGAGCTTCCTTGGGAGAATAATTTTTTTGAGAAGGTTTATACCTAGTTTTGCAAACTTGGTCAAACCCATCACTGCCATGATGAAGAATAACCAAGTGTTCACTTGGTCAAATGAAGGTAAAGAAACATTTGAGGCTATCAAGAAAGCCATTATCTAAGCACCCTCACTCATGAATCTTGACTTCTCAAAGGATTTCATATTGTACACCTTTTCTAATGTTGACAATATATTAAATATGCTTATGCAAAATAATGTTGAAGTAATTGAGTAGACAATTACCTTTTTTACACAAGGGCTAGAGGGGTGTGAGGTAAGATACACTTTTATACAAAATCAATTTCTTGAAACTTTGAAAAGCCTTCAAAATTTCAAACCAATGCTCTCTAATAGCAAGCTTTGTCTTATTGTGTCTCATCCTAAAGTGAGAGATTTTCTCCTTAACAAGGACTTGAATGAGAAGAGGGCTAGTTTGATTACCAAGGTCATGGAGTATGATGTGGAGATCAAAGTCACTAAGAAAGTAAGAGGCAAAGACCTATGTGAGAATATGGTAGATGATCTCCAAGAAGATAAAAAAGTTGTTTTCATGATGCAAGACAACTCATAAATAGATGCACCTCTACCTCATACCATTTGGCTCTAAGATATGACACATTTATTAATAAAAGGTGAGTGCCCATAAAGTATAGATATGGGAAAAAAGATATTTTAGACTTTAGTCCATATATTATGCATTGGTTGATGGGGTTCTATTTATAAAATATGTTAATGGAGTTCTTCTTAGGTGCATAGATGATAATCAAGTGAATAGACTCTTATAAAAATTCCATGATAGGCCTGTAGGAGGCCATTATACTCCAAGGACTAAAAAAAAAGGTAATGAGATCTTGTTATTATTAGACCAAAAATTTTAAGGACTCCTATGCATGGGTCAAAAAGTATAAAAAGTGTGTTCTTTTCGTAGGTAAGAAAAGATTGGCATCCCTTCCTCTCAACTTAATCTAGGTGGAAAAACCTTTCATGCAATGGGGTTTGTATTTTAGAGGAATGATAAATCCACATTTTATTAGAGGACACAAATGGGTACTCATTGCTACTGACTACTTCACTAGGTGTGTGGAAGCAATTGCCTTGAAAGAAGATAATGAAACAATGGTGTTAGACTTATATGATAACATAGTGATCAAGTTTGGTGTACCAACCATAATAATTAAGATAATTCCTTAGAATTTACTAGAATGAGGACAAGTGATTTGGTGCTTTAGTTGGGCATATACCTTAATTAGAGAGTTTGGCATACATAGTTAAGAACAACCATGTCGGCTGATAGAGTGACTCCTAAATTTGCCATTACCAACTCACTAATTATCTTGGTATATGGGAAGGAAGCCAAATTTCCCATATATCTTGAGTTATCTACCTTGGAATTATACCATCAGCTTGAGTTGATTGAAAGTGAACCTATGAATATGAGGATGGCAGAAATCATGGAACTTGAAGAAGCAAGGGACCTTACCATGAATACATTGGATTTGCATCAAGCCCAAGTCAAAAAAGCCTTTGATAAGAGATCCATATCAAGGGAATTTAAATAATGGGATATATTTCTAAAATTGGATTCAAATAAGGCCAAGCTAGGAAACCATACCAAGTTTGATAGCTTATGGAGTGGTCCTTATTTGATCCATGGATACATACAACATAATTTTTTTCAGCTTGCCCAATTGGATGGAGAGGTATTACCCATCCTAGTCAATGGAATTCATTTAAATACTTGTTATTAGGAAATTTTATAGTCATTGTATATTATAAAGTAGATTTCCATGTTTTCCTCTAAGTGCCATGTGCACATTATTTTTAGTTGTGTGTTTACTTTCTATAAATGCCTTGAGCACAATGTTTTTTTTTGCTTCCTATTATCCTTGTTACTTCAAGAAGAGGAGTTTTTTGGAAAGGGATAGCCTTATATCATTTATTTTTATTTGGGAAGGAAGACTTGTGAATTTGTATGCCTAATGTATCAAATAAGGCAACTAATCTATTGTATAACATGCATGCAATCCCAAGAGGTTGTCAAAAATGTTAGCCAACATTGGCCCACATAAGAAACTTTTACCTGGATGTGGTTTGAATAGCTAAGTAGAATACTATTGAGAGAGTGATCCAATGGTGAAAATAGAAGATAGATTTATGAGAGGATTTTTTGTTATTTGTAATCTTTTGAAGTACTTAAAGCAAACATAATGTGTGAATTTAGTGATCTTGAAGAACCAAACCATCATGGCATGTCACATAGGAATGAATAGGTATAAACTTGAAAAGATGATCTAGTAGTGAGAGACATGCTTGAGGACATCAAATAAAATCCATAAGAAGTAGTCATTTGAATTCAAAAATCTTTAAAGGATCCTGAGAGTGAATGCAGTGCTACCAAATGTCAAAATCTCACTTAATCAGAGCATAAATCGATAGCACATGGATAATAGCTTGAGTCAGTGGGACCATCAAGATTAATAGAGTGATTTAAATCTTAAAAATTGATATCAATGGTGATAATAGGGTCAACAAGTCAAAAGGTCTTAGGATTGAACAGTGGGATGATAAGTGGCATGATCATGATGAATCAAAGGATTAATGGCATGTGTTTGATCAAGAATAAAGGGGATCAATGGCATGCATTCAATCATGCAAAGGAAATCGATAGTGTGCATAAGGTTAAAAGGTTAATGAGCTAGATTGCATGTGAGGTTGACATGTGGTGTAAGCATGTCAACAAGATGAATATTGATAGTAATATCCACACATTAAACATAGGGTTGCCAAGTGTCATAATTTGGGAAGCTTGTATCAAAAATTGATAGAGAAAATTTAATTAGGTTCTAGGAGGCACAAGAAGGTGACA
This sequence comes from Torreya grandis, assembly GCA_037957365.1. Taxonomy (NCBI): domain Eukaryota; kingdom Viridiplantae; phylum Streptophyta; class Pinopsida; order Cupressales; family Taxaceae; genus Torreya; species Torreya grandis. The sequence continues at coordinate 5,901,855 of JARHVA010000158.1, read as the reverse complement.
CATGTTAGAAGAAGCAACAATCACATTTTAAAATATGATAAATAGCAAGACAAGGAGGTGCCACCTAGGTGAACACATCAAATAAAAAGATTTTTTCCACCTAGATAGGTAAAATACATAAATACGAGATCAAATATGATCCAAGTTATCAGAGTAGACACTGCAGATTTTTTTATCACCATTAAAGCTTTGCTAAAGCTTCTCAAAAGCTTTCAAACATAGGTTTTATATTTTATGCATGATCAATAAACCCTAACCCATGGATCTTAATTGCAATTATGGATATAATAAAACTAATAAGGTGATTGGTTTTCATCTATAGTAGACCTATATTTATATTTTTTAGTAGGAGAAATTTTGTAATTATGGAAAGAATGTGTTAGCCTTCAACATAGTCATATCCTTGACAAATAGGCACCTAGAGTCATTTAAAGTATACATAGTCATGGCTATGTCAAGTTCATGGAGAAGGATATTTTGGTGGTTGGATATTGCGGGTGAAGCATTGAATTCTTTTTCAAGGTACTTAAGGTTTTACTTCTTGGAAGGATCATGAATCATCATATTCAAAATGGATTCTTTTATTCTAGTGCCTTTTCTTAGCCAATGAGAGGATTAAAAGGATATCGAGAAAAATAAAGGTTAATTTATCGATGGAGGAATAGTCTTGATTTGATTAAAATGTGGTTAAGAATTCATTAAAGGGTGGTGGTATCTCATTTATTGATTTTGATTACATGCCTCTCCTCTATCTTTCCCTTTTCTCCTACATCTCTCTTTTTCTCCCTCATTATAGCTCTCTCTTGGATTGGAGATAGGCTCTCTCATTTTTGAAGAGTAGGAGACTTTCATTTGATAAGGATAGACCCTGTCAAAAAAATTTATGAATTTTTTTTGAAGAAATAAAAGACTTTCTTTACCTATCTCCTTCTTCTAAACTATATTTAACAAAGCTTGTGCATGATGGCATTGTGAAGGTGAATCTTCCATGTCCATTATCCTTCTTTCTTGCCTATTTTGAGGTGTTTTCAAGTTAGTTTCAGGTCTAAACTCATGATATTTATGCTATTAATGGATACTAGGTGTGAATCTTAGAATTCCTCTCCACTTAATTCATTTCTTGTGAGCCTAGTTCATGAAACCCTTATGTATATTATCTAGATTGTGAGATTGTGTGAGCTAGTATTATCTTATGCTTCTTCAGTATTTATTTCATGCTTATGTGAGTTCTCATTAAATTTGGTGCATCACCTTTTACATCTATTAGTAACTCTTTTACCCCCTCTCTATCCCTTTAAGGACTATTTTAGATAATCTGGACTTATGTCCCTAAATTGGATGGGAGATAATATTTTAGAATGAATAGTTTTTTGGTTTTGTGTAAGTTGCATTCAAAGAGTATGGTAATAATATAAATTTATTCCCCATTTATTATATTGGAGAGAATTTAAAATTATGAAATTTTGAACAATGTAGGTATATTATAGATATTTATTTTTCATTCGGATTATAGATAAGTCCAAATTGTTTGAAATAGTCCCTCTTTTCTTAGTAGAAGCATTAGTCTAGGTGATCCTTCAAGAGGACGCTGACCTTCTCTAGAGGTTCAACCTCATTATAGATTATCCATAGTTTGAGGTTATTCTTATTGTGTAGCTTAGTTGGAGAGAGCCTAAAGAACCCTCTCCAAGGGTGAAAATTAATCCTATTACATATATCATTAACCACATGTTTATAATTAGCTAGAAAACCAAGTCATCTTCCCCCTTGGTGATGAAATCCAAGTAGGTAAGCCTTGGGTAGATAATTGTTTAAATGCATTTTAAAATTATGTGATTTGCTAGTGTGTGAAAGAAAGATAAAAGTAGTGAAACTAAATGGTTTATTGAAAAACCACCTAATTAGACTATGTGATCTATTCTAAGCATGCAAATAACTAAAAGTGAAAGTGTGAAGTAATTACTAGCATATAAATATTAATTCTTAATTTGAAACATAGTATAGTGTGATTTTAGATGATAGTGTATTCAGACATTATAGAACATAGTCAAAATTATCATTATTGTATCTCTAAATCAAATGTCTTTAAGAACTAAAAACTAAAAACAAAAGATGAAAGAAAACCTGCAAGGGTTAGATTCATGTTGGGTTCACTAGAATGTATACAATCAAAAATGTATTAGATCTATAAATCAATCATAGCTCAGAGAAGATATATCTTACTTACACTTCCGATTGGGGATATATTAGATAATTGTGAACATGACCAATATGTGAATTTTATATAACTAATTAGGGGATCTCTTATTACAATAAGATCACTAGGGAGGGTTCCAAAGCCTCCAGTCAAGAAAAACTATGAAATAACCCTAACTAAGTCCTATGTTTTCATATTCACTATACTAATAACAAGTAAAGCAAAGAAATATAATCTAGTGCTCACCAAATATTATGGGACAAAGTGAGGGGTAATAAATAATAAAATTAAACATGCATAAGAGACATATACTCACATCAATGTATATAAAATCCTAATGCATGGAAGATAAGAACAAATGCATATCTATCTACTCTTACAAAGGAGGAATAAAGTTAGGAACACTTACCTTTGAAGATTAACCTATCAAGCCTCAATATATCCCTTGGATAAGATGATTCAAAAGATTTTTTTGTGGTATGTAATGATGAAAAGGATGAGTTATCTCTATGCTACACAACCCATCAATGTATCCAAAAGACTTCTCCATAAGACAAGATCCATATCTCCAAAAAAATTATGAAACCCTAAGCTTGCTCCTCAAATAGAATGGTGGATAAGTAGATGAAAAATATATTTTATTTCTTATTATATTCTCTAAATAATGGTGAAATGATCTTGTATATATAGGAATATTTAACCCTAATCCCTTCTGAAATTTTTAGCCGACAGGGTCAACCCATTCGACCTAGTACTGATATTGACAAAAACTCACTAGGTCACGGGCTAGGTCAGCCAAGAGCTGACCTAACCCTTAAATTAATTTCACCAATAAGAGTACAAGTTTGATCCAGTTGATTTATTACTATAAACTTTTGAAAAGGGTTTTAGGTTAGGAAAAGGGGGATGAAATTTGGGAAATGACTAGAGGAGTATACAAGAGAGAAGAACAAGCTTAGGGAAATGGTTTTCAAGAGATAAGTGTGTAGATAAAAAGTGGAAAAAGGTAAAATAATCTTATGAAGCACCAATGATTTTCCAACCCATTTCTTGGTACACCCCTTAAGGTGTGCACTAAGAGATATTGAGAATTGATGAGTTCCTGCAAGATAAAGAGTGTTGATAATTAATAAAAGTTTGAAAATATTATGCGTATATTGGTTATTTAGGTATTGCTCGACTTCAACTTGTAATCCATTTTTCCCCATTGATTTGAATTCTCCTTCACATTTTAAGGATTTAGAGTTTTTAAGGGAAATTATTTGCATAGTGGTCTCTACAAGTAATTGTAAGCTTTCTCACCAGATAAATGATCTATATATGAAGGCAAGATGAGCCCATAAACCATGATTTCCTCTCTACAAGTGGATATGAGTGCGTTAGGGTGGAAAATGACACCACCCCTCTATTTTCCTCTTCTAGGTGTTATTTTCTAGGCCTAGATTGAGTTCTAGATTGTTGATTCCAATCACCAAACCTCTTTACATAGTAGGTTTCAGATCCTAATTCCTCCTAGAGGCATTGTTTTCAGCTAAGACTTTATTTTCTCTTTACACTTTTATATTTTTAGTAAGTTTTTATAATAAAATAGTTCTAAATTAGTGAATGTTATCATCATTATATTATTATCCTAATTTTGTATAGTAGTTTTATCATCTAGGGTTTTCATATAAATCCAAAATCTGATCAAATAATAATGTTATGAATTAGAGCCACTTTACTTATAAATCACACACTACTAAATTTTGTGGAAATAAAAACAATAATGAGATTAGTTATCATTACCCATTTACACACACACACACACACACACACACACACACACACACACACACACACACACAGAGAGAGAGAGAGAGAGAGAGAGAGAGAGAGAGAGAGAGAGAGAGAGAGAGAGAGAGAGAGAGAGAGAGAGAGAGAGAGAGAGAGAGAGAGAGAGAGAGAGAGAGAGAGAGAGAGAGAGAGAGAGAGAGAGAGAGAGAGAGAGAGAGAGAGAGAAATAACTAATATTTATATTATAATATATTTATTCTTTACATAATCATTTTGCATAACACCTCTCAAAACTATTTATTTTTGAAGAGATGTGGTAGAAGTGATGTGATTTTAATTGAGAATAAGTTTTTTTCAATGTAATTTAAGACAAAATTAGATGAAGTGGGTTATTTTTTGTGAAGGATTAGATAAGTTTTTGAATTTTATCTATCATTTTTAAAATATTCTACTATTCTTACATATGGTAAATTTTTTTAAACATTAAAAATATTATTTTTATAAACCCTATATTGATTTTAAAAACTTATCTTTTATGTCATATATATAATTTAATCATAAAATAGCTATCATACACCACATTTACATAGATCTTCAAGCCTTGTACAAAGATTTTCATTTAGCCTAGGTTCATATCCTAAAAATACACCATTTAGATTAACAGGTATACATGCATCACATGAGTTTGTATGTTACATAAATATTTCTACAAAAAAATAAAATTATTTTAATATTTATTTCAAATTTTATATTATTATAATATTTAATAGATACAATTTTATGTATAGGTAGTGTTTTAGCCAACACACCCCATTTATGAAAATGAGGACCCTTGTTCAAAATTCTACAAATTTGTGTTACAAATTGACATTAAACTTGATTAGGAACTAGTATTGAATTTCTTGTGTTGATCTAATTTACATGGGTCTGTTAGGACATAATCTTCATTTTACTTCATCTAATGTTGCTGACATTTGATTCTTTTGTTTCCATGTTGTAGGTTTACTGGGATCTCATTGATGTGAACACTACCTAGGGTTTTACACCCTAATGCTAAATTGACTCTTTCATTTTGATTAACCCTTGTTCTTTTATTGATTAAATTGAATATATGTTTAAAATCATGTTAAAAAACTTAGCCTAATTTGTTTAGCCTAAATACCATTTGAAATAGATTCAAAATTTATGTAGGGTCAAAATTACAAGGGAACACTTTTAGCTTAAAGCATTATTCTAAAGTCTTGAATATATTTATTAATACAATAAAAAAAATTAGGATAAAAATTATATCTAAGTTTATTTATGTTACTCGAGCCCTTACTTCATATATTTTATTATTTGTAGGAACAAGTTGAATGACAGACCACCAAGTGGTGAGATCTCAAAGCTTAAGTCAAGGATCAAATGGTATGTGAGATATCACTTGGGTCAAAAGGTAAAAAGACCTAATGACTAATGAAAAATATCCACATCGTGAGATTTCACTACCCCAAAAGGAGATCAATGACATGTGGCAAAGCTCTAAAGTCAAAAGGTCTAAACTAAGATTGATGGTGTATTTTAACTCATGCACCTAATATCTAATGATGTGATATTAAGGTTGAAATGTCAAATTTCTAAAATTTCCATGAGAGTTCCAAGTGGAAACATCTCAAGATACTGAATGATAGATTAATGGTTTTTGGGCCCTTCCCCAAGGTTAACAAGTTAATATACTGAAGCCCCCATGGAACTACCAAGTGGCACATGCATAGAGTATAAAGTCTTGAAGAAGTGACAAGTGTCAAAGATTACAAGAGTCAATTAAGTCAAGCACCTAAGATATATGGTGTGTGTTAACTCATATACCTAAGATCTAATATTGCATAGTTGAGATCAAAGCAATGAAGGCTTTTTAAAAGTGAATATGGTGGTGATAAGTGTCACCATTATGGGATCACTTAATAGAGATCTAATGACCCATGGGTAGAAGTAAGGTTAACAAGTCAAAGATACTAAGAATGAATAGGGGATCAACATATGGTAAGATATTAATAATCAATAGTAAATCAATGGTTCATGTTTGATCCTACATTCACAAGATCAATAGACCACATTGATATGTGCAAGCAGGATCAATGGTCTAAGATCAACATAGACTTTCAAAGGTCAAGGAACCAATAGGAAGCTACCACGTGGTATGTTTTAATGAGCTCAAACATGAATATAAATGATGAAAAATTGATCCAACCTAATGGAGTATGAAGTAATAACACATATCCAAAGGTAATAGTGGTCACTTTTTTAAATCAAATGGATAGTTTGACATGGGCATTACCACATAGATAGAATACATGGATCTTTTGACACTTAAGCCTTTTAGTTTCATAATTAAATTAGATAAGGAGTATTAATTTGTTAACTAAGTTTATATAAATTTTTTAAAAGGAATATTTTATTTTTTTTAAAGGTAGGGGCAACATGTAATGCACGATTATTATTATATTAGTCATAATTAAACAATGTCATTAGTTCTAAGGAATTGGTAAAGGGATACTCATCCTTCATATATGTATGAATTCCATTTGAAAGTGGCTAACTTAAAATATCTGATAGGTTATTCTTATAACCTTTAAGATAATTTATTATCATTTAAATGAATATATTTAGTTTTCATGCAGTTTGAGATATAATTATAAAAGTTTCCCTTCTTTACACATGCACATATTGTATAGATTTTATAAAGGCTAACTTAAACTGATAACTATAAGAAGACTCTTATATGGTTTTGACCACAATTAGAACTCAATTTATAAATATCACATGTAAGGACTTTGCATGGACTTGGAGAATGAGGCAACCCCTTCCCCAATCCTATTTAAACAATTGTAATCCACTAGTTGGATGGGTAAAAAAAAATTCAATATATAGGAGCAGAATCAACTTTGAACATTAATGAATGTGTTTATGTATTCACTCCAATTTTTTCATAATTAGGCTTATCTTCCTTTCGTTGTGTGATTTAATAATTCTTAGTGTACAATAACTATAATGATTTATTTATTGTCTTAATTGATATGCTAGTCTTAGATGTGCAATAGGTATTGAAGGATTAGTAAATTATATTGATTATTAGCAATTATGTTGATTTATTCATATTATTAAGTGTGTATAATTTATTTCTTTTGATATAGTTTTTGATGTATGTGCAAAATCTACCTCAGATACCTCATTAGCCTAAGCCATAATATCCTGATTAGGGGTGTGAAATAGCTACTCTAAAAGGGGAAACCTTTGATTAAGGCTTATGAGTTTCCTATATCAGTATCCCCTTAGACTTATAAACTATGTCTTATTGATGGTGTGTAATAACTACTTGCAACATGCATAGGTTTTGAAAGTACTTGTCCATTTAGAAACTATTTAAAGAGGCAATTCCTAAAAACACAAAATCTTATTTTCTACCTTATCCTCCCCTCCTTTTTGAGTTTGTTTTGAGTCTTACCCACTTTATATTATCAACTAGCCATCCATCCAACTCAAGTAGGAATTCACCACTTTTTTAGAGACCATACCTCTATACAAAAAACCTTGTCAATAACCTACATACCCTACCAGTTATTCCATCAATAGGTTGTTCAAACTACATACCTATAATTTATGCCCTAGAGTCAATTTTACCTCCGTTGAGAACCTAAAATGTTAGAGGCTACCTCATTGACTATGGTGTGTGTAAAAACCAAATCAATAATTCCATTGAAACTAAAAAGAGGGCTTGAACCTCTAATAATAGTAGTTATTCTTTATGTAGAATTTTGCTAGAGTCACCTAAGAGAGTGACCAAATCTAATTCTTAGGTTAGTTTTATAGTCTCACCCTTATCAAATCATAAGAGACCTAAAACTATACAAATAGCCCCATTTCATAATAATCCATCTCATCCAAATAGGAATCCTTTACCTATTAATCAGCTAATGACCCAACCACCTTCATTAGTTAGATCTTCTATTTCCATCCCAGGAGATGTGCATGATTTACCTAGGAATATTAAGAAGTATCTACCATCCTTTTCTCCTTCTAAATCAAGGAAAATAGAAGAACATATCAAATTTTTAAGGGATAATTTGAGATTAATCAATGTTTTCAATGAAGATGTTGCATGCAAATTATTACCTTTTACATTAATGGATGTTGCTTATGATTGGTATTTAAATTTAATGGAGAACTCCATCACTTATTAGGATGAGTGTCAAGCTAATTTTATTGCAAAATTTAGATAGGTTATCAGTCCCAACATAATATACCAACTCTTCACTAGTATGAAGAGAGATCTTAATGAGCCTATCCATGCTTTCAATTCAAGATTTCAAAAGATGTATGATTGGTTAAATATAGAATTAGAGATGTACAAGAGCATACTAGATTTAATTACTATGATGTTCCTAAGGAGAGCTATTATCATTAACAATTTAGCATAGACATTCAAAGAAGCAATTAATATCAACAAATAACTCAATCCTCAGGTGTTCACTATATTGAATGTCCATAATGTCTTGCCCACATTGAATCTGATTCCACATACAAATCAAAATTTCTCGATGTTCAATCAGAACTAGATATATATGTTGCCTCTCATGACACAAATAATGTAGCCAAAATATGGATTCTTGAATAATCACATGTAAGGTAATAGTTACCAGTATAATCAATAATCAACTACATCTCCTACTACTATTTTATAAGGCAATGACTCTACGAAGGAAAAACTTGAGGCTATTTAGAAGATATTCCAAAGCTAAGCAATGACTTCTTGGGCATGCAAAGGAAGATAGGTAATGTTAATTCCCTAAATAAAAATTATAATCCTACATTTCATAGGTAAAATAGGCCATTTAATAGGCCTATGAATAATATAAAGTAGGATAACAAGCTCCCAAAGATCAACATGATAGAATTAACTCTTCCTAATTGGTGCATAATTCATAATACTTCCAATCATGGTGAGCTCAACTATGTTGAATTTTATGTAACACTCAAAATCTTATAAAGATAGGTGGTTGGGAAAGATCGGATGCATAATCCACTTGAACATCATCTAGAACATAGTACTTCTATCACTTATATATTATTTGAAACTCACAAGTTTCCCTTTCTAGGTAAAGATGACAATGACTTGGAGGACAACACAGATGAAGTTCATGCTTTTCAACAATTTTAGAAAGGTGGATACAATCTAGGGAACAAACATCTACTCATAATGTCAACTCCTCCAAATACTATTTCAATTCCACCTAATCCTAGAGATGACAACAATCCACCTCCTTCAAGAGGGAATAAATAGCCTCAAACCAAGGAGAAACCTAGCAAGGGAGGACATAACATTGTCAAAGACATGAAGAAGGTTAACTAAAATATAACTCTTCATGAGTTAGCTCAGATTACCAAACAAAGGAGCTACTCTATAAATTTATTATAGGGAAGACACCTATGAATAAATCAAAAGCATCTATAGACAAATCAAAAACATCTAAGACCAATGTTATCTATAAGAGCAAGCCAAAAGTTCCACTCTTTTTATTAACAATCAAAGCATTTGGTAGGAATATTCACATTTTTTTAGTTGATTTTGTAGCTTCTATAAGTATCATGCCTACTCCCATATGTCAAAATCTTGGTTTGACATTGAGCCCTTCAAAGAGGATAGTTTCATAATTGGACAAGATAGTAGTGTATGTAGTTGGCAAACTAAGAGATGTATATATCCAAGTAGCATCCAAACCATATGTTTAGGTGACCATTGATATCCTAGTGGTGGACATACCTAAAGGCTATAGTCTACTGCTAAGTAGAGATTGGTATAAAACACTTAAAGGATATCTTTATACATATTTATCTCATATTTAGCTACCATGGAGAGGAGTTTCAAATCAAATCAAAATTGATAGAGAGCTAAGAATGAAGAATCCCATCATGGAATACAATGTCAAGAATGAAAAGGTAAATTATGAATCTCCAAGTCTTAATATTTACACCTTTTCTATGCATAATCAAATACAAAAGTCAAAATATAAAGGTTCTAATCAGCTATAGAATTTACACTTTGATGTCACTAGATCCAAGCAAGGAATTGAGCTAATTGATCCACAAGGTAAAAAGTTCTTGGTAGCATACAAATACAATTTCCATGCTTGAATAATAGATCTGAGTACAAGGATTTAATTTTGGGATTACAATTTGCACTTAACAATAATGTAAAATAGATATTAATATTTGGTGACTTTGATCTAGTGGTCAACCAAGTCAAAAACAAATATCAATTCAATCTATCTTATTTGAAAATTTACAAACATAGAGCATGGGCCCTGATTAAAAGATTTAAAGCTTTTAATACAGTAGACCTTTCAAAAGATAAAAATCAAGCTGATAATTCATTAGCTATTGTCACTATTGATTTGGAGCCCCTTTAAGAATCCAAGGTAAAAAAATTCTCCATTAAATTGGTTTTGTGTCCCTCTATTCTTGATAATGTATAAAATTTCAAAGATTTTAATGACTAGAAAATTATCCAATTTTTAACTAATTTAAGGGAATTTGAGTCTTAAATAATTTATGATAAGGATATTAATCACTTCTATCAAGAAGGATTAGATAGGGAAGGTATTCTCTAATTCAAATAAAACTGCATCCCATTATTTTGGTATATTTGGAAAGGTCATTCGATATAGACCCCCATGTTCAATAGATTAGGTAGCCCAAGGTCAACAAATCAAACTTCAAGAGAAAAAATCAAAGAAATTAACATATCTTGTGGTATGTTAATATAAGTGTCAGTTACACCCCAGAAGAGAGATAATGAGTTAAGGATTTGATCATTTTCTATAAAGGCATCATTGCTTAGATAGATGGAGACTTGAAAGTATATGACCCACATGCCATTACTCATATGATCCCCTTGAGTCTAGATCATAATCCATTTAGACAAAGGTAGAGAATAATCAATCTAATTTTGGAGCCTCTCATCCAAAGATAAGTAGAGAAGATATTAAGTGTAAAAATCAATTTCCTAATCTAGCATTCTACATGGGTGACCAATTTGGTCCCTGTAAGAAAAAATAATGGTGTTATCAGACTATGTGTGGATTTTAGGAATATGAATAAGGATTCTTAAAAGGATAATTATCCCCTCCCTTCTCTATATGAGGTGATATAAATAATAAGTGGTTTTGAATTGATTTCCTTCTTGGATGGATTCTCAAGCTATAATCAAGTACTAGTGCAATCTGAGGACATAAAGAAGACTAGATTTAACATGAAGTGAGGAACTTATGCATATAAGAGAATTCCATTTGACCTAATAAATGTGGGATCAACCTTTGAATAAATTATGGATCATGATTTTAAATGGTTGAAGGGAAAATGCATAATCATTTACATGGATGATCTTACAGTGTTTTCAAAGCATAACAAGGATCACATAAGTCACCTACAGTCCATATTTGAGAGATGAATAAGGTTTTGTGTTTTTATAAACCTAAATAAAAGTATATTTGGAGTACCTAAAGGCAAGATCTTATGGCATGTCATCACCAAGGATGGGACCACCATTAATCTAGATAGAATTCAATGAATTTCAAAGATTACACCACCAAATAATAAAAAAGAGATCAAATCATTCTTTATAAATATTAAATTTATAAGGAAGTTCATCTCAAGATTTGTAGAGATTTTTATGCCTATAAATGCCATGCTCAAGTAGGATGCTAAAATGGAGAGGAAATATAAAGTTCAAAATTCCTTATAGGATATTAAAGATGCAATATCATAGGCTCTAGTATTAATTAGTCCATATTTCATGAAAGATTTCTACCTGTATTCATTTAATTTAGAACATACAATCATTTATATCATAAAACAAAAGAAATATGAAACTAAGCATCCAATTGCATTCATGAGCACAAATTTTAAGGGTACATAACTTATTTATTCCATCATTGATAAATAGATTTTATCCCTTATCAAGGTAGTAAATAAATTTTGACATTACATCTTGAGGAATAAAATCATTACCATTGTGCATGATCCTACTGTCAATCTCACCCTACAACATAATTAATTAGGATAATGTCAAGGTAAATGGATGGTGAAATTATAGGAATTTGACATATAAATAAAGCCTAAAAAAATCATTTAAGGTCAAGGCATCATTTAGCTTATCACTAAACCTCATCCATGCATCACCATTGAAGAGATATGTGAGGCTCAAGTATCCAAAGGATAATGTTATACCGATGTCATACATTATTGGCTTATAGGTATTTGTTCCCCAACACTTAATAGAGAATGAATGAGAGCTTTAAGGATTAAATATGATCATTACATGATTAAGATGGGAGTTCTCTAAATAAGAAATTATGAATGCATTTATCTCAGGTATGTATCTATAAAGGAAGATAAAGAAATTTTAGAAAACTTGCATAAAAAAATAGGAAGTGGTCATCCTTTTAAGAATACCACAACCCACAACATCTTAATAATGGAATACTACTAGCCAATAGTTTTCAAGGATGCTCACACTCATGTGAGGATGTGCCATGAATGTCAATCTTTAGCCAAAAAGGAAGTACACACAATAATTCCCTTACAATCGATTATTTAAGGAAGGCCATTTTCCCAATGAGGTTTAGAATTTATTAACATCATCAACCCAAACTCCTTAGTTGGCCATAAATTCATGCTTACTATTATTGACTACTAAATTAGATAGATTGAAGCCATAGCCATAAAGAATTGTAGATCACAAGATGTGATTCCCTTCTTGTAAGAACACATAATAACTAGATTTAGCATGCCTATTTCTTTGGTTTGTGATAATGGACTAGCTTTCATATCAACAAAATTTATCGAGTGGGAAATGACAACTAGATTATTATCAGGTCAGCCTCTAACCATTACCCCCAAGGAAATGGATTGGCAAAATCAACAAATAATAATCTGATAGATGCAATTAGGAAATTAACAGGGGACAAGCTCAAGGACTAGCACAACTTATTTAAGTATGCTCTTTAGGTAGATCAAATGAGATATAAGAAGGCCCTTAAATCTTCACCTTATCTATTGGTATATGGATGCATCCCAATATTCCAAATTATATTGAAGTTACCCACTTATTAGTTTATTTAGGACTACATGAATCATGTAATGAAATAGAGTCAAGATTGTTGGACATAATAGAAATAGAAGATTCAAGGACCGAGGCCTTAAGAACATTCAACAAACACCAAGATGTGGTTAAGAGGTAATTTCATAAGAGGGAAAAATTCAAAGCATTCAAGATTTAAGATCTAGTGTTACTTTGGGATAAAGTCCATGAGAATAAATGACATCATGATAAGTTCTCCCAACTATGGATTGGACCATAACAAATTTTAGAGATCATGGTAAATAATACATTTTGTTTGAAGGACCTATAGGGCAACAAGCTTACATATCCAGTCAATGGATATTTACTAAAGCACTACTTCAGGGATGTGCCATCTACATATATTACTTATTGATGATGGATATACAAATGTATATATAGGATTAGATTAGATTTATTTATTTTTTAGATTAGATTTCTTGCTTTTTTAGGTTAGATTACTTACTTTCTTAGATTATATTTATTGCTTTCTTACATTAGATTTCTATTTTCTTAGATTAGTTATTTTTTAAGTGATCTAAATTATGTTTTCTCTAACTTTAACCAATCTAAATATCCCAACCAACTAAAATTATGACTTATATAAAGGGTAAAATTAAAATTTATCAATTTTGGACTAGTTTACAGATTGGGCATGTCCCTATGTTTTGAATCTATAGGATAAAGGTATGTAATCATGAACCATTCTAAATATTGTCATAATTGAATACTTTTACCAGGCATGTGGAAATTGTTCTCAGAATACTTGATACAAATTTAGAAATTTTTCTTGTTTTCTTGGATTAAATACACTTATCACAGTAAATACCTATTAGAAATGATAATTTTGGATATAGGTTTAGCTGACAGGGATGCTATGGTAATGATTTGTTTTATAATTATACCAAATAATTGGGTTTCCATCTCTTCTCTTTTCATTCAAGAACAAAAGAAAAGTAAAATAAGAAAATAATTGATGGGTTCAAAAGAGAAAAATAAAATCAAAAAGTTCACATGAGGAAATAAGTTCAATGTGCCATGCATCATGATTAAAATAAAATAATGGAAAGAGAAGAAAATGAATCTAAGGTATCTCTATCAGGGCTATGGATGCCTAGATGAAAGCAAAGCAATGCCTAAGCTTCTCTAATTTTTAAGCTTTAATAAAGACTAGAATGAAACTTACAGCTTCATCAAGCCTTCAAGAAACTTATCACATTAGGGGTTAAATAAATTACACATTTGACACACATAGATCCAAAAAATTAGAAGGAAAGTATGTTGTGTAAATCAGCTTAGAAGTCTCTTCCATATTTATGATTTAAGTATTCTTCTATGACACATTTCATGATTGATTTAAGGATTTATAACCGAATTTTTGGTTTCTTAAATACTCAAGAGTATTCCCCCTATGAATTTCTATTTATTGTACCCAACACACCCCATTTTTGAAAATAAGGACCCTTGTTCAAAATTATACAAATTTATGTTATAAATTAACGTTCAACTTGAACAGGTACTATTATTGAATATCTTGAGTTGATATAGTTTACATGGGCATATTAGCATATAATATTCATTTGAATTCATATAATTCTATTAACATTTGATTATTTTATTTCCATGTTACAAATTTAATGAGGTCTCATTGGTGTGAACATTGCCTAGGGTTTTACACCCTAATGCTAAATTGACTCTTTGATTTTGATGAACCCTTGGTCTCTTTTTGACTAAATTAAATTTATGTTTAAAATCATGTTAAAACTTTATCCTATTTTTTTATCCTAAAGACCATTTGAAATAGATTCAAAATTTATGTAGGGTCAAAAATACTAGGGAACACTTTTAGCCTAAAGCCTTATTTTAAAGTCTTGATTGTATTTATTAATAAAATAAAATAAAAAATTTAGGATAAAAATTATATCCAAGTTTATTTATATTACCTAAGCCCTTAATTTGAATATTTTATTGTTTTCAAGATTAGGTTGAATGATATATTTCCAAGTGGTGATATCTCAGAGCCTAAGTCAAGGATCAAATGATACACAGGCTCTCACCTGGGTCAAAAGCTCAAAATACCTAATGACTAATGTAAATTCTCCATGTGGCAAGATTTTTCTTCCCAAAAAGGATATCAATGACCCATGACAAAGGTTTAAAGTCAAAGGTCCAAAATAAGATCAATGGTGTACATTAACTCATGCACCAAAGATCTAATGATGCAAGATCAGGGTTTAAATGTCAAATTTATAAAATCTCCATGAGAGTGCCAAGTGGTAACATATAGGGAACCCACATAGTAGATAAATGGTCTATAGGCCCTTCTAAAGGGTTAACAAGTCAATAGACCAAAACCCCCATAGAGCTTCCAAATGGCACATGCATAGAGTATAGAGTCTCGAGGAAGTGATAAGTGTCAAAGATTGTGGGAGTCAATTAAGTCAAGCACCTAAGATCTATGGTGCACATTAACCCATGTACTAAAGATCTAATAGTGCATAGTCAAGATAAAAGTAAAAAAGAATTTTCAAAAGTGAATGCACTAGTGATAAGTGTCAACATTATGGGAGTACTTAATACAGATTCAATGACCCATGGGTAGAAGTAGGGTCAAAAAGTTAGGGATATTGAGAATGAATAGGGGATTGATAGATGGAAATATATTGACAATAGATAGTAAATCAATGGTTCACACTTGATCCTAGATTCACAAGATTAATAGACCATGTTGATCTATGTAAGCGAGATCAATGGTTTGAGATCAACATAGACTTTTCAAAGGTCTCAGAACTAATAAGAAGCTACCACATGGCATGTTTTCATGAGCTTAGAGATGAATATCAATGGTGAAAAATCAATCTAGACTAAGGAATCATGAATTAAGGACACATTTCCAAAGGCAATAATGGTCAATTTTTTAAATTAAATGAACATTTCACATGGGCATTGCCATATAGATAGAATATGTGAATCTTTTGCCACTTAAACCTTTGGGTTTCACTATTAAATTAGATAAGTAATATTCCTTTGTTAACTAAGTTTTTATAAAATTTTGAGAAGGAATATTCTATTATATAAAAGTAAGGGCAACATGCAATTCATATTTATGATTAGATTAGTCACATTTAAATAGTGTTATTAGTTTTGAGGTATTGTTAAAAGGATACTTGTCATTTATGCGTGTCTAAGTTCCATTTGAATGTGGCTAAATTAAAATATCTAATAGGTTTTTATAATAACCTATAAGATAAATTATTATCATTTAAATGCATAAATTTAGTTTTTATGCAGTTTGAGCTATAATTGTAAAATTTACCCTTCTTTACACATGCACATGTTGCATATCTTTTGTAAAGGATAAATTAAACTAATAATTGTAAGAAGACTCTTATATAATTTTCACCATAGTTAGACTCAATTTATGACTATCACATGTAATTACTTTTCATGGAATTGGAGGATGAGGAAACCCCTTCCCTAAGACTATTTAAACAATTATAATCCACTAGTTGGGTGGGTCAAAAAAATTCAATACTCAAGAGCATCATCAACTTTGATCATTATCAAATGTGTTTGTGTATTTCCTCTACAATTTTTATGTAATTAAGATTATATTCCTTTGGTTATGTGATTCAATAGTTCTTATTGTGTAATAATTGCAATCAATTCTTTCTTATCTTGATTGATATGTGAGTCTTAGATGTCTAATAGATATTGAAGGATTAGTAAATTACATTAATTATTAAAAATTAAGTTGATTGATTCATATTATTAATTTTGTAGAAGTTATTTATTTTGATATATTTTTATGTGTATGTGTAAAATCTACCTCAGATACCTCATTAGCTCGATCCATAATCTCTTCATTAAGGGTGTGAAATAACTAATCTAAAAGGGGAAACCTTTAACTAAGGCTTGTGATTTTCCTATATCAATATCCCCTTAGACTTATAAACCATGTCTGATTGATGGTGTGCAATAGATAATTGCAACATGCATAGGTTTTGAAATCACTTGTCCATTTAGAAACCATCTAGAGAGGCGATTCTTGAAAATACAAAATATTATTTTTTGCTTTACCTTCCCCTCATTTTTGAGTTTATTTTGAGACCTACCCACTTTATATTAGTAACCATCCATACATCCAACTCACATAGGAATTCACCACTTTTTAAGAGACCACACCTCCATCTAAAAAACCTTGTCAACAACTTGCATGCTCTAATAGATATTCCATTAATAGGTTCTTCAAACCACATACCTAAAACTCATGCCCTGGACTAGAGTTTACCTCCATTAAGATCCTAAAATTTAGAGGCTAACTCATTAACTATGGTGTGCATAAAAACCACATCAATAGGTAGAATCATCACAACCTCACCTAGGTAACAATGGAAGTAGAAGTAGGTGAGGAAGATGATGCATTTACAAAACAATTCTAAGAGACAATACTTATTTTGAGCTAAATGAAATATATGTTATTTTGAAATCAAGTCATTTTAATGTTTATTTGTATGGATATTTAACTTAAATAAATGTAATATGTTTATTAAATGATAGTGATAAAATAGTGATTTTTATCCTAAACTACCTCAAAGAATAAAAAGAAGAAATAGAAATCACAAATTCATGTTATACCATCTTGATGATGACATGTATCTTCTTAAAACACAATATTAGACAAAAGATGTATATAAATGTTTTAGAGCCTAAATTGTTTTAGTATTGGAAGAAATAAGAAAATCTTCATCAAAATGTTGATGAAGATATTTTCAAAGTGTGTGTTAAACTTAAAAATATGGTAGACCATTTATTTTACATTTTTCATGATGATCATAATTAAAATAATGATGTGGATGATAATTTAGGTGATGATTATAAATAACATAATTTTGATGACAATCCTAAGGATATTGAATGAGATATAAAAAAATATAATTCATTGAAACTCTATTTTTTGAAAATGGGACATTAGATAACATTTATGTTAGGTGATATATTATCATTCATGGCCTTGAAATCAAGGTTTGGATGGTCAAACATCAATATGAATTATTTTTGAAGGATAAAATAGTTAAAATTTTGTGTAAACATAAATGTGTGTCATTTAAATTTTACTAATTTAATGGTGTATTTTTTAAATTTTTAATGTCACCTCCTAAATACTAGTTTTTTTTTCAAGTATCATCACATTAATAAGTAAAAAAAATCTCAAATTTATGGATTCTATACATGAACTATGAGATATTCACAAATGAATATATTATATATATGAAGGAATATGAGCATAGTTTTATTTGTCCCAAATGTGGGGCATCATGGTATTGATATATTTAGAGGCACTACCATTAAAAATAAGGTCATGTGAAATTTTTCCATTATTCTTAGACTTACGTGTATTATCCTTTAAGTCACTTACAAGGTTGATATGAATCACATTGAGAATTTATAATAACACAAGGGTTTATATTCAAATGTAATAAATAACATTGAATGATTGTGGTATATAAAAAATAAATATAAGGCACATAATTTACATATTGGTTTAGAAATGGATGGTGTTAATCTTTTTTACAAAATGATAACTAACTACTCCATTTGGCCTATAGGATTTTTTATTAAAGGTAGAGAGGGGTTTTCTAAGGAAGGGACCCAACCCTAAATAAAAACCAAGTAGAGAAGGCCTTATAATCCTAGATTTATAATTAATTCTACATAAAGAGATAAAAAAGTATATAATAGTAGCTACACAAAAAGAAAAAAACAACAAAACAACATAAAATCAGCTAACAAGACTAAAACTAAACAATAGGTCTTAATATTTTTTACCAAAAAATGCATATTACCTATAAAAACTCATCATTTATAGGTATTTTTACATTTTTAAATACATCTAGGGATCTTGATCTGCTTCCATTAAATTCCCCTTGTCCTTTCCTTTCTTACTTGAACTAGTACCTTCCTGATTTAGTTTCCTCTCAATAAAAAAACTATGATTCTCTAGGCTCAAAATGTACTTCCTCATTATAATTTTGATTACCTTGATCAAGTTATTCAAATTTTATTTCAAGGTTTCATTTTCTCTCACCAATTTGATCATATTTTATTTTATTCTTGTTATCTAAATTGCCATCTCATTTTGATCTTGGTCCTCTTTGTTGCCTTGAGATAGACATAGCCTTTTCACATCATCCTTGAAAAATGTGTGCTCCCTCATGAATGCCTTTTAAATTCCCAATTCCTCTTCCAACACCTTGATATTTCTCTACTTTTGTATATTCTCCTCCAACTTATCAAATTATGCATTTATTTTTCACTTTTTGATGGTATTCTCATCCAAATTCATCATAACCTAGGCTTCTATAATTTTAGGGGGGGTATAAGCTAATAATTGATTCCTCAATATTCTCATATTGAATTTTTAGGGGGATTTTATAAGTATTTAATTCATTATTTATGCCTAGATGTACTCTCCTAATAGAATTAACACCCTTGATTCCTTTAGTCACAACCTTATGGCTCCATCTCAGACCCACTTTGGTATTCAACCTAGGATTGCCTTTAGATCACTAAATACTTTGTTTAAAGCCCAAGATAGGATTTAAAAAAATTCACTTATTGATATATTTATTTTATTTATAAATCATGAAAATGAAAACTTGATGGAGGGGTTGATTTTTCTTACCCTTCTTAACATCAAATACAGAACACTCCAATAATTAAAAAATGTAGGAAGGTAAACTTAAATGAATGTGATGTCTAAAATAGATCAAAAACACAAAGTGTAACATAATAACTACCTTTTTTATTCCTTATAGTGTTATATAATGCATAATTTGTTTCTCTACCTCATCAAATCATCTAGGATAGTCTTTCCATGAGACATCATTCTGGGACACCCTTAGGTCTTCTTCTTCCAAGAAGAATCTATTATTCTCATCCTTGAAATTCCTTCTTGTCTTGAACAAATTTTTCACCTCAATATTCAAAATAGTAACATGTGAAATGATATCCTTAGTGATTTCAATACAATCTCCATTAAATTCCATAACTTGATCCTTCAAACCATTTAAAAAAAATAAATATATATGTTTTTTATGTCCTTACGTCTATTACATAAAATTTGGAAATCCTTCTTCTTGAAATATTTTCCATATCTTTTCATCCTCTTTCACATGGTCAAGAATCATAAGATCAATTCTAAAAATACCTCCTCCCATATTTAAAATAATTTATTCTCTCTTTCCACTCAAAACCAATTTTCCATCTACAAAAAATATCACTAGAGTATGCTAATAATCATACTTCTTGACATGGTTTGATAGCACTCCCCATCTTTACCACGTGAGGCTACCTCTTTCCAAATCAAAAATATTTCCCATATTTATTTTATATATGTATATGAACCATTTTCAACTCACTAAATTATACTCATTATGAAATCATAATGAATGGAAGGAAATATAGAACATAAAAATCCTATTAAATTAATATGAGAGAGAATAATTAACTATTAATAACCTTTAAATAGACCCTTTTAAGGATCAATTCAGGAAGGTTATCCCTTCTAATCAAAATTTTAAATCTTAAACCATTAACCCCCTCATTTAAAAACCATTCAAATAAATGGTTTACTTCCCTATAAATGTGTTGTATACAAACCTCTTGAAAGGAATTAATAATGGCATGTGCTTCCTCCATTATATGAATGATTCTCTAGATACTTGGATTATTCTTAACAAGACATTTTATTATATTAAGGGAATCTCCTTTAATAATGATCTTGTTTATTCCCAATTCTTTAACTATCTTGAGTCCCTATAGATTTGTTAAATCTTCCACCCAACAGTTGGCTTGCATTCCCATTCACCTACATAAACTTCTACCATATGCCCTTTTTCATCTCATATAATTACTCCTCTTGAGGCACCTATATTCCCTTTCTAATCCCCATCAAATTTTATTTTCACCCAACCAAGGGAAGGAGTTAACACTTAATAGTCTTCTTGATTTCAATTATTAAATCACTCTTGTTAATCTCCAATCCATTTATCTACCAATTACTTCTAATATTTGCTTCCTTAGTTCAAAATATATTGATTTTGAACTATCATCCTATTTATGTGAGTTTTATGCACACCTCAAAAAGTTTAAATGAGGTAGCCTATAATGTTTTGAGATATATATGGAAGTTGGTTCCACTCTTGGATATGAGTTTTAGGTATGTGGTTAAAAAACCAAGTGATGGAATATTAGGTTGAGCCTCTATATTGATTAACTAGGTTTTATGGGTGAATGCATGGAATCTAAAAAAAGTAATCACTAGGCAATTTGGATGGGTGGAAATTATTATATGGTGGGAATATCTCAAATAAATTCAAAAAGATAAATAAGGATAAGGCATAAAAGAAGGTTATATGTTCTCGAAAGGTAGCTTCTAAGGCTATTTCTTTGGTAGATAAGTATCTCCCAGACTATAATTTATCATTTTTAGCTATTGCATGCTCACAAAAAAGTATAGTTAGTAGTCTGAGATAATAAATATAGGATTCTTAATGATCTCAACTAAATGCTTATATTCTTAGGGATACTATTTCACACCCTTGTCTAATGTATTATAGTTCAGACCAAGAAGTTTTCTAGCGTAGTTATGGTTCACACCTAGAAGACTATATCAAAATAGATACTTATACACACCTTGGATTATCAATTCAACATCTAATAACTACTTAAATAAATGAAACCTATTAATCCTCAATTGCTATTGCACATCTAATATTAATATTCATTAATTGAAACAATTAGATTCATCTATAACATAAGTACACTTTAGAATTTTTAATTAATAAAAATAAAGAAACTTTCTATTTCATTAATAGAGAGAGGGAAGAAGAAAGAACAAACATAGTTGCATGACAATACATCTCTTGATCTCTTTATATATATATATATATATATATATATATATATATATATATATATATAGATTCCAAAACTTCCAACCTTTGAAAAGAGGGTCCTACATGTATATAATATCTTGGGTAAGTTATTTCCTTATCCTTTAAGTTTAGAAAACTTTGGTTACATCCTAAATGACTAGATCATAAGTCTTAGTTACGTGTCATAACTTATAGATACTTCAGAAATGCAATGTGTGCATGCTAAAAAAAATAATTTATTTAGTTATAACATGGACATAACTATTAATTTTTAATCATTACAATCAAAATTTTACAAAAATGGCCTTTATCTTCAAGCTAAATTGGTTCTTTCTTAATAGTTTTCAAAATTGTTGTTAGAAATGTTGTTATGCTTATTATTGTAGATGTGGTAACTAGAGTAGTATTTGGTGATGAACTTGTTGATTGGAATATAATTATAGTTAGGGATAAACAATGAGGTAGAATAGATGTATTTTTTAAACCATAAGGGTTTGTAGTTGATAATAGTGTTGTTATTATCACAATAGGTGGGGTTTGAGGAACATAATTAGCAGGTGGCACTGATGCTACTTTCTTATTTACATCAAAATATTGGTAATACATGTATACCTTAGCATGTTACACATTAATTAAGTTCATGTATATAAAATGAGGTCTATTTACCATACCTATTTATTCCATTAGCCTTGTATGCTCTATCTTAATGGCTTGAAATCCAACCTAGAAGACCTCTACCTCAATTTCTTTGCTCCTTATTGTGCTCAATATTGCTTCAATGTCATCCAAGATCAATCATTATAAACTCTATTTGAAACCATCTAAAACTTGCCAACTCATTTGATCAAAAGTGGCTTGAGCTACCAACTTCCCTAAATTATCCCAAATTATAGTCAATTAAAGGTCAGTGAAAATTTGTGTTGCTTGTTTTTCTTGTTCTTCAAGATTATTCACGAGAGCTTAAGAAGATGACACCCAATCCCAGGCCTCCTATGTTCATATGAGATATAAATTTAATGCATTAGATACCTCCAAAAAGGCCATCAGGTCTAGGTGGATGAATACCTTATTAGGGGTGTAAAATACCAAAAAATTCAATTTATTCTCATATTCTCTAAGAATATTAAACAATTTTGTTATTTAATTCACATGTAGATCCAATTGGACTCTCAAAGAATAGATTATATCAAAAATTTAATACAACCTAAGTATTACATTTTGTACATCTTATTCTATACCAAGGGGAAATTTTATCACCTATTACTTCTCTTTGAGAGTTTCCAACTCTTCTTCTAGATCTTATCTAGCCAACTCAATTCCCTCATGGATAGCTAATACTACCTTGGTATGGGTTTCCATATAGGAATTGAGGTCCTTAATGTATGGTGACTATCCCTACTTATTTTTATACCTTTTGAAAGGGAATAAACTTCTTCCTTTTCCTCCAAAATCAAACCTCTCCTAGAATAATCCTTAATCTTTCTTTTTCTGAACCTCTGGACCAAGGCTATAGTTTTGTCAAAAGGTGAGCTTATCATGGGAAGATCAGTAACCTTTAGATTAGGACTCTTAGAGTTTGAATCTCCTAACTCTTTGGCCTAATCTATAAGAGTGAACTTTGAAGGATCTAATGGTTGAGATTTTATTTGTACATGTTCCTCAAGTTCAAGTTCAAGTCCAGAGGAGTGTTTGGGCATTGAGGGCCAAATTATTTTGGACCAATCTATGTTCCCAAATTGTGGCATGGGTTAAAAATCATATAATGCTTTCCTTTTTGGAGCACTATTAGTTATCATTATTATTGTGGTTAGGATTGGTGTTGAATAAGGTAATGGTGAATCCAATTGGGTAGAGGAGGAAAAATTTTGAGTGATGGGTTGGCTAATGGATGGGATGGAAAAAGCTATGGTTGAAGGGATGGAGATTGAAGGAATGGAAACTCTAGTGGTGGAGGCTAAAGAAGTATATGTGTTAATAGAAAGAGTAGAGGCTGGGTGCATAAAAATAAGATCAAATGAAAGTGATTATACAAGAATGAAAGTGGAAATAATTAGAATAGGTACAATAGAAGCAATAAGTAATGACATTAAAAGGATAAAGGCCTAAGGGGGAACTAAAGAGAACACCCTTATCAAATGAATCACTGATCAGGGGTGCCTTTTCTTTCATTTCTTATAAGCTCAAAACCTTGAATTTTTTAGTTATTCCTCATCCACCTCTTAACTTGGATCACCTTCCAATGAAGGTTGTGCCTCTCTAAGTGTTTTTATGGATGGGGTTTGATGCCTCTCTCCCCTTGGTTTTTATTGTCACTCAATTTTGTACCCTTAGAGAGGTTGTTCAAGCCTACTTCAAATTTAGTGAAACATTGGACTACCTATAGGCCTATGGGTTTCCTATAGCATAGGTAAACCTCTAGATTTAAGGGATATCTCCCTTTATTATTATTTGATAGCTTATCACCTATACTAACTGCTTGTTTGGATGAAAAGAAATATAAGGAACATGAAAATAACCTATTATAATGAGGTGATACATAATATTGATCTCCATAAGACTACCATATACTTTAACTATGAAATATGACTCACAAGACTAGCTTTAACATTCTAGATCACTCTAACATAAGTGTTTCAAATATGGAGTTGATATGCATTACACTTATCAAGGTAAATGAACAAAAGGTCTGATTATAGACACTAATGTTATTACTTACACTAAGAGATAGACAAATACACTAACTACACTTCATGTGACCTTTTAGAGAGTAGACCACTTACACCAAACATGAAAGAGTAAAGAGAACATAAGGATAGATGTTTATCACTTGTAATTCCACTATACACTACCTAACACACTTAGACAATAAGTTATGAAATCAAAACTAGTTTGGAAATATTTATTCAAAGGAAAATACATACGCAAACCAATAGGGCTTCACCATACCAGATGTAGATCCTTTTACAATGCCAAAATCACAAGAATATATAGAGCATAAGAGAGGAGAGATAAGGGGTGAATTTGAAGGGTCACAAGTCCAAGTGTCAAGACTTGGAAACCAATTATAATGCATGAGAGTGAGTTTGAAAATAGGTTATGAATTTATCTCGAATAATTTTCAATCACAAATATGACATATTATTCAAGTTGGTGAAGGGACACTCTATTAATCTTCTTGATATTCTATATATACATAATATTTTAAAAAAATTATCAATTATTGATGCTCTTTATCTTGTAGGAACCCATTGAGTCTCAATATCTCTAAGTGCATGCCTTAAGGGGTGCACTAGGAAAGGGGTGAGTAGACCATTAGTTTTTTGTAGGATTTTTGTCCCTTTTAACACTTGTTATTTACACACTTTTCTCCTTAAAACCATGTCCCTAATCTTGTTCTTCTCTATTGCACACTCCTCAATCATTTCCTACCTTTTATCCCCCTATTCTCTTCTTAATTCCCTTTTGAATATTTAATATTTTAGGTTGAATAGATCAACCCTATATTATTTTGGGTAAAATTTATTTAGGGTCTAGGTAAGCTCTTGGTTGACCTAGTCCGTAACCTAGTGAATTTTTGTCCATAACTGTACCAGGTCTACTAGGTCGACCTTATCAGTTGAAAATTTTGGAAGGGCTTAGGGTTTATTACTATTATATATACAAGATAATTTTTCCATTATTTAGATAAGAGAAGAAGAAGTAAGAGCTATTTCACATTTGTTTATCTACCATTCTACTTGAGGAGAAAGCTTAGGGTTTCATACTTTCTTTAGATATATGGATATTGTGTTATGCAGAAGTATTTTGGATGCATTGATAGGTTTTGTATCCCAGAGATGATTTATCCTCGTCATCCTTACATACCACAACAACCTCATGCAAAGCACCTTGGCCAAGGGAGAGATTGAGGCTCGATGAGTTTGTTTTCAAGGTAGGTATTCCTAAATTTGTTCCTCCTTTACAAGAGTAGATAGATATGAATTTGCACTTCTCTTCCATGCATTGGGATGTTGTATACATTGACATGAGTATATGTATCTTATGTATGTTTACTTTTGTTGTTTATTACCTCCACTTTATGCCACAATCTTTAATGAGAACTAGATTAAAATTTAATTTAATTATTATTAGTTTAGTAAAATATGAAAATATATGTCTTCATTAGAGTTATTGCATGATTGTGCTTGATCGGAGGCTTTGGAACCCTCCCTATCATCATTTATTATGGTAATATATCCCATAATTAGGTTTAGTAGATCCCCATATTGGTCACGTTCCTGATTAACTAATGTATGCCCATTCTAAAGTGTAAGTATGATCTATCTTCTCTAAGTTAGGATTGATTTATAGACATGTTGTATTCCTAATTGTATACATTCTGGTGAACCTGATGTGAATATAGCCCTTATAGGTTTTATTTCACATTTTTTATTATTTTATCATTTTATTTACTATTTTTCTATATTTGTGATATTGGGTCAATAGTGTCAGTATAGTTTCTAACTTCTATGTGCAAGTTTAACATACAATTGTCTTAATATGACTTTGTTGTATTTGTGTAGGTCTTCATCAGGTACATGCTACTGGGTTGAATAGGTCAACATAGTATAGGTTTTCAATTCTAGATAGACTATTAGGTTGACTCTATCATCAAAGTACACTTCTAGACTTTCAAAAAACATACTAGGTCAACACTACCAACAAGTATTTTTTATAAGTTTCAACAAATAGGGAACTATAGAACTAAGTTGACCCAATCGACACAGTTGGTAGAATTTGTAAGTAAAAATCAAGGCACTTCAATAGAAATATCACTTTCCTCTACATCCTCTAACCCACCAAGGTTCCTTTCTCTCTTTCTCTTTCATTTTTTTAATTAATTATAGTTCTATTTTTCATAGTTTGTAGTCCTTAAAACTACCCCTATAAAGCAAAATAGGTCCACTATATCAACCTGGTTCTATATTTTGTCTTCTATCTAAAAGACTAGGTCAACACTTTCAACATAGTTCTTAACAAAACCTTGATTCAGTGGTATAGTAATGGCATTGTCAACTCTATTCTGTAATCTCTATATACATTATCATCTAAGATGATGTTGTATTATGCTTTAAAGTTGAAATTAACACTTATATGTTAGTCATTAGGTCACACCTTCACTTTTAGTTACTTGCATACTTAGAATAGATCACATAGTCTAATTAGGTGGTTTTTCAATATACCATTTAATTTCACTATTTTTTATTTTTTTTCACACACTACCAAGTCACATAATCTTAAAACACATTTAAATAATTGTCTAACCAAGGCCTAGCTATTTGGATTTCATCACCAAGAGGGAAGCTGACTTGGTTTTATAACCAAGTATAAACACATAGTTAATGGTATATAATTGTAAATCACTCAATACCCTTATCACTGTAGTGTGTAAAGTGAGGGGATAGGTCTCAATACTAATCAAGTACCATTGCCAACACAAATCTCTTTCAACCTAAACATCCTAAAAAATCTATAAATTGTTTTCTAGTTCCTTATTTATAACCAACTTCTTATCACACTTAAAATAATACTCTATTAATATAACAAAATTAAATAATACTCTATTAATATAACAACATTAAGTATGACCACTTAGTTAGCCTTTACTTTCCAAGTTGACTTCTTGCTCTTTTCTCAATTATATGTTGTATTGCAAAAAAATGTATTGGCTAGCGTTGGTACAAGGTTTTGTGTTATGTGCCTCAATTGGATCATCATCATTGACCCAATTGATTATGTGTTTCTTTTCACTTCTTGATTTCAAAATTACTTGCAAAAATTTTCTTGTTTCAATATATAGTCATTCTATTTGACATAGTCTCTTATAGACTATCTATTTCCCTTGCTTGCAGTACTAAGTCAACCCTATTGACATAATATTATTTTTTACCCCTGAATATATAGTATTAGGTCAACCCTATCGACTTTGTATCCTTATTTTCCTATTTTTTGTCCTAGGTTATAGAACTAGGTTGACCCTATCAAGTAAGTATCCCTATTTTCTCAACTTTAAGACCCTATTTCCATTACTAGGTTGACCCATTTGACTCTGAGAATTATCTGCCTCCTTGTATTTCCTTGATTTTTCATCATCTTTTTGACTTATCTATCCCTTATCCCTCATCATGAACTTATTATTTAAAGACAACACTAAATTAGATTCAATGGATATGATGAGTCTTACCAACCCTCATAGGGTCTCACATAAGCAAATTAGAGATCCTTTCTTAAATGAGAGTAATGTTCATATATCCACTCACACAATGAACTATGGCACCCCTCCTCATTCCTCTTCATTTTTTAATCCTCTCTTCTCATTTAAATATCAACCCAAATTAGAATATACACCTGAAATGCTCTTCTTTATCTTTGAATTTCATCAACATCAAGGAAAGGACTCTTCTACCATTTACCCTCTCATGATTAGTGGTAAAGTTGAATAGCCTCATTTACCTTCTCCCATATTCTCACACAGATTTGGGGATACTATCTTATTTTCTTCTCAGTCTCTTCCCTCTATTTTGACCCTTTTTCATACCATGACTTGTTCTTCTTTGACTTCCTCTACCTCCATACCTAGTATCTCTATTAACATGGCAAGTTCTGCATCTAGTAGACCTCTTCCAAGACCCACTTTCTCAATTATTCCACTAGTGCATCATATGATACACATGTTAATCATGCTTCTAGTGCTTCTTATTCTCATCCCTTTACTAGTACATCTTTTTCTACACAAGAAATGTTTTCCACTAGTGCCTCACATTATAACAACACTTCTCAAGATCTTACTGACAGTCATAGTGGTACCCAAGCCACTACTTCCAATTATAATGATACAAATAATGCTAATAATGTAACTCAAACCCATCATTTCATATTAAAAACCCTCAATCAAATGAATTATTTTTAAGATAATAATTCAAATCAAATGATGCAAATGCAAAACCACCTAATCCATATTCAAAGCCACCCTCAACATATGCTATGAGGCATGCATAATCAAAATATTCCCCCACCTCCTCTTAAATATTCCCATGGTAATCATATCCCTCAACATCCTATAGTTAAAAAGACAATCAAGCATATTCAAAATGAACATATTATTATAGACACTCAAAAATGTCCCACTAAATATTTTTTGATGTCACATCACCTTGGACCTATTCTCTACCTTAGTTATCTATTCAACTAGTTAAACTCACCTCTAAAATAACTTAATTCACTTATGAATCCTTTTTTAAACATTGTAAAACATCAACTTAGACCCATTTTAAACCTTTTTATACTTAGGTTTTCACCGTCAAAGGTTAGCCTAACTGTCAGTAATGAAGTACTCAAACCTGAAACATAAAAGCATCTAGCGATAAGTCAAGCATGAATAGGTAAAATGAAAACTTTCCCATGCACACATTTTAGCTTTCTTTCCCTTTGAATATGCATCTATATCCTAACCTAGCTTATAAATTTTTTCTCTCCTTAGTAGTTTTGTGCTATAAATACAAGGCTCTTAAAGGAGATGAGGATCCAAAAAATTTGCATCCATGCTCTCTTATTTTATTTATGTAGGAATCTAAGACCCTAAAACATTGTCTACATAAATTTTTAAGACTAAAGTATTGTTATGACTCCCAACTTCTTTCAAGTTTCAACTATCATCTACTTGGCATCACATAAGTATCCTTATTTTATTTTTAGTGTTTTTTTTCTTCATCAAGTTTTCCTATTTTGATTAGTTCACTTACCCATCATTCCTTACATTTAGAACCCTTATTTCACTCCCTAAATGTCAACCACATTCCCTCAACTCCCTTTCAACATCTTACCTAATTTATATAGGTAACCATAGTCAGTTACTATAACTATTAGTGGTTATAGCAACCATCACTAGTCATCTAACCATCGATGGTCAGGACAATCATCATCGATCACCCTGACTGTTGATGGTCACCTATCAGGTAAAATAATAGTTTATTATTTTAGACCTCCTCACACCCCACTAGAACTTCTTTTGTATTTTAAACTATCCACTAACCCTAATAAGATCTTATAAACCTGACCTTGATACACTTGTGCATAGTATTATCCTGTCGTGCTACATTTTCTACTAAACATGTAGGCTATTTATTTTCTTGCATAAGCATTTATGTTCTTATCAATTTATTATATTTCATTTCTATTATCAAAATATTTTTATCATTAGAGGAGTGGAGTGATATTCATCTAAGGGAGTTTTTGCTTCTTTGATCTAGTATGTTATTAGGCTATCCACCCTTCATACTCATCTAACAAACAAGTTGGTTTAGAGTGGTCTTATTGAAGGTAGTCCTTCCTTGCCAAAAATGAGCTCTCATTTTATCTATTCACTAATGAGTGCAACATTTAACTAGGTACACACCCCTCACCTATTTTTTCTCTCATTTTTATTAAAAGTTAGAAATAGAGTTATAAATAGTAGGAAACATTCTAGCATGCCCAATGGGACTGCTTATGGGTTCATAGTATTTTTTAGGAATATAGTTGCATTAGTGAAAATTCATGTTCTTGCACTTTTTTTATTTATAAATTCCAAAAGATAAAAAAATATTTTTTCTTTTCTTTTATAAAAATTAAAAAGAAACAAAAAAAAATTCATCTTAGGGATAGGTTGCATTTTCATCCTGCATTAAGTGTATTTTAGTTGTTCCTTATTTGCATGCAAAGACACCAAAAAAATATTTTGGGTTAAAATTGAGCACATTCATTGTTTTCCTATTTAATAGTTAGCTAACCTAGATTAATTAAAGTATTATGAATTAAGTGTATCACACTTACATTACACTACCAAACCACTTACACAAAATAAACATTATAACTTACTTAAGATAAGGCCTATTAGGATTTCATCACCCTTTGGATCACCTTACCTTACTCAGTGATCCCACTTAGATTTCATCACCAATAGGAAGATCCACTCTATTCTCTGGTAGAGTATAAACTATAGACAAATGGTAGTTATTGGCTAAGTGACCCAGCTCAGCTTCAAGTTCATGAAGTGTGGGGAGTAAGCCCCTAGTATCAAGGGATGTACCTAGTCTAGTGCATATTCTTTGAGCACCAAAATTCAACCCAAACCCATACTTAGATGGATCTTCTATTACCCTATTTTCAATCTAATTTCCCCTTTCACACTCTTTAAGGCATAAGCCAAAAGTGATTTAAAATGAATCCTAGGATTAATTGTGCTTTTAGTGTGTGTTTTGCTTGCTTTGGGTTTTTCTTTATTTACTCATTGTTTGAGGTGAGAGGTTTGTTATCCATTTCTAATTTCTCATATGGTCTTAACTAGAAAACAAGTGAGAAACCAAAATAACCAACCACTATCTTCCTCTTCATCCTCATCCATGGATTACATGTTAGATGTTGATAAATCACCCCATGCTTCACAACACTATTCTCCCCCACCTATCATTCTTCCAACAATCCCTAAGGGAGATCTAGATTTTATTGCCTTTTTGGATAACAATTTGGTGGCTTTAAAACACTATCTTAATACCTTAGCCTAACATACTTTGATGGATTCAGTTCCTCTCATAGACCCACCTTATGGTATGCCACACTACCTCATGGTTGGCATTACTTCAACCCAACCTTCTATCAACCAAGCTTCCTCTTCTACCATTGGTTCATCTACTACCACCACCTAAACACCTGTTACCCTAACCAATACTTCTAATATTGGCTTAAAATTTCCCCTTGTCACTTATACCCCTTCTATTGGTGTGGTGTCTTCCACACCCATGTCTACCATTCCCTTCAGCTTAACCAATATACCAACCTCAACCCCTTTTTAGAACTTGGTGTTATCCATACCAAAGACACTTCCCCCCATTAGCCCTAGGGTCACTACCCATCAACAACTCATAAATACTTTAGCATTACCAACTCAAACCATGCCCCCATCAACCAACCCAAATGTACCCCTAAACTAACCATTAATTATTCCCCTACAATTCCCCACAGCACCCTATCAATATATTCCCAACCTATAGGGATATATTTCACCTTCCACTCAACCCTTAATACCTATTAGTCTTGTTGGGGCACTATCCCAATTTTAGGTCACCACATACCAATATGTCCCTACCTTTGTACCTCCTATTACATACCAATTCATAGTTTTAACCCAACCTCAATGTAACTTACCAAAAAATTATGTAGCTACCCAACCCCAACTTGGCCTGATCAGGATGTTTGTAGATAAGATGACCCAACTTGAGTCATCTATCTCTAGGTCCCAGAATCTTTTATTCTATGACCAAATCTATAATTAACTTATCAACCCATCTATCCCAATTCATGCTTATCCTCCTTAATGGGAGCTCCCCAAATTCTTTAAGTTTTAGGGTAAGGAGGATCCTCAACAACATTTGAGGGTGTTTCACTATTCTTGTTACTTTATTGCATATGATGATGCCCTCTTTTTCCAAACCTTCCCTATATCTTTATTAGGGATTGACTTAGATTGGTATAGTGCCCTTCTTAGGCACTCTATCTTTTCATTCTCCTAACTCACCCAAATCTTCTTAGAACATTTTTTGGTGAACATATCCAATTTCTCCATAATGGACATTTATTCTTTCAAGTATTTTGATGATTAATCTATCACTGAATTTGTTACATAATGGTGAGGTCTCATTAATCAACTATCCTTTTCACTACCCAAAATAGAACTCATTGAGATTTTCTCTAGGGGTTGTGAAAAACACATTACTCCCACCCTTCAAGTGAAAACATTTAGACCCTTTGATGAAGCATTCACAATGGTGCACAAACGTGAAAATAATTCCATAGATGAGGTCAAACTAAAATTGAAAAATAAGAATTGCACTTTTAAACCCAATGACCTCTCTTCTACCAAAATATCAAACTAACCCAACATAAATTCCAAAAAAACCATGAATACGGTTGTCTTGAAAACTACTCCAACTCCGTCTATTAACCAACCACATCAAACTATTCCTTCCAACCCTTCTTACCTACCAAAATAAAATCAAAATTAGGTTCCCCCTAAAAAATTCACACCTATAAGAGAATCTTGTGCCTCTGTATTAGACAAATTGCTTAAAGCTAACCTTATCCAAATTTCACCAATCAAGCCACCTCAAAAATTTGACCCCTCTCACCCCGTGCCTAGGTGGTATAATGAAAATGACCATTGTGCTTTTCGTCGGGTTATTATATATGACATAAATTGATGTAACATTTTTAAAAGCCTTGTCCAAAACTTGATTGAAAATGTTGAATAATAATTTGAAAACCCCAATTCACCTCCTAATCATTCCTTCAATATTTTTTGAAAACCTTTTCCTAACCATGTTCCACCTACCCAACCCCATGACAACTAAATTGAACCATCATCATCCCATAAGGCACACATAATCAATATCATCATAAATGATCCCTTGGTAGATGATCCCAACATTTATATTACTCCTTCACCAACCTCGCCTATGGAATAATAAATTTAACCTCT
Organism: Torreya grandis; assembly: GCA_037957365.1. Lineage (NCBI taxonomy): Eukaryota > Viridiplantae > Streptophyta > Pinopsida > Cupressales > Taxaceae > Torreya > Torreya grandis. Next base: position 5,868,238 of record JARHVA010000158.1, on the reverse strand, counting down.
TATCCCTTTGGAGTCCCAAATAGAAGAATACATAGCCCTCATGTCTTCACTTGATCAAACCATACCTATGCCTACTTGTCCATTCATGGAACTAGCCATTGATTTAACCACCTCTCCTTCTACCCCACAAAATGTAATGGTAGAACCCTCCTCTTTTCCTTTGGATACCCTAGCAAAGGAGGAAACTAGGACCATACCTACACCATTGTTCAAAGAACCATATATTCCCCTAATCACTCTATAGGTGACCATTACTTCATTTACCCAACTAGGGATTTTGAAACCTTATAGCTCAAGTAAAGGTGAGGTAACCATACCTTCTACCTTTCCTAAGGGTTTAACATTTTAAACAACTAATCAAGGAACCAAACTTATTTACAAGCCCTTTTTTGGCTAGTGAAAATCCTAGAAATTACCTCACAACCCAACCTAGATAGAGCCACCTTTTGGCACTATCTAGGGCTCCCATACCAAAATAGAGTTGAACCATCAACTTCATTGGAATCCACCCTCAAGCCTATTATTACCCCATCAATAAACATTCCTCACTCCCAAGACATGAGAGAACCATATCACCCACCTCCACCCAGATCATTTCATAATTTTCTCACTAGACCAGCCAAGACTCTAGGTATCCTCCCCACACCTAGCATCACCCATCCACCCATAAAATTGGACCTAACCCCCTATATTATACCTAATAAACCACCAAGCAAGATGGGCCAAAGGATGTATTTACCTAAACCTCATCCTCAAGCTTGACCTATGCTACCCCCTTCTCATTTACCATCTATTTTTGGACCTCCATCTTCTACAATCCTAGTCACCTATTATGCTTCAATTAAACCAATGCCCTTTTCTATTCCTACCCCTCAATCACCTAATCCATTGAATTATTCATCATTATTATTTAGTTTATCCCCATCCACTTTTCCACTTATTATCAACCCCTCAGCCTTTACTTCAAAACCATCCACTAGTAACCCAATCATAGCTAAGCTGACCCAACCCAAACCATCCACCAAAATTGTCCAACTACATACCACTTCTAAGGTCATATCCATGCCTAAGAAGGTTTTTATTTCCTTGACATGCATTTCAACACCCTCAATACATCTGAGTGAATCTTACTTAGTTATTTTATAGAGGTTGTATCAAACATCCTCCATTAAACTTCCACCTATTAAGTTTTTTACCCCTTCTAAAACCAAACCCTCTTGGTTTAATGATACTCAAATCTACACATACCATAAGATGTCAGGGCATGATATGGAGAACTACAAAACTCTCTAAGCTCTATTCCATATCCTATATGATGAGGATAATCTATTATTAGATTAACCACCTTTGCTAGCCTAATTAATTCAACTACCAACCCAACCAACCCAACCTTCAGCCCAACTGATCCCACAAATCCCACCTATACTTACTCTCTAACTCTCATCCCAAAATAAGGGGGAGAAATTGAAGAAATCACCTAGCCTGCTTGATCTTATTATTCATACCATTCATATGATTACTCAATCTCAAGCACAACAATGAGGTAAGAAAAGAGCCCACGTATCCATTCCATGCACATATCCTTCAAACTCTCAACCTTTCAACCAATCTCAAGTACCAACACCATCACCTATGTCCTCACCTAAACCTAGAGTATCTATCTTAGGTGTACCCCCACCAATTTTCCTACATCCATTCAACAAACCATGTTGAATCAACTTCACCAAGTCCCAATAAAGATGAGCCTTTACAATTTCATCAACACCTCACCCCATCATCATAAATCATTAATATATGCTCTATAATCCATAAAGTTTCAACTAAATAACCCTTAACCTCTAACATCCTTAATTGGGATCCTCTAACACTTCACCATTATGACCTAATATTCTAAGATACCCTTGACCCATTCTAAGGAGTCTAATTCAACTCTCTTTGTCATCACATACATTACTCACATATACACCAAAAGGGTGATGATTTATGGAGGATTCAACATCAACATAATCTCCTCCCATGCTTTTGATTAGCTACATTTACCAAAAAACATCATGTCTGAAAGCACAATGGTTCTTCACTCCTTTAATGACATAATGGCCACTACCTTGAGGACTGTTGTTCTTCAAATACACTTGGGGCCTCACACCATCCCTAAGATATTTTATGTTATAAAGGGTGAGTTACAATCTAACATTCTACTTGGATGCCCTTGGATCTGGGCTATGAGTTGTATCCCCTCTACTTACATCATTGCATCAAATTTAAATATGAAGGATAGGTTATAACTATCAAGGCTAATCCCAACCCTTTTACATCATGCAACATGACCTATAGGTCTAATGATGTCCTTCTTCTGCTTCAATATCTTGCACAATCAACTAACCCCATTAACACAACTGCATAATTAACCTTGACCCATAGTGCTTCTATTATCAATAATAATGAAGCCTCAATTAGTACATAAATCTCTTCTTCCCATATCCCCATTGAGGACTCCTTATCATAAAATTTCTAATGTCTCTCCCTTGGGTAATATCAACTTTTAGATTTAAATGCCTTTCTTACTCCCCAAGAATATGGGAACCTTCAAAATGACCCTTCTTATGACCCCAACATAGGAACCATCATCCCCTTTGGACTCCCCATCAATTGAACATATTTTTTATATGGGGAACTTGATCGACCACTCCTCACTCCTATCACCACTCCATATATTTAACCTTTCACTTCTAATTTCTCTTATCTAAGAAATCTATCCTTTGTCAACACCAATATTCATCATTGTGCTTGGAAAGGATTTGGTATGGGCCTTTATGAATAAGGACCTCATGAATTTCCTATTATAAAAACTTTAAAACCTCATGAGTTATTTGGGCTTAGGTTTGAACCACTAGAAGAGCCCACCTCACCAAAACCTATTGCTACCCCTACAGAAGAAAATCCATCCTCACCTGGTTCATCTTCCCAATCTAAAAACTCTGACATCATTCCATCCAACTTTTTTTTAAGTGTATCATTAGTTTAGTCCCATTGACCTATTATAAATATGACCAAGACAAAAACTTTCCCCTCATCCATCTTAAAATGATCAACCATGATTCACCCACCAATCATGCCATTCAGTGTCAAGATGATAATTCCATCCTCAGCTACCTCAATGTAGGAGATTATTCTATCCATAAATATCTCCCTCCTAAAAACCAAACCATGATTAATAAATTAACAATTGACATTAACTTGGGGACCCAGGAGGATCCTCATATCATTAAACTTGGCCAATCCTTAAACTCATATGAGCAACAAGATTATCCTACCTTCCTTCAAGACTTTAACATCACATTCATGTGGTCTTATGATATGCATAAGATTGATCCTTCCATCACTCTCCATAACATCATTACCCATCGTAAGGTTAAGCTAGTATGGTAAAAGCTTTTCAAAATGCACCCTCACATGGATCTTCTCATTAAATAAGAACTTTAACACCTTCTATCCATCAGCTTCATTTAACCCATTGACTATCCACAATGGGTCTCTAATAATATTCCCATTACCAAACCCATAAGGGGACTCCATATTTATGTAGATTTATATGACCTTAACCTTACATGACCCAAAAATGACTTTCCTTTACCCAACATTGACCAGTTAGTTGATCTTATCATGGGCCACCAGATGTTATCCCTCATGGACGGATTTTAAGGATACAATTAGATCCTGATCACCCCCTCTGATCAACATAAAACCACCTTCATTACTCCTTGGGGAACCTTCTACTATCAGGTCATTCCTTTCAGTTTAAAAAATGTAGGAGCAACTTATCAATGAGCCATGACCTATATATTCCTATATCTTATCCATAAGATTGTAGAATATTATGTGGATGATCTCTTCAAGAAATCTAAACACTATAAAGATCACCTAGTTGGTATTGATATCAACTTCAATTGACTAATCCAGTTCCATGTCTAGCTCAATCCTAAGAAATGCATTTTTTTGGTCTTCTCTAGGATGCTCCTTGGATTTATTATTTCCCTCCATGGAATTTAAATTGATCCTACTAAGGTCAATGTCATCCTAGAGATACCTCCTCCAACAAAACTTAAATAGCTTCACAGTCTACAAGAAAAAATCTAATCTATCCATCGCTTCATCTCCCAACTATCAGATAGGTGCCAACCCTTTCACCATTTCCTAAAGAAAGACACCACTTTTAGATATACCAAAGATTGTCAACAAGCCTTTGATTCACTCAAGTAGTACCTTCTTTCTTTTCCAATTCTTATCCCACCTAGGAATGGCCAATCTTTCTACCATTACATATTCACCACTGATCACTCTTTAAGAGTAATGTTGGATCATTGAGATGAATAAAATAAATATCAATACATATATTATATTAGCTACACACTTCCAGAGTATGAGACATGATATACCCATCTTAAAAATATTTTTTTCACTCTCATTTTTATCCCCTCTAAAATCTGACATTACCTTCTCAATCACAAAACATATATTATTACCAACACTGACCCACTCAAGTATATGCACTCCAAGCCATACCAAAATAAGTGATGGTTAAGTGGCTCATGCTTCTAGCTAAGTTTAATATTGAGTTTCTTCAAAAAAAATCCATTAAAGGGTAGGTCATCATTGATTAATTGGTTATGTCTCCCCTCCTAGATAACCAACCCATTTCATTGACCTCTCTAGATGAGTCTATTGTGACTCTTTCTCAATAAAAACCCCCTTATCAAATAACCATGTTTTTTATGGCTCTAAATGTCAACATAGTGGGGGTGTAAGAATAATTCTCATTCCCCTTCATGGATAACCTCTTCCACTTTCCTTTAAAAATGAATTTTAGTGTACTAACAACATGGTAGAATATGAAGCTTTAGTCATCGACCTCTAAATTGCTCTTGCCTTGGGAATCCAAACCATTTCTATCTTTGGTGATTCCCAACTCATGATCAACCAAGTCAACAGGTCTTATCAATGTGAAAATGATATTTTTCAAAAGTATAAACTCCTCATTGACAAATTCTTAACATATTTTAAACATTATCAGATTCATTTATTACCCTAATCTATTAACAAATTTGTAAATACAATGGCCTCCCTTGCATCTCAAATTCCCTCTCAACCCATTGAATCTAAAGTATTTATTACCATCCATCACTTCATTAGACCTTCATATATCAGTTCAGACCTTACCATTTTTAGTGTGGAGGTGTCTCCTTTAGAAGTTTGGTATGATCAAATTTTTAATTACCTTAACCTTGGCATCATTCCACCTAACCTCTTAAAAAATTCCCAAAAAGCCTTCATTTAGGGTACCTCTCATTATACCATACTAGGGGGAATCCTTTACAAATGCATCTTTAAAGGCCTTCTTCTCTGTTATCTACAAAGTCATGAGATTCCCCATGCGATCAAGGAAAATCATGATGGAGTTTATAGGGGGCACTTTAGTGGCTTCACTATCACTAAAAAGATCCTATGCTTTAGCTACTACTAGCCTACCCTAAATCAAGATTGTTGTGACTATGTAAAGAAGTATGTTAAATGCCAACAACACACTAAATTACATCATGCACCCACTCATAGACTTAGGTATCCAAAGATTACTAGCCCTTCTTGTAGTGGGGACCTGATCTCATTGGATAAATCAATCCTCACTCATCTCAATGACACCAATACATCATCACTGCTATCAAATATTTCACTAAATGGGTGGAGGTCATCCCCCTTAGCTTCATCAAAGCTAAATGTATTATTGATTTCATCAATCACCATGTCATCTATCATTTTAGCATCCCTCACAAAATCATAACTAATAACAAAAAATCCTTCAAAAATAAGAAAGTTCAATCCCTATATGATGATTTTAGTATCAAACTTAGCCACTCCTCACCTTATCATCCATAAGATAATGGATTGGCAAAAACCTCTAACAAACCCCTCATTAAAATACTAACCAAAGTTGTAAGTGCTTCAAGTCAGGATTGACACCTGTACATCCCATTCACTTTATTGGCCTATCATACTAGCATTCAAACCTTCACAGGTGCTACACCTTTTTCTTTGGTCTTTGGCCTAGAGGTCATCTTACCTCTCAAAGTCCAAATCCCTTCTCTTTTAATATCCTTACAAGACCTCATTTTTGAAGATGAATATTGATAAGAACACATCACACACCTTGAGTTTCTTGATGAGCATCACCTTTCTACCCTTAACCATCTTCACATCTACCAAGAGAATATCACACATGCTTATAACAAACATCTAAAATAATGGGAGTTCAATATTAGAGACCTCATCCTTAAATAAAACCAACATGTAATGAATATGGAAAAAAAAGAAAAAATATCAAGTTTGCTTTCAATTGGCTTGGACCTTATATCATTACCCATAAGGATGGATCAAGAGCTTATCATTTGTCCTCTCTTGAAGGCAAACCAAAACCTGAGCCTCATAATGCTTTGCATCTACACCCTTTATACTATTAAGGAAGATCTAATAAACCTTGTTGTCTAACTTGAGCTCATCCCTTGCTTTATAAACTTCGCACCCCCTTATAATATTACCCTATTCCTCTTAGGGATATATGATTACAACTGACTCATGTGATTATCCATCATAAGTTTTGGCTTAATCTTAAACATGGGTACCATAACTCTACCTATGGCATGGTTCTCATGGATACTTTTCATCTCTAACTAGATTGAATCCCATGGTCACTTGTTTTTCCCAAACCACTTTCCATTACATTGCAACCACATTTTGTGGTAAAAATATTACCCTTGTAAGGTCAACCTCTAAGCTTAGATAGATGGGTCCATGTCTAAAACAACATTCAAATATTATCTATGGGATATAAAATATTATTTAGGTCTATTTTCTTAAAGATAGATTGATCCCTCAAAGGACAACTACTAAATATAGTCAAAATAGGTAGACTGATCCCTTGAAGGACAAATATCAAACACTCATTCATACTTAGACCACTCCCTCGAAGGATGGTTAAGCCAAAATGTCAAAAATAATTTTTTCATACAAGTTGCAATTAGCTCAATCAAATTACTTGAAGCTTCCCACATTGATTAGCTTCACTCTTTTCTTAAAATTAAGTAATAAATGACCCCTATTGAAAGAAATTTATCCCATAAAAGGGCCAAAATTGGCTCTCTCATACAAAATTATATTTTTAGACTTCCCACATCGATCAGTCTACACCTTGTAAAGACATGGACTTGTCTATATCCACATTAGGTTCCTACATCATCTCTTTTTCCTCCATTTACCTATCATCCCCTTTTCTTGTATACCCTCTATAAATCAAAAGACTATGAGCTCACTTGGCATCATGCATTTATGTTGACACATTTTCAATAAAAACACACTAATGTGAAGTGTATGAAAGGTTTATTTTTATTAAGATTAATCCACCCTTTATTTACCAGGGTCCAAGCCAATACACCTTTTTCTTATTTTTTATTATATTGGTTCATGAGGATGTTATCTCTCATCATTCCTTTTATTTATTTCATTTCCTACACTTGATTTATGTGTTTTCATTAAAATTTTAAATCCTACCTATACTTACCACAATAATATTAAAATAAAACATGATCTGTAATGAATAATATCTCATGAACCAAGGAATCAAAATAAACACATCATACCAACCATTTTCTTTGACAAGTTACATCACATTCACACATTATTCAAATATCAAAGCATGTACATCATAAGCATCAACCACATATTAGAGTCTATCCATATAATCCAAATTGCATCCTCATTAAACCATATATCATCACATTCCTATACTAAGAACAAACATATAAATAATCATCATAATCATAATCAATCCTCATCTACAACATCAATCCTAATTAAAAAACCTCAAAAACATCTAAGACACTCATCAACATCAATCCTAATCATCACAACATAAGCATACATATCATAAAACATAAAATCATAATCACCATAAAACATCTAAATCATCTCATATAAATTATTTGAATCATATACATCAATACATGTCGATACATGTATATATATCTCGCTCATATACATATCACATCGATGACACATAGGCTAGTATCAAATATGCATACACATATCACACACACACACACACACATAATCTCATCATGGACCTATACCTAGAATACCACTACCACCAGCCCCATCTATACTTGTACCTGGTAGTGGCCCCCCTAAGACCCCTATCTAACCCACTTTCAACACCCACTGACTTGGAGTACAAAGAATGGCCCCACCACATATGTTATATTTGTACTCAATAAATCTCATAGCATGGGGCAACTAATCAAATACCATCACTTCATAATAATGAAGCTCCTATACAATGGCTAAATAATGTGCTCATGGTACTGAATCTACTAGACCTCCCACTACTACTGCTACTACACCCATACCAATTTTCCCCTATAATGTGTCTATCTGACCTTGAAGACTAGCCACCTATCCATATAAAGTAATGACTTGACCTTGTGCTTGGTCCCTCTTTATCATCACAACTCCCACCTATCCTTGTAGAGACATAATCTAGCCCTGTAACATGGCTACTTGCCCTTATAATGCCATAACTTGGGTTTAGGCTATAGCCAATGCCATAGCTACCTATGGATCACCCTATGTATTCCCCAATGTAGGATTAATGTCCATGGGTCTTTGATCCCCATCACCCCAACCAAAATTGGATACCACATATCTACCCTAGAACCATGTAGTATAATCAGTTGTGATACCCACATCATCTTTCACTTTGCCAAGAAGATCCTCATAAACTAAATCTTCCTCCTATGGCTATGGATCTACTATTAAAAACTCTATATCGTCCCTCCTATACTATGAAAAATTAAGAGGAATAACCTATATGAGTCTAAACTATCTCTACACTATTTCAAATGGGATGTACTCTATCTCACCATCCCATATACCATATACCCATATCCAGCTCTGTAATGAGTATGTATGGTACCTATATCCAACCCACATATGCCAAGTCATGTATGGATTCCAAACTATATATCTAGGTGCCAAACCCTCTAGGGCATCTTGAAACCAATAAATACTCCTCACACCACCACCAGCCCCTATCATCACCCCATCCCTCCTCCACTAGTAAAACCTAACTTTGTAGTCTATTGATAAGTAACCATCTAAAGGTAGGCCCAATGGTCTCAACACGCATATATGCTCATATGCCTAATAATGGAGTATAAACCCCACACTAATCCCATAATGTTAGTGTTCTCTAAATCCCCATAACTCTCTATAGTTTTAAACTAATAAAACTTGGGCCTATCCAAAGATCATCCTCCTATGTATCAAATCCACAAGTACCCCTAATAAAACACAAGGAAACATCCCTCTCACTAAATCTAGAAAAGAATAACAAGTCACTGCTAGTTATATCATTGTCAATAAGTGCCTCTCTCCTAGGGCCCATTGGTATAATAGCCTAATGTTGAAACTACCTATAAGAAACTATTCATCTAATTTATCATCCCCATATAATTACTCCATACACTCATCAATATCCTCACTTTCTATGTGGTAGATAGGGTCTCCACAACTAGGTAAGCATGTGAATGAGTGCAAATCCTCTAATAAGATGCTCATCTTCCTCATCGATAGCCAGAATGTGTTAATTGTCAAGTCCCATCTCTTGATGAGGGTGATGATCATCATATCATCTCTAAGAAGTCACTGGTAGTAGCACATCACTCTAAAATCAACTACCTCTATGTGTCCCCAATCCTCTACTAATATAGCATCTCACACCTTTGTAAAGATCTTAGGCACTCAATCCCATAGCTAGATCTACTCTCACACATGCAACATAATCATACCATGAACTATATGACAAACTCTCCTTATTCACATGATGACTATTAAACACTATTATACCTACTCACAATATCCCATCTTTCTTAAACTATAAAAAATAATTTCAACCCTTCATGGGTTTCACACAGCTCACCTATTTGATCCTAATCACTCATCATCTCTTCTTAAATGGTTATTTACATGCCCACCTACCTCTCATTTCTATCTAAGTGCCAACTATCTCTATAAAGCTCCACACTCCTCCTAAATAAACCTTCTTCTTTCATCCCATCTATATAGCCCACAAACATTTCATCCCTTAATCACTTATTACTTCTGTAATCATCCTATCCTCCCCTTATCTCTAAAATAAATACCTATCCTCTTCATCCTATTACCCTATGTAACCTCACCCCTTCCTCAAGACATTATTTATTCACATCTTAACCTATCATCAACAAAAAATATTAATAATCTATAATTCATCAACTTCCCTAAACATTAATAAACATTACTGTTTAAAAACATTAGAACAAAAACTACATAATCAACTACTATAAAACCAACATTAAACAACCATTTTCAAATCCAACACAGTTATATTTTTATATAGCAACCACCCCTAACCCTTATTCCCATTCTCACCCAACAAAGTCTTGTTCCTTGATCATCAATGAATCTCCCAATCATCAATGATATCCTTATGGTATATTTTACCCTAGTTTTGATCGTCACTAGTCAGGTTAACCATCGAATAGTGACTTTCAATGGCGAACCTCAATCTCCCAACCTCCCCAACAACACCCTAAACTACCCTACAACTCCCTTCCCACCATTTTTGCATTTCCTCTACACCCATACATACCCCTTACCACTCTTAAATTCTCTCACATTCACATACACTATCACACACCCTCAAAACCCTAGCAAAAATAAACCCTAGGGCATATTCTACCAGTGCAATCTACCATTAATATGTAATCTCTATCTTATTTTTAGAATTTATCATCCATATCAATTTTAAAAATAAAACCTACCTCATTTTGTGACTAGTGGTGATGTCTCAATCTGTGCCCAGCCACCTAACCATGAACATCTCTAGGATCCATCTCGACCCCACATAATCACTCACAAGCCAATCTAGTCTCGACACCTCAATTCACTTCTAAGCACTCTCAAGTATTCTTTATACACAAAGATTAGGTATGACAAAACCATAAATTACCAAATTTTAAAATGAGGACAAGTGTTTAATCATTTGCCTTTTTATCATGGTTTTAGGGCTTTTTAGCTGACCATCATTAGTTGCCTAAATCACTGATAGTTAACCTAAACCATCGATGGTTATATAAACCTCCATAGTTAACCCTAACCATTGATGGTTACATAACCATCATCAATTATCCATAACCATTGATGGTTAGGGTTCTTTATTCACTCCACCTTTTTCATCCTTTCTTACCTAAATTGAACCTTGTATCACATCCAAATGGGGTAACCCATTTCCTGCCACACCTTGACCTATTCGAGAGTCACCTTCTCCCCTAACCAAAAAATACTACATTAGGCCTGAAGTCCATGTTGGATTCACTCTCCATGGGACTATGTAGGTATAATCCTCTTACCTAGTGCATTAGGAGTTAGCTTAGCCATGCCCTACCCAACAAACCACTTAACCCATTTATCCATGTCTAACTTGATGTTGGCACCTTTTAAAACCAACATATTCACATGCTTTTTGATGACCAGTCATGATGACTACCTTAACTGATCTTGTCATGTTAAAATTTTGTATTATGCACCACCTTGTGCATGACCTAACCATTATTTTTTGGGAGCACTTCATACCCTAGATACTTAGGCAAAACACCAACCTTCTTTAGGAGACTTGATATGTGTGACCCAATTAGCTATGACCAACACTAAGGACTGGTCACCTTATCCCTTATCCTAGAACCTAAATTTATTATTATCAACATTGGAAACTTTAGTCTTTACATGATTTTGAATCTCATATTTCATCACATTTTGTGCATGTATTGGTGTTTCAAATTCCAACACCTTTTTGGTCACCCACCTCATGACCTCCATTTTACCTTTTATCAAACCACAAACTAGTTTTGGTATTACCTCATCAACTCTCAATTTGAGGGGGAATACCATCCTCCTATACTCAAGGAAACTAAACCTTGGCCAATCAACACTTCATTTTTGTTTTATGGCTTAATTGACATAAAACCACACAATAAAAAGGGGGAAAATGTAGACACTCATAAATGTCTCCTTGACCAATTTTTGATGTCACATCACCTTGGACCTGTCCTCTACCTTAGTTAGCTATTAAACTAGTTAAACTTGGCTCTAAAATAACTTAATTCACTTAGGAATCCTTTTTTAAACATTTTAAAACATCAAATTAGACCCATTTTAAACCTTTTTATACTTAGGGGTTGACTATTGATGGTTAGCCTAACCATCAACGATTAGGTGCTCAAATCTTACAACATTCAATCATCTAGTTATAAGCCAAGAATGCATGCAAAAAATGGAAACTTTTACATGCACATATTTCAACTTCCCTTCCCTTTGAATATGAATCTCTATCTTGACCCAACTTAGTAAATTTCTCTCTCCTTAGAAATTTTGTGCTATAAATGCAAGACTCTTGGAGGAGATGAGGATCTAGAAAATTTGCATCTAGGCTCTCTTTTTTAATTTATGTAGGCATATAAGACCTTGAAACTCTATTTGTATTAATTTTTAGAACTATACTACTATTATTCTACCCAACTTATTTCAAGTTTCAACTATCATCTACTTGGCATCACACAGGTATCCTTCTTTTATTTTTAGTGTTTTCTTTCTTCATCAAGTTTTCTTGTTTTGATCAATTCCCCTACCCATCATTACTTACCTTTAGAACCCATATTTCACTCCCTAACCCTTAGCCACATTCTCTCAACTCCCTTTCAAAATCTTACCTAATTTCTATAGTTAACCATAGCTAGTTACTATAATTGTCGATGGTTATAACAACCATCACTAGTCATTTAACCATCAATAGTCATGACAATTGTCATCAGTCACCCTAATCACCAATGGTCACCTATTAGGTAAAGTAATATTTTATTATTTTAGACCTCCTCACATGCCATGAGACCTTCTTTTGGATTCTATACTATCTACAGACCCTACTCAAATCCTTTGAACCTAACCTTAATACACTTATGCAAGTTATTGGCCCATCATGCTACATTTTCTACTGAACAAGTATGTTATTTATTTTATTTTAAAATCATTTATGTTCTTATAATTTTATCATCTTTCTTTTCTATTGTTAGAATATTTTTATCATTATGGGAGTGGATTGACATCCATTCAAGGGAGATTTTACTTCTTGTATCTAGCATGTTATTAAGTAGTCCACCCTTCATACTAGTCTAACAAACTTGTTGGTTTAGTGTGGTATTATTGAAGGTATTCCTTTCTCTCCAAAAATTAGCTCTCACTTTGTCTAGTCACCAATGATCATAGTGTTTAACTAGGTACACACCCCTCATCTATTATTTCTCTCCTTTTTTTTTGGAAGTTAGAAATAGAGTTAGAAATAGTAAGAAATAATTACATCTCAAATTTCTAATATTGATATAAGAGGCATCACCCCTACCATTTGTTACAATGGGTCAACTAATTCTACTCTTCATCTAAAAACATTTAGAAATCTATATAAAGACTGGGTAAAATTAAATACCTTTGCCACTACTAATATATTAGCCAAAAATCTCATGGGTGATTTTTTGGATTGGCACAACTAACTTAAAACTCATTCTATTACTAGTTTGTAAGATTTAGTAAATTCTCTAGTCCAAGAGTTCTAAATTAGTTATCTTCTTGACAATACCTTAGCCCATTTAATCAATTATAAGAAACTTAAAATTGAAACTACCCAAGCTTTTGATAAAAGGTGGAGAACATTTTCTAGCAAATGTAAAAATAACATGGCCAATGATAACCTTTTCCATATCTTTACCAATGCTCTTTTTCCTAATTTTTAATATCAGATTTAGACTCTCTCTCCACATACTTTGGAGGAGGCTACTGACCAATTTAAATTTCATAATTTCCTTATGAAAAAATTTGAGAAATCCCAACCTTCTATGGTTACTCTTTTATTACTTAAAAATAAGAATCATCATGATACCAATGATGGTGTCATGGACTCTTATGACACCATTCACACTATTCAAGATTTTGTTCCTAACTAATCTTTGGAAATAGCTCCCCCTTCTCAATAATTCACTAATCCTCATATATCTTCACCTAATAACATTAATGTTCACAAACCTTTATCTTCAATATAATTACTCAAACATCTTCTAGGCCTCTACCATGATAACTTGATCCCACTCTTCCTATGAAATCTTGGTATTATCCTAATAAATTTTATTGGTTTCATGCTAGTTTGGGTCATTCTCACAAGTCCTATAGGTATATTCATAATATAGCTATGATTTTTCTTCTTGGTCCCAATTTTTACCATGATTATATCATTAAAAAATCCCAATAAGCCTATGACATTTATTTCAAATCCCATGAAATAAATACTAAATATCAAGATTTGAATCAAGTTAATGTTCATTTAGCCATATATAAATATCCTCTTCCAAATCACCAAGATAACCAATAAAAACCTACCCATTATACCAATAATGTATATAGTATTATTGACCCAACTCTAGAAGAGAATGTGGTCAATATGACTAATATGCAAAGGGTGGTTATTTTCATTGATCCTCAACCCATCTACACACCTCTATTATCTTACACATTTTGTGTTATCCAAGATTCTTCTCTAACTCACTTAAATGAGTTGGGACAAGATTACATTATAACTTTTTATGAACCAATTACAACTCTTCACTAGGATAACACTTCCCATTATATTTCTACCATCCATTCATATTATTTACCTAACACTAATGACACTCAAGTCTCTATCAACACTTCTCAAAACCAACCTACATCAACTGATTCAGATTCTCAACATAATCTATCAACTTTTCCTCTCACTAAACCTTCTACCTCTTATCAACATAAATTCCAATGTACTTCAGCTCTTCCTTCTAAGGACCTCCTTCAACACTATGCACCTATTTCCAATAATCTTCTTATGGGTTATGATGAGTGAGATCCTATCATAGAACTCACTAATCTCCCATCCCAAATACCATTTCTTGAACTCATGAGGACCTCTCCAAATCATCATAACCATCTTATACAAGTTTTATTCAAAATTAACATCCCTCATCCTCCCCTAATAGGACACAAATCAACCTCATCTAGATATAAAGATAGCATCTTAAAATAGTGCAAATAAATGTCCATCCATATTGATGAAATAATGGACACTTCTCTTTCCCTCAAGTTTCCCATTGATTCTATGATCCCCAATGAGATTTTGATTTATAATAATGATCCTTCTTTATTCATTAGTGTCTAAATTGGTGATATCCAAGTCAAGTTTTCCTTGATTAATGAGGGTTATGGCACTTGTGTTTCCTCTCTCAATTTTATCAAAACCCTTGGATATTTTGAATGCAATCTCAAATCCACACACAACACATGTCAAGAATATGACCAAAGTCAAATTCCTCCTTTAGGTTATTTATAGCTCCCCATTACCATCCCACCTATCACCATCCATGTGAAGGTGATGATTTTTAAATTTAATCTATATTACAACATTCTTCTTGGTAGGCCATGAACTCATTGTATGAGAGAAATTGCCTCTACTACTTACCAATGCATTAAATTCCCTCACAATGGAGTCATTTATAGGATTCAAGGTGACACTAACCCTTAGAATTTCAAAAAATTCTAGGACTGGGGTGTCTTCAATATTCCTACCCTTGAACCCTTGCCAAGGGTTCCATTCCATGAGTCTCAATTATTTAACATTCCTATCAATTCTACTCAAGGTTACAATGGTCCTCTTGAGCTCATTATGAATATTCCCCCTAACCTCTTAGATTTCAATGATGATGAGCTTGATGAGATAAATCTAAAGATTAAAACTTTTTATCTCTCACCTCACCTTATCTCTCAAATTCCCACTTATTTACAACCTCATTCTCACAAACCACCTTGCGAGGACATTCTCTTAGTCTTAACTAAGACTTGGAATTCTATTCATCACACCTCATTGGATGAAAATGTCATCCCTACTTACATCATTGATCTTCATACACTTGATTATGATGATGGTTATACCTTATATGATCCATTCTTAGGAGGTCTTATTTAGGCCCATGATATTGATATTATCCACTATCATTATTCTTTGCTTCAATATTTTAGTATATCTTCCTATGTTCCATCATATATCATTCCTAATTTTAGTATTTTTCTTATTTATCATAGGGTAAAGATGGTGTAGACACCTCCAATTTTTGAATAAACTCATATGAGTATCCTTATGGATCATGCTATGATTAAGCCCTATCACTTTGATAGGTACCATGACCCCTAAACCTACTTATCCCTAAGATTCATGCAACTTTCCTTTAGCCTTATGTAGACCTTGACCCTCCCTCAATAGATCCTATTTGGATCCCATTCTTACACTTACTTTAGTTGAGTCTATTATTACTTTTGAACCTATTACTTTTATTGTCAAGCCTTTCCCCATTTCTCCACCATCACCACCTTCTCTTGGTGATGGATTGATTCCTTTACCATATTTGGATCTATTACCCATAAAATGGGTTGATGAGCCCTCCCAAAATCCTTTCAATTTTATTACACCTCCTCTTTTGAATACCCATACCAAGACTACTCATAGGTGTATCTGTTATGTTCAAAACATAGATAACCATTCATCCATGCATTATCACAAGATCTGTTAATATATTGACACTCTGCATCCCACTACCCCTTATCCCTTAGACAAATTCATACCTCCCCCAAAGGTATTACTTGAGTATATTGCTAAGTATAGATAGGCGTATTATTTTTGGCACTAATGTGGCACCCATCACATTGATCATTATCACATCTTTCAACAACATCTTAAAGATCACCCTTTAACTATTTCCTCACCTTCTACCACTCATCCCACATGTCATTATTTTAATAAGGCTCCCCATTATTCCCCCATGGTTCCACTTCCTCTTGTGGTCCTTTATTCACCTCCTATTCCTCTACCTATGGACCTTTCTCCACTTGTGGGCCTTCCCTCACCTATGGATCCTTATTCACTTGTGAGTACCTCACTTGTGGATCCTTCCCCACCAGTGATCCCTTTATCTCCTATAGAGTCCACTCCCATGAATTATCTTGAGCATCCCTTGCATGATAACCTTCATCAACATTATCCATCAAGCATTCCTACCTTTTATATTGAGGATATTAGAGTTAAATTATTTTCCTAGTTTTTACTAAAGATAGATGAGACATTAAATGAAGTTTGCATCCAATTTTATGAAGACTTCTCAGATGTTTTGGATAATGTGTGTAGGCAAATCTATCAGTACTTATAAGCACATGCATGGTGTTCTTACATTTTCATTTGGATTGGACATGTGCTATAGTTTTATCCTTATCTATTTGTTATATAATTTGACATTGTGTCAAATTATTATTTATCTTACATGGTGACTTTAATTTCATACTTTATATTTCTTATAATGTCATTTATGTTTTCTTATGGATGTCTTTTCTATCATTTATTTCCTTTTATTATTGAGTTTATTTCTTAAGACTCGCTTATTCTCTTTTTAATGATTGTTTTCTATCTTATCTTTGTAAACACGGATAATTTTTATTGTGACGTAGTTATAAAAACATTGTTCCCTTTAGTCATTCCTTCTCTACCAAGTGATTAGTTAGCAAATAATTCATCTCATTATAGTCTACTTTAACCAGTCAATTTTGGATCTCCTTTCTTTCCCCTTTATTCCATTTTACAAACTAAGAATATACATGGTTTAGACTTGAGATCACATGTTGGTTCATTGTTAAGCCTAAATATTCTCATTAGTATTGTCTTTGGTGACTTAGATTCCTTTATCCAAAAGCTTAATCTCATTTATGTGTATCACTCTATCAGTCATAATTGGTCATTATAAGTTTTTATGGAGGAGGAATCTTAAAAAAATCCATCAAAATATTCAAAATATAAATCATTTAACAAAAGTCAATGATCTAAAAGGCAACATTCAATTTTTTCAAAAGTCAAATCACACTAAAAGACATGATTCAAAGCACATCTCTTTCTTCTAGTCAAAGTTCAAAATCCACAATTGGCCTCATGATAGAGAATAGGTCCATTGGGGTGTGGCAAGCTAGTAGATTAGAAAAGGCAAATAAAAAATCTTTTAATGCTACCTACTTTCTCATGCAAGTAGCCAATCTTCGAAGTAGACTGATGACTTTGTAAGGGGTCATGAGGAATGGGGAACACATCATGGGAAGGTAGGTCCATTTTAATTTTTCTTGTACAATCTATCTTCATGATTTGATCTTAGTTTCACATTTATTTACCTACACAACTTTGTGTCTATAGTGAATAGGTTTCCTTTGTACATTGATGTTCACTAGTTACTTAATGTCTTCTCATGTCCTTAATATGCCTCATGTATCTTAATATCTTCTCATAAGATGCCTATGTTATGATTTTTACACTCCCTTTTTCACTCCCTAAAATCCTCATATTATCCTCTTGAGAAATATTACTTTTATCACTTATCACTCCCCTTGGGATTCCATTTGTGAGTTGCATTATAAGACCATGGATAAGACTTGCATTTTCTCACAAATTACAAAAAAATCGCATTCCTATTACCAACATCCATTTTTACTAGGTTGTCACATTATTTCCACCTCACTGGTGTTCCCTTTGTGAGTTATAGTGTAGGACCACGAATAGGACCTGGCCTTCCTCACAATATTTCCAATAATTCAAGTCACCACCAAAAATTACATGTGTCAAATATGAGATAAGATTTGATTATAAAGTTACACGTCATTGACATGGTTCCCATCTTGATTTAGTATGTTTTATGATTGCGTCATTAATATTTCACTTTAATCTTCTTATTTTCTAATTGCATGTAAGAATCCAATCATTTATTAATTTTTTCATACTTCCCAGCTTGAATTAGTGTGATTAATTTAAGACCCATTTAGTCAATTTTGTTTCTCTTTATACTTTCCAATGTGATTTTAGTATGATTGATTTACTTAATTGATTTGTTTTTATACCATTTAATATTTTACATTTTTTCCACTTTATTACATTATGTTCATACTTCCCAACATGATTTAGTGTGATCTTACTTGTTTTGATTTAGTGTTAAAGCTCTTTGTCATGGTTTAAAAACAAACTTTTTTCCCTCTTGTCTACCATATCTTGGTTTCTTATACTTAGTTATTTCTTATTATTACACATTTCCCAATGTGAAATAGTTTATATTACATTTTTTGATTGATTATAATTAGATAAGTCATTTTTTGCCTATTCTTTTCAACCATGCATGTGTCATGTTGACCATTTTGACCACAAGTCAAAATGGGTCAACCCCCTATAGTCAAAAACCTATACAAAGGTCTAATATAATGTCATATGGTGTTTAATATCTCATTTGATGTGTTTTTATTTCATTTTAGCCTTCATCATGGTCTAATTATTCTTAATTGAATTAGTGTGATTAATTTAAGACCCATTCGGTCAATTTTGTTTTTCTTTATGCTTTCCAATGTGATTTAGTATGATTGATTTACTTAATTTTTTTCTATACCATTTAATATTTTACATGTTTTCCACTTTATTACATTATGTTCATACTTCCCAACGTGGTTTAGTGTGATCTTACTTGTTTTGATTTAGTATTAAAGCTCTTTGTTATGGTTTAAAATCAAACTTTTTTCCCTCTTGTCTACCATCTCTTAGTTTCTTATACTTATTTATTTATTATTATTAAAAATTTACCAATGTGAAATAGTGTGTAGTACATTTTTTGATTGATTATAATTAGATAAGTCCATTTTCACCTATTCTTTTCAACCATGCATGTGTCATGTTGACCATTTTGACCAGAAGTCAAAATGGGTCAACCCCCTATAGTCAAAAACCTATACAATGGTACAATATAATGTCGTATGGTGTTTAATAGCTCATTTCATGTGTTTTTATTTCATTTTAGCCTTCATCATGGTCTAATTAGTCTTATGTCATTCTGAGTCACCTAGGGGTCATAAATGAGCATTAAATACATGTGGTACAGTTTTGAGTTATGTCCATGTGTTTCAACATCATCCTTAATATCCAATATGTTAGTCACTATCAAACATGCCATAGTATAACTAAAAACTTGTAGGTTATAACTAAAAATCAAGAAAGTAAGTGGAAAAAGGAGAGTTTTAAAGGTGTATATCCTATTAGAGAGAATGACATGTGGGAGAATCTTGTGGGATGGATATTAAAATTAATTAGACTCATTTACATGATTGACATGCTTTATAAGGGACAAATTTTAGAGAAATCCATTCTTCATCTCTATCACTCCACCATACACATGAAACTAGTCAACATGTTTTTGGTTGGTAAAACCAATACAAATTCAAAATAAAATGCCTTTAGGGGTGATAATACACTAAATTAGATTAAATTTCATGCTTATATTGTATATAATGGTGGCTTATACTTTATGAACCATCTTTTACAAGTTCATTGTGTTTTTATGCCTATTATTTCCCATACCCTACATGTTTTTCTCTTGTTTGAGTTGGTCTATACAATTTAGATGATTAATTTGATTCCAAATGATGTTTAATCTCTCCTCTCATGCTTCCCATGCTTAGTTTCAATTTTTTCATTTTCCAAATAGTTCAAGGTTGAAAGTTGCAATTAGTTTCACTACTTGTATAAGGTTTGGTTCTCTATAAGGGTCTCATGTGGATGTAATATTTTGTGATCCATGTTTTCATGTCATAAAATTCACTCTTATATCCAATATAGGTCTCCCAAGATCATGTATTAAGCAAAGACATAGTCACATGGAAACACAATCAGTGTTTGTTTGTTCCTAACTATAATCTTGGTGTCCTAAAGTGTGAAAACATCCATGAAAAGTTTTCAAGATGGTCAACATATTATTAAATCATAAACAACCAAGAAAAGGTATTTCAAACATCATATTAGGACTGTGATAGTAAATTATATTAGATATTTTTCAATGATGTCATGGAGGCATCTTGGTGAGTGGATATAGTTCCTTACTAATCTGTGACAATGATAAAGTATGCAATGTGCTTGTCTTAGTTTGCTTGAAGTATACTTTGTTGATCTTATATTTTGGAATTGTTAGATATGTTTATGGATGAGTATGTTTTTTTTGGATGTGCAAGGGATCCCTAAGAGTTTTTCTATGATTTGAGTGTTTGTGTGCATGGGTGGATTTCATTTGATTGATCATTATTTTCATCTAGATATTTTGAGTCTAGTGGCAAAAAATTCAAGTAGATAGTTTGTTGACATCACCATTTCCATGTGTGGATGAGTCGGGGGGAGTTATCCATATGGTTTTAATCACATTTGTGCCTAGATCTTATGTGCTAAATCTTAGGTCATGTGACTAAGCACAACAAAAGATATGCAAGTGCAAAGTTGGGCTCCCACATAATGTCACATTATTTTCAAATACTTAGCCAAATTTTCATAAGGCAAGAAAGAGTCGAGTAAGAAGTTTTGTGATGGCATATCTCACATGTGTGAAGGCACAAGGATAAAATTATCATATAGGTTTATTCAATTTTATGTCAACTAATTTTTAGATCATACAATGAAGTGAATCAAAAGATATGCATGTGTAAAGTAGGAATTCTAAATAGTTCTTAACATAGTCAACTCTATGGCAAAAAATATGAGTTAGAAGATTAATGGAGTTATATCTCATACATGCAAAGGTTTTAGGAGTAGATTGATACATGGTTAGATTCTTCTATGTGAGGAGATCATATGGTCTAAATTTTAGATCATGCATCTGAGCACATCAAAAGTTATTAAGGTTAAATTTGGCTTCTGAGATAGTTTATAATGGTTTCCATAGTCAATTTTTCACAAGGTAAATTTCAAACATTATCAACAAAGCACATTGCTCTAAGATGTTAGGAAGAAGCAAGATGGTGCCAAGTGTTCAATGTTTAATGTTGAGCAGAGATAAAGATGAAGCTTCTTCCAAGGATCAATGGTGATTAGGTCATCATACAAATAAAAATAAATGGTGTGAATCAAATTCAAGAGGTCAAAGTGATATTTTTCTAGCATTATTAAAGCAAGGACAATCTTACAGATATCAATGATGCATGTTGGGTCAAAGTTACTAGATTACATGAGATGAGTTAAATGATTAGAAGTTTAACATTTGGGAATTGGTGCACTATGCATTAAATTTTAGAGAATATTTATGGTGGATATTTAATCTGAATAACAAATAACAAGAGACATGAGCATAGTGTCTGAGGTTTAATTGTGATCATTTGCATTTGAATATATGAATTTAATATAGGAAAAGATAGTGCTCTATATTTTGGCCATATCTCTTGATATATCTAGAATTTTCTCATGATGTAAAAATAAAACTTGTATAGGACTCCAAGGAAAATTTTTAAATATAATTTTAAAGATCTAAAAGTGTGTATAGCCAAAGTTATGAAGGTTTAAAATTGATTGTGTTTTTGTATATGTTCTACAAATGTCTCAAGAAGGATGTTCGAGCTTGTTTTGATATTGTTTCAATATCTCTTGTTGAATTAGCTATCGAGGAGTAGTTTAGACTCCATGAAGACCATATATGTGCATTATGAAGGTTTGACCATTTTTATATAATATGAACATTGCTTAAGAAGTTGTCTATGTATTCATTCATGATGTTCCCATGAACCAAGTTAATGTTTAAGCTATTTGAGCATACACAAAAGTGAGAAAAGTTGATTGTGATCATTTGAAAATGTTAAAGGGATCATGTGGGATGAACCTATACAATTTAAATAGGTTATATGTTCTTATTTTGCTTGATGAAGTGCTAAATGGGTGAATAGCTCTCCATGAGACCTATAAGAGCTACAAGGGCTTATTTGATAGGTGTAGTTTATTAAGGGTGACCCATGGGTGATATGGCCAACCTATGAAGATTGTTTTGAGCCATGTATTGATGTAAGATATGCCTCAAGGGATAAGGAATGCTTAATGGTTGACCAAGGTTTTGATTATCAAGTATGTTATATAAATAGTGAAACTAAAGATGATTGTTTCTAGACTTGAACAAGGTGTGTGTGAGAGCAATAAGAGTTAAAGTGAATAAGAGAGGATATTTATTGTGAATATTGAATGAGTTTAAGAGAAGAACATATTCTGGACTATGTGTATGACATATAGGTCATACTTTTTTTGGTAGAATAGTGCTCTTACAGATTGAGTGTGAGTAAATGTGAAGAGTGATAATCAGAGGTTCATCATCAAGTATTGAAGACATCATTTCAAATTTTGTTTTGTTAATACATGTTATTATGGTTTCTCAACATCTAAGGGGGTTTCAACCTCCTTGCAAAGAGAAACTTTCTAAAAGTCTATTTTTTGTGGCAGCTCAACTAGACATAGTAATCCATTTATAGGTTCTAGTGGGTTTTCTCCCCCAAGAGGGTTTCCCACATATGAAATGTGTTATGTTTTTGATCTTGAATTATCTTTCTTATTCATTATTCTGAATGATGTGTATGCTTCATGAATTATTGTGGTAATTGATTAATAGTTTTGTAAGGTTTTAAATTAAATTTATATTATTTGGGTTTATTAATTTACTCACACTCTAAGTGATTGTACCTCTAATAATTGGTATAAGAGTAGGTCCTTTGGTAAATGATTAACAACTTGAAGGTGATCCAAAGTACAATATGGGTAGTCATCAAGGAGGGTTCTCTACAAAGTAAGCACCAATGTTCAATGGATCTAATTATGTTTTTTGGAGTGCAAGGATGAGTACATACATTATGTCCCTAAGATTTGATGTATGAAAATATATTATGGATGGTTATGTTACTCCTACTACTCCTCCATCTAGTACTATAGATAAGAGGTTGTTTGAGAATAAATCTAAGGAAATGAATTCCACTACTTGTGGTCTTAAGAGACTTATCTCACCAAGGTAATCCATTGTAAATCTGATAAAGAGACATGGGAAAAATTATAGATCATTCATGAAGGAGACTCAAAGGTTAAGCTTGCTATGTTATAGACTCATAAAAAGTGATTTGAAAGTCTCAAGATGAAGGAAGAAGATTTTATGGCATCTTTTTTGTAGAGATTTGATGAGATTATGAACACCATCAGAGGTCTTGGAGAGAACCTTGAAGAGGCTACTATAGTTCAAAAGGTATTAATGTCTCTATCTCTCAATTTTGTTCCAAAATTATTTGTTATAGAAGAAAGACATGATCTTACTTAGTTGAAGATGGATTAATTGCATGGTACCTTTATTACCTATGAGATGAGAGTAAATGATGATATACCACCAAAGAAGGAAGAAACATTTAAGATATACATGAATCTAAATAAGAAGTTCTAAGGTAATAAATTCAAAGAGGATGACATATCTGATATTGATGAGGATGAACTAATTGATTTTATTACTAGGAAATTAAATACAAGCTCAAGGAAGTATAAGGGTAAATACCCTTCAAATGTTTTAACTATAGAGAGATAATAATTTTTGATCTTAAGTCCCTTCATAAGCATGAGATGAATGCTGATGAAGAGCATTTTGAAGGCCAAGATGAAGACAAGAATACATACAAGAAGAAAGGATTCAAAAACTATAACAACAAGAAGAAGTCCTTCAAGAACAAGAAGAGTCTCTACACCAAAGAAGATTGTAGCCCATCAAATGAGAGTGAAGATAGTGACTTAGAATATGATCATAAAGATTATGGTCCTATTGAAGATGAAGCTATGTTCATGGCTGAGGAAGGAAGTTTCTCACATCATAAGGAGTCTACTTGGAGTGATTCATATGATTATGAAGATGAGGTGGACTATGAGATTGCATTGACAAATACTATTGAAGAACTAAATATAGAGAAGAAGATCAATAATAATATGAAGTCTCAACTTAGATACTATGAGGAGCAATTCAATGTATATGAAGTAAGAATGATTGAAGACACTAAGGAGCATGAAGATACAATCAAACATCTCAGTTTTCAATTAGAAATCATGTCTTCAAGTATGAAAGATAAAGAAGATTAATATGCAAGGTATATTTCTAAAAATGAATCTTCGAAATCTAAGTAGAGAAGACATATAGTAAGGTGAAGTCATTTGTGAGATTTTAAAATAGCTCAAGTGATCTAGACAATATTTTAAATGATAAAAATCATGAAAGTGATAGAAATAGTCTTGGATACAAAGAAGAACTAGAGAATGCAACTCAAGACAAGATGAAGACTATTGTGAACAAGGACAACCATACTTTGAAGACAAATAATTAGACAAGGAATGAAGGTACTAGTAGAATGAATAAAAATCAGAATAGATAGCCAAATGCCATGAGGTATACAAGATTTAATGGTTACTATTTCAAATGTAATCAATTTGGGCATAGAGCTAAAAAATGCAAGAAGACCTGTTAGAAATTAGTTTACATAGAACTACGATGGGGGTCTTCAATCAAAAGGTGTGAAAAAAGTTAAGTGCTTCAATTGTCTTGATGTGGGACACTTTGTAAACCATTATCCATATAAGATTAAACAAGGTAAGTCCTCTTCAAAAATAGGAGGTTATTTCATTTGTCATGACATAGTTCACATTGCAAGTTTTTGTCTAAATAAGGTATGACAAGATATGTTTCTTTTAAAAGGTATAGTTTTCTTCAATTGTCAACAAAGAGGTCACATTCTAGATTTTGCAATAAAAGTCCTACAAGACAAAATAGATTTAATCAGGCTCTTAAAGTGTAATAAAGAAGGAAATTTAACTCATGGAAGCCAAAGGTGACAAGTGTGAGTCATGATGAGTCTACAAGTCCAAGTAATCTATTTTATATGGTGGATAAAACTATAAAAGTTGAAGAGTAATAAGAGGTCTCATTGTCTTCTCATGTTGAGAATGAAGAGGCCAAGCTCAAGGAGAAGACCGAGGTGTTTGTTGAGGATAGTTATAGGTTATATATGGATCCAAGTGAACACCCTACTATTTATAATAAAATATCATTTAAATAACATGATTTTTTAGTACCTAGTAATGAGGTTCTAAGATGCAAGGAAGATTATACATATGAAAAGGTATGTCATGAATCTATGTTGTCTCCATGTACTGTCAATCCAATCCTAGAAGAAAAGGAGAATGATGTAGTGGTTGATCATGTTTCTTCTCATAAGACTAAGAAGAAGAAGAAGAACTAAAAGTATTAGAAGACTAAGGAGGAGGAGAAATATGAGGAGTTGTGGGTAACTCATGGTTTCACATTATTCTAGGACATTTTGAAGTAGGATGTCTCTACCTATACTTCCTAAGAGACATCTTTCTTATGAAGAAGCAAATTTGAGTGCTCAAGATCATAATACCAATATGCATAGAGACTTGTGTTGATCTTATAAGGATATTGGTTAAGGGGAATCAATAATTTCATGAGCTTGCTTTAGAGGTTTGTGAAGGAGCTATAGTATAGGGTCATAATGGGTGTTTCCAAATGGCCTAATGAGATTGATGCAATGTCAAGAAAATTTTGATACTCAAAAGTTTTGTGCACTTCTTTATGATGTGTTACATGTATTTTATGTATTTTTTATCTTTTTTGTGTCAATTGAAGATTTTTTATTGCTCTCAATTTTTTTTAGTTTTGGCTTAAGGGCAAGCAGGCCTAAAAATTATTTATAGGAATTCAATGTTCCCAAAGGTATGGAGTCTCAAATTTTGGTCCAGAAGTGTGTGATGGTTGTCTCCAAGTGTGAAATAATTTTTAGACGAGGGCATTTACTAGAAAGTATTTTGTTGACTCTATTTATTTTAAGTTTATATGGTTTTGGGCTCTACTAAAAAAATGGTTTGCCTTATGAGTTGACATATAAAGCTTATTAATATATTTATTAGGACAAATAGGTTTTCAAATCAATATTCACAAAGATCTAAAGGTTTGTGGATTTAAATTTATTCAAGTTTTTGTCATAATGGAAGCCTAATTGGCCAAGTAGTTTATGAAGGAACTATGTTGTATAAGATGAGTTAGGTGATTTAAAATGGTTTTCTTGAGGGTACATATGAGAGTGCTCCAAATATGAATTTTTAGGTTTTGAATGTGTGTCTATATAAATGTGTGGTCTCTACAAGTTTTAGGTAGGGCTACAAGAAGACTAGATAGGCCTAGTGAGAAGATGAGTGCCTTTTGTTCAGTATTTACAAAAGAGAAAGGTATGTATGTTTCAAGTAGAGTTATCAGGTTGGTTAAGATCATCTATCCTATTTGGTGAGTGGCATGAATTTATATTGGTGGTCCTTATGGTAGCTTGAGAAAGAAGGCTAGTAAGCATGTATGGTGGTTCTTCATGGTATATGAAGATGCTCAAGATGTGATATGGATTATAAATATTAGGGGGATTTCCTCTCATATGTTTATTGGTGAGTTCCATTAGATTTTAGTACTTTTTTGTCTTCTTTCTTCATTTGTGGTAGTGCTTGGTTGAAGAAGAATGTTGGCATGTAACAAGACGAAGGTGGTAAGGAAAGAAGAGGTACGCTAAAGTTAAGGGGATTTTGTATCATATTTATAAGGTGTTCCTCTCTTTTTAATGGTATTTTTAGGTCCTTAGGATCATATTTTTCCCACTTTGTCATTGCATCAAAGGGGGAGAAAGTTTCCATTGTGAGAATGCTTGTAGATAGAGAAGGAAGATGAGTTGTATATTGCTATATGATAGTTGTTGACATAAATAAAAAGGTGGATATTTTTGGAGATTTTTAAATGATGTCATGGTTATGTCATGGAGGTGTATTGGTGAGTAGATGAATTTCATTAATAGCCTATGTGACAATGACAAAGTGTGTAATGTGTTTGTCCTAGTATGCTTAGTTGATCTTCTATTTTGGCATGGTTAGAGATGTTTAGCGATGATTATGGTGTTTTTAGGATGTGAAATGGGTCCCTAATATGTTTTATATGTTTATATTGCTTGTGTGTATGGGTGGATTTCATCTAGTTGATCATTCTTTTCATCTAGACATTTTGAGTCTAATGGCAAAAAATTTGCGTAGGTAGTTTACTAACATCAACATTTCCATGTGTCGATGAGTTAGGGGGAGTTTGTAATATGGTTTTGATAATATTTGTGCATATATATTATGTGTTAAATATTATGTTATGCAAATAGATGCAAAAAAATATATGAAAGTGCAAAGTTGGGCTCCTAAGTAGTTTGACATTGTTTTCCCATACTTAGCCAAATTTGCATAAGGAAAAAAAGAGATGAGTAAGTAGTTTAGTGATGGAATATCTCATGCATGTGAAATTATGAGGATAAAATGATCATATGTGTTTGTTTAGTTTTATTATTAGTTTATTTTCACTAATTTTAAGATCATGCAATGAAGCACATCAAAAGATATGCATCTACAAATTTGGCCTTCCAAATAGTTCTTGACATAGTTAACTCTGTCATAGAAAAATTTGAGTGAGAATATTAATGAAGTTATATATTGCAAATGTAAAAGTTTTAGGAGCATAATGATTCATGGTTGGATTCTCTTATGTGAGGAGATCATATGGTCTAAATTTTAGATAATGCATCTAAGCATAGAAAAAGTTATTAAGGTTCGAAGTTGGATTCTCAAATAGTTTGTAATGGTTTCCATAATAAATTTTTCACAAGGTAAAGTTTGAAAATCATCAACAGAATACATTGATCCAAGATGTCAAAAAGTAGTGAGATGGTGTTAAGTGTTCAATGTTTAATTATGAGTAAATATAAAGATCAAGCTTCTTCCAAAGATCAATGGTGAGCAGGTGATCATATAAATAGAAATCAACAATGCACATTAAAGTCAAGAGGTAAAAATGATAGTTGTTTAGCATTTTTAAATAAAGGAAAATCTTATAAATATTTATAGTGCGTATTGGTTTAAAGTTTCTAGATTGCATAAGATGAGATCAACTATTAGAAGTTTAACATTTTATATTTGGTGCACTATGCATTAATGTTTAGAGAAGATCGATGGTGCATGTTTAATATAAAAAATGAGGACACAAGATGTGAGCACAGTGTTTGAGGTTTAACTATGACCATTTACATTTGAATATTTGAATTTAACAAAGGAAAAAATAGTGATCTATATTTTAGCCATATCTTTCAATCTATGTAGAATTTATTCATGGTGTAGAAATAAAACGTGTATAGGACTCCAAGAAACATATATAAATTTAAATTTAAATATATAAAATTATATATATTCAAAGTTATAAAATTTCAAAGTTGACTATGTTTTTGTATATGTTCTTTAAATGACCCAAGAAGGATGTTGGAGCTTGTTTTGATATCATTTCAATATCTCTTGATGAATTATCTATTGGGGAGTGTTGTAGAGTCCATGATTACTAGTTGTGTTAATTATGAATGTTTGAACATTTGTATATAATATGAAAATTTCTTAAGAAGTTGATTGTGTATTCATTTATGATGTTCCTATGAACTAGGTTAGTGTTTGAGTTTTCTGAGCATATGTAGAAGTGAGAAAAGTGACTAAGATAATTTTAACATGTCAAAGGGGCCATGTAGAGTGAACCTATGCAATTTAATAAGGTTATATGTTTTTATTTTACTCAATGAAGTGATGAATGGGTGAATAGGTCTCCATGAGACCTATAAGAGCTACAAAGGCCTATTTGATAGGTGTAACTACTTAAGGTTGACCTATGGATTCTATGGCCAACCTATGAAGATTGTTTTGAGTTATGCCTTGATGTAAGAGATTCCTTTAGGGATAATTCATGCTTAATGGACACCCAAGGTATTGATTATCAAGTATGTTATATAAATAAGAGAACCAAAGATGATGGTTTCTAGACTTGAGAAAGGTTTGCGTGAGAGTAATGAGCATTGAAGTGAAGAAGAGAGGATATGTAGTGTGATTGTTGAATGAGTTGAAGAGAATAATAGATTAAGGACTATGTATATGACCTTTAGGTCATAATTTTATTGGCAGAATAGTGCTCTTATAGATTGAGTGTGATCAAAGGTGAAGAGTGATAATCATAGGTCCATCATCAAGTGTTAAACACATCAATTCAAAGGTGGATGTGTTCATAGGTGTTTTTTTGGCTACTCAAAATCTAAGGGGGTTGTAGCCTCCTTATAAGGTGAAACTTTTTAAAAGTCTAGTTATTGTGGCAACTCAGCTAGACAGGTATTGTAGCACCTTGTGGGATTATAGTCTCACTAAATAAGGGATGGAAGTTCTTTGATAAATTTCAGCTCATCTAAATTAGTTCTTATTATTATAGGATAATATTCCATTTTTAACTTCCAGTGGGTTTTCTCCCCCAAGAGGGTTTCCCATATATGAAATGTGTTATGTGCTTGATCTTGGATTAGCTTTCTTGTTCATTGATGTGAATGATGTGTATGCTTCATGAATGATTGTGATAATTTATTAAGAGTTTTTTAAGGTTTGAAATTGAATTTGGATTATTTGGGCTCATTGATTCACCCCTAGTGATTGTACCTCTAAAAAATATTATTGGTATACATAATCAACCATGAATGTGCACCTACAGGTGCTCTCAAGAGGATACTACATTGAAATGGAGTGTGGAGGCTTGTCTCAAGATCTAAAAAATCTTAATATTTCATTTAAATACTTTGAGGGAACATAAATTGGTTATTAGGTCATGTTCCTTGAGTACATTTATCATTTCATGTTCATTGCCTATTTATAACTCAAAGTACACCTATAGGTACCACATAAATACCAATAACATTGAAAGGGGAGATTTGAGTTGATTGAGGTTATAAATGATAAGATAATTCATTTTAAAGTTTATGAAATGATAAAATTACATTAAATACATATACATCATGCATAATTAATATATATACATCCACTACCCTACAACCTGATATGTTCATATTCAGGTGACCATGCACAAAGATTGGGAGCATGGTCATGGAGAACTATAATATGTTTTGAGGCTCCCATAGAGTTTATGGAGGTTAAAAATAACTTGGAAGTCATTAATAAGACATAAAATAGGCAAACACGTTAGGAAGTCATCTTCAAAAGTTGAGGATGTGAACTCAAGGACAATATCCCTAAATTCCCAAAATAGAGCACCTAGCCATTTTGATGATGCCCCATGATAATTTTGCAAAGATATTTGATGCATCCATATGCACTCACATTGTATCACCCACATAAGGGAAGAACTTTAAAAAATTAGGAGGATATATGATTAGTGGAAAATAGGTTTTGAAGGGCTCTAATATGCATATTTATTCACTGAGGTTTAACAATGATATCTACAGGTTTGGAACTTCAAGGTGACCTTAACATATCAAAGTGAAAATGAAGCATATATTCATGTTTGAATGGTATTATTGAGTTATAAGGAATACTAATTAACACAAAGGTCATCAAGAGAAGTTAATATGCAGTTTTTTGAGCCTAGTATACACCTACAAGTGTCATTTCCCTTGAAACAACTCACCTATAGCTGATTGCCAACTCCTATATCATCCATGAGGTGAGTCTAGATATGGATATACCAAAATTTTATAAGGGAAGATGATTCTAATACCTCTATTGGAATCCAAGAACATGTATTAGTGATTCCAAGTTTAGTGTATGTCTACAATACCCCATGTTTCTAAAACACATTCAATTGTAGCTGACTGTGATATGGCAGTAAGCTCAGACAAAGGGTTTGGAGTGTGTCAAGGTATTGACATGACTTGGATAGGTATAAATGGATTTAAAATGGTTATTAAAACCATAATAAAGTCTTAAAACATTAGACCCAAGGTCCAACCATTCCAATATACACCTATAGGTGTCATTCCCTTGGCAAGATAATATAGTCACAGTTGACTATGACTAAACATGACAAAGAAAGGTGAAGGCACCTTAGGATGGTAATGAAACATGAATATAAAGGATGGTTAAATCTCATAACAAGTGATGATGACATATAATTATGCTCATGACATGGAGACAATGTATAAAGAGGCCTCAAAATAAGAACCTACAGTCATATGATAAAAGCCTACACACAGTCCACTCTTATTAAGTTGGTTTTAGGTTTTAGTGCATGTGAAGGGTCTAATGATATGAAAAAGGGATAAAAATTTATAAAAAAAAGTATCCAAAACTTGGAGATGCTCCTTAAATATTCACATTTACTAGGATAATAGGGTAATTACCCTTTATTTTATCATAGATAGAGGGTACTCCCCTAGGGTGCAAACCCTACAAATTGAACATAAAGGAGATAGATAGTGAGCTAGGGGTTGGTTGAACCTAAAAATGAGGTGTGTAAAGTTTAATTACATCTATAAAAATTTGGAAAAACAAACACAAATTCTTGAAACATAAAAGAGTGATTAAAACCTTTTAGGATGTAGACAAGCCTATTAGGCCTGGTTTAGGCCTAAAGCCTAAGGGGTAGTATCACTTTCAGTCTTAGTTAAAAATTATAACACTTTACAACATATTAATAGAGGAATATAGGATGTGTTTGAGCTATTGGAATATAAATGAAACCACTAGTACACCATTTCCTAGCTCAAACCCTATCAGTCCTATAGGAAATGGAAGACAAAGCTCGATAGGCTAGTTTGAAATGCTCACATGTTCTTGGATGTTGTGCATGGGATCTCAAGGATATTATATAATTTGGATAGGCTCATAATAAATAATTTTGTGTAATTTATTATTGATTTCAATTTCACAACTCTATGAATAAAGGCTAATGGTGGAAAGAGCCTAAAACCCTCAAAAACTCTGATTCATGCCCTGATTGAGAAAATGAAGCAATAGAGCTACCTAGATGGATTGGAATGGGAATGAAAGTGATCCTACCTTATAGACAAATTTTCAAATATAATTCCCACTCAATTGAGGTATTTCTTACTTATATAGATAGGGGAAATTGGATTTCATGATTTTTTTTAGTATTGTGTAGGTATGGAAAAGTTTCAAGAGATGAAACAAACTTTGAGATAGATATTGAGACTTAATATAACTCACTATAATCATTTCATTCTTCAACTAAACTCCTAAGTGATTTTGAAAATACCTCTATCTCAACCAGCCAAAACTATCAAAGTGAGAAATATAGTGTTGGAGAGTTATCAATGATGTCCTAGTGATGTCATGGAGGTGTCCTAGTGAGTGGATGAAGTGATTTGATAGTCTAAGTGACAATGAAAATGTGTGTAATGTACTTATCCTAGTATCCTTGAAGGAGGTTTGGTTGATCTTCAATTTTGATATGGCTAGAGATGTTCAGGGATGAGTATGGATTATTGATAATGTAAAAGGGGAAATATTATAAGTTAATTATTATTTTAGTGATTTTGTACATGAGTGGAATTAATTTAGTAGTCCATTTTTTTCATCTAGACATTTTGGGTCTAGTGGCAGAAAATCTAAGTAGACAATTTGATGTCACCATTGCCACATGTGGATGAGTCAGGAGGAGTTGGTCATATGGTTGTGATCACATTATTCCCTAGTTTTTATTCTCAAAGTCTCAATTCATGTTATAAATTTTAATCAAATATATGTGTGTGAAAATTTGGGCTCATAGGCATTTTTACAGTGTTTTCCCATAGCCAAATTTGCAATGTGATAAGAAGAGCTAAGTAATCATTTTGATGTAGTCATATCTTACATATGTGAAGGTGAAAGGATAAAATCACAATATGTATTTATTAATTTGTATTCCTAGTTTATTCATGTTAAATTTAAGATCATGTAATGAAGCGCGTCAAAAGTTATGCATGTGCAAAGTTGGTCTTTCATGTAGTTTTTAACACAAGTTGGTTTTATGACAAATAAATCTAAGAAGGCATTTTAATTTCATTATATCTCAACCATGTGAGATTTATAGGATAATATTTATACATGGTTGGATTAATATTTTGAAGGAGAACTTATGGTCTAAAATTGAGAGCATGCGAGTTAGTGCAGCAAAAGTTATTAAGGATCAAAGATGGCCTTCTAGGTAGATAAGCAATGGTCCCCATGCTTAGTCTATTTTTCACAATGTTAAAGATCAAGACCAGATGGAGATATAATGGTTAAAAAATTATCATATAATGAATATATATAGTGTACATCAATTCAAGGAGGTAAAAGTGTTCATGTTTTAATGAAGGTAAAGATCAAGCTCCTTACAAAAGGATCAATAGAGCATGTTTGTTTTAAGGTCTCAATAAGTAGCGAGATGGTAAGAAGTACATGATGTTTAATAGTATAAGTGATCAAAATTCATGTGAGGGTGAAAAGTGTCATGATCATATGTGTTTTGAAGATTATTTAATGGTTATTTCTATAAGATAAAGACCTAACTGATCCATAAATATTGATCGTATGCATTGAGTTAATATTACAAGAGTGCATGAGATGAGGTCAACATGTTCAAGGTTTAACATTTAGCATTGGCACACTATGTGTTAAAGGTCAATATTCATATAATAATATTTATGATGCATGTTTAATATGAATCTATTATGCATGATCTATGAGCATAGTGATCAAAGTTTAACTGTGACCATTTGCATTTGAATATTTGAATTTAACAAAGTAAAAATTAGTGTCTCATTTTTTAGCCATAAATTTTGATCTATGTAGAATTTGACCATGGTATAAAAATAAAATTTTTATATGGCTCCAATTCACATATATAAATATGAATTTAAATTTATAATTGTATGTATATTTAAATATATTGAGGTTAAAATTTGATTGTGTGTTCATGCATGTTATGCAAGTAACCTGAGAAGGGTATTTGAGCTTGTTCTAATGTTGTTTCAATATATCATGATGAATTAGCTATTGGTGAGTTTTTTAGAATCTATGGCTATCATCTATGTGCATTATTAAGGTTTAATTAATCATATGTAGTATGAACAAAGGTTTATAAGTTGACTATGTATTCATTCATGGTGACTATGTGCACATAATGTTGTTTGAGCAAATTGTCCTTAAGTGAAGGGTATTGTGATGATTTTTGACACTTTAAGGAGAACTTATAGATCATGTTTCATGGGTTAATTATTTAGAAAGTATTCTTGTGTTCTTATTTTTCTTGGAGAAGTTTCAAAGAACTAAATGGGTCTCCATAGGACCTAAAAGGTAACTTAGGCCTATTTGAAAAATAGTTGTGCTTAAGTGTGACCCATGTAATATGCCTTAAGGGTGAATGCATGTATTGTGGATAATATGAAATATTGTGATATTAATAATCATGATATCTCTATAAATGGTGAAACTAAATGTGTTGGTTTTTAGACTTGTGAGAAGACTTGTGCAAGGTGTGCATGTGAGAATTATAGAGCAAAGGAGAGGTAGAGTGCCTAGTTAATGAGTTAATGAGTAGAGAATATTGAGGACTATGTGTATGACCTTTAGGTGATATTTATTATGTCCTAATATTTATCTTTAAATTTAAGGATATGCAAAGAGGTCTGAGTATGCATATGAGGATAGTTTGAGTGAAGAAGGAGAGAGATTGTGGCATGCCTATGTGAGAGGCCTATATGAGATAGAGAGAGAGAGAGAGAGTTTATGTAGGGATTAGATAATCAAAGATACATCATTAGGTTTTGAAGATATTAGTTCTAAGGTGGATTTTTTCACATGAAAGGAGGGTCTAAATTAGTTGATATTCCTTAGGGGTAGTTGTTCCTTATGAAATAGGTGTTTCATTAAAGGCCTTTAGTCAGGAGGATATGATCAAGGTTAGCTAGTCTAAATGAGTTGAATAGTCTCTTATTTGTAATTTATAATAGGATAAGTAGTCCATGTGTTGGAGGATTGAGAGTGGTTTTTATTCCCCATGAGATTTTCCCATAGGAACTATGTGTTATGTATTTGATCTTGTGTATGTATTGAATAAATGAGCTCTCTTGTTAATGTTATTTGATCAAGTTGGTATATGTTTATTATTTAATAGTTTGAAAGGATTGGAATTTTAATTAAAATATATAGGCTCACTAATTCACCCCCTCTCATTTATTATACCTTTAACAATTGGTATCAGAGTAGATTCTTTGGTAAAGGATTAATAGCTTGAAGGTGATTTAAGGTAAAATATGGGTAGTCATCAAGGATGTTTATCTACTAAGTAAGCATCTATGTTCAATGGATCCAATTATGCATTATAGAGTGATAGGATGAGGACATACATTATGTCCCTAGGGTTTGATGTATGGAAATCTATTATGGATGGTTATGTTTCTCCCACTACTCGTCCATCTAGGGCTGTAGACAAGAAGTTGTTTGAGAACAATTTCAAGGGAATGGATGCTATCACTTGTGGTATTTCAGAGACTAAATACACCAAGGTAATAAATTATAAATATAATAAAGAGATATGGGATAAAATTTAGATCATTTATGAAGGAGATTCAAAGGTCAAGCTTGCTAAGTTGTAGACTCATAGAAGGCAATTTGAAAGTCTCAAGATGAAGGAAGAAAATTTTGTGGTGTCCTTTTTGTGGAGAGTTGATGATATTATGAACATCGTTAGAGGTCTTAGAGAAAACCTTAAAGAGGCTACTATATTTTTAAAGTTATTAATGTCTCTATCAGTCAAGTTTGATCCAAAGTTATTTGTTATAGAATAAAGTTATGATCTTACTTAGTTGAAGATAGATCAATTGCATGGCACCCTTACTGCCTATGAGATGAGAAAGAATAATGAAATACCACCAAATAAGGAAGAAAATTTCAAGACTAAAATGAAGACAAAGAATAAGTTCAAAGGTAAGAAAATCAAGGAGAATGACATTTTAGATATAGATGAGGATAAACTAATTGCTTTGATTTCAAAAAAATTGAAAACAGGTTTAGGAAAGTATAAGGGTGAACTACCCCTCAAGTGATTTAATTGTGGAGAGGTAGGACATTTTTATAATAAGTGCCCTCATAAGTATTAAAATGATGATGATGAAGAGTATGATAAAGGTTATGATGATGGAAAGATATCATTCAGTTCTAATAAAAGCAAAAAGAGATTCAAGAGGTTTGATAACAAGAAGTACTTCAAGGACAAGAAGAGTCTCTACACCAAAGATGATTGCATCTCATCATATGAGAGTAAAGTTAATGAATCTAAGTATGATCAATAATATTATGGTCAAACTAAAGATAGATCCCTCTTCATGGCTAAGGAAAGTAGTTGCTCACATCAAAAGGAGTCTACTTGGAGAGATTTAGATGATGATGAGGATGAGGTAGACTATGAGACTGAATTGATAAATGTTCTTGAAGAATTGAAGATTGAGAACAAGATAAATAAGAAGATGAAATATAAACTAAAGGAATTTGAGGAGAAATTCAGTGTGTATGAGGC
This sequence comes from Torreya grandis, assembly GCA_037957365.1. Classification (NCBI taxonomy): domain Eukaryota; kingdom Viridiplantae; phylum Streptophyta; class Pinopsida; order Cupressales; family Taxaceae; genus Torreya; species Torreya grandis. The sequence continues at coordinate 5,830,751 of JARHVA010000158.1, read as the reverse complement.
AAGAATGAATGAAGACACCAAGGAGCATGAATATATGGTCAAACATCTGAGTTATCAGCTAGAAATTATATCTATGAGCATGAAAGCTAAAAAATATTAATGTGCAAGGAATGTAATTGAAAAAGAGTCATTAAATTTTAAGTTAGAGAAGACATGTAGTAATGTAATGTCATTTTTGAGATTTTAAAATACCTCAAGTGATGTAGACAATATTTTGAATGATCAAAAGCATGTAAGTGATATAACTAGTCTTGAATACAAAAAAGAACCAAAGAATGTAACTCAAGACAAGATGAAGACTAATGTGAACAATGAAAATCATAATTTGAATATAAATCATCAGATAAAGAATGAAGGTGCTGGAAAAATAAAGATAAACTAGATCAGATAGCCAAATCCCATTAGGTATACAAGTTTCAATGGTTATTATTACGCATGTAATTAATTTGGTCATAGGGATAGATAATGTAAGAGACCTATTAGAAATGAGTTTGCATGGGACTATGATGGGGTTAAATGGTCAAAAGGTATGAGAAAGGTTATTTTATTCAACTATCATGATGTGGGACACTTTGTAAAACATTGCCCATTTAAGGTAAGGTAAGTTGTGTTTCCTTTAAGAAAAATTGAGTGCTATAGTTATTATGAACTAATAACACATTGCAAGATTTTATCCAATCGAGTAAGATAGAATGAGCTTATTGTAAAAGTTATGATGTGCTTCAACTATCAAAAGAGAGGTCGCATTGCTAGTTTTTTCAAGCAAATCCATACAAGTCAAAATAGGTTCAATTAGGTGCCTAGAGTGCAAGGAAGAAGTCAAGTTAACTCATGGAAGCCAAAGGTGGTAATTATGAGTCATGATGAGTTTTCAAGTCCAGGTAATCTATTTTAAATGGTATACAATGCTACATAAGTTGAAGAGTGCTAAGGGATCTCATTTTCTACTCATGTTGATAATGAAGAGACTAAGCTCAAGGAAAAGATCAAGGTGTTGGTTGAGGCAAGTTCTGAGATGTGTATGGATCCAAGTGAACATCATGCTATTTTTGAGTAAGTATTATTTAAAGTAAATCAATTTATATGCCTAGTAATGAGGTTCCTAACTGCAAGGAGGATTATTTAGCTGAAAAGGTATGTCATGAATCCATAGTTTCTTCATGTGTTGTTAATTTTTTCTTAGAAGAAAAGGAGAGTGATATATAAAAATAACCAATTATCATAATTTATATTAAGAATAAGAATAAGAACAAGAAAAAGATAAAAAATTCGTATATTTATAAGAGGATTCCTATGGTTACCAAGGAGATGTGGGCCACTCCTAGCTTCACTTTATTTTAGAGAATTGTGGTATAAATGATGTATCTGTCTATGCTTCTTAAGAGACTCCTTTCAAGTGGAAAATCAAGTTTTGATATGGTGTTCTTCATATGATCCTATAAGGCTAGAAATGAGTGTGTTTAGTTGGAGCAAGTATGTATTAATGAAAGATATGTTGTGGTGATGTCTGAGTGATGGCATAGTTATATATGGTTAGTTTATAGGGTCAAATTAAAGGTTTTCATGTGAAAAAAGAGGATTTATGATTTTTCAAGATGATTTTTTTAATAAAAATGTATTTTGATATTATTCTATCATGTTTCATGTGGTTTTGTGGTCTAAAGGCATGTTGAAGTCAAATTAGAGATTTTTGTTTGCTCTCAGGTTTCTTAGTTTGTGCTTAAGAGTATGCAAGTCCTAAAATGGGTTATAGGATGTATGGGTTCCCAGAGATGTGTAAGCTCAAATATTATTTCATAAGTGTGTGATGGGTGTCTCTAGGTGTACAATAAGTTTTAGAGGTTGATGTTGACTAGAAGGAGGTTTGTTGACTCTTTATTTTGAGATTCTAGGGTTTTGGGCTATGCTAGAAAGTGGTCTACCTTATGAGTTAAGATCTAAGTATTCCTAATAATATGAATGGGAAAAATGGGTTGTAAAATAAATATTCATATATATTTTAAGGTTTGTGATTTTTAAATTATTCATGTTTTTGTCAAGATGGAGGCCTAATTGGCAAGTTGGTTTGTGAAAGAAGTATATTTTAGAGGATGAGATAGTTGTTGAAAATTAGTGTGCTTGAAGGGGAATATGAGAGTGATATAGATATGAATTTTAAGTTCCTAAATATGTGTTTATATAAATTTGTGGGTGATACAAGTTCCTAGGAAGGGATACAAGGAGTCTAGACATGCTTAGTATGAAGATTTGATTTTTTTTGCTCAATGTTTCAAAAATATCAAGGTATGTATGTTTCAATGAGAGTTATCAAGTTATTTTAGATCATGTTTTATGTTTGGTGAGTGGCATGAATTTCCATTAGTGGTCCTTATGATAGCTTAATATAGAATGTTAGTAAGCCTATATGGTGGTTCTTCATGGTATATGGAGATCTGAAGATGCTCAAAATGTGCAATGTCTTATAAATCTTAGTGGGAGTCCATATTATATGTTTATTGATATGTTTCATTATATTTAAGTGTTTTATGTGTTCTTTCTTCATTGGTTTTAGTGCTTTCTTGAAGAAGTATGTTGGCATGGAGCAAGATAAAATTGTCAATACAATAAAAGGTAGGCTCAAGGTAAGGGTGAGTTTGTATCATCTTTATAGGGTGGTCTTTTCCCATTGGTAGTATTATTAGGTCCTTAGTATCATTTGGTGCGCACTTTATCATTTTGTCAAAGGGGGAGAAAGTTCCTATTATGAGAGTGCTTGAAGAGAGAGAGAGAGAGAAGGAAGATGAGCTATATATTGTTATATGATAGTTATTGACATCAATGATAAAGGGGGATATTGGTGTAGAATTTTCAATGATGTCATAGAGGTGTCTTGGTGAGTGGATGAAGTTCCTTGATAGTCTAAGTGAAAATGACAAAGTGTGTAATGTGCTTGTCCTAGTATGCTTGAAGGAGGCTTGGTTGATCTTCAGTTTTGACATGGCTAAAGATATTTAGGGATGAGTATGGAGTATTAAGAATATGAAAGGGGTTATATCAAAATTTACTAATATTTTTTTTATTGCTTATGTGCATGAGTGGAATTCACCTTGTATTCCATTATTTTCATCTAGATATTTTGGATCTAGTGGTAGAAAATCTAAGTGGGAAATTTGATGACATCACCATTACCACATGTGGATGAGTCAGGGGGATTTGGTCATATGGTTGTGATAAAATTAGTACCTATTTTCTATGTTCAAAGTCTAAAGTCATGAAATGAGGCGTAGTCAAATATATGTGTGTGTAAATTTGGGATCCTAGGCATTTTGACAATATTTTCCCATACCCAAATTTGCAATGTGGCAAGAAGAGCCAAGTAAGAATTTTGATGTAGTAATATCTCACATGTGTGAAGTTTTAAGGATAAAATTATCATATGGGTTTGTTCAATTTCATGCCTAGTTTATTTTTACTCAATTTTAGATCATGCAATGAAGTGAGTCAAAATTTATGCATGTGAAAAGTTGTCCTTTTAAGTAGTTTTTTGACACATGCTAGCTCTATGACATAAATTTGAGGAGGAATTTTAATGTCATTATATCTCAAAAATGTGATATTTATAGGATAATATTGATATATGGTTAGATTCCTCTTTTAAATTAGAACATATGGTCCAAATTTGATAACATGTGAGTTATAGTAGCACAAGTTATTGAGGAGCAAAGATGGCCTTCGAGGAAGATAAGCAATGGTCCCCATAGTCTATTTTGCACAATGTTAAAGATCAGGACCATATGGAGATCTAATGGTTCATGGATGATATTATAGTGAATATATATGGTGCATATAAACTCAAATAGGTTAATTTTTTTATATTTTAATGAAGGTGAAGATCGAGCTCCTTATAAAAGGATCAATAGAGCATGTTTGTTCCAAGGTCTCAAGAAGCAACGAGATGGTAAAAATTGCACAATGTTTAATAGTATAAGTGCTCAAAATTAATTCAATGGTGCAAAGTTTCATGATCATATGGATTATGAGAAATTTCAAATGGTGAGTGTTACAAGATAAATACCTGACTGATCTATAAAGATTGACAGTGCACGTTGAGTCAATATTGCAAGAGTGCACGAGATGAGGTTAACATGTTCAAGGTTTAATGTTTGGCATTGGTGCACTATGTGTTAAAGTTGAGGTTAATATAATAATATCTATGGTTTTATTTTAATATGAAGATATGTTGGCATGATATGTGAGCATAATGACCAAGGTTTAACTGTGACCATTTGCATTTGAATATTTGAATCTAACAAAAGAAAAACTAGTGTCTGGTTTTTAAGCCATAAATTTTAATTTGTACATGATTTTACCATGTTGTAAAAAGAAAATTTGTATAAAAATATATATAACATATATAAATATGAATTTTAATGTCTAATTGTGTTTAAAATCAAATATATTGAGGTTCAAAGTTGACTATGTGTTCATGCATGTTATGCAAGTAACCAAAGAAGGGTATTTGAACTCATTCTGATGTTGTTTCGATATTTAATGATGAATTAAATATTAGGGAGTGTTTTATTCTATATGAGGAAAATATTTGTGCATTATTAAGGTTTTATTAATTTTATATAATATGAACAAATTTTTAGAAGTTGACTATGTATTCATTGATGGTGACTATGTACATAGAATGTTGTTTGAACAAATTATGCATAAGCAAAAGGGTACTATGATGGTTTTTTGAAATTAATGAGGACCTATAAATAATTTGGAATGGGTTAATGAGTTATAAAGTATTATTTTTTTCTTAGTTTTCTTGGATAAGTGTCAAAGATCTAAATGGGTCTCCATAAGACATAAAATATGACTTAAGCCTATTTGAAAGATAGTTGTGCTTAAGTGTGACCCATGTAAGATGCCTTAAGGGTGAATCCATGTGTTATGGCTGATAGGAAAAATTATGATCTTGATAATCGTGATAGATCTATAAAATATGAAACTAAATGTGTTGGCTTTTAGAATTATGAGAAGATTTGTGCAACGTGTGCATGTGAAAATTATGCAATGAAGGAGAGATAGAGTGCCCAATTGATTATTTAATGAGTGGAACAAATTGAGGACTATTTGTATGACTTATAGGTCATATTTATGATGTACAAATAGTTCTCTTATAGTTTGAGGATATGCAAAGAGATATGAGTGTGCTTATTAGGATAGTTTGAGTGAATAAGGAGAGAGATTTGGCATGCCTATGTGAGAGGCCTTTATGAGATAGAGAGAGAGAGAGAGAGATTTTATAGGGATTAGATAATTAGATATCCATCATTAGGTGTTAAAGACATAAGTTCTAAGGTGGAGGTGTTCCTATCAAAGGAAGGTCTAAAGGATTCAATCTTTTTTAGGGCCGATTTATCCTTGTGAAACATGCATTTCACTAAAGGCCTTTGGTCAGGAGGATATGATCAAGGTTAGCTAGTCTAAAGGAGTAACCAGTCTATTATTTTTAATTTCTTATAGGACAAGTAGTCCATGTGTTATAGTCTTGAGAGTGGATTTTATTCCCCATGAGGGTTTCTCATAAGAACTATGTTATGATTTGGATCTCGTGTATGCATTTAATGAATGAGATCTCTTGTTAATGTTGATTGATAAAGCTGGTATATGATGATTTTTTAATAGTTTTAAAGGATTGTAATTATAATTGAAATATCTAGGCTCACTGATTCACCCCCCCTCTCAGTGATTGTAACTTTAATAGATAGTGATAAGGGTGATAACTTCAAGTGGGAGTCTATTTAAGGTGTACCTAAGGAATATAAATCTATGATATATCTTTACATGTGTCATTTTATCCTCTTTATATATTTTCATGGAAAATTGAAGCCAAATCTGAGTCCAAGTGTGAGGGGTCAGTGAAAGAGGAGTTATTTAGATTGTAGGCAATGATAGCTCATCTCCAAAAGAATATTGATGATTATGGATACAAATAATTCATGGTTTATCATGTTTATAACCCATAACCATAAGTGAAATCATCATTTCTATCCATATTTAGTTGTAAGATGTTCCAAAAGGGCTAAATGATGAAGGTATTTTTTTGAATAAGTAGTTAGGAGTCATATGCCACATTTCATGTAGTTTCATGTCTTTAAGTGCCATTTGTCTTATCATACCTTGAATGGTATGTCTCAAACTCATTACCATACATTAATAACTCCTTTTCTTAGCATGACACATGTCCTAGTGACTCTTGGACTTTTCTCTTCTCACTTATCTCTCTAATTCTATAAATAGTAGCCATTTTAGCTATTGTAATATTATACCACACCATGTATGGTGAATCCATACTATAATAACATTGTATTTTAACTTTAAACATTATTAAAATTCTATTTTACATTTCATGAATATTTTTATAAGTGCGAAAAATGATGTATGGTGGAGTTAGTGATAAGTATCTATTCTTGTTTACCTTATCCTTTCATGTTTATGCAAGAATTCCTATTCTAATAGGTCATATAGAGTATATTCAAGTATTTTAGGCTCCTTTAAAGTGTGATATTATTATTATAATGTGAATTATACCCTTTGTTTCATTTATCTTGTGTTGCTTTCATACATCTTACCTCTATGTTGAAACATTGATGTTAGAATCCTTTAGGACTTTGAAGCTAGTTTGTATGCCCTATTTCACTATGATAGGAGTATGATGGTCATGTGTAAGTCATATTGGTATATCACCCACTTAAATTATGTTTATTTAATTCAAATTTCTAACTCTTTTCCCACAATAAAACACTAGTTTAGGTGATAAGCATTGTAATATACATTCAAGGAGCTAGCCCTTAAATCTAGAGGCTTACTTCCACCATAGGTACACCCACATATCTATAAGTATTCCCATGTTTCCCAAATATATAATAGGATTTAAAACCCTCTTCTAGGTTGAAATATTTGGTGACAATAATTTGGCATTCCCTATGGGACTATTGTCTTCAAGATAACTTGTGAATGTGAATGCTAGTCTTAATAACATCAGTTGCAAATTGGTGTGATAATTAGCATTTAGCAACTCCATCAAGGTAAAATATAGTTAAATACCATTATTTTTCCATATGATTTATCTCATGCTTCATGGTTCTCATTAGGTTATCATCTAGAAGATTTATCAATCCCATTGATCCACTTATTCAGCCTAAACTTCCTCTTAAAGTTTAATGCCCTCATCTTAATCATCCCTTTGAAGAATAAGAATATTTTTCTAGCCAAATAAGTGAAGAGGTTGAATATATTTAATAAATTTAATATATTGAATAAATTATGGCTAGGCAACATGCCTTTCCTACCTTTAATATTGAAAATCCAATCCACCTTCATGTCTATGATGACATTCCTCTTAATGTCACAAAGAGTGTGCATACATTCAATGGTGAGAGTTATATTATAATTAGTGAACACATGAAGAATATCTTAATTTTATGTAGTTTTCATAATGTCACTACAGATAATATTTTCATCAGAATCCTTACCATGTCCCTTAGAGGGAAATCCCTTAATTGGTATAAGCCTTTGCCTAGTATATGTATCACATCATGGGAAGACTTTGGAGTGTTTTTAACTTTAGTATTTGAAGATGAAAGTGACCACACCTCTCTTATACATCAACTCAATGTTATCAAAAGAGGCCCTAAAGAAACATTGCATGAATTCAATGAGAGGTTTCAAAATACTTGGCATAGATTACCTCCTCCCATGAGAACACCTATTAGCTTTATGTTCCCTAGCTATTTGAGATCCATTGGTACTAATATTACTATAATTATTTAATCTATGGGTGGTTTCACTATTCTTGATGCATATAAACTTGCCATTAGAGATTATAATAGGATTATTCAATCTATAAAACTACTTCTTAAAGTGTTTATAACTCCATTATATCATACTTCTGCTAATATTCCAATTGTGGCCCCAATTATTAATGCCATCACCAAGCCTAAAGTTGCTCCTCAGAAGGTAGAGAATGTCATGGATAAAGATGGAGAAATTCAAATTCTAAGAGCTCAATTTAGGGAAGATAAAATTTATAAAGGATATTATCAATATCCCTATCCTTATCAACAAAAATATGGACAAAAAATTGGGAGAGGAAGAGGTCAAGGTCAGCCTAACTTTAATTATCCTTCTAATATCTACAATCCAAACTCCACCACCAATGCAAGAGAATGGTATTAGTGCATAGTAACTTGGTAAAAGGAGAAGATTTGAAATAAGGATAATTTATGGATGATAATGAATGTGGAGATCAAGATCTTGTTTCTCAAGGAGGATTTATTCCTCTCCTATAAGCTAAAGATGAAGTCATGAAGTAAGTAAATGAAATTTGACAACCTTATGGAGAAATTTTTACCAATTTCTTGGTGGAAGATACTTTTTTACTCAATCAAGGAGCCTATATTATTAAAATAAAATCTCCAAGAGGAAAGATATATGAGGTGATAATAACATGCCTACAGGTTAATCCAATGTTCTTCCAAGGAAATAAATCATGGATGCAAGCATGGCATCTCCAAACACACCTACACCTCCTCCAAGTCAAAATTTGGTAATATCTACTCAAGTTATTTCAATTCCTAAAGTTCCAAGTAATTATTTTCCTCAAAAAATTAAAGATAAGGTTATTATTACTTCCCTAAACATAGTGGATTATTTTAAAATATCCAAAGCATCAATCTCTTTATGGTATGTCACTCACATGCCTAGCCAAAAGGAACTATTACAAAATCAATTATCCACTATTCCTATTTCCTTAACCTTTAATTAAAATTCATAGTCATGTTTTCCTTTAAAATGTTCCTAATACCATTTTTTAACCATCCACTAAATCTTAGAAACCTCCACCATTCTATCTCACTCTCATAGTAAGTGAAAAATTGGTACATAATTGCATAGTTGATAGTGAAGCCTCTACTTCAGTCATGCCCAAAGTTGTAGATGATTAAAATATGAAACTCATATAAAAGTATTACTATAAATATATTTTACACATACTAATATAATTGGTATAATAAATAATTTGTAGGTATTATTGCATGATTGTCCTAGTTTTACCATCCTTTAAGACATACTTATGGTAGACCTCCCTGCTCACTTTGAAATCTACCTTTTAAGAGAATTTACATCCATGATAGGTGGTTATATCTTATATTATTGGTCTTTATTATAATTTATGATAAGGTATGGAACCAAGGTGACCATAATAACTCATCATCTCTCAAGGTTTCATATTGAACCTTACATTGAAACAAGTTCTAACTTGAATTATGTTGTCCATGAGAAGGAGGAATCTAATATGGATTGAATGGTATTATATTCAAAATAAAATATAATTATCTTAATTAAAATTAACAATAAGAGTTACCATATACTTTTATATTCTAATTTCATTTAATTGTCAACCTGAAGACATAAACTTGATAGGATGATGTCACTATATGTGAACACTCAATCTTCTAATTTAGCATTTTACTAATTGTAATATAAGATGATAAAAACCATGAAAAATATGGAAAGATGTAATTTAAAACTCATATAATACTTTAAATTAAATTATTAAACTTATTTTATCTTTGGAAGCTTCCTTAAAACAATTCTATGCAAAACTAAAAATCACATAATTCAAAAATAAAAACCACAACACATAAATAAAGTAAATAACATGCTTAGCTTTTTAATGGGCTGGATTGTTGCTACAAGAATTCAAAAGGGGGACATTTCTCCTTCCAAATCCATCTTCATTCCTTCCTCTTATAACAATGAAATGGACTCATAAATTATTATTCATATTAATTAAAATGCAACAAAGAATTACTACAAGGAAATTACAATAACAATTGTCTTACAAAATATACTTTTGATATATTTATCTAATTGATATCTACTTCCTTATCAACCCTACTACTAATTATATATATATACAATATGGGATATTTTTTAATACAAAAAAATATGCATTCCAAACTAAGAAACATTTGACTAACAAAAATTGGTTCCTTCTACTAAGGTCACCATTCATGTGTATCTTGTAATACTACCTTAGGATAAACAAAGTTGTTTTAGTATTTAACCACATCATTATTATACACCATGGAGGTTGTTATAATTTATATGATTTATTTTAATTAGGAATCAAATTTTTTTTGTCCATGGCTTTGGTTATGCAGTGGCTATAGGATGTGTTCACGTGATGAGATCCCTTTGCTACAGGATGGTTTCTATTATATAATTATTACTTCAAAACATATTTAAAACACATTACAGAGAAAATCATCATATAGTAGAAGCTAAATATTAAATACTTTATTCAAAGACAAATTTATAACTACTCAAATATTATGAGAACATAATGTTATTTGTAAAATTATGGATGTTTGAGGATAAAAACTTATGGGAAAGGAGTTTAAAAGCATGATAAACAAGAAGGATGAGCATGGCAGATGACAAAAAAAGATGACAATTTTGGGGCTCACCACACCCCCCAAATTAAGACCTTGCTCATCTTCAAGAAAGAAACTTTCTCATTTTAAATTCATAAATAGTTTAAAAATATGTAGGCTCCATGGCACTACTTGATAGCTGAGAATAAAATCCATGTCATTGTTCATATAGTTTCTAGTTTCTAACCTCCTTGGCTTCATCTAATGGATTTTTATCCTACCAATCTAGATAAGATACCAAAATAAAGGGGTTTGTAATTTTATGCTTAATATTTGATATCCCATTTCACCCACAAATATAATATATCCTATGACTCTATCAAATGTTGCCTTTAAATTGAAAGGGGAATATGGGTCTTTCCTTTTTAACTTGGGAGTGAGCTCATTCCATCTTCCTATGTAGGATTATTTTATTGTGGGTCCAACAAAAGTTCTCAAACCCAAGTATAAATCTTGGGTTGTATCACAATTTTTGGCTAACTAAGCCCTAACTTCCTTCTACAACATAATGTTATCCCATTCTATCGACATAATCTCAAGTGCAATTAAATCTCTTTTGATAATCAATTAACTTTCCCTTTCATTTTTCTTGTATTTAATCATCTCACATTGTCTCCTATGCTCATTCAAAAGATATGATGAAAATTCCTTTATAAGGACATCTCTAACATACAGGTTAGGATTTCATTCCCTATCATGAGGAACAACATAGTTATGAAGATAGAACTCACATAATTGTGTGTGTTCTTCTTGTGAGATTTCTCTATATAATTTAAAGAAAGAGAGAGGAGAGATTAATTAATAAGGAATCTCATAGAAAATTCTCATGAACTTAAACTTATGCCATTATTCCTAAGATAAACTAAATATACCCTTATAGGAGGCCTGCATTTAATGATCTCTTGAGTAATACTAGCTAGATCTTCAAGTTTCTACTATAATTTGGAGATCCTTCCTTATTTAAACCTAACCTATTCTTTCAATTTCTTTTTCTCCTTTGTTAATTCCCTAAAAATTTCATATTGATTGTCTATCTATATCATCAATTTAGAAAATACCACAAATGAGGAATTATACCTGACAACTTGGGTAGTTGTAGGTTTTTCCTATTGATTTTTTGCTATGGAAGGTTGTGAAACAATAGCTACAGGATGGATTTCTATAGAGGGTTATAGCTAAGATGTTTTTTTTAGAAAACACATCTAGTCCTCCTCCTGATTGATCCTTTAGCTTCTTCCTTAATCACTTTATTTCCTATAGGGCTTGATTTAAAGTAGGAAATTCTACTTATATGGTGGGTTGATCCATTTATTATACCTCTATTTACATTGGTTGTTCTCATAATTCTTTATGACTATGTTGTATTTGCTCTATCTCCTTATTTCCATGTTTAAAACATTCTTCCTTGTCAGCCCCTAGGTTATCAAAATTAAATTCCTCTAGTGATTCATGATTGTTGGTATTTTGTTCTTCTCTAGATTCCTCCATTATTTTTATAATAGAAAAAGGTTTAGTTGGTTTACCTTTAATCTTTCCTCTTAATATGTGGGATCCATGATGAGTATATGTGACCTTAGCCTTTTTATGAGAGGATATAAGTTCTTCAAATTCCTTAGAGTTAGGTTAGAGAATGAGTTTCCTCTTCCATCTTCTAGATTATTTGCTTGTGAAAGCCCCTTATATAAGATTTGTCCTTGCTGCAAGTTTTTGTATGGCTAAATGAATATATTCTTCTACAAGTTTTTGTGGAGCTACAAGAAGGTATTCTTCTATAGGTTCTTATGGAGCTATATGAAGGTCTTATTCTATAGGTTCTTGTAGTGTTGGAGGAAGGCTTTCTTCTATAGGGATTTGTGGTGATACATGAGGGCTTTATTTTATCTCTATTATTTCTTCTACTTTTATTTCCTCTTTTAGTTCTATATCTTCTTCTTCATTTCCCTCACTATTACTTTTTACATTTATAAGTATTTGGAGAAAATATTCCCAACTTAAATTGGGCCTAGTCCTATATAAGTAGACTTAAACAATTAATTGAATTAAATAATGATAAGAGAGAACTTTGGGATTACTTATTAAAAATGCCTTTACCATTTTTGTGATAATATTAAGCAAGAAATTTGGGACATTTATCTCAATACCATGCCTTAAATGATTCATGAATTTGAATTGAATTCCATGTATCATGGAATGTCTCCATTTGTAGGTGAAATATCTAAAGATGAACACAACTCTGGCCCATCTTTCTGGTAATGATAACCATGTAGTGCCCTATTCTAAAGTCTCCAAGATTTCATCTCCTCTAATGAATTTTTGTCTCTTTGCCTCTACATCAAAATTTTTCTATCATAATTCCCCTATTTTTGGTAATTTAATTACTCTATTGATGATGGTTTTAGTTAGCTTTATTTCCATTCCTCTCACTATTGTTAGGTTATTATACAATGAACCAGTGAATTCTTCTACATTTCCTTGATCAAGAGCATGTATCCTCTCAAAATATTAGGCCCATCTTACATTTTTAAATATCAATAAGATGTCTAATTTATTTGTCATAGGAGAGATATCAAGTGGATCATATTTAAGCAAGTCTCCTCCTACATTGTAAGATGAAATTTAAATTATGAGCTCTGTGCTCTTACAACAAGGGTTTTGTAGCTTTGGGTAGAATGTTTGTGATTTGTTTTGGGAGTAATAAAATCTATTTAAATCATAAGAAATTTCCACCAAACTTAAATGATCACTTGTCCTTAAGGAACATGGCTAACTTGCATGAATGACTTGTGGAACTAACATAATGGTCATGTCAATCAGTGAAAGAGAAGATATCTCAAGATGGTGTGATAAAGAGAAGATATGGTTGCATTTTAATAGCATTAAGATCTATCATCTTAGTAATAATTAAAACTTATGACATGAAATATATATATATATATATATATATATATATATATATATATATATATATATATATATATATATATATATTGCCTTAATAATTGTAGGAATACTTTTCATTAATGAATGAATGATGAGTTTAAGTGGTATATGTGAGGTGTAATTGCATGTGTTGGCCTTTGATTGGAAGCTAAAATCTTTTCTGAGAAATGCAATGTATGATGGAGTGATAATAATTAATCTTGTAACAAGAAATGTTTCCTATGGCAACAAGAAGTGTCCTGAAGAAATAATAAATATCTTATAGCAAAAAGAATTTCATCTTATAGTAAAGAGGAAAGTGTTTTTCTACTCCAAAAGAATGAATCTGCAAACAAAAACATATGGAAATAAAAGTTTTATTTTTTTAGTTTTTTTTAATAAATGAATGTTGATCAACTTGTGACTTGGTTTTCTGATACAACATCTATCAATAATGGCCAAAGGTTTTCATTGCTAAAAAATCTTATTTTTATTTTATTTTTAGATCCCAACTCAAATAGAATTATAAAATCCCATGAGGTAGGATTTTATTCATCCTAAACCAAGTCATTGTGATTGGCTTATTCTTGGCTGTAAGAAGCTTTATTACACTTGAAAAATATTAGAGAATGGTTGACAAAAATACCCTTCAAGTGTAGAAATAAGTTGATTTGCTTCATGAAGAAGAGATGGATGTTGTTCTTCAAAAATTTAGTGAGAGAGTTTCTTTATAAAATAGTTTCTTATATAGCTTGAACCTATGTCCATTAACAAGCAATTGGAACCAAACAGAGTCAATGATCATGAGCTTTACAACTCTATTGTCAAAAACTTACTTGATCTCATAAGGCCCAATCCATCTAGACTAAAGTTTTCCTTTATGATCCTTGTATTTAAATTTAAAAAGGAGTGCCTAGTCACTAGGTTGAAAATTTTTAGTCTTGATGTTCCTATCATTCCAACCCATGCATTATCTTTTCACTACTTCAATGTGACGAAGTGTTTCCTTTCTAAGTTCATTAAGTGCATTCAACTACATGATCCTAAATTGTTGAGATTGGAAAATATATAAACCCAAATCAAGTATTATTATTAATATTTTATGCTCAAAATCGATGGGTAGAACACACTTTTTACCATAAACTAGTTCATATGGGTTGAAACCAGTTGTGGTTTTCTAGGTGATTCTGTAAGCCCAAATTGCTTCCAAAAGATGAGTTGACCAATATTTTTTATGTAGGCTAACAGTCTTAGTGAGTATATTTTCTAATTATCTATTTTTAACTTCCACCTAGCCATTTGACTAAGGATGGTAAGGGGTATAATTTTTGTGTCTAATTTCATCTTATTTTACCAAAGTGGCTATGAGGTCTAATGTGAATTGTGGTCCTTGGTCTGTGACTATTTCTCTTCGTTCTCCATAATGGGTAAGGATTTATTCATATACAAACTTAGCTAATTTTTCATCTCAATCATGGGTTAAGGCCTTGACCTCAACCCATTTTGTGATATAATCAATGCAAATCAATATATATTCCTTGTTATTAAATATATGATTAATGAGACCTAAAAAATCTAGTCCTTATTTATCAAAAGGTTCTAGAACTAGTTTTGGTTGTAATGGCATTTTATTATAGTGAGTGGGTTTCCCCATACACTAACATTGACCACATATATAGATATACATCATGGAATTATTATGAAAATAAGGCCAATAATATCTAGTAATACATAATTTCATAGCTATCCATTTGGTATCAAAATAACCCCCAATCATGGTCAGCTCTGAGAATGTCATAAACTTCATCTTCTTGGATATATCTTCTCAGAACTAAATATGGTCTAGTAATAAAAATATATCCTATAATCTAAGAATAATGTCTATTCTTTTGGATCATATGTTTTTTTTCCCTAGGTGATAAATGTTGTGGTAGTGATCCTATAGTAATATAGCTAGCAATGTCTATGAACCTAAGAGATTGAATAGTTACTACAAACAAATGCTCATTAAGAAAGGAATCATAAATAATAGGACTGTGCTCATCATTTTTTAGTAAAAATAGAAAATATGCTACTACATTATCCTTAACTGGTCTATCCATAATGGCAATATCAAATTCCTATAGCAAAATCAACCATCTAATTATCCTACCTGTTATATTAGGTTTGCTCATTAAAAACTTAATTGTTGCATGGTCTATGTGGATGAATACTTGGTAACCTATAATGTAGTGTCAAAATTTGTTATGGCATAAATGATTTCAATAAATTCCTTCTCTATTATAATATAATTAAGCTTATCTCCTTAAATATTCTTACTGATAAAATAGATTTCATAACTCAAAGATTCATCTTTTTAGCCAAGGATAGCTCTTAAAGTGGTGTCAGATGCATCTGTGTGGATGTGAAAAGGCTTCTTCTAATCAGGACCTCTCAAAATAGGATTTGTTATGAGGTCTTTGAGTTTTTGAAAGGTAGTTTGACAATCATCATTCTAACTAAATTCAGCATCCTTAGTAAGCAATCCAAACAATGGGGTAGAAATTTTACTAAAGTCCTTGATGAATCATCTATAATAACCATATTGTCCTAAAAATATTCTAACATTTTTTTGCTTCTTTGGTGTGGTATATCCTTAATGATACTTATCTTTGCTAATTCAACTTTAATTCTATTAGGGGAGATGTGATACCCCAACATAATCCATTATGTCATAAGCATATAACACTTTTCATTACTCAAAGATAATTAGTGGTCTTGGTAGCATTGAATAACTTTCTCTAGGTTGGTAAAAGTTTCTTCAAATGTCTGCCCATAGATAATAAAATAATCCATGTAGATTTTAAAATAATCATGGGAGAGATTAGAAAATATGCTCAAAATAACCCTTTGAAAAGTAGTCAGAGCATTGTAAAGACCAAATGGTAATATTTCATAGGCACAGGTTCCCCAAGGGAAAGTAAAAGTGGTTTTGTCTTGGTCTTGTAGAGCTATTTGTATCTAATTATAGCCACTATAATTGTCTAGAAAGGAAAAATACTTTTTCCTTGCTAATGTATAAAATACTTTATCAATAAATGGAAGGGAAAAGTGATCCAACCTAGTAGAAATATTCAAATCTCTATAGTCAACACAAATACACCATTTTCCCCCTTTCTTAGGTATAATAACTAGGGGAGATATTCACTAGCTATCTAAAATAGGATAAACAAATCCTACATCTAAAAGTTTTTGCAACTCAATTTTGACAATGTCTTTAACTACAAGATTCATTCATCATTAGGGTTGTTGAATAGGTTTTAATTCTTATTTAATGTAAATATGATGCATGCATAAATATAGGGGTATTCTCTGATGTCATGGTAGTCCTAGGTAAATGTTATTGTGTGTTTTCTAAAAATTATAAGTAACTAGCTTTCTTACTAGGGTTTTAAGGAGGTATTGATGTTGAGAGGTTTATTTGGTCGAATTTCCACTTACTTTGTTAAAGAGATCATGGTTTCTATATTGGCAATTAAAAGAGCATAGCTTCATTGATGGAGAATCACTTGATGGGATGTTCAAATGTCCCTTATGGTTTTAGCAAAATCATTTTTAGGAAAAGTATTTTGAAGGGGGCATAGTTTACATTCTAATATATTTGTGGCTATAGGATCTTGTTAATAGGTGGTTTTTAGGTTACCAGTAAGGATAGTGTCTTGTTCTTATGCCTAAAAAGATGGAATCTAGCTAATTATGTAGAGAGTTTGCAAGGAGATAGCTTCCTCAAAGTCATTAATCCAAGGTCTTGGGCCATCATTCTAGGAAGGTTGGCCTAACAGATAAAGAACCAATTTCTTGGTGTCATTTTTATTGGAAATTAATATTTTTCCTATCTTACAACTAATAAAATCATCAAAAGTGGCCAACCATGGGCAACCAAGGATGAGAGGATAACCTCCCAAGTTAATTTTTGGCTTCAAGACAATAAAGTATGCTAGATACTACCAGTAGTCCATAATGATAACCATGTCTTCAACAATCCCCTTAGGCTTAATATTTGACCTCTCAACTATTTAGAGGATGGTGGGTGTTGAATAAGGAGTTGTCAGTAATAGTTATTACGTGGTCTCCATTGTCATCACATTTATAGCTAAACCCAAGTCAATTAAATTATTGGATATGTGTTGACCATAGATGCTAACATTAACTATAGGACTTCCAAGATTACAATATTTTGGGGGAACTATGTTTCCCAACATAATATATGCTAGTTGGCTAATAACTTGAACTATTTTAGGGTCCTTCTTATTTATTCCCATTTATTTTAAACATATTATAATTAGGAACATCTTTTATTTCTTGAAAGAGTGGGATTTTTACATACACATTCTTGAGTTGTCTTGAGATATTAAATTTGAGATCTAGTTCAGGATGTGATATGTTCAATCTATCTAAAAAATAAGGATTTTCATATTATTTTTGGTTTTTGGGTGGACTTGGCTCAAGATTGGCCATGGATGGTTATGGATTATAATGGAATGGATTAGGTTCTTCAAAATGTTCTATGATTATGGGTGAGGTGGTTTATGGAAGAACACATCCAAAGAAAATTTGGACTTTATTGATATCTAATATGTATGTTGGACATTGTATTATTTTGGTGATTATGTTGGTTAAACCAACTTATTGGTAGGGTTGGGGATGGGTTGGCCAGGTAATTAACTAGGTCTAGTAGGTTGCTGAGTGTTTGGCATTAAGGCCTATTATTGTGGTTGTTGTATGTGTTGAGGAAATCCTTGATTACCTTTCCATTTTTATTTCCATGGATTAGAGGGATATATCCATTATTGGTTTTGAAATTATCCAGGTTGAGGTTATTATCGATTCTATTGCATCTATAACTAATTTTGGGGTAGCTTCTAATTTGTTTAGGGATAATTTTGGTTGGGCATATTCATCTAAGAACTATATTGAGGATTATTTGAGAATTGAGAATTTGTAAACATAGAGTTTGATGGCATACCTTATATTTTCACCCATAATTTCCATTGGGCCACATAAATTACTTGATTCTCATCTCCTCTTATGTAATGTAACTCCACTATTCTAGGATTTTCCTCAGTTAAGCTGGCTACCTAAGCTTTCATAGAATGGCATGTGCATTCTACCTTTTTTTGCATTTAGGGAAATAAGCATCTAAGGTTTTTTTAGTTTCATCATGGTTCTTCTATGTATGTAATGTATCAAGCTAAGTATTTAGGTAACTAATAATTTCATGCTTCATGTCTTGTAGCAGGTTGTTGACTTCACCTTTAGATATTCCTATTGCATATGTTATAGGAAGGGTTCTACCCCTAATTTTGTTCATGGTTGATCTATATTATTTTATACATAGAACTATTAGTTTATTAAAGGATAGTGTAGAAATTTCACCACCAGACATTAAATCTAGTGATTCTAGACAATCATCTCTAATTCCTTTCAAGAATATCAGCTTGATTAATTCTTTATCCATTACAATCTATTTGGAATTTTTAAAGCTAAATATAAATATTTCAATATATTCTTCCAATAAATTATCATCATCTTATGTCATTCTGAACATGTCATCACTCCTATAGTTTTTGCCTCTACAATAGTCTTGATATTTCATCAAAAACCTCTCCTTCATTTCTTCCTAAGTATAAATGGCATCCTTTCTAAGTCCCATGAACCATCTAAGTGTTGCATATTTGAGTTTTGTTGTAAATAGCTTAAGTTTTTGATTGTATTGATTATAATCATAGCTACAACATAAGATGTCAAACTCAAACAAAAATGTGTCTAGATCCTTAGATGCTTTTCCCTTAAAATTAGGGATGGTAGAGCAAGGAATGTTATTCATGACTGCATTTCCATCAGGATTAAGGATAGGAAATTATAAGGTAGTGGACTTATTGGAAGTGTTTTCTTCCTATGGATCCTCCATGAATACTCTTTGTGTTGGTAGACCAGAAGTTGTTGCCACCCACTTCTCAAAATTCCTATCAATTCTTCTATTTTTTAGGGTGTAGAAGATGGATACTTTATCTTTTTTCATAAAAAAATATGGATTTTTATACAATGAGGATGGTGTAGAGGTTTTATAAGATTCATCTTGTGTCTCAATAAAGATTGTTTCTAAATTGGAAGATTATATTGGCTTGGTAATCCTTCTAGGAGCAAGAATAACCTTGAATGCCTCAACAAGAAATTTGGGTGACAAGGGGAGGTGAACTTTAGATTCATAAGTATGAGGTGATAGGGTGGGAATTTTCAAGGGTTTTACATGTGTGTCTCTTCCAGAGGTATTAACCTCTTCAAGGTCTCCATCTTGTGCCTCCAATCTAGCCAAAAATTCTTCTTTTTCTACCTCTTTTATTTAATTTTATGAGTGATCCTCAAGAAATTATCTATGCTCCTCGATTACTGTAGGATGAATTTATAATCATGAATCAATAGTTGATGACTTAAGAAAAACTCATTCTATATAATCCCCTTTTCTTTGCATGTACATCAACCACTTTTTCTCTTCTTCTTCTTTTTAAAAAAAAATTGCCCACCCTACCTGCACATGGTTAGTAATATGGGGGTTTTTTTAATTTTTTGATATTATACTTGTAAAAGGGAAATTTAAACTATAAAAATAGAAAATATTTAATATAAATAATGACAAGGTTGAGAAATCAAGAAAAATAATAAACATCCATAAATAACTACTATCAAGATTGAATATTATAAGTGTGTGACACCCTTCCATGGCAATAATGCCAAAAATGACTAGCAGTAGATTTAAAATAAAATATACTTCTCTTGATTAAAATGAACAAGGAGAGTTACCATATACTTATAGCTTATACTTTTATTTAATTTTCAACCCAAGGGTGTAAACTTGATAGGATGATGTCAATATATATGTACACTCAATCTTCTAATTTGACCTTCTGTTGATTGTAATCTAAGATGCTAATAACCATGAAAGAGATGGAATGATAGAATTTAAAACTTATAAAATACTATAAATTAAATTATTACACTTATTTTATCTTTATAATCTTCCTTAAAATAATTGTATACAAAACTAAAAATCACACAATTTAAAAATAAAATGCTTCACTATTTAATGGGTTGGATTATTGCTATAAGACTTTCAAAGGGGATCCTTCCTCCTTTTGAATCCATCATAAATAATTCCTCTTAAAACAATTAAATGGACTTGAAAATGATTATTCATATTAATCAACATGTAGCAAAGAATTATTGCAAGGAAATTATAATAATAGTTATCTTACAAAATATACTTTTGATATATTTATCTAATTGATCTTTACCTCCTTCTCAACCCTATTGTTACCTATTTATATACAATAGGGGAGATCCATATGATATTGGTCCATGTTCAAAGGTATTTGATCACAAATAATATGATATTGATTCTTTAAAACATTAATCACATTTTGTCCTAGAAGAATACAAGGTTGAGAGGACTATCATACACTCCAATTTGGATATTTTTGGAGAGCATCCAATGGATATGGTAGAGATAATAGTGGTTGAAATCCCAATGAATTTCCTTAGATGTCAAGAAATATTATTCATTAAGGTTACAAATAGTCCACTTGTAGACAAGATAGGACATAAAGTTGGTAAGCTTCTTGACCATATACATATGTAAGTGATTGGTGAAGAGAATGCTCCTCATATTAGGATACCTTCATGGAGTGAAAAAGATGCAAGGGGGATCATATTTGATCCTGGTTGAGGTATGATCAAATGTTTTACCTCAAGTGTGAGGTTTGTAAATAGTATAATAAGCGTGTGTGTCTCTCTCTCTTTCAATTGTGTTGTGTTCCATAAGTGTTATAGTTGATCATGTGTATTTATTTTGAGTGTGTCTTGTTTTGTGTGAATTTCCTTGTGTTTGGTGTGTTTTCAAAGTAAAATTATGTATCAAACCTATATATATGTGATTATATGGCCCAATGGATAGCATTAGGCTAATGGTCATGGCATAGAAAGCATATAACCCTTGGGAAATCACCAAGAATGTTGACCATTTTGACCACAAGTCAAAATGGGTCAACCCCCTATAGTCAAAAACATATATAAGGGTATAATATGTCATATGGTGTTTCATATTTCATTTTATGTGTTTTGATGTCATTTTAGCCTTGGTCATGGTTTAATTAGTCCTTATGTCATTTTGAGTCATCGAGGGGCCATAATAAGCATTAAATGCAAGTGGTATGATTTTGAGTTATGTTAATGTATTCAAAACTCCTCCTTAATGTCCAATATATCATTCCCTATTAGACATGCTATATTATAACTATAAAATTGTAGGTTATAACTAAAAATCAAGAAAGTAAGTTGAAAAAAGAGAGTTTCAAAGGTGTATAGCCTATTAGAGAGAGTGACACATGGGAGAATATAGTCAGATGGCTCTATTTAACTTATTTAGACTCATTTCCATTCTTGAAATTCTTTTTAAGTTCCAAATTTGTGATAAAAATGTTATGTTCCTCCATCACTCCACCATGCACATGAAATTAGTTAAAAGGTTTTTGGTTGGTACACCAAATAGGATAACTTATAGATAAAATGAATTTAAGGGGTGATATTACACTTATTTATATTCAATTTAATTCTTGAAGTTAATATAATGATGGATTATACTTTATGAAACATCTTTAACAAGTTGATTATGTTTTTATGCCTATTATTTTCCATACCCTATAGGTTTTGCTCTTGTTAAAGCTAGCTCATATAATTCAAATGCTAAATTTAATTATATATGATTTTTAATCTCTCCTCTCATGATTACCATTCTTATTTTCATGTTTTTTAATGATTTCATGGGACAAATAGTTCAAGTTTACAAATTGATGTTTTAGGTGAAATTGTAATTAGTTTTACTACTTTCAAAAGGTTTGGTTCTTTGGAATGGTCTCATGTGGTTGTAATATGTTTTGATCCATGTTTTCATGTCATAAAAATCACTCTTTTATTTTATATATGTCTCCAAATATCATGTATTGAGAAAAGATACAGTCATATGGAAACACAGTCAGCTTTTACTTATTCCCAACTACAATCATGGTGTCCTGAAGTGTCAAAACATCTATGGAAGGTATATGCAGGGTTTAAAGATGGTTAAAATATTCTTAAATAATAAAAAACCAAGTAAAGGTATGTTAAACATCATATTAGGACTGTAATAGTCAATCTTATGTGTATACATAGTCAACCATAGATGTGCACCTACAGGTGCTCTTAAGAGGATACTATGTTGAAATGGAGTATGGAGGCTTGTCTCAAGATCTATGAAATCATAATATTTAATTTTAATGCTTTTAAGTAACATAAATTGGTTATGAGATCATATTCCTTGAGTACATTGATCATTTCATGCTCACTACCTGTCTACAACTCAAAGTACACCTACAAGTACCTCATAAATGCCAATAACATTGTAAGGGGAGATTTGAGTTGATTGAGGTTATACATGATAATATAATCCATTTGAAATTTTATGGAAGGATAAAATTAAATTTAATAACTATAATGCATAATTCCTATATCTACATCCACTACCCTAAAATATGAGATGTTCATCAATATGTGATTGTACATAGAGATTGGGAGCATGGTCATAGAGAAGTGTAACATGTTTTGAGGATATATAATTTTTTTGGAGGTTAAATATATATTTGTAGTACTAAATAATAAAAAAAATAGGAAAATAGGTTAGGAATTCATCTTCAAAATTTGAGGATGTGAACTCAGGGATAATATCCCTAAAATCCGAAAATAAAGCACCTAGATATTTTGATGATGCCCCGTGATAATGTTTAAAATAGATTTGATGCATCAAAATTAACTCACCTTGTATCCCCCAAATAGGTTAATAACCTTTAAAAATTATTCGGGTATATGATTAGTGAAAAATAATTTTTGAAGGGCTCTAATATGCATATTTGTTCATTGAGGTTTAACAGTGATTTCTAGAGGTTTGGAACTTCAAAGTGACTTTAACATCTCAAAGTAAAAATGATTCATATATTCATGTTTTAATGGTATTATTGAGTGAAAATTCATACCAATTAATAAAAATTTCATCAAGATAGGTTGATATGTAGTGTTTGAGCCTAATCTACACCTACAAGTGTCCTTTCCCTTGAAACAACTCACCTATAGTTGATTGCCAATTCCTATATCATCCATAAGGTGAGTCTAGATATAAAGATAACAAAATTTTATAAGGAAAATGTTTATAATACTTATATTGGGATAAAAGAACATGTATCAGTGATTCCAAGTATGATGTATGTCTATAGTACCCCATGTTGCTACAACATAGTCAATTGTAGTTGAATGTGATATGACAGTAAGCTAGAGCAAAGGGTTTGGAGTGTGTCAAGGTATGGACATGACTTGGAAAGGTAAAATGGATTTAAAATGGTAAATAACACCATAATAATGTCTTAAAACACTATACCCAAGGTCAAAACATGCCAATACACACCTATAGGTGTTATTCTCTAGGAAAGATAATATAGTCCTAGTTTACTATGACTAAACATGACAAATAAAGGTGAAGGCACCTTAAGATGGTAATGAAACAAGAATATAAACAATGGTTAAATATCATAACAAGTGATGATGACCTATAATTATTGTCATGACATGGAGACAATGTAGAAAGAGGCCTCAAAATAAGAACCTATAGTCACATGATAAAACCCTACACATAGTCCACTCTTCTTAAGTCTATGTTAGGTTTTGGGGCATGTGAAGGGTCTAATGATATGATTATGGGATAAAAAATTATAATTAAGGTATCCAAAAATTTGAGAAGATCCTCCCATATTAACCTTTCTTGGGATAATAGGGTAAGTACCCTCTATTTTGTCTTGGATAGAGGGTATTCCCCTAGGGTGCAAACACTACAGATTAAACATAAAGGAGATAAATAGTGAGCTAGGTATTGTTTGAACTTCAAAAAAATGTGTGTAAATTTTAATTAAATATATAAAAACTATTAAAACCATCCTTATATGCCTAAAACACAAAAGAGTCATTAAAACCTTCAAGGATGTAGACAAGCTTGTTAAGCCTAGTTTAGGCCTAAACCCCAAGTAGGGGGTCAGTATCAATTTCAATCTTAGGTAAATATTATAACAATTTTTAACATGTTATATAGGTATATAGGATGTTTTTTAGCTGTTGGAATGAAAATAAAACCACCGGTAAGCCATTTCTTGGCTCAAACCCTATTAAGCCTACAAGAAATGGAAGACAAAGCTTGATAGGCTAGTTTGAAATGCTCACATCTTCTTGGATGTTGTGCATGGGAGATAAAGGATATTATAAAATTTATAGAGGGTCATAATAAATAATTTTTTGTAACTAATTATTTATTTCAAATTCACAACTCTATGAACAAAGGCTAAGGGTAGAAAGAGCCTAAAACCCTCCAAAACCTTGATTCATGACCCGATTGAGAAAATGAAGCAAGAAAAGTATCCAAATGGAGTTTAATGATCATGAAAGTGATTTTAAATTGTATGTAAATATACATATATCATTCCCACTCATTTTAGGTGCTCCCTAATTATATAAATTAGTGTAAATTAGCTTTATTTGACTATTGTTGGTATTGTGCAAGTATGGTAAACTATAAAGAGATGAAACCAACTTTGGGAGAGATATTGAGACATAATATAACTCAATATTATAATTTAATGATTTATAAAAAATCCTAATTTATTATACAAATACCTCCATCTTAGCCATTGAAAACTAACAAAGTGAGCAAGATAGTGAGAAGGGTGAGAAATTTAAGTGGGAGGCCATTTAAGGTTTACCTAAGGAATATAAATGTATGTGAGATATTTTAATGTGTCATTAACACCTATTTATTGATTTTAATATAAAAATAAATCCAAATTTAAGGCCAAGTGTGAGGGGTTAGTGAAAGAGGATTTATTTGGACTACAAACAATGATAGTTCATATCTAGAATAATCCTGATGATTAGGGATGCAACCAATTCATGTTATAACATGTTTTTAACACCTCCCACTTACTTAAATCATAATATATATCCTTATTCAATTATGTGATGTTCCGAAAGGGCCAAATGATTAAGGTAGTTTTCTAAACAAGTAGTGAGGAGTCCTAGACCACATTTCATAGAGTTTCATGCCTTTGAGGGCCATTTTTCTTATTAGACCTTACATAATCTATCTCATACTAATTATAATACATGTATAAATCCTTTTATTATCATTACACATGTATTATTGACTCTTTGACTTCTCTCTTCTCACTTCTCTCTCAAATTTTATAAGTAGTAGACATTTTGTCTAATGTAAGCTAATACCACACCATGTATGGTGAATCCCTAATATAATGAAATTGTATTTTGCATTTTAAAATTAATTCAAGTTTGGTTTTGAGTTCATGGATATTTTTCTAAGTGTGCAAAGTGATGTATGATGGAGTTAGTTATAATTCTTTATCCTTACTTGACATATCCTTTCACATTTATGAAATAATTCCTAATCTAATAGGTCATAAAGATTATAGTCAAGCATGTTAGGCTCCTTTAAAGTGTACTATTATTCTTATAGTATGAATTATACCCTTTTTTTTATTTACCTTGTGTTGTTTTCATTCATCTCACCTCTATGTTGAAAAATTGATGTTATATTACTTTAAGACTTTGAAGCTATTTAATATTCCTTGTTTCATTGTGATAGGAGTATGATGGTTATGTGGAAATAATATTGGTGTATCACCCCCTTATATTAAGTTCATTTCATGAAAATTACTAACTCTTTTCACATGAGCAAGGACTAGTTTAGGTGATAAGCATTACAAGATACATTCAAGGAGCTAGCCCTTAAATATAGAGACTTACTTTCACCATATATACACCCACATACCTATAAGTATTCAAATGTTACCAAAATCTAGAAGAGGCTTGAACACCCTCTTCTAGGGTGAAATATTTGGTGACAACATGTCTTACACAATGCTAGAAAATAAATCACAACACATATTTCCTATAACATATACAACAAAAGCTAAATACATGTGATAGAAAGAAAT
Source organism: Torreya grandis (assembly GCA_037957365.1). NCBI lineage: Eukaryota > Viridiplantae > Streptophyta > Pinopsida > Cupressales > Taxaceae > Torreya > Torreya grandis. The sequence goes on along the minus strand of JARHVA010000158.1, from coordinate 5,804,242 downwards.
ATATCCATTCATCCATATATATATATATATATCATGTGTTTTTTATACAAAGTAAAAAAATACATCTTTTCAGCTCTAAGGCTGGGCTCTATCTTGTCTTTCTCATGTCCTAGCCATGAATCTCATAGATGCCTTAGATAATCCCCTTTGAATAGTACATTATAAAAAGGATAGCTATAATCTCAAACTTTTCACTTATCCCTATAGTTTGGCCAATTGGGCCTATACCTATGCCAATTGGGTTATGGTAGACATATTCATGGCTCTCTCCTAAGATAAAGCTTATCATTCTCTCCCACTCCCATTCATACTAGTGGTTTTCACTCATCCCTATCCACCCATACGTGCCTCACCACCTATCCTACTAGTCTAAACCAACTCACCTGAGCTAGGGTAGATAGTATCACAAGATCATCTAGTGTATCAGGGTCATATGACATCAATGCCTTATCAAAGATCTCATGGAGTACTCCCCTAACTATGGATCCCCATCTATTTTCCTCTTCCATAGGATATAAAAATTTAAAACCAAATAGATATTAGATCATAGATCCATCTCAAAATATATCTATCTCTAATCTATCTCAAAAAACTTAAGCAAATTTCAACCATATATAATTACCTATCTGAGTGTCACCTAACACCATCTCCCCATCTACATGATCATTAAGCATGGTCTCTCCATCAGCTCATCCTATGATTACCTCATATTTAGGATATCACCCAACCAATACAAACTTAAGGGTTACCATCCATGCCCATCTCAAACTATTCATGAGTGGTACCTCTATCGACTAGCACTATCTTGGACTACCTGATGGGTCATCTAGGATGGCCACCTTATTGGCTCTCTCTCATTATCGATGTATATATATATGGTGTGACCAATGTGGTCATTGATCCTCTTACTATGTTAATAGTTGTAGTACCTTTAGCACTCCTTCATCCACATCCATCTCCTCTCTATTTATTAGATGTTATGTTCAACCTATCTATGGTCTCTCATGCCATGATCTAATCTCTAGTATAAAAAATAGTGGTCTCTCTCTTCCTATCCCCTTAAGCTCTCTTACATGTCTATCCAAAAATGTGAGAACCACTATTAGAGAGACTGGGTGAGAGAGTGATAACTATCTTGGTACACATGTCACTAGATGCAACTCTATCCACTAGGTTTAATGACCTATGATCTTTGCTCATGCCAATGCTAGTGCCACTAATATCCAACTTAGCCATACTATCATGATGTACCCATAAAACTACCACATGATGTCTACTCACATGACTATATATAGTGTTATTACATTGGGCACAACCCATGATATGTGGTCTTGTTTCCACCTCTATACTTGAGGCAACTGATCATTAACCACATGGGGAAACCTAACTAGTTAGTACATTAAAAACCTCTCATATATCCAAGAACTCAAAAAAATAACTAGACACATGGTCTTCTACCCTCTGGATAACATCCCATACATGTCAAGCATAAACTAGACCTAGATGATAGAACCTAGATCATATAGTGCCCCTTGCTCTAAAATGGACTGGTATAAGGCTATCACATATAGTGGTACCTTACCACCTAACTTGTGACATAACACATATGCTATCACAAGTCCTATAACTACCTTCTAGATATTTAGAATCTGATATGTATACATATCAAAGAGGCTAACTCTTAGCCCATGATATATCCTATCTAATCATGTCACCCATAAGGCTAAGGCTCACCTCTCCTCTTGTCTATCTAGTATCCCTATGATTAAGGGCATACCTCCTATTGAAAGTCCAAGAATCACATGTACACCCTCTAGGGTGATACCCACCTTGATGGTATCCCTCTCCACCACCCATCTAAAAGTGTTAATTAATCATTCCCAATATCCCAAAAACATGACTACAAGATCAATACTCAACAATACTTGACACATATCCATAATCCTTATTTGACCTAACATAACCAACCTAGATTAGTCCTTAGCTATCAATCACTCTAAAAGGTTTGGGATCCATGTTGCATCCCCCAATATACAAAATCTTAGATCCCCTAAAACCATAAAATAACAAAATATGTATTAGACCTCAATATCACTTATAATCAATATATATATTCTTTTCAAATTTCAACAAAAATAAACCTAATTTGCCTTAATCTATCCATTTATAAACAATTTGACCTATTTTTAGACTACTTGGCCATTTCAATACTTAGTCAAGCATTTTGGGCCTTTTTAACACTATTTCAACCTATTTCATGCATTTTTGTACTATTTTGGTCACTTAATCAAACACTAAGTTGACCAAATCTTTCTCATTTTGACCATGTTGACTTAACAATCTAAGTCAACCCTTTATTTCCCTTTAGTACTAAGTTGGCAAGGTGGATTAACCTACTAAGTTAGTAGTGGGGTACTAAGTTGACAAACTACAAAAACAACTAATTCATCCTGCAGCTACTAAGTTGGCAATATGGATTTCAAATTTTTAGCCTACTAGGTCGATTGGGTCGACTTAATTGGTTTTGATTGTTGATTCCTTTCCCTACTTATAATAAATGCCTTCAATAGTTATTACTCTGATTCTTTACAACCCATTTCCCCTTTTGGCCTCTAGTACCCCTAGAAATAATCTGAGGTTCATTTCAATCTCTAGAATTGGTCTAATTTACAATTTTTTATAAAACACTTAAATTTCAATAAAATATTCAAAAAAAGTTTGAAATTCTCAGTTGCTTACTTGTGTTGCACTCACTGTGACCATCGGGCATCCTTATCATCTCAACTATCATCTCCTTGCCATCTTCACTCTATTACCTTTCATTTGGTCTCTTCAAGCTCTTTTTTTCTCTCAAAATAATTCAAACAATAATCAAATGACCTCCCTTTCACCCTATTTAAACTTACTTTTCATAATTCTTTACCTTTTAAATATTTACCATCATATTCCTTATTTTGCTCATATCTTTGTTTTTACTCACCCATTTTTTGAGCCATAAAATATTCTAGAATCTTGATGTCATAGATTTTCCACTACTATATGCCTATATTCTAAAAATTTCAATTTTTCTCTATTTTTTGCACTAATCTCTATAGGTTTGCCTAATGTTCTTCACATTGGACACCTTCACATCTCTTACAGTCTCCTTTTTATCTACAACACTAAAGGAAGTAAAGGTATGTGTTTTTCAATTCTATCCTTTCATTTATCTTATTTTTTCCTTACTACATTTTACTTAGCATTAATGTTATGTGTTATCATGTTCTATTCCTAAAGGACCATCCCGTGTTACACTCACATGACACATGATGAGCTTTGAGTGGGGAATATGTATACACATAATATTTTCAAAATTTTATCAATTATTGATGCTCTTTATATTGTAGGAACCCATCAAGTCTTAATCTCTCTGAGTGCATGCCTTAAGGGGTGCACTAGGAAAGGGGTGGGCAGACCATTAGTGCTTTGTGAGATTGTTGTCCCTTTTGCCACTTGTTGTCTACACACATGTCTCCTAAAAACCATTTCCCTAATCTTTTTATTCTCTATTTCACACTCTTCAATAATTTCATACCTTTTATCCCCCTTTTCTTATCCTTAATTCCCTTTTTACTTTTTACTATACTAAGTTGACTGGGTTGACCCTGTACTATTTTGGGTAAAATTCATTTAGGGTCTAGGTCAACTCTTGGTTTGCCTAGCCTATGATCTAGTAAATTTTTGTCCATAATTATATGAGGTTGACTATGTCAACCTTATGATAACTATATATACAATATCATTTTTTCATTATTTAAAGAAGAAAATAAGAAGTAAGAGTTATTATGCTTTTACTTATCCACCATTCTACTTGGGGAACAAGCTTAGGGTTTCATACTTTCTTTGGAGATATGGATATTGTCTTATGGATAAGTATTTTAGATGTATTGATAGGTTATGTATCCTAGAGATAATTTATCCTAGTCATCATTACATATAAAAACCTCTTACGAAGCACCTTGGCCAAGGGAGAGATTGAGGCTCAGTACGTTCATCTTCAAGGTAAGCATTCCTAAATTTTTCCCTCCCTTGTAAGAGTAGATAGATATGAATTTATACTTCTATTTCATGCATTAAGATTATATATACATTTACATGATTATATGTATCTTATGCATGTTTAATTTTATTTTTTATTACCCCCACTTTTTGCCTCAAGATTTGGTGAGCACTAGATTATACTTTACTTTACTTGTTATTAGTTTAGTGAAATATGAAAACATAGGGCTTAGTTAGGTTTATTACATACTTATGCTTGATTGGAAGCTTTGGAACCCTCCCTAACATTATTTATTATGGTAATATATCCCCTAATTTGGTCTAGTAAATCCCCATATTGGTCATGTTCCTAATTATTTAATGTATCCCCATTTGGAAGTGTAAATATTCTATCTTCTCTGAGTTAGGATTGATTTATAGACATGATGCATTTATGATTGCATACAGAGTCAATTTGAATACCCATAACTATTGTATATGTATTTAAAACATGTTCTCTAACCTAAAGATGTGGAATTATAATTAGTGTAGATCACCATGCCCTCTCCTAATTGATAACCTCCCCTTGACACTTGTTGTTCACTATTTGTAATCACTCACTAGCCCTCTAAGCCTCAATTATCACATTTTTTAGTTATATGACCTATATATTCTCATGTATATTATTTATATGTGTTTTTTACACCTTTTCAATACCTATTTATCTTTTATTCCATTAGTTAGACCTCAAAAAGATTCAACATCACAAATCTCACCTTCAAAGTAGGTAGTCACCCTCTTTCTCACTATCTTTCTCAAGATTGCCTATGGTGACAAACTTAGGATAGGATATTTCATGAATGAATAAGGTGATAATTAAGTTTAAGGAGTTATAAAAATTCCCCACACACCTTATATAATTTCTTTCATTCACTTATCCCCTTTTGCACCTTTAAAACACTTCAAATCCTATAAAAACCATAGAATTAGACCTATTCGTACAAATGATAGTATAGAAAAACTAAGTAGTGAGGGGATTTGGAGAGTGGAAAACAATTAAAAATCATATTTCAAGTTAAATTACCCCTTATATATTCATTTCTTCTTTATTGGGTTCATATAAGGGTTTTAAGAGGGTTTTAGGTAGTTTAACTTTTTAGTGATGATTTATAAAGTGTAGATGTTTAACCTTTTAACCAATTCCAAAAAAAAGGATTATAGGACCCATTTCAAATATTAATATCTTATTGATACACCATTAATCTCATTATTATAGAAATGAGTGAAATAACATGGCTCTCAAACTCCTACTAGGCATTTTGGATACCCCTAAGAGGAAATTAGGCCAAAAAGAACAATCTTGTGTTAATTAAAGAAAACTAATGGATCAAATTGACTCTATAATTTCCAATTAAGACTATAAAATTTATTTAAAATTTCATATGGTCATATAACTAAATTTAGAGGACATGAGGGTTTAGGCCTAGTTCTAGGCCTAATATGCCTAGACTGTGTTTACTTGTATATGACCACTTATAAGGGATTTTAATGAATATAAGGGATAATTTGTAGTTTTTTGTATCTAATTCAACCTTTTATATCATAATTTAGTGATTCAAGACTATGAAATTCCATTCATTTACCATTCATGCATTAAACCTATAGGTTGGATTGGTTTTGGAGTGCCCTCGATCTAAAACAAAACAAAGGGTACTTCCCCTATTCATTTGATCAGAAGGAGACCATGGGGGATATATTAGGTCATTGTGACACTATTTATAAAATTCATGAACCATATCATATATATATATATATATATATATATATATATATATATATATATATATATATATATATATATATATATATATATATATATATATCATTCAAATACCAAACTATCTCAAGACCAACTTTCATGCTTGTGAGGACTGTATGCAGGATTTTGACTTCGTGAAAATTAGGTTTGAAATTTATTTTTCACTTTTATTCATGTTTTTGAGTTCCCCCCTAAGGTTAATATGTCATTTAAACCATAAATACATAAATTTATAACTTGACATCATGTTACCATTCCGCTATCATCCATACACTATGTGTCACTATTGCATTATAAGTTCTAAGTTTTATTTGGCCTAAAAGGCACTATAGTTATTGAATGTTTCCATCAAGACTTTATTGACTTGAAACCTTCCTAATCCATCAAATTATCTTACTTAAAAACATATTTATTATGTTAATATGTTTCCTTTATGTTTATACTAAAATATATAAACCATTTGGCTTACATAGACCTCATATTCTTTCACCGTAACATGACATTGTTTAGAGAAAAGTCTTCTTTCAGAGAAGTTAAGGTAAGTCATCTCATCAAGAAACTTTATTAAATTATAACTAACCATATGTGTCAATGAATTAATATTGACTATGATAATTATCCTTGAATGACTTGATAACTCCATTAATGTCTTGAAACTATACATAACCTATCTCTTGGGTTTCATGTAACTCTTCTAATTATCTATACATGCCTACAAGTGACTATAGGTGACTATGTACATTAGGGCTCTATTTATTCTATACTTAGTGTCTTATAACCTTATCCAATTATTTCAATGGTTAATATGAATAATTCATGTTATGAGGTAGGTGAAAACAAGTATATTTCCTTGACATTAAGCCATTCATAAAATATCAACATTGTAACTATGAAAACACTATCTACAATTCTAAATGGTGATCACTCCTATATGAATGAGATTCCCATGATTATTTACTCATGTTCACATGTGAAAAAATATTTTAAAAACACTTGATAAGGATAAATATGTTCTAAAATACTAGATACACCACTTGGTTTATATAGACCAAGGCAATCAAATGGGAAAACTAAAGCCATTAGGGTTATATAGGTTGCTTGGGGGTGTTAATAGTCTTAGTGATTGATCATACTTAACAAAACATAAATATAAATAGAATTACCATTAAATTTAAGGTCATAATTACTAATTTCATCCACTAAGTGCATTCACTATAACTCTACTTCTACTATCCATACTAAAGAAACCCATTTGATCATGTTGACTTGCCCACGAGAGTGATGAGACAGAGAGGTCTAATTTTTGACATTTTGGACCTATTTAAGATTTTTAAACATATAAAATACCTATGAGGATCTAAAAATACCTTCTATAATCCTCTACATAGGCTGTATGAGTTATATCAGTTTATGCGAGCATCTTAAATTAACTTTTGCAGATGATTTTCTTGTTTATAGATTAGATCTACAACATTTTCTATTTCAAACTATTCCTATAACATTGTTTGACATGTGAGATCTTAGTGTACATCTTGAAAACTTTTTAATTTGGTATAAAACCATACAACTCCATTTAAATGACCAAAATGTGGCTTAAATGAATTAAGATCAACTAGACAAATGTGACAAAATATTAGAACATATTACATAACCTTAAAAATGTGACTATACCTTTATTAGGACCATTTTGACCACATTAAAACATATAATAGCTCATGAAAATTTTAATTTATAGTAGGGCTGACATAATTTGACCTAGGGTTAAATCTAGTCAATATTTTGGAGATTTCCAAGGGGTAGCATATTAGTGATGCTAAGGACTAGTTGCATTCTCCTATCCATTGGGATATGAAGTTACATATATGTTACATTTGAAATTGAAATGCCTATTAATATAACATAAACACACACCAAATATAGTAATTAAATAAACACAAAACAAAAAGTAAACACACACTTATACTCTCTAAGCACTTAGAGAAAACACACAAACAACTTAAATGAGATAATTATGTATAACTAACCTAGAGACAACTTCCTCCTCCTAGATCAAAGGGGAATCTTGCACCATTGTTTACTTCATGAGATGAAGGAATGAATGAATCAATTTATATTTTGGTCATTATTCTTGATGTATTCAATTTATTCATGTTTTCCAATCTCTTTGACATGGTCTTCAATGTAATGACAACAACTGAAAACATATCACCTATGAAGGTGAACTCTTCTTCTGACTCAAACATCTCCTCATGGTACTCTTCAACTACAGCTTGACCAAGTTTTTCAAGGAACATTGAATCATCATATTCAAATAATATACCTTGTTCAAAATTCTTATAATTTTATATATCCAATAGCATGAATTGAAATGAATCTTATGATTCACTTATATGAATAGATCCACTAGGAAAAGCTTCTTGATTATTAGGAAATTAAGGCCAATAAAAATTTGTTTTGTCCTTCAAGAGTGGATAATAATCTTAAAATTGATTAAAGATATGATATCCCATTTTTATGACCTCGAACATATCATCATGGAGTGTATATGCCTCTTAAATTGACATACTTGAGGGGTTACTTTTTCCTTGTATGTTTACTTACTTGTCAAAGCTGCCTTTTTCACTCTTGACTAGACTATAGCCTCCTTAAAGAGGAGTGTAACCTATTCCTATAATTTTAAAAAAGTATTCATGGTATTCTTGATCACATTTGTGAATCTTAACCAACTCAACCATTGTGATGTTCTTCAAATCTTCCTCTTCTATGCCTTGATCAATATCTTTGTGAAGAGTTGAAACATGATCTAGATCTTCTCTTTTTTTCTCAAGAAGGTTGACTTGTGTTTTTCTTCACCAAGGGTAGTCCCTATAGTGAAATATTCATCATAGACACTTGAATCATCTTCTTTATTAGTTGAAACTTGAGCTTTCTCTTCTTTATTTGCCTCCCATAGGATGGGTTCTCCTTTAAGAATGGATGAGGTGGGAGGGTGGTGAAGAAGTTGATGGGTTAGAGAGGTATTTTTAGTCATGGTGGATGGATCATGAATGGTAATGGATATTTAATGAATACTCTTACAATTTTTGGGTTTGGAGATGGGATATTGTTGAAGAAATTCTTGAAGAGAGAAAAGGTTGAATTGGGTTATAGACACTCCATTTTATTCAACAAGCACCTCACCTTTATCACAACCTTCTTGAGGTTCATTGTAAACTATAAATTGATCATCAAGCTCTTGGTCCTCACTTTCTTCATCTTTCTTTCCCCAAAACTCTACTACTTAGTTCTAAGTTGGAACTTTGAGGCTATTAATCTCTTTTGAGTATTGATCTTGAGGATAGTGAATGGTTTTATGAGGAGTAGGGGAAAGATAATATGGAATATAAGAGGAATCTTGAGGAGGGGAGTGAGAGACATTTTTTTCAACTATATTTTCACCTTATTCATATCCTTCTTGAGGCCCTTAAATATCTACAAGTTGATCCTCAACTTCTTATTTTTCTCACCTTTCTAATATATCTACCCATCATTGGATATAACATCTCATTTCATGAAAATATTCATTGATGACATAGTTATATTCCTCCTCAAAAAAAGTAAAATTATTCATAAAAAATTGATCTAACTTTCTCAACTTCTTTATGAGATGAATATGGATCACATTAAGCTCCTATCCCATTTCTTCATCACCGTTTCTGATTTTAGCATACTTGGCATGAGTGCCAATAAGGATTTATGTTGAGGTGGAATTGAAGTAGGAGGAATAAAGAAGTAAGGATTTCGGTGATCTTAAAATTTTTGAGTTAGTTTCCTAACTTGATCTTGTAAGAAATTATATATTACTTATCAATATCTTGTTTTTTAATTAATGGTATCGTCTGGCTCCTCATGACAAGGCTAATGAGAATTAGGTTGAGATTGATATGGAGACACTTCTTGGTAGTATTTTTCATAGGGCTGATCAATAACATCATGATCATATGGGGAAGGAATAGGCTGACCACAAGGTTGATAAAAGCATTGATAGGGATGTTTAGGAACATAGTATGGGTCATGACAAGGTTGATAGGGAGGTCTATAGTAGGAACTCTCAACGTATCTAGTCATATCAAATTCATTAGTCAAATTAAACATAATACTTGATCAAAATATTTTACAATAATTACCTAAGATACTTATAACTAGTCTATTACATTCAGACTCTCTATTGGTGTTTGTTTGAATTCTTTCAAAATATGATAGGAGGAAGAACACACCAAAAAATATTTCCACTCTTTTGGACCTTAAGTCCCACCGGGTGTGTAAGAACTATTGTCACTAAATTTCCACATTTGGATAGGTTGTTAAAGCCTATTTGAAATTGATTGAAACATTGGATTACCTCTAGGCCTATGGGTTGCCTATAACAGAATTAAAATATAGATTTAAGGGCTAGCTCCCTAGATTAGTCTTTGATAGCTTATCACCTATACTATTTGCTTAGTTAGATGAAAATATATAGAAGTAACATGAAAGTAACCTATTTTAATGAGGTGATACACCACATTTATATCTACTATAATACCATATACTTTCACTTTGAAAGATGACTCATAAGACTATCTTCAACATCCTAGATTACTCTAACATAAGTGTTTCAAACATGGAGGTGATATGTGTTTCAATTGTCAAGGTGAATGAACAAAATGTCTAATTATAGACACTAATTATATTACTTGCACTTAGAGATAGACAAATACACTAGCTACACTTCATGTTACTTGTTAGAGAGAAGACCACTTGCACCAAACATGAAAGACTAAAGAGAAAACAAGGATAGATGGTTATCACTTGGAATTCCACTATGCACTACTTCACACACTTAGACAAGAATTTATGAAATCAAAACCATGTTATAAATATTTATTCAAAGGAAAATATAGTATTAAAACTAGTAGGGATTTGCCATAAAGTGTGGATCCTTTTACAATGCCAAAATGGCAAGAATATATAGAGCATAGAAAAGTAGAGAAAAGGGGTAAAATTGAAGTGTCACAAGGATAAGTGTCAAGAATTGGAAACCAATTAAAATGCATGATAAAATTTGAAAATAGGTCATGAAGTTATCTTGGACAAGTATCAATCACAAACATGAAATCCTCCTCAAGTTGGAAAAGTTACACTCTATTGATCTTATTAAAACTGCCTTATTGATGATGACTCCACTTAACTACCCAAAACTATGTTAGAGGGATTTGACACATGTTCAATACACTATGTGTCACTATTGTATTGTAAGTTATAGGTTTATTTTATCCTAAAAGGCATTTTAGTTAATGAATGTTTCCATTAGGACCTAATTAACTTGAAACCTTCCTCCATCATCAACTTATATTGATTTAACAACCTCCTTATTAAGTCAAGATGTTGCCTTTAGGTATATAATATAAGATATAAACCATTTGGATTACATATACCTCATATTATTTCACAATAAGATGACACTATTTATTGCAAAGTCTCCTTTTTATAAGTTAAGGTAAGTCATATCATCAAGAAACTTTATTCAATTTTGATTGACCATAGGCATCAATTAAGTGATCTTGACTATGATAATGATCCTTGAATGACTTGAGAACTCTATTCAAGTCTTAAAAATGTATATAAACTATCTCTTGGGTTTTGGATAGCTCTTCTAATTCTCTGTACATGCCTATAAGTGATTGTGTACATTAGGGCTTTGTTTATTATTTACTTAGTGTCTTAGAACCCCATCTAAATCAACCTCAAAGTATTTAAATGGAGAATATGAACAATCCATTCTCTGAAGGAGGTGAAAACAAGTATATACCCTTTACCTAAATCCATTCATAGAAGATTAACACTATAATTATAAAAACACTATCTATAGCTCTCAATGGTTCTCACTCCTAGTTAAATGAGATGTTATTACTTATCTCTTCATGTTCACATGTGAAAAAATAGTTTAAAATAACTCGAGAAGGATTAAAATTTTATTAAATACCACATACACCACTTGGTTTACATAGACCAAGGTAATCAGATGGGAAAACCAAAACCACTGGGGTTATGCAGGTAGTTTTAGGGTGTTAATAGTCTTAGTGATTGTTCATACCATAAAGATCATCAATATAAATACCATTAACATGAAATATAATTTCATAAGGACTAATTTCATCCACCAAGTGTATTCACTCTAACTCTACTTCTACTATTTATACTAAAGGAAAACTGTTTGACCATGTTGACGTGCCCAAGAGAGTAATAAAAGAAAGATAGACCTTTTTTTCCATTTTTGGACCTATTAAAGCTTCTTAAACCTATAAAATACTTTTTAGATATCAAAATAAATTTTATAAGCCTCCATATGGGCCATATGAGTTACATCAGTCTGTACAATCATCTTAAACTGACTTTTGTAAATGATCTTCACATTTGTACATTAGACCTATAAATTTTTCTATTTCAAACTATTATTATGACATGTGGGATATTATTGTAAATCTTGAAACATTTTTACTTTGGGATAAAACTGTAAAAATCCATTTAAATGATCAAAATGTGGCTTAAAATGACTTAAAATCAACTAGACAAATGTGACAAAAGATTAGAACATATTACATGACCTTCTAAATGTGACTAGACCTTTCTTAGGACTATTTTTACCATGTTAAAACCTAAAATACCTCATGAAAATTTGAATTTTAAGTGAGGGTTGACCAAATTTGGCCTAAGGTTAAATTTATTTAACATTTTCCTTTGATAACACCATGTCATTTTCCTCGTTTATGGAGTTGTCACATATTGGGAAAGAGGAGGGGTAGTCATGCTAGATGTTAGGGCCATTGAAACCAAAAAAATAGGTTATATTCCTTCTTCATAATAAGAATCTAATCAAATAATCCCCATATCTTCCCTACTTGTGCTATCCTTTTCTTGTGTCATCTCCTATACTAACTCTTATTTAACTCTCCTTAGTTTGATAGTTGATGCTTGAATTAGAGGATGTACAAAAGTGGGTATACCTTGTATCTCTTGATATTGTTCATTTTCCTTAGAAAGTGATTTTTTACCTACCAACTATTCTTTCCCTTGTTTTTGGTCTTGAGTCATGGATGTATGTTGGGGATTTTGTCCCTAGTCTATTAGCTATTGGTATGGCTTACTACTCTCGAAGTTAAATGGTCTCCATCCTCTTGGTGGTGGGATCCTAAATTTTTATTGGTTGAGTATGAGGGAGGGGTTATATTTTATTACCCTCAATAAGTCTTCCCTCAAGCCCACTATTACTACTCTTTATTTTACTTCATCATCATCCTTGGCATTAAGAAATAGGAAGTTGTGATCAAATGGCTCATGTTTATATGAGATGTCAAGGCTATGGATCTTTTTTTGAACTTTCACACAGGGTTTCCAATCCCTATGGGGAAGAGTGGCTAATGCATATACTCTCCTTACAATCCTATCTTCTTTTAATTTCCCCTCGATGGTGATTTGAATCCTATCAAAGATACCTTTCTTGTTATTTGTTAGCTCCTTATCTATACCATTCCATATTTTTAAGGAAATTTATTGTTCATGAATATTATCATAAAATAATTTGGGAATTTTAAGAGGATCCACCTTAAGACCATCAACCATGATAATTATGTAATCAAGGTATATCTAGTAGTCTACCACATTGGGAAGTGTTTTGGTAAGATTGGTTGAAATCCTAGCCAAAGGCTAACCATGTATGACCATCAAGACCTAAGGGTAGAGGTCCTCTAAAATTATGGAGATGTTCCCTAACACATGAGTATATGTAAATGGGGTAAATTCACATATTCTATTTTTTATAACATCAGGGCTTAGACTCCATAGAACCACATTATGTCTATACACTATTCCCATGACTAATTCTAGTAGGTATGACATCATATAAAAATTTCCCTTTGGGGAATATTGTCTTTGTGTATAATTTGTTCTTATATGTGGACACCAATGACTTACCCCAAAACATAGGTGCATGTTGAAGTACTATGAAAGTCTAGCAAGGGTACCCATTTTAGATACAATAAGTAGATTCTCAAGTGGCTAAATATTTGGTTTAATAACACCATGCCTATGAAAATCCCCATCCTAAATTAGGTAATAAGGATGGGATTATTAATATGTTCTTTTGAAATAAACATCTCACCTAGGAGAAGCCACTTTCCTAGTGCTCACTCCATAGTTTTTCCTTTCTTCCAAGTAACTATAATATGCAAGTCAAATGTAACGTCTAGGATAGGGAGACTCAAATACCTCATGAATGATTCTATGAAGATGTACATGATGAATATGTTGTTATCAATGAAGTGTAGATAACCACCATATACAATTATACCCTTGAACAATAGGCCTTTCAATAATTCTATACATGCCATGACCTCTAATTTGGTGGATGCATAGTGAAGGTCCTACCTCTTTAATGGGAGTAGGTCAGAGATAAGCTATTTATCCTCATTTTAGATGTTTTCTTCTAAAAAAAATGAATACAAATTATCTAAAACCTCCCAAAAACCAAGTAATTAGGATAGAGGCAATCTAATATAGTTGCATCAAAATTCATATCCAAGTATTCAGTACAGTCCTTAATGGAAAATTTGGAGGGTAATAAAGGTCCCTTGTATGACCTAGATGAATATGCCATGGTTGTTTAATGGATGATGATACAATTCAAACTTTTGAAAATTGAGGGCACTAAATTGAATTATGTGAGTTTCAAGTCATTTTGGTCGTAGCTAGGGATTTTGAGATTGTATAAAGCCAATTTGGTTCAAGTTCTTCAAAATTGACTGAGATGTACTCATTTAGGGGCTTGATGTTATAGATTCTACATTCATTCCATTTTTGTGCCATTAATCTTAAATGTCTATGATCTCATCACCTTCAATCAATTCAAACTTGACCACCCATGCCACATAGGATACTTTCTCATTGGGGGTACCATAGTGTTGCCTTTATCTTTTGACATTTATCATTATATGGTTTATTTAGGGAAGTCAAAATTTGTGTTCAGGCCTAAAAGACCTCAAGAAATAAAATTATATTTATAGAAATTCTTTCTAAAATAATTTGATTGAAATCCATTGAAATAGTTTTCTAAATACTAAGTACTCCTTGATAGGATTTTATTTAGGAGAAATTTATAACATAGAAAGTTACCTAAGATAAAATTTCTGAATGAAAGTCCCTAAAACCAAGTCCCCAAATTAAATATTTTGAATAATGAAAATTTGCTAAATGAAAAGATTCTAAAGTAAAGTTACTAATCACAAAGTTTCCAAAGATAAAATTCTTGATCATGAAGTTGCTAAAGAGAAATTTGTTGACTAGAATAAATTTTTCTAAGAGAAATTTATATACCATAAATTTACCAAAGAGAAAGTTTTTGTAGTAAATATTTAAAATGAAAAGTTGTAGAATGAAAACCATATGAAGTAAAGTTGTCAATCATAAAGTTTCTAAAGAGAAAGTTGTTGATCGACATGAAGTTTTTGAAGAGAAAGTTCCTGATCAGAATAAAGTTTCCAAAGAAAAAGCTTCCAACTAGAACAAAGTTTTTGAAGAGAAAGTTTCTGACTAGAATAAAGTTTTTGAAGAGAAAGTTGTTGACCAGAACAAAGTTCTTTAAGAGAAAGTTGTCAACTAGAACAAAGTTTATAAAGAGAAATTTATTGATCAAAACAAAATTTTCAAAGTAAATCTTATGAATGAACATTTTAAATAATCCAATTTAAATACCTGACATTCAAATCAATTCTCCCAAAAATTTTATTCATAGATTAGTTTGGACAAGTCCTTCGAAATGTAAAATGGGTGGAACCTAGCATAATTTAATGTTAGAAACTATGAGCTTCTATAGATAATAATAACCAACACAAACACAAACATAGTTAGATAAAATATACATCTTCTAAAAATAAAAGGGGTTCCCATTTTTCAAATAAACATACAAGGTGGGGTGTGTTGAATACAACAAATGGAAAATATTCCTAAATTTTCAAGAACCCAAAATCCATGGTTTTTCAATCCTAATATCAAACATAAACCTTACTAAAATAAATGAATAAATTAGAAATGAAATGAGACTCTTAATAATTCCATTACTAAATTATCTTAAAACTTAGATCTGTATGTGTAAGGTGATGTTCTTTATCTCTTTTCTCAAGGTTTTAGGTAAAGACATGGTGTGATCTACAAGTTTCATTTTGATTGTATGTTAGGTACATAGACATTGGGGGCTTAGGCATTACTCTGCTACTAGTTAGGTATCCATAGCCCTGATAGAGATACCTTTGATCACATATTCTCTCTTTACTAATATTTTACATGATGCATGATATATTGATCTTATTTAATCATGTAGGATTTTAATTCTCTTTAATTTTCTTTTAGAATTTTTGGATTATGCCTTTTATTTTTAAACTTTTTTTTCTTTATGAATGAAAGAGGGAAGAAGGTGACTACAGTGAGCTAATCTTAGTAAAGTTTTGGTTTAATCAAAATGTCCCTGTCAACATTTTCCCATGTCAATGGTTATTACCTTAAATAAATATTATCATTTTGTGTGAATTTGACCTAAGGGGATAAGGATAATTTTCTAAATTTGCAAAGAACTATGGGAGGAGATTTCATGTACTAAATGGAATCATTTGCTTTGGGATATGGTCATATCTAACTCCCTCATTTCTTATCTAGATTAAGAATTTTGAAATACATTATGCAACACCCATTGATTTGATTTGGATTCAAAATACCTCAAGTTTTCATTTGATTGTACTAGTATTGATCAACTAAGATAGCCATGAAATCAATATAAAATTACCTTTGAAATAAGGAAAGCTACTGAAAGAAAAAAAGGCTAATCTAGAAAAAATAAACTACTCTAATAAAAGTAAATGACTAAAAGTAGGAAGGTAACTAATGAATCAAATCTAACCTAATATTACCTCTACCAGAACACCTTTCATTACTCAAAGACCTCTCTAGATGGGGTAGCCATGAATTAATGCTTAAAAAACTATTCATTTACTAGATATGTTAAATCATTACCTTGAATATCTTTTAAATAGAATGCATCATTACCAAAGATCTCAAAGATATGATATGGTCTTATCCACAGTGGGGTAAACTTGTCATGCATTCATTTTTTCTCATGGACTTTGTCCCATAGCAACACCAATTCATAGATATTAAATTATATGAATTTAACTCTCTTGTAAAACCATATCTTGACCACATGTTGATGTTTGCTAAAGTTTTTCAATGCTTCATTCTTAAATTATTCCATTTTGATGATATCCAATAATTTGGACTCTATTTTATCATTGGGCTCCATGTATTCTTGCATAAACTGATGTGTTGGTAGTTTTAGCATGATTGGGAACACTGGTTATTTCCCATAAAATAGTAGATATGGTGAATATTTAATGTCCCACTTGTACTTATTTTAATTTGCCTATAGTGCATATTTAAGTAAGATATTCCACTCCCTAGGTTTATCTATGCCTGACTTCTTGATAACATTTATGAGGTTCTTGTTGGTTGACTCAACCAATATGTTCCCTTATGGGTAGTGATTAGAGGATGATATGATTTTAATCTAGTTATCATGGGCCTTTTTTATGAATTCAGGTAATTGAAATGCTAGCCCATTATCTCAAACCAAAGAGAGACATGTCAAACCTATTTTTGATATGTTCTTTAAGAAAATTGATCACTTCTTGGGCTCTTGAGTTCTTGGTGGTTGCTACCTAAATCCATATAATGTAATAATATATAGCAGTGAGAAAAAATTTATGTCCAACTAATGAATTATGCTTTAAACACTAATGAAATACAAGCCCCATTAGGTAAACACCTACCTTCAATCACAAGTTGTAGTGACACTGTTGTATGTACCTCTCTTTTTACCAAGACCTAACATTCATGAAACATTCTCACATGGAAGTGAGCATATTTAAAGACCATCAACAAATAATAACCCATTTTGAGTATTTTATGGGTTGTAGAATTGCCAGATGGATGGTTACTACCAATATTTTGATGCAAATTTTCTAAGTTTTCCTGAGCTTCTCTATGTGACACACATCTTAAATATATGCCTTCATAATTATTCTTATGTATGACTTCTTTCTTGATCATATAATGAGAATACTTGATCCTTAAATCTCTCTTTTTATCTCTTGAGTTCTTGAGGACACATTTCAATGAGTAAGAACTAAATAATACCTAAATACCAATCTTCTTAGGAAACCTATGTTTGGTAGACCTCTTTAATGGTGATGTGTGTGTTTGGTTCAGTCATTAATTAAATAATTACTTGTCCTCTAATTATCTTGTTATATTTAATTTCAATATCAAAATCTTAAAACTTTTCCATCCATTTACCTCTACTCTCCCTAATTCATTATGTCCAAGCATAAGCTTGATAGTAGGAAATGGTACTATGGTGATGGTTTTATTTGGAGGATGTCGTGCCTAAACTTATTAAATACCTTGATGAGAGTGAATATTTGTTTGTCAATTAATATTTATTTGAGATTTGCATATTTCAAATTAGTGCTCATGAATGTGATAGGGTACTCACTTTCTTCCCTTTTTTGCATAAGTATAGTAGCAATAGTATTCATTAAGGCAAATGAGTATAAGAAAAAGTCTTTAGTGAAGTATGGGATTACCATCACTAAGGATTGTGAAATAGCCTTATTTATGTCTTGGAAGGACTTATTGACTTTAGGTGTACACTCCACTTTGGCATTCTACTTGGGAATTGCATTTAGGGGCCTGACAATCTTTAAAAATCATGATATAAATTTCCTTACAAAATTTATCTTCCCAAAGAAGGACTTGAGCTCCTTTTTTCTCTTTGGAAACAATATTTATGAAACCACCTAAATCTTGTCTAAGTTAATGGTGATCCCATATTTAGTAATAATGTGGCCTAAAAACTTGCCATTGATAATGTCAAATATACTCTTCTTGGGGTTAAGGGATACACCAAACTTCCTACACCTTTTAAAAATGGATTAAAGGTGGTCAATATGACCAACTCTATTTTTAGATAAAATAGTGAGATCATCTATATATATGATTATGCACTTGCCTATCAGTCCTACGAATGCATGATCTATTACTCTTTGAAAAGTATCTCTGATGTTGATCAACCTAAATGGCATTTTCTTGTATGCATATGTTCCCCATTTTTTTTTAAATACCATTTTCATCTTATCTTTTGATTCGACTAATACTTGATTATACCCTAAAAATATGTCTAAGAAAGACATAATTTTAGACCCACTCATAATTTTATTACTAATCTAAGGAGAGTAAAGGATAATTATCTTTCTCAAAATCTTTATTCATATTATTGAAGTTGAAACACAGTCTGATTTTGCTACTCTTTTTCTAATCAAAACTAGATTGGCCACCCAATTTTAATGCCTAATAAGAAAAACTATTCTATCACTTAGTAGCTTCTGCAATTCCTTTTGGATCAATGGTTCCAAGATAGGATTAACCAACCTTTGACTTTGCCTAAATGGTTTGTTATCAGGCTTGAGTGAAATCATATGGGTGATGAATTTAGGATTGAATATCCTTATGTCATCATAGGTCCATGCAATTACATATTTATACCAAATAATCAGTTCATTAACATTTTGCCTCTTGATTAGTGTGCATCTTAAGCCAATATTGATGAAGTGTGCATCCCTCTCATCACTTACATGTTTTGAGATGAATTCAAATTCATTAACCTTGAGTTACCTCCATGATTCTATTTAAGGATCTATATCAAAGGTCCTTTACAAGGTGACCATTCCCAATGGGAGATGATTCTCCTTTAGTTGGATAACACTATATTCATCCAATTATTCATGGAACCTATGGTTTATTTCTTCATCATCAATTATTTGAGATTTGAATTGTCTTGAATTTTTTAAATATTTAATGATCTACTAGTCATTATCAAACACTTGAAAATTTTCAATGTTGTCTAGTAATAAAGGATAAGGTATCACTTTAATAGAGAACTTATGGACTTTTGACTCCTATAAGGGTGCCAAATTCATTGATGAAGTAGTCAGTGAATCAACAACTTGGTTTTTTTCTCTTAGGATAGATACTATGTTGAAAGTTTCAAATGATTTAATTAGATTCTAGGCTTGATGCTTGTATTTTTTTAAATATGACAATTTGTATTGAGATTTATTTCTGACCTGGTTAATCACAAGTTTAGATTCTTCTTATATCAATAGTTATTTGACATTATTCTTGAGGGTAAATTTTAATCCAAGAATTAGGGTCTCATACTCTAATATATTATTGGTGCATAGGAATTGGAGCTTATATGCTTATAATAATTTCTTCCCTTATGGATCAACTAGCTTGATACTGATGCTTCATCCTTGCTTGGATCTTTCTCCATCAAGATGAAGGGTTTACAATTGGGAAGGACCTTGAATTTCTATTAGTGATTCATGTCTCATGGTAAATGTATAAATTCCAAGGCTAGGAGACTTATAAATTACCTCTTCATTAGTGATTTTATATTTTTTAATAGGATGCTTCATCTTTGGCTCCCGATTGATCTTTATCTGGTTAGCAATGCCTCTCTAAGGCAACCAAATATATGAAAAGTCTATTGAAATATATCCATTTAATGTTTTTGATCAATATATTCTCAAAAACAATCCATATCCTTTAGGAATATCCATTACCAAGATGTATATAGTCATTTATACTCTAGGTTTCGAGGCAACCTAAATTCTCACATCATTAAGTTCTCCCAATACATGCACTACTATTTTATCTAGCTATGACACAATATTCTTGGATGGATTTGGGGTCAAACTAAGATTCTAACAAATGTAATTTAGAATTACTATTGTTGAAGTTCCATAATCTACTAGATAATTATGTATATTCTTACCAAATGCTTGAATGGTTGACAAGAAAGGGGAACCTTAGGCTTACTTTTGTATATAACATTTATGTTGGTTGTCTTGGACTCTTTTGAAATAGACTTACCTATGATGGACTTCCATAATATCTCCTTATTCTTTATGATTTGTAATAGTTCATGAAGAGTGATGTTAGCCTTAATTTTCTTCATATCCTCAACAATATTATATCCTCTATTTTGTTCTTATTTATGTTGAGGCTGATCATTACCTTTAGGGGGATGAGGATTATTATCAGCTTTAAGATTTGGAGGTATAACTATATTATTAGGAGTATAAGTAGTAAGAGGCTACCTATTCCTTAAGTTATAATTATTCCTATTAAACTACTATAATGCTTGTAATTCATTATAATTATCCTCTAAAATATTGTCATCTTCATTGGGGAAGGAAGATTCATAGGTTTAAAATACCATAGCTAAACTTGAAGGGCCATATTCATGAGGGATATCTAGAGGATTCATCATTTGATATTTTCTAATCATTTCTCTCTAGAATATTTCAAAGGCTACACAAAACTCTATACAATCATTTTCCATAATGTGATGTGTTATGAACCATACACCAATTAGGAAAGGTTGTTTCCATGATATTGATTTCTAGAAGCTTAATAGGTTATTGTTGTTCTCCATTATTGGTGGGCCTATTAAAAGGATTTTTGTATCTTGGTAATCCACAACTCTAGTTATAATTATTATTAGTGGTATTACCTATCCTATTATGCATATTTAAGAAATCATTGCTTAGCTTCTAGACCATTATTTGTATAGAAACCAAATTAGCTTTGTTATATTTAGAACACTAAGCATATGATACCTTTGTTTTAGCCTGATGTTGATTCTTATGGTGGCCATTAATTTGTATTCGATTGTTCAAGAAATCATAATTCTAATTTTTTTCTTATTGTGTCATAGGAGGCAGAGTGTATAATTGATTATGATTGAATGTGGGGCTATTCTTATTAGCATGTGTAATTGTTTTCAAAGATGGGAGTCTATTTTTGAATGCTTGGCCCCATAGATTATGAGGGATAAGTTGTGGATTGAGCTATTTATTGATATTAATAGCTTCATAGAATGCCAAAGATAAAGTATTAAAAGTCTTAAATCTTCACAAGAATACTAAAGTAATAGGATCTAGGGCATTCTTATATATCTTGAGCATTAGATTCATGTTTAACTTATACTGGAATTTAATTGAGTGTACATCTTATGGATTTTTGCATTTAAGGCTTGGATTGACTTGTTAGGTTCCCTCTTCATGTTGGTAAATATTTGATATACAAAGCTTGGATTAGTCACTTATCCAAATTGTGCAAGGAACATATTTTGGCACTCATTCCATGAGGTGATGGAATTTTCCTAAAAATTAAGATACCAATAATAAGAATAATCTTGTATAATAAATGGAAAAATCTTACATGAAACATCCTCATGGATGACATTCATTAAACTCAAAGTAGCCTTGAAAGATTTGATGTATTCTTCCATCATCCTCCCACTTGAGGTGCAGAAGGTAAGTAAATAATTTTTTGGATTCCTTTACAGATCATGTTGGTCCTTGGGGATAGTAATGGTGGATCCAAGTAACTAAGGTTGAACCATAGTAATATTTATAAGTGGGATGTTTATTATAGGGGAAGGTATCCTGGCTCAGTGTATCTCAAGGATGATATGTATGGGTCTAGTCCTCCTAAGATTTGATAATGGTGAAACCAAAAGGTTATCTTGGACTATAGACCTTGTTAATCTCTTGGGTATCTCTAATGAAAATTTATTTAATGACTATCCCCTCTTATTTGGAAAACACATAAGTGGGTTCTCCTCCTAGCACCATCTTCTTTCTATTGATGTGGTTTTTATGCAAACCTCAAAATGTCTAGATGAGTTAGCCTCTAATGTTTTGGGATATATATGGAATTTGGTTCCTCTCCAAGGCATGAGTTTTATGTATGCATTTAAACAACTAAGTGATGGAATAACATGTTCATCTTGTGGATTGTTTAAATAATTTTTATGGATGGATGTATGGAATCTAATAAAAACTAATCACTAGGTGAGTTGGATGGGTGGAGAACTACTTTATGATGGGAAGATTTAAAATAAACTCAAAAAGGAAAGGAAGGCTAAGGTAAAAAATAAGCTTTTATGTTCTTAAAAGGTAGATTTTAAGGTTGTTTCTATGGTGGACAAGTATCTCCAAGACCAGTGTTTGTCTTTTGTAGCTATCACATGCTCATGTAAAAACACGATTAGTAATATGGAATAACAAATATAATATGCTTAATGATATCAATTGAAGGTTTCTCTTCTTAGGGATGTTATTGCACACCCTTATCTAAGAGGATATAGTTCAGACCTAGAAGTTATCTAGGGAGCTAGGGCTCACACCTAGAAGACTATATCAAAAGAGATACTTTAAAACACCTTGGATTATCAATTCAACCTCTACTAACTACTTAAATCAATGAAACCTATCGATCCTCAATTATTATTGCACATCTAAGATTAATTTTCATTAATTTAAATAATCAGATTCATTTGTATCATTAGCACACTTTAGAATTTAAAATTAATATAAACAAAGAAACTTTAAATTTCATTAACACAAAGAGGGAAGAATAAAGAACAAACACAATTGCATAACAATCAATCTCTTGATATCTTCCTATATGTTGATTCCAAAACTTCCACCCTTTGAAAAGAGGGTTCTACATGTATATAAAGAACTTGGGGAAAGGTTCACCTCATCCTCCAAGTTTATAAAACTTTGATTACATACTAAATGACTAGATCATAAGTCTCAATTACATGTCATAACTTGTAGATACTTCAAACATATATCATATGCATGCTGACAAAAATAATTTATTTTGTTAAAACATGGGCATAACTAGGACTTAATGATTAGTTTGTAACCATTACTTGAAAATTTTTACAAAAATAGCCTTTATCTTTAGGCTAAATCAAATCTTGCTTAATAGTTCTCAAAATATTATTGGAACCATCATTATGCTTATTGTTGCAAAAATAGTGATTGGAGCTATATTTGGTGATGCACTCATTGATTGGACTAGAGTTATATATGTGGATGAACTATGAGGTGGAATTGATGTAATTTTTGAATTAGTTGGGTTGTAGTTGATGGTAGTGTTATTATTGGCACTATAAGAGGGGTTTGAAGAGCAGAACTAGCAAGTGGTGCTAATGTTAATTCTTTGTATCCAACTCTTGGTAATACATGTATGCCTTAGTATGTTGCATGTAAATTAATTCATTTTAAGAAGATGGGGTCTAGTCACCCTACCTATTTGTTCCATTAGCCTTGTATGTTCTATCTTGGTGGTTCAAAATCCAACCCATAAGACATCTACCTTTGTTGCCTTATTCCTTATTGTGATAAATTTTGCTTCAATTTCCTCTAAGACCAGTCATTATAAACTATGTCTGAAATAATATAAAACTTATTAAATCATTTGATAAAAAGTGGTGTAAAATACCATCTTCCATCTATTATCTAGACTGTAGTCAATTCAAGCTTAATAAAAATCTATGCTACCTAATTTTCTTATTATGTAATTTTATTCATGAGAGCTTCAAAATATGACACACAATCCTAATCCTCCTATGTTCTGATGAGAGATAAATTCAATGGATTAAATACCTATAGAGGGGTCATCATGTCTAGGTGGTTAAATACCTTATTAGGGGTGTACAATACCAAGAAATTTAATTTATTCTCATTTTCTCTAAGAATATTAATTAATTTTGTTATTGAATTCACATGTAGATCCAATTGGACTTTCAAAGAATCAATTGTTTCCAAAATTTCATACAACCTATGTGCCAAATTTTGTACATCCTATTTTATACCAAGGGGAACCATTATCACTAGTTGTTTCTCTTTGAGAGTTTCCAAATCTTCTTTTATCTCTTGTTTAGCCATCTTCATTCCCTCATGGATAGCTAGTATTACCTCAATATGGATTTCTATTTAGTACTTGAGGTCCTAAATGTGTGGGGACTGGCCCTTCTTCTTTCTCTACCTTTTTTAAAGGGAATAGACTTCTTCCCTTTCCTCCAAAATCAACCCTCTCCTAGAACTATCTCTAATCTTTCTTTTGTGACCTTCTAGATTATGGATATAGATTTGTCAAAAAGTGAGATTACAATGAGAAGATAAGTAATATTTAGATTTGGCTTCTTAGAGGCTAAAGATCCTAATTCTTTATTTTAATATAAAATAGTGAACTTTGAAGGATCTAATGATTGATTTTTTATTTGTGCATACTCCTCAAGTCTAGGTTTAGGTTCATAGAAGGGTTTGGGCATTGAAGGCCAAGTTATTTTGGACTATTATATGTTCTTAAATTATGGCATGGGGTGCACAACATAGACTGGTTTCCTTTTTGGATCCCTCTTAGTTTTCATTATTATTTTGGTTAGTACTGGTGTTATTGAAGTTAATGGTGAACCTAATTAGGTAGAGGAGGGAACAATTTGAGTGATGGGTTGCCTGATGGTTAGGATGGAAAGAGATACGGTTGAATGGATTGAGACTGAAGGAATGGTAATTATAGAAATGGAAGTTAAAGATGTAGAGGTGGAAATAGGAAGAGTAAAGGCTAGGTTCATGAAAAGAAGACCAGCTGAAAGTGATTACACATGAATGAAAGTGAAAACAATTGGAACATGTAAAATAGAAGAAACATGTAATGAAATTAAAGGAAAAGGCATAAGGGGGTAGTAAAGAGAGAAACCTTACTATATGAATCACCCATAAGGGGTGCCTTTACTTTTGGTACTTACATGCTCAAGAACTTAGCTTTATATAGGTCTTCCTCATCCACCTCTTGACTTAGCTCACCTTTTCTAATGAAGGTTTTGCCTCTTTGAGTGTTTTTATGGATGATTTATGAGGCCTCTCTCCCTTTGGTTTCCTTTGACAACATCATGTTTTGTTTTTAATTTGTGGAGTAGTCACCTATTGGGGAAGAGGAGGGGTAGTCATGCTAGATGTTAAGGCCATTGAAGCCACCAAAATAGGTGTCATTTATTCTTCATCAAAAGAATTCAAGAAAATAATCCCCATATCTTCCCTACTTGTGTTATCCTCTTCTTGTGTTAGTTCCTTTGCTAATTCCCACTTAACACTCCTTAGTTAGACAACTAATACTTGAACTAGAGGAATTTGTTCCTCTTCTTCTTTTTTAGAATTAGGTATCCCTTCTATGTCTTATTTTTCTTGTTCCTCAATAAGAGATGCTTCACCTACTAGTTGTTCTTGCCCTTTTTATTGGTATTTATCCATGGATATATGTTGGTGATCTTGTCCCTAGTCTTCTAGTTGTTGGTACGGCCTATCACTCTAAAAGTTAGATGATCTCCATCTTCCTAGTGGTAAGATTTGGAATTTTTATTAGTTGAGTATGAGGGAGGGGTCATATTGTATTACCCTCAATAAGTCATCACTCAATCCTATTGTCACCACTCTTTATTTTACTTCCTCATCATCCTTGACATTAAGAAACATGAAGTCATGATTAAATGGCTCTTTTTTATTTGAGATGCTACGGCTATAGATCTTTTGTTGGACTTTACCATGGTGGTACCAATCCTTATGGGGTAGAGTGACTAATGCATATGCTCTCTTTGCATTCCCATTACCCATGAATTACCTCATAATGGTGTATTGCATCCTCCCAATAGTGATATGGGTTTTGTGGAAAGTAAATTTTTTGTTCTTTTTTAGCTCCTCATTTATACTATTTCATATCTAGAAGGAAATTTCTTGTTCAACCACCTTGTTGGGAAAGAACTTGGGAAGCTGAAGAGTATCCACCTTATGACCAATAACCATGATAAAGGTGTAATTGTTAGTTTGTGGAGCTAAAAGCTTCACTGATGCAAATAGGGAAGGAGGTTGCTAGAGGTTGCTAAGTGTCACAGACACCAGCATCGGTCAGGCCAACTGACGTCAGGAGGATTAGATGAGAAGAGAAACCAACGTCAGTCATAAGTTGGTCGGCATCGGTCACCTCCAGGCAGACAGGGACCGACATCGGTCACCTGTGTAGTTTGAACTGCAAGTTTTACAGATAGTTAGTTAACAAACTGAGTGTTTGCATGTTAAGAGCCAATTTTAGACTAGAAGCTGCAGATCTAATTATTGTAATTAGGTGTCTAATTATTATTTGCATGAGATCTATTTAAGAGACTCATAGGTTGTATTGTAATGTGTTATAGTTTGAGTTGAGCAAAGTTAGCTCCTTTTGTGTGTGAAGTGAGCAAGGGTGTTCCTCCTAGTTCCATAATAGTGCCAAGTGTGGATGATAGTTTTGGAGAATTAGAAGGGTTCTTCAGGTGTGTAGGATCTTGGTCAGAAGGGGTGCATGGCTACATTAGGAGATCTACATGGTAAGTAAGATCACTGATCTACAGGTGTATGTGTGTGCATGATCCAGGTTTGTAGGTGTGCAGAACCAAATTGATTTATAGGTGTGCAATATCAGGGAGGATAGCAACACAATAGGGAACAGGGTCAGGCAAGATCTACTTGGAGTATAGTGTGTACTTAGAAAGAGAGCAAAGAGGAAGGCATGGCAGTTCCTTTCATAAGTAAGGTCTATTAAGTTACATGTTGTTGTAAGTTTAGGGGAGATCTACTTAAAGTATGTCTATGTACTTGGAGTGCATGGAGCACTTGTGGAGTGCATGGAGCACTTGTGGAGTGCATGGAGCACTGGTGTACTGGTAGTAGTGGATACTGACTGGTTGGAGTTGAACACCAACTCTGTGTTTAAGTTGTGTTGGGACCATAAGAGAGAGAGCTTTGAGGAAAGAATTACTGTACACTTGAGGTGTGGGAAGCCTCTGAGAGGTGTGGAGAAGAAGTGGCATCTTCTTTATTGTATTCTTTTCTAGATGAGTATTAATACAATTTGTGTATTATCTCTCATATTCTGTGTTATTTCTAAATTCTAGTTACTTGTGATTCTGGCTTAATTCTGCATGTAAGTTGCTTGTATATGGTAATCAATTATGCTTCCATATTTCCCAACAAGTGGTATCAGAGCTTGGTTGTAGGTACAAGAGTCTGATACCAACAAGTGGTATCAGAGCTAAGGTTGCAGGGAGCAGGTTTTGTGTTTGGTTACAGGTCACTCTCAAGGGTTTCTAATTGAGTGGGAGTATGGCAATGGCAGAAGAAAGTACACTAAGAATGGAGGAATTGAAAACCACAAATGGTCTATTACGGTCCTGTGGAAAGAAAGAGCAGGGAAAAGAAAATTGTTGGTTTGTGGAAGATCAACATGAAGGAACTGAAGAAGCAGATGTTGCAAGTGTTGTTGCACAGGATGCTCTGGTATGTTTCTTGGATAAAGTAGAATCTTGGTTTATAGATTCTATTTCTTCTTTCCATGCAACCCCAAAGAGAGGATCTGGTGAGCCTTGTCAAAGAATTAGCAAAGGGGAAGTGAAGCTAAAATTTTAGGCGGCCAACACATGGGTGTTGAAGGAGGTCATGCAGGTCCCAGTATTGAAGATATGGCTAATTTCTTTAAGAAAGTTGGGTGATGAGAGATGCACAAGAACTCTCATAGTGGATGCACTTGAATTAGTTGGTGGTAAAAAAACCATGTACTCTTTATCTACTTGCTTATATTACTGATTCTTCTTCTGTTGCAGAGACATGGCTTTGTAGGCTTGGTCACATGAGCAAGAAGGAGATGCATGTTCTTAAGCATAAGACAGATGTGTTTGATAAAATTAAGAATTGGAAAGCCTTGGTGTTCTTGGAGGAGATGACGAAAAAAATTAGTGGATGGGGTTGGATACTTCTGAGTAGGGTAGTTTGGACATGGGTTTTAATTCAAAGGAGCTCGCGGGTAAAAAGTAATCACTCACAGGTGAACACAGATACCGGCATTGGTCAAGGGGAACCGGCATCGAACAGATAGGTGCTGATGTTGGTCATGTGCAGACCAGAGCTAGTGGTGTCAAGTAGGGTAAGACTGACATCAGTCAGGATGACTAACATTAGTGCCAGTAAGACTGACATCGGTTAGGAGGATTGATGTTGATAGCAGGTAGACACCAACGTCAGTGGGGTCGGTAGTTAGGACAGGCGCATGGGAACTAATGTCGGTCGGATGCAGACTGTGTGGTGACCAAGGTTGATCATTATAACAAATTTTGGGTGGATAACAAGCTATCAAGGAGTCTAAAATGCCCATGGGGAGGACTGAAAGTGGTAAGTAAGCCTCAAATTCATTGTTTCTCTTCTTTATACTCATTACTTACTTTAGAGTAGGAAGGATCTAGGAAACAATGGGAGCATGGCGGGAATATGATGAAGAACCAAATGGGAGATTTGGTAGGGTTGCCAGCCAGAAGAAAGCACTAAGAGATGAATGGATTCCTTAGTTGAAGAATAGAGTGAATGGACACGTGAGACGGAAGGCCAGGTCATATGGTCTTGAGGAAGCTACAGGACAGTGGGACAGGGCTGACAGGTGGTACCAGGGGGATGACAAAGTAGGGCTTTAGTCAATGTTAGTATAGCCATTATGTTTGTCTTACCAGGTGGATGATGGCTGCAACATTATCCTATTGCTATATGTGGAGGATGAGCTTGGTGTAGGTTCAGACATACAGGGTTTTGCTGAGCTAAGGGTAAGGTTAGTTCAGTGGCATGTCATGAGGAATTTAGAGCAGCAAAATTTTTTGGCATGAGAGACATGGAAGATCACAGGTTGATTTTGTCTCTAGTGGGAGCTGATGTGAATCAAGTGTTGGCGAGGTTTAATATGCAAGATGCAGAACTGGAGCACACTAAGGGTTGGACAGTTTAGTTTCTGAAATCACATGAGGTCTAGTATAGACCTAAGTTTTCCCAAGCAGTGGGCACTGTCAGAGAGTTAGGAGCCAATTCAAGGAAGTGGGTTCTCAGGTATTTAAGAGGGATCAGTAGCAGGGATTCATGTTATGCAGGGTCAGGACTTCACTACATGGGTTTGTAGGTTTGAATGTGGCAGGGTACTCGGATGATAGGAGGTGCACCACAGGTGTTGTGGTGGTTGGTCTTCAAGGATGAGCTTGAAGAGGAATACAAGCCAAAAAATATATTAGATAGGGTACATGTATAGGTACAATGCAATTGTTTATCTCTAAGTGGGAGATTGTTAGGTTATAGAGCTAAAAGCTTCAATGATGCAAACAAGGAAGGAGGTTGCGAGAGGTTACTGAGTGTCACAGACACTGGCATCGGTCAGGCCAACCAATGTCGATAGGATTAGATGGGAAGAGCAATCGACATCGATCATAATTCGGTCGATGTCGGTCACCTCCAGGTAGATAGGGACCGACGTCAGTTACTTGTGTAATTAAAACTGCAAGTTTTATAGATAGTTAGTTAATGAACCAAGTGTTTGCATGTTAAGAGCCAATTTTAGACTAGAAGCTACAGATCTAATTATTGTAATTAAGTGTCTAATTATTTTTTGCATGAGATCTATTTAAGAGACTCATAGACTATATTGTAATGTGTTCTAGTTTGAGTTGAGCAAAGTTAGCTCCTTCTATGTGTGAAGTGAGCAAGGGTGTTCCTCTTAGTTCCACAATAGTGCCAAGTGTGGGTGGTGGTTTTGGAGAATCAGAAGGGTTCTTCAGGTGTGTAGGATCTTGGTCAGCAGGGGTGCATGGCTACATTAGGAGATCTACATGGTAAGTAAGATCATTGATCTGCAGGTGTATTTGTGTGCATGATCTAGGTTTGTAGGTGTGCAGAACCAAATTGATTTGCAGGTGTGCAAGATCAGGGAGGACAGCAACACAATAGGGAGCAGGGTCAAGCAGGATCTACTTAGAGTATAGTGTGTACTCAGAAAGAGAGCAAAGAGGAAGGCAGGGCAGTTCCTTTCATAAGTAAGGTCTGTTGAGTTGCAGGTTGTTGTAAGTTTAGGGGAGATCTACTTGAAGTATGTCTGTGTACTTGGAGTGTGTGGAGCACTGGTGTACTAGCAGTAGTGGATACTGACTAGTTGGAGGTGAACACCAACTCTATGTTTGAGTTGTGTTTTGGGACCGTAAGAGAGAGAGCTTTGAGGAAAAAATTACTGTACACTTGAGGTGTGGGAAGCCTCTGAGAGGTGTGGAGAAGAAGTGGCATCTTCTTTATTGTATTCTTTTTTGGATGAGTATTAATACAAGTTGTGTATTGTCTCTCATATTTTGTGTTATTTATAAATTCTAGTTACTTGTGATTCTGGTTTAATTCTGCATGTAAGTTGCTTGTATATGGTAATCAATTGTGCTTCTGTATTTCCCAACAATAATCAAGGAAGAGCTGGTAGTCTCCCACATTAGCAAGTGTTTTAGCAATGTCAGGTAAAATTCTAGCTAAAGGTTGACCATGAATGGCCATCCAGACTTGAGGTTAGAGGTCCTCTGCAATTCTAGTGATGTTCCTAACATATGAATATATGTGAATGAAGGATTAAAAGTCACATTTTATGTTCTTTATAACATTAGGGTTAAGATTTCATATAACCCCATTGTACTTGTATATTGTTCCCATGACTTCATCTAGTAGGTATGACATCATATAAAAATTTCCCCTTGGGGACTCTTATCTTTGTGCATAATTTGTTCCTATAATCAGGCATTAATCAATTTCCCAATCCATAGGTGCACTCTTAAGTATTGAGTAGGTCTAATAGGGTTACCCATTCTAGATGTAGGACGTGGACACTTAGGAGGCCAAAGATTAAATTCAATTTTATGCCTATACAAATCCCTCTCTTGAATCAGGTGATAAGGATGAGATTATTAATATTTTCTTTTACCATAATGTCTCTCCTAGGAGAATCCACTTTTTTAGTGCTCCCTCCACATTATTTCCTTTCTTCTAAATGACTATGCTATGCAAGTCAAATGTAACGTCTAGGATATGTAGATTCAAATACCTTATGAATGCTTCTTTGAAGATGTATGTGATGACTATGTTGTTTTTGATGTAGTGCAGATAACCACCATCTATTATTCTTCCCTCAAAGAATAGGCCTCATAGCAATTGTATAAATGGAATGACCTCTGACTTGGTAGATGCATAGTGAAGGGCATGTCACTTTAATTAGATCTTACTATAAGCTATTTCTAATCAACTGACATGTATTCTTCTAACTCAAATGAATCCACATTCTATATGATAACCCATAAAGTTGAGTAATTGGGATAAAGGTCATATAACATAGTTGCATCAAAAGTCATGTGTAAGTATTTAATATAGTCCTTGATGGTGTTGAAGGTCCCTTATATGACCTAGATGAATATTTCATAGATATATTTTGGATGATGGTATGATTTAAGCTTTTGAAAATGGTGAGCACTAAACTAAATTATGTGAGTTACAAGTCATTCATGTCACAATTAGGGCTTTTGAGATTGTATAAGGCTAAGTTAGCTCAAGCTATTGAAAATTGAATGAGATGTAATTGGTCCAGGGATAGAATTTAAAACTTTATGAATTTATTCTAGTTCGTGTACCATTAATTTCCAACATCTAGGAGCTCATCACATTCATTTAATTTGAACTTGACTACCCATGCCATGTAAGATGCTTGATCATTTGAGTTACCTTAGTGTTGCCTTTATATTTTGGCATTTATCATTATATTTTTTAGTCAAGGAAGTCAAACTTTACCTTTAGGCCTAAAATACCTCAAGAAACAAAATTCTCTTTGAAAAAATATATTTTGAAACAATTTGTCTGAAAGTTATCAAAATAGGTTTTTGATGACTAAGTACTCCTTGATTGGATTATTTTTTGGGAGGAAGTTGTCACATATAAAGTTCTTGAAGATAAAATTTCTAAATGAAATCCACCAAAACCAAGTTCCTAAATAAAATATTCCAAATAAAAATTTACCAAATGAAAATCTTTTGAATTAAATTTGATGATCATAAAGTTTTTCAAAGAGAAAGTTTCTAACCATAAAGTTGTTGAAGAGAAAGTTGTCAACTGGAAAAAAAAATTTGAAGGGAAAGTTTTCAACCAAAAAGTTGTTGAAGAGAAATTTTTTGAATTAAAGCTTCCAAATGAAAACTTACCAAAAAAAAACATTTCAAAGTAAAGTTGTTGATCATAAAGTTTTTGAAGAGAAATTTGCCAACTAAGAAAGTTTTTGAAGAGAAAGTTACAGACTGAAACAAAGTTTCTAAACTAAAAGTTATCAATCAAAACAAAGTTTATAAAGAGAAAGTTTCTAACTAAATAAATTTTATGTAGAAAAAATTTCTGACTAAAACAAAGTTTCATAAGAGAAAGTTTCTGACTAGAACAAAGTTTTTGAAGAGAAAGTTTTCGATCAAAAAAAAGTTTTCAAAGTAAATCTTTCAAATGAAAAGTCTGAATAAGCTAATTTGAATACCTTCCATTCAAATAAATTATTCCCAACTTTACATTAATAGATTAGTTTTAAAAAATTCCTTTCAAATGGAAAATAGGTGGACCCCAATGTAATTAAATGTTCAAAACTCCAAGCTTCTATAGATAATAATAACCATCACAAGCACATACATACCCAGATAAAATATATGTATTCTAAAATCAAAGGGGTCCCCACTTTTCAAATAAAAATACAAGGTGGGGTGTGTTTAATACAACATATCAACTCTTAAAATTTTCATAATACTATCAAAGATCTTAATGACAACATGTCTACTATATATCTTGGTGTTTCTAAATATTCTATTATTTATGCTTTAAATTCCCCATAATAGATGGGGAAGAGACAAATACCATTTTTTTAAATTATTATTGAGAAAAGGGGATAACCAAGATAGCCATAATTTCATCAAATAAGATGGGTGAGTCTAGAACATTTGAAAATTATCTAAAAGAAACCATAAAATTTAAAATAGAAAAAGCATACCATCATTAGATGAGAAACAAACTCATTTTTATTTCCAAACATAAGACATCTGATCACTAGAACCAATCCTCTCTTTCTAAAGTTATCCATAGTTAAAATTTTGTTTTGATGAGTCAAGCATATAAAAATATTGACCTTATGAACCATGTCCTTGTCCCACATCCTATCCCAAGGAATGTCTTCCTAAGGAAGGGTCTATATCACTTTGTACTAAGATTTTACATTATATTGTTAATCAAAAGAATCAATCTAAATCACCTCATATTCTTTCCATGTATTAGGAGCATGAAAATTTATGATAAAATATTTCAAATCTTCAAGTATATCATATCCTTCTCATTAAATATTATCACTTTAAAGGTGTTTCCATAATCTACCTTGTTTTGTGTCTTAAATGTAATCTTGTAATTTAATACCATACTCATGTTTAAAAGTGTTCCCTACATGAAACTAAGGATCCAACACATTAAATGGCTGATCAAGAAACTAGGTATCCTACAAAATGATCACCTTTTCTCCATTACATAATCTCCATTTACTCCCATTAATAATGATATTATTGAAAGATACAATAAAATTCCAAAAACAAGATCCTCATAAAAACTAAACTTCCTCTAAGAAGTGAATAACATCCCTGAAATATAAATATTTAGCTTGAAGGATACTATCCCATTGACTATCCCATGAAATTATCTCCAACCCATATTAGAGACAATGGATTAATTCATCCATTTTAATTTTCTAAGCCCAAATCCACCATTACTTTTAGGTAGGCACACCCTCTCCAAAGTGACAAGTGAAAATCTATTTTTAATCCATTCTTATCCAAAAAAATCTCCTCTAAATTTTATTTAACATATTAAAAATATACTTGGGAATTTTTAAAAGAGACATTAGGTATACCAAAAAGATTTATAAGGTGCTCTTGATGAGAATAAACTTTCCTACTTGAGAGAGAAGATAAACTTTCCAAGATAATAGATTCCTTTGAAATATTTCTAGGAGAGGATTTTAACATTTAATGGGAAGTGTTAGCAACCCAAGTTTCACCCTCTAAAGGAGATTTTTCACTTCTACTTCAAACTTAGACTAACATGGGAATGGCCTAAAGGCTATGGTTGACCTTATAACTAGACTAGAACTCTAGATTATGGGGCTATCTCCCCTAGTACATCACTTTTAGCTCAAAATAACTAATACCTATTGATTGGGGTGAAAAGGGATATAAATGTATAAGGGAAACCTAATCTAAGGTGTGGTGATGCACCAATATTGCTTATCCACTCAAATTAAACTCAGACAACACTAATGGATAATGCATAGAACTAAATCACTATCTCCAATGGTTTATAGGCAACAATGTTTCATGTAGAGGTTGATTTTAGATGACTATATCATGGGGGTAATGAGAAGAAGGTCTAGTTCTAGGCTCTTATAGTCAAATATCCACTCTTAAACTCATCTATTAACACTCTAACACACTACATGACCTATAGAAAACACTTGTTAGCATTTAGGTGAAGGAATTGGACCTTTAGAGGGGAAATTCCACCAATTATGTATATCAAACAATCATATAAACACTATAAACTAATCATGGAGAAGTTGGAGAAATTCATTAATAGTACAAGAGGTTTATAGAGTAAAAATTAGGCATAGTTTCCTCATACCCAAGTGAGGGATGTAATTCAAGCCCTTAAGGCCTAAATATATAGTAGAAAGAAGAGATAAGGAGAGGTAAAATATAATGAATTTATAGATGAGAGGTCATAAATAACCATATTCCACTCATACATCAGTTTTATTAGTCATAAAAGTCCTCCTTCAACTCTTTTAATGCATTGATGCTCTTAAATAACCCTTTAGGCATTGAGGTAGAGTAGTGTAGGTTGTAACTAACCTTTTTGAATCCTTTCAAATCATGACCATGCCTCTATGAGGTGTTGAGCAACCCACTAGTCCTCTCATACATATTGATTAGATTTGAAACTACCTTTATTATTATATAATGATTATGAATACTACCTATCTCACCCTTAGAATCAACTTCATTAGTAATAACCCTGCATTAACTCCCTCAATATCCTCTCTATGTCAACATTCAACTCTCTTTGTTAAATAATTAGGCCAAATAGGCCACTAGGCCTAATTATTAGACTATTAGATTATTAAGTAGCAATTAAATTTTCATGAGACATTAGGATAATATTAATAGGTGATTTTTATATCTGAAACAAAAACATATGCCATGGCATAGGCTTTTTTGTGCAAGATACACCTATAATTTTGCTAAACTAGGTGACTAGGTCACCTTCTCTTTCACATATGCAGACTGAATATTTGGAGGAAATTTGTAGAGGAATTTCCAAGAATATTATTGGATATATTAATACTTGAAGAGATAAAATAAATCCCAAACCTTCACCTCCAATGATTTACAACTCCCTAAATTATCTCATATCTTATTTTATGATCAATTTCTTGGAAAATTACAATTTTTTAACAATTTTGTATAGTGTCCATATAACCAAATACCATGAACAAGGTCTCCTATAAGTTTACTATATGTTTCAAGTGTTTATCAGGTCATTTAGGATTGTTTGGTTTCCAAAATCATCACTTTTCCTAAGTTGGGTCTGTAGTACAGTTTAAGGAGGGTTTTAGAGGTATACCATATTAACGATGATTCATAAAGACGAGACCTCAAATCCAAAACTTATGGTAATGGATGTTTATTAAATATACCCCCTTAAAAATAATAAATTGTTTTGCTTCTCATTAACCTTGTGTCAAGAGATATGAGTAGAAGATGGTGGATCATGAGCTCTTTGTAAGCCTTCTAGACATGTCTATAATCTTAGAAATAATTGATAAAATTGGTCCCCTTAATCTAAATCCCTCTAACGTTTATCTCAAGTGTGTTTTGGTCCTTAAATCCTAATAAGATCACTATCCTTTAGTCCCTCTACCATGAAATATCTAAGCATCTGAATAGGCAACTCAAGTTGGCTGCCTGGATTATGTAGTTTGAGGTGGACTTTAAGACTAATCTAATCCTTTATTTGAATTTAAACTTATTTAAATATCCTTTATAGGTTATTTAAATACATCTTATATATTATCCTCACTTATTATTTTCTTGGGAGGGTCTAAGTATAATTTCATGGTGGTGTGGGATTTCTAGGCCTAAATCAGGGTTTTAGTCTTAATTCGCCTTGACTAAGTTTTGGGGTATAAGTAACTCATAGGTGATATATGGGTTATATTACTCACCTTATCTCAAATTTTTACTTCTCTCCATATATCTATTCCACCACCTATGCCTTCACTTTCTATGAGACTACTTATAGATCTCACTACCAATCTACTAGTCTAAGTGTTTGGGACCTGAGCACTATCTTCCACCTTTAAAAAATAATGGTGGAGCTTGGATATAACATTTAACATGATATTATTTCTTGAAAACATCCTTAAGTTCATATTTTACCATTAAATTATCCCTCTGCATTCTTATTGATTTAGCCTAGGGTTTACACATAGTTAGGCTTATGTAGCCCTAGTGGCTAATTTTAGTGTTCCTTCTATCTTAGTTGATGATATCAAAATTTAGGGACCTTAGATGTGTTACTAGTTATTTAATTTTAATATTTTTATACACCTTAAGCATTCTATAAAAAATTAAAGGCCTCTAGTTTTAGGCACATACTTGTTTAGGCTACTTGGCTTCTTCTATCTCAAGGGGATACCACATTTCAATGGGGATGTATTGATGTCATCTCATAAAATAAGTGATAACCCCATGTTTACTATTTATATATTCATTTTCATGTAAGGTTTTTTACATTCACTTTCCACTACTAACCCTACCTTTAGGTAGCAGTTAGGTTTCTTGATTGTATGTAGGTATGCTCAATCTTTCCCTTTAGTCATTTGAGACTTTAATCAACATAAAATACATATCTCATTTTAATAACCTCCTATTCATATGTTTCCATCCCCATAAATAACCCTTAATCTTGTGGTTGCCTTCAATTCCTACATAGGCCTATTTATTCCTACTTAGGCTAAGTATGCCTATGTGGGCCATTAGGATCATCCTTTCTCATCTTAAATGGATAAAAACACTATATAATGATTATTAACTTTGAGAAAACAAATAAAACTTTTGGAGATAAGTCCCATTTTACAACTATGCATAAGTCTACAAATTTGGGTATTCCTCTGATGACCTTGATGTAACTATGTGTGTATCCCTAACTAAGCCTAATGAGGCTATCTATGTCCTTTATTTTCTCAAAGGATAAAAATAATGGTCATAAAAATTGAGGGTATTTTTTTAAATATTATGAAATATTTATCTTCCATCACCTTCATGGAATGAATGGTAATATATCTCTCATTATAATTGTAGGTGGCAGATTGACCCTTAACTGTATGTGCTTGTTTGAAGGACGAGTTCCCTCTTAGGTATATTTGGTATATGAAGGATTATTTGGTGTCTTAAGGACCCTATAATATAATGGATATTGAGGGATTTATTATAACAAGACTTAGTTCCTCTAAGTGACTATTCTAACCCCTTACTCCCACATGGGTTCCAACACAGTTACTTCCTTTCACCTTACCTATAAGTAATGAATGCAAACTATTTAGAAGAATAAGTAGGCATTCTATTATTTGTTTGGCACAAAAATAATCCTTTTAATTATTAAAATCATGTTATTTAGGGTCTTCTACTTGTATAAAATATTCTAATTATTCACTTCAACCATTATCTATTCTACCCCTCTAGTCATAGTCCTACCTTCTTAACCTACCCTATAAGGTTGTTTATAAGCCTTGCCTATATTTTCCCCTTTGAGAGAGTATTGGTGTTTATATATTTACTTGAAGAGTACAAACATGTTATTTTGACTTTTGAATCTCCTCAATCCAATATAACCTTCAAGATCTTCTCAATATCCCTTAAGCATGTTACCACACTCCTGAGTATGTTCAAGGGAGTTTGACTAAGGTGTTATATTTGAGGTGATTTTGGATATTGATCTTGATCCTAACCCTATTTTAATATTTATATTCCTAACATAAGCCCATATGACTTCTTAGGGTTATCAATGTCTCTAAGACTTCAACTCAATAGTAGCATCTCATCTCTTAGCATACACAATAGGCCTGAAATGATTATGAAAGGTCTATTTTTGCATCATGGGATAAGGGTGGAGATATTTAATGTAAAATTAAATGATGAAGAATTGATGTTAAAAAAACAATAAATTAATATAACATGAATAATATTTTTCATCTATAACATTACTAAAGACCCTTTACATCTACTATATCCTCATTTTGTAACTTACACCATACTTACTCATGACAGTCACATTAAGGATAGGAATTGAAGGGAACCTAGAGGTGATGGTGGCTCAATTGGGTGTTTGGTAAAGTCATGTATATTTAATTTAATTCAAAGGATCTATTACACAACCATAACCACCATCCACTTACAGTATCAAGCTTTGATTACCCTCCAATATATGGAAACTTGTATGTAATCTAAAAACAAAGAGAACATGGAGATTTTATTACTCTCACACCACCACACATGTGAAATAGGGGTGTATGGTGATGGGTATGGTTTATTATAACCTTATTAACATATATCAAACATTGAATCTTAGTAATAATTCAAATATTCATCAAAATTATTGCACCCTTTTACCCTTGCACAGATGAAGAAGCTTATTGAAGTGACTAGAATGTTATTTATTGTTCATAAAATATATAGCATTAAAATTTATACAAATTAAATGTATGGTAATATTAAGAGAAACCATTCATCTACCCAAGAGATTAGCTCCCCATTTTATCTCTCCTATCTGTAATATCCATAAACCTAAAATCTTTCATAGGATGTAAATGAGCTCAATTGAAGAGAGAGGTAAGTTTTGGGCATGTTAGGATTTATATGATCATGAAAATTCTCATAGACATATATAATTAACACACATATAACCTATGTCTCCCCTCTATATGGACCTAATAGTACAATTCTATATAACCTATAAAAAACACCTAAAGATTCTTATTTTCCTACAATTTCTTTAGTCTATAATCTTGAACTACCATTGAAGGATGAACAGAGGAAAAACATGATTTAAATAACATTTTAAACCAAGTGGTATGGTATTATGAATTTAAAGGATGTACTTTAACACATGCGGGGCCCATTTGGCTAGTGGGAGGTGGATATGAACTTTAAAAAGGACCTTCAAGGATATGAAACACGTAGTAATGGCTTATAATGAGAATGGAACCTTTTCAAAACCTTTATAAACAATTAAACACTATATTATTCCATTTTTAAAATTTTATTAATGCAAATAGACTCATATTATGAACTTGAGGGTCTTAAAAGGGGGTGATCAAGGCTTGGAGCAAGCTTAAACAAATAGGCTATGGGGAATGACCTTGACACACATTACTAAGGTATATACTATGTACCAAATAAAGATTAAAAACCTTTAATTTTTATATTAAGGATCTCTCTCATCTTGTAATAACCCAAACAAGATTAAAACTTATGAACAAAGGAGCCTTAAACTTGTCAAACTATTTCAACTTCTACTAGGGATACTTAAGACTATCAAACATACTTAAGATCATCCTTTTAGGCTTGATAAATACCATGAAAAAATTCCTAATCACTCCATGATAACTATGACCATTGTCACATCATCAAATAGGCCTAAGGTATCCATGACACATGAGTTCACAAGTAGGTTCCATGACACACCATGACACTCTTAACAAGGCTCATAGACTTTCAATAGACATTTATGAGGCCATGATAGTTTAGGAATTGTAGATAAGATTAGAAGGGTTCTCATGCATGTTTTTGATGGTAGGGGTTGAAATTTGGCCTATGATGCCAAACTATCAACATTTTTGGTGGCTCTTAGGGGTGACCAGCCTACTGGTCAAGAAAATCCACTAAATTTTCATGATAATTACAAACTTCAAACATGAAAACATGGCTCTAATTAGTACTTAGTGACACCTCTTAGGATTGCATCCAAAATAAGTCACATAAGGACAAACAAAATAACAACACCTAAAAGCTAATAACAAGCAAGGTAAGACACCAAAGTGATAAGGCAACAAACTAAACTATAGACTTATGATAACAACTTATTGAAATTAGAAAAAAAAAACACTACAAACAACTAACTAAAACATACCTCATTTCTCCTCTAGGATCAAAAAGGAAACTCCTTTGATCAATTTGGCTCATGAGGTCATATTTCCACATGATTATTTAAGTGTAATCAGGTATTGTCTACTGAATGAAGACTCTCACTTGTAGCTAAAGGCACTATCATTCTCATTATAGACACCTAAAACTAGCCACCACTAGACTTTGACTGGACATCAAATTAATTTCTACCAGCCATTGAAAATTAAGCCTAATAATTACTAAACATCCCAAATTTGCTTGTGCATCATTCATCAAAGCCCAAAATCCTATTCAGTCATCCCTAATTGGGGTATCCTATCATATGCAATTATAACCTCTCACATATTCATCCCTAATCATCTTGTGGCATCACAATAGTCAATTTGGCCTATGGACCTATTAAGTGGGGTACATGAAAAAATTTAAAATATTGAAAGAGATAAATGGCTAATAAGAATTAATTAATAAGCTAAACCAAATTAAGAGCCTAGTTTAATAATATATTCATAATTAATGAATAATTCAAAAATATGAAATATCCTAGATTTTTATGATTACCTTTGTGAGTTGTCAAGCCTTTTGGAAATATCCTAAAATGTCTCATATTGGATACCCATGCCTATTCATTACACATCATTATTACTTGACAACCATTAACTCTACTGGGGTTAGTCTTAACTCACTTAGGTTAGGTTTGAACTCATTTCATGTTTAAACTCCACCTTAACTCACCTTGGGTTGGGGTTAAATCCATTTTCTATAAATGCAATGCCTTGCCTATTGAATTTTAAGCTATTTTGGTGAAAATTTATCATGCAAAAATGACTTCAAAAATCTTTATAATGTTATAATGCCCAATTTATTTCAAACAAGGTTATAATAACAAAATCTTGAGCTAAGCTACATCAAGCCAACACAAGCCATGGTGCCAAGGAGAGAAGTAGCTACACAACCTCCATTACCAAAGATTATTTTATGTACAAGATAAGAAAACCACTCAATAATGCATTTAGATCTCCCAAAGAAGGTAAATGATTGTCTTTCTTTTGCATTTTAGTTGTGCTTTTCATTTGGTTTTTATACTAAGCTCACCCCTAAGATCTAGGATTTTAAGCGCAAGTGTTAGTGTGTTTCTTTGAGTTTTTATTACTTAAACTAACACTATACTAACCTCCCTTCTTATATTCCTATGATCATAAATGGCATGCTTGGTGGGACCTAAAGCATCCCATATAGTAAGGAGAGTAAAGTGTAGCTCATAGTTTTTATAATGAATGCTTGATCATCTTTAAAATTTTGAGTTTTTAATTTATTTTTTCGTATTCTATTTTTAGTTATACATATTTTTACAAAGTGACAATATCAGTTTACCCTAACTGAAATTACTCATATCCTAACTGGCATCAGTCCTTGTGTAAGGTAGAACATAGTATAAAAACTTGGTT
The DNA here is from genome assembly GCA_037957365.1 of Torreya grandis. Classification (NCBI taxonomy): domain Eukaryota; kingdom Viridiplantae; phylum Streptophyta; class Pinopsida; order Cupressales; family Taxaceae; genus Torreya; species Torreya grandis. Next base: position 5,761,803 of record JARHVA010000158.1, on the reverse strand, counting down.
TTTAAGTTTTCTTGAAAGTTACAAGTTGTTATTCTTGGTTTTATTAACTTGCATGCTCTCTATCTAATAATTTTTTTGTAAGATCTAGATTTTTTTTGGAAATTTTATACTTTTTTGGGATAACAAACATGTTTTAAATCAATTTTCTTGCCTATGGGTTTATAGATAAGCAGCATCAATTTTAAGTTGACTTTCATCAGTTCTATTATAACTGGCATCAATTTTCTTATAACTAGCATTGGTCTTTATGGATAGACATCCATCTTTGTGTAACAAAAATATAAAAACTCAAGAGCTAAATTTGAAAAATGTTTTAATCATTCATGAAAGTGCTTCAAGGTAGACAAAAAGAATCTAAAAATTATAGGACCTCATCTAGTAAAGGGCATAAATTTGGAAGTGTTTAAGTCTTAAGCATTTCATTTTGGTGCCTAAGAGAAATTTAGACATTTTTATGCTTAGTTAGTTTGTGAATGTTTTTGCAAGTTTTTAAATAATTCTAAGGACCAAAAAAACCTCACTACACATTTCATTTTTGGTTCATTAAAATGAACTTTAATCACTTAGTTACATGCTTTTGAGAAGCATTTATTTTTATGCCTTGTTTGTTAGGAGTTTTTTATTTTCACAAACCAATTGATGTGTGTATGCTCTCCCATCATCCCCTTTAGCGAAATTAGGTGACCAAAAGTTACATTTATTTGAAATTTTGCTTATCTATGGCATGAAAATAATGTTGTTAAGTCTTTCCCCAAATCCATATGGTTTGAATTATCTAAACACAACCTTTAAAGTCTTTTCACTTAGTCATTTATTTTATGTAATTTGGCTTGTCATCAGGAGTTCATAGCCTCCTCACAAGTTTTGTAGGGGTGAATTTACTAGGGGTTTCATCTCCCATCATTGTGTTAACCCTACTCCATGGTAGGGTATAAAAATTAGGGCACATATACTATGATTGTCAGGGGGCTGAGTGGCTAACCTCTCTGATCATAATGAAAACTTGAGTCAGGTTTGGCTAACCATGGGATTCCACTAAGAAAGTACATAGATGTAATCACTATGCAAAGGAATAAACCCTTTCATAGTAAGTTATCTAATATGAACTAAATTGACATGAGGAATATCTAGTGTTAACCACACTTCAGACTATTTAGATGTTCAAAAATTTAATTTTATAATAACCCCACTTGCCATGAAAATACTGTTGATGTAGGGTGAGTAGCCTAAAGTTCTATATCATCATATAATCTCTTAGGAGAAGGGGCTACAAAAACCCTACTACTTCATGCAATTTTATTTTTGGATTAACACTTAAAATCCTCCCAAGATCATGTATATAGATGGAATTTGATAGTACTATGCAACCTTGTTAATTATAGGATCTAGGATGTTACATTTAGTTGTTTGTGTCATTTTATCCTTTATTTCATGGTTTTTGAGTGTAAACTATCTATTTAATTTTTTATGCCATATCAAAATAAGTTTTTATTCCACATCACTCCATTGTTTGAGGATGTGTTATGTTATCCTATTGATACCATACTTTTACCTTAGTCTTTTGACAAAATGTTGTGTGTGTGTCACTTGATTAGAAAGGATAACATTACACTACCCAATTCATGTCATGTTTTTATGCCTTGGAGTCTTGAAATAAACCATCATTTATACCTTTATATCATGATAATGATATTATGCTACTTTAATCATTTCATAAACTTTTTTTTCCTTGAGTCCAAGTTTGGAACCAATCTACATGTGCCTTTTTGGATCTTTGTCTACTGTCGTTATGTCATTCATCTTTGTCTAGCTTGTTGTTTGTTTAGAGAAGCCTAGTTTTCCTAACTTGACTTTTTAATTAACCTTGAAAAGTTTGAATAAAAAAATTAATTGATTTATATTTATGCCTTATGTAATTTGGGCTTAGACATCGATCTTTCTCTTTTGGGTTGCGTAACTTAGGTTAATTATTTACCCAAATTTGAAAACTATTAGTTTGTGCCTTTATTTGGGAGAAAATAATCTATCTCTAAGTCCTTTTTTTCATGTCTTATACCAAATTGACTAAATTTCATGTCTAAAAGTTGAATTCCTAGTCTATGCTAAAGTGTTTCAGAATTTTTAGATTAAACCATACCCTTTTGTTTAAATTCTATATTTTGTGCTTGTTTTGCCAAAATTCTTAGCACATTCCTTGTTTTAGTCTAGATTTTGATGTTGTATTTGGCCAAAATACCTATAAACTTTTTTATTTTCATATATTAGACTTATTTGGAACACTTTGAACCTAGATTTTGGCATTCTAATTTTAGTTCATCTACTGATTTTAGTTCATCCACTTGAAATTTTTATGTGAGACATTTAACATTGGGTTTTTATAATAATTTATAGCATAGACCCTTTTTATAGATACATCTCCATCCTTTGACCAAGTTAGATTGAGTTTGAATGATTTGTCTTTTTAGACATTATTTTTCAAAGTTTGTAGAACTCTAACCCCTTTTGTTTTGAAGCATTCACCATTGATTTGAATATGTCTCACTATAATTTTAGTTCCATCATGTACAATCTAGAGTATAGTAATGTGGTCACACAAGAAGAATTTATTCAATACCCCTATGGAAATGATGTCATTTTTGATATAGATCCTTATCCACCCTATAATGCTCAGTCAATGGAACATAGCCAAGATCTTTTTTCCCTTTATTTAGTCATCATGCCTCCATACTTGGAGTAGGACCAAGATCAAATGGAATAATACCTGGCTAACATACCTATAGTTTTAGAATAAGTCTAATAGAAACTATACTATGTTACAATGCCATCAACCTATGACCCTTATTTTATTGATTCTCACTTGCTTACAAACAAAGACAAAGTATTAATTTGAGATGAAAAGGTAGGGGCTAAGCTTCCAATAGACTTCTCCTACAAAAAATTTCCAATTTTAGTAAGAGTGCCTTACAACATGCCTTATAATCAAAACATTGAACATGCCTCTTTTAACAATCCTCAAGATCTAATATTAGTTCTATATCAGGATCCTCATATGCTCATCATAGGAAATGGCCTCATGGAGAACCACTTCATATAGATCTAGACAACATATCAAACCTAGCAAACTTAGCACATAATTTTAATAACATGACCTTGTCAAATGATCCTTTTATTAAGCTAGATACTTTGATATAAGTCTTAATTGAATTGACATGCCATGAAAAATAGGTTATAGACCCATTTATGCAAAGCATTTCAATTTGAGACATGTTTAATGCCACAAATATTAAATAAGTGTATTGTACTTCTAAATATAATAGTGAGATAAACATAGTGGATAATACACAAGTGTCATCCAATCTAGACCACAGTGGTGTAAACACATAAAAAACTAGTCCACAATAAAATGTGCCTTTAATTAATACCACATGTGGTTTTAAAACATAGGGGATAGGAACTTCTTCCCAAATACAACTAAATACCTCTAATCCTCAACCAATTACTTCTTCTAACATGCTACCACAAGGATTAAGTAGTCAAACAATAACTAGTGTCATGTCTCAACAAAATGTAATGAATATTACTCCACCATAATAGGTGATGACTAATGTTTCAAAACCATAGGCACAATCTAACATACTCATGAAATAGAGGCAAAAAATCTTTCCACCTCAACAAGGGGAAATTTTTTTTCCACCTCACCAGGTATTAATGAACATATCTCTTTAGTCACAAACCAACATACCATTCTAATAAAAAAAGATGTCCAATCAATACCTTTTGAGTATATGTAATCAAAAATGCATCATGTATATAAATTGATACTAGATTGGATAAGATATATCATACCTATACTTTCTATTGGGGATACACTTATTAAGTGGGAGCATGACCAATATGGGGATCTACTAGACCCAATTAGGGGATAACTTGTATCACTTGTCACAACACATCATGTCAGCAAGGGTTCTAAAGCTTACAGTCTAACACAATTGCAAAAAAACCCTAATGAAGTCCTAAATTTTAAAATGTTCACTTATACTAATAACAAGAAAGTAAAATCTAATCTAGTGCACACCAAAGCTTGTGGCACAAAGTGGGGTTAGACATAAATAAAAAAAAAACATGTATAGGGAACTTTAATTAAATAAAGTATGAGTAACACTCTATTACATAAAATATGAAATATGGTATTATTTGAGCCAACACTTATGCTACTTCTATCTATTAAAAGAGAGGAGAACGAATTTAGAATATACTTACCTTGAATGTGAACCCATCAAGACTCAATCTCTCCTTTGGCCAAAGGGTCTTTTCAAGAGGTTGTTGTAGTTTTTAAGGATCACTAAGATAGACCAAAGCATCCAAGGCTTATCCATAAGACTAGATTCTCCAAAATAAGACACCTAAGTTAAGTCTCCTCAAGTAGAATGGTGGAAGACTAGATTGTGAAGAAGCTTGAGAAAATAATAACTCTTGATTGCACATATGAATAATAACTAAAATGATCTTGTATATATAGGTAGATCTTACCCTAAATATTTTTGAAAACGTCAGTTGTATAGGGTCAACCCAGTTGACCTAGTGTGTTTTTGGGGATAATTTACCAAGTCTAAGCTAGGTTAGCCAAAGGGATAACAAGATAAGAAAGTAAAGAATACACCTAAACTATAATGTGTCAACCTAGTCAACCTAGTACAACTGATAGTCCAAAAGGAGTTTAAGATAAGAAAAGGAGGAATATAAGAGGAAAAAATTGGAGGTATACTTAAGGGAGGAGAAGTATCTTAGGGAATTGTTTTGGGATCTAGTTGGATTGGTAATAACATGGAAATAAGGGACAAAAATCCTATGAAGCACCAAAGGTTTGCCCACCCCTTTCCCACTGCACCCCTTAAGGCATGCACTCAAAAATATTGAGTCTTGATGAGTTCTTACAAGATGTAAAACATCAATAATCAATTAAAAAATTAAAAATATTATGTGTATACATATTCCCCACTCAAATCTCATTATGTGTCACTAAGGTGTAACAGGGCATGGTGCTTCAAGAAAGAACATAAGGATATACATAATGTTGATGCAAAAAAAAATTACAATATTTTAAGGCAAACATAACTGAAATTAAATGACTAAAAGGGAAACTAATCTAAAAAGTAAATAACTAAAAACTAAAAAGTAAAAAGTAAATGCAATGCATACCTTGACATACCTTTATCATAAGATGGTTTTTTGTTGTGTTTTTAGTTTTGATTGTGGAGGGTGTAGATACTAATTTTGACAAACCCAAGAATACAAAACTAAAGAGAAAAAACAAACAAACACAAGAAAAGCCAAGATAACTAGGGCTATGCGGATGGGAAATACTTTGGAAATTTGGCAAGCTGGGGTGATAGGTGTTATGTTAGACCAAATTACCAAGTCAAAAGACAAGAGTAAATTGGGTAACTAAAAATCCAAGGCTACTAAAGGTTTAAAAACTCAAACAAGTTATCCTTTAGTAAGAAAGGTAAACTCACCAAGTGAAACTAGGGATACATGTCAAACAGGATGGTACAACAAAATGAAAGGAAGGGGAAATCAAGATGAATGACACATGGAACAATTTGAATTACTTCAAATCACAAAAAATGTGACAAAGGGAAAATAGGGATACAATGAAAGTAAAGGGTGATTCCTTATCATAAGAAAGAGGGAAATGGAGGAAAACATGCTAGCATAGATTATTGTGAAAATTTCATCTAGTAAAAAAAACATAAGCTAAAGTTTGAGAACAAGGATGAAGAATATAAAAATATGATAATTTTATGATGATGGCTAGTCTTATCCATATTATTACATAGCAACTCATAAAAGAGAGACACATGAGGGTGCTAACTAGCAAGAAAAAAGTAATGTAAAAAAATATATATTAAATTTGTGAGAAATGTCGAGTCCTATCCCTGGTATTACAAAGTAACTCACAAAATAAATTCCCAAAGGATGCCAAAATATCATTGGCAAGAAGTAGAAAGAAAAATAATTGATTAAAAGATGATGGTTTTGTGAAGAATATCAGGTCCTATCTGTAGTCTTACAAAGAAACTCACAAAAGAAAAACCCAAGGGTTGATATAAATAAGAGAAAATGTAAGAAGATAAGGTAGACTATGGTACATAAAGAAACCAAAATACTAAAAGGAATGACTAAATGTTTGTATAAGGAAATAAACTAATATAGAGGGAAAGGCCCATGCTTAAGTAACCTACAAAAGTTATTATATAGATATAGATAGAAAACATGATAAGAAGTAAATGTTTAGGCAAAGTAATTTTTAAGGAATTGAGCATTAGTGGGCTCTTTGAAAACATGGCTTTCATTAGTTTGAATATGGTGTTTGCTTGGACCAAGAATGTCTTTAACTAAATATGGGCACCATCATTTTTTGGCATATTTACCTTCTTTATCATGGGTGTAATCTAATTTAAGGACAAGATCGCCAATACTAAAAGTGTAGACTTTAACACATTTATTATGTTGTTAGGCAATATGAGCCTTATATTAGTGTTTATGTTTCAAGGTAAAAAGATGATATTCATCAAGAAGATTAAGGGCATGAAGGAAAACTTCACATAATTATTCATCAAGAATAATGCCATGAAGAGATATATGAAGAGAGGGAAGATCAACTTATAAAGGAAGAATCTACTCAGAACCATATACTATAAAAAATGGAGTTTCCCCAGTGGTAGTGTGTATGCTAGTTCGATAGGCCCATAGTGCAGCGCAAAGATGAATATGCCAATTTTTGTGAGTTTCATGAATTAGCTTTTATCAAATTTTATTGATAATTTTATTGGTGGCCTCAGCTTGATGATTGCATTGTAGATGATATTTCATGGAAAATTTATGATTGATATTGAATTTATTACAAAGTTGTTTAAATTTTTTGTTTTTTAGGGGATAATGTCATCTAAAAGGTCATCTTGAAGGGAAGAAGAGGCTAGAATGGGAGGTGCAGCAAGTTGGTTAGCTATAACTTACCCTTTAATAGCTTTTTGAGTGACGATGAAAAGATCAAATTCCATAAGGAGGATCATACATTTGCCGATTCTATCTCTAGGAAGAAATGTTTTGGATAAGAAATTATGAAGGGGGTCAAAATGAACAATGACATAACTAGTTTGGTAAAGCATGTAGTGATGAATCTTTTCAGACGTAAAATAGATGGTGAGGTAATCATACTTAATTTTGGTATAACATGTTTCATAATCGATGAGGCCTCGGCTAATGTAGAAAGATAACATACTCTCTTACCATATCATCTTATTGGGAAAGCATTTCTCCAACTAAAATAGGTGTGGAATAAGTATATAGAATCAAAGTTTTATCATTGGAAGGAGGATGAAGTGTAGGTGGATGAAGAAATTACTCTTTCATGTTATCAAAATCTTTTTGACATGGACCCATCCATCCTAAAGAAATAATTTTCTTGAGAAGGTAATTAATGGAGTGAATTCAATATACCATTTCATGGATGAATCATTTAATTACCCCAAGCTTGCCTAAATAATTATGAATATCAAGAATAGAATGAGGAATGAGCATGTTGATGATAGCACTAATTTTGGTAGGATCAATGTCAATACCATGGAGAGAGACTAAGAATCCTAATAACTTGCCAAATGTGACTCCAAATATACATTTGTAAGGATTAAGTATAACTTTATATTTAAGGAGATGATCAAAGATGATATCAAGTTCAAAAATATTATTCTTATGATGTTTAGATTTAGTAATGATATCATCCACATAGGTTTAAAAAAAATTATGAATGAGATCATGAGATATGTGAGTCATTGCACTTTGGTAAGTGGCTCTAGAATTTTTGAGACCAAAGGTAATGTTGACATGGAAATAGGTTCCCCATTTTGTGGTGAAGTTAGTCTTATGTTGGTCTTTGGGAGTGATATGAATCTGATTGTATCCTAAAAAACCATCCATAAGAGATAACATTTTATAACGAGCCATAGAATCAATGATGGAATCTATTAAAGGTAAGAGGAATTTGTCCTTGGGAAAAGTAATATTAATATTATGGAAATCAATAAAAATGTGAATAACCATAGTGACTTTCTTCTGAATGGGAACAATATTGGACAACCATTTAGAATAATCCACTAGTTTGATAAATTTAGAATCGAGTAATTTGATTATTTCTTTATGACATAAGGTTAAAACTTTAGGTAGAAATTTTATTTGATTTTGATGCATAGGCTTGGCATCAGGATAAGTAATGATATTATGCACCACTATGCTAGGGTCAATGCTAGGCATGTCCTCATGGTATTTGTCAAAGAATAAGCTAAAAATATCATATTCCATATATGAAATCTCTCAAGAAATTGAAATCAGTCAAGGACAAGATGGGGTACCATATTCAATGTGAGTGGTTTATTCCATAAGCATTACATTACCATATTTAAAGTGATATGGTGCATTAGGCAAGGCTAAAACTAGATTTTTTTTAGGATCAATGTTAGTAACAAAGTTGTTGAAGTAAGGAGTTTTAGTTTTTAAATTTTTGAGTTTATGGTGCTATCAAGGAAGTTGAGGTTCTTGGGCATGGAGTAACTCAATAATATCTTCATCACTAGGCAAGGTAAGAAGAGAACCATAATATTCAACATCTACTTCAAGATCTAAAATTTGATTACCATGGTCATCATATTCAAAATGAACTTGATAGATATCAGTTGGCTTGGCATCAAGTGTATTTTTAGGACTAAAAGAAGTAGATGGAATAGAAGAGATGGGTATATTAGTAGATTCAATGATGGGAGAGGTATTGGGTGAAATGATTGGATCCAAAGGTGTAGGAACATCTAGAAGTTTAAAAGCTATAATTTGTTCTACCACTCAAGGAGTATCAATAAGAAGAGGATTGATGAGAGGTACATGACCCTCAAGATATAAATGATGATCCACAAAAATGGTATGCACATCTTGATTAAAATCATGGATTTAGGCTAAAGTTTTCTAGTAGTGCTTGACATCCAAATCTCTAGATTGAGCTTGGTCCATGATATAATTGTCAACATATGTTGGAGAAATCATACAATATTGAGGATTGGGAGGAGTTTCAAAAGTTGAAATCCTAATATTAATGAATGTACAAGGAGACATGATTAGAAGATCATGAAATAATTTATCCACTCCAAAATCATTTCAAGTGAAGGAATCTTCTAGTAAAGAAGGCTCTTGAGCATTGCATGGAGGGGGAAAGTCAGTAATCTCATCAATAAGAGGAATAACATGGTCTCTTGGTAATAGAGAATGATGAATCCATTAAAAACTATATGGAGGTAACTTGGTAGTATTAAAAGTGTGTTTTAATTCATTGATATCATCATCATCATCATAGTATACAAGAGTAACTTGTAGATTATGACTCATGTTGATGAACTCGGGTAAAGGAGCATTGTTAATCTTAGGATTTGTAGGAATATGATATTGAGGTTTAGGATTAGGAAGTTATATACTCCATGGATTTGTATTAGCTTCATACTTATACCACATTCCATTATGTAATAATTTAATACATTCACTACCATAAAAAGCAATGGCTCATATTATATGGGTCCATAAATGACCAAGAAGGATATTTTAAGATAAAGGGAGATCAAGGACAATAAGCTTGGTTTGAATGGTCTTAGGTCATATGGTTAATGAAATCCAAATATAACCAAGTGGATTTTGATTTGTCTTATCAAAACCATGGAAAGTAAGATGATTTTGCTTAAGATGATCCTTGTTATAACCATGTTTTTGTATAAGCCACAAGGATGTCACATTAATACTAGAGCCTTCATCAATTAAGACTTTTTTAATAAGAGTGGTATTAATGGATATTTTAATAAAAAGTAGTGTATCATCAACATGAAAAATAATTTCATCATTAATCATGTCCTCTTCAAGAAACTTAATGGAAGGTTTGGAAGATAGAATAAAGGTTTCAATGGTGTTGACATTAGTATCTTGAGAATTAATAGAAGTTGGTTCTTTATTAATGGAGGATTGACATTCAATTTCTTGAAAGTTTGTTGTTTTTGGGAAGTAGCAGTGTATTAATGATGATAAAGATTGATCATAGCTTCATGATTGAATGAATCACCAAGCATATAAGAGACAACAAATTTATTGATCCCTTTACAAGATTCATGAAAATTCCCAATGTTGACATAGAACCAAAAAAATAGATTAGGGTCATAACACTTAGGAAGAGCATTAAGATAGATGAAAGGTTTTGAGGGTGGTAAAAATTAATTCATTTGCTAAATTGAAAGAGGTGCATGAGAAGGTGAAGGAATATCACTCTTGAAAACTCCTTGTTTGGTTTGCAAAGAATTAATAGTGATAGCATTATATGTTTGGAAGATCCTTTAATACATTTAGGATTAGGTTTGAATTACTTCATAATAAAATCTTGACACTTAGCTTGATCAATATCTTCATTAAGTGTTTGAGGAACAAAGGTTCAAACCTTATATTCAAGAGTAGGAGTTAAATACATGATAAAGAGTTTGAATAAGTTATCATCATTCATGTTATGATTAGATTTATGAGATAAATATTTCCATTTTTTAATAAATTAATGATCTAATTTATTTGGGGATTGGTTAGCATTGATGAAGTGGCTAAGACTATTTTTAGGAAGATCATTATGTTGAAAATTTTTAACCAAAGGATTAACCAAATCCTCAAGTTACCAAATAAAAAGTTGGGGTAGTTGATTATACCATTCTAATACATCAGCGGTGAAAGTTTTGACTTATATTTTAGTGGTGGTGAATGTATTAGTTTGGATCCACTCTTTGTAAAAGTTGCCAAAGGCCTTAAGAAATGAGGCAGGGTTTTTAGTCCCATCATATTTGATAGTTGGAGATATGTTAAAAATATCAATGTAAATAATGAAGGGGCTTAAAGGCTCATTTTTAATGGTTTGAAGTATCTTTGTATTCATTATGGATTGAGGAATAACATTACTCAAGGCATCCCTAAGAAGTGGAGGGATATAATTAGGATTAGCTTGAGGATGAATAGTTGGAGGTTGATTAGCCACATTGATTAAGTGTTGTCAAAGTTGCATCATTTGGTTAGTATTAGAATTTTTCATAATGTTCATTTATTAAATGACTTGGGATAATAGTTGGGTTGTATTAGGAGGTGGGTTAGTGTTTGTAGGAGAACTCCCCATATTGGTATTAGGGAGAGGATTGTTAGAAAAAATATTAGTGGGATTGTTAAGTAAACTTATATCAATCACTCCCACATTAGTTTGAAGATTTTGAGAAGTTTCCTAGTAAGTGTAGAAGGGATTAGATCCATCAACTTCATCTTGAGTTGTTATGTGCACCATATTGTAGCTCATAGATGAAGGAAGAAAAGAGGTTCCCCAAGAGTGATGGTGATCTTGGGAGGAAAAGAGAGGAACAAATGATCATCCCATATAGTACCTAAATAGATTCAAGTTATCTAAGAATATTATGATAGGAGATTTCATTTTGACTGAAGAGAGATGAACAAAATGCAAAATTGGAAGGATAAGGAATTAGATTGAAAATAGGGAAAGAAGAAGATAGTATAGGGTCAACTAGGTCAATATAATTGTAGATTAAAATACTCTACATTTTATTTTTAGTTTTAGTTGTGTGCTCCAAGTTTTGTCCCTGCGCATTTCAGTTTTGAGGCAGTGAAGTTTTTGACACAGAGCACAAGTGTGAGTTTTCATTTTTGCCTAAATTTTGTTAAGTCTCAAAGTTGAGCAGATGCTGCCAAGTGTCATCTACCAGGACACATTATAATTTGTTTCTAAAAGTAGCAAAACATGCCACGTGTCCCATTATAACTCAGTGGAGCACAACAAGTGTCATAATATGCATTTCAAGTTTCTTATGATTTTCAAAAGCTTATTCAATAAGCTTATCTTAGAGTCTCATGGAGGGTGCCAAGTGGCAAATATGAAAGGTTTCAATATGTTTCTCTAAATGCAGTGAAAATTTCCACATGTCCCTAGCTAAAGCTCGGTAGAGACCACCAAGTGTCAACATCCATAGTTTCTTCATTTTTGTTTTATTATTAAGTAAATACTATAGTGGGCCTTGGGTTTTATTTCTAAAGTAAGTGGAAACTACCAAGTGTCATCATTCATGTGAATCTAAAATGAGTCTTGAATGTTTCAAAAGATAGCTAAAGCTAAGTGGAGACCACCAAGTGTCATCTTCTGCAAGACTCTCAATTTGTATCCAAAGCTTCTATAGACAAGCAAAAGCTACCACATGTCACTTGTTAAATGCATCAAAAAGTACCACCTATCCCCATTCCCCTTTTGAAGCTACTCGAGAAATAAGTGTTGTGGGTCCCATTTTATATAAGTTAATAAAGTTTTAAAGTAGTGGACTATGACAGATGTCAAAGATGAAGCACTCCTAATAAAAAGACATATTAAAGAGTATAAGTTAAGAAAAAAGTGTCGTGTGTCTTCTGTAAGTGCCATAAAAGCTGCCAAGTGTCATTTTTTGGTACCTCTTAAATAATGAGATGGTTTTCAAGTGAGGCTAGTGGATGCTGCCAAGTGTCCTCACCTGTTATATAGTGAAAAGTGTCACGTGTATCTAATTTAGCCAATGAACTTGTAGGGAGACTAAATGTTTCAGATCCAAAAAATATCTTCTATTAAACACTTCTAGTTAAGTTAGAGTTCAGTTAGACTATTGGGATGGGAACGTGCAGGTAATATTGAGCTAGTCCTATGCTATAAATATGGGTGTAGATCGAAGGAGACAACATCAATAGAATATCATCATTAGAAGAGAGAATTTTCTGAAAGATATTGTTATCAAGAAGTTTTTTTAGACTTTCTTGCTGTGGCCAGTAATATCATTTGCCTTTGTTCTATTTTCTTTATTCAAAAAGTTTGTATAACTGTGCATGTATCTATGCCTTTTATGTGACTGGAAAATCAATAAGAAGACTAAGTTTTGTGCCTTTGTTGATATTTTATATGTTATTTCAAAATCATCTAAGTTTTGAGCCTTTGCTTCTATTTGTTTTCATCTTTTACATTGATCATGCATTGTTTGCTCTTTGATGTAATTGAATCCTAAAGATAGCTTAAATGTGCTTAGTATTAAGGATCAAATTAAACTCAGGTGCATTACCATAGTTAAATTTTCTTTCATTGCATTAGTGATTGTATTTAATTTTTATCCCTTTTCTCACAATACATTTGAGATAAAGAAGAACTAGCTTTTTAAAAAAATTGGATGTCATTTTAGGTTGCAAGTCCCACATTCCTAAAACTTCCCATTATTGGTGTTGGAAACAACACAATTCTAAGCATCAATAGTTTTTGTCATGCCTAATGGGACAATCTTGAAGTTTCTTTCAAGACTGTATGAACTAGAGAGCTACAATGAGTTAGAGCTATGGACCAGTAACAAGAGCTCAATCTACTATGAACCCAGGTATTCTTTTACCGCCATTAATAACTAATTCAAGAAGAAGGGTCAATCAATTTATAGTATCACCAAGAGAAAACATGGGATCACTTATAACCCTAAGAAATTATGCAAGTTAGAACACTAGTAGTCCTCTAATTCTCCCAATACCACTAGCCACTTGGGATCCTATTCCATTAAATGCCCTGAAAGCTCTACCCAAATTTAGTGGGCAAGATTTCAAAACACCTGAAGAACATCTATAGGATGTGTCTAATGTCTATGCAATACATGTGATCACACATCAAAATGTGGCTATAAGATTGTTAGCAGCTTCTTTTAAAGGAAAGGCTCTGAACTGGTACATATCTTTGACCCTAAATACAATATCTACATGGGATCAGCTTGGAGATCTTTTCTTTGAAATATTTGAAGAAAGGGGTGATAAATCTTCTTTGTTGCAATAATTGATTACTATAAAAAGGGCACCATAATAATCAATGACTGATTTCAATTCAAGATTTCAAAAGACTTGGGAGAGAATTCCTACTATAGCAAGACCATTACTAGGTATGGCTATAGTATTTTATCTTAAAGCCTTAAATTCAGATATATCAGTAATGATTAAGTCACTTAGAGGTCTGACTCTCCCAAAATCCTATGACTATGTAGTCAGAGCTGAAAATAATTTAATAGGTGCTAGAAAGTTTCCCCTAAGGCCTCCCATGCCCATGTTTCCAAATATTACCTTACCTTTGCCTCAAGAAGCCCCTAATCCCATAGCCCCACTTGTGTCTATGTATACATTTCCTCAACAACCTGCTAAAGAACATGTCCCTATCCAGTCATCTGAGATGGATGATGTCAAGAACATCTTAATGACATTTTCTAATGAGATAATTAACATTAAAAGATAGTAAAATCCTTATCCTAGACCCCAATATCAAGGATACCAAGGAAATAGACTTCCACCATAGCCAAATTAGTATCAGGGTCCTCAAAGGTAAAATGACCCTTAGCCATCGAACCAATTATTATAGTCCCTACACCCTCACAGACTATTCCCCTTAATCCAAATAGGGAGATTGTTCAAGAATCGAATAATTATGTAGATGGCACCAATGCCTGGTGTCTCCCTTGTAATAATGGTCATATGCCCAAAGATTGTCCCATGGGTAATCTACAATAAAAGATAGTAGAGCAAAGAAAAATGGATGGATAATTTGCAAATACTTCTGACACTCAAGCCTACCATTCCCTTGGTATGCAAAATTTAGTCCTAATGGCTCAGATGCAAGGGGTGTCCTTAAAAAAAAAAGAAATAGCCCCTGAGCATGTTTTATTTTCATGGGTTGAAGATGAAGAGTCAGTATTCTTAAATGAAGATTCTACTTCCAAGAAGCTAGTGGTACAATCAAATTACTACATCAGAGCCAAGAGAAGGATGATGGAATAACATGAAGTCATAAATAATAAAATTACAAGGATTCTTCCATTTCAAGGTCATCAAAACACAATTGCTAGACAAGAAATACCTCAGCCAGTGCAGAACTAAGTAATTTCTAGACAAGTTCAATAAAAAGCAAGGTACCCTTATTATTCAAGAACCCAAACACTAGGACCAATGAATGCGGTGGATCGGTTGAAGAGGACCCCAACACATGTGTCAATATGGGACATATTAGCTATTCTTGAGAAAAAGACACTATTTCAAGAAGCTCTACAAGGCCAAGCAGTCCCTAAACATACTGGTACCAAAGAAGGACCTGCTAATAAAGAAAAGCTCAAAGATACGGTTCTTCTATAGATAATAGCCCTTTTGAAAAATGCACCAGAGGTAAGCAAATCCAAACCAAATCCCTTCTATTTGACTTTGATAGTTGGAAATAAACTTTTACATAATGCAATGATAGACTTAAGGGCTAGTACTATAGTAATTCCTAAAAAAAAGTATATGATTTTAAAAATAAAGTATGCGCCACTTACTAGAGGAGTTATGCAGCTAGATGGCAAATCGGTGCAAACAATATAGAAAATTAAATAGCTCCCATTGCAATTATATACTTGCCCTAATATAATTGTCAATAAAAATGTGGTAGTCATAGATATACCCCCTATATTTGGCCTATGTTTATCCAGATATTTCACAACCAAGATAGGAGGATATATGTCACTTGATTAGTCTCACCTCATCCTAAAAACCAAATATGGTTCAAAAATGAAAATACTATCTGAGTCACTATCTAAGGATTACATCACCAATGAACCAACCCCAAAATTAGAGGCAACTCATGCTATGCTAAATAAAGAAGAAAGGGTCTTTATTGAAGAGTTAGGTGACTGGACTAAACATGACCAAGAGGAGGAAAATAACCAGTTGTTAACTATGATGCCAAGTGACCCGTATGGAAATTATGACTCTACTAGTTTGGGCACTTATGTCATATTTTATGAAGACCATGAAATCCCAAATATTTTAAGCGAAGAAATGTCAAAGACTAAAGAATTTTAAAAGACTCAGAAATCTAGACCTTAAATTTTGATGAGGCTAGAAGTAAAAATGGTGCTGGAGCAGGAATTTGTCTTGTTGCTCCAAATGGTGAGAAAATTTTAACAGAAATTCATTTCCAATTTGCCTGTACTAATAATGATGCTAAATATGAATCCTTGGTACATGGGTTCATGTTAGCCAAGAAAAAGGGAGTAAAGAATCTGATAGTAAAAGGAGATTCAAAACTAGTGGTGAAACAAATTAGAGAAAAGGCAATAGCCAAAAATGTAAGGATGAGATCCTATAGACATAGAATTTGGGACTTAATAGATGGTTTTGAAGCTTTTAATATTGAAGTAGTTCTTAGAACTCAAAATTTTGAAGTAAATAGGATGGCATAGATTGGCTCACAGTTTGACCCAGCAACTGGTCTATTAGTCAACAGTGAGTCAGTCAAAGTTATAGTAAGGCCAACTATCCTAGACAATGATGAAAATTGGCAAGTTTTTGAAAATGATTCTTAGGTACTCTCATTTTTGCAACAGTCAGGGGAATTTTCTGATCAATTGTAACCCAAAATTGAAGAAGCATATGGAGACCAAGTTATTCAATTAAAGACCAATAAGCTTCTTAAAGGCTTGATTACTTTAGAAAACCTATTTGATCTGGAAGATGTAAGCCTAGATAAGAAAAGGTTTCAAGTAAATAAAGTAGATTATTCTGAGATACAAGTGAGTGAAGGGAGAAAACTAAATATTGGAAATTATGAAACTCAAGAGGAAAGGGAAAGACTAATTGACTTGTGTAAAAGATATGACAGAGTAATAGCCTAGACCTATGAAGACCTTCATGGATATAATAGAGACATCATTTAGCACACCATAGAATTGACTGAAGGATCTAATCCAGTCAGACAGAAGCAGAGGCCAATGAATCCAAGGATTGATCCTCTAATGGTGGATGAGTTGCAGAAACTCTTAAAATCTAAAATAATTTTTCCAATCAAACACTCAACCTGGGTATCCAATCTAGTACCAGTTAGAAAAAAGAATGGTGACATAAGGCTCTATGTGGATTTTAGAGACCTAAATATAGCATATTTGAAAGATCACTATCCCCTACCCTATATGGAACAAATTTTATAGATTATAGCTAGATCAGAGAGATTTTCCTTACTAGATGGTTTCTCTAGATACAATCAGATTTGGTTGGTTGATGAAGACCAACACAAGACTACATTTACTGCCAAATGGGGAACATTTGCATATGCCAAGATGCCATTTGGCCTATCAAATGTTGGAGCCACTTTTCAAAGAGCAATGGATGAAGCATTTAGAGAACTCATAAATAAAATCATTCTGATTTATCTTGATGATCTCACTATTTTTTCCAAGAATGTTGTTGATCATTTTGATCACCTGGAATCTATTTTTAAGAAGTGTCAAGAATTTGGAATATCCCTGAATCCTAAGAAGTATATCTTTGTAGTACATCAAGGAAAACTACTAGGACATATAGTATCTAAATAAGGAGTCTCTATAGATCCAGAGAGAATGATAGCCATAATGAACTTGCCCCTACCAGTAAATAAGAAAGTAGTTCAGTCCTTTCTGGGGAAGATTAATTTTGTCAGTCGGTTCATATCAGACTTTGCAAGCCTAGTGAGACCAGTGACACTCCTGTTAAAGAAAGACCTGGTGTTCAAGTGGACTACAGAAGGAAGACAAACTTTTGAGGATGTTAAGAAAGTAATTTCAACAGCCCCAATACTTAGTAACCCAGACTTTTCTAAGTCTTTTATAATGTATGTTTATGGAGGAGAGTTTAGTATTGTTGTTGTCCTAACACAGAAAGATGATAAAAAAGAGGGAGAACACCCAATAGCCTTTTTCTCAAGGACTCTTAGGGAGTATGAATCTAGATACAACTTTGTGGAGAAATATGCATATGCTATGGTAAAAACCCTCAATAAATTTTGGCATATGGTATCAAGAAGTAAGATTTTGATACTTGTGGCTCATCTTAGTGTCAGAGAATACATTATGGAAGGTGAAATTACTGAAAAAAGAGCAAACTAGATAAAAAAATATCCTTGAGTATGATGTAGAGGTCAAACCCACTAAGTTGGTTAGAGGTAGGGGTTTGTGCCAATACATGACTCAAGATATGGAAAAGATGATAACTGAAGAAACAAAAAAGGAAAGTGTATTGAGGATACAAGAAGTTGATCAAAACTCCTAGGTCACAAATAGGAATCTATTATATGAAACATGGGATTTTCCTAAAAGAGCTCTCTTGGGACAAGATGAGATACTATAGGCAGCAAGGGGTCCATTTTTTTTTAATTAACCAAGTTTTTTTCAAAAGAAATACTGATGGAATACTGTTAAGATTCATAGAGAAAGATGAGGCTAAGAAAATACTACATGAAATGCACCATGGAGTATCAGGTGGACATTTTTTTGCAAGAACCACTGCTATAAAGATAAGTTGGTAGGTTATTTCTAGCCCACTTTATTTATAGACTGTTATCAACTGGTCAAATAGTGACAATCTTGTTAGTATTATGTGGGGATGAGAAGGAATGCAATAATGCCCCTTAGTCTTATAATTGTTGATGAACCCTTTTATTAATGGGGTCTTGACTTCATTGGAATGATCAATCCAATGTTGAGTATGGGACAAAAATGGATTCTAACTACCATAGATTATTTTACTAGATGGAGTGAGGCAGTGCCACTCAAAGAAGCAACAGAAAATGTGATCCTAGACTTTTTGAGGAATATCACTCCCCACTTTGGGCCTCCTCATACTATAATTTTAGGTAATGCTAAGGCATTTTTAGGGGCAAAAGTATCTGAATTTGCACTAAAGAATGGGATCTACCTAAAACATTTCATTTAAGTTATATCTCTTATGTATTATAGTTAGATAGTTTCCCTTTCCTTGTTGCTCTATTTTCAAATTTTTCTTTCTCGCTCTTTCTTTTAATAAGTGTTCTTCAAACACGTGGCCATGGCTCAGAGTCTTCAAAATTTTCAAAACTCTAGAATTCATTAAATATCTCTTAAATCCCCAAAATTTCTCAAGGTACCTTTACATATCCACTTTCATGACGTGTTTGACTAATTGTCCCATGCAGATTCAATAAGATTTACTAATGGTTATCCAATTTTAATGCCATTTTTGAGACTTGATGGGTCATTAAATACCATAATAACAAGAGTTAAGGCTTAACTATGTCTCAAACATTCCTACATCTACTATAAAAATCCCTGTTACCTGCATTTCAATTCATAGCAAAACCTACTTAGTAAGAGCACCTTCTTTGTTGCAAAGCTTTCATACTCATTACATAATTTCACTAATTCCAAGTATAGATATAGATATGGAGGAGACATAGTCTTAACAATAGGGGTTTGGGATTTATGAATCCATTGATAAGCTTCTCACTAGCAAATCATATGCTTTAATCCCTGCACAACCCTTAAAGACCTATCCAAGGACTAGAGTCCCTAAAGCTGGTTATGTGATCGACCCAGCAAAGGTGAAGGATTCTATAGATGGAATCAAAAACCCAACCCTTAAAAAGTCTAGAAAATCTCTATGATAATGGGCACACCAAAGATGTATCTAGAGGGCCAAGGTTGGACAATACGAAACATTCACAATGAGGATATGGACTTCCCAATTGGCACAATTCATTGTCCCAGGTGTGCATCCGTGGCCTGACTTAGTTAAAATATGTGCTAAATTGTTTCATGCACCCTCAAACACCATAAAAAAGGGTCAATTCATGGTGAAAATTATGTTGAAGGCCATTAGGGACATGTTGGCCCTATATCATGATAAGATAGCCACATTTCCCACCATTGCCAAAATGTAGAAAATGTGGGCAAATGTCAATAATCAATTGAGGTTTCTTAGATCAGAATTGAAATTAAGGGATGATGATACCATTGTGCTACTGCTACCAACAGGAAGGGAAAAATTTGCATAGGCTAGTCAAGAGGCTCTTTCCATGATGGCATTCATTTTTGGAATGAAAGAGGATATAACTGTCTATGAAGAACAAATGGCCATTCTCTTCAGATTAAAAATTGTAGACAAGTCTTAGGAGTATCAGCTGGACTTCTTAGAATAGATTTCTTATTCAATGGTTGACTAACTCACCCATTTCAAATATAAAGGGGTTTTCAGGTATTCTTCTTATCTATTTCACCTCATGTTTTATCAAAACTTTGGCATCTTTTCACAATATATGCATCTAAATATGTATGACCCAAGTTTTGGTCATAATAGGACCATTCTTATGTCTACATGGAGACATATCTTGTCTAAAGCATCTGACCCATATAAATTTTTGGAACTTTTTGTTACCCCTACCTTTTGTCACCTAAGCCTAGAGCCTGTTGAAAATAGATTAACTCTAAGTGTTAGAGGCTTTATGACAAATTGCACTATTCCTTGTGACTAATTTTTTGGATCCCATCATACTATCATTAGGGTCCATGGTTTTATGGAGAACCAGTGATGCTACCTAAGATTTTTACCCCTAGGTTAGCATTCTTAGAGGTCACCTAGCAAGTGTCTATGGTTGATAATGACTATGGCACTGGGAAGAAGAAAAAGAATATGTATGATATTCCATGGGTAAAGAAAAACATGGCTCTAGAGGTCAGAGATGTTGAGCACTTATTACTTAGGAAGCTAGCTATCATAGGTTTCTTTTTGATTAAAGATAAATGGAGATATGACCCAAGTAGCTTCATAATCTCATGGGTCAAGAATAACAAGGTTGTTAAAATTGTGCATGAGGGCCGTCCCTTTTGGGAAAATAGAAGAAGCCCTAAGGAAGATATTATTGATTTGTATGTAGAATTGATGGATTTGCCCCTTCAGGAGGCCATGCCATGTTAGAAATTTTATGTTAAGCAAAAGGATTTTGACCCTAAAATTGAATGAATTCTAGTTTAAGAAGGGCATTGAAGAACAAAGACTAGAAACCCAAGAAAATAAAAGCCTGTTAGAAGTATAGGCAAGAGATTTGTGAGACAACTCACTCTTTGGTAATGTAGATTCAAATGAGAAATGGGAGGAAGTATAGGATGAATGTCATCCATCTCCTATCTCTAGCCCTAATACAAGCAAACTTTAGACAGTAGTGGTAAATGTTGAAGAGAAGGAAGCGCATCAAGAAGAAGAAAGGCTAAGGAAACATAAGAAGTAAAAACTTTAGCCTAATTCAAAGGAAGAGGTAGAGGCCTCATAGCATCAACCACTGAGTGAATTTTTTTCTCCTTAGGTATGTGTTGTTTCTCCTTCTTCTCAGTCTTTTTCTTCTTCTATAGGGGTGACAATCCCAACTAGCTAAATAATATCCCCTGCCACCTCTATTGTGCCAATTTCCCATTTTGCCCCACCTGCTACTACTCAGGCCACATCATTGCCTCACTTTTCCCCCTCTATCCCAGAGATAATACATCCTCAGATTCCCCCTAGTCAACATTTGGCTATTCCTTATGGCTTACCATAGGGTTATCCTTTTGCGAGTGGGCATATTGCCTCTCCCTCTACCTTCTAAACTCAAGTAGACACTGTTAAGAAGGCTAGGGAAGATCAAATGGAGAAAAAGAGGATGAAAGATAATAAAGCTCTAGCTACACCACATATGAGGTCACTATTTGACCCAATCCAGCATCAACTAACTGTGACCCATTTGTCACCTAATGTAGTCAAGCCAAACAAGTAGATGTAGCCTCAAGATTATACAATGAATGTAGTGGCTATGGATATGTCACTTTTTAGACCACAAGATAGGGTTGAGCTACTAAATGAATCCACTTTTACTATAACTACTAATTATTTGAAAGTGTCAAAGAAGCTATAAAAGATGGAGGCTAATTTAGCTCAAGAGAAAGCAAACTGTAACAGTCTGACCACAGAAATCAAAACCAAGAATAATGAAATAGAGAGTCTCAACAAATAGTTGCAAGATACTATTTCTTGTCAGACTTACCAGCCTATTCAGGCCCTAAATGCTTCTTTAAAAGAAGAGCTGACATAAGAGACAATTGCAGTGATAGCCCTAAGGTAGGAAAAGGCAATATTACATGAAGAATGTTAGGAAAACTTGTAAAAGGTCACTCAATTCTAGTAGAAGCTACTGAATGAGCAAAAAAATACTACTGCCATATAGGCCCAACTTCAATTTGAGCAACAAATAACAAAAAAATTAACACTTGAGTTGGCTAATAGGCCAAAAAATGCAAGAGTCCTAAACTTAGTAAAGGAGATATGTATCAATATGGAAAATAATCTCTGAGGAGACTACTCAGCTTAGACCCTCTCTAACTTTCCTGCTAAATGCACAAAAATTGTGAAAAAAGGTGGAGATTTTAGTTCAAGCCACTCTATCCACTATCTCTTTGAGAGTGTTTGATTCTCAAATGTTACTGTAAAAGCTATGTGACACAACTAATGGAATGTTATAAATAGTAGGAATTAGTGATAGAATGATTACTGCAAAAAGGGTGAATGAAGTTCTCAGTTGCAATTCCATAGAAATTAATTACAAAGAGCTCCTAGATGTGGTAAAAGAGGGAATAAAATACATGAAGCAACATATTGAAGATCTGGTGCAATTGGGTCTTCCCTCCCCTTTTCCTGATAGCAACACTGTGTTAATGGTTGATGAGATCAAACCTTTGTTGTTAGCTAGACAAAATGATCAATCAGTTTTCTAGGGTATAATAAATGATTCATCATTGCCAAAAGTGGAATTTGTCTTGATCCCCAGAGCCCAACTTTGAATTCCAATTGAAGGCTATAGTTCATATTTTGTAGATTTTTTCCCATAAAGACATCATCAACCTTGATTTAGCCTTCCAAGAATTGAAAAATAAGTAGGGACTATCTGATGCTGAGTGGTCTATTTATCAGATGGCCTTACAAAAGTTATGATTTTTGCCATGTTTTATATATTCTATGGATGCTTTTTTGAGTAGGCTCAAAAGTCCTTGGGGTCGTTAAGAACTATAGAGTAAAATACTCTACATTTTATTTTTAGTTTCAGTTGTGTGCTCCAAGTTTTGTCCCTGCACATTTCAGCTTTGAGGTAGTGAAGTTTTTTGACACATAGCACAGGTGCGAGTTTTCATTTTTGCCTAAATTTTGTCTAAGTCTCAAAGTCGAGTGGAAGCTGCCAAGTGTCATCTACTAGGACACATTATAATTTATTTCTAAAAGCAATAGAATGTGCCACGTGTCCCATTATAACTCAGCGGAGTGTGACAAGTGTTAGCATCTATGTTTCAAGTTTCTTATGAGTTTCAAAAGCTTATTTAAATAAGCTTCTCTCAGAGTCCCATGAAGGGCACCAAGTACCAAATATCAAAGGTTTTAATATGTTTCTCTAAATGTAGTGGAAAGTGCCATGTGTCCCTAGCTAAAGCTTAGTGGAGACTGCCAAGTGTTAACATCTATAGTTTCTTCATTTTTGTTTCATTGTTGAGTAAAGACTATGGTGGGCCTCAGTTTTTGTTTCTAAAGTGGAAACTACCAAGTTTCATCATTCGTGTGAATCTAAAATGAGTCTTGAATGTTTCAAAAGATAGCTAAAGCTAAGTGGAGACTGCCAAGTGTCATCTTCCATAGGACTCTCAATTTGTATCCAAAGCTTCTATAGACAAGTGGAAGCTACCATGTGTCACTTGTTAAATGTAGCAGAAAGTGCCACCTATCCCCATTCCCCTTTTAAAGCTACTCAAGAAAGAAGTGTTGTTGGTCCCATTTTTTGTTAGTTAATAAAGTTTCAAAGTAGCAAACTATGATAGATGTCAAAGATGGAGCACTCCTGATACAAAGACACAATAAAGAGTATAAGTTAAGCAGAAAGTTTTGTGTGTCTTTTGTAAGTGTCGTAGAATCTACCAAGTGTCATTTTCTAGTGCCTCCTAAATAATGAGACAATTTTCAAGTGAGGCTTGCAGATGCTACCAAGTGTCCTCACCTATTTCATAGTGAAAAGTGTCACATGTATCTAATTTAGCCAATGAACTTGTAGGGAGACTAAATGTTTTAGATCCAAAAAATATCTTCTGTTAAACACTTCCATTTAAGTTAGAGTTCAGTTAGACCATTGGGATGGGAAGGTGCGGGCAATCTTGAGCTAGTCCTATGGTATAAATATGGGTGTAGATTAGAAGAGACAACATCAATATAAGATCATCATTAGAAGAGAGAGAGAGAATTTTCTATAAGATATTATTATCAAGAAGTTTTTTTAGACTTTCTTGTTGTGGCTAGTAATATCATTTGCCTTTGTTCTGTTTTCTTGATTTAGAAATTTTGTATAACTGTGAATGTATTTGTGCCTTTTATGTGACTAGAAAATTAATAAGAAGACTGAGTTATGTGCCTTTGTTGATATTTTCTATGTTATTTCAAATTCATCTAAGTTTTGAGCCTTTTATTCTATTTGTTTTCATCTTTTACATTGATCATGCATTGTTTGCTCTTTGATGTAATTGAATCCTTAAGATAGTTTCACTGTGCTTAGTATTAAGGATAAAATTAAACTCAGGCGCATCACCATAGTTAAATTTTATTTCATTGCATTGGTGATTTCATTTAATTTCTATCCCTATTCTCACAATACATTTGAGATAAAGAAGAGCCAACTTCTTTAAAAATCTAGAGGTCGTTTTAGGTCGCAAGTCCCACATTCCTAAAACTTCCCATTGTTGGTGTTGGAAATAGCACAAAAATAAGCATCAATAATAATATAGAAAATAAGGCCTATAAATTATACAAATTTTATTGGGTCGATCTAGTATAGTGAACATAGGTAATAAAAATATGGAAAAGGAGTTACAGACTGTATAGGGTCGACTAGGTCGATCCAATATAGTGAATAAGGGCTGAAAAAGATATAGGGTTGATGTCGTACAATGAATAAAGGTAATAAAAAGATGGAAAAGGTGTTACATAATTTATAGTGTTAACTAGGTCAATCCAATATAGTGCACATGGGTTGAAAAAGATGCAGGGTTGATTGGTTCAATCTAGTACAATAGACAGGGAGAAAGAGCAAGATGATAACAAGTTATGAATTGAAACAAGATAATTTTTTAGCCAATCTAGGAAAGTAAGAGCTAATAGGAATAAACAATCAATTAGATTAATGTTGGTCAATATAATTGAAGCTCCAAAACAAAACCTTGTACTAACACTAGCTAATTCAAGTTGTTACACACACAATTAAACAAAGAGAAAGCAAACAACTTAAAAAGTAAAGTTAACTATTTGGTTGACTTGATTGACAATTATATTATTAAGAATGATTTTAAAATGTGATTGGAAGTTGGCTATAAGTATGGTACTAGATATTAATCTAAATATAGTTTTAGATATTTTGGGCTAAAAGGGACTTCAGTGGTAATGATATAGGCTTGGTATTAGGGCCTACCCCCTCACTTCACACACTGTAGTGATAAGGGTGTTAGGTGCTTATCTAGAATATACCATTGACCACACTTTATACTTGACCAGAGCATCAAATTGGCTTTTTCTTTGGTGATTAAATCTAATTACGTTGGCCTAAGATAGACAAAATGTTAAGGTGCTTGTTTATGTTTTATGATTTGTCCATGTGTGCATAAAATAGAAATAGTGAAACTAAGCAATTAATTGAAAATATCTTAATTAAACTATGTGAACTATTCTAAACATGCAAACAACAAGAAAATAAATGTGTGAACTAATTACTAGTAGATATGTTGTTAATTTCAATTTAAAACAAGGTATAGTGTGTAAACTATATACACAAAATATAGAACATGGTTGATAGGGTCAAACCTATACTAGAGAAGTAAGGTCTAAAAATAAATTGGGTTGGTAATGTCAATCCAGTTGTTTCAGATAGCACATAGAACACAAAACTGGGTTGGTAGTGTTGATCCAATTGACTATGCAAGGGAAGTTTTGAAGACTACAACCTATGAAATGAAAGATACAAAAGAAATAAAAAAAGAATTAGAAAGGAACCTTGGTGGGTCAAAGATGTAATGAATAATATTTCTGATGAAAAACCTTGAAGTGTGCTTGAGAAACTTGCAAATTGGGTTGATAGAATTGATTAATCTATACATGAACCTAATAAAAAAGTGTTAAAATTGTAAGGGGTCAACTGGGTCAACCTAGTAGGCTAAACTGGGTGTCTAAAAAGATGCAAACCTATACTAGGTCAACTGGGTCAATCTAGTTGTTTGTTCTTGTAACCTATGCATAGAGATAAAAATTTGGGTTGATAGAATCGATCTAGTATGTCAAAATATATATTAAAAATTATGATCAAATTAAATGAAATAAATGAAGGAAAAAGTGAAAAAATCCTACAAGGGTTAGTTCAAGTTGGGTTTAACATAATGTATGCAATCGGAAATGCATCATGTCTATGAATTAATCCTAGATTAGATAAGATAGATCATACCTACACTTTTGATTGGGGGTACACTTATTAAGAGAGAGCATGACCAATATGGGGATCTACTAGACCTAATTAGGGATCACTTGTATCACTTGTCACAACACATCATGATAGGAAGGGTTATAAATCTTGAAGTATAAAATAATTACACAACAACCCTAATGGAGTCCTAAGGTTTAAAATGTTCACTTATACTAATAAAAAGAAAGCAAAATCTAATCTAGTGTACAACAAAGATTGTGGCATAAAGTAGGCATTAGAAACAAATAAAATAAACATATATAGGGAGCTTCAATTAAATGAAGTATGATTAACACCCTAACACATAAAATATGAAAGATAGTATTATTCAATCCAACACTTATGATACTTCTATCTATTGAAAGAGAGGAGAATAAAGTTAAAATATACTTACCTGAATGTGAACCCATCAAGACTCAATATATCCTTTATCCAAAGGGGATTCATAAGAGGTTTTTTTGGTTTTTAAGGATCACTAAGAAAGACCAAAGCATCCAAGACTTATCCACAAGATAAGATTATCCAAAATAAGATACCTAGGCTAAGTCTTCTCAAGTAGAATGGTGGAAGAGTAGATTATGAAGAAGCATGATCAAATAATAACTATTTATTACACATATGAATAATGATCGAAATGATATTGTATATATAGGTGGATTTTACCCTAAATCCTTTTAGAAATGTTAGTTATACAAGGTTGACCTAGTGTGTTTTTTAAGACAATTTACCAAGTCTAAGCTAGGTTGGCCAATGGGCTAATAATCTAAGAAAGTAAAGAATACCCCTAAACTATACTCAGTCAACCTAGTAAAATTGATAATCCAAAAGGGGTTAAAGACAAGAAAAGGAAGATTGAAAGAGGAAAAGACTAGAGGAATACTCAAGGGAGGATAAGTAGTTTAGGGAATGGTTTTGGGACATAGCTAGATTGGTAATAATGTGAAAATAAGGGACAACAATCTTGTGAAGCACCAAAGGTCTATCCACCACTTTCATTGTGCACCCCTTAGGGAATTCACTTAGAGATATTGAGTCTTTATGGGTTTTATCAAGATATAAAGCATTAGTAATCAATAAAAAGTTTAAAATATTAGGTGTATACATATGACCCACTCAAAGCTCATCACATGTCACTAAGGTGAAATAAGGGATGGTGCTTAGAGAAATAACATAAGGACACACATAAATTTAATGCTAAAAAAAAAATTAGTATTTTAGGGCAAAAATAACTGAAAGTAAATGACTAAAAGGGAAACTAATCTAAAAAGTAAATAACTAAAAAGTAAATGCAATGCATACCTTGAATTACCTTTACCTCAAGATGGTTTTTTGTTGTGTTTTTTGTTTTTATTATGGAGGGCATAGAGACTACTTTCAAAAAACCCAATAATATAAAACTAAAGAGCAAAACAAAAAAAACAAAAAAAAAAAGCAAAGATAGTTGGTGCTATGAGGATGGGATGTACATGGTAAATTTGGCAAGATGGGGTGATAGGTGTTATGTTAGACCAAATGACCAAGTCAAAAAACAAGAGTAAAGTGTTTAACCAAAAATCCAAGTCTAATAAAGATCAAAAAACTCAAACAAGCTATCATTAGGTAAGAAAGGCAAACTCACCAAGTTAAACCAAGGATACATGTCAAATAGGATGGTAAAATAAAATAATGGTAAAAAAACTAAACAAAATGGTAAAATAACATTGATGAGTGAGTAGTAATAATCCACATCTCACTCAATAATGTAAAAAAGTGCATAAAAGGGGAAACAACATTTTCAAGTGAGAAGTAATAAGCCAACCACACTTAACAATGAAAAAAGGGTACAAACTCAGGTGTCCATAACATCAAGACAATGAAATCATAATAAATGGTAAAAGGAAAGTAAAGTAAGCTTAGTAAATTTAAAATCATGGTGTAAAGAAAGAATAAATCCATAGTTTCTCAAACATGTTGTTTCAATCTAAGGATAAATAAAACTAAAACAAAGTAGTGTCAAAATGTTTTTAAGAGATGAAGAAAAGGAATTAAAGAAGAAGTCAAAATAGATTTGGAATCACAATTTGTCTATAAAGGGGGGGAAATTAAATTGATGGAGGGGAGAAATAATGAAAAATAAAGGGATAGTAACTCTTTATCAAAGTCAAAACACTCAAATTAGGTTTGTCAAAACAAGAGGACTTTCAACCTTAAGGACTATGAAGAAATTTTCTTAGTGACACAAGTCTGACATTAACAAATGGAGTATATAGATCATCCCATGAAGGCTATATGCATGAAAATTAAAATGTACCTACCTCCCCACAATGTGTTCCCTATTTTTGAGGACCCCTTATATATCTATTGGTCTGCTGCAAAGATTGGGTGCTTGTGTGAGAAAGTATGTAGCACCAAAATATTTTTTTATTTTTCTCTTCTAATATACTAACCTACCACACCCCAAAGGACCTTGGATCTATTTTGAGGCCAACTATGGAGTTTTATCTTTGACTGGAAGAAGGAGATGTGCTTGGAGTCATGTATTTTGGTGTGAATTTGACTTTTGAAATTTGTATGTTACCTTTTAGATATCATTGCCTTTTGATTCAAATGATTTGTATTTTAACTTTCTTGATGGATTTTTCTATTCCTCCTCCATATGGATTTGGAAAACTAAACATGGGTTCTAAAAATGACTTTCATTTGGATACTTGGGACAAGGTTGCTAAGAGAGATAACTTCAAAGAACATGGGGTTTAAGAGCCTCATAAATCGAGTAAAAAAAAAAGTGATATCTAGACTTCAACCTTGTTTTATCTAATGTAGAGATGCAAGGAAGCATAAATCAAGAGGAATGACACATGGAACAATTTAAATTAATTCAAATTGTAAAAAATGTGGAAAAGGGTAAAGAGGGACACAATGATAGTAAGGGTGATTCCTTATCATAAGAAAGAGAGAAATGGAGGAAAACATGCTAACATATATTATTGTGCAAATTTTATCTAGAAAAAGAAACAAAAGCTAAAGTTTGAGAACAAGGATGAAGAACATAAAAATATGATAATTTTATGAGGATGGTCAAGTCCTATCCACATTCTTACAAAGCAACTCATAAAATAAAAACCCATGAGGGTGCTGACAAGTAAGAAAAAAGCAAGGTAAGTAAAGAAATAGTAAATTACTAAGGAATGTCAGGTCTTATCCATGGTCTTACAAAGAAACTCACAAAATAAAAACCTAAAGAATGCCAAAATAGCATTGGAAAGTAGCAATAATAAAAATAAATGATTAAAATATGGTGGTTTTTTGAGGAATATCATGTCTTATCCATGGTCTTACAAAGCAACTCACAAAATAAAAACCCAAGAGGTGAAAAAAAAGAGAATGTAAAAAGATAAGGAAGACTATGGTACATCAAGAAATTAAAAGACCAAAAGGAAGGAAACTATTGTAGAGGGAAAGACCCATGCTTAAGTAACTTACAAAAATTGTTAGATATATATAGATAGAAAGCATGACAAGAAGTAAATGTTTAGGCAAATTTATTTTTAAGGAATTGAGCATTGATGGGCTCTTTGAAAATATGGCCTTCATTAGTTTGAAGATGGTACATGCTTGTACCAAGAATGTCTTTAACTAAATATGACTTTTGGGCATATTTACTTTCTTTATCATGGGTGTAATCTAATTTCAAGACAAGATCACCAATATTAAAAGTATGAACTTTAACACATTTGTTATGTTGTCGAATAATATGAGCCTTGTATTGGTGGTTATGTTGTAAGGAAGAAAGATGCCATTCATCAAGAAGATCAAAGGCATGAAGGTGAGTTTCATGAAATTCTTCATTAGGAATAGTTCCATGAAGAGATATAAGAAGAGAGGGAAGCTCAACTTCTAAAGGAATAGCTGACTCAGAACCATAGACTAGAGATAATGGAATTTCCCCTATGGCAATGCATATGCTATTCTAATGGGCCCAAAATTTAGGGTAAATATGAATATGCCAATCCATGTGAGTCTCATGAATTAGCTTTTTAAGAATTTTATTAGTGGCCTTTGCTTGACCATTACATTATGGATGATAAGGTGTGGAAAATTTGTGATTGATCTTGAATTTTTTGCAAAGCTATTTAGCATGTTTATTTTTTAAATTACCACCATTGTCATAAATAATGTTATGGGGAACACCAAAGTGTCAAATTATTTGGTTAATAATAAATTCTAAAATGGTAGAACTAGTGACATTAATGATGGATATGGCTTCTACCCACTTGGTAAAATATTTGGTAGAAATGATGATAAAAACATGCCCATTTTGGGAGTGAGGAAGTTTACCAATGAGATCAAATACCCATGTGGAAAATGGCCATGGAGACTTGATATCTTGAAGTTAAGTAGGAGGTAAATGGATAAGATCATTATGAATTTGAAAAATAGTGTACCTTTTAGCATATTCAATTGCATCCTTTTAAATATTAGGCTAAAAGTAACCCATACATAGGAATTTGCATGTTGTAGCATGTCTACTATATTGACCACTGCACATTCCCCCATGTGATTGTTTAATAAGAGGAGGGACCTCATCTTGCATGACACAATAGAGCAAGGTACCTTTAGCATTGTGATAGTAAAGGATTTTGTGTCAAAATGCATACTTGAAAGCTTATTTATGAATGTGTGTCTTTTCATGGGAGCCTAAATTAGGAGGATAAGTTTAGTGTTACAATAATTAAATGATGTATTTATACCAAGGGATTTTTCTAATGGTAATATCCTTAATATGAAAAATAAGTGATTCCATTAGTTGAGTTAAAGATAGAGATTTTATAATCCATATAATAAAAGAAGGATCGAAAATAACTTGATGTGGATGAAATAGAGACGTAGAAGAGGTAAGAGAGTCAGTAATGGAATTTTTATCTCTAAGAATAGGCTCAATAGTGAAAGTGATAAAATCCTTAGCAAGAGTGGTTTTAATTTGATGATAGGTAATAAGGTTCTCACTTTTATATTGTTAGTCACCATTAACTTAACAATAAATAAGTTGAGAATCACCTGAAGAATGAAGGTATTGAATGTATAAATCAAGAGCACCTCACATGCCTAAGATAAGGGCTTTGTACTTGACCATATTATTGGTGACATCAAAGGTGAAGAAAAAATTTGAAGGAATGATCTTACCAAGAGGACTTGCGAAAATACAACCTGCCCTATCTCCTTGAAGGCATTTAGTACCATCAAAGTGGAGGGTCCAATTATCCTCATGCAAGTCAACATTGATTTTAGGGATCTCTTTGATAACTGCCTTTGGTTTAGTAGTACTAAAGGGAGTGGAATATTATTCAAGATTACTGGCTTCAAGATCAGTGGTAAAGCTATGAAAGTAATCTTTAAGAGAGACATCTTGATTAAGACCTTTAATATAAATGATATTATCATCTAAAAGGTCATCTTGATGAGAATAAGTAGTTAGAATGGGAGCTATAACAAGTTGGTTATCTATAAATTTCCCTTTAACAATTTTTTGAGTGATGATACAAAGATCAAATTTCATGACTACCATTCATTTGCCAATTCTATCTCTAAGAAGAAAGGCTTTGGAGAAGAAATGATGAAAGGGATCAGAATGAATAATGACATAATTAGTTTTTTAAATCATGTAGTGATGAAGCTTTTTAGTCTTAAAATAGATGGTGAGGCAATCATGCTCAATTTTAGTATAATGTGTTTTATAGTCAATGAGTCCTCAACTAATGTAGTAGATAGCATACTCTCTTCCCATATCATCTTGTTGGGCAAGCACTACCCTAACTAAAATAGGAATGGAAGAAGTATATAAAATCAAAGGTTTATAATTGGAACAAGGAAAAAGTGTAGGTAGATGAAGAAATGTTTCTTTCATGTTATAAAAATATTTTTGACATGGATCCATTCATTCTAAAGTAGTAGTTTTCTTGAGAAGGGAATTGACATAGTGAATTAAATATGTCATTTCGAGGATGAATCATCTAATTTCCCCAAGATTGCCTAAATAAGTATGAATATTGATAATAGAATGAGGAATGGGCATGTTGATGATATCACTAATTTTTGTAGGATCAATGTCAATGTTGTGGAGAAAGACTAAGAATCCTACAAACTTGATAGATGTGACTCCAAATACATATTTGTAAGGATTATGTCTAAATTTATATTTAAGGATATGTTCAAAGATGATAGAAATATTGGAAAGATGATTCTTACGATGATTGGATTTAGTAATGATATCATCCACATAGGTTTCAAAAATTTTGTGAATGAGATCATGAAATATGTGAGTCATTACACATTGATAAGTGGCTCTAGCATTTTTGAGATCAAAAGGAATTTTTACATAGCAATAGGTGCCTCATTTTATGGTTAAATTAGTCTTATGTTGGTCTTTAGGAGTGATATGAGTCTGATTATATCTTGAGAAACCATCCATAAGAGATAACATTTCATAACTAGTTTTGTAATCAATTATGTCATCTATTAAAGGTTAAAATAAGTTATCTTTGGGATAATCAAGATTAATATTTCAAAAATCAATATAAATGAAAATAACCAAATTGACATTCTTTTGAATAGGAATAATGTTGGACACCCATTCAGAATAATCCACTGGTTTGATAAATTTAGCATTGAGTAATTTGATTATTTCTTTATGACATAAGGTTAAAACTTTAGGCAATTTTTTTTTTTGCTTTTGATCTGCAGGCTTAGCATTAGGATAAGTAATGATATTATGCACCACTATGCTAGGGTCAATGTCAGGCATGTCCTCATAAGACCAAGTGAAAGCTTCATGATATTTGTCAAATAATAAGCTAAAATTATCGTACTTCATAGGTGAAAGCTCTTGAGAAACTATAATCGGTAGAGGACAAGATGGGGTACCATATTAAATGTGATTAGTTTCTTCAATAAGCATGGCATTACCATCTTGAAAGTGATATGGTGCATTAGGCAAGGCTAAAATTGGATTTATTTAAGGATCAATGCTAGCAATAAAGTTGTTAAAGTAATGAATTTTAATCTTAAAATTTTCAATTTTATGATGTTGTCGAGGAAGTTGAAGTTCTCGAGCATATATTAACTCAAGAATAATTTTTTTACTAGATAAGGTAAGAAGAGGAGCATAATATTTGAAATCTAATACAAGATCTAAAATTTGATTTCCATGGTTATCATATTTAAAATGAACCTGACAAACATCAGTTTCCTTGGAATCAAGCATAATGTCAGGAGTAGAAGTATATGGAATAGAAGAGATGGGTATATTGGTAGATTCAATGATGGGAAAAGGATTGGATCCAAAGGTGTAGGAACTTATAGAGGTTCAGAAGGTATAATTTGTTTTACCACTTAAAGAGTATCTATAAGAGGAGGATTGATGGGAGTTACATGACCCTCAATATATAAAGGATGATCCAAAAAAATGGTATGCACATCCTAATTAAAAGCATGGATTTGGTCTAAAGTTTTATAGTAGTGTTGGATATCAAAATCTCTAGATTGAGCTTGGGTCATGATATAGTTGTCATCACATGTTGTAGAAATCATACAAGCTTGAGGATTGGGGTTTATAAGGTGAAATCCCAATATTGATAAATGTCCAAGGATACATGATGAGAGGATCATGAAATAATTTAGTCACTCTAAAATCATTGCAAGTGAAGGCATCTTTTGGTAAATAAGGATATTGAGCATTACATGGAGGGGGAAGTCAATAATCTCATAAACAAGAGGAAAAATATGGCCTCTTGGTTATACATAAAGAGGAAGCCATTATAAAATATATAGAGGCAACTTGGTAGTATTGCAAGTGTGTTACAATTCATTGGGCTCATCATCATTAGAATCTATAAGAGTAACTTGTAGATCAAGACTCATGTTGATGAACTCAAGTAAAGGAGCATTGTTAATCTTAGGATTTATAAGAATCTGATATTGAGGTTTAGGATTAGGAAGCTATATATTCAATGGATTCATATCAGCTTCTTGCTTGTCACATTTTCCTTTATGTAAAAATTTAATACATTGACTACTAGAAGAATTAATGGCTAGCATTTGATGGGTCCATGGATGGCTAAGAAGGATATTGTAAGATAAATGAAAATCAAGTACCATAAACTTGGCTCAAATGATTTTAGGTCCTATGGTTAAAGGAAGCTAGATACAACCAAGTGGCTTTTGATTAGTCTTATCAAAACCATGACAAGTAAGATGAGTTTGATTGAGATGATCCTTATTGTAACCAAGTTGTTGTATAAGCCACAAGGATGTCACATTAATACCAGAGCCTTCATAAACTAAGACTTTTTGAATAAGAGTGGTATTAATGGTTATTTTAATAAAGAGTTTTGAATCATCAACACAAAAAAATTCATTATTGAGCATGTCCTCTTCAATAAAATCAATGAAATTTTTGGAAGAGGGACACAAGGTTCCAATTGTGTTGACATTAGTAGGTTGAGAATTAATAGAAGGTGGTTCTTCATCAATGGAGGATGGATATTCAATTTCTTGAAGTTGTTGCATAAGGAATTTATGATGATAGGATGAAGTGTGAATCAACTCCATGAGAGGAATCTTACAAGGCATAGAGTTGAGTTCTTCAAGAAAATTCCAATGATATTTAAAACGAACGTGAATTTTAGAAGGTAAGTTATTTTTGGAAGGTATAGATGTGGTTGGAGGATTGGAAGGAGGAAGTTGTTCCTCATATGCTTTTGAATCAATAGTGGTGGTCATAGTATCTTTAAGAAGTTATTCTTCTAAATATGGCTTTTTAGGCTTAGCAATGGGATCTTTGTGAGTTGATTTATGACTATAATTGACCTTGGAAGTGTTGACATATTGATAGTTTTTATATTATTGGTCATAATTGACATTAATGGCATAAACATCCTTGACATTTGCTTGATTATTAGAAAAAGATTTTTGGTTATTGGAGGTAGAATCTTTGAAAGTTTATCATTTTTGGTAAGCAATAGTGTATTATTGATGATGAAGATTGATCATAGTTTCATGATTGAATGAATCACCAACCATATAATAGACAACAAATTTATTGATCCCTCTACAAGATTCATGAGAATTCCCAATGTCATCATGGAACCATCAAAATAGATTAGGGGCATAACACTTAGGAGGAGAATTGGGATATATGAAAGGTTTCAAGGGTAGAAAAAATTGTTTCATTTTTTGAACTAAAAGAGGTGTATGAGAAGGTGAAGTAATATCAATCTTGGCAACTACATGTTTGGTTTGTGGAGCATTACTAGTGATAACATTATATGTTTATAAATATCCTTTAATAATTTTAGGATTAGATTTGAATTGGTTCATAAGAAAATATTGATGTTAAACTTGATCAAGATCTTCATTAAGTGTTTGAGTAGCAAAGGTTCAAACCTTATATTAGAGAGTAGGAGTTAAATCCATGATAAAGAATTTTAATAAGTTATCATCATTCATGTTATGATCAGCTTTATGAGCTAAATTTTTCCATATTTTAATAAATTCATGAGCTAATTTAGTTGGGGATTGTTTAACATTGATGAAGTCACTAAGATAATTCTCATGAAGATCATTGTGTTGAAAATATTTAACCAAAAGATTAACCAAATCCTCAAGTTATGAAATAAAATGTTTGGGTAGTTGATTATACCATTATAATACATCACTAGTGAAGATTTTGACTAAGATATTAGTAGTGGTGAATGTATTAGTTTGGATTCATTCTTTGTAAAGGTTGTTAAAGGCTTTAATAAATTAGGTAGGGTCTTTAGTCTCATCATATTTGATAGTTGGAGATATGTTACCAATATCAATAGAAACAATGAAGTGTGATAAAGGCTCATTTTAAATAGTTTTAAGCATCTTGATATTCATTATGAGTTGAGGAATAACATTACTTGAGGCATCCCTAAGAGGTGGAGGGATATAATTAGGATTATCTTGAGGATGAATAGTTGGAGGTTGATTAGCCACATTGATTAAGTGTTGTTGAAGTTGCATCATTTGGTTATTATTAGAATTTTGCATAATGTTCATTTGTTGAATGACTTGGGCTAATATTTGGGTTGTATCAGAAGGTGGGTTGGTGTTTGTAGGAGCACTCCCCATATTGGTATTAGGGAGAATATTAGTAGAATAAGGATTAGTGGGATTGTTAAGTAAACTTGTATCAATCACTCCCGCATTAGTTTAAAGATTTTGATAAGTTTCTTGGTAATTATAAAAAGGATCAGATTCATCAACTTCATCTTGAGGTGTTATGTGCACCATATTATAGTTCATAGATGGAGGAAAAGAGGTGTTCCAAGAGTGATGGTGCTCTTGGGAGGAAAAGAGAGAAATAAATGAACATCCCATATAGTACCTAAATGGATTCAAGCTATCCAAGAAGATTTTGATAGGATTTTTCATTCTAACTGAAGAAAGATGAATATAATACAAAATTGGAAGGATAAGGAATGATATTGACAAATATGGAAAGCAAAATATAGTACAAGGTCAATTGGGTCAATCTATTATAAAAATAGGGCCTATAAACTATACAAGGTTGACTGGGTTGATGCAGTATAATGAATAGAGGTAATAAAAAGATGGAAAATGAGTTGTAGACTATATAGGGTTTATGGGGTT
Organism: Torreya grandis; assembly: GCA_037957365.1. Taxonomy (NCBI): domain Eukaryota; kingdom Viridiplantae; phylum Streptophyta; class Pinopsida; order Cupressales; family Taxaceae; genus Torreya; species Torreya grandis. The sequence continues at coordinate 5,724,671 of JARHVA010000158.1, read as the reverse complement.
GATCCAATATAGTGAATAGGGGTTGAAAAAATATAAGGTCAATTGGGTCAATCCAGTACAATAGATAGGGAGAAAGATCAAGATGATAACAAGTTATGAATTGAAACAAGATCATTTTTATAGCTAATCTAGGAAATTAAGAGCTAAAAGGAAACAAACAATCAACTAGATTAACATTGGTCAATCCAATTTAAGCTCATAAAATAAAACCTTATACTAACACTAGCTAATATAAGTTTTTTCACACACAATTAAACAAAGAGCAAGAAAATAACTTGAAAAGTAAAGATAACTAATTGGTCAACCTAATTGTCAATTAGATTATGAAGAATGATTTTAAAATGTGATTGGAAGTTGGTTATAAGCAAGGTACTAAATGGCAATCTAAGGATGGTTTTAGATAGTTTGGGCTAAAAGGGAATATAATGGAAATGATATAGGCTTGGTATTGGGGCCTAATCCCTCACTTCACACACCATAGTGATAAGGGTGTTGGGTGATTATAGACAATATACCATTAACCATGCTTTATACTTAACCAAAACATCAAGTCAGCTTCCCCCTTGGTGATGAAATCCAAGTAGGTTGGCCTAGGGTAGATAAAATGTTAAGGTGATCATTTATGTTTTATGATTTTGTTGTGTGTGCATAAATTAGAAATAGTGAAACTAATTGATTAATTGAAAATCTCCTAATTAAACTATGTGAACTATTATAAGCATGAAAACAACAAGAAAATAAATGTGTGAACTAATTAATAGTAGATATGATGTTAATTCTAATTTGAAATAAGGTATAGTGTTGACACTATATATATAAAATATATAATAGGATTGATAAGGTTGAAATTGTACTACATAAGCAAGGTCTAAAAATGAATTGGGTTGATAGTGTTGATCCAATTATTTTATATAGCATATAGAACATAGAGCTAAGTCAGTAGTGTTGATCTAGTTGACTATACAAGGGCAATTTTGAAGACTAATTTTTTTGAAATGAAAGATAGAAAAGAAATAAATAGAGAAGTAAAAAGGAACCTTAGTGTATCAAAATGTAATGAATAATATTGATGATAAATAACCTTGAAGTTTGATTAACATACTTTCAAATTGGGTCGACATAATTGATCAAGCTATACACAAACCTACTGAAAAAGTGTTGAAACTATAAGGTGTCGATTGGGTTGACATAGTAGGCTAAACTATGTGTCTGAAAAGATGGAAAATTATAATAGGTTGATTTAGTTGATCTAATTGTCCATTCCTATAACCTACACATATAAATAAATTTTTGGGTCAACATAATCGATCCAATATGTCAAAATATATGATCAAAATGATGATGAAAATAAACAAAATAAATGAAGAAAAAAAGTGAACAAATCCTACAAGGGTTAGTTCATGTTGGGTTCACCAGAATGTATGCAATTAGAAATGCATCATGTCTATGAATTAATCATAGATTAGATAAGATAGATCATACCTACACTTGTGATTGGGGATAAACTTGTTAAGCAAAAGTATGACCAATATGGGGATCTGCTAGACCCAATTAGGGGATCACTTGTCACAACACATCATGATAGGAAGGGTTCTAAATCCTATAATCTAACACAATCACACAACAACCCTAATAGAGTCCTTAGGTTTAAAATATTCACTTATACTAATGTCAAGAAAGTAAAATCTAATCAAGTGCACAAGAAATCTTGTGGCACAAAGTGGGGGTTAGAAATAAATAAAACAAACATATATAAGGAACTTCAATTAAAGTAAGTATAAGTAACACCTTAATACATAAAATATGAAAGATAGTATTATTTGAGCCAACACTTATACTACTTATATCTACTAAAAGAGAGGAGAACAAAGTTAAAATATACTTACCTAAATGTGAACCCATCAAGACTCAATCTCTCCCTTGGCCAAAGGGGCTTCACAAGAGGTTGTTGTGGTTTATAAGGATCACTAAAAAATACTAAAGCATCTAAGACTTATAAACATAACTATATTCTCCAAAATAAGACACCTAAGCTAAGTCTCCTCAAGTAAAATGGTGGAAGAGAAAATTGTGAAGAAGCACAAATGAATAATAACTCTTGATTGCACATATGAATAATTACCAAAATGATCTTGTATATATAGGTAGATCTTACCCTAAATCCTTTTGGGAATGTTAGTTGTAAAGGGTCAACCTAGTTGGTTGAGTGTCTTTTCTAGGATAATTTACTAAGTATGAGCTAAGTTGGCTAAAGGGATAACAAGCTAAGAAAGTAAAGAATACCCCTAAATTTTTTTGGGTTGACCTAGTCGACCCATTATAATTGATAGTCTAAAAAGAGTTTAAGATAAGAAAAGGAGGAATGAAAGAGGAAAAGACTAGAGGAATACTCAAAGGAGGATAAGTATCTTAGGGAATGGTTTTTGGATCTGGTTATATTGGTAATAATGTGGCAATAAGGGATAATAATATTGCAAATACTAAATTTCTACCCACCCCTTTCCTAGTACACCCCGTAGGGTGTGCACTTAGAGAGATTTAGTCTCGATGGGTTCTTACAAGATGTAAAGCTTCAGTAATCAATAAAAAGTTAAAAATATTATGTGTATACATATGCCCCACTCAAATCTCAGCATGTGTCACTATGGTATAATTAGGGATGGTGCTTTGATAAAGAACATAAGGACACACATAAAATTGATGCTATAAAAAGCTTATAGTATTTAAGGAAAAAATAACGAAAAGTAAATAACTAAATGGGAAATTAATCTAAAAAATAAATAAGTATAAAGTATAAAGTATAAAGTAAATGCAATACATACCTTGACTTACCTTTATTGTGGGATGGTTTTCTGTTGTGTTTTTTATTTTTATTGTGGAGGGCACAAAGACTAATTTTTACAAACCTATGAATACAAAACTAAAGATCAAAAACAAATAAATGTAAGAAAATCCAAGATAGTTGGTGCTATGAGGATGGGATGTACTTGAGAAATTTGGCAAGTTGGGGTGATAGGTGCTATGTTAGACCAAATGACCAAGTAAAACAACAATATTAAATTGGGTAACTAAAAATATAAGGCTACTAAAGACCAAAAAACTCAAACAAGATATCCTTAAGTAAGAAAGGGAAAACTCGCCAAGTCAAACCAAGGATACATGTAAAACAGGATGGTAAAACAAAATGAAAATAAGTGAATGGTAAAAAAACTAAATAAAATGGTAAAACAATAATTATGAGTGAATATTAATAATCCACATCTCACTCAATAATGGAAAATGGTGCATAAAATGGAAAACAACATTGTCGAGTGAGAAGTAACAATCCAACCACACTTAATGGAAAAAGGGTACAAACTCAAGTGTCCATAACAAAAAGATAAAAAAATCATGATAAATGGTAAAAATAAAGTAAATTAAGTTTAGTAAATTTAAAATCATGGTGTAAACAAATAATAAATCCATAGGTTCTCAAACATGTTGTTTCATTCTAAGGATAGATAAAATTGAAATAAAGTAGTGCTAGCATGTTTTTAAGAGATGAAAAATAAGGAATTTAAGAAGGGAAAATAGATTTGGAATCATAATTTTTCTATAAAGGGGGGAAATGAAATGGGTGGAGGGTAAAAATAAGGAAAAATCAAGGTATAAGAACTCTTTATTGAAGTCAAGACACTCAAATTAGGTTTGTCAAAACAAGAGGACTTTTGACCTTAAGGATTATGAAGAACTTCTCTTAGAGACACAAGTCTTAGGTCAATAAATGGAGTTTATAAATCATCCCATTAAGGCTATATGCATGAAAAGTAAAATGGACCTTCCTCCCCATAACTTGTTCCCCATTCTTCAAGACCCCTTATAGATTTGTTGGTCTATTGTGAAGATTGGCTACTTGTGTGAGAAATTAGGTAGCACCAAAAGATTTTTTTATTATACTCTTCTAATATACTAGCCTACCACACCCCAAAGGACCTTATCTCTATCATGAGACAAACTATGGAGTTTGAGCTTCAACTAAAAGAAGGAGATGTGCTTAGAATCATGTTTTTTGGTGTGAATTTGACTTTTGAAATTTGTATGTTGCCATTTAGATATCATTTCCTTTTGATTCAAATGATTTGGTTTTTAATTTTATTGATATCTTTTTCTATTCCTCCTCTATATAGATTTTAAAAACAAAAAATGGGTGCTAAAAATGAATTTCATTTGAATACTTGGGATAAGGTTGCTAAGAGAGAGAACTTCAAAGAACATGGGGTCTAAGAGTCTCATAAATCTAGGTGAAATAAAAGTGCTATCTTGACTTCAATCTTGTTTTATCCAATGAAGAGATGAAAGGAAGGAGAAATCAAGAGGAATGACACATGGAACAATTTGAATTACTTCAAATTACAAAAATGTGACAGGTAAAAGAGGGATATAATGATAGTAAAGGGTGATTATTTATTATAAGAAAGGTGAAAATGGAGGAAAACATGCTAACATATATTGTTTTGTAAATTTCATCTAGCAAAAGAAACAAAAAGCTAAAGTTTGAAAATAGGGATGAAGAACATAAAAAAATGATAATTTTATGAGGATGGTCGGGTCCTATCCGTGGTCTTAAAAAGAAACTCATAAAAGAGAAAACCATGAAGGTTCCATAAAATAATAGAAAAGTAAGGTAAGCAAAGAAATAGTAAATTTGTGAGGAATTTTGGGTCCTATCTATGGTCTTACAAAGTAACTCACAAAAAAAACCAAAGGATGCCAAAATAGCATTGACAAGTAGCAAAAAGAAAAAGAAATGATTAAAATATGGTAGTTTTGTGAAGAATGTCGGGTCTTATCTATGGTCTTACAAAGAAACTCACAAAATAAAAACCCAAGGGGTGCAAAAAATAAGAGAAAATGCAAGAAGATAAGGAAGACTATGGTACATCAAGAAACCAAAAGATTAAAATGAAGGATTAAAGGTTTGAAAAAGGAAGGAAATTAATGTAGAGGGAAATACCCATGCTTAAGTAACCTATAAAAAAATTTAGATAGATATAGATATAAAACACGACAATAAGTAAATATTTAGGCAATGTACTTTTTAAGGAATTGAGCATTGGTGGGATCTTTAAAAACATGAGCTTCATTAGTTTGAATATGGTTCATGCTTGGACCAAGAATGTCTTTAACTAAATATGGGCCCAACCATTTTTGGGCATATTTAACTTCTTTATCATGGGTGTAATCTAATTTTAGGACAAGATCACCGATATTAAAAGTGTAGACTTTAACACATTTGTTATGTTTTTAGGCAATACAAGCCTTGTATTGGCAGTTATGGTGCAAGGCAAAAAGATGTCATTCATCAAGAAGATCAAGGGCATGAAGGTGAACTTCACATAATTATTCATCGATAATAATGCCATGAAGAGATATACAAAGAGAGGTAAGCTCAAATTTTAAAGTAAGAACCGACTTAGAACTATAAAATAGAGAAAATGGAGTTTCCCCAATGGCAATGCATATGCTAGTTTGATAGGTCCAAAGTGTAGGGTAAAGATGAATATGCCAATTTGTGCAGGTTTCAAAAAATTTATTTTGGAGAATTTTGTTGAGAATTTTATTGGTGGCCTTAGCTTGACCATTGCATTATGGATGATAAGGCATGGAAAATTTGTGATTGATCTTGAATTTGTTGTAAAGTTGTTTAACACATTCATTTTTTAAATTACCACCATTATCAAAAATAATGGTATAGGGAACACAAAAGTAGCAAATGATTTATTTAAGAATAAATTTGGAAATGGTAGGACCAGTGACGTTAATGAGGGACATGGCCTCTACCCACTTGGTAAAATATTTAGTAGTAGTGATGATAAAAATATGCCCATATTGGGAGCAAGGAAGTTTACCAATGAGATCAAATCCCTATGTGGAAAATGGTCATGGAGACTTGATAGTTTGAAGTTCAACAAGAGGAAAATGGATAAGATCATCGTGAAGTTGACAAGGAGTGCACTTTTTAGTAAATTCAATTGCATCCTTTTCAAGAGTAGGCCAAAAGTAACCCATACATAGGCATTTATGTGTTGTAGTATGTTTTCTACAGTGACCACCATAATTTCCCCCATGTGATTTTTCAAGAAGAGGAGGGACCTCATCTTGCATAACACAATGGAGTAAGGTACCTTTAGAATTGTGATAGTAAAAGATGTTGTGTTGAAATACACACTTGAAAGATTGTTTATGAATGTGTGTCTTTTCATGAGAATCTAAATTAAGAAGATATGTTTAGTGTTCTAATAATTGAATGATGTCTTTATACTAAGTGCTTTATCTAATGGTAATAGCCTCAATATGATAAATAAGCATATCTGGTGGTTGAGTTAAAGACAAATATTTCTTATGTATATAATAAAAGAAGTATAAAAAAGAATGTGATGTGGATGAAATAGAGAAGTTGAAGAGGCAAGAGAGTCAATAATGGAATTTTGATCTTTAACAATAGGCTTGATAGTGAAAGAGATAAAATACTTATCAAGAGTGGTTAAAATTTGATGATAGGTAGTAAGGTTATCACTTTTACATTGATAGTCACCATTAACTTGATGGAAAATAATTTAAAAATCACCTAAAGCATAAAGGTATTGAATTTATAAATCAAGGGCATCTCACATGCCTAAGATAAGAGCTTCATACTTGACCATATTATTTGTGACATCAAAGGTGAAGAAAAAATCTAAAGGAATGATCTTACCAAGAGGACTTGTGAGAATGCAACCTGCCCCAGCTCCTTAAATGCGTTTAGGACCATTAAAGTAGAGGGTCCAAGTATCCTCATGCAAGTCAAAATTTATTTTAGGTATCTCCTCAATAACTACCTTTGGTTTAGTAGTACCAGAGGTAGTAGAATATTCTTCAATATTATTGGCTTCAAGATTAGCAGTAAAGCTATGAAAGTAATCTTTAAGAGAGATATCTTGATTAGACCTTCAATATAAAGGATATTATCATCTAGAAGGTCATTTTAAAGGGAAGAAGTGGTTGGAATGGGAGTTGTATCAAGTTGGTTAGCTATAACTTAACCTTTAATAGCTTTTTGAGTAATGATGTGACAATTGAATTTCATAAAGAGGACCATCCATTTGCCAATTTTATCTCTAGGAAGAAAGGTTTTGGATAAAAAATGATGAATGGGGTTAGAATGAATAATGGCATAAGTAGTTTGGTAAAGCATGTAGTGATGAAGCTTTTCAATTGTAAAATATATGGTGAGGTAGTCACACTCAATTTTGGTATAATGTATTTCATAATTGATGAGGCCTCAGATAATGTAGTAGATATCATACTCTCTTCCCATTTAATCTTGTAGGGCAAGCATTTCCCCAATTGAAATAGGTGTGGAAGAAGTATATGGAATCAAAGGTTTATCATTAGAAAGAGGCTGAATTGTAGGTGGATGAAGAAATGACTCTTTCATGTTATCAAAAGATTTTTGACATGGATTGATCCATTATAAATCAATAAATTTCTTTAAAAGGGAAATGATGAAGTGAATTCAATATGCCATTTCGAGGATGAATCGTCTCATTGCCCCAAGTTTTCCTAAATAAGTATGAATGTTGAAAATAGAATGAGGAATGGGCATGTTGATGATAGCACTAATTATGGTAGGATCAATGTCAATTCCATAAAGAGAGACTAAGAATCCTAAAAAATTCCAAATATGACTCCAAATACACATTTGTAAGGATTAAGTCTAACTTTATATTTAAAAAGATGATCAAATATGATAGCAAGATTGAAAAGATGATTCTTATGATTTTTGGATTTAGTAATGAGATCATCCATATAAGTTTTGATAATTTTATGAATGAGATCATGAAATATGTGAGTCATTGCACATTGGTAAGTGGCCCTAGCATTTTTCAAAATAGAGGGAATTTTGACATAGCAATAGGTGTCCCATTTCATGGTGAAGGTAGTCTTATGTTGGTATTTGGGAGTGATATAAATCTGATTGGGAAGAAGTATATAGAATCAAAGGTTTATCATTAGAAAGAAGATGAATTGTAGGTGGATGAAGCAATGACTCTTTCATGTTATCAAAATATTTTTGACATGGATTGATCCATTCTAAATCAATAATTTAATTTAGAAGGGAAATGATGAAGTGAATTCAATATTTCATTTCGAGGATGAATCATCTCATTGCCCCAAGTTTTCCTAAATAAGTATGAATGTTGAAAATAGAATGAGGAATGGGCATGTTGATGATAGCACTAATTTTGGTAGGATCAATGTCAATTCCATAAAGAGAGATTAGGAATCAAAATATGACTACAAATACACATTTGTAAGGATTAAGTCTAACTTTATATTTAAAGAGATGATCAAATATGATATCAAGATTGAAAAGATGATTCTTATGATGTTTGGATTTAGTAACGAGATCATCCATATAAGTTTTGATAATTTTATAAATGAGATCATGAAATATGTGAGTCATTGCACATTGGTAAGTGGCTCTAGCATTTTTTAGAATAGAGGGAATTTTGACATAGCAATAGCTATCCCTTTTCATGGTGAAGGTAGTCTTATGTTGGTCTTTGGGAGTGATATAAATCTGATTGGGAAGAAGTATATAGAATCAAAGGTTTATCATTAGAAAGAGGATGAATTTTAGGTGGATGAAGCAATGACTCTTTCATGTTATCAAAAGATTTTTGACATGGATTGATCCATTCTAAATCAATAATTTTCTTTAGAAGGGAAATGATGAAGTGAATTCAATATGCCATTTTGAGGATGAATCGTCTCATTGCCCCAAGTTTTCCTAAATAAGTATGAATGTTGAAAATAGAATGAGGAATGGGCATGTTGATGATAGCACTAATTTTGGTAGGATCAATGTCAATTCCATAAAGAAAGACTAGGAATCCTAAAAAATTGCCAAATATGACTCCAAATACACATTTGTAAGGATTAAGTCTAACTTTATATTTAAAGAGATGATCAAATATGATAGCAGGATTGAAAAGATGATTCTTAAGATGTTTGGATTTAGTAATAAGACCATCCATATAAGTTTTGATAATTTTATGAATGAGATCATGAAATATGTGAGTCATCGCACATTGGTAAGTGGCTCTAGAATTTTTAAGAATAGAGGCAATTTTGACATAAAAATAGGTGTCCCATTTCATGATGAAGGTAGTCTTATGTTGTTCTTTGGGAGTGATATAAATCTGATTGGGAAGAAGTATATAGAATCAAAGGTTTATCATTAGAAAGAAGATGAATTGTATGTGGATGAAGCAATGACTCTTTCATGTTATCAAAATATTTTTGACATGGATTGATCCATTCTAAATCAATAATTTTCTTTAGAAGGGAAATGATGAAGTGAATTCAATATGACATTTCAAGGACGAATCATCTCATTGCCCCAAGTTTTACTAAATAAGTATGAATGTTGAAAATAGAATGAGGAATGGGCATGTTGATGATAGCACTAATTTTAGTAGGATCAATGTCAATTCCATAAAGAGAGACTAGGAATCCTAAAAAATTGCCAAATATGACTCCAAATACACATTTTTAAGGATTAAGTCTAACTTTATATTTAAAGAGATGATAAAATATGATAGCAAGATTTAAAAGATGATTCTTATGATGTTTGGATTTAGTAATGAGATAATCCATATAAGTTTTGATAATCTTATGAATGAGATCATGAAATATGTGAGTCATTGCACATTGGTAAGTGGCTCTAGAATTTTTTAGAATAGAGGGAATTTTGACATAGGAATAGGTGTCCCATTTCATGGTTAAGGTAGTCTTATGTTGGTCTTTGGGAGTGATATAAATCTGATTTGGAATAAGTATATAGAATCAAAGGTTTATCATTAGAAAGAGGATGAATTGTAGGTGGATGAAGCAATGACTCTTTCATGTTATCAAAAGATTTTTGACATGGATTGATCCATTCTAAATCAATAATTTTATTTAGAAGGGAAATGATGAAGTGAATTCATTATGCCATTTCGAGGATGAATCGTATCATTGCCCCAAGTTTTCCTAAATAAGTATGAATGTTGAAAATAGAATGAGGAATGGGCATGTTGATGATAGCACTAATTTTGGTAGGATCAATGTCAATTCCATAAAGAAAGACTAGGAATCCTAAAAGATTGCCAAATATGACTCCAAATACACATCTTTAAGGATTAAGTCTAACTTTATATTTAAAGAGATGATCAAATATGATAGCAAGATTAAAAAGATGATTCTTATGATGTTTGGATTTAGTAATGAGATCATCCATATAAGTTTTGATAATTTTATGAATGAGATCATGAAATATGTGAGTCATTGCACATTGGTAAGTGGCTCTAGCATTTTTAAGAATAGAGGGAATTTTGACATAGCAATAGGTGTCCCATTTTATGGTGAAGGTAGTCTTATGTTGGTCTTTGGGAGTGATATAAATCTGATTGGGAAGAAGTATATAGAATCAAAGGTTTATCATTAGAAAGAGGATGAATTGTAGGTGGATGAAGTAATGACTCTTTCATGTTATCAAAATATTTTTGACATGGATTGATCCATTCTAAATCAATAATTTTCTTTAGAAGGGAAATGATGAAGTGAATTCAATAAGCCATTTCGAGGATGAATCGTCTCATTGCCCCATGTTTTTCTAAATAAGTATGAATGTTGAAAATAAAATGAGGAATGGGCATGTTGATGATAACATTAATTTTGTTAGGATCAATGTCAATTCTAGAAAGAGAGACTAGGAATCCTAAAAAATTGCCTAATATGACTCGAAATACACATTTGTAAGGATTAAGTCTAACTTTATATTAAAAGAGATGATCAAATATGATAGAAAGATTGAAAAGATGATTCTTATGATGTTTGGATTTAGCAATGAGATCATCCATATAAGTTTTGAAAATTTTATGAATGAGATCATGAAATATGTGAGTCATTGCACATTGGTAAGTGGCTCTAGAATTTTTAAGAATAGAGGGAATTTTGGCATAGAAATAGGTGTCCCATTTCATGGTGAAGGTACTCTTATGTTGGTGTTTAGGAGTGATATAAATCTGATTGGGAAGAAGTATATAGAATCAAAGGTTTATCATTAGAAAGAAGATGAATAGTAGGTGGATGAAGTAATGACTCTTTCATTCTATCTAAAGATTTTTCACATGGATTGATCCATTCTAAATCAATAATTTTATTTAGAAGGGAAATGATGAAGTGAATTCAATATGCCATTTCGAGGATGAATCATCTCATTGCCCCAAGTTTTCCTAAATAAGTATGAATGTTGAAAATAGAATGAGGAATGGGCATGTTGATGATAGCACTAATTTTGGTAGGATCAATGTCAATTCCATAAAGAGAGACTAGGAATCCTAAAAAATTGCCAAATATGACTCCAAATACACATTTGTAAGGATTAAGTCTAAATTTATATTTAAAGAGATGCTAAAATATGATAGCAAGATTGAAAAGATGATTCTTATGATGTTTGGATTTAGTAATGAGATCATCCATATAAGTTTTGATAATTTTATGAATGAGATCATGAAATATGTGAGTCATTGCACATTGGTAAGTGGCTCTAGCATTTTTGAGAATAGAGGGAATTTTGACATAGCAATAGGTGTCCCTTTTCATGGTGAAGGTAGTCTTATGTTTGTCTTTGGGAGTGATATAAATCTGATTGGGAAGAAGTATATAGAATCAAAGGTTTATCATTAGAAAGAGGATGAATTTTAGGTGGATGAAGAAATGACACTTTCATGTTATCAAAAGATTTTTGACATGGATTGATGCATTCTAAATCAATAATTTTATTTAGAATGGAAATGATGAAGTGAATTCAATATTCCATTTCGAGGATGAATCGTCTCATTGCCCCAAGTTTTCCTAAATAAGAATGAATGTTGAAAATAGAATGAGGAATGGGCATGTTGATGATAGCACTAATATTTTTAGGATCAATGTCAATTCCATAAATAGAGACTAGGAATCCTAAAAAATTGCCAAATATGACTCCAAATACACATTTGTAAGGATTAAGTCTAACTTTATATTTAAAGAGCTGATCAAATATGATAGCAAGATTGAAAAGATGATTCTGATGATGTTTGGATTTATTAATGAGGTCATCCATATAATTTTTCATAATTTTATGAATGAGATCATGAAATATGTGAGTCATTGCACATTGGTAAGTGGCTCTAGCATTTTTCAGAATAGAGGGAATTTTGACATAGCAATAGGTGTCCCTTTTCATGGTGAAGGTAGTCTTATGTTGGTCTATGGGAGTGATATAAATCTGATTGGGAAGAAGTATATTGAATCAAAGGTTTATCATTAGAAAGAAGATGAATAGTAGGTGGATGAAGCAATGACTCTTTCATGTTATCAAAAGATTTTTGACATGGATTGATACATTCTAAATCAATAATTTTCTTTAGAAGGGAAATGATGAAGTTAATTCAATATGCCATTTCGAGGATGAATCATCTCATTGCCCCAAGTTTTCCTAAATAAGAATGAATGTTGAAAATAGAATGAGGAATGGGCATGTTTATGATAGCACTAATTTTGGTAGGATCAATGTCAATTGCATAAAGAGAGACTAGGAATACTAAAAAATTGCCAAATATGACTCCAAATACACATTTGTAAGTATTAAGTCTAACTTTATATTTAAAGAGATGATTAAATATGATATCAAGATTGAAAAGATGATTCTTTTGATGTTTGGATTTAGTAATGAGATCATCCATATAAGTTTTGATAATTTTATGAATGAGATCATGAAATATGTGAGTCATTGCACATTGGTAAGTGGCTCTAGCATTTTTTAGAATAGAGGGAATTTTGACATAGCAATAGATATCCCTTTTCATGGTGAAGGTAGTCTTATGTTGGTCTTTGGGAGTGATATAAATCTGATTGGGAAGAAGTATATAGAATCAAAGGTTTATCATTATAAAGAAGATGAATTGTAGGTGGATGAAGCAATGACTCTTTCATGTTATCAAAAGATTTTTGACATGGATTGATCCATTCTAAATCAATAATTTTCTTTAGAAGGGAAATGATGAAGTGAATTCAATATGCCATTTCGAGGATGAATCATCTCATTGCCCCAAGCTTACCTAAATAAGTATGAATGTTGAATATAGAATGAGGAATGGGCATGTTGATGATAGCACTAATTTTGGTAGGATCAATGTCAATTCCATAAAGAGAGACTAGCAATCCTAAAAAATTGCCAAATATTACTCCAAATACACATTTGTAAGGATTAATTCTAACTTTAAATTTAAAGAGATAATCAAATATGATAGCAAGATTGAAAAGATGATTCCTATGATGTTTGGATTTAGTTATGAGATCATCCCTATAATTTTTAATAATTTTATGAATCAGATTATGAAATATGTGAGTCATTGCACATTGGTAAGTGGCTCTAACATTTTTGAGAATAGAGGGAATTTTGACATAGCAATAGGTGTCCCATTTCATGGTGAAGGTAGTCTTATGTTGGTCTTTGGGAGTGATATAAATCTTATTGGGAAGAAGTATATGGAATCAAAGATTTATCATTAGAAAGAGGATGAATTTTAGGTGGATGAAGCAATGACTCTTTCATGTTATCAAAATATTTTTGACATGGATCGATCCATTATAAATCAATAATTTTCTTTAGAAGGGAAATGATGAAGTGAATTCAATATGCCATTTCGAGGATGAATCATCTCATTGCCCCAAGTTTTCCTAAATAAGTATGAATGTTGAAGATAGAATGAGGAATGGGCATGTTGATGATAGCACTAATTTTGGTAGGATCAATGTCAATTCCATAAAGAGAGACTAGGAATCCTAAAAAATTGCCAAATATGACTCCAAATACACATTTTTAAGGATTAAGTCTAACTTTATATTTAATGAGATGATTAAATATGATAGAAAGATTGAAAATATGATTCTTATGATGTTTGGATTTAGTAATGAGATAATCCATATAAGTTTTAATAATTTTATGAATGAGATCATGAAAAATGTGAGTCATTGCACATTGGTAAGTGGCTCTAGCATTTTTGAGAACAGAGGGAGTTTTGACATAGAAATAGGTGTCCCATTTAATGGTGAAGGTAGTCTTATGTTTGTCTTTGGGAGTGATATAAATCTTATTGGGAAGAAGTATATAGAATCAAAGGTTTATCATTAGAAAGAAGATGAATTGTAGGTGGATGAAGTAGTGACTCTTTCATGTTATCAAAAGATTTTTGACATGGATTGATCCATTCTAAATCAATAATTTTATTTAGAAGGGAAATGATGAAGTGAATTCAATATGCCATTTCGAGGATGAATCATCTCATTGCCCCAAGTTTTCCTAAATAAGTATGAATTTTGAAAATAGAATGAGGAATGGGCATGTTGATGATAGCACTAATTTTGGTAGGATCAATGTCAATTCCATAAAGAGAGACTAGGAATCCTAAAAAATTGCCAAATATGACTCCAAATACACATTTTTAAGGATTAAGTCTAACTTTATATTTAAAGAGATGATCAAATATGATAGCAAGATTGAAAAGATGGTTCTTATGATGTTTGGATTTAGTAATGAGATCATCCATATAAGTTTTGATAATTTTATGAATGAGATCATGAAATATGTGAGTCATTGCACATTGGTAAGTGGCTCTAGAATTTTTTAGAATAGAGGGAATTTTGACATAGCAATAGGTGTCCCATTTCATGGTGAAGGTAGTCTTTTGTTGGTCTTTGGGAGTGATATAAATCTGATTGGGAAGAAGTATATAGAATAAAAGTTTAATCATTAGAAAGAGGATGAATTGTAGGTGGATGAAGCAATGACTCTTTCATGTTATCAAAAGATTTTTGACATGGATTGATCCATTCTAAATCAATAATTTTCTTTAGAAGGGAAATGATGAAGTGAATTCTATATGACATTTTGAGGATGAATCGTCTCATTGCCCCAATTTTTCCTAAATAAGTATGAATGTTGAAAATAGAATGAGGAATGGGCATGTTGATGATAGCACTAATTTTGGTAGGATCAATGTCAATTCCATAAAGAGAGACTAGGAATCCTAAAATATTGCCAAATATGACTCCAAATACACATTTGTAAGGATTAAGTCTAACTTTATATTTAAAGAGATGATCAAATATGATAGCAAGATTGAAAAGATGATTCTTATGATGTTTGTATTTAGTAATGAGATCATCCATATAAGTTTTGATAATTTTATGAATGAGATCATGAAATATGTGAGTCATTTCACATTGGTAAGTGGATCTATCATTTTTTAGAATAGAGGGAATTTTGACATAGCAATAGGTGTCCCATTTCATGGTGAAGGTAGTCTTATGTTGGTCTTTAGGAGTGATATAAATCTGATTGGGAAGAAGTATATATAATCAAAGGTTTATCATTAGAAAGAAGATGAATTGTAGGTGGATGAAGCAATGACTCTTTCATGTTATCAAAATATTTTTGACAAGGATTGATCCATTCTAAATCAATAATTTTCTTTAGAAGGGAAATGATGAAGTGAATTCAATATGCCATTTCGAGGATGAATCATCTCATTGCCCCAAGTTTTCCTAAATAAGTATGAATGTTGAAAATAGAATGAGGAATGGGCATGTTGATGATAGCACTAATTCTAGTAGGATCAATGTCAATTCCATAAAGAGAGACTAGGAATAGTAAAAAATTGCCAAATATGACTCCAAATACACATTTGTAAGGATTAAGTCTAAATTTATATTTAAAGAGATGATCAAATATGATAGCAAGATTGAAAAGATGATTCCTATGATGTTTGGATTTAGTAATGAGATCATCCATATAAGTTTTGATAATTTTATGAATGAGATTATGAAATATGTGAGTCATTGGACATTGGTAAGTGGCTCTAACATTTTTGAGAATAGAGGGAATTTTGACATAGCAATAGGTGTCCCATTTCATGGTGAAGGTAGTCTTATGTTGGTCTTTGGGAGTGTTATAAATGTGATTGGGAAGAAGTATATAGAATCAAAGGTTTATCATTAGAAAGAGGATGAATTTTAGGTGGATGAAGCAATGACTCTTTCATGTTATCAAAAGATTTTTGACATGGATTGATCCATTCTAAATCAATAATTTTCTTTAGAAGGGAAATGATGAAGTGAATTCAATATGCCATTTCGAGGATGAATCGTCTCGTTGCCCCAAGTTTTCCTAAATAAGTATGAATGTTGAAAATAGAATGAGGAATGGGCATGTTGATGATAACATTAATTTTGGTAGGATCAATGTCAATTCCAGGAAGAGAGACTAGGAAACCTAAAAAATTGCCAAATATGACTCCAAATACACATTTGTAAGGATTAAGTCTAACTTTATATTTAATGAGATGATTAAATATGATAGAAAGATTGAAAATATGATTCTTATGATGTTTGGATTTAGTAATGAGATCATCCATATAAGTTTTGATAATTTTATGAATGGGATCATGAAATATGTGAGTCATTGCACATTGTTAAGTGGCTCTAGCATTTTTGAGAATAGAGGGAATTTTGACATAGAAATAGGTGTCCCATTTAATGGTGAAGGTAGTCTTATGTTTGTCTTTGGGAGTGATATAAATCTAATTTTATCTTAAGAAACCATCCATAAGAGATAAAATTTATTAACTAGCCATGGAATCAACAAAGGCATATATTGAAGGTAGGGGGAAGTTATCCTTGGGACAAGCAAGATTAAGATTGAAAAAATCAATATAAATGCGAATAACCATAGTGACTTTCTTCTAAATGGAAAAAATGTTGAACATCCATTAAAATTAATCCAATGGTTTGATAAATTTATCATCAAGTAATTTTAATTATTTCCTTATGACATAAGGTTGAAAATTTAGGAAGAAATTTTATTTTCCTTTGATGCACAAGCTTGGCATCAGGATAAGTAATGATATTATTCGCCACTATGCTAGGGTCAATGCCAAGCATGTCCTCATAGGACCAAGTGAAGATTCAATATATTTGTCAAAGAATAATGTAAAATTATCATATTCCATAGGTGAAAGCTCTTAAGAAATTGTAATAGGTCGAGGACAAGATGAGGTACCATATTCAATGTGAGTGGTTTCTTCAATAAGCATGGCATTACCATTTTTAAAGTGATATGGTGTTTTAGGCAAGGCTAAAATTGGATTTGTTTTAGGATTGATGATAGCAAAAAATTTATTGAATCAAGGAGTTTTAGTCTTGAAATTTCTAAGTTTATGATGTTGTCAAGGAAGTTTTAGGTTCCCAAGCATGGAGTAACTCAAGAATAGGTTCATCACTAGGTAAGGTAGTAAGAGGACCATAATATTCAAAATATACTTCAAGATATAAAATTTGATTGCCATGGTCATCATATTTAAAATAAACCTAATAAACATTAGTTGCCTTGGCATCAAGCATAATGGAAGGAGTATAAGAAGTATATGGAATATATGAGGTGGGTATATTAGTAGATTCAATGATGGGAGAAGGATTGGATACAATGATTAGATCCAAAGGTGTAGGAGATTTCAAAGGTTTGGAATGTATAATTTATTTTACCACCCAAGGAGTATCAATAAGAGGAGGATTGATGGGAGGTACATGACCCTCAATATCTAAAGGGTGATTCATAGAAATGCTATACACATCTTGATTAAAATCATGGATTTGGTCTAAAGTTTTTTGTTAGTGTTAGACATCCAAATATCTAAATTGAGCTTAGACCATGATATAGTTGTCATCGTATGTTGGATAAATTATAAAATCTTGAGGATCAAGGGGAGTTTTAGAAGGTGAAATCTCAATATTGTTAAATGTACGAGGAGACATGATGAGAGTATCCTAAAATAATTTAACCACTCTAAAATCATTGCAAGTGAAGGCATCTTCTGGTAAATAAGGCTCTTGAGCATTGTATGGAGGGGGAAATCATTAATCTCATCAATAAGAGGAACAATATAGTTTATTTCTAATAGAGTATGAATCCATTATGAAATATATGGAGGAAAATTGGTAGTATTGTAAGTGTGTTACAATTGATTGGGCTCATCATCATCATAATCCACAAGAGTAACTTGTAGATCAAGACTCATGTTGATGAACTCAAGTAAAGGAAAATTGTTAATCATAGGGTTTATAGGAATATGATATTGAGGTTTAGGATTAGGAAGCTATATACTCTATGGATTGGGATAAACTTAATGCTTGTACCATTTTCCATTATGTAATAATTTAATACATTGACTACCATAATATATAATGGCTCACATTCGATGTGTCCATGGATGACCAAGAAGGATATTATAAGATAAAGGGAGATCAAGGACCATAAGCTTGGTTTTAATGCTCTTATGTCCTATGGTTAATGGAATCCATATACAACCAAGTGGAATTTGATTAATATTATCAAAACCATCACAAGTAAGACAAGTTTGCTTGAGATGATCCTTGTTGTAACCAAGTTATTGTATAAGCCACAAGGATGTCACATTAATACTAGAGCCTTCATAAACTAAGACTTTCTAAATAAGAGTAGTATTAATGTCTATTTTAATAAAGAGTGGGGGATCATCAACACAAAAAAGAATTTCATCATTGATCATGTCCTCTTCACGAAACTCAATGTAAGGTTTGGAAGAGGGACACGAGGTTTCAATAGTGTTGACATTAGTAGGTTGATAATTAATAGAAGGTGGTTATTCATCAATGGAAGATGAATCATCAATTTTTTAAGTTGTTTCATAGGGAATTTATGATGATATGATGAAGTGAAAACCAACTCCATGAGAGGAATCCTACAAGGCATAAATTTGAGTTCTTAAATAAAATTCCAATGAGATTTAGAAGAACCGACATGAGTTTTAGAAGGTAAGTTATTTTTGGAAGGTATAGATGTGGTTGGAGGATCAGAAGGAGGAAGTTGTTCCTCAAGTGCTTCCAAATCAATAGTGGTGGTAGTATTATATTTAAGATTTTTTTATTCTAAATATGAATTTTTAGGCTTAGCAATAGGATCTTCATGAACTATTTTATGATGATAATTGACCTTGGCAATGTTGACATATTGAGAGTTATTATAGTATAAGTTATAATCGGTGTTAATGGCACAAACATCCTTAGCATTTTATTGATTATTTGAAGAATATTTTTGGTTATTAGAGGTAGAATCTTTGAAATTTTGTCATTTTTGGGAAGCAATAGTGTGTTCTTGATGATGAATATTGATCATAGCTTCATGATTGAATGAATCACCAAACATATAAGAGACAAAAAATTTATTGAGCCCTCTACAAGATTTATGAGAATGCCTAATGTTGGCATGAAACCAAAAAATTAGATTACAGTTATAACACTTAGGAATAGAATTGGGATAGATGAAAGGTTTTAAGGATGGTAAAAATTGTTTCATTTTCTAAACTAAAAGAGGTGTATGAGAAGGTGAAGGAATATCAGTCTTGGGAACTCCTCATTTGGTTTGTGGAACATTACTAGTGATAGCATTAGATGTTTAGAAAGATACTTTAATAATTTTAGGATTAGGTTTGAATTATTTCATAAGAAAATCTTGACACTTATCTTGATCAAGGGCTTCATTAAGTGTTTTAGGAGCAAAGGTTTGAACCTTATATTAGAGAGTAGGAGTTAAAGCCATGATAAGGAGTTTCAATAGGTTATCATCATTCATGTTATGATCAGCTTTATGAGTTAAAGATTTACATATTTTAATAGGGTCATGATTTGATTATATTGGAGAATTTTTAGCATTGATGAAGTGGTTAAGACAATTTTTAGGAAGATCTTTATGTTGAAACTCTTTAACCAAAGGATTAACCAAATCCTCAAGTTGCCAAATAGAATGTTGGGGTAGCTAATTATACCATTCTAATACATCACTGGTGAAAATTTTGACTAAGATTTTAGTAGTGGTGAATGTATTATTTTGGATTCATTCTTTGTAAAGGTTGTTAAAGGATTTAAGAAATGAGGCAGGGTCTTTAGTCCCATCATATTTGATACTTGGAGATCTGTTATCAATATCAATAGAAATAATGAAGTGAGATAAAGGCTAATTTTAAATGGTTTGAAGCATCTTTATATTCATTATGGGTTGAGGAATAGCATTACTTGAGTCATCCCTAAGAGGTGGAGGGAGATAATTAGGATTAGCTTGAGGATGAATAGTTGGAGCTTGATTAGCCACATCGATTAAGTATTGTTGAAGTTGCATCATTTGGTTAGTATTATAATTTTTCATAATGTTTAATTTTTAAATGACTTGGGATAATAGTTGGATCATATTGGGAGGTGGTTTGGTGTTTTTAGGAGTAGTCCCCATATTGGTATTAGGGAGAGGATTGGTAGAAGAAGGATTAGTGGGATTGTAATTTAAACTTGTATCAATCACTCCCATATTAGTTTGAAGATTTTGAAAAGTCTATTGGTAAGTATAGAAAGTATTAGATACATTGAATTAATCTTGAGGTGTTATGTACACCATATTATAGTTCATAGATGAAGGAGGAGAAGAGGTACCCCAAGATTGATGGTGCTCTTGGGAGGAAAAAAGAGGAAGATATGAACATCCCAAATAGTACCTAAATGGATTCAAGATATCCAAGAAGATTTTGATAGGATATTTCATTTTGACTAAATAGAGATGAATAAAATTCAAAATTAGAAGGATAAGGAATTATATTTACAAATAGGGAAAGTAGAATACAGTACAGGGTCGACTGGGTTAATCCAGTATAGAAAAAAGGGCCTATAAACTATACAAGGTTGACTGGGTTGATCTAGTATAGTGAACAAAGGTAATAACAAGATGGAAAAGGAGTTAAAAACTATACAAGGTTGATTGGGTTGATCTAGTATAGGGAATAGGGGTTGAAAAATATACAAGGTCAATTGGGTCGATCTAGTATAGCAGACAGGGAGAAAGAGCAAGATGATAACAATTTATGAATTGAAACAAGACAATTTTTTTAGTTAATCTAGGAAATTAAGAGTTGAAAGGAAAAAAATAATCAATTAGATTAACACTGGTCAATCCAATTGAAGCTCACAAAATAAAACCTTACACTAACACTAGCTAATGCAAGTTTTTACACACATAATTGAAAAAAGAGTAAGCAAACAACTTGAAAAGTAAATCTAACTAATTGGTCAACCTGATTGTCAATTAGATTATTAAGAATGATTTTAAAATGTGATTGTAATTTGGATATAATCAAGGTACTAGATAGCAATCTAAAGATGGTTTTAGATAGTTCAGGCTAAAAGGGACTATAGTGGTAATGATATAGGCTTCATAGTGGGGCCTACCCCCTCATTTGACACACCATAATGATTACGGTGTCAAGTGATTAGACAAAATATACCATTAACCATTATTTATACTTGACCAAAGCATCAAGTCAGCTTCCCCTTGGTGATAAAATCCAAGTAGGTTATCCTAGGGAAGACAAAATGTTAAGGTGCTTGTTTATGTTTTGCGATTTGGTCATGTGTGCATAAAATTGAAATAGTGAAACTAAGTAATTAATTAAAAATCTCATAATTAAATTATGTGAACTATTCTAATCATGCAAACAATAAGAAAATAAGTGTGTGAACTAATTACTCGTAGATGTGATGTTAATTTGAATTTGAAACAAGTTATAGTGGTGACACTATATGCACAAAATATAGAATAGGGTCAACAGGGTTAAAGCAATACTATGGAAGCAAGGTCTAAAATTGAATTAGGTTGATAGTATCAATCTAGTTATTTTAGATATCACATAGAACACTGAACTAGGTTGGAAGTGTCGATCTAGTTGATTGTGCAAGGGTAATTTTGAAGACTACAAACTATGAAATGAAAGACAAAAAAGAAAGAAATATAGAAGTAAAAAGGAACCTTGGTGGATCATAGATGTAATGAAGAATATTTTTAATGAATAACTTTGAAGTGTGCTTGAAAAACCTATAAACTAGGTCGACATAATCAATCAAGCTATAAAGGAACCTTCTAAAAAAGTGTTGAAACTATAAGGGATTGATTGGGTCAACCTAGTAGGTTGAATTGTGTGTCTAAAATTTTATAAACCTATACTATATTGACTAGGTCAATCCATTTGTATATTCTTGTAGCCTATGTAAAGAGATAAAAAGTTAGGTCGACATAATCAATCTAGTATGTCAAAAAATATGATCAAAATAAACAAAATAAGTGAAGGAAAAAGTGAACAAATTCTACAAGGGTTATTTCATGTTGGGTTCACCAAAATGTATATAATCAAAAATGTATCATGTCTATAAATTAATCCTAGATCAGATAAGATAGATCATACCTACACTTACAATTGGGGATACACTTGTTAAGCAAGAGCATGACCAATATGGGGATCTACTAGACCTAATTAGGGGATCCCTTATATCACTTGTCACAACACATCATGCTAGGAAGGGTTCTAAAGACTACAGTATAACATAATCATGATACAGTCCTAATGGAGTCTTAAGGTTTAAATCATTCACTTATACTAATAGCAAGAAACTAAAATCTTTTAGTGCACACCAAAGATTATGGCACAAAGTGGGGGTTAGAAATAAATAAAACAAACATTTATATGAAATTTCAATTAAATTAATTATGAGTAACACCCTAATACATAAAATATGAAAGATAGTATTATTTGAGCCAAACTTATGCTACTTCTATCTACTAAAAGAGAGGAAAACAAATTTAAAATATACTTACCTGAATGTGAACTCATCAAGACTCAATCTTTCCCTTGTCTAAAGGGCCTTTTTAAGAGGTTTTTATGGTTTTTAGGGATCACTAAGAAATACCAAATCATCAAAGACTTATCTAGAAGACTAGATTCTCCAAAATAAGACACCTAAGCTAAGTCTCCTCAAGTAGAATGGTGGAAGAGTATATTGTAAAGAAGCATGAGTGAATAATAACTCTTGATTGTACATATGAATAATTACCAAGATGATCTTGTATATATAGGTGTATCTTACCCTAAATCCTTCTAAGAATGTCAACTGTGCACGGTCAACCCAGTCAACCTAGTGTATTTTTTAGGATAATTTACCAAGTCTAAGCTAGGTCAACTAAATGAATAACAAGCTAAGAAATTAAAAAATACCCCTAATGTGTACTAGGTCAACCTAATTAACTCAGTACAAATAATATTCCAAAAGGATTTTAAGACAAGAAAAGGAGGAATGAAAGAGGAAAATATTGGACGAATACTCAAGGGAGGATAAATAGCTTAGGGAATGGTTTTGGGATTTGGTTTTTAAAATTGCCAAAGAATTTAGTTTCTTATTTTGAATATTTCAAAAAAGTTTTTGCAACACTTTTCCTATAATCTCAAGCATGATATTTCAATGGTAGATTTAATGCAAGCCAAACAGAAGGCTGGTGAAAGCTTCGCAAGTTATCTATAATGATGGAAAATGCTTACTGATAAATTCACCCATAGTTTACTAGACAAGTAATTAGTTGTTATGTTTACCAAGAATTTCCATAATGATATAACTTACCATATGAAATTATAGTGTGCACACACTTTCAAGTAAATATTTGACAAAGGTTTGTTGATTAAAAGAGACCTTATTAACAAAGGGATCATCAAGATTACCTCATAAAATCAAAACCAAATTATAAACCAAGGAAATGGACAAAACCAAAATTAGAACTAAGTCCAATTGCAAGTGTCACAACTAACACAGGCTAATAATTATGAAAATTCCAAACCATTCAATCAAAACAAGAATGTTATTTTAATTAGAGTAACTAATTCATGACATGTACAAATGGTATAAATGCCATCTACTCAACCTACACTACATATACAAATTACTCCTAATGAGCCACCTCTTTAGAAAACATAGCAAGTACAATAGCCAAGACCAGTGCAATAAATGTAATAACCTTTAACTTTACAAACCCCCACTCTAAATAGAACTATGGCCACTCACCATGATTTTAGTAACCTTGTATAACCTATCAAATTCATGTTTTGAAAACTTGTCATCATTAATCTAATTAGTTGGCCTATTCTAAAACACTATCTTGAGGGCATTCTTTATCCATATTGGTACCAAAAAAATGAATTCTATGAGTATCATCAGGTTAATACACATAATTTGTGTCATTGTACACAAATCAAACATATTATTCACAACATGTTAGAAAATAGGGAGATAACATTCGATAATGGGGCTTATACATCCAATCAGGACCTTGGTATCTATCAAAACCCCTTTCCATAACATAATAACCAACAATAATAACAAAAATAAAGGCCATCACAATAACAACAACATTATCAACAGTTGAGACAAAACCAACAATAGAACCAATAACATCAACTGAATGGATGGAACCAAGGCTAGAATGATTCTAGAAAATAATAGACTTACAATATAATTGTACAAGACTATAACAAGGTTGTAGGCCATATTTATGGAGGTCATATTTCCACCATTTCCATCAATTTAAGACCAAATACCACTCAAATAAGACCATTAATAATCAATTCCAACAAGCTAACCCATGTTGGTGATCCTTCCTTGACCTAGGACTGCATACAAGCATACCAAAAAATAAGGATTACCACCTTTATAGATCATATTGATAACTCATCCTTACCTCATGACCACACACAAGTGCACTGGTAATCAAGACATATCCTATCGAGTCCCCCACCACCATCATTTGGTAGTAATAATGGTCTTTTATCTAATCCTAATTATGTCATCACAACTCAATGATTGAATATTACCATACTAGGCTCACAACCATTAACCACTTCACCCATCCAAAACACTATTATGTCTAGGAATAATCCATTTACCACTATACAAGATAAGATGTTTGATATTTTGGAACAATTATATAATATGCCTACATAAATTTCTATATTGGATTTGTTGTGTATGTACACCATCCATAAAAACATCTTAACATAGTTCCTTGGCCAATCTCAAGTTCCTAATGACAAATTTCTAGACAAATTTCAAGCTTTGGGTGGACATGTATCCCCATACCAATAATTAACCTTTGACCAAAGTGATATATCATCTCTTGTCCCTCTGCATAAAAATCCATTGTACATCAAAGTTGTCATAAGGTATCATAAAGTGAAATGTGTCCTCATAGACAATGGATCGGGTCTAAATATTATTTCTCTAAATCTCATCAATCTTCTTGGGTACTCCACAACTGATCTCCAACCAAAAATGATCACAATTAATGCCTATGATAATGAAGAATAGGAATCACAAGGTACCATCAGCTTACCAGTTATCATAGGACCCTTGACCCATGATACATTATTCCATGTGTTAGAACTTGATTTGTCATATAGTATGCTTTTGGGTAGACCTTAGATACATGAAATTCATGCAATACCTTAAACATTGCACCAATGTATCAAGTTCTCCCATTCAAGTATGGAGGTTACTATCCATGGAGATTTACAACCATAAAAACATTGAAAGCATTTGGAGGTTGAATATCAAAGCTATAACTACCATTTTATCTTGAATCTAGCTCTTAAGGAGAATAAAGGAAAGGAAATACTTTTTAATTCCCTAGAGGCCAATTTTATTGACCTAGATACCCTTGATTCATTATCCTACATGTTGCCTCTTAAAATGTCTAATCATTATACCATCTCAGCTAATGGCCCAAGAGAATATGTGACCCATGCTACATTCCATATTTCTAATCTTCCATAGAACCCCAAGTCCTATGGAAGATCTAAATCCAAACCACCTTACATAGAATGGCAAAGAAATGGAAAAGGTAAAATACATAGTCCAACACCTATCATTTTCATACTAGCCATTGGCTAAGAATAGGACCCACTTACAGATGATGAATCTTGGTTGTATAATGACAAACTAGCTGACTGTTACCTAAATTCCAAGTACCCCATTTCAAAAAAGTCATAGAGAAGCACACCTATTAAGGAGGAGACCTTGGGCTAAATTAACAAGTTTCACTTTAGACAATTTCTATCACTCGTTATAAAGGAACATATGGTCTTGGATTTAAACCACCTGAGGGTGAACATATGTTCCTTATTCATGTTTTAATGATAATGACTAGTGATGATGATGTTGATAATGAAGTATAGTCTGATCATAGCCCCTTTGATGACCTGGTTAATAAAATTTTTTTTGATACCAATGCCATATTTATCCTTAGACTAGTTATTCACCATAATCCATTTCATTTATATTATCCTTAACTTATAGACTAGGACTAACAAGAATCGATAGTGCCTGTCGATGAGTTTTAGAATGATGAGCTCTTCTATGATTTTATATGCTTAAGGGACAATGTTTCATTGGGAGACCATAAAAAAGGGTTATCAATCAATTTGGATCCTTAATCTTATTTTTAATAATGGGTGAACACCCTTAGCCACAAATAATTAAATAAAACATTGAGGTCCCAAAGTGAAGACCTCTTCAAGGCACTTTTGGACTAGGGAAATAGTAAAGAGAAAGGCCAATATAATGGTGAAAACCTATTTCAAGTTTTATTATATGTGGGTGTTCAACCTTACTCAATCATATCTTAGGAGACCATAAATGACAAACTTGCCTAGGATTCTAGTTCAGTTTTGAAGAACAACAGGCTTTTGATAGAATCATCCAATAATTCCCAATAGTGTTTGTCACATAGCCATCCCTACCATTGGGATATTTTGATACTTTATACCTAATATAATTTAAGGAGCTAGTCCAAGATGAGGACTCTACCATTTAAATCTAATTTAAATCTTTACCAACCATTCTGGATGATGGTTTGAGTCTTCTTATCGAGGACACTACATAATTTAACATCAAGACTCTAGATGACCTAAAATGGATCAAATTTGGTGAGCCCCTCACTTAGGAGGAACATGAAGTCTTTATATCCCTTTTGATGGAATTCGTTGATATATTTTCTTGGGCCTACTCAGACATGCTAGGTTTAGACCTCACTTTGGTTATACACCACCTTATGGTACATCCTGATGCCAAACTTGTAAAACAAAAATTGTGAAAAATGCATCCTTACATTTTTTATTAGTAAAGAAAGAGTTGGAAAAAATCTAGAAATTAGGATGTATTCTACTAATCAACTACTCAAAGTGGATCTCAAATGTTGTGTGAGTCAACAAGAAGTTAGAAAGAATCAAGATCTACACTAATTTTTG
This sequence comes from Torreya grandis, assembly GCA_037957365.1. Taxonomy (NCBI): domain Eukaryota; kingdom Viridiplantae; phylum Streptophyta; class Pinopsida; order Cupressales; family Taxaceae; genus Torreya; species Torreya grandis. The sequence continues at coordinate 5,697,369 of JARHVA010000158.1, read as the reverse complement.
AGACATAAATAAAGCTTGCCCCAAAGATGACTTTCTTCTACCAAACATTGACATAATTATCGACTCTATAATGGGTTATGAAATGCTTTCAATGATGGATATATTCTCATGATACAACCAAATCTAGATTGTGCTAGAAGACCAACATAAAACAACATTCACCACACCATGGGGAATGTTCTATTATTAGGTTATGCCATTTGGTCTCAAAAATGTTAGAGCCACATACCAAAGAGCCATGACAATCATATTTCATGATATGATTCATGACATTATTGAAGACTACATCATTGAAATCTTAGGTAATCAAATACCAAGGCTAATCATCTAATAATACTATGAAGGATATTTGAAAGACTGCCTAAATACAAGGTCTAATTCAATCCTAAGAAGTGTGTTTTTGGAGTTACTTCAAGAAAATTGCTTGGCTTCATTGTTTCTTGTAGAGACATTGAAGTTGATCTAACCATTATAGAGATACCACCACTAACCAATTTGAAATAACTCCATAGTTTATAAGGAAAGATATAATCCATTAGACATTTAATCTCTTAATTGGCAGACACATGCCATCCTTTTACATGTTTACTAAAAAATGGTGTCACATTCCATTGGGATGATGAATGCCAAATTTTTTTCCAAAAATTGAAGGATTATTTATCAAATCTACGTATTTTATTACCACTAATGTTAGGAAAGCCATTTTTACTATATTTATCAACTACAAACAAATACTTGGGGGCACTTCTCACTAAGCATGATGTTAATGGAAAAACAACATGTCATGTACTATCTAAGCCATAGATTGGTCACTTATAAGCACAATTATACACCTATTGAAAAAGCCTATTTAGCTATAATCTTCACAACTCAAAAACTATAATATTATAGTTGAACAATAAGACCATAGTCATTTCCAAAGTAGATCTGATCAAGTATCTACTATATAGAACATATTTATAAGTCCATATGGCTAAATGGATCATGTTGTTGAGAAAATTTGAGATAGAATATATCAATTAAAAATACATCAAGGGATAGGTCCTTGCATATCATCTTGCTGAAGTATCCCTTGTAGATACAAAGCCACTAAAATTATAATTCCTAGCCAAATCCATTATGACCATCATTGAAACACCTCTTGATAATTATAACTAGAAAATATATTTTGGTGGATCATTCACAGTACATGGATTAGGGGTAGGCCTTTTATTCATTACACTATAGGGGGATCTAATCCCTTGATCATTCTAGATTAGCTTTCCTTGTATTAACAACATGGTCAAATATGAATCACTCATTAAAAGGATTCATCAAGTTATACAATGAAACATACCACATCTAAATATTTATGGTGATTTTTAGTTAATCATCAATCAAGTTATGAACCATTTTTAGACCAAAGATGATAAGCTAGTACCATACAAGGCCATGGTTGACACTCTCAAATAAAATATTTTTGATATATAATTTAAACATATACCAATGGCCAATAATAGAATAGCATATGCCATATCCATCATTGGATCTTTGATTCATCATATAGACATGGTAAAAGAATACCAGTTTCTCATTAAAAATCTACTAATGCTAGCTCATGAACCTTCAGCCATCACAATGATCTATGATATTATTGGTCCCAACTCTATATGGTATTCATAAATTTATATATATCTTCGTGACCACATTATTCCACTAGACCTATCCTTGAAACAATATAAGGCCTTTATCCTCCATGCCACATGTTATACCTTACTTAGAACAACCCTTTACTGTCATAGGTTTGATGGAACTCTAATTAATTAAATAACTTCAATAGAATATAAATTAGAATTATGATAAGTTTATGGAGTATGTGGATCACACATAAGCATATATATCCTATCTAAAAATTTCTTACATGTTAGGTACTATTGGCCAATGATGGATGCAAATATAGCTGTGTATGTGAAAAAAGTGCAATAAATATCAAAGGCATGCCAATCTGATTCATTCCCTAACCAAGAATTTGAAACTAATTCTTAAACCATGGCCATTTGATATACTGGGCCTTGATTTCATTAGGAAGATAAACCTCACCTCATCCAATGGCCATAAGCATATCCTTATCATCATCAAATATTTCACTAAGTGGGTTGAAGTTATACCCCTCACATAATAAGAAATAAAATTTATAAATTCATTTTAAACCACCTCATTTTCCACTATGTTACCCCTTTTGATATTATATTTGATAATGGTGGATCATTCAAAAGTAAGGATGTCAAATTGTTGTGTCAAGTACAAAATTACTCAACATTTTTCCACAACATATTACCCACAATGTAATGGCTAAGTATAAGCATCTAGCAAAACCATTTTCAACATCCTTAAAAATATTATCAATGATGTCAGCCATGATTAACACCTCTAAATATTTTGTGCCCTCTGGGGATACCTTACCAACTATCGTACTCTAATAGGAGCCACTTCGTATTCACTAGTTTATTGCACTAAGGCCATTTTTCCCATTGAGGTTGAATTACATTCTTTATACATCTCTTTAAATCATATCCTATATGATGAAGATTATAGATTAGCTCACCTATAAGAAATATAACTAATTGATGATAAATGCATGGCCATAGTAAATAATCTTCAACCATACCAGAACCAAATCCATGGCCACTACAATCGATGCGTTAAACATAGATAATTTGAGCTTGGTGATCTTGTCCTTAAATAAAATCAATAAAATACCATGGTTAAGAAAAAACATAAAGGCAAGTTCAAACCTAACTATATAGGCCCTTTCATCATTGTTGAAAACTATGGCATTGGAGCATATAGGCTCACTACACCAAATAGGGATGAACTTAATGAGCCAATGAACATTATGCACCTCAAGCATTACTTCATTTGAGAGACCTAGTGTATTGTCTATGAGACCCATTTTAGTTGTACCATAATATCAACATTCTCCTTATTCGCCAAAGTTATCCCACATACAAAACATTACCTAGATCTTGAGTGAGAAGCCAAATAGAGTCCTAGTTGGAGAGAGTGATCCAATGGTGGAAGGAACAAAAAAACTTCATGATCTTGTCACTTATCACTTGCAAGATTTTGAAACACTTTAAGTAAGCTTAAAGTGTGAATTTGGTGATATTAGGGAACCAAACCATCATATCATGTCATGAAATAATGAATAGGTCAGTTTGGTTATACATTTCATAAGTGTACTTAGGCAGCCAACCAAAGTTGAAGGAATGCATAAAAATGATTTTTTTTCATGCCAAGGTCATCTCTTATAAGTTTGATTTTTTTTTGAGTTTTATATCTCAAGATATAAGTATTTAAAAATTATCTAGTAATTTAGGACATGATTATAGAAATCAAGTTAAAGCAATATCAAATAGCCATTTGGATTTAAAAATCCTTAATAAGCTTCAAGTTGAATTCAATGATGACAAGTGGCATGATCTCAAAGGCCAATATCAAAGATCAATGAAATGTGGGAAATCTCACAAAGTCAAAAAGTTAAAAAATATCTATGGTGCATGTTTAATCATGAAATTAAAGATCCAATGACTAGCTTGAGGTCAAAAGGTCAGAAGATCCTCTGAACAAACATGATAAAGATAAGTGTCTCAATCACAATGATCTCCTGAGTAAATCGATGGAGTGTATTTGATCAAGCAAAAGTATATCCAATGGAATGCATTCAACCACATGGATGCATATCAATGGAGTAGGCAAAGTCAAAAGGTCAACAAATCTTGAGAATGAATTTGAGGTCACCACATGGTGCAAGCATGTTTAATTATAGAAATTGATAGCTAGGTCCATAGAAATCACATGCAATTTCCAAGTTTCATAATCTCAAATACAGATCATTTATCAATGGCCAATATTGAATGTCAAATATAGGAGACTTCTAAGGAGATCAACAAAGTATATTTGATCCAATTCCTAGATTTCATAAGATGAGGACACATGTCCAGATTTTCAATGGTCATATGTTTTAAATAAATAGCAAAGTAGAGAAGGAATGCAACATAGGCAAACATATTAGATCAATGGATTTTTCTACCCAAGCACATAAACATAGAAATTTAATATCAAATGTGATCTAGGTTATAAGAACAAAGCTTAAAAATTCATAAGGCCACCATTAAAACTTTGTCCTATGTAAGGGGTCTACTCAGTCAGGTTATAAATATTGTCTTGGGGTTGAATTATGTTATGATCATGATCAAGAGACTAAGTAGCCTATGGATCTCCATTATAATCATATCTATATGAAAAATAATAAAGGAATTGGTTTTAATCTATAGTGAACCTATGTTCAAGTTCGAAGTAGGGGCAAAGTTGTGATTATGAAAAGAGTGTCTTATCTTTCGACATAGTCATATCCTCAATAAATAGTTACCTAAAGCCGCTTAAAGCAGACATAGTCATGGCTCTACAAAGTTCAAGGATATGTATATTTTTTATTTATAATGAATCCAAGTGGAGGGTGTTGTATATTTCTAAGGAGGATAATTTGGTGATTGGGGAGTGCAAATGGATCTTTCAATGCATTCTTATGCTCTTTAAATATTTTTTTCTTTCTTAGCAAGATCATGACTCATCATCCTCAAAAACTTCTTATCTTTTAGTATGTTTCTAAACTAATAAGAGGTCTTGAATACTATTATATCTAAGAGGGGTTAGTTTTATGATGAAAGATTTGTCCTGATTGGATCAAAGTGTGGTTGAGAATTCTTAAAAGGTAGTGGTGGTTCATTTATTGATTTGGGATTACATGCTACTTCCCTTTTTTATTCTCCCTTTCTCATATATCTCCCATTTTTCCCCATAGGGGATACTCATTAAAACTCTTATAAAAATGGGGAACTCTCATTTTATAAGGATAAACCTTGTCAAAATTTGTAAGAACTACCTCTTGAATCAATAATACTAATTTTTTACCTATCTCTTGCCTCTAAATTGTGTTTAGTAAGCTTGTGCATGATGGAATTATGGAGTGTCTTCCATGTCCATTTTCCTTATTTCTTACCTATTTTAGGTATTTTCAATCTATTTATAAATTTGAACTTGTTTTCTTTCTACCATTGATGAATTTTTGGTGTGAATCTTAGAAATCCTCTTTGCTTCATTCATACTTAGTGAGCCTAATTCATGAAATACTTATGCAAATTAGCTATTTTATGAGGTTATGTGGGAAATAATTAACTTATACTTAATTAGTTTTTGTTTAATATTATGTGAGTGTCTATTTAAACTTGTTACATCACCTTTTTTATCTCTCTTAGTTTCCCTATACCCCTTCTCTATCCCTTTCCCAATCAAGAACATTAGTTTAGGTGATCGATCAAGAGGAAGTTAGCCTTCTTGAGAGGTTCAACCTCACTATAGGATACCCAAATATTGAGGTTGATCCCATTATGTAGACTGGTTAGAGAGATCATAAATAACTCCCTCCAAGGGTGAAGATTAAGCCTACAATAGTTTATATCACATTTGGTGGGACCACTTCCAAATAAGATTGGTCTAGTTTGATGCATATTTGATCAATTTGTAGTAGTTATAGTTTTCATCTTTCAATATCTAGTGACTCCAAAGAACACTCAACATTATAGTGTATAATAGTAACTATCTTTGATGCCAAAGGTGACTATAAGATCAAATTATAGAGGTATCCCTTTTAAATTTGTTGAATTACCTTTAAACTTAGTAAAAAGGTTAATATTTGCTAATACTCATCTATATAAAGGAAATTTTCCTCCTAAGCCAATTTTAAAATCTACCTCTACAAGAAGATCTTTATTAGGCCCTTTCATTGCCATGGTAGCCCTTAGAGCTTTTCCTTTTATGGATTTCAATGGTCAAAGTCCTTTAGACTTCAACTACTATGACCCTATCCCAGTGACAACTCTCAAAAGTGTGACCTACTTAATGGGAGACAATTATAAAACCCCTTCTAAGCACCTCAGAGATATAGCTAATGTTTACAACATTCATCACATAAATGAAGAAAATGTGGCCATCAAATTGTTGCACATATCTTTCAAAGGTAAATCCTTGGACTGGTATAGAAACCTCACTACTAACTCCATCACATCATGGGATCATTTTGGTGATGCCTTGTGTAAAAGGTTTGAAGACAAAAGTGACAAGTTTTCATTTGTAGAATAGTTAACCACAATTAAGTGGGCCCCTTATGAAATTATGAAAGATTTCAACACAAGGTTTCAAAAGACATGGGATAAAATTCTAGTCTCTATTAAGCTTACCCCAAGCTTTTATTTCCTCTACTATTTGAAATCCCTCAATAGTGATATTGTAGTAATGATTTAATCTATGGGAGGAAATACATTACCAGATGATTATAATGTGTCAATCAGAGTAGAGAATAGTCTAGTACAATGTTAAGCTTACACCTAGACCACCAATGCCTATATTTCTTGAGATTCAACCACCTCTTATTGATATTTATTCCCATGATATCAGTCCACCTATGACAACACTTGTTACCATACCTACACCAAATAAATAAAAGGATTTAACTAGTCAATCTAGTGATTCCCAAGAAAATAAGAATTTTTAAGAGCTTAAGAGCATGTTTCAATCCTTTGGAAATGAATTAGTGAATGTCAAGAGGTAGTAAGCCCAATTTAGTAGACCTTATCAAGCTCCATATCAACTTTAAAAATAATACTATCAAGCCAATAGGCCACCCTACAAAGGAAATTTCCAAGGACAAGGCCAAGGATAGGGGTAGTCTAACTATACTAGACAAAATAATTATAATCCAAATGATATAAGCACCTCTAATACTTTGGTCCCTACTTAGAACAAAAATTCATAAGAAAGTGAGGGTATTATGACTTAGAATTAGTCTTTTTGTCAATCCATCATCCCAAACACTATGTTCAATCAAGATTTCAATTACCAATGGCATCAAGGTGCTAGCTATGGATTTAATCAAGATCTCATGACTCAAAAAATAGAAATACCTATGATGACAAAATTGGGAGAGCCTCAACAAGGCCAAGGATATTATGAAAGATAAAAGTAGTTGGATGCTATAATGGTTAATTATGAACAAGAAGAATGTTATGCACTCAATTAGTAGGATAATTCTATCCAAGCATACATTACAATGTCAACTAATACAAGTTTCAAGAGAAGGAACATGGATGGTAACTAAGAAATAGTCAAAGAGCCTCCTACTACTACTACTCCATTACTATCAAATCCAAGTGAGCTAATGTTGCTCCAAAGGTTCCAATATCTCTAAGGAATAAGAACCAAGGGAATGCCTTTATACCCCAAAACTCACAAGTTCAAAGTATAGTTCCAGCTCCTAAAGTACAACCAAAGGTTGGTGGCTTACCCATAAATATTATGGAGTAAATGAAGAAGTCCAGTGTGAGTGTGTCAATGTGGGATGTGATTTTCATGCCTAGTTAGGTAGATATCCTTCAAGAAGGATTGTAAAAGATCAATGTTTTTGAGAAGCCACCAAGCAAGGAAAATGTAGTTCTCACCAATGCCACCAAGGGACCTAATGAAGGGAAATTAAGTAAAGTGGTCAAACCTCCTCCCTTCTACATTTATGTGATCATTGGTGACTCCTTGGTATATAAATGTGTGGTAGATAGTCAGGAAAGTACCATAGTAATGCCAAAGTCAATAACAGATAGGCTTGGTTTGAAGTATGATCCCAAATCTAAGGGAGTTTTGTAGTTTGATGGAGCTTCCACCAAACCATTTGGTATTGTTAGAGGTCTCAACATCACCCTGCATGATTATCCTAGTGTTTTAGTGGCCCAATATGTGTTGGTTCTAGATGTGCCTCCTCATTTTTCTCTATGCTTATCCATAGATTTTAGGCAAAAATTAGGGGTTATATAGTAGTATATTGGTCTTACATGGCCTTAAAAACAAGGTATGGGACCAAAGTGTCCATCAAAGATGAGCCTATTACACAATTTCACATTGATCCTTATGGGATAGATATCTCAAACATCAATTGTACCATCCTAAATGAAGGTGATCACCTGATTGGTCAAGAGCTAAACATGCATCCTAAGGAGATACCTGATATGTTCTTGGATGAGATATGGAGTGAAAATAATATAATTTAATCCTTATAAGGTGTTGAGGAAAGAGACATGGGATTATACTTCTTTCATGAAGAGGATCAATCCATGCCATCCCTAACTAGGCCATATGAAGAAACTAGTGTTTATGAAAATTATTCTTTGATGGCTTAAGGAGCAAACATGGGGTAGGTGTAGGTGTAATGTTATTATCTCCCTCTAATGATAAATACTTCTCTTTGTATATATTTCAATTTAGTTTCTCTTGTAATGTAGTTGAGGATGAAGTCCTTATCCATGGCCTTTATTGGGATAGTAAGAGAGGAATAAATAAATTGCAAGTATATGGGAATAGTGAACTAATGGTACATCAGGTCAAAGGATAGAATATCACAAAGAACACCTTGATGAAATCTTATAATCATAGAGTGTGGGATATACTTGATGATTTTGAGGCCATTAACATACAATTAGCTCCAAGGAACCAAAATCAACATGTTGATAGGTTGACAGCCATGGGAGCTCAGTCTGATATCCCAAGTGAGTTGAAAAGGCCTAAAGTGTAGCCACATGTTAAAGTGGTAGTAAGATCATCAGTCTCAAATAATGAAGCTTATTGGTATGTCTTTGATGGTGATAAGAAGATTGCATGTTTCTTGTAGTAGGAAGCATATTTCTCCTCAATGAATTAAGATAGATTTCAACATTAGTATGAGGATCAAATTGTTCAACTAAAATCTAATAGACTTCCTAAAGGGCTGGTCACCTTTGAAGGTTTTTTCCATGAGGGAGATAATATGAACAAATATAAGGCAATAATGTCAACTAATGAGGAGAAATATTGAAGATTTCTTATCCTCAAATATAAAATTCTCAAGATTGGAAAGGTAAGCACTAAGGTTGAAAGGCATGGGTTAATTAAACTTTGTAAAGAATATGTAGACACATTTTATTTGGAATATAATGATTTGAGAGGCTTTGATCTCAATCTATCCCAACACACTATAGAACTAGAGGCCAATTCAAATATTTTTAGGTAGAGGCAAAGGCCTATCAGCCCCAAAATTCAAGAGCTTATGATGAAATAATTGACCAAATTGATTACATCCAATATCACCTTTCCCATCAAGCACACCTCATGGGTGGCCAACTTGGTCCCTATGAGGAAGAAGAATGGGGAGATCAAGTTGTGTGTTGACTTCAAAGATATAAATAGGGTCTCTTTAAAATATCATTACCTTTTACCATCCAGGAGTAACTCCTTCAAATGGTTGCTAGTTTAGAATGGTTTTCTTTTTTAGATGGGTAATTGGGATATAACTAGGTGCTAGTGAGAGAATAAGATTAATACAAGATTGACTTCACCATAAAGTGGGGTATATATGCTTATTATAGTATGTCTTTTAGATTTTCAAATGTTGGATCTACTTTCCAAAGAGCCATGGACATGGCTTTCCAAGGATTTTTAAATAAGATGGTGCTTGTCTATTTGGATGACATAATAGTTCTCTCCAAGAAGGCTAGTGATCACTTTGATCACTTGAGATTGATTTTTGGAAGCTATAGAGAATATGGGATCTCATTGAATCCCAAGAAAAGTTTGTTTATTATCCATGAGGGAAAACTTTTGGGTCACATTTTTTCAAAATAAGGATTAGCTATTGACCCTGATAGAATAAGTGTCATCTTGGAATTATCCTTGCCCAAACATAATAAAGGACTCCAGAGCTTCCTTGGGAAAATAAACTTTGTGAGAAGGTTTACACCTAGTTTTGCAAACCTATTCAAACCAATCACTACCATGCTAAAGAAGAACTAAGTGTTCACTTAGTCAAATGAATGTAAAGCAACATTTGAAGATATTAAGAAGGTCATTACCTAAACACCTACATTCCTGAATTCTATTTTTTCAAGAGATTTCATATTGTATGCCTTTGCCAATGTTGACAATATATCAACTATGTTGATGTAGAAGAATGGTGGACTTGAGCAGACATTTGTTTTTTTTTCAATTAAGGACTTGAAAGATATGAATTAAGTTACACTATTGTGTAAAATCAAGTCCTTATGATGGTAAGGAGCCTCAAAAATTTCATACCAATGATCTCCAATAGTATTATTAATCTTATGGTGTCTCATCTTGGAGTGAAGGACTTCCTTCTAAACAAAGACTTGAATGAGAAGAGGTTTGGTTGGATTACCAAGGTTATGGAATATGACATGGAGATTAAGGCCACTAATCTAGTGAGAGGTAAAGGCTATGTGAGCATATGGTTGATGACCTTTAGGAAGATAAAGAGGTTGTTTTGGTGACATAAGATAACTCATAGACTGGTCTACCTCCACTTCACACTAGTTGGCTATAGGACATAACACATTTCTTGATAATAGGTGAGTACCCACAAGGTTTAAATAGGTCAAAAAAAGGGTATTTTAGGATTCAAACCATAATTATGCATTGGTTGATGAACTTGTATTCAAAATAGACCTCAATAGAGCACTTCTTAGGTGCATATATGATGTCTAGGTGATAAGGCTCTTGGAAAAATTTCATGATGGGCTTGTAGGAGGACACATTGATCTAAGGAATATAGCAGCAAAGGTGATAAAATATATTTATTAATAGCCTAGCCTCTTCAAAGATGCCTATGAATGGATAAAAAAAATTCAAAATTTTTCTCTCTTTGTAGGCAATCAAAGATTGGTATCCCTTCCTCTCAACCCAATCCAGGTGGAATGACCCTTCATGCAGTGGGGTGTATATTTCATAGGAATGATCAATCCACCTTATAATGGAGAACACAAATGGGTGCTCACTATTATTGATTAATTCACCAAGTGGCTAGAATAAATTACCTTGAAAGAAGCCAATGAAATATCAATGTTGGACTTCTATGATAACATAATAATAAGGTTTGGTGTAACAACAACTATAATTGTAGATAATGCCTTAGTATTTGTTGGTATGAAGATAAGTGAATGGGAACTTAAACTAGGAATATACCTTATTACATCTTCAAATTACTACCCCCAAAGTAATGGACTGGTAGAGTTCACAAATAAAAACTTGATAAGGATCATCAAGAGGACTATGGAAGAAAATTAGAAAGTTTGGCATATAAAGTTGAGGACTTCCCTGTGGGCTGATAGAGTGACTCTCAAATTTTCCATTAGCAACTTACCATTTTTCCTCATGTATGGGAGGGAAGAAAAATTTCCTGTCTCCTTTGAGTTTCCTACCTTAGATTAAGCCCATCATCTTGATTTGATGGAGAGTGAACTTATGAGTGTGAACCTATGAGAGTGAACCTATGAGTGGACCTTGTAATAAATACACTAGATTCACATCAAGCTTAGGTTAAGAAAGCCTTTGAAAATAGAGACATAGAAAGGGATTTTAAATAAGGGGATATAGTCCTCAAATAGGATTCAAATAATGCCATATAGGAAACCATACCAAGTTTCACAACTTGTGGAGTGGCCCTTATTTGATGTAAGAAACATAATGCTTTTTAGCTTACCTAGATAGAAGGAGAGGTATTACCCATCCCAATCAATGGAATTCATTTAAATACTTGTTATTAAAATAGTTTATATATATTATATATATTAGAGTAGATTTTATGTTTTCCACTAAGTTCCTTGTGCACATATTTTCAATTGTGTATTTCCCTTTCCTTAAGTACCTTGAGGCACAGCTTTTTTTTGTTTCTTTTTGTCCTCTATACTTCAAGAGGGGTTTTCATAAAGGGGTAGCCTTTCACTAGTTTCATATTAGTTTGGAACAAAGGCTTGTGACCTTGTACACCCAATGGACAAGTCAAATAATCTTTGTAGATTAGGCATACAATCCTAAGAGGTCTTCAAAAATGTTGGCCAAAATTAGCACACATACAAAACCTTGCCTAGATATGGAGTGATAAGTTGAGAAAAATATTAGTTGGAGAGAGTGATCCAATGGTGGAAGGAATAGACAAACTTCATGATCCTATCACTTGTCACTTGTAATCTTTTAAAACACTTTAAGTAAGATAAAAATGTGAATTTGGTGATCTTAAGGAACTAGACCATCATAGTTTATCATGTAGGAATGAATAGGTTAGTTTGGTTATGCATTTCATAATGTATTTAGGTATCCAACTGAAGTTGAATGAATGCATAAAAATTATATTTTTTTGTGCCAAGGTCATCCCTTAAAATTTTTATGTCTTGATGATTTTTCTATCTCAGGATATAAGGCTTCAAAAATGATCTATCAATGTGGGATGTGCCTAAGGACATCAAGTTGAAGCCATGAAAAATAGTTGTTTGGATTCAAAAATCCCTAATGAGATTCAATTTTAATGTAGGTATGATAAGTGGCATGATCTTGGAGGCTAATATCAAAGATCAATGACATGTGGGTAATCTCACAAAGTTAACAAGTCAAGAAAGACCTATAGTGTGTATTTAATCATGTAGTTAAAGATCCAATGGTGAGATTGAGGTCATAAGGTTATAAGATCCTGAGAATGAACATGGTTAAGACAAGTGTCTCAATCATGGTGATCTCCCAATTAAATCAATAGAGTGTATTTGATCAAACAAAATCAAATTTGATTAAATGTATTTAACCACATGGATACAAATCGATGGTGCAGGTAAATTCAAAAGGTCAATAAATCTTGAGAATGAACATGAGGTCACCACATAGTGTAATCACATTCAATCCTAGGAAATGTTAGACAAAAAGCATGCATTATTTCCAAGTTTCATAATCTCAAATGTGGATCATAATTTATGGCTAACATTGAAGGTCAAATCTAGGAGACTCCCAAAGAAATTGATGAATTAGATTTGATCTAGTTCCCAGAGTGTATAGGATGAGGGCATGTGTCCAAATTTATAGTGATAATATGTTTTAGATAAACAATAAAGTAGTAAAGGAATTCCACATAGGTGTACATGTTATATTGGTGTATTTTTTCACCCAAGCATGTAAACATATAAATGTAATATAAAATGAAATCTTGGTTACCAGAGTAAACCCTAAAATTTGATAAGGCCATCATTAAAACTCAGTCCTATGTAAGGGGTCCACTCATTCAGGTTATAAATATTATCTTGGGGTTGAATTATGTTTTGATCATGATCAAGAAACTAGGTAGCCTATAGATATACATCAAAATTATAGCTATATGAAAAATAATAAAGGAATTGGTTTTCATCTATAATGAACCTATGTTCAAGTTTGAAGTAAGGGTAGAGTTATGATTATGAAAAGAGTGTCTTATCTTCTGACATAATCATATCCTCAAAAAATAGGTACCTACAGCTACTTAAAGCAAACATAATCATGGCTCTATCAGGTTCATGGATATGGATATTTTATCTTTATAATGAAACCAAGTGAAGGGTTGTGTATAGTTCCAAGGAGGAGAATTTGGTGGTTGGGGAGTTCAAGTGGAATATTCAATGCATTCTCAGGATCTTTAAAGAACATTTTCCCTTCTTAGCAAGATCATGACTCATCATCCTCAACCAAATTACTTTTTTATAGGATGTTTCTAAACCAATAAGAGGGATTGAATACTATTAAAGCTAAGAGGGGTTAATTTTTCAATGAAATATTAGTCCTGATTGGACCAAAGTATAGTTGAGAATTCTTAAATGGTGGTGGTGACTCATTTATTGATTTGGGATTATGTGTTACTCCCCTTCTCTCTGATCTCTTTTTCATATATCTCCCATTTTTCTTCCCCATAGGGGATAATCATTGAGACTCTTGTAAAAAGGGGGAACTCTCATTTGATAAGGCTAACCCATATCAAAAGTTTTAATAACTACCTCTTGAAGTAAGAAGACTAATTTTTTACATGTCTCTTACCTCTGAATTATTTCTAGTAAGCTTGTGCATGATGGCATTGTGAAGGAGTGTCTTCCATATCCATTATCCTTCTTTCTTACCTATTTTTTAGGTATTTTCAAGTTATTTTCAAGATTGAACTTGTGCTCTTTCTAGAATTGGTGAATTTTTGGTGTGAATCTTAGAATTCCTCTTTGATTCATTCATTGCTTAGTGAGCCTAGTTCATGAAATAATTATGCAAATTAGCTAATTTATGAGGTTATATGAGCAATAATTGTCTTATATTGATTTAGTGTTTGTTAAAGATTATGTGAGTGTCCATTTAAACTTGGTGTATCACCTTTTTTATCTCTCTTATTTTCTCTATACCCCTTCTCTATCCTTTTTCCAAGTAATAACATTAGTTTAGGTGATATGTGAAGAGGAAGCCAACCTTTGGAGGTTCAACCTCACTATAGGATACCCAAAACTTGAGTTTGTTCCCATTGTGTAGCTTAGTTGGAGAGGGATTGAATAACTCCCTCTAAGGGTGTAAATTAATCCTACAACACTTCTTTATACCATACCATTCTCCTATAGCTTTCCTTTCGACTAATTTATTCTCAACCTTCCCACCTAGCCCTTTGACCTTGGTTCCTCTCTATTAGTTATATGTTCTCTTTCGACATGAATATTTTGATCAATTTTTATTAGTTGTTTTAGTATTCTAGATAGAGGCTATATTTTATAATAGTATGGAAATGGTTTAGTAGTGGTATCCTTCATTTCTTGTTCCATTTTATACTGTGTAGGTTGGGTTATAACCACTGTCTCATTGTCATGCTACTAATTATAAATACCTATGGGAAAATTAGTACCATTGACCTCTTCCATTTGTTTCTAATTATAACTACCTATGTGAAAATTAGGACCAATACTTTTTTATTATGCATTGAAGTACCACCTTGACATTCCTATAATGTAGCGTTATATTTTCCAACTTTGCATATTTTGTTTGAATTAGTTGTTACATAATCAGATGCCTCTACTATAAAATAGAACTATAATGACTTGAGGTCCTATCTTGGGACTATGTAGGTAGTGCTTGATTCATGTTGAGGTCAACTCAATCACCATATGAACACTCTCACCATTTTACAAGAAATATTCAATTTGAATGGTCTCTCCATTTTGAGATCTTGGCCATTTAGTATCTCAACAATTTCCATCGAGTTGAGATACATAGAAAATTCCAAAAACATTCATAAATAGATCTAGAAAATCCTAAATATTGACCACTTCTTTGTCTTCAAGATTCTAGGAACCATATCTATTTCCCAAGAAACCACTTGTCATTTAGTTTCCCCATCCTTATTGACCTAACATATCACACTCTCACCATTTTTTGAATCCATTCCCATATTTATTTAAAAACATTCATCATGTTTTTATCGATCAAAATTTTCTTATATCTCATTTCCTATGAGAACTACATTTTTTCTAAATTTTATGTTTGATCTTGTATCCATGAAACTATGTAGGCAATATCCACTTGTCTAGTGCATCTAGAGATAGCTTGGCTACACCCTTCCTTATCTTCTATTCCCCAATTTTTTTTATTTATTTAATTATATCTTATCATCTAAGTGAAATGTTCATCATATTATTTATCACATGTTTTTTTTTAATAATATTATGATTAACCATTATTTGTTTATTATTTTTCTTTGTTTTAGTTTACTTCTTTTCTTTTCTTGGTGTTTTGTTTTATTTGTTTGCCTATTTATTTATTTTCTTGTTATGCCTTGATTTAGTTTATGTGTGTTCATTGGGTGATTCCTTGTGCATTATTCTTAATCAATACATATTCATACATCAACATTATCATAATGGTTTTTATCATTGATGCATTGTTTTCAATTAAATATTGGATTGTGTGTCAGTCCTTATGCATATTTTGGCCAAGTTATCATAGTGTTCTATCATGATGCCTAATTACCATGTGCTAAAAAAGAATTATCTCAGGGACTCTACATAGAAATGCAACTATGATATATCTCCTTGGCACCAATTTTTTTTTGATCTAATCCAATTCATATCCTACACAGAGTAATTCAATAATGAAAGAATTTTCCTCCTTACTAGTTCAGATGAGCATCTCCCTACTAGCAGGTTGACCAAATTAATATTTCTCCTTTATCCTAATTTACATCATATTTCATCTCATTTTTTACATTGTCTAGATACCAATGATTATAACTTCTTATGGTCAAATCCTTGTATACCATCCCACTTGCATTATCAATGATTCTGACTGACTTTGGGCAAATCATTGTGCTTCCACCCATTTGAAGGTTGATGATTATAATGACCTTTAGGAAAATAATTTTCTTTATTTTTCCCAATTGGATCATGTTTTTATTTTGATAATTCTTATAACCACCTTTAGGCAAACCATTATCTTTATCCGCCCAACTGGGGCATGTTTTTATCCTACCAATGATTATAAATACCTATGGGAAAATAATTATTTTCCCTTTCATGATTAAAAATGACTTTGGTAAAATCATTCTCTTTTTACCCTAATCCTTTTTCAATGATTATAACCACCTTTTGGAAAGTCATTACCTTTTTTGTCCAACCTATGCTGATGATTATAATTGCTTGTGGGCAAATCATCCTATTTATCTACCCAATTAGGGTAGATCCATATGCCACTAATTATAACTACCTCTAGGAAAATAAATATTTTAAAACCCATTTAATATTTTTGGTCCAATAATTTCCTCCTTTATAGGGACTAATTGTCGACTCTTTTTTCCAACTACTGATGTAGGGGCATCACACATGGAAACAACATGATTACAAGACTTTGACTAAATCAAGTAGATAGGGTCTAAAATATGTTTGTAATGTTTTATAAATTTTAGGAGTATTAAAATGAACTTTTTAATACTTTATAAGTTTTTATAGAGTACCTAGGGTGGTTAGAGATTCAAATTGGAGTTTCTCACCAAATTGTACAATTTGAAATTTTGAATGTTTTAGCATAGGAAGGATGTTGTAAGATTTTATGAAAGGTTCATTAAGGTGTAAAATGGATATTTAAAGTTAATAAATACCCTTAATCCTATATATTTAGTATTAAATTACATTTTTATGGAATAATCCACCTTGATGTTTGTGTCAAGGGTAAACACTCTTGTAAATGATTGATATGACTTAGTTAGGGTAGTTAGATTTGGTATAAAGTCTATATTTTTGGTTTTTTATTTATTTTTTTTTATGTTTTAATAAAAAGATGAAGGAATAAAGACATAAGACAATATGATAATTAAATCCTCATATTAGATAGTTGGAACATAACCCTATTTTATGTGCATAGACAATGGAAGTTGATTGTAGTATGGTTGCTCAATGAATAAAGGATCACTTTGTGGTGCTTCTAAGGTTTGGTTTGGTGTTGATGATTTATTCTCAAATTTTTTGAATGTGTTTTTAATAATTTATGTGTTATTTTCATGTTATTTTTCTTGATTAATTACATAGACATATAGAGGAAGATATCTTTAGACAATGAGCAACCAAAGTGTGGAACAAGAATATAGCAAAGGTTTCACAATAAGTGTTTGTTTATTCAAATAGGGGAGAGATCGAGTTTTTAAATCTTTATTAATATTTTTTGTTTTTTTAAACCCCATTTTGAGAACAAAATTCCTAAATTTAGTACTAACAGGCCATGCACCCTATGATTGTATAAATACATACAGTCAATTCATAAAGTATTAAAAGAACATAAACACCCATTTTTTTATTATGGTTTATAAATGGAATTGGTAAGGTTATTTATGTTTATTTTTCTTGACTTAGTTGAGATATCCATTTTATTACTTATAATCCTCTTGAAGGCATTGACATACCTTATAATAGGTGATTGTGCACCCTGTGCATTCAAAGAATGTTGTAAAGAAGTGGAACAAAGGTGAGTGGTTAAACTAAAAATGGTTTTGCAAGGTTTATTGAGGTAAGATAGAGACTAAAAAAATCTTATATAACTTTGAAGTATAAGAGCAAATAGTATGCTCTCAGGTGCATATAGAGCCTACCAACCCTAAGCTAGGGTTTTAGAGAGAAAAGAGGTGTAGAAATTATTTCCACTAGTAAAATTGTCTCAAAATTGGTCAATATATTGGTATAATTGTAAATTAATATATTCCTAAGTTTTCATCTTATTTTTTTATGTATTGACACATGGAGAGAGGACCACGTGTAGTTTGGAATAGGGTAGACCTAATTAGGCTTGGTAGTGGCTTCAAAGGGGAATAAAAAGGAATTTCGAAGAAGAGTGAAGACTTAAAAATTTGTGGAGACAAGAATATCAATAGATTTTATCTAGGTCTAGGTCTAGGTTTTTCATTTTCCATCTGTACAGAGTCTTACATGCAATTTTAGCCAAAACAAAGGCTACAAGGAAATGACTGAGTGAAGGCGAAGGTTGTTAAGGTGGATAAAAAATTATAAAAGTGTATTTATAATGGTATAAGGGATGTCAAAATACCATAAATATAATGTCCAAGATTTTTAAGAACCTATAATTCATCTAAGGAATCCTAGAACCAGAAAGTGTATGGTGAACTAGTTAAACTATCAAGAAGAGAGAGAACATTAGTAGAGGAGTTTTTTGAGTTTGTTGATCATCATCTATATCATTTGGTATCAGAGCCAAAAAAATATCTTATTGAATTTTTAAAAATATTAACACCATGTGTTTATAGGTAAATTATAGGAAATGGAACCAAGAACAATGTTTCATGGAGTAAAGAGTGGACAGAGTCAGTAAAGATCAAGAAGATTTGGTCAAGAATATGGTAGACCAAGTACCAAAATTGATTTCACCATTAGTAATTAGGATGGAAGCTATTAAGGATGTTATCAAAGATAGAGTATAGAGAGTAGTGATAGATAAATAAGAAGGAAATGGTAGTCAACAAGGTTAAGAAGAACCTTTGTAACCAAGGTCAATTGGAGAAGAGAATGGAGAAGCAGACCAAGAGGCCATGTGATGAGATCATAAAATGGCTCATTATATCCTTGAAATAATATCCTTTTTCCTTTCATAAGAAGTGGATCTAAGTGTAGTTTCTAAATTTATGATTTATTTAGAATGAAATAGAGAACTATATCTTGGTTATTTATTTATAAATCATTATCTTCTTGTTTGTTGATTCTTGTTACTAAATCTCTGGAAAAAGTTATTAATGTGTATATATGTAGCCCATAATAAGATATATAAGACATGAGCATAAGGTACCAACCAAATATAAACTTTGAGACTTAGCTAGTAGCTCTACATCCATGTAGTTCATTGATTGAAGACTAGTTAAAAGAATCAAACATCAAGGGAGCCATCATAATCATCAACAGTTCAAAGAATGTAGTTTGAAGAAAATATACAAAATCTACAGGTTTTGAAATCTATGGAATCTATAGGTCTAAAATGTATGGAATTTTTAGGCTTTAAAATCTATGGACTTAGTAGGTCTAAGCTTTATAAACTCTACATGACTAAAATCTATGGACTCTGCAAGTCTAAAATCTATAGACTCTATAGGTCTTAAATATATGAACTCTATAAGTTTCAACTCTATAGGCATATCTATAGATTGTGTTGATCTATCTATCGAATAGCTTAGGATTTCATCTAAATTTAGATTTGTATAATTTTATTCCATAAATAATTATCTTCATATTTCATGAAGATTGAGCTTATGTGGTAAATAGATAATAATATCTCTCTCCATATTTTGTATAAGATTGAGATAAGATATAATATCTAAGTTGTTATGTTTCTCTCCATATTTCATGAAGAACTTCTAGGATTGTTATTCTTGAATAAGGAGTTGGATAGAATCATGAGATTATAAATGCAACCTCCCACACCATTGTAATCAATCTTGATTATTAATAATACATTATGAAGCTTTGTGACATAAATTCGATGTTCTAATTAAAATCCTTTTTCAAGGAATGAGTTGGCCACTCATTCCAAGGAAGATGGATAAATATGTTTTTTATTTATTTCTTTATTATGTAATTATGATTTTGAATATTTATTATTTATTTTTCATGTAAACATTTATTTTCTATAAAGTTTGTTATGAACCTACAGGTGTTTTCTATGTTTATCATTTATTTTCAATTCAATAATTTACTTTCCTTTATTTTTAATTCAGAAATTTACTTTCATGTAAGTGTGATTTACTTTTTTACAAAGTGTGGTATGATTTACTTTCCTACAAGTGTGATTTATTTTCTACAAGTGCGATTTATATTTTTTCAAAGTGTGGTGTGATTTAATTTCTTGCAAGTGTGATTTAATTTTTGCAAGTGTGATTCATTTTTATACAAATTTTGGTGTAATTTACTTTTCTACAAGTGTGCTTTTTCCTACAAGTGTGGAGTGTGGTAGAAGAGACCAATTTATAGATATCTCTTTCTCCTATTACATACAGCCTTGGACACCAACCCTAGATTAACATTATTAAATGATGAATTGATGACTCATCACCATGAGGCCATAAAATTAGTTGGTAATAGTTCAATAAGTCAAGAGGCCATAGAACTATCCACATGAGGTAAGACCATTTGCATTTGATAGAGAAAGGACAAATTATAGTTTCATAAGACATAGGTAAAGACCAACATTCCAAGGATAGTGTTGGCATTCTAATAGAGAAGGAAATAGAGCAATGGAATGTCCCTCATACATTGGTAGGGATGGTGAACAAAATGTAAGATGAATAAATGAATAGAATAGATAAGTGAGAAGAGAATATTTGATCATGAAAAGAGTTTTTTTGCAATAGAAGGGACAAGTACAAGAACTAGTATAGAGAAGAAGTTTTTTTAGGATTAGGTGTAAAATAATGGTAATGTGATATAATTTGGTGATTTATGGAGGAAGTATAAATAATATTGTGTCTATAGAGATGGTACAAAATCTAGGATTAAAGAGGATTCCACACCCACATCCTTACATGGTAATATGGGTTCAATAAGGACATCAAATCATGGTAAGTGAAAAAATTTTGGTTTAATTTCATATAATTAGATATAAGGATAAATTATTATGTGACATAATTCCCATGGATGTTTGTTATTTGTTGTTAGGGAGGCCATGGCAATTTCATAGAAAGGTTTTTCATGATGGGTAAGAAAATACTTACACAGTAGAGAAATATGAATTGACACATGTTATTTTACCTTTGAAAGGTGATGAAGATATAATTAAATAAAGAGTGATGTTGATGGAAACCAAAAAAGACTTTGGTAAGGTATTTGAGAGTATGAGTTTGATCAAAGCCCGTAAAAAAAATATAAGACAAATTTTCTTGATATAGTGAGTATGGAGAGGTATGAGTCCACAAATTTGGACATGGAAGATAGTGAAGAAGATATTATTTTATTGGATAAGGTCATTAAGTTGAATAGAGGAAGTGAATTTGTGAAAGGCATTGATAGAAAGCATGAAATTCAAGAGTGAATGGTTCAAAAACCAATAAGGTGGTGAGTATATTAGAAGATAAGGGGCATAAATTTTAGATGATATGAATGAGAAGTGTCTTGAAAATGACACAAAATAAGATAATTTGGGCATTGAAGTGTCCAAAAAGGTTACACAAGAGTGAGCCATGAAGGCCCTAAAGTTTGATGCTAAAAAAATATTTTGTGATGTATGTATAGGTGATATAAAGGCATCCACCAAAAAAGTCTTGGAGACAAGGAAGCTAGAGATTTTTGTGGCCAAATAAGATATGGATAATCCTATACAACCTAAGATTCATCAATAAATTAAGAATAAGGAGAGACAACCCTACATAGAAACTCAAATTATCCCAAAAGATCAAGGTGAGAGAGAATAAAATCTAATATGTTTGGATACTTTAAAAAAAAATTATGCAATCAAAAATGCATCATGTATATGAATTAATCCTACATTGGATAAGATAGATCACACCTACACTTCTGATTGGGATACACTTATTAATCAAGAGTATGACCAATATAGGGATCCACTAGACCTAATTAGGGGATCATTTGTATCACTTGTCACAACACATCATGCTAGGAAGGGTTCTAAAGCCTAAAATCTAACATAATCACATAATAACCCTAATGGAGTCTTAAGGTTTAAAAAATTCACTTATACTAATAGAGAGAAATTAAATCTAATCTAGTGCACACCAAAGCTTGTGGCACAAAGTGGGGGTCATTAACAATAAAAACAAAAAACTAAATTAAACATGTATTAGAATACATATACTCATGTCAATATATATAAAATCTTAAATACATGGAGAGAAGAATACAAATTCATTATCTATCTACTCTTAAAAATGAGAAATAAAGTTAGGAATACTTACCTTTGAAGATGAACCTATTGAACCTTAATCTCTCCATTGGCTAAGGTGATTCGTAAGACATTGTTGTAGTATGTAAGGATAATCAAGATAAATCAACTCTAGGCTACACAACCTATCCAAGCATCTAAAAGACTTATCCACAAGACAAGATCTATGTCTCTAAATAAGTTATGGAACCCTAAGCTTTATTCCTCAAGTAGAATGGTCAATAAGTAGATGTTCATTCATACTTATTCACTAATAATTCTTCTCTTATGAAATGGTGGGAAATTATCATGTATATATAGGTGGATCTTGCCTTAAATCCTCCTGAGGACATTAGTTATATAGGGTTGGCCCAGTCGACCCAGTGTGGTTTCAATGAAAATTTACTAGGTTTGTGTTAGGTTGGCTGAAAGGATAACAAACCAAGAAAGTAAATCATACCCCTAAACTATACTAGGTCAACCCAATCAACCTAGTACAACTGATAGTCAAAAAGGATGTTAAGGTAAGAAAAGGAGGAATGGAAAGAGGAAAAGACTAGAGGAGGTAGGATTGAGAATAACAAGCTTATGGTAAATGGTTTTAAGAGACAAGTGTGTATATAAAAAGTGGCAAAATGGATAACAATTTTATAAAGCACTAATTTTCTACCCACCCTTTTCCCAGTGTACCCCTTAAGGCATGAACTCAGAGATATTGAGACCCGATAGGTTTTTGTAAGATACAAAGTGTTAGTAATCAATAAAAGTTTGAAAATATTATGTGTATATATATGCCCCACTTAAAGCTCATCATGTGTCATGTAAGTGCAACACGGGATGGTGCTTTGATATAAAACATAATAAAATAAAAATCTAATGCTAAGTAAAGTGAAATAATAAAAAAATAAGATAAATGAAAGGATTGAATTGAAAAACACATACCTTTAACCTACGTTAGTGCCATAGATATATAAGTATACTATAATAAATATGAAGGTGTCTAATATAAAGAATACTATACGAACTTGTAGAATTTAGTGAAAAAATAGCCAAAAATTTAAAAAAAAAATGGAAGATAGGCATATGGTAATGTAAAATAATATCTACATCATCATGAATCTAATGCATTTTACATTTTTCAATATGGATAAGTAGAAACAAAGATATAAGTAAAAAAAGGAATTTGCAAGATAATAATTGAAAGATTTGCATTTTGAAAAAGGTGTTTTAAAATGGGGGAAAAGACAAGTCATTTATTATTTTGACTTTGTGAGAGAGGAGAAAAAATATCTCTAGAGAGGAAACAAGATAGGATGGGGAGGAGATGGCATGCTAGATAGGGAGAGGCACTAGAGGTAGCAACAAGTGCACTACAGGTATGCAACTAAGAATCTTACATCAATTTTTTAAATTTGTATTTAATTGAGTTTTTAGTAATTTTGAATTTTAAGAATTTCTAGATGTCAAAATGAAGAAAAATCAGATTCTATGGGTATCAAATAGGAAGATGGGAAATGGGTTTGAAGGATTTAGGCAAAAATCAAGAAAATTACACTTTTTTGGAAAATGCAAGGGGTCAGCAAGAAAAAATGACTTGGTCAACCCAATAGTCTAGAAAATAAGTATAATCCACAGTACTAACCCAGTAGGTATGGGTCAACCCTGTACATTATATAGGTTGAAGGCATAGTTTGGAGTTGATAGGTGGTTTGAAAGGTCCAGAATGGAAACTCAACACTAGGGAGAGGAAGATAAGGGGGTTGACTCATTTTTTAGTCAACCAAGCAAAAATATAGGAAAATTTTGGTCAAACTAGTTTGACCAAAGAGCTAGAAAGATATGTAAAAATGTGTAAAATGATGAAAGAGGATTCGAATGGCTCAAAATGACTAAGGTCATGAAGGACCAAGAAGGATAGAAGTAAACTAAAAATGAATAAAATAAGGTAATGTAGGCTTATTTTCAATGTAGAAAGAATGTTTTAAAAAATGTATTATGACTATACATGACATGAAGGAACTGATACATCCTTTGTTGTTTCTTAAGTATAGGGATGATAGAGATTTTAGTGACTTGTGGATATGGTATAGTTACCAGATTTATTAGATAAGCTATTAGATGGAGATAGGGCTAGACTAGGATCCATAGGTCTAGGTAGGATAACAAAGATGTGTTGGATCCCCCTCAGTGCTAACCTATTAGTCATGTTCCTTGATTGTTGAAAATGATTGACTAACACATTTAAATGGGAGGTGGATGGGGATACAATAGAGGTGGATATCACATTGGAGGATGTCCATGCCATCCTAGGGTTTCCTATAATATGAACATAAGTGATACCAGATAGTCTAGAGGAGAGGAGAGCCTTAGCCATGTGGGCTACAAGCTCAAAGATGATACTACTAGGTATGAGGGTAAGTATGTTTTATGTCTATACAATATAGATTTTGGATATCCAAAATGCTATGACAGGCCTTGTGACACAATGGGTGTTATGTCACAAGTTAGATGGCATGGTACCACTATTCATGATAGCCTTGAATAGGATGATAATAGAGGAGCAAGTTCTATATTACCTAGGCTTGATTATCTAGGTCCATCTAGTACATGATATGTACGAGATGCTATTTAGAGGGTAGAGGACCATGGGATTGATCATATTATTGAAAAATTAGATCTATGATATATTTAATATGTACCATCCGATTGGGTTTCCCCAAGTGATCGATGATAGGTTACCTTAAGTGCAAAGATAGAGGGAGGATCAGGGAGTACAAGTCATGCCCCACATGCTATTTCTACATTCCATGAGACATGTAGACATCATGTGGTATCCATACAACCATATTATAGCTACATGGATGAGTTGGGACATAATTACACTAGTGACAGAGAGGATAAAGGTGATTAGACACTACCTCTAGTAGAGAGAGCCACATCTAATAGCATAAGTAAAAGGGAAAATGTGCCTAACTCATCTAGTAGCAATGATACTTATGCCTAAGTAGTGGGCTTATAATGTGAGGGAGTCATGGAGGAAGAGAGGATTAGGGCCATTAGTAGTAACACTGACACTAAGGCCACATAGATAGTGACCATGGATAGGTTGGGCATGACAAGGAGCTAAGTAGGAGGATAGGGATATGAAGGTAGAGATACCATATATACCACTACTAGCTTCACATTGAGATGAGTAGTGGCCATTGAGGATATGATGTCAATGCAAGTAGGAGATAGAGAAGAGAGTATATACTATTACCATCCTAGATGACCCCATAGGTGAGCTAGAGGAGATGATAGAGACACCACTCAGACATAGGTTGAGACTGACACAATACATGATATTTGAGTTTGAGCTAATTAGGTGGCCTATCGAGGAAGTGTTAAGAGATCACATAGATTGGGAGATTATGTTAGGTGGTTACATAGATGGAAAGACCATAGTAGCCAAGACACAGATAGGTAAAAAGAGATTGTTAATTTGTTGCTTAAGTTTTGATTAGATAGATAGATATATATTATGAGATATGATAGTGATCTAATATCCATATTATGTGATTTTGTAGGTATAGGTGATGATGAGGAGGAGAGATGGGGTTCTCTGGTAAGGGGAGCACTCCATGATGTCCTAAATGAAACTCTACATCCATACAATCCCATGACACTGAAAGGTCTAAGTGTACCATCTACTCCAGCTTAGGTGAGTTGGTTCAGATTAGTTAGAGAGGTAAAAAGGTAGATAAGAGTATAGAGGGAGAGGATGCAACCACTAATAGTGATGGGTGCTAGGGAACTATAGGCATGGAAGGCCTTAGTAGATGAGAGAGCTACACATCTGTCTATAGTATCAAAGATGATAGAGATTTATACCTAACTGATGAAATCATAGATGTGGGTAACACACCTATAAGAGTAGGTAGAGGGATTGAGATCTTTGATGGCCTCCTTATAGCATACCATTTGGAAGAGCTAGATTGAGGCCTTTATAGGTAGCATGGTTAGGCTATGAGATAGATAGGATGGGACTTAGGCATAGAGCTAGGGCATTATATATAATTGTATATGTTGTATAAAACTCATGATATATATGGATCATTTTGGCATATTGTTGTTGGTTATGTATGTTATCATTATGGTTGATTTTGGTTGTGTATTATGGTTGAGGCTATGGATGCTTAGGATATATTTATTTTTAGCACATGTATTTAGCTTTGTTGTATATGCTATAGGAAATATATGAGATGTGCTTTCTTTTCTAGCATTATGAAAAACACATGTATGGTTAAAAATAAATAAGTAAAAAGGACGTGGAAAAATATAATCAATCAAGAAAATGTACTACACACTATTTCAAGATGGGAAATGTGTAATAAAAAAATGATTAAGTATAAAGAACCAAGAAAATAGAAAAACATGATGGTAAATAGGAATTTGTTTTTAAACTAATGTGAAATATTTTTGTACCAAATTAAAATAAGTAAAATCATACTAATATCACATTGGGAAGTATGACAAATAGAGTAATAAAGTGGAAGGAATGAAAAAGGGCATAAATGGTAATAAAAACAAATTAATTAAGTCAATCAATCATACTAAATCATACTACTAAGTATGAAATAAAAACAAAATTACAAAATATTGGTCTTAAATTGGTCATACTAATTCAAGATGGGAGTATGAAAAATTCAAGAAAAAAGGTTGAAGTCTTACATGCACTTAAAAAATAAGAAGATAAAAACATGAAAAAAAAATGAAGTAAACATAAAACATATTAATTCAAGCTAAGAAGCGTGTAAAATAACATATAACTTCATAATCAATCAAATCTTATCTCAAATTTGACATATGTAATTTCGATGTTGACTTGGGTATTGGAGATTTTTTTGAGGAGGGTCGGCTCCTATCCATGGTCTTACACTAAAACTCACAAAGAAAATGCCACTAGGGTGGAATAAATAGGGAAATTGGTTAATCAAGGATGTGGGTAATAAGAATGAAAAGATGGTAATTTGTGAGGATAGTCAGGTCTTATCCGCAGTCTTAAAAAGAAACTCACAAATGAAATATCAAAGGGATTGATCAATACACCAAACAACAAATCTCCAGAGGAAATATAAGGGAAATAAGAAGTGGAAAAGGTAGTGTAAAAACCAATACTTAGGCATATTATGATAATATCTTAGGAGGAAAGAGGCATACTGAGGACATGAGAAGACACTAAGAGACTAGTGGTCATCTATGTACAAAATAAACATGCTTGCTATAGAAACAAATATTTGTAGGCAAATAGGTGTGTTATTAAGATCAACTCATGAGGGTATATTATTACAAGGAAAATTAAAAATGGACCTACCTTCCCACAACATGTTCTCTGCTCTTTAGGACACCTTATAGAGTCATCTATCTACTATAAAGATTAGGTACTTGCGCGAGAAAATAGGTAGCACTAAAAGGTTTTTTATTCTCCTCTTCTAATCCACCAGCCTACTACACCCCAAAGGATCTCAACTCTATCGTGAGGCCAACTATAGAGTTTTAGCTTAGACTAGAAGGAGATGTGCTTTAAATCATGTCTTTTAGTGTGATTAGACTTTTAAGAATATTTTATCTTTTGATATCATTTATTTTTGTTTAAATGATTTGGACTTTAACTTTGTTTTGAAGGATTTTAATTATTCCTCCACCATACGGACTTGTAATGACCAATCATGAGAGAGATAGTGATACACATGAATGAGCTATAGGTTGAGGTTAAAGGAAGCTAAGTAACCAAAGACAAAGAGTAACTAGGATACTTAGGCTTGACAATGAACTAACATGTGATCTCAAGTCTCAACTATGTATATGCTTAGTTTACAAAAAAATGAAGGAAAAAGAAGATCTACAGGTGGATTGGTAAAAGGAGAGAGTAATTAGATAGATTGTTTGCTAACTAATCACATAGTAAAGGGATATAATAGCCAAGGGGAATAGGGTAAGTATAACCAAATCACCATGACAAATTATTTGTGAAAAATAAGTATAAGAAAGCAAAACAATCATAAAGATGCAAGAAGAGAGTTTTGAGAAAAACTCTAGGAAAAAGGGAAGGAAAAGAAATAATAAATAAAAGACAATCATATGCAAAATATTAAAGATAAGCAATAAATAATACAAAAATTAAAAAATCATGATATAAGATAAGAAAAAATTTGACATAGTGCTATAAGGTATAACATATAGAAATGAGATTAGAGAACACATCCAATCCAAATATAAAAGTGAAAGCACCATGCATGTGCTCATAAATACTGGTAAATATATCCACACACATTATCCAATACATCAGTTGGGTCTCTATGAAGTTGTAATTGGATTGTTGCTAAGGTTTCATTAATCTTCAATGAATACTGGGTAAATAATTATTTTCTAATCTCCTCAACTAAAAAAGTAGTAAGGCTCAAAGGATCATATTGATGAGGAAAATTAGGCAAAGGTTGGTCAAGACAATTCATGGAAATATGATCTATAGGATAAGAAGGAATCACTAGTGGGTAAGGATCCACTGGTGAAGGAATCATGGGTGGAGAAGGATCAATAGGTGAGGGACTCATGGATGAAAAAGGATCAACGGGTGAGGGAATCATAAGTAGATAAGGATCCATGGTGAGGGAAGGTCCATAGGTTAAATAATGATATTTAGAGGCAAAAAAATTGGTGAAGAGACCACAAGAGGTGATGGAACCACTGAAGGTGGAGCCATATGATAAGAAGGAAGAGCCTTCTTATGGGAACAACCTATGGGAGGAGTGGTAGAAGGTCAAGAATGGATATAAGGTGATATTTGAGATGTTATAGGATGCAATAATGATCAGTGTGATGGGTGTCATAGAGATGCCATAGAGAATATACCTCACCATACTTGGGTAAACACTTAGGAAGTACCTTTGAGGGAGGTATATCTTTATCTAATGATCGGTAAGAAGGATGTAAGGTATCAGGATATTATTGTAAATTGCAACAATGGTTATTTATCCCATGGAAGTAATGGATATGTTAAAGAGTGGTTTTAGGAGAAGCACTCATGAAAGGAGGTAAAATAGAAGTAGAAGAAGCTAGAGAACACTCATCAACCCATTTGGTGGGCAGAGGATCCATTTTAGGTAAGGGAAGCAAACCATCACTAAGTGAAGGTGATGATGAGGAAGGAATAGAACTAGGCTCAATGAAAGGAGCAATAACATTAGAATCAAGAGTAAGCTCAACAATAGTAGGAGAGAGAATATGATCAACTATAATAGGCTTGAGAAGAGGCTCAACTATAGTAGGCTCTACTGAGGGAGGAGAGAGATCTACAAAGGGTCTAAAGAGGGTTCCACTAACCTCATAGGTAAATCAAATGATGGGAGTCAGGGAACCTAAAAATTTTGTAAGGCCTAGTCATAGCATTATCCATGATCATAGTCTTATGTGGCTCCTTAGAAACTATAGGCATCGATTCCATCTCTACCCTATGATAAAGGGGGAAAATGAAAAAATTAGGAACTATAAGTGAAGGAAAATTATTAGATGCATGAAAAGACTCAAGAAAAGAAGAATGATAATGGATAATCTTAGCATCATGGGCTAGGACAAGACTACCTAACAATGGACCATCTAAGGAATAGCCATCATCATAATCTAGGGTATGAATGTCAATGACACAAGTAGGAATAACCTTGTCATTAGATAAAACATGGTGAATAGAATGCCTAGTCTTGGTCAAGACTATGGGAATGTCATCACAAGGAGGTTTACGAGAATGAGGCTGCAAAGAAAAAGGAAGCTATGAGATGAGATGAGGTGAGAGATCAAAACTTTTGATCTTTAAGTTAATCTCATCAAGCTCATCATCATCAAAATCTAAAATATTAGGAGGAATATTACCAATGATCTTAGGATGCCCATTGTAACCATGGGTTGAATTGATAGGAAATTTGAGATGCTAAGACTCATGGAATAGAACACTTGGAAAAGGTTCAAGAGTATTAATCTTGAAGAGACCATTATCTTGGAATTTTTGAATTCCAAGGGTTAGTGTCACCTTAAATCCTATAAATGGCTCTATTGTGAGGAAATTTAATGCATTGGTAGGTAGAAGAAGTAATTTCTCTCATGCAATGAGTCCGTATCCTACCAAGTAAGATGTTATATGAAAGGGGGAAGTTAAACATCATTACCTTCACATAAATGGTGAAAGGTGGAATAGTAATGGGAAGCCACACACAACCTAAAGGAGTCATTTTCCTTCGATCTTATCCTTAGCATGTGTTACATGTAGACTTAATATTGCATTTGAAATATCTTAGAGTCTTAATAAAATCAAGATAAGTGACACATGTTCCAAAATCCTCATCAATCAAATCATGTTTGACTTAGATATCACCTATTTAGATGTTAATGAATAAATGAGATCATCCACACGAAGTAGAATCTTGTCTAGAATCATAGAAGCTATGGGAAATTTTAGAGAAAGATAAGTGTCTATAGTTCATCAACATTGATATACATCTCTTCACATTGTTGTAAAATACTATCTTCAAAACCAGATAAAGCTACCTCCCATCCTGAAAGGGCAGGACAAAGGACATTCATCTCAAATAGGAGCTACATGAGTTAATTTATATGATGTGGAGAAATCCTCATAAGCTAAAGAAATGGAATTTAGGATGGGAGATTAGTGAGTTTTGCAATGGGATCCCACTCATCATATCCCATAAGAATGTTGTTAGATAAAGGTGTGTATTGTTAAGGAGTTCCTTGGAAGGATGAGATAAAGTAAATTAGATTTTTTTTTGGTAAGAATAAGAAGAAGGTTTAGGATAAGATTTTAAATCATGTTGAGATTATGCACTAGTTGGTTTAAGTTAATTTTGAGAATTGGAAGAAGTGTTAGTAGAAGCTTGATTATCATTAGCATTAGAAGATGATGAAAGAGTGGTATAAATAGAATGGGATGTGTTATCCAAGGGAGAATCATAAATTGGATCATCAAAAGTGATAATATATTCTTGCCCCAACTCATTTAAATGAATTGAAGAAGAATCATAGATAACATGATATGTCTTATGAGGAGCGTAGGTAGGTTGAGAATCAATGAAAACCACCACCCTTCACATATTAGTCATGCTAACCATATTTTCTTTGAAGGTTGGTTCAATAAGACTTTCTACATTAATTATGGAAGGAGTGGGCTTATCTTGAGTATCTTAAATCGATTGATGATTAGGTAGAGGATCATTATAGATATCCAAATGAGCATTTTATTGATTCAAGGCTTGATTTTTATCATTTGATGTATAGTCCTTGAAAGTAATCTTATAAGCTTGTTGATGCTTATAGATAATAGAATCATGATCAAAATTAGGTTCAAGAAGAAAATTCATATCTAAATTATGAATTTGCCTATAGGTCTCATGAGAATGACCCCAACTAGCATGAAACAAACACAACTTGTTAAGATTATACTAGGATTTCATAGGATGAGTAGGGTCAAGCTCTCATGGAAGAGGTCTGGGTAGACACTTAAGCAATTTAATCAAGGATAAAGGTTTATGAACATTGATGTTACTAGGTGAAGATAAATGAGTATTAGTATATTGTTGAGAAAAAGGATTTGGTTCTAAAGAAAGGTTAGGAATCATATCTTAAACATTATGAATGGTGTCATAAGAATTAGTAACACCATCATTAGTGATATTGTATTTTTTGTTCTTAAGTAAGAGACAAGGACCCATAGAAGGTAGGGGTGGCTTGAATTGATGCATTAATAAATCTTGTCTTTCATCTTGGTCAATAACCTCCTCCAACATATGTAGAGAGAGAGTGTAGACCTGATATTGTAATTTGGGAAAAAGGGCATTTTTAAAGAGATGAAAAAGATTGTCATCCACCATGTTATGTTCATATTTGTTTGACAAAGTCTTCCATCTCTTAACAAAGGCCTGGATAGTTTCATTCACATTATTTTTGTAATTAATGAAATGGGCCAAAGTGTTTTTATGAAGATCATTAGTTTGGAATTCTTTAACTAAAGCATTTACTAAGTCCTCGAAACTAGAAATGAAATGATCTCTAAGTTGATTTTACCAATCCAAGGCATCACCCATGAGGGTTTTGGCTAGGATCTTGGTATAATTAAAGGTGTTTAATTTGACCCAATCCTTGTAAATATTTCCAAATGTTTTAAAGTGAAGAGTAGTATCAGTTGACCCATTATAATAAATTTTAGGTGTGATACCTCCTATATCAATGTTAGCAATTTGAGTAGTGAAAGGTTCATTTTGTAAATGTTTAATGGGTATATTGACTAAAAGAGGTTGAGAAATGAGATTTCCTTAATAATATTTAAGAGGAGGAGGGGGAACATTTTGGTTATGTATGCCCCAAGCCATTGATTATGGATGAGATTAAATATTAAGGAGGTGGTTTTGCATTCTCATCATTTAATTTATGTTACGAGCTTGAAAGGTATTCATTTGGTTTAGAGTTTGTAACAAAAGTTGGTGTGTTTAACATTATAAGAATTATAATTTGTATTTATGTTTTTATTAGTGGTTAGGGTACCACTATTAACATTGATATGATATTGACAAGAATTTGAGGCACTAGTGGAAAAAATTGCTTGTGAAGCAAAAGATGGACTAGTGAGTGGGTGAGAGGAAAAAACACTAGAAGCATGATTACCTTGGGTAATAATTGATGAACTTGTGGAAGGATTAAGGATGGTGGACCTTATGAGAGGCCCATTATATGTATAACCTACCAAGTTAGTTGAGATACTAGGCATGGAGGTAGAAGAGGTTAGAGAAGAAGAAGTCATGGCATAATAAGGAATCAAAATTAAAGGAAGAGGTTGAGGACCAAAGAAAGTGGTACCTCAAAATCTAGTTGAGAATGTAAGAGTAGGTGAATGAGGCTCTTTGGTTTTACCACAAATCATGAGGTTATAAGTGGTATAAGGATCCTTTCCTCTGTGTTAAGGAAATTTAGAAATAAAGAAAAGCATTTTGGGAGTATATTCTAACTCAGGTTAGTCTTCTAAGAAAAGATGATTATGATTCCAAGAGGAATGAGGAGGGGTCCCATAGTTCATTGACTATGATATAGTGTCATAATCCAATATAAATTCCATGATGAAGGGAAAATAGGAGAGATTATAAATCAAAGGTCAAAAGATGTGACTGAAACTGTACAGGGTTAACTGGGTTGATCCAGTATAGAAATAAGGACTATAAAACTATACAGGGTCAACTGGGTTGATCCAATACAATGTATAGAAGGTAGAAAAGGAACTAAGTTTACTGGGTTGATCTACTATAGAAAATAGGGAACTCATGAAGCCTAAAAATAGATTACAAAATGAAACAAGCTAATTTACAAGTAATGAAAAGTAGTAAGTATTGAAAGGAAATAGACACTCAATTAGATTAATGCTAACCAATCCAATTAAAAAAAAAAAAAACTTGCACCAATGCTAGCTAATGCAAGGTTTTACGCACATAATTAAGAAAAGATCAAGTAAACAACTTGAAAAGTAAATATAACTAATTGGTCAACCTAATTGTTTATTAGATTATTAAGATATGATTTTAAATGTGATTGGAAGTTGGCTATAAGCAAGGTACTATATAAAAATTTAAGGATGATTTCAGGTAGTTTGGGCTAAAAGGGACTATAGTGGTAATGATATAGGCTTGGTATTGGGGCCTACCCCCTCACTTCACACACCACAATGATAAGGGTGTCAGGTACTTATCTAGAATATAACATTAACCATGTCTTATACTTTACTAGAGCATCAATTCAACTTCCCCCTTAGTGGTGAAATCTAAGTAGGTTGGCCTAGGGTAGACAAAATGTTAAAGTTCTTGTTTATGTTTTATGATTTGGCCATGTGTGCATAAAATAGAAATAGTGAAACTAAGTGATAAATTTAAAATCCCCTAATTAAAATATGTGAACTATTCTAAGCATGCAAACAACAAGAAAAGAAATGTGTGAACTAATTACTAACATTTATGAGATTAATTCCAACTTTGAAACAAGGTATAATTTTGACACTATATGTAAAGAATACAGAACAGGGTCAATAGGGTTGAACCTATATTATGGAAGTAAGGTCTTAAAATTAACTAGGTCAATAGTGTTGATCCAGTTATTTTAGATAGCACACAGAACATAAAATTAGGTTAGTAGTGTCAATCCAATTGACTATACAATGGTAGTTTTGAAAATTGAAAACTATGAAAAGAAAGATAGAAAAGAGAGAAATAGATAAGTAAAAATTAACCTTGGTGGATTAGATATGTAATGAAGAATATTTTTGGTCTATAACCTAGAAGTATGCTTGAGAAACCTATAAACTAGGTTGATAGTATCCATCAAATTATACAAAAACCTACTGAAAAGTGTTGAAACTATAATGGGTTGATTGGGTCAACTTACTAGGTTAATTAAGATGTATAAAATTCTATAAACTTGTACTAGGTCAATTGGGTCAATCCAGTTGTCTATTCCTACAACCTGTGCATAGAGATAAAAAATTAGGTCGATAGAATCAATCCAATATGTCAAAATATATGATAAAAAATGATGATAAAATGAATGAAATAAATTAAGTAAAAGTTAAAAATATTTTAAGGGTTAGTTCACATTGGGTTCACTAGAATGTATATAATCATAAATGTATCATATCTATGAATTAATACTAGATTAGATAAGATATATCACACCTACACTTTTGATTGGGATACACTTATTAATCAAGAGCATGACCAATATGGGGATCTAATATACCTGATTAGGGGATCACTTATATCACTTTTCATAACACATCATTCTTGGAAGGGTTCTAAAGCCTACAGTTTAACACAATCACACAACCACCCTAATGGAGTCTTAAGGTTTAAAATGTTCACTCATACTAATAGCAAGAAAGTAAATCAAATCTAGTGCACATCAAATCTTGTGGCACAAAGTGGGGATTAGAATCAATAAAACAAACAACTAAAATAAGCATGTATTATAAGTCATTTACTCACGCCAATGTATACAAAATCCTAAATACATAGAGAGAAGAATACAAATGCATTATCTATCTACTCTTACAAAGGAGAAATAAATTTAGGAATGCTTACCTCTGAAGATGAACCCACCGAGCCTCAATATATCCCTTGGTCCAGGTGCTTCAAAAGAGATTGTTATGGTATGTAAGGATACACTTATTAAGCAAGAGCATGACCAATATGGGGATCTACTATACCTGATTAGGGGATCACTTATATCACTTTTCATAACACATCATTCATGGAAGGGTTCTAAAGCCTACAGTTTAACACGATCACACAACCACCCTAATGGAGTCTTAAGATTTAAAATGTTCATTTATACTAATAACAAGAAAGTAAATCAAATCTAGTGCACACCAAAGCTTGTGGCAATAAGTGGGGATTAGATTCAATAAAATAAACAACTAAACTAAACATGTATTATAAATCATATACTCACATCAATGTATACAAAATCCTAAATACATAGAGAGAAGAATACAAATGCATTATCTATCTACTCTTACAAAGGAGAAATAAAGTTAGGAATACTTACCTCTGAAGATGAACCCACCGAGCCTCAATATCTCCCTTGGTCAAGGTGCTTCGTAAGAGATTGTTATGGTATGTAAGGATGACCAAGATAAATCAGCTCTAGGCTACACAACCTATCTAAGCATCCAAAAGACTTATCCATAAGACAAGATTTATATCTCCAAATAAAGTATGGAACCCTAAGCTTTATTCCTCAAGTAGAATGGTCAATAAGTAGATGTTTGTTCACACTTATTCACTAATAATTCTTCTCTTATGAAATGGTGGGAAATGACCTTATATATATATATATATATATATATATATATATATATATATATATATATATATATATATATATATATATATATAGGTGGATCTTTCCCTAAATCCTCCTAAGAACATCATCTGTATAGGGTCAACCTAGTCGACCCAATGTGTTTTCAAGGACAATTTAGTAGGTTTGTGTTTGGTCAGCTGGAAGGCTAACAAACCAAAAAATTAAAGCATACCACTAAACTATAATGGGTCAACCCAATTGACCCAATACAACTAACAATCAAAAAGTATGTTAAGGTAAGAAAAGGAGGAATGGAAAGAGGAAAAGACTAGAGAAGGTAGGGCTAAGAAGAACAAACTTAGGTTAAATGGTTTTAGGAAATAAGTGTGTAGATGGAAAGTGTAAAAATGGACAGAAATCTTACAAAGCATCGATGGTCTAACCACCCCTTTCCTAGTGCACCCCTTAAGGCATGCACTCAGAGAGATTGAGACTCAACAAGTTCCTACAAGAAATAAAGTGTCAATAATCAATAAAAGTTTGGAAATATTATGTGTATACACTTTTATCTAAAGACAAATATTTAAGATATAAGGTAGAGACAAAGGCCCAAGATCAAGATTTACTAAAACTCCATGTGAATAAGGAATAACAAGTTGGTGATAATGAGAATCTCAAAGAAGATAAGAAGAAACATGATAGTTAAAGTATGATGTTGCAATCCCATGGAGTAGTAAGGAGCATATTAAGTAAATAAACTCCATACAACATCAAGTATCAAGCAAAATTTAATATGGATAAGGTATGTGGCACCCAAAGCAGTGTAAATGTAATAGATAAATTTATATTCTTATGTGTGAATGAGAGTGATATTGAAAGTGAGAAGTGGCAAGAGTGTAAGAGACCACATTAGCAACATGGGAAACATAAATAAGATCAATACCAAGACATAAAGGTAAGAAGAGGGCATGAAAAGGTTGTCCAAGAACTAAACTTGTATGTGAAAGAAGAATATAAGGTACATTAATAAAATATTTTATAGCTCACATTGTGTATGCTAATTCATTGACTTATGATAAGCCTATAGTTTATAGAATCAATATATGGAAGAGCCATGATCAATATAGGCATTTAAAAATTTAATAAATGGTAATGATTTTTAGGTTAGTCTAGTTTCAAGGGGTGACAATGTCATTATGACCAAATATGCAATATGGGAGATTGATGGTGGAGAAACAAGGAAAAAGTTTCAAGTTGACTTGAAAAGACAACATCAAGACACTAAGAAAAAGTCATTTGAAGCATTAGAATAAATCTCTATGGGACTATTAAGGATGAATAATACATTGCATGGTGAGATGAGGTATAGAATTAGAGACCTACCACCCTTATATATTGATTGGCATAAAAAAATACATTGTTTATTGTTTAAAGGAGTAATAACTAGATAAAATGGTAAGAATAAAGTCCAATTTAGTTTAATTAAATCTTATCTAATGGAGGATATGATAAGGACAACACTTTTCAATCATTATAGAGCTCAAATGGTGGAATACTCATCCATAATGAAGGCAAAATAGTTAGAACACCTCAAGGAGTGAAAAATTTAACTATGTATTGGTTCAAAACATGATTATGATGTTGTAAGTGTTTTTAATAAGCATGTATAATATATCAAGGAAGGAGGGAGTGTTCAATTGGAATCACAAACTCAACTGTTGGAGGAGATATGCAAGTTTGTATTAGTTATTCAAAGGAGAGGAAGAATGATTTGGATGCAAGATTAGAAAGATAAATTACAATAACTAGTTGGATCATAGTTACAAGTTGAAAAATATGAATTTTATAAGGTGAGTGACAACATGGAAAATTTATTCAAGCTACAGGCATGTGAATATAGGGAAGAAAGGTGTCAAGAGATGTATATATACAATGAAGTAAGACATTTTGAACAAGGTGTTAGTTTATGTTATCCTTTCTTGACCTTAGAAGGTTTTTATGAGGTTGGAAGAAAAAAAAATGATAAAGAGAGAAATAGGACAAGTTGAAAAAATAGGAATTAAGAAGAATTTCATTTATTGGAAGAAAAGGAAGAAGCAACAATCAAAACATACTAAGATAGGAGCTCATGTACTTAGTCCTAGTCATGCATATGAACAAGAGTTGCACAATGGTATAGGTATGATAATCATTTTTAGTGTTTTAAGTGAAGAAATAAGTACCAAGATATAAATTTAAGTGGATAAAATATGTATATGTTGGAAAAATCAATTGCCTCAAATTAAATCAAATGAAATAGAGTGTATTTTAGGCAAGCAAGAAAATGAAAGGACTTGGAACCAATAGGATGACAAGTTTGAGAATCCACTATTCATTGAAGACACCAAAAGGTAGAAATATAAAGACATCATAGACACAAAGATAAAATTTTAAAGGTTCATGGATATCAAACTCTCTCTCTAAGTTTCATTTTATTTTCCCTTTAGGAGTATGATGTAGGGGAATCACACAAGGGAACAACATGATTATAAGATTTTGATTAAATCAAGTAAATAGGGGTCTAAAACATGTTTATAATTTTTTATCAGTGTTAGGAGTCTTAAAATTCATTTTGGAATACTTTCCAAGTTCTTAGAGAGTACCTATGATGGTTAGAGATTCAAATGTTTCCTGCCAAAGTGCACAATTTAAAATTTTGAATGTTTTGGCATAGGAAGGATGTTGTAAGAGTTTCTCAAAGGTTAATTAAGGTGTCAAATGGATATTTAAAGTTAATAATACCATTATTCTTGTATACTTATTCTTAAATCACACTTTTACAAAATAACCCACCTTGATGTTTGTGTCAAGGGTAAACACTCTTACATGTGATCAATAGGAGTTAGTTAGGGTAGTTAGATTTGGTATAAAGTATATATTTTTGGTTTTTGATTTAGTTTTTGTTCATTTTTTACTTTAAATATGAATTAATAAATACCCTAGATAATATTATAATGAAATCCTCAAATTGGATAGTTAGAACATAACCTTATTTTCTATGCATAAACAATGAAAGTTGATTGCATTATGGTTGTTCAATGAAGAAAGGATCATTGTGTGGTGTTTTTGAAGTTTGTTTTAGAATTGATGATTTATTCTCACATTTTTTGAATTCATTTTGAATAATTTATGTTTTCTTTTCATGTTATTTTTCTTGATGAATTACATAGACCTATAGAGGAAGATATCTTCAAACAACAAGCAACCAAAGTGTGGAACATGAATATAGCAAAGATTTCACAATAAGTGTTTGTTGATTTTGAGAGGGGAGAGAGAGATTTGTTAGGAATCATGATTAATCCTATGTGGTGTTTGATACTCCATTTTTATAACAAAATTCTTAAATTTAGTACTAACAAGGCTTGCACCCTGTGACTATGTAAATACAAACATTCAATTCATAGAGTATTGAAAGAACATAAGCACCAATTTTGTTATTATAGTTTTATAAAAGGAATTGGTAAGTTTATTTGTGTTTATTATGCATGAATGAGTTAGGATATACATTTAATTACTTACCATCCTCTTGAGGGCATTGATAGACCTTATAATAGGTGATTATGCACCCTGTGTATTCAAAGAATGTTGTAAAAAAGTGGAATAGAGGTGACTGGTTGAACTACCAATGGTTTGGGAAGGTGTCTTGAGATAAGGTAGAGACTAAACAAGCCTTACATAACTTTTAAACCTTTTTTGAAAAGTATAAGATCAAGGAGTATGCTCTTAGGTGCATACAGAGGATACACACCCTAAGTTAGGGTTTTGGAGAGAAAAGGGGTGTAGAAATTATTTCCACCAGTAAAATTGTCTTAAAATTGGTCAATAGATTAGTCTCAACATAAATAAATATATTTTTTATATTTCATAATGTTTATATAGGTCTTGACATGTGAAGAGAGGACTGTGTGTAGTTTGGAGCATGGTAGACCTAATTAGGCCTGACAATGGCTTTAAAGGGGACAAAAAATGATTTTAAAAGAAGATTTAAGACTTTAAAATTTTATATAGATAAGAATATTGATAGAGGGTATCTGGTTCTAGTTCAATTTTGTCATTTTCCATCTATACAGAGCTATACATGTAGTTTTAGCCAAAATAAAGGCTAAAAGGAAATGGTTGGGTGAAGGAGAAGGTTGATAAGGTAGAAAAACAAGTATATCATTATATTTTCAAGGGTATAAGGGGTGTCAAAGTATCCTAAAGAGAATCTATAATATTTTTAAGAACTCATAACTCATTAAGGAATGCTAGAACTAGAAAGTGTATGGTAAACCAGTTAAACTATCAAGAAGAGAGAGAACATTGGTAGAGAAGGAGTTTTGTGAGTTTGTTGATCATCCTCTACATCAATTTCTCCCTTAAGGGGGAAAGTACATTTCATTCATTTCCA
Organism: Torreya grandis; assembly: GCA_037957365.1. Taxonomy (NCBI): domain Eukaryota; kingdom Viridiplantae; phylum Streptophyta; class Pinopsida; order Cupressales; family Taxaceae; genus Torreya; species Torreya grandis. The sequence continues at coordinate 5,656,754 of JARHVA010000158.1, read as the reverse complement.
TTGAAGTCATAGGCATACAAGACCTTTTTATTCTTTGAGAATATGCTATTATGCTTATAGCTTATAATTCCTTCCTAAATAGGGGCAAATTGTAGACACCTAAAACTAACCACCACTAGCCTTCGATCGAACTTCAGATTGATTTCTATCAACCATTGAAAATTAAGCCTAGGAATCACTGAACATCCTAAATTTTATTGTGCATCATTTTTCAAAGCTCATAATCCTATTGAGGCATCCCTAATTGGGGTATCTTATCTTATGCAACCTTAACCTCTCTTGGATTCATCCTTGATCATCTTACAGCATCAAAACAATAAATTTGGCCTATGGAACTATTAAGGGGGCACATGAATAAATATCAAATCTTGAAAGAGATAAATGGCTAATCAAAATTATTTAATAATCTAAACCAAATTAAGAGCCTAGATGAATTATCCATGTGCAATTAATGAATAACTAAAAGAGTAAATTTAAAAATATGAAATATCTTAGCTTTTCATGATTACCTTTGTGAGTTGTCAAGCCCTTTGGAAATATCATAAAATAACTCATTTTGGAGACCCATGCCTATTCATTGTAAATCATTATTACTTGAAAACTATTAACTCTACTGGGGTTAGTCTTGACTCACTTAGGTTAGGTTTGAACTCATTTCATGTTTAAACTCCACCTTAACTCACCTTGGGTTGAGGATAAATCCATTTGATATAAATAAAATGCCTTACCTCTTGAATTTTAATCATTTTGGTGCAAACTTATCATGAATGAATGACTTCAAAACTCTTTTGATATAATTTTATAATTCCCATTTTGTTACAATCAATGTTATAATTCCAAAATATTGAGTCAAGTTATATTAAGCCAACACAAGCTAAGGTGACAAGGAGAGAAGGAGCTACACAACATCCATTGCCAAAGACTCTTTGATGCACAAGTCAAGAAAGCCACTCAACAATGAATTTGGAGCTCCCAAGGAAGTTAAAGTATTGTGTGTATTTTTCATTTTAGTTGTGATTTTCATTTGGTCTTCTTACTAAGATCACCTCTAAGATTTAGGATTGTAGGTGTTAGTGTTAGTGTGTTTCTTTGATTTTTTATTTCTTAAAGTAACATTATACTAGTCTCCCTTCTTAGATTGATATTATCACACTCATGACCTCTTAGGAGATTATCTATATCCTCTTGATCAACCCTTATATACATAGGTTGACTATGTGATTCCAACACCCAATCATAATCATCCCATACTTGTCTTCTTTGCATAAACAACATCAATTCTACCTCAGTCATGGGTTGTTCTTGATCATATTAGATAATTTAAAGTGGTTCTTGTGTTATGGCTGCAAGGTTGGCTTATAAGAGAGTTGAATCTTTTTACATGACTTATTGAGGCCACTTGAGTTTAGTTCCACCTTACAAGAGTGAAGAGACATCTGTAGATGGGCTGAGAAGTTGATAACCTTGCTTGAAAAGCTTAAACAAGTCATCTCCTAATAAGATATATTCTTGAAATGGTGTGCTTGGAGGGATGACTCTTTATTTATTGATGGAAATACTTCTCTCAATCTAAATTTAATCACCTTTAAGTAAATATTATCCTAAGTTGATGATCTCAAACAAGTCCATCGATTGGTTGTCACCTAGCTCAAGTGTGATTGTACTATCTTCAAGTTGAATAGTGGAAGGTGTAGGAGTAGGCACTTCATAGTTTAAAATTTCACGTTATTGATCATGTTCATGGGGATACAAGTCATTATATTCTATCTTTTAATGGTCATTTGAAGTTTATTCATCCTTAAAAATGACTTGATGATTTTGCATGCTCTCAAAGTTACCTTGTACATCATCTTCATTTGTTGGTTAAAACCTTCCTTCTACAACTGATGTAAGTTATTCAGGACTATCATGATGAAGGGAAGCTACTATGTTACCAAGGAAGTCTTGGTAAGCATCCCCTTCTTTCTCAATTGAAACATTTTTCTCTTATGGCCCACATTGTTCTTATAGTTCATCTTCTTCTATATATTTGAAGGCCAAGTTGTGATCCTTATTTCTAAGAGGTGTCCCAATGACAAGATCCTATTCAAGCTCACTCAAGCCATCATCAATAGCTACCAATTAAATCTAAATTTATTTCCTCACCTCTTCAATAATAAGCTTTCTCTCAAGGACTGGAATGGGATATTCTTAGAGTGACTTTAAGACAAATATCATGTATGTCTCATTCTTCTCATTCAAATGATTAATTATAACAACCATCATCTCTTCCTTATTTTGCACATTGATTTCAATGCATTTCTATAAGGGAAATGCCTTATAATATTGAGGATGGGGGGTGGGGATTATATGATCTCAGGCTTGCTTTCCATTTTGACACTTTGGCTTATGCTTGACTTCTCATCTCTCTCACTTGACTACAACATTTGTTTCCAAGTTAGAAACTTAGATGTAAGAGTTCCCTTCACATGTGTTGCATTTGTTGTAGTTTAGGGAAGGAATTAAGGTGTATCTATTTGGGATTATTTTATTCTTATAGATGATATTGATGATGTATATTCCTGTATGTAATTTTAATCTACTTCTCTAGATAGGCTTCAAAATCAAGCCTTGACTGATCAGAGATCTATTCATGTTGACTAGTCCTCTCAATGCATACCTTTTCCTCTTATTGTACTCTCTCTTGGATATATTTCCATGATGTAAAAGTTGAGGAGTGTGATTAAATTTTATGGATTTGAAAATCATTTGATTATAACTTTGTAGGGGTGATGGGTAGGTCAACATAAGACTGACATGGGATGGAAGAAGGGACATAATGTTGATGATGGTGAACTTGCTTCTCCTCATTTACTACTAACTTATCTTCTACCTTTGAAACTAGACCATATATATCCAACATGTCACTATTGAACCCTTAATGACCTTCTCTCATGACAAATTTACACTCTTCTTTGTCCTATTGCAATGAATTCCTCATGTTATCAATTACATGCCTAGGGATTTCTTGACCATATCCTATTAGGTTGCCAATGCTCACCATGTGTTTTTCATAGCCCAACAAGGTTTATTTAAGGCTTGATATAGATTGACTTGGAATATGAGTAGGCTAACCAAGAATATCATGATATTTCCATGGATGATTAGGTTTTTAAGCATGCTACTAAGGAGGTGAATTAGGCTCACAATGGGGTTGTTAAGCTTGTTAATAAGGAGACTCATTATAGGGTTGATAAGGGTTCTCATATTGTTGATAAGATTGATAAAAGTCAAAATAAGGTTGATAGGGATCATTATGGAATTGGAATGGATCAGAGGGATGTTCATAAGGAAGTGTGTGATATAATCATGCCCCATATCAACCATATATCATCATAATACATATGAAAAATAATGAATTATGAACCAGAACTATTCTTACCTTTGAGATGATGACCACATGATGACCCTTGTTATCAACATTTGACTAAAAATATGGCATGTGAGTGCTTGAATCTACCTGAGATGGCCAAGATGCTAGTTTGAAGGCTTTGAAACTTGAATCTAGTCCCACTTGGCATGTCATAACTATTATCAACCTAATTTTCACCATCTGAAGGAGATTTTTCACTTTTTCTTCAAACTTGGACTAATATGGGAATGGCCTAAAGGTTGTGGGTGACCTTATAACTAGACCAAACCTTTAAATTATGGGGATAGATCACCTTGTATATCACTTGTAGTTCATAATCACTAGGAACTATTTCACCCCTTTTCACCCCAATAAATAGTTCCTAGTGATTATGAACTACAAGTGATATATGACTAAAATATCACTAGGAACTATTTATTGGGGTGAAATATGACTAAAATATATCCAAATATATGATAATAGATAAGACACTTCGAGGGGGCAACCTCCACAAGCTTCAATAAGAGCAAAATTCACAATATGATGATAAATGATTACTCACTACCTCCTATATATAGTCTAACTAGGCCATGGTTACTCCATAAGCCGACCTACTAATCTAAAGAAAGCATAGATAAATGTAATATAATGTCAAAGAGGATAAGTAAGCCACAAGTTGGCTAATACTATCCTCATACATGTGATAGGTTAGGGGCATAGCATGCCCTTCCCCTTCAAACTAAAATTGTCCTCAACATTGAACAACTATGGATGTTGTTGCAAAAATTCTTCACCTTCCCAAGTTGCATCTTCACTTCTTTGGTTTTTTGACTTGATCAAATATTCCTTAATCTCTCTAGTTCTCAACCTCTTAGTATGTGTTTGGAGGATCTTCTCTAGTTCCAAAATGACTCATCCTTCTTTATCTAGTTCTAGGAGCTCTGTCTAGGTGGAAACTTTCTGTCCAATGACCTTCAAACAAGAAACATGAAATACTAGGTGTATGTGAGATGAATGACGTAACTCAAGCTTGTAAGCCACAGTTCCAATTTTTTGTAGAATCTGATAAGGGCCATAATACTTTGGAGCAATTTTGTTGTCATTTTTCTATTGCTTCAAGGACATCTGCTTGTAAGGTTGAAAATGAACAAATACCCAGTCACCCACCTCAAAATTTTGCTCACTCCGGTGTTGATCTACTTATTGCTTCATCTTATTTTGTGCCAAGGCCAAATTCTCTCTCAAACTAGCCAAAACCTCTTGTTGATGTTGAATGTGCTTTTCCACATCTCGAACCTTGGTGTGCACCTATAATGAAGAAGTGATGGAAGGTGGATGGTAACCATATAGTGCTAGAAATGGAGACATTTTAGAAGAGGTATGGAAAGATGTGTTATACTACCATTCTGCAAGTGGTAGCCATTTAACCCAATGTTCTTGTTTATCTAATACAAAACAATGGAGATAACCCTCTAAACATTTGTTATTCACTTCAGTTTGTCCATCAGATTGGGGGTGGTAAGATGAGCTATGAGCTAGCTGAGTACCCAAACAAGAAAATAGTTCAGGCCAGAAATTACTACTGAAAATAGGATCATGATCACTTACAATTATTTTTGGGGTTCCATGTAATTTGAGAACTACTTCCATAAAAATAGCCATGACTGTACTTGCTGAAAATGGGTGTGAGAGAGCACAAAAATGGGCATATTTTGTAAGCCTATCCACAATGACCAAAATAACATTCTTACCTTTAGAACAAGGCAACCCAGTGATGAAATCCATGGAAACTCCTCCCACCTTTGACTAGGAATTGCTAATGGTTGTAACAAACCTGGGGTCTTAACTATTTCACCTTTATTCTGTTGGCATATCATGCATTCTTCCACAAACTTTTGTACATCTCCCTTGAGTCCTTCCCAAAATAGTTATTTCTTAATTCTATGATAAGTTTTCAAGAACCCTGAGTGTCCCCCAAGTGGAGATGCATGCAACTCTACAAGAATCTTATGCTTAAGCTTTGAAGTTTTGCACAAGTATAACCTACCCTTATACCATAAGACATTACCTTTCCATTAAAAATTTTTAAAGGATAAATTCCCTTGCTGGAGATTCTGAATCAAAACCTGTGTATCCTTGTCTTACTCCCATTCTAACCTAGCTTCATCCACCCAATCTACTTGCAATATGGACATTGCACAAAGTAATGCTTCTGTGGATGCATCCCATCTAGATAGTGCATCTACTACTACATTATCTTTACCCTTCTTGTAGATGATTTCAAAATCATAACCCAACATTTTGGTTACCCATTTTTGTTGTTCCTCAGATGATAATCTTTGCTCCAAAAAGTATTTTAGACTATCATGATCTGTTTTCACCTTAAAGTGTCTACCCATTAGATAAGGCCTCCATTGTTTAACTGCATGAAGAATAGCCATAATTTCATTCTCATAGATAGGTTTTTATAGATTATTACCTTTGAATTGATGACTTTCAAATGCAATGGGTCTTCCTTCCTACATTAGTACTGCCCCCAATCTAGACCCAGAAGCATCACATTCAATAGTGAATGTTTGTGAGAAGTCTGGAGTAGCCAAAACTAGAGTGGTGCACATAGATACTTTTAGTTTCTCAAATGCTTTGGTGGCATCATCATTCCAATGGAAAGCATCCTTCTTTAGCAATGCAGTGAGTGGAGTTGCTATGCTACCATAACCTTTCACAAATCTTCTATAGTAACCTATTAGTCCAAGAAACCCTCGAAGGTTTTTGAGAGTTTTTGGCATGGGCCATTCCATTATCACTTTGATCTTTTGAGGATCAACTTTGACCCCTTCATGGGAAACAATGTGACTGAGGTACTATACCTCCTGTACTCCAAAATCACATTTAGATGGCTTCACATAAAGTTGGTGCTTCTCCAAAACTATCAACACCTGTTTCACATGTTGCAGATGTGCTTCCCATGTCTGACTATAAATCAATATGTCATCAAAGAAAACTAGCACAAACTTCCTTAAAAAAGGCCTAAAAATAGTGTTCATCAAGCTCTAAAAAGTAGATGGTGCATTTTTAAGACCAAAGGGCATTACCAAAAACTCATAATGGCACTCATGTGTTCTAAAAGCAATTTTATGAACATCTTCATCCTTGATTCTAATTTGATGGTACCCCAAGCGAAGATCCAATTTTGTGAAATAATTAGCACCATGTAACTCATCAAGTAAATCATCAATTATTGGAATAAGAGACTTATCTTTGATGGTGTACTTGTTGAGTTCCCTATAATCTGGGCACATCCTCCATGTGTCATCCTTCTTCCGCACCATGACCATTGGTGATGAATATGCACTTTGGCTATGCTTGATGATCCCTACCTCCAACATCTCATGGACCATCTTTTCAATTTCACTCTTTTGTGCATATGGATATCTATATGGTTTGATACTTGGTGGTTGAATACCTAGAATTAGTTGAATGGCATGATCATGTTCTCTTTTTGGTGGTAGTCTTTTTGGCATGGCCCCAAAAATAGATGAGTGGTCTTCAAGAATTATTTGTAGATCAGGATGTGTAGATACCTTTGTGGGTTAAACTTCTATGGAGCATAATCATGCAATAATTCCCTCTGCCCCTTTTTTTAGCATCTTGGTCATCTAATGTGAACTAACCATTGTGGATATTTTGCATGTAATCCATGTAGTTCAATTTTCTCACCTTCAGAATGAAAGTGCATGAATAGTTCTTGGAAGTTCATCTCAATGGTACCTAAGGTTGTGAGCCATTGGACTCCCAAAACAATGTCTATGTTACCCATGGGAATAGCAAACATAGGAGAGTTGAGATTGTACCCACCCATAGTAAGCTTAATACTATGGCATTTGCCTGAACAATTAATTGTGCCACCATCTGCAATCATGACCTAAAATTCTGGTGCTGGGTAGATGAAACAGTTCAATCAAGTGGCCAGCTTATGGTTTATAAAGTTATGTGTGCTCCCTAAATCAATCAACACTGTCACCTTTTGTTTCTTGAGGAAACCCACCACCTTAAGATTTTGTGGAGTGATAATACATGCAAGTGCATGACAAGAGATTGTAGGTTGGGAATCTTCAGGTACCTCCTCTATATCTTCCTCATCATCATTGGAGGCATCATCTGCTTCTTCATCTTCATTTGGTCCCTCAATGTAGAATAACTTCTTCTTAGCACATCTATGTCCTTTACTCCACTTGCTATCACAACCAAAACATAATCCTTTTTCACGCTTTTCTTCAATTTGCTGAGGGGTCAATCTAGTAGGTGGAGGAAATGTTGGTGATGATATGCTAGAATCTTTGAAGTGAGTAAATGGCTGCTTCTTGTTGGCTATGAATGTTTCCTCAGATCTACGTGCTAGGATAATAGATTCAAAAATATTAAGTGGATTAAACATGCATACCTCATGTTGAATGTGGTCCTTGAGTCCACCCAAAATAGGTCATTCAAGTTTGCATCAGAAATTGTCTCCACACGTAAGGATAGGTTCTAAAAATGATGAATATAATCCTTGATGGAGCTAGTTTGTCACAATTTTTCCAATTGGCTGAAGCAATTATCTGTCACACTATTACCATAGTGTAATTGTAGCTCCTCTGTAAAAATTGACCAGGTGACATTGAGAGTCATCTTTTTCTTTTGAGCACACAACCATCGATACCAAATGAATTAATCAGGTTCAAGATACAAAGATGCCATGGTAACCTTCTGTCTACTTGGAATCTGATGTAGGTCAAAAAAAATCTCCATTTGGTTGAGCCAATTGAGTGGATCTTTTCCATCAAATTTGCGCATATCCACCTTTGGTAATAGGTTCCTCTGTGGCCATGGAGTTAGATTTAAAGTAGACTGGTTAGGAGAACCACCCTAGTGGGTTTGTGAAATAGAGTTAGCTTGATGATTTGATTGATTAATGTTCAAATCCATCATGATATATCCCAAACTATCTTGTATGGATTGCATATTAGATTGTATGTCTTGCACCTCACTCTGAATGCCTTGCACACTATAGTCAAGCTGGCTCACTTTGTGATCTATGTCAGAAAACCCTGGTACAAAGGGTCTATTACACCCCCCTTCTGAATCCATCTCATCTTTGTTAGGATTTTTTCCTAGAGTTTCAACACCCTTTCCTCGGCCCTGATTTTGTGGACCTGCCATAAAAGGGTTTTAAGATGTCGACCCTTATTGACACTTTTGACCCAACTTTGACCAAGTGATTTTGGAATTATTTCGGCCTCAAATCAAAATATACAAAGAAAAAACCATAGCCAAATTTTTCTAATCTTTCCAAAAATATAAAAAAACTCAGAAAAATTCTTTGAATTATGCACTATAGAGCAATTTTATGAAAACCCATAAAATAGTGATAATTTTTGAAAAATAGATCCAAATGAGATTAAATGTTAATGGAAGCTTAATTTGATTATTTCTCACCTCCAGTAAAAAAATTTTAGAGAAATTTTCAACCATTTTTTATATATCACAAAATTTAAAAATTTAGTGTTTCGCCCACAAGATTGCCCAAATCGCAGCTTTGATACCACTTGTAATGAAATTACTTCAATAATTAAGTATAACAGTAGAATTATATCCAAATATGACTGAAATATATCCAAATATATGATAATAGATAAGCCACTTTGAGGGGGCAACCTCCACAAGCTTCAATAAGAGAAGAATTCACAATATGATGATAAATGATTACCCACTACCTCCTATATATAGTCTAACTAGGCCATGGTTACTCCATAGGCCGACCTACTAATCTAAAGAAAGAATATATAAATGTAATATAATGTTAAAGAGTGATAAGTAAGCCAAAAGTCAGCTAATACTATCCTCATACATGTGATAGGTTAGGCGTGTAGCAAAGAGACACCTACAATTTTTCCAAACTAGGTGACTAGGTCACCTTCTCTTTCACATCTATAAATTGGATTTTTATAGGAGAGTTGTAAAGGAATTCTGAGGTAGACTATTTGACATATTAAGATTTTAAGTGATTAAAAAAGTCACAAAAATTCACCTCCAATGATTTTCAACTCCTTAAACTAAACTCTACCTTATTTTCTACTCAATTTCTTGGAAAACTACAATTTTTAGACAATTTTGTATAGTGTCCATAAAACCAAATACTATGACCAGGGTCTCCTTTGAGTGTACTAGATGTTTCAAGTGTTTGATTGTCAAAATATTCAATTTTCCCAAGTCAAGTGTGTAGTATGGTTTAAGGATAATTTTAGAGGTCTACCATATTAATGATGGTTCATAAAGATGAGACCTCCAATTCAAAACTTATGGTCATGGATATTTATTCCATAAACCCACCTAAAACTCTTTAAAATATTTGGTTCCCATGTAGCTTTTTTAGAGAGATATGAGTAGAATATGGTAGACCATGAGCTCTCTTTAAGCCTTTTGGACTTATTTGTAATCTTAGAAATAATTCATAAAAGTGGGCCCTTCAATCTAACTCCCTCTACCATGGATCTCAAGTGTGTTTAGTTCCTCAGTTCCTGCTAAGATCATTATCATTATCCTTGAGTCTCTCTACCATGAAGGATCTAAGTATCTGAATAGGCAACTTGAGCTAGATGCATGGACTGTGTAGTTCAAGGTGGAATTCAAGACTAATATGATACTTTATTTTCATTTCCACTTCTTGAAATATCCTTTCTAGGTTCATATAACTACCTCTTATATCTTCCCCTTATCTTTTATTTTCTTGGGAGGGTCTTAGTATACTTCCATGGTGGTGTGGGCTTCCTAAGCCAAAGACAAAATTTTAGGCTTAATTAGCCTTGACTGAGTTTTGGGGTCCAAGTGAATTATAGGTGATCTAGGTTTTTAGAATCAACATAATTATATCATCCTCACCTATTCTCTATCTTCCCACTTGTCTCTAGTTTTCTATGCCACCATCTTTTCCTTCACTTTCTATGAGACTGCTTGTAGGTCTCATTACTCGTCTGCTAGGCTATGTTGGACTTGAGCATTGTATTTCACATTTAAAAAAAAAATTGTGGATCTTATAAACAACATTTAACATTTCCACAAGTTCTAAAAACATCCTTGAGTTCATGTTTCCCCATAAACTTATCCCTCTGCATTCTCATTTTTTTGGCTTAGGCTATACACGCAGTTAGGCTTATGTATCCCTAGTGGCTTAGTTTAGTGTCTCAGTTGATGATCTCAAAACTTAGTGACCTTGGTTGTGTTATAATTTCTTCACTTTTAAAATGTTTATACACCTTAATCATTCTCTAAACAATCAAATTCCTCAAGTTTTAGGCACATGCATGTTTAGGCCTAATAGCCCTGTGTGGGCTACTTGGCTTCTTCTATCTCAAGGGGATACCACATTTAAATTTGGATATATTTATGTCATCTTATAAAATAAGTGATAAATCCCTATTTAATATTTATATATTCATTTTCATGTAAGGTGTTGTACATTCACTTTCCACTGCTAACCTTGCCTGTAAGTAGTAGTCAGGTTTCTTAACTATATGTAGGTATGCTCAATATTTCACTTTACCTATTTTAGACTTTAATCACCATAACACCCTTTTCAAATTTCTCCACCTCATCCTCATATGTTTCCATAACCATTAAAAAACCCTTAATGATGTGGTTGCCTTCAATTCCTACACACATGCATGTTTAGGCCTACTTAGGCTATGTAAGATTGTATAGGCCATTAGGCTCCTCCTTTCTCATTTTAAATGGATAAAAACATTCTCTAAGGATTAGTAAATTTAATAAAAAAATAATTTTTTTTGAGATAAGTCCCATTTCGCCACTATGCAGGAGTATACATATTTGGGTATCCCTCTCATGACCCTAATGTAACTATGTGCTTAGGCCTAACTAAACTTGGTTAGGCCATCTAGGTCCTTTATTTTATCAAAGGATAAAACTAATAGTCATATATGTTGAGGATATTTAGTTAAATATTATTAAATCCTTCTCCATCATCACCTTCATGGAATGATTGGTAATATATCTTTCATTCTACCTATAGGTGGCAGACTGGCCCTTGACTATATGTGTTTATTTGAAGGATGAGTTCCCTCTTAGGTATATTTTGTCTATAAAGGCTTATTTGGTGTCTTAAGGACTCAATAATATAATTTATACTAAATAATTTAGTATAACAAGCCTTATTTCCTTTGAATAACTATTCTAACCCCTTATTCCCACATGGGTTCCAACACAATCATACTTCCTCTCACCCTACCTATAGGTAATGAATGAGGCATGTTTGGACGAAATATTAGGAATTATATTATTAATTTATCACATATATACTCCATTTAATTTTGACAATCATGTTATTTAAGGCCGTATACTTGTATAAAATATTATAATCACTCACTTAAATGATTATCTCTCCTACCCCTATAGTCACAATCCTACCTTCTTTACCTACCCTGTAGGGTTGTTTCTAAGCCTTGCCTATATGCTCCCCTTTGAGAGAGGATTGGTGTTTTAATATTTCCTTGAATATTACCAACATGTTCTTTTGACTTATGAATCTCCTCAATCCACTAGAATCTTCAGCATCTTCTCAATATCCCTTAAGTTTGTTACCACACTCTTGAGTATGTTCAATGGAGTTTGACTGAGGTGGTATATTTGAGGTGTTTAAGGGTATTAACCTCATTCCTAACCCTATTTTCCTATTTATATTCCTCCCATAATCCCATATTATTTCTCATGGTTATCAATTTCTCTAATATTTCAAGTCAATAGTAGAATCTCATCTCTTAACCTGCACAATAGGCTTGAACTAATTATGAAAGGTCTATTTTTGCATAGTGGACTGAGGGTACAGATAGTTAATGTAAAATTAAATGATGAAGAAGAATTGAGGGTAACAAGACAATAAATGACTATAACATGTATAATATTATGCATCTATAATACTACCAAAGACCCTCTTCAACTACTATATCCTCCTTTTGTAACTTAGACCATACTAATGACAGTCACATTGAGGACAGGACTTGAAGTTAACCTAGATATAATGGTGGATAAATTGATTATTTCAAAAATTCATAGATACTTAAGTGAATTCAAAGGATCTTTTACACAACCATAACCACTATTAACCTATACTATCAAGTTTTGAGTACCTAACAATATATGGAAACCTATATGTAGTCTAAAAATAAAGAGAACATGGATATTTTCTTACTCTCACACCCCAACATGTGTGAACTAGGGTTGGATGGTGATGGGAATGGCCTATGAGTACCTCAGGAACATATATCAAACATTAAATCTCAAGAATACTTCAAAAATGCATCAAAACTAGTACACCTTTTTAACCCTTCAAAAATGAAGAAGCTCATTAGAGTGACCAAAATGTTGGCTATTGTTCATAAAGTATAGAATATTAACTTCTAGAAAAATTCCATGTATGGGAGGGTTAAGACACCCCTTTCCTCTGTGCAAGAGATCAAATCCCCATTTTCTCTCTACTATTTATACTATCCATAAACCTAAAAGCTGTCATGGGCTACAAAGGATCTCAGTTAAAGAGAGAGATTGGTTTCATGTCTATTTTGTCTTATTTTATCATGAAAATTCTCTCTAACATCTGTCATGAACACACCTAAACCCTATGACTCCCCTCTATATGGACCTAATGGTACAAGTCCATATAACCTATAGAAAACCCCTGAAGATTCCTTTTTTCTTGCATTTTCTCTAGTCTCTTATCTTGAACTACCATTGAAGGATAAAGAGAGGGAAAACATGAGTTAAATGACATTTTAAATTGGGTGGTATAGTAGGAGGAATTTAAAGTATGCATTTTGGCATGTGTGGGGCTTATTTGGCTAGTAAGAGGTAGATACAAGCTTTAAAAAGGACCTTTAAGGATATGAAAGGCCTAGTAATGGCTTATAATGAGAATGGGACCTTTTCCAAACCTTTATAAATAATGAACACTAAAATATTCCTTTTTTCAAATGTTCTCAATGTAAACTGACTCATATTAGGAACTTGAGGGTCTTAAAAGGGGGTAATCAAGGCTTGGAGCAAACTTAAACAAATAGGCTATGGATAATGACCTTGGCACACATTAATAAGTTCTATACTATAGAAAAACTTAAGATTAGACACCTTTCATGTTGTCAGTAAGTCTCTCTCTCATCTTGAAATAACCCAAATAGGCTTAAACTTATGAAAGTTGGAAGCCTTGAACTTGTCAAAATATTTCAACTTCTTTTAGGGATCCTTAATACTATCAAACATGACTAAGACCATCCTTTTAGGCCTGAGAAAGAATATGAAAACTTTCCTAATCACTCCATGATCACTATGACAATTATCACATCATTAAATAGGCCTAAGGAATCCATGACACATGAGTTCACAATCAGGTTCCATGACACTCTTAACAAGGCTCAAAGACTTTCAATAGACATTTATGAGACCATGATAGTTTAGGCACTGTTGATAAGCTTAGAGGGGTTCTCATGTAAGTTTCTGATGGTAGGGGTTGACATTTTCTTGTGAGGCCAAAATTTTAATATTAAAGTCCTTATTTAATAGGAGCATACCAAGGTAAGAAGAAGGCATATATTTTATCTATAAATCAATAATTCTAGTAATCCTATTCTTCCTAACCGAAGGAGTATTAAAAAAGAACACAAAACTTTTATCAAATTTGATTTTTTGAGAAGAATATTATTCATAATTTTTTATGATCCTTTAAAATTCTCTTTCCTCTCTTACTCAAGATTCTTCCATCAAAATATTATCATAAATGAGCTTTAAATGTAAATATGGTTCCAAATTTTGAGTTGGACTAAAACTTTTCAATTCGCCATCTCTAAAGGCAATTGATAAATATATACTAAGTTTCTTGGATATAATGATAAATAAGAAATAATATAATGAATATCCTTATCTTATACATCATTTTATATAAAATAATCCTTTAGGTACCCCATTGATTAAGATAGAGAACATAATAGTTGACATAAACACAAATATAAGCTTTTTGAAATGATCCTAAAAACCAAACTACCTCTTAACCTTTTCCAAAAAAATCCAATCAAATATGTTGTACACATTATTCATGTCAATCTTAACCACCATATCCTCTTTTCTACTCATATCCATGGAATGGAGAGTCTCATGTACAACTATGGTTCCATCTTAAATCTACCTATTGATAATAAATCCCCCTTGATTAATCGATATGATTTTATCATAAGAGGTTTTATTATTAGAGATATGAATTTTGTGAGGATATTATACATCACATTGCAAAGGATTATGTGTCTAAAAATAGTGAAATTACTTGCCCCTTCCTTTTTGGGAATTAAAATAATAAAGGTATTATTGAATTTCATCAATTTTTTCCTAGAGATTATGAATTTATTCATGGAAAACACTACATCATATTTAATATTTTTTTAAAAGACTTGGAAAAATGATATGGATAAATCATCAGGGCCTTACTCCTTCTCTTTATTAAGTAAAAATACAACAAATTTAACCTCATCTAATGAATTTAAATAATTGAGGCTTAGGTTGTCATCTCGGTTTATGAGTTTGAGGATTTTATGTATAAGTTGTTGCTTTACCAAAATGTTTGTTCTCATGCTAGAAGAAAAGAGCTTCTTTAAATAGTTGATCACTTCCTACTTAATGAAATCCATATCTTTACAAACTTCCCCATTCTACTTTATCACTACTTTACTTTTGTTATGATCCCTATCATTTAGAGTAGAGATGTGAAATAATTTGGTATTCTTATCACCTTCATTGAGCCAAATAAATATAGAATTTTATCTCCACAATCTCTCCTCTCTAGCCACCATGTTATGATATTAATTTAATATAATATTATCCTTTTGAATATTATTTTTATATAAACCTACTATTACTACCTAAATTTATCAGTAATAAGTTTCTATTTATGTTTATTCTTTTGTACAATGACATTGTCAATTACCTATTTATTCTAAACTCTTATGTTTTTTTGACATTTTTCATTTTAGAAACCAATCAAAACATTTTTTACCCTTGAAAAATAGGATTCCACCATTATGATATTCTATCATGAATATCCAAGTGCCTGAATAACATATGTTCCATTCTGAAGGGAGTTTTTTTTATTTTACCAATCAAATCAACCATATAAAGAGATAGTGGGAGATGCTCAGACCTAGTCCTAGGAAGGGAAGATAAGAAAAAATATTTATGAGATAACTAGTTAGTAGAAATCAACACCCTATTCTAATTTGACCTAAATCAAGTTCTCTCCAAATATCATATTAGACCGTGTGAAAGGAGATCCCCAAAGATCAAAATTTAATAAATTTTAATAAAATATGAAGGAATCCAACTCCCCCATGCTATCAGAAAAGCTATGAATACCTCTTTTTTCTTCATCTAGAAGAAGAGGAGTATTAAAGTCTCCTGATATCAACCATAAAATGGCATTACAGTTCTTTCTAAAATTTTTTAACTCCTCTCATCAGTTCTTATGACTTATAAGATAATTAGGAGCATAAATATTTGAAAATATACACATGATTACATCTTATTTAATATTAAAAATTGTAGCTAAACGATTAGTGATTTTACATAGAACCTCACATTTAAGTAACCTATCATTCCAAAAAGTAACCAACCCACTAGATGATCCAATGAAATTACACTATCCATCTCCTTATCCTTACACAAATTATCTCTACTATATTCAACAATCCTATCCTCCATTTTTGTTTCTTATATCGCCAAAATAGTTGGACTATTACTCTTTAAATACCCAACAATTCTTTACTTATTTCTTCCATTCAACCCCTTAATGTTCCAACTTGTGAATTTCATTTATATATTTTAGACTGGAATTTGGTTCCTTTTTTAATAATCATAGCTTGAATTCCATCTAAAACTTCTCCATCCATGATCTTCCCATTAATTAATATTTTTTTCAAGGACATCCAACCTTTGGAGGAGATCCTAAAATCACTAGTTTAGTGCCCCTTCTTATTATCACAAAAGGAGTAACTACTTCCTTACCTTTACTACTATTCATAAATCTTATATTAGAATCGACTTGTCCCTTATCCAACTTTGGGGTTTCCTTCTCATTGAATTTATTCATTGAGGGAAGATGGGAATTCAATAATTGAACCTCATTTTATCCTTCTTTCTATAAATCAATATTATTTGGAATTGAATTGCATAAAACATTAGCATCCATTATCTAAAAATTTAGATTATTTCCTCCAGATTATCAAGGCATAAATATGTATTATTAGTTAGTGAATAAACCAAAGATTTATCCAATGAAACTTTTTAGTGAATGGAATTTAAATCTAAAGATACCCAACCCAAATCTTGATTATCCTTGTTTTGAATCACTACCTAATTGTCTGGAGTATGCAACTCTTCTTCATTAACTTCTTTGACTAGATTTTCCTTCTTGAAACTCAACCACTTTCTAAAATAATAGATAAAGACTATCTAAATTCCTCTTCATATCCTTTTATAATATCAAATAATTTATTTTTAGACTTATAAATCTCTCCCTTTGTTTGTTGTCTCTCCTTCCTCAAGGTCTGATTGTGGAATTTTTGGTTCTAGAGGGATAAAGTCTAGGTAAATTTCCAAGATTATTTCACTTATTACATTTCAAACTAGAGTATGCTAGTCTATGTGTTTTATACTTGAGAACTATATTTCACATTTTAAAAATAATGGTGAAGCTTTGAAACAAAATGTAACATGCCCTTAGGTTGTGAAAACATCCTTAAGTTCACGTTTCCACATAAACTTATCCCTCTTCATTCTCATTTTTTTGGCCTAGGGTATACACATAGTTAGGCTTGTGTATCCCTAGTGGCTTATTTTAGTGCTCATTATATCTTAGTTGATGATATTAAAATTCAATGACCTTGGGTTTTTTTCCCATTTCTTCAATTTTAATATGTTTCTACACCTTAACCATTCTCCAAACAAGCAAATGCCTCTAGTTTTAGGCACATACTTGTTTAGGCCTAATAGGCCTATGTGGGCTACTTGGCCTCTTATGTAATAAGGGGATACCACATTTAAATTTGGAGATACCTATTTCATCTCATAAAAAAATTTATAACCCCTTATTTAATATTCATATATTCATTTTCATGTAAGGTGTTCTACATTCACTTTTCACTGCTAACCATACTTGTAAGTAGCAGTCATGTTTCTTGATTGTATGTATGTATGATCAATATTTCCATTTACCTATTTGAGACTTTAATCACCATAAAACCCATGTCTCATTTCTATCACCTACTCCTCATATGTTTCCATCCCCATAAACAACCCTTAATGATGTGGTTGCCTTCAATTCCTACAAGAAGGCATGTTTAGGCCTACTTAGGCTATGTAGGCCTATGTGGACCATTAGGTTCCTCATTTATCATCTTAAATGGATAAAAAAATTATCTAAGGATTATTAAATTTTATAAAACAAATCACACTTTTGGAGACAAGTCCCATTTCACCACTATGTAGGAGTCTACACATTTGGGTATCCCTCTCATGACCCTATTGTAACTATGTGCTTAGGCCTAACTAAACCTGGTTAGGCCTTATAGAGCCTTTATTTCCTCAAAGGATAAAACTAATAGTCATATATGTTGAGGTTATTCAATTAAATATTATGAAATCCTTCTCCACCATCACCTTCATGGAATGAATGGTAATATATCTCTCATTTTGTCTATAGGTGGTAGACTGGCCCTTGACTATATGTGCTTATTTAAAGGATGAGTTCTCTAGTAGGTATGTTTGGTTTATGAAGGATTATTTGGTGTCTTAAGGACCCAATAATATAATTGAGACTGGTGTATTTATTATAACAAGCCTTAAGTCATCTAAATGACTATTCTAACCCCTTACTCCCACATTGGTTCCAACATAGTCATACTTCCTCTCACCCTACCTGTAGGTAATGAATGAGGCCTATTTGGAAGAATTATGCATTCAATTCTTAATTTGGCAACAAATTTTCCATTTAATTATGATAATAATGTTATTCAATTCCTTGTACTTGTATAAAAGCTTATAATCATTCACTTAAACCATTATCTCTTCTACCCCTAAAGTCACAGTCCTGCCTTCTTAACCTGCCATGTAGGGTTATTTCTAAGCCTTGTCTTTATGTGCCCCTTTGAGATAGGATTGGTGTTTTAATATTTAATTTAAGATTAACAACATGTTCTTTTGACTTATTAATCTCCTTAATCCACTATAACCTTTAGCACCTTCTCAATATACCTTAATCATATTACCACACTCCTGAGTATGTTCAAGGGAGTTTGACTGATGTGGCATCTTTGAGGTGATTGAGGGTATTGATATTTATCCTAACCCTATTTTCATGTTTATATTTCTCCTATAATCCCATATGATTTCTCATGGTTATCAATGTCTCTAAGACTTCAATTCAATAGTATCATCTCATCTCTTAGCCTGCACAAAAGGCCTAAAATGATTATGAAAAGGTCTATTTTTGCATAATGGGTTGAGGGTGGAGATAGTTAATGTAAATTTAAATGATGAAGAGGAATTGAGGGTAACAAGAGAATAAATTAATATAACATTAAGAATATTGTGCATCTATAAAAATACCAAAGACCCTTTGTAACTACTATATCCTCCTTTTACAACTTAGACCATACTTACTAATGATAGTCACATTGAGGTTAGGATTTGAAGGTAACCTAGAGCTAATGGTGGCTCAAATGGGTGTTTGGGAAATGCATGGATATTTAATTTTATTCAAAGGATATATTACATAACCATAACCACCATTCACCTACACTATCAAGCTTTGAGGACCCTACAATATATAGAAACCTATATGCAGTCTAAAAATAAAGAGAACATGGAGATTTTATTACACTTACACCCCCACATATTTTAACTAGGGGTGGATTGTGATGGGGATGATATATGAGGACCTCAATAACATATATCAAACATTGAATCTCAGGAATACTTCAAATATACATCAAAACTATTACACCTTTTTTACCCTTCATAGATGAAAAAGCTCATTTGAGTGACTAGAATGTTGGATATTATTCATAAAGTATATAACATTAAATTTCATAAAAATTTCATGGATGGGAGGGTTAAGACACCCACTTCCTCTTCTTAAGATATTAGTTCCCCATTTTTTCTCTCCTATCTATACTATCCACAAACCTTAAGGATTTCATGGCTACAGAGGATCTTGGTTCAAGAGAGAGATTAGTTTTGGGTCTATTTGGTCTTCTCTAATCATGAAAATTCTCCTTAACATCTATCATGAATACACCTATAACTTATGACTCCCCTTTATATGGACCTGATTGTACAAGTTTGTATAACCTATAAAAAACACCTAAAGTTTCTTCTTTTCCTATATTTTTTATAGTTTATGATCTTGAACTACCATTAAAGGATGAATATAGGGAAAATTTGAGTTAACTAAAATTTTAAACTAAGTGTTATAGTAGGAGGAATTGAAAAGATGCATTTTGGCATGTGTGGGGCCCATTTGGCTAGTGGGAGGTGGATATGTGCTTTAAAAAGGACCTTCAAGGATATGAAAGGCCTAGTAATGGCTTATAATGAGAATGGGACCTTTTAAAAACCTTTATAAACAATGAAACACTAGAGTGTTCACTTTTTCAAGTGTTCTCAATGCAAATAGACTCATATTAGGAATTTGAGGGTCTTAAAAGGGGGTAATCAAGGCTTGGATCACACTTAAACAAATAGGATATGGATAATTACCTTGTCACACATTACTAAGGTATATACTATGGAAAAAATTAATGTTGGATACTTTTCATGTTGTCAATAAGGATCTCTCTCATCTTGAAATAACCCAAATCAGCTTAAAATTTATAAACATTAGGAGCCTTAAACTTGTCAAAATATTTCAAATTCTATTGGGGATCCTTAAGACTATAAAACATACTTAAGACCATCCTTTTAGGCCTAAGAAAGACCATAAAAACTTTCTTAATCACTCCATGATCACTATGACCACTGTCACATCATCAAATAGGCCCAAGGTAGCCATGACACATTATTTCACAAGCAAGTTACATGACATACCATGACACTCTTAACAAGGCTCAAAGACTTTCAATAGACATTTATGATACCATGATAGTTTAGGCACTATTGATAATCTTAGAGGGTTTCTCATGTAAGTTTTTAATGGTAGGGGTTGACATTTGGCCTGTGAGGCCAAGATGTCAATAGGAAGGTCCTTTCTTAATAGGGGCATACTAAGTAATAATAAGGCATATATTTTATCTATAACTCCATAATTCTAGCAATCATATTCTACCTAACCAAATGAGTACTAAAAAATAATACAAAACTTTTATCAAATTTAATTTTTTGAGAAGAAGCTTATTCATAATTTTTGATGATCCTTTTCAATCCTCTTTCCTCTCTTACTCAAGATTATACCATAAAAATATTATCATCAATGAGATTTAAATGTAAATATGGCTCTACATTCTGAGTTGGACTAAAACTTTTCAATTCCCCATATCTAAGGGCAACTAATAAATATATACTATGTGACTTATCCATACTAATGAATAAGAAAGAAGATAATGAATATCCTTATCTTATACATCATTAGCTATAAAATAATCCTTTAGGTACCCCATTGATTAAGATAGGGAACATAATAGTTGAAACAAACACACATATAAACCTTTTTCAAATGATCCTAAAAACAAAACTACCTCTTAACCTTTTCTAAAAAATATAATCCAATATGTCATATGCATTATTCATGTCAATCTTAAGCACCATAGCTTCTTTACTACTCATATCCATGGAACGGAGAGTCTCATGTGAAATTATGATTCCATCCTAAATCCACCTATTGAGAACAAATCTCCCTTGATTAATTGAAATGATTTTATCATAAGAGGTTGTACTATTATAGATATGACTTTAGTGAGGAGCTTATACACCACATTGCAAAAGATTATATGTCCAAACTTAGTGAAATTACTTGCCCCTTCTTGGGAATTAAAATAATAAAGGTATTATTAAATTCCATCAATTTTTTCCCAGAGATTATGAATTTATTCATAGCAAACACTACATCATCTTTAATAATTTACCAAAAGACTTGGAAAAATACTATGGAAAAACCACTAGGGCCTTGCTCATTCTCTTTATTAAGCAAAAAGAAAATAAATTTACCCTCATCTAATGAATCCAAATAAGTGAGGCTTAGGTTTTCATCTTGGTTTATGAGTTCTAGGGTTTCATGTATAAGTTGTTGCTCTACCAAAATGTTTGTTCTCAAGTTAGAAAAAAAGAGGTTCTTGAAATAGTTGATCACTTCCTACTTAATGAAAGCCATATCTTTACAAACTTCCCCATTCTACTTTATCATTACTTTGATTTTGTTATGATCCCTATGCTTTAGAGTGGAGATGTGAAATAATTTGGTATTCTTATCACCTTCATTGAGCCAAATACATATATAATTTTATCTCCATAATATCTCCTCGCTAGCCACCATATTATGATATTAATTTAATATAATCTTCTCCTTTTAAAGAGTATGTTGATCTAAACCTATTAATACTACCTAAATTTTATTAATAACAAGTTTTTATTTATGTTTATTCTTTTGGATAATGACATTGTTGAATACTTATTTATTTCAAACTCTTATGTTTTTTTTGACATTTTTCATTTTAGAAACCAATCAAAACATTTTTTTACCCTTGAAAAATAGGAGTCCGCCATTATGTTATTCTTTCATGAATATCTAGGTGCCTAAACAACATATGTTCCATTTTGAAGGGAGTTATTTTTATTTTACCAATCAAATAATCCATATAAAGAGATAGTGGGATATGCTCAGACCTGGTCCTAGGAAGGGAAGATAAGAAAAAATATTTATGAGATAACTAGTGATTAGAAATAAACACCCTATTATAATCTGACCTGAATCAAGTTCTCTCCAAATATTGTATTAGACCATGTGAAAGGAGATCCCCTAAGATCAAAATTTAAAAAATTTCAATAAAATATGAATAAATTCAACTCCCCCATGCTATCAAAAAACATATGATTACTTCCTTTTTATTCATCTAAAGAAGAGGTGTATTAAAGTCTCTTGATATCAACCATAAAATGCCATTACAGTTCTTTCTAAAGTTTTTTAACTCCTCTCATCAGTTCCTATGACCTATAAGATAATTAGGAGCATAAATATTTGAAAACATAAACATGATTCCATCTTATTTACTTTTAAAAATGTAGCTAAATGATTAGTGATTCTGCATAGAACCTTACATTTAAGTAACCTGTCATTTCAAAAAGTAACCAAACCACTAGACAATCCATTGAAACTACATTATCCACCTCTACATCCTTACACAAATTATCTTTACTATATTCAACAATCATATCCTCTATTTTGGCTTCTTGTATCACCAAAATATTTTGACTATTACTCCTTAAATACCTAAAAATTATTTACTTATTTCTTCCATTCAACCCCTTTATGTTCCAACTTATGAATTTATTCATAGATTTTAGACTAGAATTTGGTTCATTTTTAATTAATCATAACTTGAGTTCCATCTATGATCCTCCCATTAATTTTTTTTTAAAAGGACATCAAACCTTTGGAGGAGATCCTAAAATCACCATTTTAGTGACCCTTCTTGTTATTATGAAAGGAGTAACAAATTCCTTACCTTTATGACTATTCATAAATCCTATATTAGAATTGACTTGTCCCTTATCCAACTTTGGGGTCTCCTTTTCAGGAAATTTATTCATTAAAGGAGGATGGGAATTCAGTAATATATCCTCATTTTAGCCTCCTTTATGTAGATCAATATTAGTTTGAATTTAATTGCATAAAACATTAACATCCATTATCTAAACATTTGGATTATTTCCTCTAGATTATCAAGGCATGAATAGTTACTATTAGTTAGTAAATAAACCAAATATTTATCCAATATACCTTTTAAGTGAATGGAATTTAACTCTAAAGATACCCAACCAAAATCTTGATTATCCTTATTTTGAATCACCACCTAACTATCTGAAGTATGTAGCTCTTCTTGATTAACTTCCTTGACTGGATTTTCCTTCCTAAAACTCTACCCACTTTCCAAAACAAGAGGCAAGGAGTGTCCAAATTCCTCTTCATATCTTTTTATAATATCAAATAATGTATTTTGAGACTTTTTAATCTCTCCCTTTGTTTTTTTATGTATCTTTATGGCCTGAACACTAGTGGAAATGTTTTCCATATCATTTTTATGCCAATCTTGTCTCTCTTTCCTCAAGGTTTGATTGTGGGTTTTTTTTCTAGAGGGACAAAGTATAGGTAAATTTACAAGCTTATTTCACTTGTTAGAATTCAAATCAAAGTCTTAAAATTCAATTTTTTATATCCACTATCCCTTATAAAATTCAAAATGACTAAGGAAGTTCTTAATTCACATCATTGACATAGAAATGAACATGAAGAAATATTAACCTAGATTTCATAACAACATTGAAATCTATTAACTAACCAAATGTATTTGATACACTAATAAAAAGTTATTCATCCCATAACTCTATTTGAATTCATATGAGTCTTACCCAAATCAGCATTAAATTTAAATCCTCCTTGTTTGGTTCAAAACTAGGCTACCATTTTCTAAAGAATAACCCTAATTTGTTGAGAAACTAGGGTCCACCTATCAATATTATCTCAATTCCTCCTCATTTTTTAATATAATTAAAAATTACCCATTTTTCATTTTAGAAATCTCCAAATGTCCTTTTGAAGACCACTTCCTTTAATCCCATCTCATAAAAAATGTAAATGTTAGGTCTTACCCCTAGAAATTTTCCCACCAAGGCAATTTCCATCGTAGTTGAGGTTATATCTCTATTGATCAAATATTTTGGGACTTTTATATGGAAACCCTTGTCATCTTTGAAAACCATCAATTATTTATTGGGTCTAATTTCATCTTGGTTTGAAATTTTTCCTTTAAGTTTACTTACCCAAGAAAACTTACCACTACTCCCAAAAATAGATCTAACTTCCTTTCATTTTTCCTATGGTTTTTTAGTTTTGATGCTCGGTTTATCTTCTATAAAATCAAAAATTTTACTCAATTTGGGACTTGCTCTATTCTAGCCTAGCTTGGGGCCCAATCTATCTTTGGCCTACTCCACCTTAATGAAAGGACCCATGAAATTTCCCCCATATCTTATTGATGATCATTACTTTTAATATCTCCATGTCCCCTCTCTCATTATGAATCCCTATTTTTTTTTAAAAAAAATCTCACCTTGATCTTTGATCCACTCCATTATCCTAAGGAACAAATAATTTTTTCATTATTTTTCTTAGTAAAAATGTAGTTAAAAATATGGATGTCTACCATAAACCTCTAATATATGAGTTTTAAGATTTTTGGAATAAAATTATGATATATAAAATTAAAAAATTGATTAGTCAAAATAAGTTCATGTCTTATGGTATTTTATGTTGGACTATTCATTTTTTTCTTATTATGTTTTTTTAAGACATTTATATGTTAAAATTTCAAACACTAAGTTCATTTTAATTTTTTGCATACTATATATTCATTTTGTAGTAATTTGTTTATATTTAGGTATTTAAAAAAAGGGAAATTATGTGTGTTCAAAGTGTTGTGACTATTTATGTGGAATATCATTTTAATATCTCAAAAAAAATGTTTATGAAGGCCATCATATGTTTTTACTGGTGGATCATTATATAAAGAAAAGTAAGTTTGATGGAACACTTGATATCAAAGAACATCCAAATTTTATGTCACCTCGGGATTTGGACAAAATAATCAAAGTGTGAAAAACATAAAATGTTGACATTCCTAAATGTTGGTGGAAAGATTGGTTATGGATATAAAAAAATAATCAAAATGTTGAAATGTTAGTAGGAATACAAAAATATGTACATTCTATAATTTTCATATTGTTAGAAATTATTAGTTTGAAATATTTCAAATCCTTTGAATTTATTTAAGAATGTGTCAGTTTGTATATAGATTAATATATATAGCAAAAGAAAGACAAAAAATTATTGACCGGTTCTCAATTTAACTAGAATAAATAGGAATCTATGAAATGAAGAATGAAATCCATGGATATAAAGTAGAGGTAAAGCTAATTTTTGTGAATTAAATAATGTGAGATATTCACATACCAAATGGTAATGATTCTCTATTGAAAATTCATTCACCATTGATGGATATCATGCCTCAAAGCACATTATTTTCTTGATATTTTGAAATTAAAAATATTAATTATAATTCATTACTTTTTTTATTATTTTAAATATATAATTTTATGACTTAATATTTTAATTTTCTTATTTATGCAACATATATTTACATAGGAATTATAGGGGCCATCATGTAATCTTCCACCTAGTCTGTTAAGGGTTTTGTATTAACTTTATTTTTTTTAGGCAATCTAAATATTACTTTCAAATATAATAACTCAAAAAATTGTGATACATATTAAGGTAACTTGCATTCATAACAATTTTTTTTTAAATAGGTTTCTATCTTAAATTGATATAATTTAAGTAAAGATTGGGTAGGATAAAACCATAATTATAAATACAATTCAAAAAAATTAAATAAAAATAAATAAATAAATAAAATTCTACCTTTTTCATGGACTCTCAAATTCATATAATAGTCCATGACAATTTTTAAATGGAAAGTACAATAAACATGCTATGGATGTTTTTGGGCTAGAAAGGCACATGAAGATCTTAAAGATAATTTTGAATCAATTATAATGTCTAGAGGGATCCATGTCCAAAGGATAAATTATTTATAAAAAACTTTTCCACATGTCATGATATATTGGAGTGTAATTCCCAAAGAACCACACATTTGGGATGTTATCCATGGAAAAGATAGATTAGAGGAAAAAAATATTGAAAATTTGAAAAATATGAAGTTTGGTGTGTATTTATATTCATAAAATAATTATAACATAAATGGTTAGTATGAGAGAAATATGCAATAGATATGTTCATATATAAAAATAATTAATAAATGGTTGTGAGGCTTGAAAAATATGAAGAAAATAAGGCTATCCATGGGAATTGAAGGATTTATTCAAAAAAATGACATCCATGAAAATAAATACAACCTAATTATTTCATACATAGATGAAATATTATAATATGAATTAGATACACTCATATTTAAAAGCTAATTTTTTCATACATGGATGAAATATTCTAATATGAATTAGATACACTCATCTTTAAAAATTATTCATGATTATAATCCAAGGAGTGTAACAAAAGAATTGTTGGACATTATGCATGATGTGAAGATTGGGTAAGTTAAAAAATATAATTTTTTACATTTATTAATTATAAATTTAAGTTTTTATATTTATTTTGAATTAAATTAAATTAAATTATTTTTAAATTTTTCTTTACTTAGTACATGTAAAATTTGGGTATTTACTAGACCCCAGAATCAAGTACAATACTAAAAGAGACATGAAAACAATTAAGATAAACTGAAACCCAATATAACCAACTAGAAAGAAACTCTAGTAGAATATCAACAAAAAGGAAGATAAACTTCCACATAACCAAAATAACTAGTATCAAATTTAACACCCAAAGTTCTAAAACCTACTCCTTATATTTGTGAGCATTTTTAAACCCCTTTATCTTGATCCCAATTAAAATAATATTAGCTCTAATCCTCCTACTCAGACCATCATAGTCATTCATAGGTTTGCTTCTCTTTATTTTCACATGAGTATCTTCAACTTTCCTAATCCAAATAAGGTCCTCTAAATACACCACTTTCTCAATAGTTCCAATTAGAATGTCATCAACATTAGCCCTATAATTTTTAATAGTCTTGACACACTCTTTGTTAAGATTGATAAACTCAACCCTAATATTTAGCACATTCAATACTTTTTTATTATCATTGATATCAAAGAAAATTATCTTAATCATGGAAAACTAAAGGTTCAAATTCTCCTCAATTTTAAAAAACTAAACCCTAAGTTGTTCATTTGAATTAATAGTTGAATACTCAAACTTATTGTTATAAAACCCTCCAATGTCACTAATATCCAAAGATACCACAATTTTTTCACCATAGAAATGGATTTTACCTTGAATTTTTTGACCTTCATGAAAAAATAGGCCAAATCCTCACCCTCCTCCTCAAATTTCTCCTAAAAACCTTTCACTTTACTAGGCCCCCCATTTAGAACTATCTAGCTCAGGTTCCCAAGGGGTTCGGCCATAGTGTCTGAAACAACTTGAATTAAAATAAAATTAATATCTTAATGCATGATTTCATCACTTAGATCACAATGGAAAGATAATGCAATACTAAACAAAGACATGAGTAGAGAAAACAAAATTTTGATGAGCTTGTACTTTCTAAAGTGATTCAATAGTAATAAATGATGGGAGTAGATAATATTGAACTTACCCTTTATAATAGCATAGAGTATTATTTGATGTTACACTTCACTCCAAGGATAAGTTAGTGTATGGATATGATATTCATATGGTGATAATAGCCATATTAGACATGGTGAATTATCTTACCTCCTTAAATAATATATTAGCCACCTCAGTTTACAAAATCTATCCTTGAAATATTTGTATCATTCAATCAACATTCGATATACCTTCACAATTAAGTCTTTAGAAACTTCTAGAACTAAACCCATATATAGTAACCCACCTATCCTTATAGGATCTAAAAATACTAAAACCAAACCATTTTCTAAGATTCAAAAACTTTCCATAAAAGGAATTAAACCTAACACTCGTAGAAGGTGCCAAATTGAAATGTTATTTTTTATAGATATGCATGAGGTATGATTAATCCTATTTATATATCCTCCCATTGTAATTTTGAGATAATGATAATGTAAACTAATGGCACCACCTATCTAGTTTGATGAGAAATTCAAGGAATGAAAATAAAAGAAGCTAAATCCCCCCAAACATACTGAAAACAATTTGAATCAAAATGATATGGACATCTCACACACATCTTATTAAGTAATGATTATCCATTCCATGGGTAATCCTAACATCATAAGTAACACTAATCATAAATATAAGTAAAGAGATAATCATCCCACACAAAATGAATAATGAGAACATAGATCTTTGCTTCCATCATCACCATATCATGAATGATTATGGTAAGTCTTCACCTCCAATCCATTTGGAAACATTTTAACTACTAACACCTTTATTAGCCATCAATTGGCACAAGCATTTCCTTCCCTATAGGTATGAATAAATCTCAAGGATTAAAAGGAAATAAATAATATTTTAATTATTTTTAATTTAAAAATATTATGATAACTTTTTATTTATTTATAAATATTTTTTAAAAATTTAAAAAAAAAAAGAAATAGAAAATACGAAAAAACTCACACTGGGTTTGCAATGTAAAAATATCAAAATTAAAAACATAAATGGGGGTGATCAATATGCCCTTGAAGTTCACTTTTTATTTTATAAATGATTGATATAGATAATATAAAATGGTAAAAATGAGGAATTAAGGGATAAATTATGAAACCAATAATAAAGAGGGGAAAAAGAGAAAGGCATAACAAGAAGTGAGAATGGGATAACAAAAAGGGAGAAGTTGATAGATTGAAATGAAAAACAAGAGGAGGATAAAAAATTCCTATATATATAAATAAAATTAAATAAATGTAAGAGTAAAGGGAAGGGGAAGGAGTGGAGGGTAATGTTTTGAAATTTTGTTACTTGAAATGTCTATACTATTTTCTCACTAATTTGTAAAGGCTCTACAATTGGTAATGTGAGGAAGCTATTATTTTAAAGGAAATTTTTCTATGGAATAACTTGGGATTAATATATATTTTATTAATTCATGGTTATAATTACAAATAAATCCCATATTTGGTTAAAATCCTTGAAAGATTTTATAATTTAAAACCCATGTAGGAGTCAAAAGAGGGTCTTCCTTTTATTAAAGGAGGAAAGGGAACATAAAAGGGGAATTTATATTTTATTTAAAATATGGATACATATAATTTTAATATTATAATTAAAATTTGTGTGAGGCATGCATGGAAAATGATTAAAAAATGACTTTAGCATTCATTAAAATAAAGGCCACTATAATAGCTAAAGTCTTTTAAAAATTAAAATCTACATGAGTGGCCTTGGTAGAAAAGGTGGAGATGCTTTATTATAATATTTTAAGTCTTTATATATTAAAATTATGCTAATAAAAAAATATTAAAATGCATTTTATTTACTTTTTATCCACTTACATTTTGAGTTTACAAGAGCATACCTAAGAAGATAAATTATGGATATCAAGCCAAAATTATACTAATGGTGTATGCAAATCTTGACATGATGATGTAAAAATCAAAGAACAATATATTATTTCTTCATCCATTTTTGTATTAAATAGAGAGAGTATCTCTATCAAATGTTATCTCTCAACCCATGGAGTTATTTTTTCTCTATATGAAATAATTTCATGCCCCTTTTTATGTTAGTGTTTTTTGTAGTTATATGAAAATGTGTATTATTGTAGCATATAATTAATGATTTCATTGATATTTTTGACCCTAATACATAATTTTGCATTAATATTCAATTTATTATATAATTTTATTTTACCTCTTGCATCCAACATGATCTCTATTTTTCAAAAAATATTTTATTCTTATTATCCTTGAAATGGGTGGAAGGACAAAATAATTTGATGCATCGACTTTTATTTATTTGTTATATTTTTATTTTATTCCTCCACATTTTCACCCTCAATCAGAATTACATTATTTATATAGTAGGATAAGTTTTCCTATCAATCCTAAATATTTTTTCACTACCACGATCCACATGGTTAACCTCCCACTATTGTACTCATGCTAGGGGCATTACGTATGGTATAATATAAGCATCAATAGGAAAAAAGAGGATTTATGCTTAAATTCAAATAAAATGAAAACTATGTTAAACCTGTATGAAAATAAATATTAGAGGTATAGATTTTTTAAGTTTTATGGGTGAATTTAATTAAGCATTCAAAAAACCCTAAGAAAAACATGCAAAAAAATAAACTAGGAAAACCTATTAAATAATCCTAAAAGAAACTCTAAGAAGTAAACACTAGCAAGAAAACCATATGAAATAACATGAAATTAATAAAAATATGAGTTTTATTATTTTTCTTTGCATCATGTATTGAATGAAAATTCTTTGAAAAAAAATCATAGCAGCATCTCTTTTTTCTCATCTTTTACTTGCATCTATTTTGAATGAAACTCATGTGATAAATTTTCTAATTTTCTTTCCTCTCTTTTCTTGAATTTTATTTTATATCTATTTTTCAATGCTAAATATTTATAAATTCATTATGACATTTTTGGTGTAGGTCATGGGTCAATTTTCTAATGAAGATAAGACAAACCATGTAATGCATGATTATCTCACCCTTGTATCTAACACACACACTCACAAAAATAATGGGAAAAAAATCAAAAAATCTTAATATCTTATTAAATTATAAATGCATAAGATATCTCATTTAACATGAGCTATAGGATATGTTTTGATGGATTTTATTGCATAAAATATCAATATTCTAATATTTTAGTCCTTATATTATCATACAAGGTAATTTTTTAAGGCCTAGTTTCTCACTCTCTCAACTACATTAGTTTCAAAAATTTGGTATATTTTCTCCTTAGCCTCAACCAACACTATTTATAATAAACCCTAACTCCTCTTCTTATAGGTTTCTGAGCTAGTCAAATATTGATCTCACAAACTAGGCAACTACTAAATTAATCAACAATCATGATTTATTTTCCTAGGTGTGTAGGATGAGTAGGCTCATGCATATCCACATGTAATTAGGTAGAAACCCAATCCCAACTAATTGATTTGTTTTCCTTGATTTCAAGGTTCCTACCTTATATGCTAACATATTTCATTTCAAAATGTTGTGATCATGTAGACCTGTTAGTGATTCGAGGATTAGGAGAAGACCTGGTGGAAAAATTACTTAAAATGATTTAGTAAGGTAAAGTAAAATAAAATTACTAAATTGTAGCTAACATGAAGGTGCAAAACATCATAATAACAAAAGAAATAAAGAGATGAAAACCATTATATAATTGTAATAACAAAGTTGTATTATTCTAAGTCTTGCACAATATATGAGATATCATATGTATGGTATCTACATACTTCCTAACTATATTCTAATATAGTTCTACTCATTAATATGCTAACCTAAAAATAAATTAAGTGTAAATTATTATAAAATTAAGGAAGATGAAACATCAATTTAACCATTAAAATAGTTGGAAACAACCAATTCATAACTAAAGAGTGTGGTGATGTCACTAAATACCATTACTAATGATCCACTAACTATAATACTGACAATACCTGAGTTATGCAATAATGCAAGAGTGGAACTATGAACAAACAAGCATGTAGATTGGGAATTTACTTACATATATAATGAGTTAGACCAAGATTTCATGTGAAATTATGGTAATGCACCATTTGATACACTAATCCAAATCTTTATAGATCAGTTTCCCTTCCCTGAAGAGAAATGGCCCTGATTGCATGCAGTTACAATAGAAGATGTGGAAAAAAATTGGAAACTTGCACTTCTATAAAACATTTTCCTTGGAAATGTACTTAACCTACATTGATGATATAGAAAAGATGAATATCTTATAGATGTGTCCATTTACCTAAGTGTAAATGGATTGATCCATTTTTTTGAAATGAAGGAATCTCTATTTATCTCTATTTGTATAAGATTCTTTGGAGTATCTAAAATATCCCATAGGGGTGGAAAGTCATGGAACAAGAGTTTTGCATGAATACTAGATGAAACCCAATATAATTTGGAAGATTAAGCTCAAAATAATTATCTCCTAATTACTTTGTGATGGTTTAGGACCCATACCAAAGTGGAAAAGTCTTGCAGTAAGCTCCTCCTAGTATTTCTATATGTAGGTATTTCCAAACTCAATAATTAACCTAGAAGATGTGAAGTGGCTGATGCTTGTCATGACACTACTTGTATTTTATATTTCCCTATTGTAGAATTATTTGTACTTATTTTTGGATTTGATAAATGTACACATTGAATTGAAATTCTTATTCAACTTCATTTTGAACTGAATGATTTTTAACTATGTCAATGGGTGCCAAAGGCTACAAACCCAAAAAAACTTGAAAATGGTTGTGTAGTAGAGTTGTGTAGAGATATATTGTAGTTGTGTTAAATGAAAAGATTAATTTCATCAAAAAAGTGTTGGTTATTACAATTATACACTCTCAAAAGGTGCACTATCATCTTGTTTACCAATTCTATCTATCCATTAATCTGTGGATGAAAAGAAGTGGATTTTTTCAACATTGTGTCTATCCTAGATGAAAGTGCTCTCTAAAAATGACTCAAAAACCTTGTTTATTTATTATATATAATTATTTATGGGATTATAAAGTGTATCTAAACACATTGAGAGTTAAATTGAGTTATTTTTGTTAGAGTGAGCATTCACACTTGCTCATGTGTTAAGCTTTATTGGAAGTTGATTAATTAATTGTTATGTGTTGAATATTTGCACACCTATTTTATGTGTGGAAACATTCCATAACAATTAAAATTGGTTTCACACAACAAATTATTTGTTATGCGAAACAAATTATTATGCCTATTTAATAGGCACTTCTATTGCTTAGCCTACACAGGTGGAAAGAGAGAAACATATGGATGATTGTATTATTGACTTAGAGATAATAATGAGAGATGGAGATTATTGTGCATGACTATTGTGTAAAATTATTTGTGTGCATAATGTTTGAGGTATAATTTATATGATAATGGCATGTAGGAGAGATCATGTGGTTTCATGAATGCATTGTGCATTTTGGCATGGTATCAGAGAAACTTTTGTAGCCATTATTCAACCTCCCAACATTGAATCAAGTTTTTTTTATGATCATAAAAAGTGGCTATTATTTTGAAGGAGTTGCACTCCATTAGCTATCTATATTTATAATGGATTTGTAACATTAAATATTATGTTGGATTTATGCATTATTTGGATCCATTTAGTTACAGGTCATATAATTCATTGATGTTATTATCTGGTAGGGATTGTTAAATTTTTCATTGAAAATTTTGTGTTCTACATTGAAATTTTTATTCTCAGCCTCATGTGATTCTTGTCTCATAGGCACTCAATCCAAGTTTTTTTTCGAATGGGTCAAGGCCACCATCAATTGATAGAAGCTCGAGATTGTGAGTGAAGTAGTAGATATGGACTCAGCTTCCACAGTGATCAGACTAGTTTGTGAGAAATTGGAGCATACATGGCAAGCTATCTGAGGTCCTCTACTTACCACTATTGGTTTTATTTCTCACTATACCACTGTTAGAATATTCTCTCATGGTCTGCCATTTAAACAATAATCTCTTGTTGAACACATACTCTACATCCAATTTGGAGTCATTTTTTTGTCACATTAGTGCCACATTGGATGTGTACCTTACCACTATATTTCCACATTAGAAAGTGAATTGTTTTTTGAGCTTGGTGGAAGACATCGACCTAGGATCGATCCTTGGTGAGGGACTCAATCTACAATGTTTTTCTCATTTGGATCTGTTATGATCCATATGCTTTCTATACAGGAGTTTGACTCGCATTGATGAGTTTTTGTTTTCTTATATATCTGGTGATTATATTCACTGTATTGTGTTGTGCATTAATTATAGTTGGACTACCTATATTTTCAAAAGAAATGAATTTTCAAAAGTTTGCTCCTCTCTCCATAGACCCTGCTCAACCTGTATCTCCTCACATGACAAGTTTTTGAAGTGCTACCCACCCAACTAGTGGCTCATCCAATTTTTTGGTGGGTCATGCTATATTTAATAGATCTCTTAAGATAACTAAATTTATCAAATCTCATTGAATTTATTACACATCTTAAGCCTCACCACCCATCGACTCTCAAACCAAACTAGTGGCATGCCTTGTCACAAACTTCAGCGAACTTCAGTGAATGTGAGAAATTTTAGTGAATTATTTGAGGAAAGGCTACAAAACACAACCTGTCTATTGGTAAAGATTCATAAGAGGTGAGATGACTTCGAAAAGAATATGAAGAATCTCTAATGATCTTGACACTTGGTCCCATAGAATTTTTGGTCTCGTGGACATCATTAAAACTCATTTCATTTCAAGCTCGGCAAGGTTTGATCTAGCATCGACGGCTCGAGTGGATCTTGTAATAGAAGTTTCTCCACTAGATATCACCTCTAAGGCTGGAACCCCTCTATGAGCTATAATTCCATAGTATTCTTGGCATTGATTCATGTTGTCAATTAACTTCTATTTTTTGAGATTCGTACCCCAATAGTTTTCTACACAATAAGCCCTCCATCTATGTGCCTTTGTGGATTGTCTACAGTCAATACAATGCACAGGGTTCTTTTTGAATAGCCAAAGTTCTTTTAAAGTTATAATAGCAGACTATATTTTATGATGTTAAAAGCCATTCATAGCCCACTTGGCTATGATTTAACTTTCTCAAACTCTCAAGCATGGAGGTTAGGCATTTGAGCCCTATCCACTATAAAGTGGATACCTTTTTTATGGGGAGTTTTTTTTTTGAAATTGAGGGAAGCTATTTTTGAAATGCTTTTTTAAAAGTGGGGTAAGGGGAGCTTATTATAATTTGGAGGGACCATTTCAAGTGATGGTAAAATAATTTATTGGTGGAAAATTTTAAGTAAGTGTATAATATTTTGTATTTACTTTTTATTTTATTAGTCAAAGATGGAGGGTGAGGTTATGTCTCACAAGAGGTGAGATCCCCTCACAAAAATACTTAATTTTTTATGTGATTTGTACATAGGATGTATTTTTGGCAGAATTTGACGTCCAAATTTTTAGTCTTTTTATCTTTTTTTGTGCCATTTGTACTCATGAATGCATTTTCAGTGTAACCAACATCCTTCTTTGGATTTTTTCACCATTGGTATTTTTTCATGACTCTGAGTATGGATTCTTGTATGTTCAAACCACTTAGCTCCTTAAACTTCACCACATGGAAAATAAAAATGTGGATGCACTTGCAAATGAAGGGATTATGGAGAGTTATTGGAGATTTTCCCATTTTTACAAATGAGGATGATATTGTATGACATGCATCCTTGTAAAAGGAGGTACTTTTGTTTATGCACCTTCATATTTATAAGAGTTTGTAGTTTCACATTGTACATGCCACATCACCCAAAAAAGCATGGGACATTTTCTATATTGTTCGATGAGGTCACATCACCTCCACATGTCCCTCCTTCTTCTCCTTCCTCTCAAAGTGAGGATTTTTCTATTGGTGACATATTTTCTCCACCATCTTCTCCCATTTGTGCAGGTGTGATTATTGATGGTGATTTTCATGAGGACTCTTTGGCATTTTCATCTTCTCTTATTTGTTCTTGTTCCCTTTCTATTGCTAGTGAGGACATATTTTTTGAGGATGAGACACTTATTACTGGTGGTCATTTAGATGAGGTACCTTCACCTCCTCCACATACTAATGCACATTCTAACATAGTGGTTGTTGCTCCTATTTTTGACTTTGGTATGACTTTTGATAGTTCTCTACCAAGTCTTATACAACCCATTGATTCTATGGCCCCTTTCCTAGCACTTCAAGAAGCAAATAGGAAAATTTTGATGTAGAATTCTATTTTGCACTCCCTTATTCATGGAAATGATTCCCTCATATATTCTCTATAGAAGAAACTAGTTGATATGCCATCATGTTGTGTTAATGAATCTGGTACACATCAACTTGATGTATGTTTACAGTACAATTTATTAGATTCTAAGTAGCCCATTATTCCTATTACTTCTCTTATTGTAGATGATACTTATGTGCCTACTATATTTTCACACTCTAAAAATCCCACTCCAATTTCATCTACATATATGCATGTTTTTTTTAGAATCATACCACTGGCTTTGGCTCCTACATGCTTCATTTCATGGGCCACACTACAAGAATTTTAGGTATTAGGAAGCATTTATAGGGCATTGCTCTCCCTATTCAACCTATTATGTGGATTACTTAGCATGGCCTTGGTTATGATGTAGGTACTTCATATTCATTGGGATCTATTGATAGAGATCCATCTTTTGTTCACTCCACTCTTCATGAGGATTATGAGTTACATATGGGCTCTTCTACACCTTCACTCAGACTTAAGAAACTTGAGATTTTAATAGTCAAACATGATCTACCTGACACTTTGTATGTTTCTACACATCCTTATATCATGGGTTTGACACCCACACATATGTAGGAATCTACCATTCATGTTCATTTGGGGTGGATTTTTTTATCATTCTTGGCAGCTTAAGAAGCATTCTTGGTGAGGATACTACAAACATCATTCCTCCACTATTTAGCTTCTTTGATCGCGCATTACTCCTTTTGCCTATTGATGCTCCTTTTATTTGAGCTCCTTGATTAGGCTACTATGTTATTTTAGAGCATACATATCTCATTACATAGATGATGTATTCCATAAATTGATTACATTGTGGAGTTTCTTGCATGACTTGGTGATATTGTTGTAAGATAGGATTTTTTTCATTTTTAGTCATAAAGATTCATGGAGATTTTTTCTTCATGTGTGTGCTCCATGATTGAGCACCTTCTTCTCCAGTTGCATGATTATCCCATCATTACTAGGGACATCATTCTTGAGAGATTTCATATCTATATCTAATTGTTGACAATCTCCTTCAAATGTTTTGGTGGAGCTTGTTCTCCTTCTGGAGCATAGCTAATTTGGTGTAGCCTAGTGTTAACATTTTGGTGTTTGCATAGTGGGATTGGCCCACTCATTTAGATGGATTTTTTGAGTTACTACACCCATTTCAACATTATGGGGGGTGTGTGCACATACTAATTCATGTCTTGTGCTCATTTATAGTATACCACATTTTCTTTTAGAGGTAGTTGATTGAGTGCATTTATATTTGATGGCCTTCATTCCATCCATTACACCTCTTCAGATTTATGTTTGAGTATTGATCCATTTGCTTTTTTGGGGCACCTTGTAGCATATGTTTTTTATATTTCTTGACTTTAGCTATTGTTACTAGTTTTTGGGTACCTTATGGTGATATGTTTCATCCTTGTTAACTCTTTTTCCTAGTGTTTTTTTATATCATTTTTTTTAATAGAGTTAGCCTTGTATAGAGTACCAACTCATATTTAACTTAATGATTACAGTGATTCATTATCCATGTAGTTTGATAAGATGGATTGGTTACCATAAGGACACTTTGTATTTCACTATGATTTATACATGGGTACCTGATTAGGCCTAATTGTCAAGACCCATCAATCTCTTTGATTTCTCTTTTCTTACAACCTATTTTGTGTGTAAGGGAGGGTGTTGGAGTGAGTGTTCATACTTTCTCATGTGTTATTTTTTATTAGGATTTGGTTAATTAATTGTTATGTTTCAAATATTTGTACACCTATTTTATGCATGTAAACATTCCATGATAATTAAAATTAGTTTCACACAATAAATTATTTGTTGTGAAAAACAAACTATTATGCCTATTTAATAGGCACTTCTATTGCTTAGCCTACATAGGTGGAGAGAGAGAAACATACAAATGATTGTATTATTGATTTGGAGGCAATAATGAGAGATAGAGATTATTGTGCATGATTATTATGTAAACTTATTTATGTGAATAATGTCTGAGATATCATTTCTATGATAATGATGTGCATGAGAGATCCTATGGTTTCATGAATGCATTGTAAATTTTGATAATTTTTAAAGTCGATATTAATTTATTACAAGGTATAACAATTGTCATCTTTGGGAATCTATCAAATACTACATAAATACAATTAGTACCATGATTGGTAGGAGGGTATCTTTGAAAAAAATACATGCAAATAGATTCCCATGGTCTCATTAGAATTTTTAGAGGTGTTGATCATATTATAAATCACACATGTGATACAAGAATCAATATATTTGGATATAGTAGACTTGAGGCATGGCTATAATACATACTTATACAACATTAAAAGAGTCTTTTAAACTCTAAATTATCTTACATCCATTCTAAAAGGAGCATGCCATATTAGTTTTTATCTCTCTACTTCATGTAGAACACACAAGTTCATTAGATGATATATAATTCCATTATGATGTAATTACCTAAAAGTGGTATTTAGATGTTAAGAGTGTTTTTTGAGATATCTTATTCCTAGATTAGACCTAAACCTATCTTAGAGCCTTTATTACACTTTTCCATCCATTGTGTAGACTATAGACATCTTAGACACAGTCCCAAAACTACATTCCTAGATCTCAACCCATTGTGCACAATAACCTGCCATCTAGATACTAGCACCACATTAAGGACACTAGAGCCACATGGTACTAGTGTCCCCAACTTGGTACTAGTGTCCCTTGCCCTCAATCTCTCAAAAAATATATTTTCAAATGTATTCCTCTCATTAAAGTTAGTTTAAGCACATTTTATTATACACAAACTCCACAGTTCGCTATAAGTACAAGACTATTTGACCTCTATCCACTAGGTGGAAAATAGATGCAAAACATTTGTTCAAATAAAAAACAAGTTGAAAAAATCAAGGTTATTAATACCTATTCTACCTTACTTATTCATACTACTATCTACAATAAAGCTAAGCCTAGATTTCAAATATTTTCAATCCCAAGAACACTCAAGGCATTCAAGACCACTATAATTCTAACATTCACTTGCACTTGCACCAAGCACTATGTGGGAGAACTATATCAGGCTAGATTCCTCCTTAGGGTATTAATATGTAGGCAAATATCTTCATAGTGGAGTGTTGAAGATGTCCAATCTATCTTACTAATGGACACATATTTTTAGCCCATGCCATACTTACAAGGAGGATTAGGGTTTGCACACTAAATCAAATATTCCAAGCACAATATAGATTTCCATATTTCATGCGTGTAAGAACAAAACACTAAAACACAGGTGTAGGTGCCCCATAAAATAGGAACAATCCTACAAAGAGGACACTAGATTTACATGACACTATTGTCTAGGTGGGGCACTACTTTCTATTGAATAATTAGACCTAAGGGTCCTATTGATGACACTCAGACCTATTCATAACCCAATTTTTTGAACCCATATGTTTTATGATAGTTTTTTTCAATATAATTCTCTATTTTCACATATTTATTACTATTTTTAGAAGGTTAAAGCAAGTCAAAATATTTAACAAATAAGTGGTTATTTATTGCATACTATTTGACTAATTTAGATAACTCGACCCTTTAATCTAACTTAAGATTTACATAGGTAAAACCCTAAAAGGTTAAATCATTTATTGAACCTGACTTACTTTGAATATT
This sequence comes from Torreya grandis, assembly GCA_037957365.1. NCBI lineage: Eukaryota > Viridiplantae > Streptophyta > Pinopsida > Cupressales > Taxaceae > Torreya > Torreya grandis. Next base: position 5,616,746 of record JARHVA010000158.1, on the reverse strand, counting down.
AATTCAAACTCTAGTTTGCATTCTCCAAAATTTTATGTAATAAATTAGTGTTCTAAACTTCTATTTTTATTATTTTTTGGCATAAACTATCTCATTAAAACAATTTCATATTAAGGTTTAAATTTATTTAAATATAATTTAATTTTTTTGTAAAAAAACCCTAAATCAAAAAACCCTAACCCTAGAAAACCATAGGTTTACATTTTTAGAACTTAGTTTTTAGATCCATATATGTTCTAATTTTTATTTCATACAATCATGATCATAATAATAGAAGAATAAATCAATCACTTTTTTTTGCAAAGTTTAATACTTTAATTTGTATGCTTATTCCCTTTAATTCATAATGAACTCAGAAAAGACATAAACACATGTATAGATTTTATTGTATATCAATTATGATATATGTCATATCTCATAACATGTTATATTTCTCATATTTTTAAATCCACTAACAAGAAAACCCATACACATATATATGATGTAGCACATAAGCTAACAACTATGTTTCAAGTTTCAATGTCATATCTTATCCATAAGAAAGAATCTCCTCCTCATCTCCATGAAGGTGATAGATACTTTACCTCTAACTAGGTCAATTATATCATCCCTCCACAAGATGAAGTATCCTATACCAATCTCACTAATACCCATATTCAACCTATTCACACCTCTTCCCTACAGGGTGTGTGCTTACATATTCAATAAAAAATAGTTAGGGTTTACACTTTTGAGACTCTATGTGATCAAATTATCAATATGATCAAGATAATTTTACGTTTACAAAATTAGAATAAACTATTTCATGAAAATATTACCATATTGGAAAAAAATTTACAAGACAAAGGCCTCTTGGGCACAATAGTGTCAATCCTATATATGCATCTTCACCTAGTCAATTTGTGGCAAACAATATTACATATCCAAATCATAAATCACAACAAAGTACACTACAACTAGTGATTTGAAAAGAATTTAAAGATCAAATAAGATTTCAAGTGAGGTACTAAGGGAAATGATTAAATATAACTTGATCAACCTGCCCCCTCTACACCCAATGAGGAGATTTAAATATTTTTGTGCATATCATAGAATGCATGGGCACCACATCGATTCATGTTTAGTATTGAAAAGGAAAATACAATAGATAATGGATACAAATGACTCACATAGTGACACACAATCCACACAACATACAATAACACATCTATTGATTCAAAAAGGGTCAAATTTAGAAACAGTAAAAAAAATTGTTATGAAAGTATAACTCCTAACAATAAAAGGTTCAAAAACACAATCAGATCAATAAATAGTATAATAAGCACAAATAAATCAATAAAATTTGCGTCTCCAAAATAAGTCTCAACATTCAGTATGGTATAATTTTGGTCATAAATATCTATAAAAGTTTGATTATCATGGTCAAGGTTGGTAAAATAGGCCCAAAGAATACAAATGTATTTTTGAGTGGCTTCCTTAGCTTGTGCTTCAAAGAGTCTATGGCAATGGAGGTTTTTTAGATCCTTCTCTCCTTAGCACCATGGTTTGTGTTATGTCTTAGCTCAAGATTTTGGTATTATAACCTTACTTGCTAGACATATTTGCATTATAAAAATAAACTTCTCAAAGCTTTGAAGTCATTTGTGAATGATAATTTTGCACCAATATAGCTTAAAATTCAATAGGCAAGGAAATGTATTTATAATCTTAGGAACTAACCTCAACCCAAGGTGAGTCAAGGTGGAGTTTAAACATGGAATGGGTTCAAACATAACATAGTTGAGTCAAATATAACCTTAGTGGAGTTAATAATTGTCAAAGAATTGATGATTTTCAATGAATAGGCATGGGTCTCCAAAATGAGATATTTTGAGATATTTTTTGAAAAACTTGATAACTCATAAAGGTAAACCATGAAAAGTGAGGATATTTTATATTTTTGAATTTTCAGTTTTTATTTTTTCATTAATTGCACATGAATAATTAAACTAGAAATTTAATTTAGTTTAGCTTGTTAACTAATTTTAATTAACCATTTAACTCTTTGAAGATTTTTTTTGTTTATGTGCCTCACTTAATAGGTCCATAGGCTAAATTGACTATTATAATGCCCCGAGATGACTAGGGATGAATCCATGAGAGGTTATTGTTTCATATGATAGGATACCCAAATTAGGGATATCTCAACATGATTATGAGATTTTAAAAATGATGCACAAGCAAATTTGGGATGTTCAATGATTCTTAGGCTTAATTTGCAATGGTTGGTAGAAATCAATCTAAAGTTTAGTTGGAGGCTAGTTGTGACCAGTTTTAGGTGTCTATAGTTTTTGCCTATTTGGGAAGATATTGAAAGCTATAAGAACATTAGTGACTTCTCAAATAATGAAATAGGCTGAAAATAAAATGATTATTGAATAAAAAGCTCTGAATAATGTTTGGAAAACCTATAATGATGCCCCCTCAAGGGAGTGGATGACACATACATTTGATAGACAGACCCTCAAAAAGAAGCAAGAAGATAAATGAAATTAGCCCATGGGTGAGATTAATCCAAATAAAAAAATACTTGCATGCATTGATTTAAAAAATTATTAATTTACCTAAAGGTGGTTATAATCAGTAATAAAGGTTAAGACACTGATTTGACCAAAGATGGTTATAATTAGTGGCACATGCATATGCCCTAGTTAGGTTGATGAATTAAAATGTTGATTTTCCCACGTGTGTTTATAATCATTAAAATGACTTAGAATGAATAAATATGTTTGATTTTTACCCAATAGGGTAGATTAGTAATCATAACTCAAGGATATAACATGTCATGTAGATTAAAGATGAGCGGGTGCAAACATAGATGCAATGCTCTAATGATTAAAGAAGCCACAAATAACCAGGCATATGAAGATGTGTAAAGTGAAGAAAGAGATGAAGATAAGAATAAAAATTAATGTGAATGATTTGATTATACCTACTAATGTAAAGATTCTCATCTTTATTAGCATTAATACAACTAACATGGCCAATGTGTTGATTCAATCAAGGAGGGTGGGAGCATTTTCCAAGGTTACCAAGAAGAAACTTCTATAGCTCCATTTATTATAAGACTTCCTAAGCTAATTTTCTATATAGCATGTGATGGTATGCCTCATGATATGAAACACCATGATAAATTTAGTCAAAATATGCATAAGGACTAACTCCTAATCTAATAAATAATTGAAAATAATGAACCAATAATAAAAAACATGATGATAATGTTGAGATATGAATATGGATGGAATCAAGAATAATGTGCAATGAATCACCCAATGAACACATATAGACTGAGTAAATACATAATAATAATAGCAAACAAATAGGCAAGTAAACAAATAAACAACTAAGAAAATAAACACATAATAATCTTGAAAGTAAAAGTAAAAGAAAACATCCTAATAATGGATTTGCCCTAGTAGTATGGATCGAAGATGACTGACTAGGCTCAAATAAAACAAATATTTTTGGATTTTGAAAATTTTGGAAATTTTTTGAATTTTTGAGTTATCTTAACTCATTATATATTGACAAGATACCACTCACAAAATAGCAAGAATATTAGATTAGGTTGCTTGAAAAATAATAAGAGTACATGGAAAAGGGGGACTAAACTAACCTCAACATGAATCGAGCATGACTTTCATAGTCCCATTAGGACCTTAAGTCATAATAATTATGCCAACATGAAAGGTAGTGAGAACCGACCACGTCACAATAAGTTATAAAAATTAAGAATAAAAACAAGGCAAATAAAAATAGTAATGATAAGGTGATGCAGCAGTGCATTATAAAAGGTGTTTTTCCTAATTTACCCATAGGTAGTTATAATTAGGAAACAATGACATAGGTTAGTGATACTAATTTTTTCATAGGTGGTTGTAATTAGTAACACAAGGTGGACTACTAATTTTCCTATAGGCGGTTATAATCAATAACACTAATCAAATGTGAATGAAAGATAACTTCCTAGTTTTATTGTGACACTACTTTCAAGATTGTCTTTAAAACATAAAATTCTAAAAATGTTGAAAATGGATTAGAATCCCCTTAAATAAGGTGTGGGAAAAACCAAAGGGACTAAGATCAAAAGGGGTTGGGTAGGATAGCATAAAAAAACTTTGGTCTAATAAAGATGACATGGTAAAATAGTATGGGGTATGGCATTGTTTAGGATGATAATGGTATGAATATTAGATAAAATGGTAAGAGGGTTTCCCCCAAGTGGTAAGATAAGGTAAATGGCAGGGTGTGAAATAATGGCAAGAGGAATGGAAAAATGAAAATAGAAAGGTAAATGATTTTGGCCAAGGTGAATGGTTTTTTCCAAGTAAATGGCAAAAGGCAAAGGTATTATTTTTTGCCAAGGTGAATGATTATATTATTCATAATGATGTGCAAATGCACATCATGATCAACGTATGACAACCAAAATAATCAATCATGTAAATTACTATCCCACACCTCTTTTGAATAACTACTCTGTCAAGAACTTGCTATAGATTTGGATGCCAAGAATAATGTTATGATCTTCATTGGTCATTTATTTTGTTTCCTTCAAACATTAAGACAAGACATCTTTGTAGCATATGCAAAGGAAAGTGCAGATAGGGATGGTAAATATGGATAAATAGTGGATGATAGGTTTGTTTTGTCGATGTAAAGGTGGATGATAATGGAATGTGTAAAGGTTAGGTAAAAAATGAAGATCAGTATTTTCAAGCACACATAATATTGTTGATTCCAAATTTAACATAAATTTGGATGTGGAGGGGCTGAAGACTATTAAATATGCTCTCGATTGGGATTGAGAGTAGCTACAATCTGATTATACTATAGATTGGAATCTATATTGATTTCATATTTTATAATGTATTCATCAAGCAGTGAAGAAATTTTGTGCTCAACTACTGGTGCCTCAATGAAGTTTTCACCAATGAAGTTATATTTATTATCCCATAGCACCTTTAAGAATGTTTCACTAAATAACATTGATTTTTGACTTTGATTATCTTCTAGCACCTCCAAAAAGGTTTCATTAGAAGATGTTGGGTTTGGAATTTGATTGTCTCCAAATGCCTCCAAAAAGGTTTCACTAAGAGATTATTCTTCTTTTATATGAATTTGGTCTTGGCCCCCCTAATATTCTATAATTGATATGTCTCCAAGGATGCAATTCAATAAGATGTGATTCTATTAGTCCTAATAAACACTTGTCGGTGGTGGAAGGTCAATATAATGGCTAGGTTGGTTGGTGGTAATGGCATATGGAATGGTAATGGAATGGGGAGAGGTAGCATAATACTCATATAAGATACTAGGATAACTTATGTCAAAGTTGAACTAATCATCTTCAAAAACTATGGAAGGATCACAAATGTATTAAAATTGATCTATGAGGCATGCATAACCAATGTTATAACAACTATGAGCATATTCTAATTCTGAAGTTGATTGCAACTAAAGGGATTCTAAATCCAATGTTGAGAATAATGTTGATTCTACTTATGATTTTAAATCTGATGTTGGTTCAAGAATAAAACCTAACGTTGATGTTGATTCCTCATTTGTTGTGGATGTTGATACAATGATGTCTTGTTTAATGTGTGGTATTGGACAAATAACAACCTATGATGGCATAATGGGTTCTATAGAGACTATTTTGTCAAAGTGAGACTCCTTAATAATGGAAAAGAGGTCAAGAGATAATTCCTTAGATACTAACTCATTAAAGGGAGGATCTTTAAAAATAGGACAATGGTCAAGATAATGATTCACCCAAAGGTGGTTATAATCATCAAGAAGTGACTCAGTAGAAACTAGCTTATCAGAGTGAGACTTCTCAACAAAATGGGATTAAGAGGTGATTCATCATAGGCTGACTCACACAAATATGTGTTTTAACAAAAACCTTCTGGATTGGTTGGTTCTCTTGTCCTTGGTTTACAATCAATTTTAAAATACCAGTTTTGAATACATCTTGGTCTTAGTATGATTGGCTTAGATGGAAAGGTATTGATTGGCTTGGTTTTGGATAAATAATTAGTATGGGTTTTATAAAGTGGGGAACAATTTGAAATAGATGAATAATGGCTGGTAGTTGGATAATGATAGGCTTAACAAGGGCAGGTTTATGTCCTAGAATAGTAACTGTGCCCCATCAAGTTGAGATTTGATAACCTTATTGGGATAACAAGTTACTATATGTGGATTGTACTAGAATGGTAATGGTAGGACATTGTAAATATTGGTTGATCACATAATCTAAAGGATTAGGTATTAGAATAGAAATGGTAGGGCATTGTGGAGCTTGGTTGCTCTCACAAGCCAAAAGATGAGGTCTTGAAATAGAAATGGTAGGACATTGTGGATCTTGGTTGATCTCACGAGCCAAAGGATGAGGTCCTGGTATTGAAATGGTATTCCTTGGACACTATGGAGAATTATAACTCATTTAGTCTAAAAAAGGGTTAATTATATAGGTGGATGATCAAATTCCATGATTAAGATCATACATCAACTAGCCAAAATAAGGTACCATTGAACATTGCACTTGAGGATCTTGGCTTTGTTCCCTAAATTAAGGATTATAAGGAGGATAAGAATCTATCTCAAAAACCACTTGTTCACCATAAAGGTCTCTAACAAAGTCATTTTTTATGACTATTCTATCATAACTTGGATTTTACCTATTTCCACCATAAGTGTAATGAGACATATCCACATCAATGATGAAAGCTCTGAAAAAGGCCTAGAGTTCTATAAAATCTAAAAAACAATGTCCAAAAGATAAATGGTTCATACTTGGTCTAACTTTCTATAGGGATGAGGTTGTATCTCCAAAAATGTATATGCTAAAATTGGTATAAAACAATCTAACATCAAATGTATAACATTAAATGTTTCTCACAAAAGGTCAAGCATATGAATAAAACTAACATGCCAAACTCTAGGTACAAAATATTCCAAATAAGTCTAATATACATAAACAAAAGTTGTTAGGTCTTTTATCCAAATTCAACATCAAAATATAATCTCAAAATAGGCATGTGCTAGGACTTTTGGTGAAATAAACACAAAATTTAGACTTTAAACAAAACGGTATTATTTAATCTAAAAAATGTAAAATACTTTGGCATAGACTAGGAATTCAACTTTAGACATGAACTTGGTCAATTGGTATAAGGTATGAAACAAAATTCATATAGAAGATAGGATGTTTCTCCAAAAATAAAAGCACATGAATAAGTAGTTTTTTACACCCCCTTCTCTCAAAAGATTGTATGGTAACATGAAACTCTGTGCTACTCACCTTGAATCAACAATATTTATGTGGAAACTGTAGTTATTCTAAAACCTAAATTTTTGACTGTCTAGATGGTATCAAGTATGATTAACACTAGAGATACCTCACATCAATTGAGTTCATATCGGTTAAATTAATATCCAAGGGTCTATTCCTTTGTATAGTGATTCCATCTATGTAGTTCTTAGTATAATCCCTTAGTTAACTAGACCTGACTTGGATTTTCATTACATTTGGAGAGGTTAGTTGATCAACCCCCTAGAAATCATAGTATATGTGCCCTTGTTTATATACCCCAGCATGGAGCAGGGTTGAAACAATGTTGGGAGATGAAACCCCAAGTCAAATCTTCCATAAATAACTCGTGAGGAGGCTATGAACTCCCTTTCATAATCTAAGTTGCATAAAATAAATGACCAAGTGAAAAGACTTTAAAGGTTGTGTTTATATCACCCAAACCATATGGGTTTTGGGGAGAGAATTAACAATGTTTTTTCATGCCTTGGATAAAGGCAAAAATTTCAAGGAAGAAGCACTTTTGGTCACCCAAGTTACCTAAAGGGTATGGGGGAGAACATACATGCATCCTTCATTCATGAAAGACACACAAGTATAAAATGATCTAGCATAAAATAAAATGCTTCAAGGAAATTGAAATTTAAGTGAATGTTTATTTTATGCACTAAATTGAGATGTTTGTGAAGTTTTTGTCCCCTTGGCCTTAATTAAATTTTTTGAAAATTTTCACAAAATAATCTAAGCATAAACCATCTAAATTCATTTTAAGCACCAAATGGATATTTTCAAGACTTAAGTATGTTTAAGTTTGACACTTTTCCACACTTGACCTATAATTTTTAGAATGCTTCCTTCTACTTTGATGCACAATTTTCAATGTGAAAATAAAGATTGGACAACTTGCTCTTGAGTTTCTCTATTTTTATTACATAGAGATCAATGTCGATCAACAGTGATCGACATTGATTAGAAGGCAACCTATGTTGATCAATTTCATACATAACTGATATCGGATATAACAAACTAATACCAGTTGACTAGAAATGATATTGGTTACTAAAAATGTTTGTTAGCCCAAATGATTATAAAAACTCTAGAAAACCTATAATAAAATGTTAAGATAGAGAGCATATAAGTTAATAAAACCAAGAAAATCAACCTAAAACTATCAAGGAAACTCAAAAACCAAGTTTCTCTTTATGTTCCACCTTACACACTGACTAATGTTGGTTAGGATAGGACTAATGTTGGCTAGGGGAAATTGATATCAGTCACTGTGTAAACTGTGTGACTAAAAAAATAGAATATGATAAAAATAAAGATAAAACTTAAATTTTTAAGATGGTCAAGAATTAATTTGAAAAAAATTGAGTTTCACTTTGGTCTCCTTGCTACATGATATGATTTAGGTCCCATCGAGCATGCCACTTATGATCATAGGAGTCTAATAACTGAGGTTAGTAACATATTAATTCAATCAATAAAAACTTCAATAAACATACTAAAATTTACAATCCAAGCCTATATCTTAGGGGTGAGCTTAGTAACAAAAGACATGTGAAACCACAACTAAAATGTAAAAGAAAATTAATCCTTAACCTTCCTTAAGAGATCCAAATGTATTGTTGAGTGGCTTGCTTGACTTTTGCTTCAAAGAGTCTTTGGTAATGGAGGTTTTGTAGCTCATTCTGTCCTTAGCACCATGGTTTGTGGTGTGGTTTGGCTCAATATTTTGGCATTAAAACCTTAATTGTTAGACATTTTTGTATTATAACACTACTCTTCTCAAATCTTTGAAGTCATTTGTGCATGATAATTTTGCATCAAAATAGCTTAAAATTCAATAAGAAAGGCATTGTATTTATAGGCTAAGGAACTAACCTCAACCCAAGGTGAGTCAAGGTGGAGTTTAATCATGGATTTTGTTCAAACCTAACCTAGGTGAGTCAAATATAACCCAAATAGAGTTAATAGTTGTCAAGTAATTATGACTTTAAATGAATAAGCATGTGTATCCAAAATGAGATAATTTGAGATATTTTCTAAAAAGCTTGACAACTCCTAAAGGTAATCATAAAAAGCTATGATATTTCATATTTTTTAAATTCCTTATTTATTTATTAATTGAATATGGATAATTTAACTAGAAATTTATTTTTGTTTATCTTGTTAATTAATTTTGATTAACCGTTTAGCTCTTTCAAGATTTGATTTTTGGTCATGTGCCTCACTTAATAGGTCCATAGGCCAAATTGACTATTGTAATGCCTTAAGATGATTTTAAATGAATAAGCATGGGTATCCAAAATGAGATATTTTGAGATATTTTCTAAAAAGCTTGACAACTCATAAAGGTAATCATAAAAAGCTAGGATATTTCATATTTTTGAATTTCCTTATTTATTTATTTATTTATTAATTGAATATGGATAATTCAACTGGGATTTTTTTTTTTAATCTTGTTAATTAATTTTGATTAACTATTTATCTCTTTCAAGATTTGATTTTTGGTCATGTGCCTCACTTAATAGGTCCATAGGCCAAATTGACTATTGTAATGCCATAAGATAATTAGGGATGAATCTATGAGAGCTTATTATTGCATATGATAGGATAACCCAATTAGGGATGTCTCAATGTGATTCTAATATTTGATGAATGGTGCATAATAAAATTTGAGACATTCAGTGATTCGTAGGCTTAATTTGTAATGGTTGGTAAGAATCAGTTTGAAGTCTAGTTAGAGGCCAGTTGTGGCTAGTTTTAGGTGTCTAAAATTCCTATCCTCTTGTAAATAATTTTTTTATCTATCACTCCTTGTAGATATTTTATTTTCATTTTTATTGTACATAGATTATATCTAAAAAATACAAAAATAATATAACATGTCAAAACACAAAATCATTTAAATATTACTTTAAAAACACACAAATTATAGATTATATGCATTTCTATGTTTACATTTATTCTACTTGATAAATATTACATATGTTATCTATCATATTATAATCAATTTTATCATACATACATGATTCACTTGTTCTTTTCAAGTGATTATATATTGCATAAAATAATTTAGTCCATTACACTAATCCAGAATTGTTATCATCCACACATTGGTGGCATATACACTAATCTAGGTTTATTAAATTGATACATCTACCCAATTGAGGCCATATCATACATAATTAATACTATATTTTATATTTACATTCTATACATTCCAGTTTATGCATTGATATATCTTGATATTAATCATTACTACTCATTTCTCATATTTTTTGTCAACTCTCACTCGTTAGACTCAATATATGTACATCCTAACATTTACATGGATTTATACTACATAGTTATACATGATTTCATCTTTAACTTTCCTAGTTTAGAATTTATTATGTTTCCTATGCTTATTTTATTTTAGGGCATTTGAATATGCCATTTCTCTTTGGATCTATACCACTTTTATTCATGTATGCCTTTGACATGTGCCCATTTACCTTGTGTACGCTTTCTTTTTTGTATATGTAGATATTTGAACATGCCCTTATATGTGGCTCTAAGCCAAAAATTTTGTTGTTTATATATGTAGACATTTGAACATGTCTTTTTATGTCTTTTATTCTCATCTTTAATGACATATTCCCATGTTCCTTATATTATGGCCCCTTGGCCTTCTTTTCATGCCTCATGTGTTTTATATGTATGCTTTCTTGTATGCATATTCACCATGACACTTATCTTTTATTGTTACAAAAAAAACATTTTTGATGTCATGAGGGACCTCATACATCTACCTATCTTACTTGGGTGTTATGATGGGAATCATGCCCCATCCCCCTAGGTAGCTACTCAAATTTACTGTTATATACATTGATTGCATCTATCTTGATACCTTGTGTAATGATAGATAAAACATACATCTTACACTACATACTTATGCTTATATTATTTTACATTTTGATTTTATGTTTGTACATTGTATTAGAATATCATGTAGTTATCATATATGCTCCATCTAACACATCTTATAGAGTTATTTTCTTTTGAGGACAATTCTTAGATAGGTAAACAACTACACTCAAAATAAGGGGCATTCACAAGGGTTTGTCATAGAGATCAAGATCCTAAATTGATATGCATAGATCATTTTTAGCACACATGGTCAGTTTCAAAAGTGAAACATAGGAAAAAATAAGGATTCAAAAAGCAGTTCAGTAACTCGGATTTTAAACCAGATAGACATTAGTGCCTAGATTAGGACACTAGCACCATAAATAAATATTGTACACTACATGTAAATATCATTTAATATCCCCAAATTTAGGGAAGTACAAATTAGCAAAAATATCACACTAGGTATAGTACATATTTACATAGATACAATCACAAGTTTGATAGTTATACTCAAATTTTGCTTAGATACACTCATTTCAGCTTAGATTCATACTAGTTGATAAGATTAGTGGCATCATGCATGGCATGATCACTCCAACATTTAGTTCATATACAAAAATATAGTTATTACATACTCATTTTAGAATTAGTATTCTTAGATATTAGATTAGGGGCATGTGCATGGCACATAGTTTTCATATGCTTAGTTACACATAATTTGATCAAATGGAATGGAAAAATCCATGTCATTATCTACATTATACACACTTATTATTATATTCTAGGTTGTCACTAGTTTCATGGCTTACTCCATCTATAGTGGTTGGTATACTCGAGTAGCTTAGAGTTACCTAATGTACCCGAGTGGCCGCAGAGCCAACATACAATGTAAGATATACCAAATTAGATACTTTTATCACCTTACACAATTTAGTTTCATATGAATCTACTACACATAGGTGGGAAATGATAGATTCATAGCCTACTTGAGTTCTTGAGCCACTCACATGAGAGGGTTAGACACACTTATAGTCTTATCTAAGCTATTCATAGGTCATGATACATCAATCAGGGGTGGGAAATATTAGATTTAAAATTAGATTAAGTTATTAAGCCACCCAAAAATGAGGATCGATCAAGTTATCAACTTATTATAGGGTATTCAATGCTTTGATCACCATGTACACTCACATACATAAGTTTTCACTAGGTTCATGCATTGGTTTGCATACCCAACAAGGTGTATTCTTTCCTTTCCTCTTTCTTATCTATTAATTTAACTTTACCTAGTTACTTTATTCAGCATAATCATTTTATTTTGAGTCTCTTAAGTGAGGATTTATTTTTGCATGTTTCATTTTAGGTCATTATTTTGGATCATGTTTTACATATTCAGACCCAATATCACATACTCAGATTCAACTACATAGGCTTCACTTCTTAGGTAAGTATAGATATGCTTTTTTTCCTTTATACTATTCATTTCACTTTGCTACATTTTTAACATGAAGAGGGGGAAAATATAATCACTTAAAAGTGGTATTTGGATGCTAAGAGTGTTTCTCTAGACAACCTATTCCTATCTTAGCCCCAGACCTATCCTAAATCCATTATCGCACTTTTTTAGCCATTGTGTAGACCATAAATATCTTCATTCATCTCATACATAGTCTCATTATTATATTCCTAGATCCTAACACATTGTGCTTAGTATCCTTATAGCTAGACACTAGTACCACACTAAGGACACTAGAGCCACATGGTGATAGTGTTCCCAACTTGGCATTAGTGTCCCTTTCCCTAACTCTCCCAAATGGATATATTTTCAAATGTATTCCCCTCTTAAGGTCAGCCTAAGCACATTTATTATCAATAAAAGCTATGAATCACTATAAATACAAGAATATTAGAAATCTATCCACAAGATGGAAAATAGATGTAAAAATCCTATTCAAATAAGAAATAAGTTGAGCGAAATCAAGGTTATTAATCCCTATTCTTCCCTACTTTTTCATACTACCATATACAACATCCATAAGCCCAAATTTCAAAGATTTTCAATCTCAAGCACACTCAAGGCATTCAAAACCATTATTATTATAGCATTCAATTGTAATTTTACTAAACACTAGGTGGGAGAACTACATTGAGCTTGATCCCTCCTCAGAGTATTGGTATATAAGAAACTCTCTTTACAATGGGGTGTTTAGGATGTCTAGCCTATCCTAATAATGAACACACATTTTCAATTCATGTAATAATTATAAGGAGGATTAGGGGTTTCACACTAAATTATATATTATAAGCATAATACAAAGTTATAGATTTCATGCATGTAGGAACAAAATAGAAAAACACAAGGGCAAGTGCTTTTAGAAAATAGTAGTTTTGTAAAGAGGACACTAGCACCATTTTTAGGACACTAGATTTACATGGACCTAATGTCTAGGTAGGGTGATATTTTATAGTGAAAAATAAAACCTAAGGACCCTATCAATGACACTCAGACCTATTTGTAACCTAGTTTTTAAAACCAATATATTTTGCAATAGTTTTTTTAATGGATAAGTCTCTAGTTACACAAATTTATTACTATTTTTAGAAATTTAAATCAAGTCAAAATATATAAAAAATCAATGGATATTTATTGAATATTATTTTACTAATTTACATAACTTAGAACTTTAATTTAACTTATGATTTACATAGGTAAAACCCTAAAAGGTTAAATCATATGCAAGTATAAATTTAGAGTTGAATTACCATAAAAAAATATTTGATATATATCTATAAAATCCATGTTGGATGGATAAAATTTTGACCATGTATTGACTTCATGTCTAAATGTATCAAGTACATAAATGATATCTTAAGCTGAGTGATAGTTAATAAAATATAAGTGAATTAGAACTTCCTTTCTTATGTTTGATGTTTAGACAAAACTACTAAAAATAAAAATGCCTTTCTTATGCTACGCTTACTGCAATTTTTTTTATTCTATAAGAAATAAATAAACTTGTGATATGTTTAGGTCACATTATCCTTGATGAAGATATAATTATTCTAATGCTTACATGAATGAACAATGTCATAAATCTCATGATCATATGTTGGAAAATTTCTTACTCATGCAGTAAAAGTTTCACTATGGTAAGCAGCTAGATGTCCATGTTAAGTGAAGATTGATCTAATTTAAAATTAAAAGTCATTTTTCTCAATCTCAAATGGTTAATAAAGGCTTGGTAACATACGTACTTATTTAGAATAGAGTCTATATTTTAATTATTTGAATGTTTTTTGTTATGTTTCATTTTAGATGAAATTTGATTTAGCACTACCTTTTGTGACTTAGTTTAGAGGCCAAGTCACATGAGAAACAAAGTACAAATATCCTATTACCACACAACATCAGACATTACAAGTATTCCTATGACCAAAAAAGTGAAATTGAAAATATGATACATGAGATGTTGGAGGTAAAAATCATCTAACACATTCAAGTGAATATTCTTCTTCAATAGTAATGGTGTAGAATAAGGATGACATTTGGAGGATGTGTTTAGACTATAGATAAATCAACAAGTACACCATCAAAGGTAAGTTTCCTATTCAAATAATTAATGATTTTTTAATTGAATTTCATGGTTCTCTTTATTTTACCAAGTTAGACCTTTGTTCTAGGTATCATCATATTTTCATACGCAATGAGGACATACCTAAACAACTTTCAAAACTCATGAAGGCCATTATGAATTTATGTTCATGCCTTTTGGCCTCATAAATGCACCATATACATTTTATAGTTTGATGAATACTATTTTTAGGCCATTTTGAGAAATTTTGTATTAATGTTTTTTGATGATATCCTCATCTACATCAAAAATTGGGAAGACCATTTGAATCATGTGAAACAGGTACTTTTAGTTCTATAAAAACATCAAATTTATGCCAAACCTTCCAAATGTGATTTTTGTGTCCAAGAGGTGGATTACTTGGGTCATATTATTTCACATGAAGGAGTGAAAGTTGATCCTAAAAAAATCCAATCAATTATGGAGTGGTAGGTTCCCAACACCCTAGAAAATCTATTGGATTCCTAGCGCTAACTGGTTACTATCCCAGGTTTGTCAAAAATTATGATAGCATTGAAACCCAAATCACCTCTTTATTGAATAAATACTCCTTACAATGGATTTATTCATCTACCAATGCATCTAAATATTTAAAAATGGCTATGTGCACAATTCCAATTTTGGATACTCCTAATTTTTCAAAAAACTTTGTTATGGAGTGTGATGCATCAAGATATGGCATGGGGGATGTAGTCATGAAAGAAGGTAGACCACTAACATTTGAAAGTCACAAAATGAATTGAAAAAATAGGCTCAAACCAATCTATGAGAAAGAGATTATGGCTATTCTACATGTACTAAAACAATGGGTGCCTTATCTAATGGGTTGTCACTTTTAGGTAAAGTTTGATCATGATAGCATCAAAAAAAATTTAGAGCAAAGATTATCATCTAAGGAATAACATAAATGGGTGAATAAAATGCTAGTCTATGATTTTTAAATAGTGTATAAGAAAAGAAAAGAGAATGTGGGGAAGATGCCTTCTCCCATTAGTATGAATTAGTTGAGGGCTTGTTATACACCATGACCATGTGGCAGGAAGATTGGCTAGAGCAAGCAAGATCTGAATGGGAGAATGATAGTGCTACCAAATATTTGATTTAAAATCTCCAATAGGGTTTTAATGAATTTTTAAAAATTACATGTAAGAGGAACACATTATGGTAGGAAGATAGATTATACCTCTATAAGAATTCTCTCCTAAAACATAAAATTCTTTAGGAACTTCATGCCTCTCCACTTGGAGGTCATTCTATATTTTTGAAAACATATCATAGAATCATGAAAAAATTCTTTTCAAAAGGACTCAAAGGGATGTCTGGAACTATTTGGCTGAATTCATGGTATGCCAACAAAATAAAGGTGAAACCAGTAAGACCCCAAGTCTTTTGCAGCCTTTATCCATCCCTAGCCAACATTGGGAGGAAGTTTCCATGGATTACATATGGGTTTACCATGGTCTAAGGCTAAAAATTATTATCATGGTAGTTTTGTATCGAATCACAAATTATGCTCATTTTTATTCCTTATCACAACCATTTGTTTCTAGTATAATAGCTTCTACTTTTATCAATACATTTCAAAAATTACATGGTACTCTAAAGATCATTGTGAGTGACTGACATCCCATTTTTACTAGTAATTTTTGGATTAAATAATTTGCATGTTTGGGCACCTAATTGGCTCATATCTCATCCTATCATCCTCAATTTGATGGAAAATAGAGGTAGTCAACAAATGCCTAGAATGGTATTTTTTTTGTTTTGTATCTGACAAATATGACAAATAGGTTCATTTCCTACCACTTAATGAATGGTGTTATAACACTTATTTTCTCACTTCTTCCAGTATGTCTCCCTTTGTGGCATTATATGGGTATCACCCCCCATCCATCACTTCATATTTGATAGTAGATCATAAGGTTCTAGCTATTGAGGAACATATTCACCATTAATAGGAGATGCTAGTCAGTTTTCATTTCCTACCACTTAATGAATGGTGTTATAACAATTATTTTCTCACTTCTTCTAGTATGTCTCCCTTTGTGGCACTATATGGGTATCACCCCTCATCAATCACTTCATATTTGATAGTAGATCCTAAGGTTCTAGCTATTGAGGAACATATTTGTAGACACCAAAATAGTGTCAACCCCCCCTTTGGTCCCTTTCTAACTTCAACATGCCTAACATATACTTTATTAATTTAAAATACTTATTTTAAATTAATAATTCCCCTAGACACCCCACCTTGGATTCCTAGCTCTTAGGCCATTTATCACCCTATGACTAATCATAATTACCTAAGACCTAATTTTAACTCTCCCACTAACTCTCATGCCTATTAAACCCACCTTTGGACCATTTAACAATGAAAACCAAACTTGGCAGATGGAAGAATGGGCAAAAGGCTAAAAATAGCCTTTTTCCCATTCTCTAGCCACCGACGTTGGTTAACAGTCAACCAATGCCGGTGGTATCACCGACATCAGTTGCTTAAAACTAAATTTTGACCTCAACTATAAACATGAATGTGAATTTTCTGACCCTGAATGCAAATTATCTTGCTCCCAGGATCCTAATTCTCTTGCTCCTTGATTCCTTGCATATAAAAGGTAGGCTTTAGGATGAGGCATCAACATTCTATCATCAATCTCTAGGCTAAGAAACTCTGTAGAATTCACTCCACACTAGATTAAAATATTGCATGAGGTCTCCTACATTAGCCATAATGGAACAAGTCTTCTACACTTCTTGTTCTCCAGCAAGAGCTAAGTATTCTTCTGCCTTTCATTTTAGTATCTTTAGAATGGATTGGTAATTAGTCAATTTTCTATTTTCTAAGTACTATTGAGACCAAATCTGACTTTCTTCCTGGAGAGGTTGAAAATCCTTCCTTTTATCTTGACCCAATTTGACAACTTGTCCCCTACCTTTGTCCTTCCTAAGACTCTGTCCATTGTCCTACATCCCTGCACAATCCTTTTAAATCTCCTAGACCATTCTATTGACCACAAACATACCCTAAAACCCATCCAAGGCCCATTGACCCCACTGACATCGACATCAAGGCCCATTTCCCCTACCGACGTTGGTAGCCTAACTGACGTCGACAACATTAACCAACTGACGACGGCAGACTAATTGGCATCAACAACTATGAGAGGCAGATTACAAGAATCAAGTACACATTATCTATTTCTCTTCTTTAGCCTTTCATCATTTCTCTTTCTAGCAACACTCTTTTGTCAAATAAGTGGATTGTCATCCCTCAAGGAAGTCTTTGCACTTTTGGGACTAAGCTTTGCTTGGCAGTCCACCATATATCTATCTAACATTTTCTTTGTTTAAGTCTTTCTTATCTACAGGTGTCGTCCTCCACAGCCAAAGAGGAGCTCCTTCAATCATCTAGATATGGTGCATAATTTCATCCAGGTATCATCTAACCCCTGACCATTTATCTTTAGTTTCTTATTTCTTCTGAATGTGAAAAGCAAAAATGAGTAGAAACATTCTGGCACGCCCGATGGGACCCTAGATTTTTCCTTGGGTTCATTTCTTCTAAAACAAACTTTCATATAGGTGCATTAGGAAAATTTCTCTTCTTGCATCCTTCTTCTTTCTTTCTCTTTCAAAAAGACATCATAAGCACAAGTTAAAAAGAACTTCTTTCTTTTTCTTCTTGTCAATTTTTTCTAGCATCTTAGAGTAGTGAAATTCATACTCTTAACCTTTTCCCCACTCATTTGCTTCCAAACAAAACATTTCAATTTTGGGTTAAAAATCTATTGCATTTCATTCCTACTTGAATGCATATTTAGCCCTCTCACTTAGTAATTAAAACACATTATGAATAAATCGTATTGCACATATGTTACACAACCTAACCACATTCACAAAATCAAACATCTAAACATACCTGAGACAAGGTCTGACTAGGATTTCATCACCTAGTGGATACATTACCCTTCCTGGTAATCCCACTTAGACTTCACTACCAAGGGGAGAACCCACTCTATTCTCTAGCAGAGTATAAACTCTAGGCAAAGTATATATTGGCTAAGCGGCCCAGCTTAGCTCTAGGTTCATGAAGTGAGGGGGGTAAGCCCCTAGCACCAAGCCATGTACAGAACCTAATATAGATTTTGAGCACCAAAACATAACCTAAAACCAACCTTAGACTGCTTCTTTTAATACCTATTCTAAAATCCCAACTTCCCAAACACACTCTTCTAAGGCATAAGCCAACACGACTCTAAAATTTATTCTTAGGAATTAACGTTTAGTGGTTGCTTGCCATCATCTATTTTTCTATTTGTATCTAATTTTTTAAGATGGTGAGGTCGCATTCTGAGATCTAAAAATAACTCAAACTTTCTTCTTTCTTCCAAAAACTTTTAGTTTTTTGAGTTTCTAGAAATACACAGTAACTGACATCATTTTTTCCATCGACGTCGACAACTGGTCTTCACAGACATCGGCTATCTGATCGACATTGGCAACTTACTGCACCAACATCGGTTTTTCTATCGACGTCGGTCACTATCAAAAAAAAATCTTCTCAAATAGCAAGCTAAAAAATTGACCTTTTTGCTATTAAAAAACAAATTCTAGTTTTTTGAGGCTAAAACATATAATTTTTAGAACATGAATCTATTTTGCCTTGGATGGTTTTGACACGTAGTCAAATGAAAACTCTTATTGACCACGCAAGGCAATAACCACTCCCACCTTCGCCTTCTATATCAAGTCCCCAAATGGAGTATAATTTAGAAACTAAACGTACTCCTATCCAACCAACCCCAACTCAACCCCCTATTATTCCTGAAGGGGATAAAGACTTTGAGAGATTTCTTGACCACAATGTCAAGGCTTTCTAACACTATCTCGCAAGAAACCAAATGTGAGGTCCTTCAGCTACCCCTATTTATGGGATGCCAACTTCTCTTACTAAAGCAGCAATGGTATCAACAACGTTCGCTACCCAACCTATGACCATTCAAGCCACTACTTCAACTAGTAACCCAACTACAGACAATGTTCAATATTTGGCCTCTCCTTCCATTTATGGACCTACCTTCATCGGGGTTTTTGTACCCCCTCAACCATAAACAATTCAAGCAAGTTCAACACCTTTTCAAAACTTGCTTGTTTCTATCCCACCCACTCTTGCACCCATAAATACAAGAGTGACTACCTATCCTCTAACTAGTGTTGCCACCATCCAACCACCTTTAGCAACACCTAGTCAAGTTGTGCCTTCCAGCTTCATGGCACAACCTCCCTTGACCTCAACATCAATCCCTATGATGAACTACCAATATGTTACACCTATACAAATGCAACCTAGTACATCATATGCCCCTCACAATGCCTTCTAAGTACCTTATTAGGGGGTGCCCCACCTATCAATCCACCAGTCGATCTAATCAAGATGTTGATGGATAAAATGTCTCACCTTGAGACATCCATTTCTAGTTTAAGCAATGTTCTTTCATATGAACAAGTCTACAATGAACCCATTCACCCTTCGGTGCATATTAGACCATATCCTAACTAGTGGGAACTCCTGAAATTTACTTGTTTTTAGAGTAAAGAGGACCCACAGCAACATCTAAGAGCATTTAGACACGCTTGTTATCTTATAGCACATGATGATGCGTTATTACTACACACATTTCCCATGTTGCTTTCTGGTGCCGCCCTTGATTGGTATAGTTTTATTACCAGTCACTCTCTCTTTTCTTTCCCTCAACTCACCCAATTATTCCTTGACCATTTCTCAATCAACATCACCAAAAAGGTCTCCATTATAGACCTATATTCTATTAAACAATTTGATGATGAGTCAATCGCTGACTTCATTTCCCGTTGGAGAGGTTTGATTAACCAACTCTCCTTTTCTTTACCTCAACTTGAGCTCATTGAGCTCTTTTCATGAGCATGTGCTAAACACATTTCATCTACTTTGTGGGTCCAAACATTCTGCACATTTGATGAAGCTTTCACCATGGCCAAAAATCTCAAACTTCACATTGTTGAAGAAGATAGAGTCACATTGCGTAGTAAAAATACCAACGCAAAATCTAATGACCCTTCTTCTTCCAAACTTTCTTCTTCCCACTTCAAGTCCAAGGGGTCAGAAAATTCTGTGGTCACTAGATCATCATCCTCCACCACAGCTAACCAATCTTAGCCCTCTACATCATAATATTTCACAAGACAATTCCAACAACAGAATATACAACATCAATACACTCCAATAGGATAATCATACGCTTCCATGTTGGATAAACAAGTCAAGTAGGGGCCCTCAATCTCCCTCAAATTTGACCACCTCAATTTGGCCCCTCAAAAGCCATCCCTACATGGTATAGGGAAAATGACTTCTGTAATTATCATCGTGTCAACGGTCATGACATAAACAACTGCAAAACATTCAAAAACATTGTCCTAGATATGCTAGATAAGGGGGATCTTGTTTTGGATAACCTAAATGTGTCGGCTAACCACAACATAGATATCTTTAGGAAATCATTCCCTAATCATCCCCCTAGTCAAAATAACATTCAGACCATGGCTGATGACCTCCAAGAGCATAATATACACACGATCAACACAGTTTCTCCTTTCATCCCTGACCAACCTCTCCCATAAGATGAAGAGGTTAATCAACCTATTTGTCCACCACAGGTAGAAGAGCCTTATTCTCCTATTAGTCCACCATAGGTAGAAGAGCCTTCTTCTCCTATTAGTCCACCACAAGTAGAAGATCCTTCTTCTCTTATTAGTCCACCACAGGTAGAAGAGCCTTCCTCTCCTATTTGTCCACTAATGGAGGATAATCCTCCATCCAACCCTCTTTCACACAAAGGAGAGTCAACTTTGAACTCTCCCATATTAGAGGATGTTTTGGTGACTCTAATACCAGTAGCCTCACCTTCATCCTTCTTATCATCAATGGGGGATCACACTTTCCCCACTCCTCGACCACATGAAGAAGCCATGACCATTCCTGTGCTCTATCCAACTGAAGAACCAAAATCTCCAATCCCTTCTCCACTGAGAGAATAACTTATCACCTCACCTAAACCCTCATAGGCATCAATTATGCCGAAATAGATTAAATCTCTCGGTGTTCACCCTATATCAAACTTCACTCACCCACAAGTGAAGGTAGACTTGAATCTTGCCTCGCACAATAGTAGTCCTCGCACTAAACTAAAGAAGGATACTAATCCACACTAAAGAACTCCTCTCCCATCATCATCATTTCCCTCTATTTTGGGCCCACATCCATCCACCTTAATAGGAGTGCTCCCTACTCCAACACCATACAAAAACAAATCACATCTATTACTACCTTTACCTATCAAAAACATACCTCCTCCAAAACATCCAACACCTCCTACCACAAAAGTGTCATCTACCCATCTAGCCACACCACCAAACAAAAATATGGTATGAAACATTCCTTAAACAACTCCTAAATAAGAGTTGTCAACACCTACTGCAACAAAGAATACAGGCCCATTAAGGGGATCTTATTCTTTACTATTATGTCAATTGTTGTAGTCTTCTAGCATCAATCTCCCACCTCTTAAACCATTCCAACCTCTCAGATCAAAACCATCTTGGTTCGATGACACTCAAACTTTTACATATCATTGCACACCTAGACACGACACTGAGCGTTGCTGTGCTCTTAAGGTTGTCATTCATCAACACTTGAAAAAGGGCACTCTTCTCATTAAGGACCCCTTTGACAAACTACTGACACCATCCCATGTCTCCCAAACCTCTTCACCTTCACACTCATCAACTCTTAGATCAAAACCATCTTGGTTCGACGACACTGAATTTTGTGCATATCATCACACACCTAGACATGACACTGAGCATTACTATGCTCTTAAGGCTGTCATTCATCAACACATATAAAAGGATACCCTTCTCATTAAGGATCCTCTTGACCACCCTTTCAAAAAACCATCAACACCATCCCATGCCTCTCAAACATCCTCACCTAAATTGGGATCTCAACGCAAGACTATGGTCCCTATACCACCTTCGCCCCCTTTATTTGAAATCAACACTATCAATGTGGCCACCAGGTCATAAACCATGAAGGATAAAGGAAAAGAGAAAGTTTCTCTTCCTTAGACATATCCTTTCATCAAGCCTCCTCAACCATCACAACCCAAGATTTCAATCTTGGGCACACCCCAATCAACATCTTCAGACCTAACTCATGACCCCATGGTGAAACAACTTCACCAAACTTCTATGAAGACATCTTTGTATGACCTAATACAAATCTCTCCACAGCATTTCTGAACTTTGATCAAAGCTTTACAAGTAGTGGAGGTCCAACCTAGAGACCCCCAACCACTAGCTACTTTAGTCACATCATTACCAACCATCTCCTCCATCACCATCCCTAATTCTGAGATTCCAAACTCCAACCTAGAAGATCAGGATCTCACCCTCTTAAACTAAACCTATCAGGGAAAAGCTTTATAGGATGCATCCTCACGTTGCACCCCTTGTAAAAGAGAAGCTTCAATGTCTTCTCTCCATCTTATCCAACCATTTCTCAAGCATTCTCCTTGTCACAAAAGCGACTGGGGGAATTCGACTTTATACTGACTATCATGACCTCAACCAATCATCGACCAACACGTGACTAATATGGAAAGAAGCAAATGGGGCAAGTTTGCTCCTAATTGCCTCAGACCTTACATAATAACACATGGATCAAGCACTTAACGTCTGTCTTCTCTTGAAGGCCGGCTAGAACCTGAGCCTCTTTATGCCTTACATCTTTGACCATTCTCTTGTTAATCAAGTAATCATTCACTTGACATTCAATTTGAGCTCATCCCTTGACCAACCCCCGACATCCTCATTCATATTCCTTTTAACCCTTTTTCCAAACATTAGTCAACCCTTTTGGCAAGCATGAATGCTTTGTCCTAATAAAAGGGAAACCCTCTAAACCTCTATAGTCAAGTCCATGACCAAAAATTTAGTCAAAAACAAAAAATATAAAATTGGGATGCCTATTCAAAGGTCATAAAACTATAAATGTAGACTGCTCCCTCGAAGGATAACTACATAATTGCTGTAATTGATAGACTGCTCCCTTGAAGGACAACTATTCAAAGACATTCAACCATACAAAGCAAAATATAGACCAATTCCTCAAAGGATGGCTATGCCCAAATCTTGCTACAAACAACACACTCTCAGAAGCTTCCCACATTTATCAGCTTCACATATGACCACAAAACAAAACAACATCCCCACGTAGACTTCCTACATTGATCAATCTACCAAAAAAATTTGACTGACAAACTATTAAGTCATGGGCTTGCCTATAGTCGTTCTCAGGGTCACCTATAAAAGGGGCAAAGTTATCCTTGCTAAAAAGGGTTACGCTATCCTCACATCTCACATAATTAAACCCATTACCCCAACATACTCAAGGGATTTCAAGCTCACTTAATGTCAAGTGATTTGAATACTTCTCTAACACCAACCAATGGTCAATGACGTAATGCATGAATGGGGCTTTTGTTTTCAATAACCCTATTTATGCTATCATTATGGTCCTTGTCAATGAAAGAGCAATACACCTTTTACTTCTTACATACCTTTGTCACATACAACCAAATCATTTTCTAAACCAAACCAAAACATTTTCAGACCACTAACATATCATACCCCATTCACACTAGTTTCTATGGAAACCAATACACATGGAAACTATTGACCAAACACAATTTATGTCAAGCATAAACCATTACTTGCTGAAGCATAAATATACTCATTTCATTTTTGTCATACACCATCACTAATATGGAAAATTGCTAGGGATGAAAAACCACACAATTTATGTCAAGCATAAACCATTACTTGTTGAAGCATAAATCAGTTCATTTCATTTTTAGGATACACCATCACTAATATGGACAATTTCTAGGGATGAAAAACCACCCAACTAATGTTATAGAATACACCATCACACAATATGGAAAAGGCTATAACATCATCACTCATTTTATTTTTAGCATACACCATCACTAATATGGAAAATTACTAGGGATGAAAACCCCACATCACTTATGTTACAAAATACACCATCACATAATATGGAAAAGGCTGTAACATCATCATACACTCATCATTTCAAGCATGGACCATCAGACATATGGGAAGTGCTTAACCATTAACATGACCATCCAACTATTGACCTCTTTAACTCCTCCCTTCTTGGGAGAACTACATTGGCCTGAGGCCCTTCAAATAGGGGCTATGTAGGTAGCACTCAGTTGACATGGGGTCTTCTGAGGTTAGCTCAGCCACCCACTCATCCATTTGCTTATTCATCTCCCTATTGATGTCGGCCATTCATTTGTTCATCTACCTGATGGACAAACCATTTCACCTTTAACCATGACTTAACCTAGTCACAACTCAGTCCATAACCTCGATTCCTTCCTCCCTTTTGGGGAGAACTACATTGGCCTAAGGCACTTCAAATAGGGGCTATGTAGGCAGCACTCAATTGACATGGGGTCTTCTGAGGTTAGCTCGTCCACATTCATTTGTTCATCTACTTGATCGACAAACCATTTCACATTTAACCATGACTTAACCTAGTCAAAACTCAGTCCATAACCTCGACTCCTTCCTCCCTTTTGGGGAGAACTACATTAGCTTGAGGCCCTTCAAATAGGGGATATGTAGGTAGCACTCAGTTGACATGGGGTCTTTTGAGGTTAGCTCAGCCATTCCTTCATCCATCCATCTAATAGACCAACTATCTATACCAACCCAAAATCATGACCAAACAATCAACCCTGACACTGAATGAGTTACCTAAACTTCTCATGGGGCACATTAGAGATCACATACATCTCCCTGACCACAACACATGCCACCTGAGATCATACCATGACTCATCCTAACTCGACCAATGACCTTGGAGATCGTGATTGTCTCCTCAGGGCATGACCACTTTCGAGACAACTTTGCCTTGGTTGTTTTGATTGCATATATGCTACCTCACAAATAAGTTAGCAAATTATGTGTAACCCACATTACGACCCTCACACCTATTGATGGATCATGCTCCAATTGATCCTCAATATTTGTGACATTTTCATGTTTTCTAGGAGCACTTTCTGAGCCTGAGATATTTGGAACATGATGACCATTGGAGCTACAACTGTGATCATTTAACCTAATCAGCTATGACTAAATGTTGGGGATTGGTTATTTTGATTTTAGCACTCCTCGACCTTTGACTATGACAATTTGACCTACCTATCATGTGAAGTGTTATGCATGTAATCTCAACTTTTGCAGCATTCACACTCAACCTTCACCATACCCATCCACTATCTATTAAATCAGCACTCGATATCAGGTTACCTTCCCTCGACTCCCACTTTGAGGGGGAATACCTCATCCCACATTTGGGGCAACCAACTCCTATTTTTGTCTTGTAGTTCATCAGAAC
Organism: Torreya grandis; assembly: GCA_037957365.1. Taxonomy (NCBI): domain Eukaryota; kingdom Viridiplantae; phylum Streptophyta; class Pinopsida; order Cupressales; family Taxaceae; genus Torreya; species Torreya grandis. The sequence continues at coordinate 5,590,333 of JARHVA010000158.1, read as the reverse complement.
AACCAACAGGACAAAAATGACCTTATCCCATACATGGGGCAATTTACTCCTATTTTTGTCTTACAATTCATCAAGAACAACCAACAAGACAAAAAGGGGCAAATGTAGACACCAAAAATAGTGTCAACCCTCCCTTTGGTCCCTTTCTAACTTAAACATGCCTAACCTATACTTTATTAATTTAAAATACTTATTTTAAATTAATAATCCCCCCTAGACACCTCACCTTGGATTCCTAGCTCTTAGGCCATTTATCACCCTATGACTAATCATAATTACCTAAGACCTAATTTTAACTCTCCCACTAACTCTCATGCCTATTAAACCTACCTTTGGACCATTTAACAATGACAACCAAACTTGGCAGATGGAAGAATGGACAAAAGGCTAAAAATAGCCTTTTTTCCCATTCTCTAGCCATCAACGTCGGTTAACAGTCGACTGACGCTGGCGGTATCGCCGACGTCGGTTGATTAAAACTAAATTTTGACCTTGACTGCAGACCCAAATGTGAATTCTCTGACCCTGAATGTGAATTCTCTTGCTCTCGAGATCTGAATTCTCTTGCTCATCGACTCCTTGCATATCAAAGGAAAGCTTTAGGATGAGGCATCAACATTCTATCATCACTTTCTAGGCTAAAAAACTCTACAAAATTCACTCCACACCAGATTGAAACATTGCATGAGGTCTCCTACATCAGCCATAATGGAACAAGTCTTCAACACTTCCAATTCTCCACTAAGAGCTAAGTATTCTTCTGCCTTTCATTTTAGTATCTTTAGAATGGATTGGTAATCAATCAATTTGCTATTTTTTAAGTATTATTGAGACCAAATTCAGCTTTCTTCCTGGAGAGGCTGAAAAGCCTTCCTATTATCTTGACCCATTTTGACAACCTGTCCCCTACCTTTGTCCTTCCTAAGACTCTGTCCACTATCCTACATCCCTGCATAACCCTTTTGGATCTCCTAGACCATTCTATTGACCATAGACATACCCTAAAACCCATTTAAGGCCCATTGCCCCCACTGACATCGGCATCAAGGCCCATTTCCCCTATCGACGTCGACATCCTATCTGACATCGACAACATTTACCAACTGATGACGATAGACTAACCGGCATCAATGACTATGAGAGGCAGATTGTAGGAATCAGGTATGCATTATCTATTTCTCTTCTTTAGCCTTTCATCATTTCTCTTTCTAGCAACACTCTTTTGTCAAATAAGTGGACTGTCATCCCTCAAGGAAGTCTTTGCACTTCTGGGACGAAGCTTTGCTTGGCAGTCCACCATATATCTATCTAACATTTTCTTTGTTTAAGTCTTTCTTATCTACAGGTGTCGTCCTCCATAGCCAAAGAGGAGCTCCTTCAAACATCTGGATACGGTGCGCAACTTCATCTGGGTATCATCTAACCCCTGACCATTTATCTTTAGTTTCTTATTTCTTCTGAATGTGAAAAGCAAAAATGAGTAGAAACAATATTCACCATTAACAGGAGATGCTAGTCAGTTTGTGAGACAATTTAACTATGACACAAAATAGAATAAATTAGTAAAAAAATCAACACTGTAGTGAGCCACATTTTTTCATAGGTTACTAGGTATTTATGTATTTTCATCCATATAATATGATGTCTCAAAATCAATATAAAAAGGATAAAAAGTTTCCACCTAAGTATTATGGCCCTTATCAAAATTTGTAGAAAATTGGTAGTGTGACTTACAAGCTGGAATTACCTCCATCTACTCATATACATTTGGTATCCCATGTATCTTATATGAAGAAGGTAATTGGACATAAATTTTCCACTTGAATTAATTTACCTAAATTAGATAAAGAATACTAAGTCATTCTAGAGCCTAAAGAGATCCTTCATATGAACTAAGAAACTATATACCAGAACCACTAAGGAGTATTTGATCAAATGGAATAACCTATATTATGAAGAAGAAACATGGGAGGATGAATAATTCCTAAAATAACATCCTAGTTTGATTTAACATTAATTAAAACATTATTTTTAATGGGTGGAGCATGATACATCCTTAACCTATAGTGCATTTACGGATATATGTGGTTGAATTTTGGATTATACACCTTCATAGTATCATGTTGTTTTGCTCTATGTTCTTAGTATGGATAGCTTATGGAATAATCTTAGATAATTAGAGTATATATAAGATCTAATGGTTAGTATTTTATCATCATATTAAAAATTTTGATTGTATTACATTATTGTGGAGGTTTCCCCCTTGAAGTAGCTGAGTCATAATATTTAAATATTCTACTCTTTTGGAAATTATTGTTATGGATATTTAGCCCTAGTAGTAACAAAAATAGTAAGAGGAAATATAGTGGAACCCTAGGCCATAGTATAAAAATTTGGCTTTGTGACTACCCAAGGATTTATTTTGGCTCAAATAATGTACACAATGAATAATATCTACCACACAAATTATATCAACAAAAATTCAGGAAGATATCAAAGAATTAAGGACTATTGTACTTATAATCTGAGAGGGGATATTTGGGGAAATGGTTGTAATTTTCACCACTAGATCCTAAGATTGAGAGCATGGGGGTGTATTTTATGATGTCCCCTATGTTGAGGTTTAAAATTTTGACTTTTCATTTCCTTCTACATCTCCTTATTTATCTTACAACAATTTAATGGCCATCGAGTTAACATCTTCTTGATCAACCTCTTCAGATTCACCCAATATCTTAATTCATCTAAACTAATTACTTTATTTAATTATCCATTCATCATATTCATCTATTTTAGATGTCTCACTAAATGACTATGTTTCTTTGGTGTTTTTTTGTACATCTATTCTTCCTCAATTCTCCATATTTTGTCTTATTCTTCACTATCATATATTTGAATAGGCTCTAATCTTTGCCTACTCTTTCTTATAGTCTCCCCTTATTTAGGAACTTATTTTTTATCTTCAACTTAAACCTTATAGGGTGAGATAGGATGAGTCTTGGGATTCCTTTTTATTTAATTATTGTTTTAGGAGAAGGTGGAGTGGGAGATGAAGGGATTGTAGTGGTGGTAGATGGTAATTAAATGGGGGGATTAATGACCAATAGAGTAATTATGTGAGGTAAATTTCATTTACTAGGACATTGGAGAATTACTTCTAGTGGTTTTTTAATAATAGGTGGTGACCTATGAGGAGAAACAATAGAAACATGAGACAAGAAAGAAGGAAGACTTAAATTTTGTGCTATATTCAAGGGAGGTAGTGGCAACATAGAGAATATGCCACCTATTATATTATTAATTAAAATTTATTCCACACCATCTATGTGTTGAGGATAATTATAAAAAACTATGTATGTAGGGGATCTTGGTTCACTCTCAATTATTCCTTCAAAATCCATTTCCCTTAGTGGGCTAGTTTACTCTTGTATGTTTGCTTCTATGTGAGGAGGTGTTCTATGAATAGTTTTAGAAAACCATTGTTAATTTTTGATCATCTTGTAATATTAATTAGTGATTATGGGATCATGTTTTATTCTTTTTAATATAATCATTGACATTTTTACCTTATGCATACTGATGGAAACTTTAGTGTCATCCACTACATTCATGAACACATGGTAATGACCATAAGATTGATGACCATAGTTAATTATAAATTTCATTAATATCTCTTGATATTTTTCTTGAACACCATCTTGGTTTTTTAATGTGTAAATGGTTCCCATTTAAATCCATAATGTGTCCTTATTATTCTAACAGATTGCAAGTGCTCCCACCTTGTATATTAAATCTGGTCAATGCTAAGATGGGTTGGGTGGATGGATGATTGATTAAACCTTCATAACTCCACATCAAAAATATCATATAATTAATCAATAATTTCATGCTCATCTAATTTTTTATGCATAAGTTAGGGTAGGTATAAAAGGTGTGCCTTGGTACCTTCTATTTTGATTATACTGCACTCAAGATAAAACCAATAGTCACCCATTTTTTGAATAGTATTATTTATAATATTTGATAGTATAGGAATGTTATTATTCTATATGTCCTACTAAACCATAGGTTAAATGTTCTATGTTCACCTTTTCATTTTCTTTCTAAACCTATGCACATGTAGGACATTGAATTCATCACAAATCCTATTATTTGGATATTTTATGGATGCTTGTATCGGTTCTTCATATGTTAAATACATAGTTTTAGTCATAGGATATTCCAAATAGGAAATTATATATAATTTAACATCTAGTAAGCTTGTTATATTTATGATTCATAGAATCAAATTGGAGCTAATTATCTCTCACAAGGTTATGACTTTGTTAGAGGTCAAGATAATATCCAACAATGGGACCCATATATCATTTACATAAGTAATGGTTGAGAAACCATATATTATGTTTAATAGGTCTATAGGAATTCTTAACCCTAGTTTGATGATAATAATGGGGATAGCATAAGTAAGGTCCTAAATTGTAAATTTCCTAGGGTTTCTAACCCATTCTTTCAATTTGTTATGAATGTTGTTAGTGAGGATCCATGATTCGACCATGTCCTACCTATAGGTCATTTATTTTAGAGGGATTATGTAGTACCTATATAAATCATTTCCACTTATGTATGTTATTAATTTTGTTATAAGTCTTAAATTTGATATTTTCACATAATTTTTACTATTCAAAAACAAATCAAATAACAAGTCAAAGTAGGGCATTACCTCTGGTTTGGTTGTAGTGTTATGTAGACCAACTAGTTTTATTTCCATCAAGTCATCCTTATACCTTTGTGTGAAAATTAAAATCTGGTCTTAAGCCTTGTATGGCTTGATTACATAAAATTCATACCGAATATTAGATTAATGTTTTAAATCATGGTTGAGAGTTATTGATCAAATGTTTTATTATTGTACTCAATTATTCTTGTACTTGAGTATGTAAGAGGAGTTGAAATGCGAGATGAGGAGGCCATTGAAAATTTGTGTAAAAATGTTTATTATATGAAGTTATTGTAATTTATTGGTCATAATAGATCTCTAAATTCATAATGTGCACTTGATATATAGAAGGCAATGTGATTAGATTGGGTATGGCAACTCAAATTCTATTGATTTTAGATGTGTTGGCCTTGAGAATTAAATGTATTAATTTGCCAATTCATGTGAATTAATAAAAATTAATTTCACTGCATTCCCTATCTATTATTTTCATTTTAAATTCATAACATTGATTTCCATAGATTTCATTTTCATGTGGATTTTTCTACCTACTCTTGGGTGCCTAGTTAACATAATGTGACTAATGGCCTTTTTATACATTTTTTAGATTGGTATTCATGTATTTTTTTATCTATTTATATGTATGAGAGACATGTTTGAATATAAATAATCCTATCCTAACTAATCTATGGTTTATTGTATTTTGTTCTTTTGGTTTTGGTTTAGTGGGATGATAACATGTGGATGGCTATAGATACTATGTTTTCCTAGGATAATCCATACAAGGAACTATGTTGATGTTACCTTCAGGTGAGTAGGATGATGCTTCATGGATGGTTCTCATTTCTCTACTTTCTTAGGATAATCTACATAAGTAATTGTGTTGACATCACCTCTAGGTGAGAGTGATGATTCCATATGGATAGCTCTTCTTTCTTTACTTACCTAGGATAATATAAGGAAATCTCCTAACATCACCTACAAGTGAGTATGATTATTTCACATGGATGACTCTCACTTCTCTACTTAGCTGGGATACTCTATACAATTAAATATACTAGCATCACCTACAGGTGACTGGGATGATGACATGTAGATGGATTTCACTACTTCTCTAGCCTAAGATAATCCATACAAAGAAATCTACTAACATCAATCTAGATGATCTAGATGATGTCATGTGGATATATCTCATTAATTTTCTTTCCTAAGATAGTTCATACAAGGAAATCTATTGATATCACTTACAAGTTAGCGAGATGATGACATATGGATGATTCTTAATGATCTAATTGCTTGATCAACCTATATTATTTACTTTGGATCCAATTTAGTGCAATTATGTCACATGGAAAAAATAGATGGGATCCAAGATGTCCTAGAAGAAACCTAAATTGAGAATAACCTATTTAAAATAGAATATAGGCAAAAAAACCAACTAAAATCATAACACATTAGACTAGTTATCTATTCACTTTTAAATCAAACATATACATAAGTACTAATTTATATGAAAATCAAAAGTGAAAAGTGAATCATATAATATGGATTATACATAGATTTTATTTTCCTATAACTTTGGAACATACTGCAAACTTCTAAATGACCTTAAGTTTATGTTTTTCAAATTCCATGTCATATACTTTTAGTTAACTAGACCTTGAATTAGGAAATTAAATTAATAGTGGGTCCCTATTTGCATTTTAAAATGGGGCATGTGTGTTATGTCACAAAAAATGGTGACTCGGAGGATAAAATACTCATGACTATTTGAGAACCCATAATCTCCATAATGTATCATAATAAAACTTCAGCTCTACCAAGAAAAGAATAAACAAACCAACCCCTAAACAATACTCATGCTTCCTAATGAAACATAATAATCCTTTCCATTTTTTGTATTTGAGTGTGTGATTTATTGTGAAATTAAGTTCTCCTAGTTGTGAGAGTTTTAACAAAGACCTGAATAAACACTATAGGTTTTGTTTTGACCTCATATTTCTCAACCAAATATAAGGGAATCCTCGACATTACTCTAATATTATCCAAATATATGTAGTCTTGATATAGATATATATGATTCCACTATAATCATTGATTTATTACCATCTAGGTGTCTATATTACCTATATATTAATTGAGTCACCCATCTTCTATTAGTTTATATGATGTTTTTTTTTTAAACATAGATAGAATAAGGGTTGGGAATCACCATTGGTTGGGTGTATGTATAACAAGAATTATTTTGGTCAAATGTCCCTATCAATGTATATCCATTTCTATGTTTATTATCTCCCATCCAAATTTTAATATGTAGTAGTGAAGTTAATCTTTAGAAATGGAAAGTCTTTCAAAAATTTGCATGACTATATCAAAGTAAAACCCAGAGGTCTAGTAAACTAATTTAGTCCAAGCAGAACCTAATTCAATTATAACACATACCTCACTACTAGAATCTCAAGTAATATTAGAATAAATCAATGTGAAAATTAATTGTGCATCATCAAAAATCACCCCCTTATTTTTGGCAAGTATTTTGTAACTTCAACATAGAAATCAATTGAATTATTTTATAATTTTAGAAAATTAATCTGGGAAACATAACAACTAATCTACTAAAATTAAATATAGAATACAAAAAAATATTTAATCTAAGAAATCATAAGATATATTTTAAAAAGTAGAAAATATAATTTATTCCTAATATATACCTCCACATACAGTCACCCAAAAACACCTCTAGTTGGATTAGTTATGAAATAATGTTTTAAAAACTATCCATTGATTAGGAACACAAGGTCATTACATTGGACGTAATTCAAGTATAAGGCATTATTACCTATTATTTTTTATATCTGATATGCTCTAGTCCATAAAGGAGTGAACTTATCTTACTATCCTTTCCTCTAATGTGTTTTATTTCATAGATTCACTAGGTATGAATTCATGAAGGCCTTTATTTTATACCTTTTATCAAACCATCTTTTGACAATGTCTTGATGTTTATTGAAGCTATGTATTACTTTAGTTATTTCATCTTCCATTTAGGCTATATCAAGTATTCTAAACCTTATTCTTTCATCTTTCCCTATGTACTCTTGCATGAATTGATATGTTGGGATATTTTAGAGTTATGGGTAAAACTAGTTATTGCCTATATATTAATAAAAAATGTGAAGATTTGAGAGTTTTATTATGTCTAGTTTAATCTACCCAAAATGTATACTTTAATAATATATGTCATTCTATTGGTTTATCTTATGTTGATTATTTGATGGCATACACTAGATTCTTATTGGTAGATTCAACCACTCTATTCCTTTGTAGCTAATAGTTTGAGGAGAACTTAATGTTGATTTGAGTATTGTATGCCCACTCAATAAATTTAGTAGACTATAAGGTTGGACCATTTTCAAAAATAAAATAAATTAGGGTACCAAACCTAGTTAGTATATTTTCTTCCAAAAATTTGATGACATCTAGTGTTATGGAATTATGTGGCCACATATTTTTTCCATCTACTATAATAATTAGTAGTTATTAGGATGAAATTGTGTCCTAAAAAATAGTTTGGGTTAATTACCCTAAAAATTAAAGACCCCATTGAATAAAAGGTCATCCTTTTATGACTAGTTATAGTGGCATGGTAGTATTCACATCTATTTTCCCAAGAACCTGGTATTCATGGTAGGTTTTGACATGGTCATGTACATATTTGAATATTATGGGCCAGTAGTATCCCATCCTTAGAATTTTATGAGTTGTGTTTCCTGAGGGATATCTAGTACCAATATTTTGATGTAGTTTGTCCAATATTTCTATAGATTGTTCACTTAAAACACATCTTAAATAGATGCCCTCATAGTTATTACTATACAATACTCCCTTGTTGATAATATAATGAGCTAATTTAACCAAAAGGGTTCATAATTTTTTTTTGTTTATCTTAGGGGTGACATGTATATGTGATAAAATAATTGATTATTTGAGTTTACCACTTACCATCATCTACTTGATCTTCATTAATTTGATTAATGCAAATGCATAGATTAGTTTCAATCATGAGATGCATGAATCCTTGGCCTCTCATCACCTTGGTTAGTCTAATTTCAATATCAAACACTTTTAATTTAGCCATAAATTTAACTCTTATTTTTTCTAATTCATTTTTTTCAAGTGTGAGCTTAACAATCAGGTCTAGTATGATGGCATATTTCTTGTTACTCATGATATAATGCCTAAATATTTTCACATCTTTGATCAATGCATATATCTATTTTTATATCATATATTATTTCAACTCTGCATCCTTTAGATTGATGTTCATGAAGGCAATGGGATGTTCATTATTTTCCACCTTATGTGTAGGTATAACATTATAGTATGATCTAAATCAAAAATATAAAGATATAAATATTTATTGAAATCTGGGCTAATCATAACTAGATATTGAGCAATGGTAGTCTTGATGTCTTGAAAATATCTCTTAGCCTCTATTTTTCACTTTATCTTAGCATATTTATTTATCATAACATTAAATGGCTTGAAAATCTCTATAAATCCAAAAATGAATTTCCTTAAAATGTTTATCTTGTGAAAGAAAGACTTCAATTCTTTCTTGTTGTTGGGAGGTGTCATCTTATAAATGGGTTGAACCCATTCTATATCAATGGATATCCCATATTTAGTGATCGTATGACCAAATAAGTTCCATTTAGTGACCCCAAAGATGTTATTATTTGGATTAATGGATACTACCTATCTTCTACATCTATCAAATACTCTTTGTAGATGATCTAAATGATCAACTATGTCTTTTGAATACACTACCAAGTCATCCATTTAGATGATGTATTTTCCAATAAGTCATTGAAAGGATAATTCCATCACTCTATAGAAGGTTTACCCTACATTGATTAGGCAAAAATCCATTCTTTTTTATGCAAAAGTTCCCTACTTGGTGGTAAAACTAGTCTTCATTTTATCTTATGCTTATACCAACACTTGGTTATAGCCCAAGAATCCATCCAAAAATGACATCTTCTCAAAGCCACTAACCATATAAATTACCTCATCTAGGGAGGGAAAAGGGTAGTTATTTTTCTTTTTTTTTTAATTTGAGTTTTTGAAGTCAATATAGAGCCTAATTTATCCATTATTCTTCCTAACTAATACTAAATTGGCTACCCAAGTAGAAATCTTGATGGGGAATATAATCTTGGCATCTAATATATTTTTTATCTCTATTTGGATGAGAGGTTATAGTATTGATTTAATTTTTCTCTATCTCTACTTGAAAGGATCATGTTATGTATTTAATAGAATACTATGTGTGATGACTCTAGGGTCTAAGATTTTCAAATCTTCATATGTCCAGGTGATCACGTCCTTGTATCTAGTTAGCAAAATCTTCAATTTTTGTTTCTCACTTTTAGTGAAATGTAGACCAATGTTCACATACTGAGGATGTTATTCAAAGAACAAATTATCTTTAATGAAATTATATTGAGTTAATTTAGGATTATTTTGCTATTGATATTTTGAATCTACATCAAAATCCCACTCTAAGGAAACCATCCTTAGAAGGATGTGATTCTCCTTTAGATGTAAGACACCATCCTCTCATAAATCTTAAATATGCATAGACTTAACATCTTTATAATATATCAATTGAGATTTGAATGTCCCATAACTACTCATGAATCGTATAATTTTTTGATTATCTTAAAATACCTGGAAGTTTTCCACATTGTATGGAATAGTAGGGTAAAGAACTAGATCCATAGAGAATTTTTAAAATTTAGATTTTTAGAGTGGTGTTAGATTGAAAACCAAAGTTTTTAGTGAAATTTACCATATGGTTCTATTCCATTAGAATAGATTTTATGTTTAACACTTCAAAGGAATCAATCAGGTCCCATGTTTGGTGTTTATACTTTTTCAAGTAGGCAATCTTGCATTAATACTTCTTTCTGATCTAGGTAATAACCAACTCAAAATCACCAAATATTTAAAACTTATTGACATTATGTTTTAAAATGTATTTGAGGCCAAGGATTATATCTTCATACTAAGCTCTATTACTAGTGCAAGGAAATTACAATATGTAGGCATCCAAGTATTTATTACCATATGGGTCTATTAGGCCTATGCCAAAATTAAAACCTTTATTTGATCTAACTCTATCAAAATTAGGGTCTATAATTGATAAGGAACTTCAAATTATTGTTTAAGAAGTTATTACTTGGTATTAAATGTGTATACGCCTACATACAATGATGTAAATTCATCCTTATCATTATTGGAATTATACTCAATGATCAAGTATTTCAACTTTATTTCTCTATACATTTAAATCCGCTTGGATACTCCTCTCTAAGGTAGCCACATGTGTGAGAAATATATGGCCATATAACCATTCAATATATTTAACCAATCACAACTCAATAACAATCCATAAGTTTCTAGAATGTTAATGACGAGAATATCCATGTATTATTTTACACATGGATTTGGTGCTAGATAAATGTGTAAATTCATCATTTCTCCACCACATGGGATAAAATACTTTTCCAACTATAGGACCACTCTTTTTGACTTATCTAGGGTCAAACCAAGATTCTTTCACACAACTATCAATATCACATTGGCTGAGGTACTTGAGTCAATCAAAAAATTATGCACTTCTTTCTAAACATTCAAAAAATTAGTAGAAATGGTGGTATTTTAGGTTTGTCTTTATATACCATCACATTTTCATGGGCATATTTGGACTTATTAGATATAGAGGATCTCCCAATTAGAGCATTGAAAAATAAATCCATTGGCTCAATGATTTGAGCCAGTTCATGTAGGGTGATATTAGCCTTTATTTTATTCATATCCTCAACAATGTTGTATGGGGATCTATTTTATGGTTCTACACTCTTAAAATGATCATCATTTTTTAGGGGAGATGGGTTATTATTCACCTTATAATCTAGAGGATTATTAACATTGTTATTAGGAGGAGTAGAGTTAACAATAGGATATTTATTTATTAGATTTTAATTGTTCCTATGGAAATACAATAATGCATGAATCTCATCTATATTATCCTTTAGTTCACTCACATATTCCACCGGGACTGGGAAGTCATATGTTTGAAAGACCATTTTTGTACTAGGGTGCCCTAATGCATTGGAAAAATATGGCTATGGATGATTAATAAAACTCTCATCTTTCCATCTCTTTCTAAAATATTTCAAAAGAACTACAGGATGATATGCAATCCAATTCTCCATGTTGTGTTATATTATGAAACTAGCACCAATTAGGCAATGTTTCTTCTAAGATATTTATTTCAAGCACTTGTTCGGTGTTTATTGTTCTATAATATTTATAGGTATATTGAAATACATATTATATCTTTGAAATACAAAGCCATGATTTGTATTTTTCCACCAATACTCCCCATTCTTTTTTTATGCTCAATAATTCATTAATTAACTTCTACATCATCCCATGAATATCATCTAATTTAGCCTTATTAGATTATATAGTTTCACCCTGAGTGGTAGAGTTTTTGACTGGTATTGGATTTTGTATTTGGTACTGATGGTATGTATGAATAGGGTTATTCAAAATTATCAAGATTTGATTTGGCATAGCATGGGATAGGGGAAACTGAAAGTGTGTTTGCTTCTGATTATAAGCCATAATTTTTTGGTTAGCATTTAGAATTAAATTTAAAACTAGATAATTTTAATGGATATTGGGTCTAGATAGGATCTATAATTAGGGATTTATTTTCTTGTTCATGTTGATAGATTCGACGTATGCCATTGGTAGGTCAATGATGTCTACTACTCTATGAAAGAAAACTAAGGTTTTAGGATCTAAGTCATTCTTTTATATCTCAAGGGTTAACACAACATTGGGTTTATAGGAAGCTTCTAGTTTGATAAAAAAAAAATTGGAGTATAAAATTAAAGGCTTTTATGGGTTCATTAGGATCTCTCCTCATAATAGTAACTTTTTGATATATTAGACTAGGACTAGTAACCTATCTAAATTGACTGAAGAAGGTGCTTTCACATTGGGCCCAATAGGTAATTGAATCTTGTGTGAGGTTTAGAAACCAATCATATGCTAAATGTTATAGTTTGAAGAGTAAAATCATGCATGCCAAATCCTCATTGACCAAATTCATTAACCCTAAAGATGTATTTAAATCCATCAAGTGTTCTTTATCAATCCTTCCTCTAAAAGTGGAGGAGGGGACATATTTTTCAAGTTTTTTAGGCAATTCATGGGTAGCACTGACAACAATAGTAGAACCAACTAACCAAGTTAAGGCCATAATGATTATAGGGAGTGTACCTCTTATAGTTGAGGAAAATTATTGGGTTTGACCTTTTTAAAAGTTCCCCTGTCTAATATAGATCTTCTGTGGAGATGCAAAGGCAAAACCAATAGACTAATGTTAGTATTAGACCTAGTTAACCTCCTTAGAATATCCAATGTAACTCAAGTAATTATTTTTCAAGAAGTAGAGGTGGAGGTTCAATCCCTCATTATAGAACTAGATAAATTCATATTGATGTGGGTTTTATTCACACTGGGGAACCTTATGAAGTAGCATTTAAAATTTGAGGATCTATGAATTAAGATTCACTCCAAGGTATGAGTTATAGGGTATTGGGTTTTGTAAACAACTAATTGGAGGAAAAATGGTGAGTGAATTAGTTTGTTTACCATATATGGTTTGACTATAAATGAATTTAAACCTAATTTAGATAGGTGGAGTGATGATAGTTTAAACTTAAGGTGGGTAGGAACAAAATAAACTCAAAAATGAGGGAAAGAGAGGCAGAAAGTAAGGCCTATAAATCAAACAATATGAAATCTTCCTAACCCAAAACTTGAACTAAAGGTTGGACAAGTAATCAAAATTTATTTTTAATGCAAGATTATAAGAACACAAAAATAATCATAGTTATAATTCCAAGGAAACAATAAATACAATAAACTTAAGCATATATAATCAATGGTTACCATGTTCGTAATATTTCATTTACACATCTATAAGGGGGGATTATGATTAATACATAGAATGAATTCATATTAACAATATCACAATAAGGATAATTGTATTTAAAAGACAACTCATACACAACCAAAAGAGTAATATAAATAATGACATAACTTCTTACACAATCCATAGTTTTGGAGAATAATCGAGCTTTGCACATCAAGACCAATTACAAAACTTTCCTTAGAATTTAATATTAAACTTCATTTCTAAAATTCTCATCCCTTTGGGATCGAAAGGATATAAATATATATAATATTGGTATGCAGATGCCTCATATCTAAAGTAAGGTCTAAAATTACACATCAAAAAATATAATGATGTGTCAATTTTCATGAAAAGTATGCATGTACAATGGTGTTTTCCCAGTTTAGAAATATTTGACTAAAATACAATTTATAAATGCTAAATGAATTAGGAACTAACAAATCTAGCTTATTTGAATCATTAAAATACATACATATTTTAAGGGAGTGTTAATTTGGTATTGCTAGAAGAATAAAAAATGGGGGTAAAAACTATATAAAATGAAGTATATGAGACCATTTTTATAACATGAGTCACAACTAGAACATACATTATTACTATAGATATGCCACCAATATAGTTTTAATAGTGACTATTAGAAGTGGAAAATATGTTGGCACTATCTATGTATCTCAGAGACTGATTACCTTGAGGATGTGCCTATGGTATTCCTATTATTGAATTTAACTACTTCACTAATTCTATTTGTAAATATAATGCATGGCTATCCTAGAATTCGATATCAATATCTTTAAAATCAAACAAAGACCTTTTGAACAACTATTATTCACTAGTTTCATTATTTCATAATTGGTTCTATAGGTTGTGTCTTCAATTTTAGCTTGAAAGTTGTCAGCTACAACTCAAAAATGATTCTAAAAAATGGGCTTCAGAATTAATTACCCAAGAGGAGTGATTACCTTAGTAACTCTCATATTTTTCAAAATAGAGACTTTTTCTCTCTCTATTAATTCATAAATTATTGCACTAGAGTTTGTATCTATTTATGCCAATGAAGTAATCCATCTGTCTTGGAAATAATGTAATTTTGGGTCCATATAACTAATATTATTATTATTAAGATTAATTGGTCATAGACATTATTTCTATATGCTTGGATTAGGAAGTGAAGCTTACCCTATATATACTTAATTTTATTTCCCAATTAAATTATGTCTTCCTACTTAGGCTAGGATATGGTCTTAGCAAACTTTATTAAATTATTGGTATCAAACAACTTTTTTTCTAACCCTAAAATTTATCTATTATTTCCTTATGGTACTAAATAATAATCCTTTCCTATGACCTTTGAACATTTATTTGATTATTCCTTCAATAGAATCTATAAAACTGTAAGGATCCTCCCTGTATCTATCTAGGTCTGAGGGCTTTAATTTTCTTCTCTTTGTCAGAGAGAATATGTCCTCTCTTTGTTCCAACTCAACATGTTCTCCGTATAAAACCACAATATTTATTTTAACCTTCCTCAAGGTATTAGTTTGGTTATCAAAGTGGAATTTTATTATTGGTTTCTCAACAATTATTAGGTCCTGCCTTCTTGCTTCTTCTTATTGTAATTGTTTAATCCATGGAGGAATCCTTAATGAAAATTGATGATTTTATTGGTCTATAACCATAAGACTAAAATAATTGTTCCCTATAGGATGCATCACTATAGGATAAAATGTTCCTAATGTAGGGAAAGGAGGTATAGCCTTCCTCCATTTAGTGACCTATTTATATGTTAGTGTATCAATAATGTATTTGTCCTTCCCAACTATCCTATACACTAAAACTATAGGGGAATATATTTGATCAAATTGGCTAATGGGCATTCCCAATTATGTAGACAAACTGAAGGGTGTGTTATATGCAACAAAAATAGATATGAACACTAGGTTTTCAAAATGTACTCCCAATAATGTTTAAGGAGATTGAGAAATGGTTCCATTAATGAGTGAATAGGTCATTAGGGTGTGAAGTATATTTTTTAAGTAATTTTTTATTGATGTTTATGCAACCTTGGTAGTAATAGTGGTATTAAGAGGACCTATAGTGGAAAACTAGGCCATAGTGGACAAAGTTGACATTTTAACTACCCAAGGCTTATTTGTTTGGCTCAAAAATAATTGAGGAAGTTATCAAATAATGATGGACTATTTTAATTACAATGTGAGAGGGGATAGTTGGGGTAATATTTATTGTAATTATCACCATTGAAGCCTAATATGAAGAGCATGGTGGTGTAGCTAATGATGGCCCTTATGTTGAGGTTCAAAAATTTAACTTTATATCCCCTTTTATATCTCCTTTTTAATATAAAAATAATTTAGTGGATACCGATCTAACATTTCCTTGATCAACCTCTTAAAATTCACCCAATATCTCAGTTCTTTTAGACTAAATACTCTATTTAGTTATCCATTCATTCTTTTCTTCTATTTTAGTTCTCACTAAATGATTTTATTTCTTCAGTGTCTATCTTTGACATCTATTCTTCCTTAGTTATCCATATTTTGTCTTTTTTTTCACTATAATAGATTTGAATAGGGTTTGATCTTTGCCTAACCTTTATACTATCCTATCCTTCTTTGGGAACTTCTAGTTATTTTCATTCTACTTCAACCTTTTGGGGTAAGATAGGAGGAGTCTTGGGATTCCTTTTATAAGTAATTAGAGATTTAGGAGTAGTATGGGCTATCCTTATAAAAGGTGGAGTGGGAAATGAAGGGATTTTAATAGTGGAAGATGGTAATGAAATGGGGGGAGTAGTGACCACTAGAGAAATTATGGGAGCTAAATATGGTTGCTAAAGATATTGAGGCATTACCATTGGTGGTGATGTAATAATGGGTGGTTGCCTAGGATGAGAAACAATGAAAACATGAGACAAGAAAGCATGAAGACTTATTTGTTGTATTATAGTCAAGGGAGGTAGTGGTATCATAGAGAATATCCTAGTTTTTATAGTATGACTTATAGGTCCTTACACACTATATATGTATTGAGGAGAAGCAATAACAACTATGTAAGTATGGGAGCTTTGACCACTCTCAATTATTACTTCAATATCTACTTCCCCACATGCTCTAGCTTGTTTTTGTATGTCTACTTATATGTGAGGATGAGGTCCATGAATAGGTCTATAAACCCATTGTTCCTTTTTGATCAACTTGGTATCTTCCTTAGTAATTATAGGACCATATTAGATCCTTTTTGCTACAATCATTGAAATTTTTACCTTAGTCATCCTAATGGCAACCTTGATGTCATCCTATGCATTCATAAACACATGGTCATGACCATAAGACTGCTGACCATAATTGATTGTCACTTTCCTTTCATATCTCTTGATATGTTCCCTAACCTTATTTTTGGGGTCTCAATTCATAAATAATGCCCGTTTCAATCCATAATACATCCTTATTATTACAATACATTAGAAGTGCTCCCACCTTGTATATTGCATCTGACCAATGCTAAGAGGGGTTGGGTGGATGGATGCTTGTTTAACCCTTTATAAATCCACATCAACATTGTCAGTTAATTGAGTAGTAATTCCCTACTAAACCAATTTGTTAGGCATAAGTCAGAGTAACTACAAAGGGTGTGCCTTGGTACCTTCTATTTTGATTATTGTGTACTCAAGATAAAACCAATAGTCACCCAATTTTTGAATAATCTTATTTATAAGATTTGATAGTCTAGGCATGTTATTCTCATATATGGCTTGGTACACCATAGGGTAAAATTTCTATGTTAAAATTTTCATTTTATTTATGAACCTATGCACATGGAGGACATTGAATTAATCATAAATATTTTTTTTTGGATATTCTATAGATGTTTATTAGGGTTCTTCATATATTCAATGCATAGTTTTAGTCATAACATATACCACATAGGACATCATATAAAAGTTACCATCTAGTAAGCTTCCTAGATTTTTGATTCATATAATCAAATTTGAGATAATTATCTTGCCCAAGTCTATGAAATTATTTGAGGTCAGGATAATATCTATAAATGGAATTCATATCTCATTTACATAATTAATGGTTGAGAAACCATATATTATGTTTAGTAGGGACATGGAAATTATTACCCTTGGTCTGATGAAAACAATGGGGATAGACAAAGAAGGGTCCTAAATCATAAATATGTTTGGGTTGTCAGCCCATTCTTTCAAATTTTTATGGATGTTGTTGGCAAAGAGACATAAATCAACCATGTCCTACCTATAGGTCATTTCTTATAGAGGGAGTCTATAGTATATCTCTAAAGAATTTCCACTTATGTATGTTGTATTTTTCTAAGTTTAAAATGTAATATTTTACCATAAATTTTTAACTTTCACAAATAAATCAAATAATAGGTCAATGCAAGGCATTACCTCTGGTTTGGCTATAATGGTATGTAGACTAATTGATTTTATTGGCATCAAGTCATCCTTATACCTATATGTGAAAATTCAAAGTTGGTCCTTAGAATTGTATGTCTCAACTACATTGACTTCATAAATAGTAGACTGATGTTTGAAATCATGGTTAAAATCTATTGAAACAAACATTGTATCAGTGTACTTAGTTATTCCTACAATTGAGTATGTGGGAGTTATAATGCATTATGAGGAGGTCATTGAAACTTTGCATAAAAAATGTCTATTCTATGAAGATCTTGTAATTTATTGGTCACAATAGAGATTTGAATTTGTAATGCACACTTCATAGCTATAAGGCAAAATGATTAGACTAGATACATCAACTCAAATTATATTACTTTTGTATGTGTTGTCCTTGAGAATTGAATGCATTAATTCACCAATTCATGTGAATTAATGGAAACAATGACTTTTGATTCACTCCCTACATATTCTTTTCATTTTAATGTTATAACACTAATTTCCATGGATTTTATTGCCTTATGGCTTCTTCTACCATCTCTCAGGTGCGTAGTTAGCATAATGTGATAGATTTCCTTTTTCTACATTTTCAATGTTGGCATTTGTGTCTTTATTATCTATTTTTAGTTGAGAGACACATGTATAAATATCACTACCATGATTATAACTAAGTTATGGATTATTTTACTTTGTTCCTTTGGCCATGGGTTAGTGGGATGATGACACATGGATGAATATTGTTGATTTAATTACCCAGTATAATTTGTACAAGGAACTCTATTGATGTCACCTCTAACTGAATGGTATGATGCCACATGGAGATTCTCAATTCTCTAATTACCTAAGATAATTCATACAAGTAAAAAATTTAACATCACCTCTATGTGAGAATGATGATGCCACATGGACATCTTTCTCTACTCTACTTTCCTAGGACAATCCATACAAGGAACTCTAATAATGTCACCTTTGAGTAAGTAGGATAATGCCACATGGATGGATCTCAATACTTAGATTATCTAGGATAATCTATAAAAATAAATCTACTGACATCACCTCTGGGTGAGTGATATGATGCCATATGGATGGATCTCACTACTCTATTTTTTTGGGATAATCCATATAGGGAATGCTATTGGCATCACCTATAGGTAAGTGAGATGATTCCATGTGAATGGGTCTCTCTACTATGCTTTCTAGGGATAGTTCATATAATGAACTTTGATGATGTCACTTTTGGGTTAGTGGGATAATGACACTAGATAATAACTCATATTCTTCTCTTAGACTCCAATTGAGTGTAATGAAGTCATGTCAAAAAACTAGATGAGCTCTGAGATGTCCCAAAAGATAATTAAGCATAGAATAACATGTTTAACATCAAAAAAAGGAAAAAAACCAACTAAAAAAAAAACATGTTAGCCTAGTTATCCATTTAATTATAAATCAAACATGTACACAAATACTGAATTAAAGGAAAATCAAAAGTGAAAAATGAATTGTATAGTATATATTATACATAACTTTGATTCTTCTATAACTTTGGAACATATTGAAAAAATTGAAATGAATTTAATTTTATGATTTCTGAATTCCACGTCATAGACTTCTAGTTCAATAGACTTTGAATTAGGATATTCAATTAATAATGGGTCTTTATTTGTATTTAAAAATGGTGTGTGTGTGTGTGTGTGTGTGTGTGTGTGTGTGTGTGTGTGTGTGTGTGTGTGTGTGTGTGTGTGTGTGTGTGTGTGTGTGTGTGTGTGTGTGTGTGTGTGTGTGTGTGTGTGTGTGTGTGTGTTAGGGAATAACACATACCATTCATATTATCTTATTGCATTTCTCTATGTTCTTTGTATGTTTGGCCTATAAAGTAACCATGGATAAGTAGAGTATATATAAGAGGTAGTGATTAGTATTTATCATTATATTGATAATTATTCTCTTATTTCATTGTTGTGGAGGTTGCCCCTTTGAAGTGAATCAAACATAATTATCAATTATTCTTCTCTTTTGTTAATTATTATTTTATATATGATTATCCTACTCTTATTTCTATGACATTATTTATTTATTTTGAAACATCTAAGTAAATTCATTACATGTGGTAGTAGAGAATCAATTTGGGTTAGTTTCTATGACATTATTTTTTTAGATATAGTGTTATGGTAATCTAAAGAGTTAGATTTAAAAAACATAAATTACGATCTAGGAAGAATGTTTTTTTCCACTATAGTATTGTTCAAAGTATTTATTTATAAATTAAAATAATTATAGAATTTTTTTCCACACCCTTATTTAAATTAGGATTCATTGGATTCATCTTAGTGAGATTATTACAATGGTATAATCTATTGATACACTTTTTTGGTATTCAAAGCCTCCATCCTAGGGTTTGTGAATGGCTGGTCTTGACACTCAAAGATGCGAGAAAGGTCAAGACACTCCAAAAAATCCTCATAAGGACAACATAGAGTATATAAATTTAGATTCATTAGTTTTTGAGATAGTTTTAAAAACTCAATCAAATGTACAATCATGATGCAGAATGATGACCTTGAGGTAGTAAAAGGGGAAATAAATTATATGAAGGATTAGTTTTAAATTATGATTACTCATTTGACCTCTATTATGGATCATATTCCACAAAATAATCCTTAATGACTCTAATCGATTTTAGCTGCTCAAAAAAATCATAACTCTAAAACTAGTTTTAAACATATGTTGTCAAAAGTAGAAGTGTGTAATTTTCATGTTAAGGACCCACTCACTTGGATCAATAAAATATAAAATTTAGGTCATCTACATTAGACCCCATGTGTTCAAAATATTATCACATCATCTCTCTCTATATAACTTAAGTAGTTAATTTAGTATAAGTGGTTATGTGCTAAAAAAAAAGAAGGGCACTCTTATTGCCTAGTTGGTGTTTACTGAAGAGATAAAAATTTACTATCATAAGAAAATATTAGAAAACTAATTCAATCCGTTAACAAAGTTGTGACACATGTGTATTGTTAAGGATTATATTCAACAATTCCAAAATCTATCCTTACACATGGATGACATCAATGAGAACAACTTGACTAACCTATTTTTTATGGGGATAAAGGATATCATACAACTCGAGGTTCATATGTTTAATCCATAATTTGTTTCTAATGCCATTCCATTCATGTTCTAGGTAAATGAAAAACATTTAGTCAAAATATGGACTTTCACTCATGGATACGAACACAATTTCATAAATTGTCATTTCTACAACCTACAAGATTGCCCCCTCTTAAAATTAGAGAGAGGAGTGTCAAAGGGTTATGTTTTTTATGTGATTTGAATTTAATAAAAGGACATAAATGTGTCAAAAATATTTTTTTTTATATTGAAGATCCTAGTGAATATGAATATGAATATGATGATGAGGCCTCAGGTTAGGGTATGAAAGATCTAAATGAGTAATATGAAGATTATCACCCTAATATCTCATGTCATGCCCTTTTAGGTATAATTACTCCTAAAACTATTAATGTGGTGGGATTACTCAAAAAACATATAGTGATAGTGTTGATTAACTTATTAATTATACATAATTTCATCAACAATAATTTGGCTACTCATTTGAATAATTTTATTTATCTACCTCCATAATTTTAAGTCATGATTACAGATGGTGGCATAGTCAATTGTGCTAGAAAATGCCATAGTATGAGATTTTCATGGAAGGTTGTCTACTTAATTCTCTATATTTTTTAATCCCATCGGTGGGTATAACATTATTTTGGGAGTATAATGGATCATGAATTTGGTAAAAATAAAGATGAATTTGTAAAAACTATTTAGAACTTTCATTCTTAAGGTAGGATGTGTGAACTATAGGGAATATAAGTAAAATCTTCCCAATTGGTTAATTCACATTAGATGATGAATGTTCTTAAAAAAAATTTAAAGGATTTGTAGTAATACTATTTTATGTATAATTTTATCTAAAAATTGTGTCTACACATTTGGATTTATAAATTATTCTTGATGACCATACAACATGTTTTTGATGAAAAATCAAAAGGCTTAACACTAATCAGAGAACATGATCATGCCATAAGACTTATTCAAGGTACCACACCACCTAAAATCAGACCATACTTATATACATATGCTCAAAAAAATGTAATTTAAAATATTTTATATGAGATGTTGGATGTAGGGATTATCTCACATAGCCAAAGTGAATATTCTTACCCAATGGTCATTGTGTAGAATAAGGATTACACTTGGGGGATGTTCCTTGACTATAGATACCTCAATAATCACAAAATCAAAGATAAGTTCCCTACTATGGTAATTGATCTTTTTTAGATGAATTACATGGTGCTATTTTTTTTACCAAACTAGATCTTCATTCTAGGTATCATCAAATTCAGATCAAATATGAGGATATCCATAAAACATATTCAAAAAATAATGAATGAAATGATTTTATGGCCATGCCTTTTGGTCTAAAAAATACACCATATAAATTTTATAGTTTGATTAATACTATTAATAGGAATTTTTAAGGAAGTTTGTGTTAGTATTTTTTGATGACATACTAATCTACATCAAAACTTGGGTAAAACATTTAAAGCATGTGAAATAGGTATCATTATTTATATAATATAAATGACATCATGTAAAACCTTCAAAATGTGATTTTTTTGTCCATGATGTGGATTAATTAGTTCATATTGTTCCACATGAAGGATTCAAAATCAATCCTAAGAATATCAAAACTATAATGGAGTGACAAGTGTTAAAGACCCTAAAAAACCTTTGTGTATTTTTGGGGATAACAAGGTACTATCATATATTTATAAAAAATTATGATAGAATATAAATTACACTCAGAAACTTATTGAAAAAATATTCCTTCCATTGGACCAAACTAACTACTAGGTCATTTGAGAAGCTAAAATAGGTTATGTGCATCACTCCAATTTTAACAACCCTTGATTTTTCCATAATGGTTAGTATTGAATGTGATGCATTAGGATATTGCATGGTAGAATTAATCATGTAATAAGTAAGACCCATTTCATTTTATATTCCTCAACTCAAGGGAAAAAACAATATCTAGCCAATTTATGAGAAAGAAATGATGGATATTCTTCATGTAGTTAAGCAATGGCGACCTTATTTAATGGGTAGACACTTTTAGGTAAACACTGATCATGATAGTCTAAAATAATTTTTGGAAAAAATATGGTCATAAAAAGAGAAAAAAATAGGTGATTAAAATGTTTGGATATGACTTTGAAATAGTATGCAAGAAAGGAAACAATAATGTGGTATTAGATTCACTTTTCAGGAGGGATGTATCAGTTGAGGCATTGTTATTTGAAATTACCATTTGACATGTAGGTTGGTTACAAGAGGTAATGTTTGTTGAGGTCAACATACCCCCATTTCTAAAAAATGGGGACCCTTGTGATAAATTATGTAGATTTGTACCTTAAAATTGAAAATTCACTTGATTAGCGTATCATTAACATGTTTGCACATTATTTATATTTAAAGATCATCCATACCTTGACTTGGTTGGATTATTTTTTCATAGCTCTGGTTTAACCTTGTCTAAGTTTTCTAATGTTTTCTTTCCATGTTTCAAGTTATAGGTGTAAAGAAACCCTCCTTGAATGAACCATGCCTAGATTTTATAGCTTAATCCAAACTTTGGCTTTTACTATCCTTTGGTCTATAAAAAGTAAAATTAAATCCATATTTAAATATTCTTGAAACACTCATTCAATAAACCCTAACACATGTTATTTTGGACCAAATTCAAAATTGGTAGGAACAATTCTTGAAGGAACACTTTAAAAATGCCTTATCTTATTTTTAAGAATTCTTCTTGTCTTATTTTTTATTTTATTAGTCAAAGATGGAGGGTGAGGTTAGGTCTCACAAGAGGTGAGATCCCCTCACAAAAACACCTCATTTTTTATGTGATGTGTATATAGGATGTATTTTTGGTAGAGTTCGACGTCCAAATTTTTAGAGTGTTTTTATCCTTTTTTGTGTCATTTGTACTCATGGATGTATTTTCAGTAGTAACCAATGTCCTTCATTGGATTTTTTCACCATTTGTATTTTTTCATGACTTTGAGTATGGATTCTTATATGTTCGAACCACTCAGCACCTTAAACTACACCACATGGAAAACAAAAATGTGGATACACTTTCAAATAAAGGGATAACGGAGAGTTATTGGTGATTTTCCCATTTTTATAGATGAGGATGATATTTTATGACATGCATCCTTGTAAAAGGAGGTACTTTTGTTTATGCAATTTCATATTTTTGAGAGTTTATAGTTTCACATTGTACATGCCACATCACCCAAATAAGCATGGGACATTATTTCTATATTGTTCGATGAGGTCACATCACCTCCACATGTTCCTCCTTCTCCTTCCTCTTATAGTGAGGATTTTTCTGTTGGTGACATATTTTCTCCACCATCTTCTCCCATTTATGCAGGTGTGATTATTGATGGTGATTTTCATGAGGACTCTTTGGCATCTTCATCTTCTCCTAGTATTTCTTGTTCCCTTTCCATTGTTAGTGAGGACATATAGTTTGAGGATGAGACACTTATTACTGGTGGTCATTTAGATGAGGTACCTTCACCTCCTCCACATACTAATACACATTCTGACATAGTGGTTATTGCTACTATTTTTGACTTTGTTATGACTCTTGATAGTTCCCTACCAAGTCCTATGCAACCCATTGATTCTATGGCCTCTTTCCTAGCACTTCAAGAAGCAAATAGGAAAATTTTGATGTAGAATTCTATTTTACACTCCCTTATTCATGGAAATGATGCCCTCATATGTTCTCTATAGAAGAAACTAGTTGGTATGCCATCATCTTGTGTTAATGAATCTAGTACACATCAACTTGATGTATTTTTATAGTACATTCTATTAGATTCTAAGTAGCCCATTATTCCTGTTGCTTCTCTTATTGTAGATAATACTTATATGCCTACTATATTTACAGACTCTACACATCCCTCTCTAGTTTCATCTACATATATGCATGTTTTTTTTAGAATCATACCACTGGCTTTGGCTCCTACATGCTTCATTTCATGGGTCACACTATAAGAATTTTAGGTATTGGGAAGCATTAATAGGGCATTTCTCTCCCTATTCAACCTATTATGTGGATTTCTCAGCATGGCCTTGGTTATGATGTAGGTACTTCATATTCATTGGGATATATTGATAGAGATCCATCTTTTGTTCACTCCACTCTTCGTGAGGATTATGAGTTACATATGGGCTCTTCTATGCCTTCATTCAGACTTGAGAAACTTGAGATTTTAATAGTCAGACATGATCTACCTGACACTTCTTTGTATGTTTCTACACATCCTTATATCATGGTTTTTACACCCACACATATGTAGGCATATACCATTCATGTTCATTTGGGGTGGATTTTTTTTTTATCATTCTTGGCATCTTAAGAAGCATTCTTGGTGAGGATACTACAGACATCATTCCTCCACTATTTAGCTTCTTTGATCACGCATTACTCCTTTTTCCTATTGATGCTCCTTTTATTTGAGCTCCTTGATTAGGCAACTATGTTATTTTAGAGCATACATCTCTCATTACATAGATGATGTATTCCATAAATTGATTATATTGTGGAGTTTCTTGCATGACTTGGTGATATTATTGTAAGATAGGATTTTTTTAATTTTTAGTCACATAGATTCATGGATATTTTTCTTCATGTGTATGCTCCATGATTGATGACCTTCTTCTCCAGTTGCATGAGTATCCCATCATCACTAGGGACATCATTATTGATAGATTTCATATCTATATCTGATTGTTGACAGTCTCCTTTAGATGTTTTGGTGGAGCTTGTTCTCCTTCTAGAGCATAGCTAATTTGGTGTAGCCTAGTGTTAACATTTTTGTGTTTGCATAGTGGGATTGGCCCACTCATTTAGATGGATTTTTTGAGTCACTACACCCATTTTAGCATTATGGGGGGTGTGTGCACATACTACTTCATGTCTTGTGCTCATTTATAGTATACCACATTTTATTTTAGAGGTAGTTGATTGAGTGCATTTATATTTGATGGCCTTCATTCCATCCATTGCAATTCTTCAGAATTATGTTTCAATATTGATCCATTTGCCTTTTTGGGGCACCTTTCAGCATATGTTTTTTATATTTCTTGACTTTAGCTATTGTTACTAGTTTTTGGGTACCTTATGGTGATATGTTTCATCCTTGGTAACTCTTTTTCCTAGTGTTTTTTTTATATCATTATTTTTTATAGAGTTAGCCTTGTATAGAGTACAAAATCATATTTAACCTAATGATTATAGTGATACATCATCCACGTAGTCCGATATGATGGATTGATTACCATAAGGACACTTTGTATTTCACTATGATTTGTACATGGGTACCTGATTAGGCCTAATTGTCAAGACCCATCAATCTCTTTTATTTCTCTTTTCTTACTCCCTATTCTGTGTGCAAGGGAGGGTGTTGGAATGAGTGTTCATACTTTCTCATGTTTTATGCTTTATTAGGAGTTGGTTAATTAATTGTTATGTTTCAAATATTTGTACACCTATTTTATGCATGTAAACATTCCATGATAATTAAAATTAGTTTCACACAATAAATTATTTGTTGCACAAAAAAAAACTATTATGCCTATTTAATAGGTACTTCTATTGCTTAGCCTACATAGGTGGAGAGAGAGAAACATACAAATGATTATATTATTGATTTGGAGGCAATAATGAGAGATAGAGATTATTGTGCATGATTATTATGTAAACTTATTTATGTGCATAATGTCTAAGATATCATTTCTATGATAATGATGTGGATGAGAGATATTATGGTTTCATGAATGCATTGTAAATTTTGATAATTTTTAAAGTTGATATTAATTTATAACAAGGTATAAGAATTAGAATCTTTGGGAATCTATCAAATACTACATAAATACAATCATTACCATGATTGGTAGGAGGGTATATTTGAAAAAAATACATGCAAATATATTCCCATGGTCTCATTAGAACTTCTAGAGGTGTTGATCATATTATAAATCACACATGTGATACAAGAATCAATATATTTGGATATAGTAGACTTGAGGTATGGCTATAATACATACTTATGCAACACTAAAAGAGTCTTTTAAACTCAAAATTATCTTACATCCATTCTAAAATGAGCCTACCATATTAGTTTTTATCTCTCTACTTCATGTAGAACACACAAGTTCATTAGATGATATATAATTCCATTATGATGTAATTACCTAAAAGTGGTATTTAGATGCTAAGAGTGTTTTTTGAGATATCTTATTCCTAGATTAGACCTAAACCTATCTTAGAGCCTTTATTACACTTTTCCATCCATTGTGTAGACTATAGACATCTTCAGTCATCTTAGACACAATCCCATAACTACATTCCTAGATCTCAACCCATTGTGACCAATAGCATGCCATCTAGATACTAGCACCACATTAAGGACACTAGAGCCACACGGTACTAGTGTCCCCAACTTGGTACTAGTGTCCCTTGCCCTAAATCTCTCAAAAAGATATATTTTAAAATGTATTCCCCTCATTAAAGTCAGTTTAAGAACATTTTATTAGACATAAAATCTATAGTTCCCTATAAGTACAAGACTATTTGACCTCTATCCACTAGGTGGAAAATAGATGCAAAACATATGTTCAAATAAAAAACAAGTTTAAAATAATCAAGGTTATTAATACCTATTCTACCTTACTTATTCATACTACTATCTACAATAAACCTAAGCTTGGATTTCAAATATCTAGTCTAGCTTACTAATGGACATAAATTTTTATCCCATGTTATTCTTACAAGGATGATTAGGGTTTACACACTAAATAAAATATTCCAAGCATAATATAGAGTTCCATATTTCATGCTTGTAAGAAAAAACACTAAAACACAGGTGTAGGTGCCCCATAAAATAGGAACAATCCTATAAAGAGGACACTAGAGTTACATGACACTATTGTCTAGGTGGGGCACTACTTTCTATTGAATAATTAGACCTAAGGGTCCTATTGATGACACTCAGACCTATTCATAACACAATTTTTTGAACCCATATCTTTTATGATAGTTTTTTTCTATAAAATTCTCTATTTTCACATATTTATTACTATTTTTAGAAGGTTCAAGTAAGTCAAAATATTTAACAAATAAGTGGTTATTTATTGCATATTATTTGACTAATTTAGATAACTCGACCCTTTAATCTAACTTAAGATTTACATAGCTAAAACCCTAAAAGGTTAAATCATTTGTTGAACCTGACTTACTTTGAATATTAATTCAAACTCTAGTTTGCATTCTCCAAAATTTTGTGTAATAAATTAGTGTTCTAAACTTCTATTTTTATTATTTTTTGGCATAAAATATCTCATTAAATCAATTTCATATTAGGGTTTAAATTTATTTAAATGTAATTTATTTTTTTTTGTAAATAGACCCTAAATCAAAAAACCCTAACCCTAGATAACAATAGGTTTCAATTTTTAGAACTTGGTTTTTTGATCCATATATGTTCTAATTTTCATTTCATTAAATCATGATCATAATAATAGAATAATAAATTAATCACTGTTTGTTGCAAAGTTTAATACTTTTGTTTGCATGCTTATTCCCTTTAATTCATAATGAACTCAAAAAAGACATAAAAACATGTATATATTTTATTGTATATCAATTACAATATATGTCATATCTCATAACATGTTATATTTCTCATATTTTTAATTCCACTAACAAGAAAACCCATACACATATATATGATGTAGCACATAAGTTAACAACTATGTTTCAAGTTTCAATGTCATATCTTATCCATAGGAAAGAATCATATCCTCATCTCCATGAGGGTGATAGATACTTTACCTCTAACTAGGTCCATTCTATCATCCCTCCACGAGGTGAAGTATCCTATACCAATCTCACTATACCCATACTCAACCTATTCACACCTCTTCCCTACAGGGTGTGTGCTTACATGTTCAATAAAAAATAGTTAGGGTTTACACTTTTGAGACTCTATGTGATCAAATTATCAATATGATCAAGATAATTTTAGGTTTACAAAATCAGAATAAACTATTTCATGAAAATATTACCATATTGGAAAATAATTTACAAGACAAAGGCCTTTTGGGAACAATAGTGTCAATCACATATATGTATCTTCACCTAGTCAATTTGTGGAAAACAATATTACATATCCAAATCATAAATCACAACAAAGTACACTACAACTAGTGATTCTAAAAGAATTCAAATATCAAATAAGATTTCAAGTGAGGTACTAAGGGAAATGACTAAAGCTAACTTGATCAACCTACCCCCTCTACACCCAATGAGGAGATATAAATATTTTTGTGCATATCATAGAATGTATGGGTACCACATTGATTCATGTTTAGTATTGAAAAGGAAAATACAATAAATAATGGATACAGATGACTCACATAGTGACACACAACATACAATAACACATCTATCAATTCAAAAAGGGTCAAATTTAGAAACAATAAAAAAAAATTGTTATGAAAGAATAAATCCTAACAATAAAAGGTTCAAGAAATACAATTAGATCAATAAATAGTATAATAAGCACAAATAAATCAATAAAATCTACCTCTCCAAAATAAGTCTCAATATTCAGTATGGTATAATATTAGTCGTAAATATCTATAAATGTTTGATTATCATGGTCAAGGTTTGGTAAAATAGGCCCAAGGAATACAAATGCATTTTTGAGTGGCTTGTTTAGCTTGTGCATCAAAGAGTCTTTGGCAATGGAGGTTTTTTAGATCCTTCTCTCATTGGCACCATGGTTTGTGTTATGGCTTAGCTCAGTATTTTGGTATTATAACCTTACTTGTTAGACATAGTTTCACTATAACACTAACCTTATCAAAGCTTTGAAGTCATTTGTGAATGATAATTTTGCACCAATATAGCTTAAAATTCAATAGGCAAGGAATTGTATTTATAAGCTTAGGAACTAACCTTAACCCAAGGTGAGTCAAGGTGGAGTTTAAACATGGAATGGGATCAAACCTAACATAGTCGAGTCAAATATAACCTTAGTAGAGTTAATAATTGTCAAAGAATTAATGATTTTCAATGAATAGGCATGGGTATCCAAAATGAGATATTTTGAGATATTTTTTGAAAGGCTTGACAACTCATAAAGGTAAATCATGAAAAGCTAAGATATTTTATATTTTTGAGTTTTCATTTTTTATTTTTTCATTAATTGTACATGGATAATTAAACTAGAAATTTAATTTAGTTTAGCTTGTTAATTAATTTTAATCAACCATTTAACTCTTTCAAGATTTTTTCTGTTTATATACCTCACTTAATAGCTCCATAGGCTAAATTGACTATTATAATGCCCCGAGATGACTAGGGATGAATCCATGAGAGGTTATTTTTTCATATGGGATACCCAAATTAGGGATATCTCAACATGATTATGAGCTTTGAAAAATTATGCACAAGCAAATTTGGGATGTTCAGTGATTCCTAGGCTTAATTTGAAATTGTTGGTAGAAATCAATCTAAAGTTTAGTTGGAGGTTAGTTGTGACCAGTTTTAGGTGTCTATAGTTTTTTCTATTTGAGAAGATATTGAAAGATATAAGCACATTAGTGACTTCTCAAATAATGAAATAGGCTGAAAATAAAATGATTATTGAATAAAAAGCTCTGAATAATGTTTGGAAAACCTATAATGATGCCCCCTCAAGGGAGTGGATGACACATACATTTGATAGAGAGTCCCTCAAAAATAAGCAAGAATATAAATGAAATTAACCCATGGGTGAGATTAATCCAAATAAAAAAATAATTGCATGCATTGATTTGCCTAAAGGTGGTTATAATAAGTAACAAAGGTTGAGACACTGATTTGCCTAAATATGGTTATAATTAGTGGCACATGCATATGCCCTAGTTAGGTTGATGAATTAAAATGATGATTTTCCCACATGTGTTTATAATCATTAAAATGACTTAGAATGAATAAATATGTTTGATTTTTCCCCAATAGGGCAGATTAGTAATCATAACTCAAGGATACAACATGTCATGTAGATTAAAGATGAGCAGGTGCAAACATAGATGTAATGGTCTAATGATTAAAGAAGCCACAATTAATTAGGCATATGAAGATGTGCAAAGTGATGAAAGAGATGAAGATAATGATTCCATTATACTTACTAGTGCAAAGGTTCTCATCCTTATTAGCATTGATACAAATAACATGGCCAATGTGTTGATTCGATCAAGGAGGGTGGGAGGATTTTCCAAGGTTACCAAGGAGAAACTTTTGTATCTCCATTTCTTATAAGACTTCCTAAGCTAATTTTATATATAGCATGTGATGGTATGCCTCATGGTATGAAACACCATGATAAATTTAGTGAAAATATGCATAAGGAATGACTCCTAATCTAATAAATAATTAAAAATAATGAACTAGTGATAAAAACCTTGATGATAATGTTGAGATATGAATATGGATGGAATCAAGAATAATGTGCAATGAATCACTCAATGAACACATATAGACTGAGTAAAGACATAATACTAAAATCAAACAAATAGGCAAGTAAACAAATAAACAACTAAGAAAATAAACACATAAAAAGATTGAAAGTAAAAGTAATAGAAAACATCCTAATAATGGATTTTCCCTAGTAGTATGGATCGAAGATGACTGACTAGGCTCAAATAAAACAAATATTTTTGGATTTTGAAAATTTTGGACATTTTTTGAATTTTTGAGGTATATTAACTCGTTAGATATTGATAAGATACCACTCACAAAATATCAAGAGCATTAGATGAGGTTACTTGCAAAATAATAAGAGTGCATGGAAAAGGGGGACTAAACTAACCTCAACATGAATTGAGCATGACTTGCATAGTCCCATTAGGACCTTAAGTCACAATACTTATGCCAACATAAAAGGTGGTGAGAACCGACCATGTCAGAATAAGTTATACTATTTAAGAACAAAAATAAGGCAAATAAAAATAGTAATGATAAGGTGACGCAACAGTGCATGATAAAAGGTGTTTTTCTTAATTTACCCATAGGTAGTTGTAATTAGGAAACAATGACATAGGTTAGTGATACTAATTTTTTCATAGATGGTTATAATTAGTAACACAAGGTGGACTACTAATTTTCCCATAGGCGGGTATAATAAATAACACTAATCAAATGTGAATGAAAGATAACTTCCCAGTTTTATCATCACACTACTTTCAAGATTGTCATTAAAACATAAAATTATAAAAAAGTTGAAAATGGAT
This sequence comes from Torreya grandis, assembly GCA_037957365.1. Lineage (NCBI taxonomy): Eukaryota > Viridiplantae > Streptophyta > Pinopsida > Cupressales > Taxaceae > Torreya > Torreya grandis. Next base: position 5,557,684 of record JARHVA010000158.1, on the reverse strand, counting down.
CAGAATCCCCTTATAAAAGGTGTGGGAAAAACCAAAGGGACCAAGATCAAAAGGGGTTGGGTAGGATAGCATAAAAAACTTTGGTCTAATAGAGACGACATGGTAAAATAGTATGAGGTATGGCATTTTTTAGGATGATAATGGTATGAAGATTAGATAAAATGGTAGGATGGTTTCCCCCAAGTGGTAAGATAAGGTAAATGGTAGGGTGTGGAATAATGGCAAGAGGAATGGCAAAATGAAACTAGAAAGATAAATGATTTTGGCCAAGGTAAATGGTTTTTTCCAGGTAAATGGCAAAAGGCAAAGGTATTATTTTTTACCAAGGTGAATGATTATATTATTCATAATGATGTGGAGATGCACATCATGATTAACATATGACAACCAAAATAATCAATCATGTAAATTACTATCCCACACCTCTTTTGAATAGATTCTCTATCAAGAACTTGTTATAGATTTAGATGCCAAGAATGTTGTTATGATCTTCATTGGTCATTGATTTTGTTTCCTTCAAACATTGAGACAAGACATCTTTGTAGCTTATGCAAAGGAAAGTGTAGCTAGGGATGGTAAATACGGATAAATAGTGGATGATAGGTTTGTTTTGAAACAATGACATAGGTTACTGATACTAATTTTTTCATAGGTGGTTATAATTAATAACACAAGGTGGACTACTAATTTTCCCATAGGCGGTTATAATCAATAACACTAATCAAATGTGAATGAAAGATAACTTCCTAGTTTTATTGTCACACTACTTTGAAGATTGTCATTAAAACATAAAATTATAAAAATGTTGAAAATGGATTAGAATCCCCTTATAGAAGGTGTGGGAAAAACTAAAGGGACCAAGATCAAAAGGGGTTGGGTAGGATAGCATAAAAAAACTTTGGTCTAATAGAGATGACATGGTAAGAAAGTATGGAGTATGGCATTGTTTAGGATGATAATGGTATGAAGATTAGATTAAATGGTAAGAGAGTTGCCCCAAAGTGGTAAGATAAGGTAAATGGCAGGGTGTGAAATAATGGCAAGAGGAATGGCAAAATGAAAATAGAAAGGTAAATGATTTTGGCCAAGGTAAATGTTTTTTTCTAGGTAAATGGCAAAAGGTAAAGGTATTGTTTTTTTCCAAGGTGAATGATTATATTATTCATAGTGATGTGGAGATGCACATCATGATCAACATATGACATCCAAAATAATCAATCATGTAAATTACTATCCCACACCTCTTTTGAATAGCTACTTTGTCAAGAACTTGTTATAGATTTGGATGCCAAGAATGTTCTTATGATCTTCATTGGTCATTTATTTTGTTTCCTTCAAACATTGAAACAAGACATATTTGTAGCCTATGCAAAGGAAAGTGTAGCTAGGGATGGTAAATATGGATAAATAGTGGATGATAGGTTTGTTTTGTCGATGTAAAGGTGGATGATAATGGAATGTGTAAAGGTTAGGTAAAAAATGAAGATCAATATTTTCAAGCACACACAATATTGTCAATTCCAAATTCAACATAAATTTGGATGTGGAGGGGCTAAAGACTTATAAATATGCTCTCGCTTGGGATTGAGAGTAGCTACAATCTGATTATACTATAGATTGGAATATATGTTGATTTCATCTTTGATAATATATTCATCAAGCAGTGAAGAACTTTTGTGCTCAAATATTGGTGCCTCAATGAAGTTTTCACCAATGAAGTTATATTTATTATCCCATAACACCTTCAAGAAGGTTTCACTAAATAACATTGATTTTTGACTTTGATTATCTTCTAGAACCTCCAAAAAGGTTTCATTAGAAGATGTTGGGTTTGGAATTTGATTGTCTCCTAATGCCTCCAAAAAGGTTTCACTAGGAGATTATTCTTCTTTTGTATGAATTTGGTCTTGCCCCCCCTAATATTCTATAATTGATATGTCTCCAAGGATGCAATTCAATAAGATGTGATTCTATTAGTCCTAATAAACACTTGTCAGAGGTGGAAGGTCAATATAATGGCTAGGTTGGTTGGTGGTAATGGCATGTGGAATGGTAATGGAATGGGGAGAGGTAGCACAACACTCATATAAGATACTAGGATAACTTATGTCAAAGTTGAACTAATCATCTTCAAAATCTATGGAAGGATCACAAATGTATTCAAATTGATCTATGAGGCATGCACAACCAATGTTATAACAACTATGAGCATATTCTAATTCTGAAGTTGATTCCAACTAAAGGGATTCTAAATCCAATGTTGAGAATAATGTTTATTCTACTTATGATTTTAAATCTGATGATGGTTCAAGAATAAAACCTAACTTTGATGTTTATTCCTCATCTGGTGTGGATGTTGATACAATGATGTCTTGTTTAATGTGTGGTATTGGACAAATAACAACCTATGATGGCATAATGGATTCTATAGAGACTAGTTTGTCAGAGTGAGACTCCTTAACAATGGGAAAGAGGTCAAGAGATAATTCCTTAGAGACTAACACATTATAGGGAGGATCTTTAAAAATAGGACAATGGTCAAGATAATGATTGACCCAAAGGTGGTTATAATCATCAAGAAGTGACTCAGTAGAGACTAGCTTATCAGAGTGAGACTTCTCAACAAAATGGGATTAAGAGGTGATTCATCATAGGTTGACTCACACAAATATGTGTTTTAACAAAAACCTTGTGGATTGGTTGGTTATCATGTCCTTGGTTTACAATCAGTTGTAAAATACCAGTTTTGAATAGATATTGGTCTGAGTATGATTGGCTTAGTTGGAAAGGTACTGATTAGCTTGGTTTTGGATAGATAATTAGTATGGGTTTTATAAAGTGGGGAAATTTTTGAAATAGATGAATAATCACTGGTAGTTGGATAATGATAGGCTTAACAAGGGCTGGTTTATGTCCTATAATAGTAACTATGGCCCATCAAGTTGTGATTTGATAACCTTATTAGGATAACAAGTTAATATATGTGGATTGTACTAGAATGGTAATGGTAGGGCATTGAAAATATTGGTTGATCACATTATCTAAAGATTTAGGTATTGAAATAGAAATGGTAGGGCATTGTGGAGCTTGGTTGCTCTCACAAGCCAAAAGATGAGGTCTTGAAATACAAATGGTAGGACATTGTGGATCTTGGTTGATCTCATGAGCCAAAGGATGAGGTCTTGGTATTGAAATGGTATTCCTTGGACACTATGGATAATTGTAACACATTCAGTCTAAAAGAGGGTTAATTATATAGGTGGATGATCAAATTCCATGATCAAGATCATACATCAACTAGCTAAAATAAGGTACCATTGAATATTGAACTTGAGGATCTTGGCTTTGTTGCCTAAATTAAGGATTGTAAGGAGGATAAGAATATATCTCAAAAACCACTTCTTCACCATAAGGGTCTCTAAAAAAGTCAATTTTCATGACTATTCTATCATAACTTGGATTGTACCTATTTCCACCATAAGTGTAACAAGACATATCCACATCAATGATGAAAGCTCTAAAAAAGGCCTAGAGTTCTATAAAATCTAAAAAACAATGTCCAAAATATAAATGGTTCATACTTGGTATAACTTGCTATAGGGGTGAAGTTGTATCTCCAAAAGGGTCTATGCTAAAATTGGTATAAAACAATCTAACATCAAATGTCTAACATTAAATGTTTCACACAAAAGGTCAAGCATCTGAATAAAAAATAGCATGCCAAACTCTAGGTACAAAATATTCCAAATAAGTCTAATATAAATAAACAAAATTTTTTAGGTATTTTATCAAAATTCAACATCAAAATATAATGTTAAAATAGGCATGTGCTATAACTTTTGACAAAACAAGCACAAAATTTAGACTTTAAACAAAAGGGTATTATTTAATCTAAAAAATCTAAAATACTTTGGCATAGACTAGTAATTCAAATTTAGACATGAACTTGGTCAATTGGTATAAGTTATGAAACAAAAGTCATATCGAAGATAGGATGTTTCTCTCAAATAAAGGCATAAACAATAGTCTTCAATTTGGGTAAATAATTAACCCAAGTTACACAACCTAAAAGAGAAAGATCAATGTTTAGGCCCAAATTACACAAGGAATAAACATAAATCAATCAATTTTTGGATTTGAACTTGTCAAGGTTAATTAAAAACTCAACTTTTAAGAAACTAGGATTCTTTGATTGAACAACAATATAAAAAAGGTGATTGACATAACGTTACTAGGTAAAAGATCCCAAAGTCACACATGGCTTGGTTTTGAAATTGGAATTAGGCACAAGGTAAATGAATATATGAAACAATTTGAGTATTGTAATGACATTATCACACTTTAAAGATGTAATTTATGGTTTATTTTAAGACTCCAAGGCACAAAAATTGAAATGCATTTGGTAGCGTAATGTTACCCTTTCCAATCAAGTGATACACAAATAAAGATTTAGCAAAAAAACTAAGGCAAAGTATGGTGTCAAATAGAGAGTGTAATGCCTCCTGAAACAATGGAGTGATGTGTACACAAGACACATTTTGTCATTTAATAAAAAACAAAATAGATATTTTAGAGTCAAAAACCATGCAATAAAGGATAAAATGAGAAAAACACCTAAGTGTAACATCTTAGATCTTATAATTGACAAGGTTGCATAGTATTTTCAAATTCTATCTATATACATACTCTTGAGAGGATTTTAAGTGTTAATCCAAAAATAAAATCACATGAATAAGTAGTTTTCTACACCCCCTTCTCTCAAAATATTGTATGATAACATGAAACTTTGTGCTACTCACCTTGCATCAACAATATTTATGTGGAAACTGTAGTTATTCTAAAACTTAAATTTTTGACTGTCTAGATGGTATCAAGTATGATTAACACTAGAGATGCCTCACATCAATTGAGTTCATATCAGTTAAATTAATATGCAAGGGTCTATTCCTTTGTATAGTGATTCCATCTATGTACTTCTTAGTATAATCCCTTAGTCAACTAGACCTGACTTGGATTTTCATTACATTTGGAGAGGTTAGTTGATCAACCCCCTCGAAATCATAGTATATGTGCCCTTATTTATATACCCCATCATGGAGCATGGTTGAAACAATGTTGGGAGATGAAACCCCAAGTCAAATCTTCCCTAAAGAACTCATGAGGAGGCTATGAACTCCCTCTCATAATCCAATTTTCATAAAATAAATGACCAAGTGAAAAGACTTTAAAGGTTGTGTTTATATCACCCAAACCATATGGGTTTTGGGGAGAGACTTAAAAATGTTTTTTCACGCCTTGGATAAAGGCACAAATTTCAAGGAAGAAGTGATTTTGGTCACCCAAGTTCCCTAAAGGGTATGGGGGAGAACATACATGCATCCATCATTTATGAAAGACACACAAGTATAAAATGATCTAGCATAAAATAAAATGCTTCAAGGAAATTGAAATTTAAGTGAATGTTTATTTTATGCATGAAATTGAGATGTTTGTGAAGTTTTTGGCCCCTTGGCCTAAATTAAATTTTTTGAAAACTTTGACAAAATAATCTAAGCATAAACCATCTAAACTCATTTTAAGCACCAAAAGGATATTTTCAAGACTTAAGTATGTTTAAATTTGACACTTTTCCACACTTGACCTATAATTTTTAGAAGGCTTCCTTCTACTTTGAAGCACAATTTTCAATGTGAAAATAAAGATTGGAAAACTTGCTCTTAAATTTCTCTATTTTTATTACATAGAGATCAACGTCGATCAATAGTGACCGACATTTATTAGAAGGTAACCTATATTGATTAGTTTCATAGATAACTAATATGAGTTATACCAAACTAATACTAGTCGACTAGAACTGATATTGGTTACTTGTGAACCGAATGGTAAAACAAAATGGTGTAAAAAATGTTTGTTATCCCAAATGATTATAAAAACTCTAGAAAACCTATAATAAAATGTTGAGATAGAGAGCATACAAGTGAATAAAACCAAGAAAATCAACCTACAACAATCAAGGAAAATCAAAAACCAAGTTTCTCTCTATGTTCCACCTTACACACTGACTAATGCTGGTTAGGATAGGATTGATGTTGGCTAGGGGAAATTGATATCGGTTATTGTGTAAACTGTGTGACTAAAAAAAAAGAATATGATAAAAATAAAGATAAAAATTAAATTTTTAAGATGGTCAAGCATTCATTTGAAAAAAATTGATTTTCACTTTGGTCTCCTTACTACATGAGATGATTTAGATCCCACTGAGCATGCCACTTATGATCATAGGAGTCTAATAACTAAGGTTAGTAACATATTAATTCAATCAATAAAAACTTCAATAAACATACTAACATTTACAATCTAAGCCTATATCTTAGGGGTGAGCTTAGTAACAAAAGACATGTGAAACCACAACTAAAATTCAAAAGAAAATTAATCCTTAACCTTCCTTAAGAGATCCAAATGCATTTTTGAGTGGCTTTCTCGAATTTTTATTCAAAGAGTCTTTGGTAATGGAGGTTTTGTAGCTCCTTCTCTCCTTGGCACCATGGTTTATCATGTGGTTTGGCTCAATATTTTGGCATTAAAACCTTAATTGTTAGACATTTTTGTATTATAACACTACTCTTCTCAAATCTTTGAAGTCATTTGTGCATGATAACTTTGAATCAAAATAGCTTAAAATTCAATAGGCAAGGCATTGTATTTATAGGCTTAAGAACTAACCTCAACCCAAGGTGAGTCAAAGTAGAGCTTAAACATTGATTTTGTTCAAAGCTAACATAGGCGAGTCAAATTTAATCCAAATAGAGTTAATAGTTGTCAATTAATTATGATTTTAAATGAATAATCATGGGTATCCAAAATGAGATATTTTGAGATATTTTCTAAAAGGCTCGACAACTCATAAAAGTAATCATAAAAAGCTAGGATATTTCATATTTTTGAATTTCCTTATTTATTTAATTATTAATTGAATATGGATAATTCAACTAGAATTTTTTTTATCTTGTTAATTAATTTTGATTAACCATCTAGCTCTTTCAAGATTTGATTTTTGGTCATGTGCCTCACTTAATAGGTCCATAGGCCAAATTGACTATTGTAATGCCATAAGATGATTAGGGATGAATCTATGAGAGCTTATTATTGCATATGATAGGATAAACCAATTAGGGATGTCTCAATGTGATTATGATCTTTGATGAATGGTGCATAATAAAATTTGGGACATTCAGTGATTCTTAGGCTTAATTTGCAATGGTTGGTAAGAATCAATTTGAAGTCTAGTCAGAGGCCAGTTATGGCTAGTTTTAGGTGTCTACAATTCCTACCCTCTTGTACATACTTTTTTATCTGTCACTCCTTACAGATATTTTATTTTCATTTTTATTGTACATAGATTATATCTAAAAAATACAAAAACAATATGACATGTCAAAACACAAAATCATTTAAATATTACTTACAAAACACACAAATTATAGATTGTATGCATTGTTATGTTTACATTTATTCTACTTGATAAATATTACATATGTTATCTATCATATTATAATCAATTTTATCATACATACATGATTCACCTGTTCTTTTCAAGTGATTATATATTACATACAATAATCAAGTCCACTACACTGATCCAGACTTGTTATCATCTACCCATTGGTGGCATATACACTAATCTACCCAATTGAAGCCATCTCATACATAATTAATACTAGGTTTTATATTTACATTCTATACATTCCAATTTATGCATTGATATATCTTGATATTAATCATTACTACTCATTTCTCATATTTTTTTTCAACTCTCACTAGTTAGACTCAATATATGTACATCCTAACATTTACATAGATTTATACTACATCGTTATACATGATTTCATCTTTAACTTTCCTAGTTTAGACTTGATTATGTTTCCTATGCTTATTTTATTTGAGGGCATTTGAATATGCCATTTCTCTTTTGCTCTATACCACTTTTATTCATGTATGCCTTGGACATGTGCCCATTTACCTTGTGTGTGCTTTCTTTTTTGTATATGTAGATATTTGAACATGTCCTTATATGTGGCTCTAAGCCAAATTTTTTGTTGTTTATGTATGTAGAAATTTGAACATGTCTTTTTATGTCTTCTATTCTCATCTTTAATGACACATCCCCATGTCCCTTATATTATGGCCCCTTGGACTTCTTTCCATGCCTCATGTGTTTTGTATGTATGCTTTCTTGTATGCATATTCACCATGACACTTATCTTTTCTTGTTACAAAAAAAAAATTGATGTCATGAGGGACCTCATACATCTACCTATCCTACATGGGTGTTATGATGGGTATCATTCCCCATCCCCCTAGGTAGCTACTCAAATTTACTATTATATACATTGATTGCATCTATCTTGATACGTTGTGTAATTATAGATAAAACATACATTTTACACTACATACTTATGCTTATATTCTTTTACATTTTGATTGTATGTTTGTACATTATATTAGAATATCATGTAGTTATCATATATGCTCCATCTAACACATCTTGTATAGTTATTTTCTTTCAAGGACAATTCTTAGATAGGTAAACAACTACCCTCAAAATAGGGGGCATTCACAGGGATTTGTAATAGAGATCAAGATCCTAAATTTATATTCATAGATCACTTTTAGCACACATGGCCAGTTTCAAAAGTGAAACATAGGAAAAAATAAGGATTCAAAAAGTAGTTCAGTAACTCAAATTTTAAACCAGATAGACATTAGTTCCTAGATTAGGACACTAGTACCATAAGGAACTATTGTACACTACATGGCACTATTATTTAATATCCCCAAATTTAGGGAAGTCCAAATTAGCCAAAAAATCACACTAGGTATAGTACATATTTGTACAGATACAATCACAAGTTTGATAGTTATACTCAAATTTTTCTTAGATACACTCATTTCAGCTTAGATTCATACTAGTTGATAAGATTAGTGGCATCATGCATGGCATGATCACTCCCACATTTAGTTCATATACATAAATATAGTTATTACATACTCATTTTAGAATTAGTATTCTTAGATATTAGATTGGGGGCATGTGCATGGCACATAATTTTCATATGCTCAGTTACACATAAGTTGATCAAATGGAATGGAAAACTCCATGTCATTCTCTACATTAGACACACTTGTTATTATATTCTATGTTGTCACTAGTTTCATGGCTTACTCCATCTACAGTGGTTGGTATACTCGAGTAGATTAGAGTTACCTAATGTACTCGAGTGGCTGTAGAGCCAGCATACAATGTAAGATATACCCAATTAGATACTTTTATCACCTTATACAATTTAGTTTCATATGAATCTACTACACACAGGTGGTAAATGATGGAGTCATAGACTACTTGAGTTCTTGAGCCACTCACAGGAGAGGGTTAGACACACTTTAGTCTTAACTAAGCTATTCATAGGTCATGATACATCAATCAGGGGTGGGAAATATTAGATTTAAAACTAGATTAAGTTCTTGAGCCACCCAAAAATGAGGATCGATCAAGTTATCAACTTATTCTAAGGTATTTAATGCTTTAATCACCATGTACACTCACATACATAAGTTTTCACTAGGTTCATGCATTGGTTTGCATACCCAAAGAGGTTTATTCTTTCCTTTCATCTTTCTTATCTATTTATTTAACTTTACCTAGTTACCTTATTCAGCATAATCATTTTTTTTATAGTCTCTTAAGTGAGGATTGATTTTTGCATGTTTCATTATAGGTCATTATTTTGGATCATGTTTTACATATTCAGACCCAATATCACATACTCAGGCTCAACTACATAGGCTTCACTTCTTAGGTAAGTATAGATATGTTTTTTTTCCTTTATACTAGTCATTTCACTTTGATACATTTTTAACATAAAGAGGGGGAAAATATAGTCACCTAAAAGTGGTATTTGGATGCTAAGAGTGTTTCTCTAGACATCCTATTCCTATTTTAGCCCTAGACCTATCCTAGATCCATTATCTCACTCTTTTAGCCATTGTGCAAACCATTGATATCTTCATTCATCTCATACATAGTCTCATTATTATATTCCTTGATCCTAACCCATTGTGCTTAGTATCCTTTCAACTAGACACTAGTACCACATTAAAGACACTAGAGCTACATGGTGATAGTGTTCCCAACTTGGCATTAGTGTCCCTTTCCCTAACTCTCCCAAATGGATATATTTTCAAATGTATTCCCCTCTTAAGGTCAGCCTAAGCACATTTATTATCAATATAAGATATGAATCACTATAAATACAAGACTATTATAACTCTATCCACTAGATGGAAAATAGATGTAAAAAGTCTATTCAAATAAGAAATAAGTTGAGTAAAATCAAGGTTGTTAATCCCTGTTCTTCCCTACTTTTTAATACTACCATATACAACATCCTTAATCCCAAATTTCAAATATTTTCAATCTCGAGCACACTCAAGGCATTCAAAACCACTATTATTATAGCATACAGTTGTACTTGTACCAAACACTAGGTGGGAGAACTACATTGAGCTTGATCCCTCCTCAGAGTATTGGTATGTAGGAAACTCTCTTTACAATGGGGTGTTGAGGATGTCTAGCCTATCCTAATAATGAAAAAACATTTTAAATTCATGTCATAATTATGAGGATTACGGTTTGGACACTAAATTATATATTATAGGCATAATGCAAATTTATAGATTTCATGCATGTAGGAACAAAACACAGAAACATAAGTGCAAGTGCTTCTAGAAAATAGTAGTCTTGTAAAGAGGAAACTAGCACCATTTTTAGGACACTAGATTTGAATGGACCTAATGTCTAGGTATGGTGTTATTTTATAGTGAATAATCAAACCTAAGGACCCTATCGATGACACTCAGACCTATTTATAACCTAGTTTTTAAAACCCATATCTTTTGCAATAGTTTTTTAATGGATAAGTCTCTAGTTACACAAATTTATTACTATTTTTATAAATTTAAATCAAGTCAAAATATATAAAAAATAAATGTTTATTTATTGAATATTATTTCACTAATTTACATTACTCAAACCTTTAATTTAACTTACGATTTACATAGGTAAAACCCTAAAAGGTTAAATCACATGCAAGTATAAATTGGAGTTGAATTACCATAAAAAAATATTTGATATATATCTATAGAATCCATGTTGGATGGATACAATTGTAACCATGTATTCACTTCATGTCTACATGCATCCCATACATAAATGATATCTTAAGCTGAGTGATAGTTAATAAAATATAAGTGGATTAGAACTTCCTTTCTTATGTTTGATGTTTAGACAAAACTACTAAAGATAAAAATGCCTTTTTTATGCTACTCTTACTACAATTTTTTTTGATTCTATAAGAAATAAATAAACTTGTGATATGTTTAGGTCACATTATCCTTGATGAAGATATAATTATTATAATGCTTACATTAATGAACAATGTCATAAATCTCATGATCATATGTTGGAAAATTTCTTACTCATGCAGTAAAAGTTTCACTATGGTAAGCAGCTAGATGTCCATGTTAAGTGAAGATTGATCTAATTTAAAATTCAAAGTCATTTGTCTCAATATAAAATGGCTAATAAAGGCTTGGTAACATAAGTACTTGTTTAGAATAGAGTATATATTTCAATTATTTGAATGTTTTTTTGTTATGTTTCATTCTAGATGAAATTTGATTTAGCACTACCTTTTGTGACTTAGTTTAGAGGCCAAGTCACATGAGAAACAAAGTATTAATATCCTATTACCAATCCTAAATAATTTGTGAATATATGAGACTATTTGGTTTTGGTCATTCTTGGATGACTTGAATATGGGTTGGATCTATATGTTCTCCTTTTGAGTCTACAATGTTTCCTAGATACTATATCTACATCATGGAAAATGAACATTTATCTATGTTTCCATATAAATTATGTTTCTATAGAGTGTCAAACACTTTATATTTATGATATATATGCTCATACCATGTTTTAATAAATCTTAAGATGTCATCAAGGTAGACTAAAAAAATAAATTAGTGAATGTCCTAAGAATGTCATTCATCATTTGCATGAATGTAGTTAGTGCATTGGTCAAACCAAAAGGTATGGACTAACCATTCAAACAAACCTTATTTAGTGTTATGACCTTAATATATAGTTAACTTAGGGATATGTGTGGCTAACTTATGGCTTACATAATTTTGATGTGAGTTTTATACACACCAGAGAACCTTAAAAGGTATCATCTAATGTTTCAATATCTATGAATAAAGATTCACTCAAAGATATGAATTGTAAGGTATTGGGTTTTGTAAACAACCTATTGGTGGAACAATGGTGAGTGAAGTAATTATAACTAATGTTTTTTTCAAGCTATTAAGAGAACACCAATAATTAAGTACAATTAGAATTCCAAGGAAATAATAAATACATTAAACTTAAGCATATATAATCAAAGGTTATTGTGTTTTTAAGATTGCATTTGCACATATACAAGGGGGATTATTATTAATACATATAAGGAATTCATATTAACAATAGGATAATAAGAATACCTATATTGAAAATACAACTCATGCACAACCAAAATATTAATAAACCATAATGATAGAACTTCTTACATAATCCACAAGTTTGGATAAAAAACAATATTTGTACATAAAGACCAAGTGTATAAGTTTCCTTAGAATTTCATATTAATCTTAAACTCAAAAATTATCCTACCTTTGGAATCAAGAGGATATAAATATATATAATCTTGGGATCAGGATATTTTATCTCTCATGAAAGGTCTAAAATTATATATCCAAAAATAGAATAATGTGTTAATTCTAATTCAAATCATGCATGTACAATGGTGATTACCCAGAATAGAATTATTTAACTAAAATATAATATGTGTATGTTTGTGCGTGTTAAATGAATTAGAAACTAACCATTCCAACTTAACTAAATCATGTAAATACATACATATTTTAAGTGGGTGCTGATGAGGCATTCCTAGAAGAAGAAAATGATGGGGTAAAAACTACAGAAACTAAAATAGATGAAACTTCTATTATAATTTGAGTCACATCTAGAATAAATAGTATTATTTTAGATATGCTAGAAGTTGCTACCAATGTAGTTATAGAAGTGAGTATTAGAAGTGGTACATATGTTGGCCCTATCTATGTTTGCACTTGTGTATATCTCAAAGACTAAGTACCTTGAGGAGGTGCTTATGGTTCTCTTGCTACTAAATTTGACTAATTCACTACTTTCATTTGTAAATATAAAGCATGGCTAGCCATTAAGTTTATACTATAACTTCATAATCAAAAAAAGGTGTTTTGAACAACTATGGGAGATTTTCCATCAACTTATTATGTGTGACTAATGTAGTTTTGACCTCCACATAAAGTGTCTTAGTTCCTGTAATTTGTTCCCTATAAAAATTCATTAGTTACATAATTTCATATTTCATTCTATAGATGATGCCTTTAATTTTAGCTCAAAATTTATTATCTATAACTTGAAGATGATTATCAAAAATGGGATCAGTAAATAATTTCCCAAGATGAGTGATTACCTTAGTAACTATCATATCCTTAAAAATATATACTATTTATCTCTCTTGATTCATAAATTATTGCACCAGATTTTGTATCTCTTGATGTCAGTCAAATAATCCATCTCTCTTGGTAATAATATAATTTTGGGAACATGTAGATTATGTTATTGTTATTAGGATTAAGTGGGCATATTCATTATTTTTGGTTACTTGGATTAGGAAGTGAATCTTATACTTTATATCTCTAATTTTATTGAAGAATTGAATTATGTCTCCCCACTTAGGCTTATTAAATGAATGGTGTCATACAAATTTTTATCTACCCCTTAAAAATTATCTATTATTTCCTTAGGATATAAAATAATAATCCTCTCTTATGAACTTTGAACATATAGGTTATAAAATTTAAAATTTTATTTGATTACTCCTTTGATAGCATCTAAAAAATTGTAAGGATCTTCCCTGTATCTATCTAGGTTTAAGGGATTTAATTATTTTGTCTTTATCATAGAGAATATGTCTTATCTTAGTTACAACTTGTTCTATTCTCCTTATAAAAAAAAATATTTATTATAACCTTCCTCAAGGTATTATTTTGAATATTAAAGTGGAACTTGACTATTGGTTGCTCAATAATTACTAGGTCTTGCCTTCCTACTTTTTGTTATAGTTATTTAATCCATGGAGGAATACTTAATGAAACTTACTACTCTAGTTTCTCTGTAACTACATTAATAGAATAGGATTTCCTTTTAGGTTTCATCATTATTGGAGAATATGTCCCTAATGTACGGAAAGGAGGTATAGCCTTCCTCCATCTAGTGACCTATTTTTGTGTCTGTATATCAGTAATATATTTAACATTCCCAATTTCCCTATCTATTGAAACTATAGGGGAATCTATCTAAGCATCTTGGTGAATGGACATTCCCAATTGTGTATAAGAGCTATGCTATGAACATAATATGGATTGTGTCTAGGGATATGTGTGGCTAATTTGTGGCTTACACATCTTCATAGTATCTCATTGCATTTATCTATGTTCTTAATATGGTTAGCCTATCAAATAACCTTAGATAATTAGAGTATATATAGGAGATAGTGGTTAGTCTTTTATCATCATATTGTGAATTATGTTCTTATTACATTATTATGGAGGTTTACTCCTTAAATTAGCTTAGTCATAATATTTAGTTATTCTTATCTTTCAATAACTATTGTTGTTGATCTATTTATTCAGCTCTTACTTATGTGATATATAAATCTATTATTACAAATCATCTAAGTAATTTCATTAAAATTAGTATCAAAGCTCTAATTTGGGCAAGTTTTTATGATACAATTTTTTTAGATCTGTAATCCTAAGCACTAGAAGGCTAAAAAAACATAATTTATGATCCAAGAGGAATTGAATTTTTTCCTCCTCGTAATTTTGTTCATGAGGTTTTTGTATAAAAAATTAAAAAATAGTTTTTTGGTAATTTTTTTTACTTTGTACAAATTATCAACCATTATATTAATCTCTATGAGATAATCATAATAGTATATTCTATTGGTACACTTTTTTAGGCCTAAATTTCCCATCCTTGTGCACATTGCCAGTCATTAGATTCATCTTGGTGAGGCAATAAAAATAATATCATCTGTTGATATATTTTTTTAGATCACAAACCTCCTAGGGTTTGTGCATAGTAGGGCCTAACACTCATGGTTGTGAGAAAGGGAAAGAAATACCTAAAAATCCTCACAAAGATGACATGGTATCAGAAACTTTTCATCTAATTATTTTAGAGGTAGTTCAACAACTTAAGTTAGATTTACAGTGCATGGTGCAAAAAGATGATCTTGATGTAATTAAAGGGGACCTCATAGGGTTGAGAGGGGACCTGAATAGCTTCCAAGATAAATTACAACAAATATCTAGGAAATTAGCTAGCTTTTAAACTCAATAATTGTAAAATAACCCTTTACCACTTAACTTTGGTTCTTCTCCTCTAAACAATCATAACACCAACCATGGTATGAAGCCATTATTTCCAAAAGTAGACCTATGCAAATTTTATGGTAATGATTCACTCACATGGATTACTCAAATTGAAAATTTATTTTATCTACACTAGACTCCCTATTTGTAATAGGTGGTCATGGCATCTCTATATTTAGAACTTATGTAGTTTATTTGGTATCATTGGTTGTGTGCTCAAAATAAAAATAAGGTATTTTAGTTACTTGGTATGTATTTTTTGAAAATTTGCAGCTACACTATCACAATAATGTCTTAGAAAAATATTTAATACAACTAAAAAAATTACACTAATTTAGGAAGGTAAAATATTACATTCATCAATTTTATAATCTCTCCTTATGTGTGGTAGATATCATTGATGAAAATTTGATTGACCTATTTTTGGGTGGCCTCAAAAATAAAATCCAATTGT
Organism: Torreya grandis; assembly: GCA_037957365.1. Lineage (NCBI taxonomy): Eukaryota > Viridiplantae > Streptophyta > Pinopsida > Cupressales > Taxaceae > Torreya > Torreya grandis. The sequence goes on along the minus strand of JARHVA010000158.1, from coordinate 5,541,648 downwards.
AAGTTTACATGTTTCATCTTAGTAATATAATTGAAGCCATACCAAAGGCATGTATGGATAAGGAAAAAGAGATGATGAAAGGAATACCTTTAACTTATATGTGTGAATTTACCTTCCCAACATCATCATTTCCATATCCTAGTAGATTAACACCTCAACAAGTTGAAGAAAAGTGTGTAAAAAGTTTGTGTTTTGTATGCAATAGAAAATGGAACAAAGGGTATCGATGTGCTAAAAATAAGCTATTTTACATTGAATGTGCCATTCAGGAGGAACAATATGATGTGGATTTAGGGGAAGGTTTGGAATAACCTGAAGATGAATCTAAATATTCTCAACCTATTATTTCCTACCATTCATTTTTAGGCATTAGTACTCCTCAAACTCTTAAGGTGGTGAGTTTATTAAATAAATACATGGTGACTATGTTAATTGAATTTGGGAGTACACATGAATTCATCAAAAATAATTTGGCTACTCATTTAAACTATTTAATTTACCCACCTTCATAATTTCCAATCATGATTGTAGATGGTGGTATAATCAATTATTATGTAAAATTCCATAGCATTAAGCCTGATATAGGAGACTACTTATTAGATTCCTTGATGTTTTCTATTCCCATGGAAGGAGCTGACATTATTTTAGGAGTACAGTGGCCCATCACTTTGGGAAATATTGAGATGAATTTTTAGGAATTATTCATTTGGTTTCATTCAAAAGGCAAGACATTTAACTACTTGGATTATGAGTTAAATATTCACAACTAGTTAGTTCCCATAAAATGATGAAGATTATGAGAAAAGGTGTAAAATATTTATGGCATGCTTATTTTACATAGAGGTTCAACCAACTAATAATTCTACACATTGATTTGTAAAGTGTGATAGATGACTATTTTATTATTTTTGGTGACATGCCAAAATGACTTCCTCCTAGTTGCACACATGATCATGCCATCATTCTCATTCTAATAAGTACACCACACAACATCAGACACTAGAGGTATTCCTATGACCAAAAAAGTGAAATTGAAAATATGGTACATGAGATGTTGGAGGTAAAAATCATCTGACACAATCAAGTGAATATTCCTCTTTAATAGTCATGGTGTAGAATAAGGATGACATTTTGAGGATGTGCCTAGACTATAGATAAATCATCAAATACACCATCAAAGATAAGTTTCCTATTCCAATAATTAATGATTTTTTAGATGAATTTCATGTTTCTCTTTATTTTACCAAGTTAGAGCTTTGTTCTAGGTATCATCATATTTTCATACGCAATGAGGACATACCTAAAACAACTTTCAAAACTCATGAAGGCCATTATGAATTTATGTTCATGCATTTTGGCCTCATAAATGCACGATATACATTTTATATTTTGATGAATACTATTTTTAGGCCATTTTGAGAAATTTTTTATTAATGTTTTTTGATGATATCCTCATCTACATCAAAAATTGGGAAGACCATTTGAATCATGTGAAACAGGTACTTTCAGTTCTAGAACAACATAAAATTTATGCCAAACCTTCCAAATGTGATTTTTGTGTCCAAGAGGTGGATTACTTGGGTCATATTATTTCACATGAAGGAGTGAAAGTTGATCTTAAAAAAATCCAATTGATTATGGAGTGGTAGGTTCCCAACACCCTAGAAAATCTATTGGATTCTTGGGGCTAACTAGTTACTATCCCAGGTTTGTCAAAACTTATGATAGAATTGCAACCCAAATCACCTCTTTGTTGAATAAATACTCCTTCCAATGGACTGATTCATCTACCAATGCATCTAAATATTTGAAAATGGCTGTGTGCAATTCCAATTTTGGATACTCCTAATTTTTCAAAAAACTTTGTTATGGAGTGTGATGAATTAAGATATGGCATGGGGGATGTAATCATAAAAGAAGGTAGACCACTAACATTTGAAAGTCACAAAATGAATGGAAAAAATAGGCTCAAACCAATCTATGAGAAAGAGATTATGGCTATTCTACATGTACTAAAACAATGGGTACCTTATTTGAGGGGTTATCACTATTAGGTAAAGTTTGATCATGATAACCTCAAATATTTTTTAGAGCAAAGATTATCATCTAAGGAATAACATAAATGGGTGAATAAATGTTTAGGCTATGATTTTTATATAGTGTATAAGAAAATAAAATAAAATGTGGGGAAGATGCCTTCTCCCATTAGTATGAATTAGTTGAGGCCTTGTTATACACCATGACCATGTGGAAGGAAGATTGGCTAGAGCAAGCAAGATCTGAATGGGATAATGATAGTGATACCAAGGATTTGATTTAAAATCTCCAATAGGGTTTTGATGAATTTTTAAAAATTACATGTAAGGGGAACATATTATGGTATGAAGATAGATTATACCTCTATAAGAATTCTCTCCTAAAACATAAAATTCTTTAGGAACTTAATGCCTCTCCACTTGGAGGTCATTCTATATTTTTGAAAATATATCATAGAATCATGAAAAAATTCTTTTTAAAAGGACTCAAGGGGATGTCTGGAAATATTTGGCTGAATTCATGGTATGCCAAGAAAATAAAGATGAAACCAGTAAGACCCCGGGTCTTTTGCAGCCTTTATCCATCCCTAGCCAGCATTGGGAGGAAGTTTTCATGGATTTCATTATGGGTTTACCATGTCTAAGGCTAAAAATATTATGATGGTAGTTTTGGATCGACTCACCAATTATGTTCATTTTTGTTCCTTATCACAGCCATTTGTTTCTAGTATAATAGCTTCTACTTTTATCAATACATTTCAAAAATTGCATGGTACTCTAAAGATCATTGTGAGTGACTGACATCCCATTTTTACAAGTAATTTTTGGATCAAATAATTTGCATGTTTGGGAACCTAATTGGCTCATATCTCATCCTATCATCCTTAATTTGATGTAAAAATATAGGTAGTCAACAAATGCCTAGAATGGTATTTTTGTTGTTTTGTTTCTAACAAATAAGACAAATAGGTTCATTTCCTGCCATTTAATGAATGGTGTTATAACACTTATTTTCTCACTTCTTCCAATATGTCTCCCTTTGTGGCATTATATGGGTATCACCCCCCATTCATCACTTCATATTTGATAGTATATCCTAAGATTCTAGCTGTTGAGGAACATATTCACCATTAACAGGAGATGCTAGTCAGTTTGTGAGACAATTTAACTATGGCACAAAATAGAATAAATTAGTAAAAAAAATTAACACTGTAGTGAGCCACATTTTTTCATAGGTTACTAGGTCTTTATGTATTTTCATCCATATAATGTCTCAAAATCAATATAAAAAGGATAAAAAGTTTCCACCTTAGTATTATGGCCCTTATCAAATTTTGTAGAAAATTGGTAGTGTGACTTAGAAGATGGAATTACCTCCATCTACTCATATACATTTGGTATCCCATGTATCTTATATGAAGAAGGTAATTGGACATAAATTTTCCACTCAAATTAATTTACCTAAATTAGATGAAGAAGACTAAGTCATTCTAGAGCCTAAAGAGATCCTTCACATATGCACTAAGAAACTATAGACCAGAACCACTAAGGAGTATTTCATCAAATGGAATAACCTATATTATGAAGAATAAACATGGGAGGATGAATAATTCCTTACAGGTGAGTGGGATGATGCCACGTAGATGTATTTCACTACTTCTCTAGCCTAGGATAATCCATACAAATAAATCTACTAACATCACATCTAGATGAGCTATAAGATGCCATGTGGATAGATCTCATTACTTTTATTTCCTAAGATATTTCATACAAGGAACTCTATTGATATCACTTACAAGTTAGTGAGATGATGACATATGGATGATTCTCATTGATATAATTGCTTGATCAACCTATATTATTTACTTGGGATCCAATTTAGTGAAATGATGTCACATGGAAAAAAAAGATGGGATCTGAGATTTCCAAGAAGAAACTTAAATTGAGAATAACCTATTTAAAATATAATATAGGCAAAAAACCAACTAAAATCATAACACATTAGACCAGTTATCCATTTAGTTTTAAATCAAAAATGTACATAAGTACTAATTTAAATGAAAATCAAAAGTTAAAAGTGAATCATATAATATGGATTATACATAGATTTGATTTTCCTATAACTTTGGAACATACTAAAAACTTATAAATGACCTTAAGTTTACGTTTATCAAATTCCATGTCATATACTTTTAGTTCACTAGACCTTGAATTAGGAAATTAAATTAATAGTGGGTCATATTTTCATTTTAAAATGGGGCATGTGTGTTATGTCACAAAAAATGGTGACTCGGAGGAGAAAATACTCATGACTATTTGAGAACCCATAATCTCCATAATGCATCATAATAAAATTTTAGATCTACCAAGAAAAGAATAAACAAACCAACCCCTAAACAATACACATACTTCCTAATGAAACATAATAATCCTTTCCATTTCTTGTATTTGAGTGTGTGATTTATTGTGAAATTAAGCTCCCATAGTTGTGAGATTTTAAAAAAAGACTTGACTAAACACTATAGGTTTTTTTTTGACCTCATATTTCTCAACCAAATATAAGGGAATCCTTTACATTACTCTAATATTATCTAGGCATCTTTAGCCTTGATATAGATATATATGATTCCACTCTAATCATTGATCTATTACCATCTAGGTGTCTATATCCCCTATATATTACTTGAGTCACACATCTTCTATTAGTTTATATGATGTTTTTTTTAAGCATAGATAGAATAAGCGTTGGAAATCACCATTAGTTGGGTGTATGTATAAAAAGAATTATTTTCGTCAAATGTCCCTATCAATGTGTATCCATTTCTATGTTTATTATCTCCCATCCAAATTTTAATATGTAATAGTGAATTTAATCTTTATAAATGGAAAGTCTTTCAAAAATTTGCATGACTATATCAAAGTAAAACCTAGAGGTCCAGTAAACTAATTTAGTCCAAGTAGAACCTAATTCAATTATAACATATACCTCAATACTAGAATCTCAAGTAAATTATAATAAAGCAATGTGAAAATTAATTGTGCATCATTAAAAATCATAACCTTATTTTTGGAAAGTATTTTGTAACTTCAACATAGAAATCAATTGAATTATTTTATTATTTTAGAAAATTAATCTAGAAAACATAACAACTAATCTACTAAAATTATATATAGAATACAAAAAAATATTTAATCTAATAAATCATAAGATATATTTTAAAAAGTAGTAAATATAATTTAGTCCTAATATATACCTCCACATACAGTCACCCAAACACACCTCTAGTTGGATTAGTTATGAAATAATGTTTTAAAAACTATCCATTGATTAGGAACACAAGGTCATTACATTGGAGGTAATTCAAGTATAAGGAATTATTACAAATTATTTTTGATATCTTATATTCTCTAATCCATAAAGGATTGAACTTATCTTACTATCCTTTCCTCTAATGTGTTTTATTTCATAGATTCACTAGGTATGAATTCATGAAGGCCTTTATTTTAGACCTTTTATCAAACCATCTTTTGACAATGTCTTGATGTTTATTGAAGCTATGTAGTACTTTAGTTATTTCATCTTTCATCTAGACTATATCAAGTAGTCTAAACCTTATTCATTCATCTTTCCCTATGTACTCCTGCATCAATTGATATGTTGGGATTTTTTAGAGTTATGGGTAAAACTTGTTATTGACTATATATTAATAGAAAAGGTGAAAATTTGAGAGTTTTATTATGTCTAGTTTTATCTACCCAAAATTCATACTTTAATAATATATGTCATTCTATTGGTTTATCTTATGTTGATTATTTGATGGCATATACCAGATTCTTATTGGTAGATTCAACCACTCTATTCCTTTGTAGTTAATAGTTTGAGGAGAACTTAATGTTGATTTGAGTATTGTAGGCCCACTCAATAAATTTAGTAGACTATAAGGTTGGACCATTGTCACAAATAAAATAAATTAAGGTACCAAACTTGGTTAGTATATTTTCTTCCAAAAATTTGATGTCATCTAGTGTTATGGAATTATGTGGCCACATATTTTTTTCCATCTACTATAATAATTAGTAGTTATTAGGATGAAATTGTGTCCTAAAAAATAGTTTGGGTTAATTACCCTAAAAATTCAATACCCCATTGAATAAAAGGTCATCCTTCTATGACTAGTTATAGTGGCATGGTAGCATTCACCTCCATTTTCCCAAGAACCTGGTATTCATGGTAGGTTTTAACATGGTCATGCACATATTTGAATATTATGGGCCAATAGTATCCCATCCTTAGAATTTTATGCGTTATGTTTCTTGAGGGATATCTAGTACCAATATTTTGATGTATTTTGTCCAATATTTCTATATATTATTATCTTAAAACACATCTTAAATAGATGCCCTCATATTTATTATTATTATACAATACTCCCTTGTTGATAATATAATGAGCTAATTTAACTAGCAGGGTTCATATTTTCTCTTTTTTTATCTTAGGGGTGACATGTACATGTGATAAAATAATTGATGATTTGAGTTTGCCACTCACCATCATCTACTTAATCCTCATTAATTTGATTAATACAAATGCATGGATTAGTTTCAATCATGAGATGCATGAATCCTTGCCCTCTCATTACCTTGGTTAGTCTAATTTCAATATCAAACACTTTTAATTTAACCATAAATTTACCTCTTATTTTTCCTAATTCATTTTTTTCAAGTGTGAACTTAAAAATCAGGTCTAATATGATGGCATATTTCCTGTTCCTCATGATATAATGCCTAAATATTTTCACTTCTTTGATCAATGCATATATCTATTTTTATATCATATATTATTTCAACTCTGCATCCTTTAGATTGATGTTCATGAAGGCAATGGGATGTTCATTATTGTCCACCTTATGTGTAGGTATAACATTATAGTATGATCTAAATCAAACATATAAAGATATAAATATTTATTGAAATCTAGGCTAATCATAACTAGATTTTGAGCAATGGTAGTCTTGATGTCTTGAAAATATCTCTTAGCCTCTATTTTTCACTTTATCTTAGCATATTTATTTATCATAACATTAAATGGCTTGAAAATCTCTATAAATCCAAAAATGAATTTCCTTAAAATGTTTATTTTGTGAAAGAAAGACTTCAATTCTTTCTTGCTGTTGGGAGGTGTCTGCTTATAAATGGGTTGAACCCATTCTATATCAATGGATATCCCATATTTAGTGATGGTATGACCAAATAATTTCCATTTAGTGACCCCAAAGATGTTATTATTTGGATTAATGGATACTACCTATCTTATACATCTATCAAATACTCTTTGTAGATGATTTACATGATCAACTATGTCTTTTGAATACACTACCAAGTCATCCATTTACATGATGTATTTTCCAACAAGTCATTGAAAGGATAATTACATCACTCTATAAAAGGTTTACCCTACACTATTTAGGCAAAAATCCATTCTTTTTTATGCAAAAGTTTCCTACTTAGTGGTAAAATTAGTCTTCATTTTATCTTATGCTTATACCAACACTTGGTTATAGCCCAAGAATCCATCCAAAAATGACATCTTCTCAAATCCACTAACCATATAAATTACCTCATCTAGGGAGGTAAAAGGGTATATATATATATATATATATATATATATATATTTATATATATCTGTATATATATATATATATATCTGTATATATATATATATATATGTATATGTATATATATATATATATATTAATTTGAGTTTTTGAAGTCAATATAGAGCCTAATTTATCCATTATTCTTCCTAACTAGTACTATATTGGCTACCCAAGTAGAATTCTTGATGGGGAATATAATCTTGGCATCTAATATATTTTGTACCTCTATTTGGATGAGAGGTTATAGTATTGATTTAATTGGTCTCTATCTCTACTTGAAAGGATTATGTTATGTATTTAATAGAATACTATGTGTGATGACTCTAGGGTCTAATATTTTCAAATCTTCTTATGTCCAGGTGATCACATCCTTGTATCTAGTTAGAAAAATCTTCAATTTTTGTTTCTCACTTTTAGTGAAATGTAGACCAATGTTCACATACTGATGATGCTATTCAAAGAACAAATTATCTTTAATGAAATTATATTGAGTTAATTTAGGATTCTTTTACTATTGATATTTTGAATCTACATCAAAAGCCCACTCTAAGGAAACCATCCCCAGAAGGATGTGATTCTCCTTTAGATGTAAGACACCATCCTCTCATAGATATTAAATATGCATAGACTTAACATCTTTCTAATATATCAATTGAGATTTGAAGGTCCCATAACTACTCATGAATTATATAATTTTTTGATTATCTTAAAATACCTAGAAGTTTTCCACATTGTATGGAATAGTAGGGCAAAGAACTAGCTCCATAGAGAATTTTTAAAATTTTGATTTTTAGAGTGATGTCAGATTGAAAACCAAAGTTGTTAGTGAAATTTACCATATGGTTCTATTCCATTATAATAGATTTTATTTTTAACACTTCAAAGGAATCAATCAGGTCCCATGTTTGGTGTTTATACTTTTTCAAGTAGGCAAGCTTGCATTAATACTTCTTTTTGATCTAGGTAATAACCAACTCAAAATCACCAAATATTTAAAAATTATTTACATTATGTTTTAAAATGTATTTGAGGCCAAGGATTAGATCTTCATACTAAGCTCTATTATTGGTGCAAGGAAATTACAACATGTAGACATCCAAGTATTTATTACCATATGGGTCTATTAGGCCTATGCCAAAATTAAAACCTTTATTTGATCTAGCTCTATCAAACGTAGAGTCTATAATTGATAAGGAACTTCAAATTATTGTTCAAGAAGTTATTACTTGGTATTAAATGTGTATACACCTACATGCAATGATGTAAATTCATCCTTATCATTATTAGAATTAAACTCAATGATCAAGTATTTCATCTTTATTTCTCTATACATTTAAATCTAATTGGATACTCCTCTCTGAGGTAGCCACATGTGTGAGAAATATATGGCCATATACCCATTCAATATATTTAACCAATCACAACTCAATAACAATCCATAAGTTTCTAGAAAGTTAATGACCATAATATCCATGTATTATTTTACACATGGATTTGGTGCTAGATAAATGTGTAAATTCATCATTTCTCCACCACATGGGATAAAATACTTTTCCAACTATAGGACCACTCTTTTTGAATTATCTAGGCTCAAACCAAGATTCTTTCACACAACTATCAATATCACATTGGCTAAGGTACTTGAGTCAATCAGGAAATTATGCACTTCTTTCTAAACATTCAAAAAATTAGTAGAAATGGTGGTATTTTAGGTTTGTCTTTATATACCATCACATTTTCATGGGCATATTTGGACTTATTAGATGTAGAGGATCTCCCAATTAGAGGATTGAAAAATAAATCCATTGGCTCAATGATTTGAGCCAGTTCATGTAGGGTGATATTAGCCTTTATTTTATTCATATCCTCAACAATGTTGTATGGGGATCTATTTTATGGTTCTACACTCTTAAAATGATCATCATTTTTTAGGGGAGATGGGTTATTATTCACCTTATAATCTAGAGGATTAGTAACATTGTTATTAGGAGGAGTAGAGTTAATAATAGGATATTTATTTATTATATTTTAATTGTTCCTATGGAAATACAATAATGCATGAATCTCATCTATATTATCCTTTAGTTCATTCACATATTCCACTGGGACTAGGAAGTCATAGGTCTGAAAGACCTTTTTTGTATTAGGGTGCCCTAATGCATTGGAAAAATATGGCTATGGATGATTAATAAAACTCTCATCTTTCCATCTCTTTCTAAAATATTTCAAAAGAACTACAGGATATTATGTAATCCAATTCTCCATGTTGTGTTATATTATGAACCTAACACCAATTAGGCAATGTTTCTTCTAAGATATTTATTTCAAGCAACTGTTAGGTGTTTATTGTTTTATAATATTTATAGGTATATTGAAATACATATTATATCTTTGGAATCCAAAGCCATGATTTGTATTTTGTCCACCAATACTCCCCATTCTTTTTTTATGCTCAATAATTCATTAATTAACTTCTACATCATCCCATGAATATCATCTAATTTAGCTTTATTAGAGTATATAGTTTCACCCTGAGTGGTAGAGTTTTTGACTGGTATTGAATTTTGTATTTGGTATTGATGGTATGTATGAATAGGGTTATTCAAAATGATCAAGATTTAATTTAGCATATCATGGGACAGGGGAAATTGAAAGTTTGTTTGCTTCTGATTATAAGCCATAATTTTTTGGTTGGCATTTAGAATTAAATTTAACACTAGATAATTTTAATGGATATTGGGTCTAGATAGGATCTATAATTAGGGATTTATTTTCTTGTTCATGTTGATAGATTCAACATATGCCATTGGTAAGTCAATGATGCCTACTAGTCTATGAAAGAAAACTAAGGTTTTAGGATCTAAGTCATTCTTTTATATCTCAAGGGTTAACACAACATTGGGTTTATAGGAAGATTCTAGTTTGATAAGCATTTTTTGGAGTATAGCATTAAAGGCTTTGATGGGTTCATTAGGATCTCTACTCATAATAGTAACTTTTTGATATATTAAACTAGGACTAGTAACCTTTTTAAATTGACTGAAGAAGGTGCTTTCACATTGGGCACAATAGGTAATTGAATCTTGTGTGAGGTTTAGAAACTAATCATAAGCTAAATATTATAGTTTGAAGAGTAAAATCATGCATGCCAAATCCTTATTGACTAAATTAATTAACCCTAAAGATGTATTGAAATCCATCAAGTGTTCTTTAGCAATCCTTCCTCTAAAAGTGGAGGAGGGGACATATTTTTCAAGTTTTTTAGGCAATTCATGGGTAGCACTGACAACAATAGTAGAACTAACTAACCATGTTAAGGCCATAATGATTATAGGGAGTGTACCTCTTATAGTTGAGGAAAATGATTGGGTTTGACCTTTTTTGAAAGTTCCTTTGTCTAATCTAGGTCTTCTGTGGAGATGCAAAGGCAAAACCAATAGACTAATGTTAGTATTAGACCTAGTTAACCTCCTTGGAATATCAAATGTGACTCAAGTGATTATTTTTCAAGAAATAGAGGTGGAGGTTCAATCCCTCATTATATAACTAGATAAATTCATACTGATGTGGGTTTTATTCACATTGGGGAACCTTATGAAGCAACATTTAAAATTTGAGAATCTATGAATTAAGATCCACTCCAAGGTACGAGTTATAGGGTATTGGGTTTTGTAAACAACTAATTGGTGGAACAATTGTGAGTGAATTAGTTTGTTTACCATATATGCTTTGACTATCGATGAATTTAAACCTTATTTAGATAGGTGGAGTGATGATGGTTTAAACCTAAGGTGGGTAGGACCAAAATAAACTCAAAAAAGAGGGAAAGAGAGGTAGAAAATAAGTCCTATAAACCAAACAATATGAAATCTTCCTAATCCAATACTTGAACTAAAGGTTGGAAAAGTAATCAAAAATTGATGTTTGATGCAAGATTATAAGAACACAAAAAGGCTATACCTCCTTTACCATGTTTGTAAGATTTCATTTACACATCTATAAGGGGGGACTATGATTAATACATAGAATGAATTCATATTAACAATATCACAATAAGGATAATTGTATTTAAAATACAACTCATACACAACCAAAAGAGTAATATAAATAATGACGTAACTTCTTACACAATCCATATATTTGGAGAATAATCAAGCTTTGCACATCAAGACCAATTACAAAACTTTCCTTAGAATTTCATATTAAACTTAATTTCTAAAATTCTCATGCCTTTGGGATTGAAAGGATATAAATATATATAAGATTGGTATGGGGATGCCTCATATCTAAAGCAAGGTCTAAAACTACACATCCAAAAATATAATGATGTGTCAATTTTCATGAAAAGCATGCATGTACAATGGTGTTTTCCCAGTTTAGAAATATTTGACTAAAATACAATATATAAATGCTAAATGAATTAGGAACTAATAATTCTAGCTTATTTGAATCATTAAAATACATACATATTTTAAGGGAGTGTTAATTTGGTATTGCTATAATAATAAAAAATGGGGTTAAAAACTATATAAAATGAAGTATATGAGACCATTTTTATAACTTGAGTCACAACTAGAACACAAATTATTAATATAGATATGCCACCAATATAGTTTTAACAGTGACTATTGGAAGTGGAAAATATGTTGGCACTATCTATGTATCTCAGAGACTGATTACCTTAAGGATGTGCCTATGGTATTCCTATTATTGAATTTAACTACTTCACTAATTCTATTTGTAAATATAATGCATGGCTATCTTGTAAGTCAATATCAATATCTTTATAATCAAACAAAGACTTTTTCAATAACTATGGGATCTTCTCCATCAACTTCTTATGTTTGACTATTTAAAATTTGACCTCCACATAAAGTGTCTCAGTTCTTATTATTTGGTCCCAATAAAAATTCACTAGTTTTATTATTTCATAATTGGTTCTATAGGTTGTGTCTTCAATTTTAGCTTGAAAGTTGTTAGCTAAAACTCAAAAATGATTCTAAAAATTGGGCTTCAGAATTAATTACCCAAGAGAAGTGATTACCTTAGTAACTCTCATATCCTTTAAAATAGAGACTTTTTCTCTCTTTATTAATTCATAAATTATTGCACTAGAGTTTGTATCTATATGCCAGTCAAGTAATCCATCTCTCTTGGAAACAATGTAATTTTGGGTCCATGTAACTTATTTTATTTTTATTAGGATTAATTGGTCATAGACATTATTTCTATCTGCTTGGATTAGGAAGTGAAGCTTACCCTATATATACTTAATTTTATTTCCCAATTAAATTATGTCTCCCTACTTAGGTTGGGATATGGTCTTAGCAAACTTTATTTAATGATTGGTATCAAACAAATTTTTTTCTAACCCTAAAAGTTATCTATTATTTCCTTATGATACTAAATAATACTCCTTTCCTATGACCTTTGAACATATTGATCATATATTTTGAACATTTATTTGATTAGTCCTTTAATAGAATCTATAAAACTGTAAGGATCCTCCCTGTATAAATCTAGGTCTAAGGAATTTAATTTTCTTCTCTTTGTTAGAGAGAATATGTCTTCTCTTTGTTCAAACTCAACATGTTCTCCTTATAAAACCATAATATTTATTTTAACCTTCATCAAGGTATTATTTTGGTTATCAAAGTGGAACTTGATTATTGGTTTCTCAACAATTATTAGGTCTTGCCTTCTCGCTTCTTCTTATTGCAATTGTTTAATCCTAATGAAAATTAATGATTTTATTATTATATAACCATAATAATAGAATATTTTTTCCCTAGAGGATGAATCACTATGGGATAAGATGTTCCTAATGTAGGGAAAGGAGGTATAGCCTTCCTCCATTTAGTGACCTATTTATATGTTAGTGTATCAATAATGTATTTGTCCTTCCCAACTATCCTATACACTAAAACTATAGGGGAATATATTTTATCAAATTGGATAATGGGCATTCCCAATTATGTAGACAAACTGGAGGGTGTGTTATATGTAACAAAAATAGAGATGAACACTAGGTTTTCAAAATATACTACAAATAATGTTGAAGGAGATTGAGTACTAGTTCCATTAAAGAGTGAATAGGTCATTAGGGTGTGAAGTATATTTTGTAATTAATTTTTGATTGATGTATATGCAACCTTGGTATTAATAGTGGTAGTAAGAGGACCTATAGTGGAAAATTAGGTGATAGTGGACAATGTTGACATTTTAACTACCCAAGGCTTATTTGTTTGGCTCAAAAATAATTGAGGAAGTTATCAAATAATGATGGACTATTCTAATTACAATGTGAGATGGGATAGTTGGGGTAATATTTATTGTAATTATCACCATTGAATCCTAATATGAAGAGCATGGTGGTGTAGCTAATGATGGCCCCTATGTTGAGGTTCAAAATTTTCACTTTGTATCCCCTTTTATATCTCTTTTTTAATATAAAAATAATTTAGTGGATACCGATCTAACATTTCCCTGATCAACCTCTTAAAATTCATCCAATATCTCAGTTCCTTTAGACTAAATACTTTATTTAGTTTTCCATTCATCCTTTTCTTCTATTTTAGTTCTCACTAAATGATTTTATTTCTTCAGTGTCTATCTTTGACATCTATTCTTCCTCAGTTATCCATATTTTGTCTTTTTTTCACTATAATAGATTTGAACAGGGTTTGATCTTTGCCTAACATTTCTACTATCCTATCCTTATTTGGGAACTTCTAATTGTTTTCATTCTACTTCAACCTTTTGGGTAAGATAGGAAGAGTCTTGGGATTCCTTTTATAAGTAATTAGAGATTTAGGAGTAGTATGGGCTATCCCTATAAAATTTGGAGTGGGAGATGAAGGGATTTTAGTAGTGGAAGATGGTAATGAAATGAGGGGAGTAGTGACCACTAGAGGAATTATGGGAGCTAAATATGGTTGATAAATATATTGAGTCACTACCATTGGTAGTGTTGTAACAATATGTGGTGGCCTAGGAAGAGAAATAATGAAAACATGAGACAAGAAAGCATGAAGACTTATTTGTTGTATTATAGTCAAGGGAGGTAGTGGTATCATAGAGAATATCCTAGTTTTTATAGTATTACTTATAGGTCCTTACAAACTATATATGTAATTAGGAGAAGCAATAACAACTATGTAAGTATGGGAGCTTTGATCACTCTCAATTATTCCTTCAATATCTACTTCCCCACATGCTCTAGCTTGTTTTTGTATGTCTACTTCTATGTGAGGATGAGGTCCATGAATAGGTTTATAAACCCATTGTTCCTTTTTGATCAACTTGGTATCTTCCTTAGTAATTATAGGACCATATTAGATCCTTTTTGCTACAATCATTGAAATTTTTACCTTAGGCATCCTGATGGAAACCTTGATGTCATCCTATGCAATCATGAACACATGGTCATGACCATAAGACTGTTGACCATAGTTTATTGTCACTTTCCTTTCATATCACTTGATATGTTCCCTAACCTTCTTTTTTGGGGTCCCAATGCATAAATAATGCCCATTTCAATACATAGTACATCCTTATTATTACAATACATTAGAATTGCTCCCACCTTGTATATTGCATCTAACCAATGCTAAGAGGGGTTGGGTGGATGGATGCTTGTTTATCCCTTTATAAATCCACATCAACATTGTCAGTTAATTGAGCAGTAATTCCCCACTAAACCAATTTTTTAGGCATAAGTCAGAGTAAGTACAAAGGGTGTGCCTTGGTACCTAGTATTTTGATTATTGTGTACTCAAGATAAAACCAATAGTCACCCAATTTTTGAATAATCTTATTTATAAGATTTGACAGTCTGGGCATGTTATTCTCATATATGGCTTGGTACACCATAGGGTAAAATTTCTATGTTAAAATTTTCATTTTATTTATGAACCTATGCACATGGAGGACATTGAATTAATCATAAATATTTTTCTTTGGATATTATATAAATGTTTATTATGGTTCTTCATATATTCGGTGCATAGTTTTAGTCATAACATATACCACATAGGACATCATATAGAAGTTACCATCTAGTAAGCTTCCTAGATTTTTGATTCATATAATCAAATTTGAGATAATTATCTTGCCCAAGTCTATGAATTTATTGGAGGTCAAGATAATATATATAAATGGAATTCATATCTCATTACATAATTAATGGTTGAGAAACCATATATTATGTTTAGTAGGGACATGGAAATTCTTACCCCTGGTTTGATGACAACAATGGGGATAGCAAAAGAAGGGCCCTAAATCATAAATATGTTTGGGTTGTCAGCCCATTCTTTCAATTTGTTATGGATGTTGTTGGCAAAGAAACATAAATCAACCATGTCCTACCTATAGGTCATTTCTTACAGAGAGAGTCTGTAGTATATCTCTAAATAATTTCCACTTATGTATATTGTATTTTTATAAGTTTACAATGTAATATTTTCTTATAAATTTTTTACTTTCACAAATAAATCAAATAATAGGTCAATGCAGGGCATTACCTCTGGTTTGGCTACAATGGTATGTAGACTAATTGATTTTATTGGCATCAAGTCATCCTTATACCTCTATGTGAAAATTCAAAGTTG
The DNA here is from genome assembly GCA_037957365.1 of Torreya grandis. NCBI lineage: Eukaryota > Viridiplantae > Streptophyta > Pinopsida > Cupressales > Taxaceae > Torreya > Torreya grandis. The sequence goes on along the minus strand of JARHVA010000158.1, from coordinate 5,525,346 downwards.
GTCCTTAGCATTGTATGTCTCAACTACATTGACTTCATAAATAGTAGACTAATGTTTGAAATCATGGTTAAAATCTATTGAAATAAACATTGTATTAGTGTACTATGCTATTCTTACAATTGAGTATGTGCGAGTTATAATGCATTATGAGGAGGTCATTGAAAATTTGCATAAACAATGTCTATTCTGTGAAGATCTTGAAATTTATTGGTCACAATAGAGATTTTAATTTGTAATGCACACTTCATAGCTATAAGGCAATATGATTAGACTAGATACATCAAATCAAAATTATATTACTTTTGTATGTGTTGTCCTTGAGAATTGAATGCATTAATTCACCAATTCATGTGAATTAATGGAAATAATGACTTTTGATTCATTCCCTACATATTCTTTTCATTTTAATTTTATAACACTAGTTTCCATGGATTTTATTGCCTTGTGGCTTCTTCTACCATCTCTCAGGTGCATAGTTAGCATAATGTGATAGATGTCCTTTTTATACATTTTCAATATTGGCATTTGTGTCTTTATTATCTATTTTTAGTTGAGAGACACATGTATAAATATTGCTACTATGCTTATAACTAAGTTATGGATTATTTTAATTTGTTCCTTTGGCCATGGGCTAGTGGGATGATGACACATGGATGAATATTGTTGATTTGATTACCCAGTATAATTTTTACAAAGAACTCTATTGATGTCACTTCTAACTGAATGGGATGATGCCACATGGAGATTCTCAATTCTCTAATTACCTAAGATAATTCATACAAGTAAAAATTTTAACATCACCTCTATGTGAGAATGATGATGCCACATGGACATCTTTCTCTACTCTACTTTCCTAGGACAATCCATACAAAGAACTCTACTGATGTCACCTTTGAGTAAGTAGGATGATGCCACATGGATGGATATCACTACTTAGATTATCTAGGATAATCTATAAAAATAAATCTACTGACATCACCTCTGGGTGAGCGATATGATGCCATATGAGTGGATCTCACTACTCTATTTTTTTTGGGATAATCCATATAGGGAATGCTATTGGCATCACCTCTGGGTAAGTGAGATGATGCAATGTGAATGGATCTCACTAATATGCTTTCTAGGGATAGTTAATATAATGAACTTTGAAGATGTCACTTATGGGTTAGTGGGATAATGACACTAGATAATAACTCATATTCTTCACTTAGACTCCAATTTAGTGTAATGAAGTCATGTCAAAAAACTATATGAGCTCTGAGATGTCCCAAAAGCTAATTAATCATAGAATAACATGTTTAAGATCAAAAATAGGAAAAAAAACCAACTAAAAAAAACATGTCGGCCTAGTTATCCATTTAATTGTAAATCAAACATGTACACAAATACTAAATTAAAGGAAAATCAAAAGTGAAAAATGAATTGTATAGTATATATTATACATAACTTTGATTCTTCTATAAATTTGGAATATATTGAAAAAATTGAAATGACTTTAATTTTATGATTTTTGAATTCCACGTCATAGACTTCTAGTTCACTAGACTTTGAATTAGGATATTCAATTAATAATGGGTCTTTATTTGGATTTAAAAATGGTGTGTGTGTGTGTGTGTGTGTGTGTGTGTGTGTGTGTGTGTGTGTGTGTGTGTGTGTGTGTGTGTGTGTGTGTGTGTGTGTGTGTGTGTGTGTGTGTGTGTGTGTGTGTGTGTGTGTGTGTGTTAGGGAACAACACATACCTTTAATATTATCTTATTGCATTTCTCTATGTTCTTTGTATGTTTGGCCTATAAAGTAACCATGGCTAAGTAGAGTATATATAAGAGGTAGTGATTAGTATTTATCGTTATATTGATAATTATTCTCTTATTTCATTATTGTGGAGGTTGCCCCTTTGAAGTGAATCAAACATAATTATCAATTATTCTTCTCTTTTGTTAATTATTATTGTATATATGATTATCCTACTCTTATTTCTATGAAATTATTTATTTATTTCAAAACATCTAAGTAAATTCATTACATGTGGTAGCATAGAATCAATTTGGGTTAGTTTTTATGGCATTATTTTTATAGATATAGTGTTATGGTAATCTAAAGAGTTAGATTTAAAAAACATAAATTACGATCTAGGAAGAATGTTTTTTGCCACTACAGTATTGTTCAAAGTATTTATTTATAAATTAAAATAATTATAGAATTTATTTCCACACCCTTATTTGAATTAAGAGTCATTGGATTCATCTTAGTGAGATGATTACAATGGTAAAATCTATTGATACACTTTTTTGGGATTAAAAGCCTCCATCCTAAGGTTTTTGAATGGTTGGTCTTGACACTCAAAGATGCGAGAAAGGTCAAGAGACTCCAAAAAATCCTCATAAGGACAACATAGAGTATATAAATTTAGATTCATTAGTTTTTGAGATAGTTTTAAAAACTCAATCAAATGTACAATCATGATGCAGAATGATGACCTTGAGGTAGTAAAAGGGAAAATAAATTATATGAAGGATTAATTTTAAATTATGATTACTCATTTGACCTTTATTATGGATAATTTTTCACAAAATAATCCTTAATGACTCTAATCGAGTTCACCCACTCAAAAAAATCATAACTCTAATACTAGTTATAAACATATGTGTCAAAAGTAGAAGTGTGTAATTTTCATGTTAAGGACCCACTTACTTGGATCAATCGAATATAAAAATTAGTTCATCTACATTAGACCCCATGTGTGAAAAATATGATCACATCATCTCTCTATATATGACTTAAGTAGTTCATTTAGTATAAGTGGTTATGTGCTCAAAAGAAAAATAAGGGCACTCTTATTGCCTAGTTGGTGTTTATTGAGGAGATAAAAATATACTATCATAAGAAAATATTAGAAAACTAATTCAGTCAGTTAACAAAGATGTGACACATGTGTATTGTTAAGGATTATATTCAACAATTCCAAAATCTATCCTTACACATGGATGACATCAATGAGAATAACTTGACTAACCTATTTTTTCTGGGGATAAAGGATATCATACAACTCGAGGTTCATATGTTTAATCCATAATTTTTTTCTAATGCCATTCCATTCATGTGATAGGTAAATGAAAAACATTTAGTCAAAATAAGGACTTTTACTCATGGATACGAACACAATTTCATAAATTGTCATTTCTACAACCTATAAGATTGACCCCTCATAAAATTAGAGAGAAAAGTGTCAAAGGGTTATGTTTTTTTATGTGATTTGAATTTAATAAAAGGACATAAATCTGTCAAAAATATTTTTTTATATATTGAAGGTTCTAGTGAATATGAATATGATGATGAGGCCTTAGGTTAGGGTATGGAAGATCCAAATGAGTAATATGAAGATTATCACCCTAATATCTCATGTCATGCCCTTTTAGGTATAATTACTCCTAAAAATATTAATGTGGTGGGATTACTCGAAAAACATAAAGTGATAGTGTTGATTAACTTAGGAAGTATACATAATTTCATCAACAATAATTTGGCTACTCATTTGAATAATTTTATTTATATACCTCCATAATTTTAAGTCATGATTACAAATGGTGGCATAGTTAATTGTGCTAGAAAATGCCATAGTATGAGATTTTCATGGAAGGTTGTCTGCTTAATTATCTATGTTTTTTAATCCCATCAGTGGGTATAACATTATTTTGGGAGTATAATGGATCATGAATTTGGTAAAAATAAAAATGAATTTGTAAAAACTATTCAGAACTTTCATTCCTAAGGTAGGATGTGTGAACTATAGGGAATATAAGTAAAATATTCCCAATTGGTTCATTCAAATTAGACGATGAATATTCTTTAAAAATTGTTAAAGGATTTTTAGTAAGATTATTTTATGTATAATGTTATCTAACAATCGTGTCTACACATTTGGATTTATAAATTATTCTTGATGACCATACAACTTGTTTTTGATGCAAAATCAAAAGGCTTAACACTAATCAGAGAACATGATCATGCCATAAGACTTATTCCAGGTACCACACTACCTAAAATAAGACCATACATATATCCATAGGTTCATAAAAATTTAATTTAAAATATGTTATATGAGATGTTGGATGTAGGGATTATCTCACATAGCCAAAGTGAATATTTTTACCCAATGGTCATTGTGTAGAATAAGGATTACACTTGGGGGATGTACCCTGACTATAGATACCTCAATAAGCACACAATCAAAGATAAGTTCCCTACTATGGTAATTGATCTTTTTTATATGAATTACATGGTGCTATTTTTTTTACCAAACTAGATCTTCATTCTAGGTATCATCAAATTCAGCTCAAATATGAGGATATCCATAAAACATATTCAAAAAATAATGAATGACATGAGTTTATGGCCATGCCTTTTGGTCTAAAAAATACACCATATACATTTTAGAGTTTGATGAATACTATTAATAGGATTTTTTAAGGAAGTTTGTGTTATTATTTTTTGATGACATACTAATCTACATCAACACTTCGGTAGAACATTTAAAGCATGTGAAATAGGTATCATTATTTATATAATAGAAATAACATCATGTAAAACCTTCCAAATGTGATTTTTGTGTCCATGAGGTGGATTAATTAGTTCATATTATTTCACATGAAGGATTCAAAATCAATCATAAGAATATCAAAACTATAATGGAGTGACAAGTGCTAAAGACCCTAAAAAACCTTTGTGTATTGTTGGGGACAACAAGGTAACATCATATATTTATAAAAAATTATGTTAGAATAAAAATTCCACTCACAAAATTATTGAAAAAATATTCCTTCCATTGGACCAAACTAACTACTAGGTCATTTTAGAAGCTAAAACAGGTTATGTGCATCACTCCAATTTTAACAACCCTTGATTTTTCCATAATGGTTATTATTTAATGTGATGCATTAGGATATTTCATGGTATAATTAATCATGTAAGAAGTAAGACCCATTTAATTTTATATTCCTCAACTCAAGGGAAAAAACAATATCTAGCCAATTTATGAGAAAGAAATGATGGATATTCTTCATGCAGTTAAGCAATGGTGACCTTATTTAATGGGTACACACTTTTAGGTAAAGACTGATCATGATAGTCTAAAACAATTTTTGGAAAAAATATGGTCATAAAAAGAGAAAAAAATGGGTGATTAAAATGTTTGGATATGACTTTGAAATAGTATGCAAGAAAGGAAACAATAATGTGGTAGTAGGTGCACTTTTCAGGAGGGATGTATCAGTTGAGGCATTTTTATTTGAAATTACCATTTGACATGTAGGTTGGTTACAAAATTTAATGTATTTTGAGGTCAAAATACCCCCATTTCTAAAAAATGGGGACCCTTGTGATAAATTATGTAGATTTGTACCTTAAAATTGAAAATTCACTTGATTAGCATATCATTAACATGTTTGCACATTATTTATATTTAGAGATCATCCATACCTTGACTTGGTTGGATTATTTTTTCATGGCTCTTGTTTCACCTTGTCTAAGTTTTCTAATGTTTTCTTTCCATGTTTCAAGTTATAGGTGTAATGGAACCCTCCTTGAATGAACCATGCCTAGATTTTATAGTTTAATCCAAACTTTGGATTTTACTATCCTTTGGTCTATAAAAATTCAAATTAAATCCATATTCAAATATTATTGTAACCCTCATTTAATAAACCTTAACACATGTTATTTTGGACCAAATTCAAAATTGGTAGGAACAATTCTTGCAGGAACACCTTAAAAATGCCTTATCTTATTTTTAGGAATTCTTCTTGTCTTATTTTTTATTTTATTAGTCAAAGATGGAGGGTGAGGTTACGTCTCAAAAGAGGTGAGATCACCTCACAAAAACACTTCATTTTTTATGTGATGTGTATATAGGACATATTTTTGGCAGATTTCTACGTCCTAATTTTTAGAGTGTTTTTATATTTTTTGTGTCATTTGTACTCATGGATGTATTTTCAATAGTAACCAATGTCCTTCATTGGATTTTTTCACCATTGGTATTTTTTCATGACTGAGTATGGATTATTATATGTTTGAACCACTCAACACCTTAAACTACACCACATGGAAAACAAAAATGTGGATGCACTTGCAAATAAAGGGATTATGGAGAGTTATTGGTGATTTTCCCATTTTTACAAATGAGGATGATATTGTATGACATGCATCCTTGTAAAAGGAGGTACTTTTGTTTATGCAATTTCATATTTTTGAGAGTTTAAAGTTTCACATTGTACATGCCACATCACCCAAAGAAGCATGGGACATTATTTCTATATTGTTCGATGAGGTCACATCACCTCCACATGTCCCTCCTTCTCCTTCCTCTCAGAGTGAGGATTTTTTTGTTGGTGACATATTTTCTCCACCATCTTCTCCCATTTATGCAGGTGTGATTATTGATGGTGATTTGCATGAGGAATCTTTGGCATCTTCATCTTCTCTTATTAGTTCTTGTTCCCTTTCTATTGTTAGTGAGGACATATAGTTTGAGGATGAGACACTTATTACTGGTGGTCATTTAGATGAGGTACCTTCACCTCCTCCACATACTAATACACATTTTTACATAGTGGTTGTTGCTCCTATTTTTGACTTTGGTATGACTCTTGATAGTTCCCTACCAAGTCCTATGCAACCCATTGATTCTATGGCCTCTTTCCTAGCACTTCAAGAAGCAAATAGGAAAATTTTGATGTAGAATTCTATTTTACACTCCCTTATTCATGGAATGATGCCCTAATATGTTCTCTATAGAAGAAACTAGTTGGTATGCCATCATGTTGTGTTAATGAATTTGGTACACATCAACTTGATGTACTTTTACAGTAGAATTTACTAGATTCTAAGTAACCCATTATTCCTATTGTTTCTCTTATTGTAGATGATACTTATGTGCCTACTATATTTTCACACTCTACACATCCCACTCTAGTTTCATCTACATATATGCATGTTTTTTTTTAGAATCATACCACTAGCTTTGGCTCTGACATGCTTCATTTCATGGGTCACACTACAAGAATTTTAGGTATTGGGAAGAATGTATAGGGCATTGCTCTCCCTATTCAGCCTATTATGTGGATTTTTCAACATGGCCTTGGTTATGATGTAGTTACTTCATATTCATTGGGATCTATTGATAGAGATCCATATTTTGTTCACTCCACTCTTTGTGAGGACTATGAGTTACATATGGGCTCTTTTACACCTTTACTCAGACTTGAGAAACTTGAGATTTTAATAGTCAAACATGATCTACCTGACACTCCTTTGTATGTTTCTACACATCCTTATATCATGGGTTTTACACCCACACATATGTAGGCATCTACCATTAGTGTTCATTTGGGGTGCATTTTTTTTTATCATTCTTGGCATCTTAAGAAGCATTCTTGGTGAGGATACTACAGACATCATTCCTCCACTATTTAGCTTCTTTGATCACGCATTACTCCTTTTGCCTATTGATGGTCCTTTTATTTGAGATCCTTGATTAGGTAACTATGTTATTTTAGACCATACATCTCTCATTACATAGATGATGTATTCCATAAATTGATTACATTGTGGAGTTTCTTGCATGACTTGGTGATATTATTGTAAGATAGGTTTGTTTTTCATTTTTAGTCACACAGATTCATGGAGATTTTTTCTTCATGTGTATGCTCCATGATTGATCACCTTCTTCTCCAGTTGTATGACTATCCCATCATCATTAGGGACATCATTATTGAGAGATTTTATAGCTATATCTGATTGTTGACAGTTTCCTTCAGATGTTTTGGTGGAGCTTGTTCTCCTTCTGGAGCATAGCTAATTTGGTGTAGCCTAGTGTTAACATTTTAGTGTTTGCATGGTGGGATTTTCCCACTCATTTAGATGGATTTTTTGAGTCACTACACCCATTTCAACATTATGGGGGGTGTGTGCACATACTACTTCATGTCTTGTGCTCATTTATAGTATACCACATTTTCTTTTAGAGTTAGTTGATTGAGTGCATTTATATTTGATGGCCTTCATTCCATCCATTGCACCTCTTCAGATTTATGTTTGAGTATTGATCCATTTTATTTTTTTGGGCACCTTGTAGAATATGTTTTTTATATTTCTTGACTTTAGCTATTGTTACTAGTTTTTGGGTACCTTATGGTGATATGTTTCATCCTTGGTAACTCTTTTTCCTAGTGTTTTTTTGATATTATTATTTTTTTATAGAGTTAGCCTTGTATAGAGTACCAACTCATATTTAACTTAATGATTACATTGATTCATCATCCATGTAGTCTGATAAAATGGATTGGTTACCATAAGGACACTTTGTATTTCACTATGATTTGTACATGGGTACCTCATTAGGCCTAATTGTCAAGACCCATCAATCTCTTTGATTTATCTTTTCTTAATCCCTATTTTGTATGTAAGGGATGGTGTTGAAGTGAGTGTTCATAATTTCTCATGTGTTATGCTTTATTAGGAGTTGGTTAATTAATTTTTATGTTTCAAATATTTGTACACCTATTTTATGCATGTAAACATTCCATGATTATTAAAATTAGTTTCACATAATAAATTATATGTTGTGTGAAACAAAATATTATGCCTATTTAATAGGCACTTATATTGCTTAGCCTACACAGGTGGAGAGAGAGAACTACACAAATTATTGTATTATTGATTTGGAGGCAATAATGAGAGATAGAGATTATTGTGCATGATTATTATGTAAACTTATTTATGTGCATAATGTCTAAGATATCATTTCTATGATAATGATTTGCATGAGAGATCCTATGGTTTCATTAATGCATTGTAAATTTTGATAATTTTTAAAGTTGATATTAATTTATTATAAGGCATAAGAATTAGCATCTTTGGGAACCTATCAAATACTACATAAATACAATCATCACCATGATTGGTAGGAGGGTATCTTTGAAAAAAATACATGCAAATATATTCCCATGGTCTCATTAGAATCTATAGAGGTGTTGATCATATTATAAATCACACATGTGATACAAGAATCAATATATTTGGATATAGTAGACTTGAGGCATGGCTATAATACATACTTATACAACACTAAAAGAGTCTTTTAAACTCCAAATTATATTACATCCATTCTAAAATGAGCCTACCATATTAGTTTTTATCTCTCTACTTCATGTAGAACACACAAGTTCATTAGATGATATATAATTCCATTATGATGTAATTACCTAAAAGTGGTATTTAGATGTTAAGAGTGTTTTTTGAGATATCTTATTCCTAGATTAGACCTAAACCTATCTTAGATCCTTTATTACACTTTTCCATCCATTGTGTAGACTATAGACATCTTCAGTCATCTTAGACACAGTCCTAGAACTACATTCCTAGATCTCAACCCATTATGCCCAATAGCCTGCCATCTAGATACTAGCACCACATTAAGGACACTAAAGCCACATGGTACTAGTGTCCCCAACTTGGTACTAGTGTCCCTTGACCTAAACTCTCAAAAATATATATTTTCAAATGTATTCCCCTCAATAAATTTAGTTTAAGCACATTTTATTATACACAAAATCTATAGTTCACCATAAGTACAAGACTATTTGACCTCTATCCACTAGGTGGAAAATAGATGCAAAACATCTGTCCAAATAAAAAACAAGTTGAAAAAAATCAAGGTTATTAATACCTATTCTACCTTACTTATTCATACTGCTATCTAAAATAAACCTAAGCATGGATTTCAAATATTTTTAGTCCCAAGAACACTCAAGGCATTCAAGACCAGTATAATTCTAACATTCACTTGCACTTGCACCAAGCACTATGTGGGAGATCTACATCAGGCTAGATTCCTCCCCAGGGTATTAATATGTAGGCAAATATCTTCATAGTGGAGCGTTGAAGATGTCAAGTCTATCTTACTAATGGACACAAATTTTTAGCCCATGCTATACTTACAAGGAGGATTAGGGTTTGTACACTAAATCAAATACTCCAAGCACAATATAGAGTTCCATATTTCATGAATGTAATAAAAAAACACTAAAACATAGGTGTAGGTGCCCCATAAAATAGGAACAAATCTACAAAGAGGACACTAGAGTTACATGACACTATTGTCTAGGTGGGGCACTACTTTATATTGAATAATTAGACCTAAGGGTCCTATTGATGACACTCAGACCTATTCATAACCTAATTTTTTGAACACATATATTTTATGATAGTTTTTTTCTATATAAGTCTCTATTTTCACATATTTATTACTATTTTTAGAAGGTTAAAGTAAGTCAAAATATTTAACAAATAAGTGTTTATTTATTGCATATTATTTGACTAATTTAGATAACTCGACCCTTTAATCGAACTTAAGATTTACATAGCTAAAACCCTAAAATGTTAAATCATTTGTTGAACCTGACTTACTTTGAATATTAATTCAAACTCTAGTTTGCATTCTCCAAAATTTTGTGTAATAAATTAGTGTTATAAACTTCTATTTTTATTCTTTTTTGGCATATACTATCTCATTAAATCAATTTAATATTACGGTTTAAATTTATTTAAATATAATTTAATTTTTTTTGCAAAAAAACCCTTAATCAAAAAACCCTAACCTAGATAACCATAGGTTTGCATTTTTAGAATTTATTTTTTAGATCCATATATGTTCTAATTTTTATTTCATACAATCATGATCATAATAATAGAAGAATAAATTAATCACTTTTTGTCACAAAGTTTAATACTTTTATTTGCATGCTTATTCCCTTTAATTCATAATGAACTCAAAAAAGACATAAACACACGTATAGATTTTACTATATATCAATTACAATATATGTCATATCTCATAGCATGTTATATTTCTCATATTTTTAATTCCACTAACAAGAAAACCCATACACATATATATGATGTAACACATAAGCTAACAACTATGTTTCAAGTTTCAATGTCATATCTTATCCATAGGAAAGAGTCTCCTCCTCATCTCCATGAGGGTGATAGATACTTTACCTCTAACTAGGTCCATTCTATCATCCCTCCAGGAGATGAAGTATCTTATACCAATCTCACTAATACCCATACTCAACCTAATCACACCTCTTCCCTATAGGGTGTGTGCTTACATGTTCAATAAAATATAGTTAGGGTTTACATTTTTGAGACTCTATGTGATCAAATTATCAATGTGATCAAGATAATTTTAGGTTTACAAAATCAGAATAAACTATTTCTTGACAATATTACCATATTGGAAAAAAATTTACAAGACAAAGGCCTCTTGGGCACAATAGTGTCAATCACATATATGCATCTTCACCTAGTCAATTTATGGCAAACAATATTGCATATCCAAATCATAAATCACAAGAAAGTACACTAAAACTAGTGATTTGAAAAGAATTCAAATATCAAATAAGATTTCAACTGCGGTACTAAGGGAAATTATTAAAGCTAACTTGATCAACCTACCCCCTCTACACCCAATGAGATGATCTAAATATTTTTGTGCATATCATAGAATGCATGGGCACCACATCGATTCATGTTTAGTATTGAAAAGGAAAATACAATAGCTAATGGATACAGATGACTCACATAGTAACACACAATCCACACAACATACAATAACACATCTATCAATTCAAAAAGGGTCAAATTTAGAAACAGTAAAAAAAATTGTTATGAAAGCATAACTCCTAACAATAAAAGGTTAACAAAATACAATCAGATCAAGAAATAGTATAATAAGCACAAATGAATCAATAAAATCTACCTCTCCAAAATAAGTCTCAACATTCAGTATGGTATAATATTAGTCATAAATATCTATAAAAGTTTGATTATCATGGTCAAGGTTTGGTAAAATAGGCCCAAGGCATACAAATGCATTTTTGAGTGGCTTGCTTAGCTTGTGCTTCAAAGAGTCTTTGGCAATGGAGATTTTTTATATCCTTCTCTCCTTGGCACCTTGTTTTGTGTTATGGCTTAGCTCAAGATTTTGTTATTATAACCTTACATGCTAGACATATTTGCATTATAACACTAACCCTCTCAAAGCTCTGAAGTCATTTGTGAATGATAATTTTGCACCAATATAGCTTAAAATTCAATAGGCAAGGAATTGTATTTATAAGCTTAGGAACTAACATTAACCCAAGGTGAGTCAAGGTGGAGTTTAAACATGGAATGGGTTCAAACCTAACATAGTTGAGTCAAATATAACCTTAGTAGATTTAATAATTGTCAAATAATTAATGATTTTCAATGAATAGGCATGGGTCTCGAAAATGAGATATTTTGAGATATTTTTTGAAAGGCTTGACAACTCATAAAGGTAAATCATGAAAAGCTAGGAAATTTTATATTTTTGAATTTGCATTTTATATTTTTTCATTAATTGCACATGGATAATTAAACTAGAAATTTAATTTAGTTTATATTGTTAATTAATTTTAATTAACCATTTAACTCTTTGAATATTTTTTTTGTTTATGTGCCTCACTTAATAGGTCCATAGGCTAAATAGACTATTATGATGCCCCGAGATGACTAGGGATGAATCCATGAGAGGTTATTGTTTCATATGATAGGATACCCCAATTAGGGATATATTAACATGATTATGAGATTTTAAAAATGATGCACAAGCAAATTTGGGATGTTTAGTTATTCTTAGGCTTAATTTTCAATGGTTGGTAGAAATCAATCTAAAGTTTAGTTGGAGACTAGTTGTGACCAGTTTTAGGTGTCTATAGTTTTTTCCTATTTGGGAAGCTATTGAATTCTATAAGCACATTAGTGACTTCTCAAATAATGAAATAGGCTGAAAATAAAATGATTATTGAATAAAAATCTCTGAATAATGTTTGGAAAACCTATAATGATGCACCCTCAAGGGAGTGGATGACACATACATTTGATAGACAGTCCCTCAAAAAGAAGCAAGAAGATAAATGAAATTAACCCATGGGTGAGATTAATCCAAATAAAAAAATACTTGCATGCATTGATTTAAAAATTAATGATTTGCCTAAAGGTGGTTATAATCAGTAACAAAGGTTGAGACACTAATTTGCCCAAATATGGTTATAATCAGTGGCACAAGCATATGCCCTAGTTAGGTTGATGAATTAAAATGATGATTTTCCCACATGTGTTTATAATCATTAAAATGACTTAGAAAGAATAAATATTTTTTATTTTGCCCCAATAGGGAAGATTATTAATCATAACTCAAGGATATAACATGTCATGTAGATTAAAGATGAGTGGGTGCAAACATAGATGCAATGGTCTAATGATTAAAGAAGCCACAAACAACCAGGCATATGAAGATGTGCAAAGTGATGAAAGAGATGAAGATAAAAATAAAAATTAATTAATGTGAATGATTTGATTATACCTACTAATGCAAATATTCTCATCCTTATGAGCATTGATACAACTAACATGGCCAATGTGTTGATTTGATCAAGGAGGGTGGGAGGATTTTCCAAGGTTACCAAGGAGAAACTTCTGTAGCTCCATTTCTTATAAGACTTCCTAAGCTAATTTTTTATATAGCATGTGATGGTATGCTTCATGATATGAAACACCATGATAAATTTAGTCAAAATATGCATAAGGATAGACTCCTAATCTAATAAATAATTAAAAATAATGAACGAATGATAAAAACCATGATGATAATGTTGAGATATGAATATGGATGGAATTAAGAATAATGTGCAATGAATCACCCAATGAACACATATAGACTGAGTAAAGACATAATACTAAAATCAAACAAATAGGCAAGTAAACAAATAAACAACTAAGAAAATAAACACATAAAAAGCTTGAAAGTAAAAGTTAAAGAAAACATCCTAATAATGGATTTTCCCTAGTAGTATGGATCGAAGATGACTGACTAGGCTCAAATAAAACAAATATTTTTGAATTTTGAAATTTTTGGACATTTTTTGAATTTTTGAGGTATATTAACTCGTTAGATATTGATAAGATACCACTCACAAAATATCAAGAGCATTAGATGAGGTTACTTGCAAAATAATAAGAGTGCATGGAAAAGGGGGACTAAACTAACTACAACATGAATCGAGCATGACTTGCATAGTCGCATTAGGACCTTAAGTCACAATAGTTATGTCAACATAAAAGGTAGTGAGAACCAACCATGTCAGAATAATTTATACTAATTAAGAACAAAAATAAGGCAAATAAAAATAGTAATGATAAGGTGATGCAACAGTGCATGATAAAAGGTGTTTTTATTAATTTACCCATAGGTAGTTGTAATTAGGAAATAATGACATATGTTAGTGATACTAATTTTTTCATAGGTGGTTATAATTAGTAACACAAGGTGGACTACTAATTTTCCCATAGGTGGGTATAATAAATAACACTAATCAAATGTGAATGAAAGATAACTTCCCAATTTTATCGTCACACTACTTTCAAGATTGTCATTAAAACATAAAATTATAAAAAAGTTGAAAATGGATCAGAATCCCCTTATAGAAGGTGTGGGAAAAACCAAGGGACCAAGATCAAAAGGGGTTGGGTAGGATAGCATAAAAAACTTTGGTCTAATAGAGACGACATGGTAAAATAGTATGAGGTATGGCATTTTTTAGGATGATAATGGTATGAATATTAGATAAAATGGTAGGATGGTTACCCCCAAGTGGTAAGATAAGGTAAATGGTAGGGTGTGAAATAATGGCAAGAGGAATGGTAAAATGAAAATAGAAAGATAAACGATTTTGGCCAAGGTAAATGGTTTTTTCCAGGTAAATGACAAAAGGCAAAGGTATTATTTTTTACCAAGGTGAATGATTATATTATTCATAATGATGTGGAGATGCACATCATGATTAACATATGACAACCAAAATAATAAATCATGTAAATTACTATCCCACACCTCTTTTGAATAGTTGATCTATCAAGAACTTGTTATAGATTTAGATGCCAAGAATGTTGTTATGATCTTCATTGGTCATTGATTTTGATTCCTTCAAACATTGAGACAAGACATCTTTGTAGATTATGCAAAGGAAAGTGTAGCTAGCGATGGTAAATATGGATAAATAGTGGATGATAGGTTTGTTTTGTTCATGTAAAGGTGGACGATAATGGAATGTGTAAAGGTTAGGTAAAAAATTAAGATCAGTATTTTCAAGCACACACAATATTGTTGATTCCAAATTCAACATAAATTTGGATGTGGAGGGGATGAAGACTTCTAAATATGCTCTCATTTGGGATCGAGAGTAGCTACAATCTGATTATACTATGGATTGGAATCCATATTGATTTCATCTTTGATAATATATTCATCAAGCAGTGAAGAACTTCTGTGCTCAACTATTGGTGCCTCAATGAAGTTTTCACCAATGAAGTTATATTTATTATCCCATAGCACCTTCAAGAAGGTTTCACTAAATAACATTGATTTTTGACTTTGATTATCTTCTAGCACCTCCAAAAAGGTTTCATTAGAAGATGTTGGGTTTGGAATTTGATTGTCTCCTAATGCCTCTAAAAAGATTTCACTAGGAGATTATTCTTCTTTTGTATGAATTTAGTCTTGGCCCCCCTAATATTCTAAAATTGATATGTCTCCAAGGATACAATTCAATAAGATGTGATTCTATTAGTCCTAATAAACACTTGTGGGAGGTGGAAGGTCAATATAATGGTTGGGTTGGTTTGTGGTAATGGCATGTGGAATGGTAATGGAATGGGGAGAGGTAGCACAAGACTCATATAAGATACTAGGATAAATTATTTCAAAGTTGAACTAATCATCTTCAAAAACTATGGAAGGATCAAAAATGTATTCAAATTGATCTATGAGGCATGCATAACCAATGTTATAACAACTATGAGCATATTCTAATTCTGAAGTTGATTCCAACTAAAGGGATTCTAAATCTAATGTTGAGAATAATGTTGATTCTACTTATGATTTTAAATTTGATGTTGGTTCAAGAACAAAACCTAACTTTGATGTTGATTCCTCATCTAGTGTGGATGCTGATATAATGATGTCTTGTTTAATGTGTGTTATTGGACAAATAACAAACTATGATGGCATAAAGGGTTCTATAGAGACTATTTTGTCAAAGTAAGACTCCTTAACAATGGGATAGAGGTCAAGAGATAATTCCTTAGAGAATAATTCATTAAATGGAGGATCTTTAAAAATAGGACAATGGTCAAGATAATGATTTACCCAAAGGTGGTTATAATCATCAAGAAGTGACTCAGTAGGGACTGGCTTATCAGAGTGAAAATTCTCAACAAAATGGGATTAAGAGATGATTCATCATAGGTTGACTCACACAAATATGTGTTTTAACAAAAACCTTGTGGATTAGTTGGTTCTCTTGTCCTTGGTTTACAATCAGTTTTAAAATACTAGTTTTGAATACATCTTGGTCTTAGTATGATTGGCTTAGTTGGAAAGGTACTGATTGTCTTGGTTTTCGATAGATAATTAGTATGGATTTTATAAAGTGGGGAAAAATTTGAAATATATAAATAATGGCTGGTAGTTGGATAATGGTAGGCTTAACAAGGGCTGGTTTATGTCTTAGAATAGTAACCGTGGCCCATCAAGTTGTGATTTGATAACCTTATTGGGATAACAAGTTACTATATGTGGATTGTACTAGAATGGTAATGGTAGGGCATTGCAAAGATTATTAGATCATATAATCTAAAGGATTACGTATTGGAATATAAATGGTAGGGAATTGTGGAGCTTGGTTTCTCTCACAAGCCAAAAGACGAAGTCTTGAAATAGAACTAGTAGGACATTATGGATCTTGGTTGATCTCACAAGCCAAAGGATGAGGTCCTGGTATTGAAATGGTATTCCTTGGACACTATTGGAGAATTTTAACTCATTAAGTCTTAAAGAGGGTTAATTATATAGGTGGATGATCAAATTCCATGATCAAGATCATACATCAACTAGCCAAAAGAGGGTACCATTGAAGATTGCACTTGAGGATCTTGGCTTTGTTCCCTAAATTAAGGATTGTAAGGAGGATAAGAATCTATCTCAAAAACCACCTCTTCACCATAAGGGTCTCTAACAAAGTCAATTTACATGACTATTCTATCATAACTTGGATTGTACCTATTTCCACCATAAGTGTAACGAGACATATCCACATCAATGATGAAAGCTCTAAAAAAGGCCTAGAGTTCTATAAAATCTAAAAAATAATGTCCAAAAGATAAATGGTTCATACTTGGTCTAACTTGCTATAGGGGTGAAGTTATATCTCCAAAAAGGTCAATGCTAAAAATTATATAAAACAATCTAACATCAAATGTCTAACATTAAATGTTTCACACAAAAGGTCAAGCATCTAAATAAAAATCAGCATGCCAAAATCTATGTACAAAATATTCCAAATAAGTCTAATATAAATAATCAAAAGTTGTTAGGTCTTTTATCCAAATTCAACATCAGAATATAATCTCAAAATAGGCATGTGCTAAGACTTTTGGCAAAACAAGCACAAAATTTAGAATTTAAACAAAAGGGTATTATTTAATCTAAAAAAACTAAAATACTTTGGCATAGACTAGGAATTCAACTTTAGACATGAACTTGGTCAATTGGTATAAGGTATGAAACAAAAGTCATATGGAAGATAGGATGTTTCTCCCAAATAAAGTCATAAACAATAGTCTTCAATTTGGGTAAATAATTAACCCAAGTTACACAACCTAAAAGAGAAAGATCAGTGTTTAGGCCCGTATTACACAAGGAATAAACATAAATCAATCAATTTTTGGATTTGAACTTGTCAAGGTTAATTAAAAACTCAACTTTTAAGAAACTAGGCTTCTTTGATCGAACAATAATATAAAAAAAGGTGATTGACATAACGGTACTAGGTAAAAGATCCCAAAGTCACACATGGCTTGGTTTTGAAATTGGAATTAGGCACAAGGTAAATGAATCTATGAAACAATTTGAGTAGTGTAATGACATTATCACACTTTAAAGATGTAATTGATGGTTTGTTTCATGACTCCAAGGCACAAAAATTGAAATGCATTGGGCAGCGTAATGTTACCCTTTCCAATCAAGTGATACACAAACAAAGATTTAACAAAAAATCTAAGGCAAAGTATGGTGTCAAATGGACAGTGTAATGCCTCCTAAAACAATGGAGTGATGTGTACACAAGACACATTTTTGCATGTTATAAAGAAAAAAATAGATAGTTTAGACTCAAAAACCATGCAATAAAGGATAAAATGAAAAAAACATCTAAGTGTAACATCTTAGATCTTATAACTGACAAGGTTGCATAGTATTTTCAAATTATATCTATATACATACTCTTGAGAGGATTTTCATTGTTAATCCAAAAATAAAAGCACATGAATAAGTAGTTTTTTACACCCCCTTCTCTCAAAATATTGAATGATAACATGAAACTTTGTGTTACTCGCCTTGCATCAAAAATATTTATGTGGAAACTGTAGTTATTTTAAAACTTAAATTTTTGATCGTCTAGATGGTATGAAGTATGATTAAAACTAGAGATGCCTCACATCAATTGAGTTCATATCAATTAAATTAATATGCAAGGGTCTATTCCTTTGTATAGTGATTCCATCTATGCAATTTTTAGTATAATCCCTTAGTTAACTAGACTTGACTTGGATTTTCATTACATTTAGAGAGGTTAGTTGATCAACCCCTATAAATCATAGTATATGTGCCCCTATTTATATACCCCACCATAGAGCAGGGTTGAAAAACTGTTGGGAGATGAAACCCTAAGTCAAATCTTCCCTAAAGAACTTGTGAGGAGGATATAAACTCCCTCTCATAATCCAAGTTGCATAAAATAAATAGCCAAGTGAAAAGACTTTAAAGGTTGTGTTTATATCACCCAAACCATATGGGTTTTGAGGGGAGACTTAACAATGTTTTTTCATGCCTTGGATAAAGGCAAAAATTTCAAGGAAGAAGTGCTTTTAGTCACCCAAGTTCTCTAAAGGGTATGAGGGAGAACATACATGCATCCTTTATTTATGAAAGACACACAAGTATAAAATGATTTAGCATAAAATAAAATGCATCAAGGAAATTGAAATTTAAGTGAATGTTTATTTTATGCACTAAATTGAGATGTTTGTGAAGTTTTTGGATCCTTGGCCTTAATTAAATTTTTTGAAAACTTTCAAAAAATTATCTAAGCATAAACCCTTTAAATTCATTTTAAGCACCAAATGGATATTTTCTGGACTTAAGTATGTTTAAATTTGACACTTTTCCACACTTGACCTATAATTTTTAGAAGGTTTCCTTCTGCTTTGAAGCATAACTTTCAATGTGAAAATAAAGATTGGAAAAATTGCTCTCAAGTTTCTCTATTTTTATTACGTAGATATTAACGTCGATCAACAGTGACTGACATTGATTAGAAGGTAACCTATGTTGATTAGTTTCATAGATAACTAATATCGGTTATAACAAACTAATACCAGTCAACTAGAACTGATATTGGTTACTTGTGAACCCAATGGTAAAACAAAATGATGTAAAAAATGTTTGTTAGCCCAAATGATTATAAAAACTCTAGAAAACCTATAATAAAATGTTGAGGTAGAGAGCATACAAGTTAATAAAACCAATAAAATCAACCTATAACTATCAAGAAAATTCAAAAACCAAGTTTCTCTCTATGTTCCACCTTACACACTGACTAATGCTGGTTAGGATAGGATTGATGTTGGCTAGGGGAAATTGATATCGGTCATTGTGTAAACTGTGTGACTAAAAAAATAGAATGTGATAAAAATAAAGATAAAACTTAAATTTTTAAGATGGTCAAGCATTCATTTGAAAAAATTGAGTTTCACTTTGGTCTCCTTGCTACATGAGATGATTTAGGTCCCACTGAGCATGCCACTTATGATCATAGGAGTCTAAGAACTGAGGTTAGTAACATATTAATTCAATCAATAAAAATTTCAATAAAGATACTAACATTTACAATCCAAGCCTATATCTTAGGGGAGAGCTTAGTAACAAAAGACATGTGAAACCACAACTAAAATTCAAATGAAAATTAATCCTTGACCTTCCTTAAGAGATCCAAATGCATTGTTGAGTGTCTTTCTCGACTTTTGCTTCAAAGAGTCTTTGGTAATGGAGGTTTTGTATCTCCTTCTCTCCTTGGTACCATGGTTTGTGGTGTGGTTTGGCTCAATATTTTGGCATTAAAACCTTAATTGTTAGACATTTTGTATTATAACACTACTCTTCTCAAATCTTTGAAGTCATTTGTGCATGATAACTTTGAATCAAAATAGCTTAAAATTCAATAGGCAAGGCATTTCATTTATAGGCTTAGGAACTAACCTCAACCCAAGGTGAGTCAAGGTGGAGTTTAAACATGGATTTTTTTCAAACCTAACCTAGGTGAGTCAAATATAACCCAAATAGAGTTAATAGTTGTCAAGTAATTATGATTTTAAATGAATAAGCATGGGTATCCAAAATGAGATATTTTTGAAAAGGCTTGACAACTCATAAAGGTAATCATAAAAAGCTAGGATATTTCATATTTTTGAATTTCCTTATTTATTTATTTATTAATTGAATATGGATAATTCAACTAGAAATTTATTTTTGTTTATCTTGTTAATTAATTTTGATTAACCATTTAGCTCTTTCAAGATTTGATTTTTGGTCATGTGCCTCACTTAATAGGTCCATATGCCAAATTGACTATTGTAATGCCATAAGATGATTAGGGATGAATCAATGAGAGCTTATTATTGCATATGATAGGATAACCCAATTAGGGATGTCTCAATGTCATTTTTAATGTACATAGATTATATATAAAAAATACAAAAACAACATAACATGTCAAAACACAAAATCATTTAAATATTACTTAAAAAACACACAAATTATAGATTGCATGCATTGTTATGTTTACATTTATTCTACTTGAAAAATATTACATATGTTATCTATCATATTATAATCAATTTTATCATACATACATAATTCACTTATTTTTTTCAAGTGATTATATATTGCATACAATAATCTAGTCCATTACACTGATCCAAACTTGTTATCATCTACCTATTAGTGGCATATACACTAATCTAGGTTTATTAAATTGATACATCTACCCAATTGAGGCCATCTCATATATAATTAATACTAGGTTTTATATTTACATTCTATACATTCCAATTTATGCATTGATATATCTTGATATTAATAATTACTACTCATTTCTCATATTTGTTGTCAACTCTCACTAGTTAGACTCAATATATGTACATCCTAACATTTACATAGATTTATACTATATAGTTATACATGATTTCATCTTTAACTTTTCTAGTTTAGACTTGATTATGTTTCCTATGCTTATTTTATTTGAAGGCATTTGAATATTCCATTTCTCTTTGGCTCTATACCACTTGTATTCATGTATGCCTTGGACATGTGCCCATTTACCTTGTGTGTGCTTTCTTTTTTGTATATGTAGATATTTGAACATGTCCTTATATGTGGCTCTAAACCAAATTTTTTTTTGTTTATGTATGTAGACATTTGAACATGTCTTTTTATGTCTTCTATTCTCATCTTTAATGACATATCCCCATGCCCCTTATATTATGGTCCCTTGGCCTCCTTTCCATGCCTCATGTGTTTTGTATGTATGCTTTCTTGTAGGCATATTCACCATGACACTTATATTTTCTTGTTACAAAAAAAACATTTTTGATGTCATGAGGGACCTCATACATCTACCTATCCTACTTGGGTGTTATGATGGGCATCATGCCCCATCCCCCTAGGTACCTACTCAAATTTACTGTTATATACATTGATTGCATCTATCTTGATATCTTGTGTAATGATAGACAAAACATACATCTTACACTACATACTTATGTTTATATTCTTTTACATTTTGATTCTATGTTTGTACATTGTATTAGAATATCATGTAGTTATCATATATGATGCATCTAACACATCTTGTAGAGTTATTTTCTTTTGAGGACAATTCTTAGATAGGTAAACAACTACCCTCAAAATAGGGGGCATTCACAGGGGTTTGTCATAGAGATCA
This sequence comes from Torreya grandis, assembly GCA_037957365.1. NCBI lineage: Eukaryota > Viridiplantae > Streptophyta > Pinopsida > Cupressales > Taxaceae > Torreya > Torreya grandis. The sequence goes on along the minus strand of JARHVA010000158.1, from coordinate 5,503,144 downwards.
AGATCCTAAATTTATATTCATAGATCATTTTTAGCACACATGGTCAATTTTAAAAGAGAAACATAGGAAAAAATAAAGATTCAAAAAGTAGTTCAATAACTCAGATTTTAAACCAGATAGACATTATTGCCTAGATTAGGACACTAGCACCATAAGGAAATATTATTATTACATACTCATTTTAGAATTAGTATTATTAGATATTAGATTGGGGACATGTGCATGGCACATAATTTTCATATGCTCAGTTACACATAAGTTGATCAAATGGAATGGAAAACTCCATGTCATTCTCTACATTATACACACTTGTTATTATATTCTAGGTTGTCACTAGTTTCATAGTTTACTCCATCTATAATGGTTGGTATACTCGAGTATCTTAAAGTTATCTAATGTACCTGAGTGGCCATAGAGCCAACATACAATGTAAGATATACCCAATTAGATAATTTTATAACCTTACATAATTTATTTTCATATGAATCTACTACACACAGGTTGGAAATGATGGAGTCATAGCCTACTTGAGTTCTTAAGCCACTCACATGAGAGGGTTAGACACACTTATAGTCTTATCTAAGCTATTCATAGGTCATGATACATCAATTAGGGGTGGCAAATATTATATTTAAAACTAGATTAAGTTATTGAGCCGCCCAAAAATGAGGATCGATCAAGTTATCAACTTATTCTAAGGTATTCAATGCTTTGATCACCATGTACACTCACATACATAATTTGTCACTAGGTTCTTGTATTGGTTTGCATACCCAATGAGGTGTATTCTTTCTTTTCCTCTTTCTTATCTATTTATTTAACTTTACCTAGTTACTTTATTTAGCATAATCATTTTCTTTTGATAGTCTCTTAAGTGAGGATTGATTTTTTCATGTTTCATTATAGGTCATTATGTTGGATCATGTTTTACATATTCAGACCCAATATCACATACTCAGACTCAACTACATAGGCTTCACTTCTTAGGTAAGTATAGACATGATATTTTCCTTTATACTAGTCATTTCACTTTGATACATTTTTAACATAAAGAGGGGGAAAATATAATCACCTAAAAGTGGTATTTGGATGCTAAGAGTGTTTCTCTAGACAACCTATTCCTATCTTAGCCCCAAACCTATCCTAGATCCATTATTGCACTTTTTTAGCCATTGTGCAGACCATAGATATCCTCATTCATAGTCTCATTATTATATTCCTAGATCCTAACCCATTGTGCTTAGTAGCCTTCCAACTAGACACTAGAGCCACATGGTGATAGTGTTCCCAACTTGGAATTAGTGTCCCTTTCCCTAACTCTCCCAAATGGATATATTTTCAAATGTATTCCCCTCTTAAGGTCAGCCTAAGCAAATTTATTATCAATACAAGCTATGAATCACTATAAATACAAGACTATTAGAACTCTATCCACTAGATGGAAAATAGATGTAAAGTCTATTCAAATAAGAAATAAGTTGAGAAAAATCAAGGTTGTTAATCCCTATTCTTCCCTACTTTTTCATACTACCATATACAACCTTCCTAAGCCCAAATTTCAAAGATTTTCAATCTCAAGCACACTTAAGGCATTCAAAACCACTATTATTATAGCATTCACTTTTACTTGTACTAAACACTAGGTGGGAGAACTACATTGAGCTTGATCCCTCCTCAGAGTATTGGTATGTAGGAAACTCTCTTTATAATGGGGTGCTGAGGATGTCTAGCCTATCTTAATAATGAACACACATTTTCAATTCATGTCATAATTATAAGGAGGATTGGGGTTTTCACACTAAATTATATATTATAGGCATAATACAATGTTATAGATTTCATGCATGTAGGAACAAAACATAGAAACACAGGTGCAAGTGCTTCTAGAAAATAGTAGTCTTGTAAAGAGGACACTAGCACCATTTATAGGACACTATATTTTCATGGACCTAATGTCTAGGTAGGGTGATATTTTATAGTGAATAATCAAACCTAAGGACCCTATTGATGACACTCAGACCTAATTGTAACCTAGTTTTTGAAACCCATATCTTTTGCAATAGTTTTTTAATGGATAAGTCTCTAGTTACACAAATTTATTACTATTTTTAGAAATTTAAATCAAGTCAAAATATATAAAAAATCAATGGTTATTTATTGAATATTATTTCACTAATTTACATCACTCAGACCTTTAATTTAACTTATGATTTACATAGGTAAAACCCTAAAAGGTTAAATCACATGCAAGTATAAATTTGGAGTTGAATTACCATAAAAAAATATTTGATATATATCTATAAAATCCATGTTGGATGGATACAATTTTGACCATGTATTGACTTCATGTCTACATGTATCAAGTACATAAATGATATCTTAAGTTGAGTGATAGTTAATAAAATATAAGTGGATTAGAACTTCCTTTCTTATGTTTGATGTTTAGACAAAACTACTAAAGATAAAAGTGCCTTTTTTATGCTACTCTTACTGCAATTTTTTTTATTCTATAAGAAATAAAAAAACATGTAATATGTTTAAGTCACATTATCTTTGATGAAGATATAATTATTCTAATGTTTACATGAATGAACAATGTCATAAATCTCATGATCATATGTAGGAAAATTTCTTACTCATGCAGTAAAAGATTCACTATGGTAAGCAGCTAGATGTCCATGTTAACTGAAGATTGATCTTATTAAAAATTCAAAGTCATTTTTCTCAATCTAAAATGGTTAATAAAGGATTGGTAACATAATTACTCATTTAGAATAGGGTCTATATTTCAATTATTTTAAAGTTTTTTGTTATGTTTCATTCTAGATGAAATTTGATTTAGCACTACCTTTTGTGACTTAGTTTAGAGGCCAAGTCACATGAGAAACAAAGTACGAATATCCTATTACCAAACCCTAAAAAAATTGTGAAGATATGAGATTATTTGGTTTTGGTCATTCCTGGATGACTTCAATATGGTTTGGATCTATATGCTCTCCTTTTGAGTCTACAATGTTTCCTAGATACTATATCTACGTCATGGAAAATGAACATTTCTCTATGTTTTCATATAACTTATGTTTCTATAGAGTGTCAAACACTTTATATTTATGCTATATATGCTCATCCCATGTTTTATTAAAGCTTAATCTGTCATCAAAGTAGACTAAAAAATGAATTAGTTAATGTCCTAAGAATGTCATTCATCATCTACATGAATGTAGCTAGTGCATTGGTCAAACCAAAAAGTATGACTAACCATTAAAAAAAACCTTCTTTAGTGTTATGACCTTAATATATAGTGAACTTAGGGATATGTGTGGCTAACTTATGACTTACATAATTTTGATGTGAGTTTTATACACACCATAGAACCTTAAAAGGTATCCTCTAATGTTTCAATATCTATGAATAAAGATTCACTCAAAGATATGAATTGTAAGGTATTGGGTTTTGTAAACAACCTATTGGTGGAACAATGGTGAGTCAAGTAATTTTTTTACCAAGGATGGTTTGAATATGGATGAATATAAACATAATTGAGATGGTTGGATTAAGGATGGTTTTAACCTATGGTGGGTAAGACCAAAAGAAACTCAAAACATAAGGGAAGGTAAGGTATAAAAGAAGTCATGTATAACAAAAAATATGCAACATTCCCAAACCAACACTTGAATTAAAGTTTGGATAAATAATTATAAACTAATGTTTGTTTCAAGCTATTAAGAGAACACCAATAATCAATTACAATTAGAATTCCAAGGAAATAATAAATACATTAAACTTAAGCATATATAATCAAAGGTTGTTGTGTTTTTAATATTGCATTTTCACATCTACAAGGGGGATTATTATTAATACATATAAGGCATTCATATTAACAATAGTATAATAAGAATACCTATATTGAAAATACAACTCATGCACAACCAAAATATTAATATACCATAATGATATAACTTCTTACATAATCCACAAGTTTGGATAAAAATCAATATTTGTACATAAAGACCAATTGTAGAAGTTTCCTTAGAATTTCATATTAATCTTAATTGCAAAAATTCTCCTCCCTTTGGAATCAGGAGGATATAAATATATATAATCTTGGGATGGGGATATTTCATCTTTCATGAAAGGTCTAAAATTACATGTCCAAAAATAGAATAATGTGTTAATTCTCATTCAAATAATGCATGTACAATGGTGTTTACCTAGAATAGAATTATTTAACTAAAATATAATATGCATATGTGTGTGTGTTAAATGAATTAGAAACTAACCATTCCAACTTAACTGAATCACGTAAATACATACATATTTTAAGTGGGTGCTGATGTGGCATTCGTAGAAGAAGAAAATGATGGGGTAAAAACTATAGAAACTAAAATAGATGAAATTGCTATTGCAGCTTGAGTCACATCTAGAATAAACAATATTTTTATAGATATGCCAGAAGTTGCTACCAATGTAGTTATAAAAGTGAGTATTAGAAGTGGTACATATTTTGGCCCTATCTATGTTTGCACTTGTGTATATATTGAAGACTAAGTACCTTGAGGAGGTGCTTATGGTGCTCTTGCTACTAAATTTGACTAATTCACTACTTTCAATTGTAAATATAAAGCATGGCTAGCCATTAAGTTGATACTAATAACTTCATAATGAAAAAAAGATGTTTTAAACAACCGTGGGAGATTGTCCATAAACTTATTATGTGTGACTAATGTATTTTTTACCTCCACATAAAGTGTCTTAGCTCCTATAATTTGGTCCCAAGAAAAATTCATTAGTTACATAATTTCATATTTGGTTCTATAGATGATGCCTTCAATTTCAACTCAAAATTTATCAGCTATAACTTGAAGATGATTATCAAAAATGGGCTCAAAAAATAATTTCCCAAGATGAGTGATTACCTTAGTAACTATCATATCCTTAAAAATATATACTATTTATCTCTCTTGATTCATAAATTATTGCACCAGATTTTGTATCTCTTGATGTCAGTCAAATAATCCATCTCTCTTGGTAATAACATAATTTTGGGCACATGTAGATTATGTTATTGCTATTAGGATTAAGTGGGCATATTCATTATTTTTGGTTACTTAGATTAGGAAGTGAATCTTATACTTTATATCTTTAATTTTATTGAAGAATTGAATTATGTCTCCCCACTTAGGCTGGGATGTGGTCATAGAAGACCTTATTAAATGAATGGTGTCATACAAATTTTTATCTAACCCTTAAAAACTACTTATTATTTCCTTAGGATCTCAAATAATAATCCTCTCTTATGAACTTTGAAAATATTTGTCATAGAATTTAAAATTTTATCTGATTACTCATTTGATAGCATCTAAAAAACTGTAAGGATCTTCCCTGTATCTATCTAGGTTTAAGGGATTTAATTATTTTCTCTTTATCATAGAGAATATGTCTTATCTTAGTTACAACTCGATCTATTCTGCTCATAAAAAAAATATTTATTTTAACCTTCCTCAAGGTATTATTTTGACTATTAAAGTGGAACTTGACTATTGGTTGCTCAATAATTACTAGGTCTTGCCTTCCTACTTTTTGTTATAGTTATTTAATCCATGGAGAAATACTTAATGAAACTTACTACTTTGCTTTCTCTGTAACTACATTAATATAACAGGTTTCCTTTTAGGTTTCATCATTATTGGAGAATATGTCCCTAATGTATGGAAAGGAGGTATAGCCTTCCTCCATTTAGTGACCTATTTTTGTGTCAGTATATCAGTAATATATTTAACATTCCCAATTTCCCTATGTATTGAAACTATAGGGGAATCTATCTAAGCATCTTGGTGAATGGGCATTCCCAATTATGTATAAAATCTATGCTATGAACATAATATGGATTGTGTCTAGGTATATGTGTGGCTAATTTGTGGCTTACACATCTTCATAGTATCTCATTGCATTTATCTATGTTCTTAATATGGTTAGCCTATCAAATAACCTTAGATAATTAGAGTATATATAGGAGATAGTGGTTAGGCTTTTATCATCATATTGTGAATTATGTTATTATTACATTATTATGGAGGTTTACCCCTTAAATTATCTTAGTCATAATATACAATTATTATTATCTTTCAATAACTATTGTTGTTAATATATTTATTCAGCTCTTACTTATTTGATATATAAATCTATTATCACAAATCATCTAAGTAATTTCATTACAATTAGTATAAAAGCTCTAATTTGGGCAAGTTTTTATGATGCAATTTTTTTAGATCTATCATCCTGAGCACTAGAAGGCTAAAAACACATAATTTATGATCCAAGAGGAATTGAATTTTTTCCTCATCGTAATTTTGTTCATGAGGTTTTTGTATAAAAAATTAAAAAACCTTTTTTCGTAATTTTTTTTACTTTGTACAAATTATCAACCATTATATTCATCTCTATGAGACAATCATAATAGTATATTCTATTGGTACACTTTTTCAGGCCTAAATTTCCCATCCTTGTGCACATTGTCAGTCATTAGATTCATCTTGGTGAGGCAATAAAAATAATATTATCTATTGATATATTTTTTTAGATCACAACCCTCCTAGGGTTTGTGCATAGTAGGGCCTAACACTCGTGGTTGTAAGAAAGGGCAAGAAATACCTAAAAATCCTCATAAAGATGACATGGTATCATAAACTTTTGATCTAATTATTTTAGAGGTAGTTCAACAACTTAAGTTATATTTACATTGCATGGTGCAAAAAGATGATCTTGATGCAATTAAAGGGGACCTCATAGGGTTGAGAGGGGACCTGAATATCTTCCAAGATAAATTACAACAAATATCTAGGAAATTGGCCAACTTTTAAACTCAAAATTTGTAAAATAACCCTTTGCTACTTCACTTTGGTTCTTCTCCTCTAAAAAATCATAATACCAACCATGGTATGAAGCCATTAATTCTAAAATTAGACCTATGCAAGTTTGATGGTAATGATTCACTCACATAGATTACTCAAATTGAAAATTTATTTTATCTACACTAGACTCCCTATTTGTAATAGGTGGTCATGGCATCTCTATATCTAGAACTTATGTAGTTTATTTGGTATCATTGGTTGTGTGCTCAAAATAAAAATAAGGTATTTTGGTTACTTGGTATGTATTTTTTGAAGAGTTGCAGCTACACTATCACAATAATGTCTTAGAAAAATATTTAATACAACTAAAAAAATTACACTAATTTAGGAAGGTAAAGGATTACATTCATCAATTTTATAATCTCTCCTTATGTGTGGTAGATATCATTGAGGAAAAATTGATTGACCTATTTTTGGGTGGCCTCAAAGATAACATCCAATTGTAAGTTTGCATGTTTCATCTTAGTAATATAATTGAAGCCATACCAAAGGCATCTATGGATAAGGAAAAAGAGATGATGAAATGAATACCTTTCACTAATATGTGTGAATTTACCTTCCCAACATCATCATTTCCATATCCTAGTAGATTAACACCTTAACAAGTTGAGGAAAAGTGTGTAAAACGTTTGTGTTTTGTATGCAATAGAAAATGGAACAAAGGGTATCGATGAGCTGAAAATAAGTTATTTTACATTGAATGTGCCATTGAGGAGGAAAAATATGATGAGGATTTAGGGAAAGGTTTGGAATAACCTGAAGATGAATCTAAATATTCTCAACCTATTATTTCCTACCATTAACCTTTAGGCATTAGTACTCCTCAAACTCTTAAGGTGGTGATTTTATTAAATACATGGTGAGTATGTGAATTGAATTTGGTAGTACACATGATTTCATCAATAATAAGTTGGATACTCATTTAAACTATTTCATTTACCCACCTTCATAATTTCCAATCATGATTGTAGATGGTGGTACATTTAATTATTATGTAAAATTCCATAGCATTAAGCTTGCTATAAGAGACTACTTATTAGATTCCTTGATGTTTTCTATTCCCATAGAAGGAGCTGACATTATTTTAGGAGTACGGTGGCTCACCACTTTGGGAAATATTGAGATGAATTTCTAGGAATTATTCATTTGGTTTCACTCAAAAGGCAAGACATTTAACTACTTGGATTATGAGTTAAATATTCACAACTAGTTAGTTCCCATAAAATGATGAAGATTATGAGAAAAGGTGTAAAAGATTTATGGCGTGCTTATTTTACATAGAGGTTTAACCAACTAAGAATTCTACACATATTGATTTGTAAAGTGTGATAGATGACTATTTTATTATTTTTGGTGACATGCCAAAAGCACTTCCTCCTAGTTGCACACATGATCATGCCATCATTCTCATTCTAAGAAGTACACCACACAACATCAGACACTACAGGTATTCTTATGACCAGAAAAATGAAATTGAAAATATGGTACATGAGATGTTGGAGGTAAAAATCATCTGACACAATCAAGTGAATATTCCACTTTAATAGTCATGGTGTAGAATAAGGATGACATTTGGAGGATGTGCCTAGACTATAGATAAATCAACAAGTACACCATCAAATATAAGTTTCCTATTCCAATAATTAATGATTTTTTAGATGAATTTCATGGTTCTCTTTATTTTACAAAGTTAGACCTTTGTTCTAGGTATCATCATATTTTCATATGCAATGAGGACATACATAAAACAACTTTCAAAACTCATGAAGGCCATTATGAATTTATGTTCATGCTTTTTGGCCTCATAAATGCACCATATACATTTTATATTTTGATGAATACTATTTTTAGGCCATTTTGAGAAAAATTTTATTAATGTTTTTTGATGATATCCTCATCTACATCAAAAATTGGGAAGACCATTTAAATCATGTGAAACAGGTACTTTCAGTGCTAGAACAACATAAAATTTATGCTAAACCTTCCAAATGTGATTTTTGTGTCCAAGAGGTGGATTACTTGGGTCATATTATTTCACATGAAGGAGTGAAAGTTGATCTTAAAAAAATCCAATTGATTATGGAGTGGTAGGTTCCTAACACCCTAGAAAATCTATTGGATTCCTGGGGCTAATTGGTTACTATCCCAGGTTTGTCAAAACTTATGAGAGCATTACAACCCAAATCACCTCTTTGTTGAATAAATAATCCTTCCAATGGACTGATTAATTTATCAATGCATGTAAATATTTAAAAATGGCTATGTGCACAATTCCAATTATAGATACTCCTAATTTTTCAAAAAACTTTGTTATGGAGTGTGATGCATTAATATATGGCATGGGGGATGTAGTCATAAAATAAGATAGACCACTAACATTTGAAATTCACAAAATTAATGGAAAAAATAGGCTCAAACCAATCTATGAGATAGATATTATGGCTATTCTACATGTACTAGAACAATGGGTACCTTATCTGATGGGTTATCACTTTTAGGTAAAGTCTGATCATGATAGCCTCAAATATTTTTTAGAGCAAAGATTATCATCTAAGGAATAACATAAATGGGTGAATAAAATTTTAGGCTATGATTTTGAAATAGTGTATAAGAAAATAAAATAAAATGTGGGGAAGATGCCTTCTCCCATTAGTATGAATTAGTTGATGCCTTGTTATACACCATGACCATGTGGCAGGAAGATTGGCTAGAGCAAGCAAGATCTGAATGGGAGAATGATAGTGCTACCAAGAATTTGATTTAAAATCTCCAATAGGGTTTTGATGAATTTTCAGAGTGAATAAAAATTCATGGTATGAAGATAGATTATACCTCTATAATAATTCTCTCCTAAAACATAAAATTCTTTAGGAACTTCATGCCTCTCCACTTGGAGGTCATTCTATATTTTTGAAACCATATCATAGAATCATGAAAATTTTCTTTTCGAAAGGACTCAAGGGGATGTCTAGAAAAATTTGGCTGAATTCATGGTATGCCAACAAAATAAAGGTGAAACCAGTAAGACCCCAGGTCTTTTTTAGCCTTCATCCATCCCTAGCCAACATTGGGAGGAAGTTTTCATGGATTTCATTATGGTTTTACTACGTCTAAGGCTAAAAATATTATCATGGTAGTTTTGGATCGACTCACCAATTATGATCATTTTTGTTCCTTATCACAACCATTTATTTCTAGTATAATAGCTTCTACTTTTATCAATACATTTCAGAAATTGCATGGTACTCTAAAGATCATTGTGAGTGACTGACATCCCATTTTTACTAGTAATTTTTGGATTAAATAATTTGCATGTTTGGGAACCTAATTGGCTCATATCTCATCCTATCATCCTCAATCTGATGGAAAAATAGAGGTAGTCAACAAATGCCTAGAATGGTTTTTTTGTTTTTTTGTTTCTAAAAAATAGGACAAATAGGTTCATTTCCTTCCATTTAATGGTGTTATAACACTTATTTTCTCACTTCTTCCAATATGTCTCCCTTTGTGGCATTATATGGGTATCACCCCCCATTCATCACTTCATATTTGATAGTATATCCTAATGTTCTAGCTGTTGAGGAACATATTCACCATTAACAGGAGATGCTAGTCAGTTTGTGAGATAATTTAACTATGCCACAAAATAGAATAAATTAGTAAAAAAATCAACATTGTAGTGAGCCACATTTTTTCATAGGTTACTAGGTCTTTATTTATTTTCATCCATATAATATGATGTCTCAAAATCAATATAAAAAGAATAAAAAGTTTCCACCTAAGTATTATGGCCCTTATCAAATTTTGTAGAAAATTGGTAGTGTGACTTACAAGCTGGAATTACCTCCATCTACTCATATACATTTGGTATCCCATGTATCTAATATGAAGAAGGTAATTGGACATAAATTTTCCACTCAAATTAATTTACCTAAATTAAATGAAGAAGACTAAGTCATTCTAGAGCCTAAAGAGATCCCTCACATATGCACTAAGAGACTATAGACCAGAACCACTAAGGAGTATTTGATCAAATGGAATAACCTATATTATGAAGAAGAAAAATGGGAGGATGAAGCATTCCCTACAGGTGAGTGGGATGATGACACGTAGATGGATTTCACTACTTCTCTAACCTAGGATAATCCATATAAATAAATATACTAACATCACATCTAGATGAGGTAGATGATGCCATGTGGATAGATCTCATTACTTTTATTTCCTAAGATAGTTCATACAATGAACTCTACTGATATCACTTACAAGTTAGCAAGATGATGACATATGGATGATTCTCAATGATCTAATTGCTTGATCAACCTATATTATTTACTTGGGATCCAATTTAGTGAAATGATGTCACATGGAAAAAATAGATGGGATCCAAGATGTCCTAGAAGAAACTTAAATTGAGAATAACCTATTTAAAATAGAATATAGGAAAAAAACCAACTAAAATCATAACACATGAGACCAGTTATCTACTCAGTTTTAAATCAAACATATACATAAGTACTAATTTAAATGAAAATTAAAAGTGAAAAATTAATCATATAATATGGATTATACATAGATTTGATTTTCCTATAACTTTGGAACATACTGCAAACTTTTAAATAACCTTAAGTTTATGTTTTTCAAATTCCATGTCATATGCTTTTATTTCACTAGACCTTGAATTAGGAAATTAAATTAATAGTGGGTCTTATTTGCATTTTAAAATGGGGCATGTGTGTTATGTCACAAAAAATGGTGACTCGGAGGAGAAAATACTCATGACTATTTGAGAACCCATAATCTCCATAATGCATCATAATAAAACTTCAGCTCTACCAAGAAAAGAATAAACAAACCAACTCCTAAACAATACTCATAATTCCTAATGAAACATAATAATCCTTTCCATTTCTTGTATTTGAGTGTGTGATTTATTGTGAAATTAAGTTCTCCTAGTTGTGAGAGTTTTAACAAAGACCTGAATAAACACTATAGGTTTTTTTTTGACCTCATATTTCTCAACCAAATATAAGGGAATCCTCGACATTACTTTAATATTATCCAGGCATCTGTAGCCTTGATATAGATATATATGATTCCACTCTAATCATTGATCTATTACCATCTAGGTGTCTATATTCCCTATATATTACTTGAGTCACCCATCTTCTATTAGTTTATATGATGTTTTTTTTGAAACATAGATAGAATAAGGGTTGGGAATCACCATTGGTTGGGTGTATGTATAAAAAGAATTATTTTCGTCAAATGTCCACATCAATGTGTATCCATTTATATGTTTATTATCTCCCATCCAAATTTTAATATGTAGTAGTGAAGTTAATCTTTAGAAATTGAAAGTCTTTCAAAAATTTGCATGACTATATCAAAGTAAAACCCAGAGGTCCAGTAAACTAATTTAGTCCAAGTAGAACCTAATTAAATTATAACATATACCTCAATACTAGAATCTCAAGTAAATTATAATAAAGCAATGTGAAAATTAATTGTGCATCATTAAAAATCATCCCCTTATTTTTGGCAAGTATTTTGTAACTTCAACATAGAAATCAATTGAATTATTTTATTATTTTAGAAAATTAATCTAGAAAACATAACGACTAATCTACTAAAATTAAATATAGAATACAAAAAAATATTGAATCTAAGAAATCATAAGATATATTTTAAAAAGTGAAAAATTTAATTTAGTCCTAATATATACCTCCACATACAGTCACCCAAAAACACCTCTAGTTTGATTAGTTATGAAATAATGTTTTAAAAACTATCCATTGATTAGGAACACAAGATCATTACATTGGAGGTAATTCAAGTATAAGGCATTATTACCAATTATTTTTTATATCTAATATGCTCTAATCCATAAAGGAGTAAATTTATCTTACTATCATTTCCTCTAATGTGTTTTATTTCATAGATTCCCTAGGTATGAATTCATGAAGGCATTTATTTTAGACCTTTTATCAAACCATATTTTGACAATGTCTTAATGTTTATTGAAGCTATGTATTACTTTAGCTATTTCATCTTTCATCTAGACTATATCAAGTAGTCTAAACCTTATTCTTTCATCTTTCCCTATGTACTCTTGCATGAATTGATATGTTGGGATTTTTTAGAGTTATGGGTAAAACTAGTTATTGCCTATATATTAATAGAAAAGGTGAAGATTTGAGAGTTTTATTATGTCTAGTTTGATCTACCTAAAATGCATACTTTAATAATATATGTCATTCTATTGGTTTATCTTATGTTGATTATTTGATGGCATACACCAGATTCTTATTGGTAGATTCAACCACTCTATTCCTTTTTAGTTAATAGTTTGAGGAGAACTTAATGTTGATTTGAGTATTGTAGGCCCACTCAATAAATTTAGTAGACTATAAGGTTGGACCATTGTCACAAATAAAATAAATTAGGGTACCAAACTTGGTTAGTATATTTTCTTCCAAAAATTTGATGACATCTAGTGTTATGGAATTATATGGCTATATATTTTTTCCATCTACTATAATAATTAGTAGTTATTAGGATGAACTTGTGTCATAACAAATAGTTTGGGTTAATTACCCTAAAAATTCAAGACCCCATTGAATAAAAGGTCATCCTTTTATGACTAGTTATAGTGGCATGGTAGCATTCACCTCCATTTCCCAAGAACCTGGTAGTCATGGTAGGTTTTGACATGGTCATGCACATCTTTGAATATTATGGGCCAGTAGTATCCCATCCTTAGAATTTTATGAGTTGTGTTTCTTGAAGGATATCTAGTACCAATATTTTGATGTAGTTTGTCCAATATTTCTATAGATTTTTCTCTTAAAACACATCTTAAATAGATGCCCTCATATTTATTATTATACAATACTCCCTTGTTGATAATATAATGAGCTAATTTAACCAAAAGGGTTCATATTTTCTATTTTTTTATCTTAGGGGTGACATGTACATGTGATAAAATAATTGATGATTTGATTTTACCACTCACCAACATCTACTTGATCCTCATTAATTTGATTAATACAAATGCATGGATTAGTTTCAATCATGAGATGCATGAATCCTTGGCCTCTCATCACCATCCTCTCATAGATATTAAATATGCATAGACTTAACATCTTTCTAATATATCAATTTAGATTTGAAGGTCCCATAACTACTCAGGAATTGTATATTTTTTTTATTATCTTAAAATACCTAGAAGTTTTCCACATTGTATGGAATAATAGGGCAAAGAACTAGCTCCATAGAGAATTTTTATAGTTTGGATTTTTAGAGTGATGTCAGATTGAAAACCAAAGTTGTTAGTGAAATTTACCATATGGTTCTATTCCATTGGAATAGATTTTATGTTTAACACTTCAAAGGAATCAATCAGGTCCCATGTTTGGTGTTTATACTTTTTCAAGTAGGCAAGCTTGCATTAATTCTTCATTCTAATCTAGTTAATAACCAACTCAAAATCACCAAATATTTATAACTTATTGACATTATTTTTTAACATGTATTTGAGGCCAAGGATTAGATCTTAATACTAAGCTCTATTATTGGTGCAAGGAAATTACAACATGTAGGCATCCAAGTATTTATTACCATATGGGTCTATTAGGCCTATGCCAAAATTAAAACCTTTATTTGATCTAGCTCTATCAAATGTAGAGTCTATAATTGATAAGGAACTTCAAATTATTGTTCAAGAAGTTATTACTTGGTATTAAATGTGTATACGCCTACATGCAATGATGTAAATTCAACCTTATCATTATTGGAATTATACTCAATGATCAAGTATTTCATCTTTATTTCTCTATACATTTAAATCTGATTAGATACTCCTCTCTAAGGTAGCCACATGTGTGATAAATATATGGCCATATACCCATTAAATATATTTAACCAATCACAAGTCAATAACAATCCACAAGTTTCTAGAATGTTAATGACAAAATATCCATGTATTATTTTACACATGGCTTTGGTGCTAGATAAATGTGTAAATTCATCATTTATCCACCACATGGGATAAAATACTTTTCCAACTATAGGACCACTCTTTTTGACTTATCTAGGGTCAAACCAAGATTCTTTCACACAACTATCAATATCACATTGGCTGAGGCACTTGAGTCAATAAGGAAATTATGCACTTCTTTCTAAACATTCAAAAAATTATTAGAAATGGTGGTATTTTAGATTTGTCTTTATATACCATCACATTTTCATGGGCATATTTGGACTTATTAGATGTAGAGGATCTCCCAATTAGAGCATTGAAAAATAAATCCATTGGCTCAATGATTTGAGCCAGTTCATGTAGGGTGATATTAGTGTTTATTTTATTCATATCCTCAACAATGTTGTATGGGGATCTATTTTATGGTTCTACACTCTTAAAATGATCATCATTTTTTAGGGGAGATGGGTTATTATTCGCCTTATAATCTAGAGGATTAGTAACATTGTTATTAGGAGGAGTAGAGTTAACAATAGGACATTTATTTATTAGATTTTAATTATTCCTATGGAAATACAAGAATGCATGAATCTCATCTATATTATCCTTTAGTTCATTCACATATTCCACTGGGACTACGAAGTCATAGGTTTGAAAGACCATTTTTGTACTAGGGTGCCCTAATGCATTGGAAAAATATGGTTATGGATGATTAATAAAACTCTCATCTTTCCATCTCTTTCTAAAATATTTAAAAAGAAGTACAAGATACTATGCAATCCAATTCTCCATGTTGTGTTATATTATGAACCTATCACCAATTAGGCAATGTTTCTTCTAAGATATTTATTTCAAGCACTTATTAGGTGTTTATTGTTCTATAATATTTATAGGTCTATTGAAATAAATATTATATCTTTGGAATCGAAATCCATGATTTGTATTTTGTCCATAAATACTCCCCATTCTCTTTTATGCTCAATAATTCATTAATTATCTTCTACATCATCCCATGAATAACATCTAATTTAGCCTTATTAGAGTATATAGTTTCACCCTGAGTGGTAGAGGTTTTGACTGGTATTGAATTTTGTATTTGGTACTGATGGTATGTATGAATAGGGTTATTCAAAATGATCAAGATTTGATTTGGCATAGCATGGGACAGGGGAAACTGAAAGTGTGTTTACTTCTAATTGTAATCCATGATTTTTTGGTTAGCATTTAGAATTAAATTTAACACTAGATAATTTTAATGGATATTGGGTCTAGATAAGATCTATAATTAGGGATTTGTTTTCTTGTTCATGTTGATAGATTCGACATATGCCATTGGTAGGTCGATGATGCCTACTATTCTATGAAATAAAACTAAGGTTTTATGATCTAAGTCATTCTTTTATATCTCAAGGGTTAACAAAACATTGGGTTTATAGGAAGCTTCTAGTTTGATAAAAAAAAATTGGAGTATAGCATTAAAGGCTTTGATGGGTTCATTAGGATATCTCCTCATAATAGTAACTTTTTGATATATGACACTAGGACTAGTAACCTATCTAAATTGACTGAAGAAGGTGCTTTCACATTGGGCCCAATAGGTAATTGAATCTTGTGTGAGGTTTAGAAACCAATCATAAGCTAAATATTATAGTTTGAAGAGTAAAATCATGCATGTCAAATCCTCATTGACCAAATTCATTAACCATAAAGATATATTGAAATCCATCAAGTGTTCTTTAGCAATCCTTCCTCTAAAAGTGGAGGAGGGGACATATTTTTTAGGTTTTTTTCGATAATTCATGGGTAGCACTGACAACAATAGTAGAACCAACTAACCAAGTTAAGGCCATAATGATTATAGGGAGTGTACCTCTTATAGTTGAGGAAAATGATTGGGTTTGACATTTTTTTAAAGTTCCCTTGTCTAATCTAGATCTTCTGTGGAGATGCAAAGGCAAACCCAATAGACTAATGTTAGTATTAGACATAGTTAACCTCCTTGGAATATCCAATGTAACTCGAGTGATTATTTTTCAAGAAAAAGAGGTGGAGGTTCAATCCCTCATTATAGCACTATATAAATTCATATTGATGTGGGTTTTATTCACATTGGAGAACCTTATGAAACAACATTTAAAATTTTAGGATCTATGAATTAAGATTCACTCCAAGGTACGAGTTACAGGGTATTGGGTTTTGTAAACAAATAATTGGTGGAACAATTTACCATATATGGTTTGACTATCGATGAATTTAAACCTAATTTAGATTGTTGGAGTGATGATGGTTTAAACCTAAGGTGGGTAGGACCAAAATAAACTCAAAAAAGAGGGAAAGAGAGGCATAAAATAAGGCCTATAAACCAAACAATATGAAATCTTCCTAATCCAACACTTGAACTAAAGGTTGGATAAGTAATAAAAAATTGATGTTTGATGCAAGATTATAAGAACACAAAAATAATCAATCATAGTTATAATTCCAAGGAAACAATAAATACAATAAACTTAAGCATATACAATCAATGGTTACCATGTTTGTAAGATTTCATTTACACATCTATAAGGGGGGATTATGATTAATACATAGAATGAATTCATATTAACAATATCAAAATAAGGATAATTTTATTTAAAAAATAACTCATACACAACCAAAAGAGTAATATAAATAATGACATAACGTCTTACACAATCCATAGATTTGGAGAATAATCAAGCTTTGCACATCAAGACTAATTACAAAAATTTCCTTAGAATTTCATATTAAACTTAATTTCTAAAATTCTCATCCCTTTGGGATCGAAAGGATATAAATATATATATAAGATTGGTATGGGGATGCCTCATATCTGAAGTAAGGTCTAAAATTACACATCCAAAAATATAATGATGTGTCAATTTTCATGAAAAGCATGCATGTACAATGGTGTTTTCCCAGTTTAGAAATATTTGACTAAAATACAATATATAAATGCTAAATGAATTAGGAACTAACAATTCTATCTTATTTGAATCATTAAAATACATACATATTTTAAGGGAGTGTTAATTTGGTATTGCTAGAAGAATAAAAAATGGGGGTAAAAACTATATAAAATGAAGTATATGAGACCATTTTTATAACTTGAGTCACAACTAGAACATACATTATTACTATAGATATGCCACCAATATAGTTTTAACAGTGACTATTGGAAGTGGAAAATATGTTGGCACTATCTATGTATCTCAGAGACTGATTACCTTGAGGATGTGCCTATGGTATTCCTATTATTGAATTTAACTACTTCACTAATTCTATTTGTAAATATAATGCATGGCTGTCCTGGAAGTCGATATCAATATCTTTAAAATCAAACAAAGACCTTTTAAAAAACTATGAGATCTTGTCCATCAACTTCTTATGTTTAAATATTTAAAATTTGACCTCCGCATAAAGTGTCCCAGTTCTTATTATTTGGTCCCAATAAAAATTCACTAGTTTTATTATTTAATAATTGGTTCTATAGGTTGTGTCTTCAATTTTAGCTTGAAATTTGTCAGCTACAACTCAAAAATGATTCTAAAAATTGGGCTTCAGAATTAGTTACCCAAGAGGAGTGATTACCTTAGTAACTCTCGTATCCTTCAAAATAGAGACTTTTTCTCTCTATATTAATTCATAAATTATTGCACTAGAGTTTGTATCTATTTATGACAGTCAAGTAATCCATTTGTCTTGGAAATAATGTAATTTTGGGTCCATGTAACTTATATTATTGTTATTAAGATTAATTGGTCATAGACATTATTTCTATATACTTGGATTAGGAAGTGAAGCTTACCCTATATATACTTAATTTTATTGCCCAATTAAATTATGTCTCCCTACATAGGCTGGGATATGGTCTTAGCAAACTTTATTAAATGATTGGTATCAAATAAATTTTTTTATAACCCTAAAAGTTATCTATTATTTCCTTATGATACTAAATAATACTCCTTTCCTATGACCTTTGAACATATTGATCATATATTTTGAACATTTATTTGATTAGTCCTTCAATAGAATCTATAAAACTGTAAGGATCCTCCCTGTATCTATCCAGGTCTGAGGGATTTAATTTTCTTCTCTTTGTCAGAGCGAATATTTCCTCTCTTTGTTCCAACTCAAAATGTTCTCCTTATAAAACCAAAACATTTATTTTAACCTTCCTCAAGGTATTAGTTTGGTTATCAAAGTGGAACTTGATTATTAGTTTCTCAACAATTATTAGGTCCTGCCTTCTTACTTCTTCTTATTGAAATTGTTTAATCCATGGAGGAATTCTTAATGAAAATTGATGATTTTATTGTTCTATAACCATAAGACAAGAATAATTCTTATAGTTAATTGAGCAGTAATTCCCTACTAAACCAATTTTTTAGGCATAAGTCAGAGTAAGTACAAAGGGTGTGCCTTGGTACCTTCTATTTTGATTATTGTGTACTCAAGATAAAATCAATAGTCACCCAATTTTTTAATAATCTTATTTATAAGATTTGACAGCCTGGGCATGTTATTCTCATATATGGCTTGGTACACCATAGGGTAAAATTTCTATGTTAAAATTTTCATTTTATTTCTGAACCTATGCACATGGAGGACATTTAATTAATCATAAATATTTTTCTTTGGATATTCTATAGATGTTTATTAGGGTTCTTCATATATTCAATGCATAGTTTATGTCATAACATATACCACATAGGACATCATATAGAAGTTACCATCTAGTAAGCTTCCTAGATTTATGATTCATATAATCAAACCTGGAATAATTATCTTGCCCAAGTCTATGAATTTATTGGAGGTCAAAATAATATCTATAAATGGAATTCATATCTCATTTACATAATTAATGGTTGAGAAACCATATATTATGTTTAGTAGGGACATGAAAATTCTTACCCCTGGTCTGATGACAATAATGGGGATAGAAAAAGAAGGGCCCTAAATCATAAATATGTTTGGGTTGTCAGCCCATTCTTTCAATTTTTTATGGATGTTGTTGGCAAAGAGACATAAATCAACCATGTCTTACCTATAGGTCATTTCTTACAGAGTGAGTCTGTAGTATATCTCTAAAGAATTTCCACTTATGTATGTTTTATTTTTATAAGTTTAAAATGTAATATTTTCCCATGAATTTTTAACTTTCACAAATAAATCAAATAATAGGTCAATGCAGGGCATTACCTCTAGTTTGGCTATAATGGTATGTAGACTAATTGATTTTATTAGCATCAAGTCATCCTTATACCTCTATGTGAAAATTCAAAGTTGGTCCTTAGCATTGTATGTCTCAACTACATTGACTTCATAAATAACATACTGATGTTTGAAATCATGGTTAAAATCTATAGAAACAAACATTGTATCAGCATAGTTAGTTATTCCTAAAATTGAGTATGTGGGAGTTATAATGCATTATGAGGAGGTCATTAAAACTTTGAATTAAAAATGTCTATTATGTGAAGATCTTATAATTTATTGGTCACAATAGAGATTTTAATTTTTAATGCACACTTCATAGCTATAAGGCAATATGATTAGACTAGATACATCAACTCAAATTATATTACTTTTGTCTGTGTTGTCCTTGAGAATTGAATGCATTAATTCACCAATTCATGTGAATTAATGGAAACAATGACTTTTGATTCATTCCCTACATATTCTTTTCATTTTAATTTTATAACACTAGTTTCCATGGATTTTATTGCCTTGTGGCTTCTTCTACCATCTCTCAGGTGCATAGTTAGCATAATGTGATAGATGCCCTTTTTATACATTTTCAATATTGGCATTTGTGTCTTTATTATCTATTTTTAGTTGAGAGACACATGTATAAATATCGCTACTATGCTTATAACTAAGTTATGGATTATTTTAATTTGTTCCTTTGGCCATGGGCTAGTGGGATGATGACACATGGATGAATATTGTTGATTTGATTACCCAGTATAATTTGTACAAGGAACTCTATTGATGTCACTAACTGAATGGGATGATGCCACATGGAGATTCTCAATTCTCTAATTACCTAAGATAATTCATACAAGTAAAAATTTTAACATCACCTCTATGTGAGAATGATGATGCCACATGGACATCTTTCTCTACTCTACTTTCCTAGGACAATCCATACAAAGAACTCTACTGATGTCACCTTTGAGTAAGTAGGATGATGCCACATGGATGGATATCACTACTTAGATTATCTAGGATAATCTATAAAAATAAATCTACTGACATCACCTCTGGGTGAGCGATATGATGCCATATGAGTGGATCTCACTACTCTATTTTTTTGGGATAATCCATATAGGGAATGCTATTGGCATCACCTATGGGTAATTGAGATGATGCAATATGAATGGATCTCACTAATATGCTTTCTAGGGATAGTTAATATAATGAACTTTGATGATGTCACTTCTGGGTTAGTGGGATAATGACACTAGATAATAACTCATATTCTTCACTTAGACCCCAATTTAGTGTAATGAAGTCATGTCAAAAAACTAGATGAGCTCTGAGATGTCCCAAAATATAATTAAGCATAGAATAACATGTTTAAGATCAAAAATAGGAAAAAAACCAACTAAAAACAAAACATATTAGCTTAGTTATCCATTTAATTGTAAATCAAACATATACAGAAATACTAAATTAAAGGAAAATCAAAAGTGAAAAATGAATTGTATAGTATATATTATACATAACTTTGATTCTTATATAACTTTGGAACATATTGAAAAAATTGAAATGACTTTAATTTTATGATTTTTGAATTCCACGTCATAGACTTCTAGTTCACTAGAATTTGAATTAGGATATTCAATTAATAATGGGTCTTTATTTGGATTTTAAAATGGTGTGTGTGTGTGTGTGTGTGTGTGTGTGTGTGTGTGTGTGTGTGTGTGTGTGTGCGTGTGTGTGTTAGGGAACAACACATACCATTCATATTATCTTATTGCATTTCTCTATGTTCTTTGTATGTTTGGCCTATAAAGTAACCATGGCTAAGTAGAGTATATAGAAGAGGTAGTGATTATTATTTATCATTATATTGATAATTAATCTCTTATTTTATTGTTGTGGAGGTTTCCCCTTTGAAGTGAATCAAACATAATTATCAAGTATTCTTCTCTTTTGTTAATCATTATTGTATATATGATTATCCTACTCTTATTTCTATGACATTATTTATTTATTTTGAAACATCTAAGTAAATTCATTACATGTGGTAGAAGAGAATCAATTTGGGTTAGTTTCTATGGCATTATTTTTTTAGATATAGTGTTATGTTAATCTAAAGAGTTAGATTTAAAAAACATAAATTACGATCTAGGAAGAATGTTTTTTGCCACTATAGTATTGTTCAAAGTATTTATTTATAAATTAAAATAATTATAGAATTTTTTTCCACAACCTTATTTGAATTAGGAGTCATTGGATTCATCTTAGTGAGATGATTACAATGGTATAATCTATTGATACACTTTTTTGGGATTAAAAGCCTCCATCCTAGGGTTTGTGAATGGCTGGTCTTGACACTCAAAGATGCGAGAAAGGTCAAGACACTCCAAAAAATCCTCATAAGGATAACAGAGAGTATATAAATTTAGATTCATTAGTTTTTGAGATAGTTTAAAAAACTCAATCAAATGTACAATCATGATGCAGAATGATTTCCTTGAGGTAGTAAAAGGGGAAATAAATTATATGAAGGATTAGTTTTAAATTATGATTACTCATTTTACTTCTATTATGGATCATATTCCACAAAATAATCCTTCATGACTCTAATTGAGTTCACCCACTCAAAAAAATCATAACTCTAAAACTAATTCTAAACATATGTTGTCAAAACTAGAAGTGTGTAATTTTCATGTTAACGACCCACTCACTTGGATCAATCAAATATAAAATTTAGTTCATCTAAATTAGACCCCATGTGTGAAAAATATGATCACATCATCTCTCTATATATAACTTAAGTATTTCATTTAGTATAAGTGGTTATGTGCTCAAAATAAAAAGAAGGGCACTCTTATTGCCTAGTTGGTGTTTACTGAGGAGATAAAAATATACTATCATAAGAAAATATTAGAAAACTAAGTCAGTAAGTTAAAAAAAATTTGACACATGTGTATTGTTAAGGATTATATTCAAAAACTCCAAAATCTATCCTTACACATGGATGACATCAATGAGAACAACTTGACTAACCTATTTTTTGTGGGGATAAAGGATATCATACAACTCGAGGTTCATATGTTTAATCCATAATTTGTTTCTAATGCCATTTCATTCATGTGCTAGGTAAATGAAAAACATTTAGTCAAAATAAGGACTTTCACTCATGGATACGAACACAATTTCATAAATTGTCATTTCTACAACCTACAAGATTGCCCCCTCATAAAATTAGAGAGGAGTGTCAAAGGGTTATGTTTTTTTATGTGATTTGAATTTAATAAAAGGACATAAATGTGTCAAAAATATTTTTTTATATATTGAAGGTCCTAGTGAATATTAATATAATGATGAGGCCTCAGGTTAGGGTATGGAAGATCCAAATGAGTAATATGAAGATGATCACCCTAATATCTCATGGCATGCCCTTTTAGGTATAATTACTCCTAAAAATATTAATGTGGTGGGATTACTCAAAAAACACACATTGATAGTTTTTATTAACATATGAGGTATACATAATTTCATCAAAAATAATTTGGCTACTCATTTAAATAATTTTATTTATCTACCTCCATAATTTTAAGGCATGATTACAGATGGTGGCATAGTCAATTGTGCTAGAAAATGCCATAGTATGAGATTTTCATGGAAGGTTGTCTACTTAATTCTCTATGTTTTTTAATCCCATTGATGGGTATAACATTATTTTTGGAGTATAATGGATCATGAATTTGGTAAAAATAAAGATGAATTTCTAAAAACTATTCAGAACTTTCATTCTTAAGGTAGGATGTGTGAACTATAGGGAATATAATTAAAATCTTCCCAATTGGTTAATTCACATTAGATGATGAATATTCTTAAAAAAAAATTAAAGGATTTGTAGTAAGATTATTTTATGTATAATTTTATCTAAAAATTGTGTCTACACATTTGGATTTATAAATTATTTTTGATGACCATACAACATGTTTTTGATGCAAAATCAAAAGGCTTAACACTAATCAGAGAACATGATCATGCCATAAGACTTATTCCAGGTACCACACCACCTAAAATCAGAACATACATGTATCCATATGCTCATAAAAATGTAATTTAAAATATGTTATATGAGATGTTGGATGTAGGGATTATCTCACATAGCCAAAGTGAATATTCTTACCTAATGGTCATTGTGTAGAATAAGGATTACACTTGGGGGATGTGCCCTAACTATAGATAACTCAATAAGCACACAATCAAAGATAATTTCCCTACTATGGTAATTGATCTTTTTTATATGAATTACATGGTGCTATTTTTTTTTACCAAACTAGATCTTCATTCTAGGTATAATCAAATTCAGATCAACTATGAGGATATCCATAAAACATATTTAAAAAATAATGAATTAAATGATTTTATGGCCATTCCTTTTGGTCTAAAAAATACACCATATACATTTTAGATCTTGATGAATACTATTAATAGGAATTTTTGAGGAAGTTTGTGTTAGTATTTTTTGATGACATACTAATCTACATCAAAACTTGGGTAGAATATTTAAAGCATGTGAAATAGGTATCATTATATATATAATAGAAATAACATCATGTAAAACCTTTCAAATGTGATTTTTGTGTCCATGAGGTGGATTAATTAGTTCATATTGTCTCACATGAAGGATTCAAAATCAATCCTAAGAATATCAAAACTATAATGGAGTGACAAGTGCTAAGGACCCTAAAAAACCTTTGTGTATTTTTGGGGATAACAAGGTAATATCATATATTTATAAAAAATTATGGTATAATATAAATTACACTCACAAACATATTGAAAAAATATTCCTTCCATTGGACCAAACTAACTACTAGGTCATTTGAGAAGCTAAAATAGGTTATGTGCATCACTCCAATTTAACAACCCTTGATTTTTCCATAATGGTTATTATTAAATGTGATGCATTAGGATATTTCATGGTAGAAGTAATCATTTAAGAAGTAAGACCCATTTCATTCTATATTCCCCAACTCAAGGGAAAAAATAATATCTAGCCAATTTATGAGAAAAAAATGATGTATATTCTTCATGCAGTTAAGCAATGGCGACCTTATTTAATGGGTAGACACTTTTAGGTAAAGACTGATCATGATAGTCTAAAATAATTTTTGGAAAAAACATGGTCATAAAAATAGAAAAAAATGGGTGATTAAAATGTTTGGATATGACTTTGAAATAGTATGCAAGAAAGGAAATAATAATGTGGTAGTAGATGCACTTTTCAAGAGGGATGTATCAGTTGAGGCATTGTTATTTACAATTACCATTTTACATGTAGGTTGGTTACAAGGGTTAATGTCTATTGAGGTCAACATACCCCCATTTCTAAAAAATGGGGACCCTTATGATAAATTATGTAGATTTGTACCTTAAAATTGAAAATTCACTTGATTAGCATATCATTAACATGTTTGCACATTATTTATATTTAAATATCATCCATACCTTGACTTGGTTGGATTATTTTTTAATGGCTCTTGTTTGACATTGTCTAAGTTTTCTAATTTTTTCTTTCCATGTTTCAAGTTATATGTGTAACGCAACCCTCCTTGAATGAACCATGCCTAGATTTTATAGTTTAATATAAACTTTGGATTTTACTATCCTTTGGTATATAAAAATTCAAATTAAATACATATTCAAATATTCTTGAAACCCTCATTTAATAAACCCTAACACATGTTATTTTGGACCAAATTCAAAATTGTTAGAAACAATTCCTGCAGGAACACTTTAAAAATGCCTTATCTTATTTTTAGGAATTCTTTGTCTTATTTTTTATTTTATTAGTCAAAGATGGAGGGTGAGGTTAGGTATCAAAAGAGGTGAGATCCCCTCACAAAAACACTTCATTTTTTATGTGATGTGTATATCGGACATATTTTTGGCAGAGTTTGACGTCCAAATTTTTAGAGTGTTTTAATCTTTTTTTGTGTCATTTGTACTCATGGAAGTATTTTCAATAGTAACCAACGTCCTTCATTGTATTTTATCACCATTGATATTTTTTCATGACTCTAAGTATGGATTCTTGTATGTTCGAACCACTCGATGCCTTAAACTACACCACATGGAAAACAAAAATGTGGATGCACTTGCAAATAAAGGGATTATGGAGAGCTATTGGTGATTTTCCCATTTTTATAGATGAGGATGATACTGTATCACATGCATCCTTTTAAAATGAGGTACCTTTATTTATGCACATTCATATTTTTGAGAGTTTATAGTTTCACATTGTACATGCCACATCACCCAAGGAAGCATGGGACATTATTTCTATATTGTTCGATGAGGTCACATCACCTCCACATGTCCCTCCTTCTCCTTCCTCTCAGAGGGAGGATTTTTCTATTGGTGACATATTTTCTCCACCATCTTCTCCCATTTATGCAGGTGTGATTATTAATGGTGATTTTCATGAGGAATCTTTGGCATCTTCATCTTCTCATATCAGTTCTTGTTCCCTTTCCATTGTTAGTGAGGACATATATTTTGAGGATGAGACACTTATTACTGGTGGTCATTTAGATGAGGTACCTTCACCTCCTCCACATACTAATACACATTTTGACATAGTGGTTGTTGCTCCTATTTTTCACTTTGGTATGACTCTTGATAGTTCCCTACCAAGTCTTATGCAACCCATTGATTCTATGGCCTCTTTCCTAGCACTTCAAGAAGCAAATAGAAAAATTTTGATGTAGAATTCTATTTTATACTCCCTTATTGATGGAAATGATACCCTAATATGTTTTCTATATAAGAAACTAGTTGGTATGCCATCATGTTGTGTTAATGAATCTAGTACACATCAACTTGATGTATTATTATAGTACAATTTACTAGATTCTAAGTAGCCCATTATTCCTATTGCTTCTCTTATTGTAGATGATACTTATGTGCCTACTATATTTTCACACTCTACACATCCCACTCTAGTTTCATCTACATATATGCATGTTTTTTTTTAGAATCATACCACTGGCTTTGGCTCCTACATGATTCATTTCATGGGTCACACTACAAGAATTTTAGGTATTAAGAAGCACTTATAGGGCATTGCTCTCCCTATTCAACCTATTATGTGGATTTCTTAGCATGGCCTTGGTTATGATGTAGGTACTTCATATTCATTTGGATCTATTGATAGAGATCCATCTTTTGTTCACTCCATTCTTCATGAGGATTATGAGTTTCATATGGGCTCTTCTACACCTTCACTCAGACTTGTGAAACTTGAGATTTTAATAGTTAGACATGATCTACCTGACACTTCTTTGTATGTTTCTACACATCCTTATATCATGGGTTTTACACCCACACATATGTAGGCATCTACCATTCGTGTTCATTTGGGGTGGATTTTTTTATCATTCTTGGCAGCTTAAGAAGCATTCTTGGTGAGGATACTATAGACATCATTCCTCCACTATTTAGCTTTTTTGATCATGCATTACTCCTTTTGCCTATTGATGCTCCTTTTATTTGAGCTCCTTGATTAGGCAACTATGTTATTTTAGAGCATACATCTCTCATTACATAGATCATGTATTCCATAAATTGATTACATTATGGAGTTTCTTGCATGACTTGGTGATATTATTGTAAGATAGTATTTTTTTCATTTTTAGTCACATAGATTCATGGATATTTCTTCTTCATGCATGTGCTCCATGATTGAGCACCTTATTCTCTAGATGCATGACTATCCCATCATCACTAGGGACATCATTCATGAGATATTTCATATCTATATCTAATTGTTGACAGTCTCCTTTAGATGTTTTGGTGGAGATCATTCTCCTTCTAGAGCATAGCTAATTTGGTGTAGCCTAGTGTTAATATTTTGGTGTTTGCATAGTGGGATTGGCCCACTCATTTACATGGATTTTTTGAGTCACTACACCCATTTCAGCATTATGGGGGGTGTGTGCACATATTACTTCATGTCTTGTGCTCATTTATAGTATACCACATTTTCTTGTAGATGTAGTTTATTGAGTGCATTTATATTTGATGGTCTTCATTCCATCCATTGCACCTCGTCAGATTTATGTTTGAGTATTGATCCATTTTCTTTTTCTGGGCACCTTGTAGTATATGTTTTTTATATTTCTTGACTTTATCTATTGTTATTAGTTTTTGGGTACCTTATGGTGATATGTTTCATCCTTGGTAACTCTTTTTCCTAGTGTTTTTTTGATATCATTATTTTTTATAGAGTTATCCTTGTATAGATTACCAAATCATATTTAACTTAATGATTATAGTGATTCATCATCCATGTAGTCTAATAAGATGGATTGGTTACTATAAGGACACTTTGTATTTCACTATGATTTGTACATGGGTACTTGATTAGGCCTAATTGTCAAGACCCATAAATCTCTTTGATTTCTCTTTTCTTACTCCCTATTTTGTGTGTAAGGGAGGGTGTTGGAGTGAGTGTTCATACTTGCTCATGTTTTATGCTTTATTAGGAGTTGGTTAATTAATTGTTATGTTTCAAATATTTTTACACCTATTTTGTGCATGTAAACATTCCATGATAATTAAAATTAGTTTCACACAATAAGTTATTTGTTGTGTGAAACAAACTATTATGCCTATTTAATAAGCACTTCTATTGCTTAGCCTACCATATTAGTTTTTATCTCTCTACTTCATGTAGAACACACAAGTTCATTACATGATATATAATTCCATTATGATGTAATTACCTAAAAGTGGTATTTAGATGCTAAGAGTGTTTTTTGAGATATCTTACTCCTAGATTAGACCTAAACCTATCTTAGAGCCTTTATTACACGTTTCCATCCATTTTGTAGACTATAGACATCTTCAGTCATCATAGACACAGTCCCAGAACTACATTCCTAGATCTCAACCCATTGTACCCAATAGCTTGCCATCTAAATACTAGCACCACATTAAGGACACTAGAGCCACATGGTACTAGTGTCCCCAACTTGGTACTAGTGTCCCTTACCCTAAATATCTCAAAAAGATATATTTTCAAATGTATTCCCCTCATTAAAGTCAGTTTAAGCACATTTTATTATACATAAAATCTATAGTTCACTATAATTACAAGACTATTTGACCTATATCCACTAGGTGGAAAATAGATGCAAAACATTTGTTCAAATAAAAAACAAGTTGAAAAAAATCAAGGTTATTAATACCTATTCTACGTTACTTATTCATACTACTATCTACGATAAACCTAAGCCTAGATTTCAAATATTTTCAATCCCAAGAACACTCAAGGAATTCAAGACCACTATAATTCTAACATTCACTTGTACTTGCACCAAGCACTATGTGGGAAAACTAGATAGGGCTAGATTCCTCCTTAGGGTATTAATATGTAGGAAAATATCTTCATAGTGGAGTGTTGAAGATGTCCAGTCTATCTTACTAATGGACATAAATTTTTAGCCCATGTTATACTTACAAGGAGGATTAGGGTTTGCACACTAAATCAAATATTCCAATCACAATATAGAGTTCCATATTTCATGCGTGTAAGAACAAAACACTAAAACACAAGTGTAGGTGCCCCATAAAATAGGAACAATCCTACAAAGAGGACACTAGAGTTACATGACACTATTTTTTAGGTGGGGCACTACTTTATATTGAATAATTAGACCTAAGGGTCTTATTGATGACACTCAGACCTATTCATAACCCATTTTTTTGAACCCATATCTTTTATGATAGCTTTTTTCTATATAAGTCTCTATTTTCACATATTTATTACTATTTTTAGAAGGTTAAATAAAGTCAAAATATTTAACAAATAATTAGTTATTTATTGCATATTATTTGACTAATTTAGATAACTCGACACTTTAATCTAACTTAAGATTTACATAGGTAAAACCCTAAAAGGTTAAATCATTTGTTGAACCTAACTTTGAATATTAATTCCAACTCTAGTTTGCATTCTCCAAAATTTTGTGTAATAAATTAGTGTTCTAAACTTTTATTTTTATTATTTTTTGGCATAAACTATCTCATTAAATCAATTTCATATTAGGGTTTAAATTTATTTAAATATAATTTAATTTTTTTGCAAAAAAACCCTAAATCAAAAAACCCTAACCCTAGATAACCATAGGTTTCCATTTTTAGAACTTAGTTTTTAGATCCATATATGTTCTAATTTTTATTTCATAAAATCATGATCATAATAATAGAAGAAAAAATTAATCACTTTTTGTTGCAAAGTTTAATACTTTTATTTCCATGCTTATTCCCTTTAATTCATAATGAACTTAGAAAAGACATAAATACATGTATAGATTTTATTTTATATCAATTGAAATATATGTCATATCTCATAGCATGTTATATTTCTCATATTTTTAATTCCACTAACAAGAAAACCCATACACATATATATGATGTAGCACATAAGTTAACAACTATGTTTCAAGTTTCAATGTCATATCTTATCCATAGGAAAGAATCTCCTCATCATCTCCATGAGGGTGATAGATAATTTACCTATAACTAGGTCCATTGTATTATCCCTCCACGAGATGAAGTATCCTATACCAATCTCACTAATACCCATACTCAACCTATTGACACCTCTTCCCTATACGGTGTGTGCTTACATGTTCAATAAAAAAAATAGTTAGGGTTTACACTTTTGAGACTCTATGTGATCAAATTATCAATATGATCAAGATAATTTAAGGTTTAAAAAATTAGAATAAAATATTTCATGAAAATATTACCATATTGGAAAAAAAATTACAAGACAAAGGCCTCTTGGGCACAATACTGTCAATCACGTATATGCATCTTCACCTAGTCAATTTGTGGAAAACAATATTACATATCTAAATCATAAATCACAACAAAGTACACTACAACTAGTGATTCTAAAATAATTCAAATATCAACTAAGATTTCAAGTGAGGTACTAAGGGAAATGATTAAAGCTAACTTGATCAACCTACCCCCTCTACACCCAATGAGGAGATCTAAATATTTTTGTGCATATCATAGAATGCATGGGAACCACATCGATTCATGTTTATTATTGAAAAGGAAAATACAATAGATAATGGATACAGATGACTCACATAGTGACACACAATCCACACAACATACAATAGCACATCTATCGATTCAAAAAGGGTAAAATTTAGAAATAGTAAAAAAAATTATTATGAAAGCATAAATCCTAACAATAAAAGGTTCAAAAAATACAATCAAATCAAGAAATAGTAAAATAAGCACAAATAAATCAATAAAATATACCTCTCCAAAATAAGTCTCAACATTCAGTATGGTATAATATTGGTCATAAATATCTATAATAGTTTGATTATCATGGTCAAGGTTTTGTAAAATATGTCCAAGGCACACAAATGCATTTTTGAGTGGCTTGTTTAGCTTGTGCTTCAAAGAGTCTTTGGCAATGGAGGTTGTTTAGATCCTTATCTCCTTGGCACCATGGTTTGTGTTATGGCTTAGCTCAAGATTTTGGTATTATAACCTTACTTGCTAGACATATCTGTATTATAACAGTAACCTTATCAAAGCTTTTAAGTCATTTTTGAATGATAATTTTGCACCAATATAGCTTAAAATTCAATAGGCAAAGAATTGTATTTATAAGCTTAGGAACTAACCTCAACCCAAGGTGAGTCAAGGTGGAGTTTAAACATGGAATGGGTTTAAACCTAACATAGTTGAGTCAAATATAACCTTAGTAGAGTTAATAATTGTCAAATAATTAATGATTTTCAATGAATAGGCATGGGTCTCCAAAATGAGATATTTTTTAAAAGGCTTGACAACTCATAAAGGTAAATCATGAAAAGCTAGGATATTTTATATTTTTGAATTTTTATTTTTTATTTTTTAATTAATTGCACATGGATATTTAAACTAGAAATTTAATTTAGTTTAGCTTGTTAATTAAATTTAATTAACCATTTAACTCTTTCAAGATTTTTTTTGTTTATGTGCCTCACTTAATACGTCCATAGGCTAAATTGACTATTATAATGCCCCGAGATGACTAGGGATGAATCCATGAGAGGTTATTGTTTCATATGATATGATACCCCAATTAGGGATATCTCAAAATGATTATGAGATTTTAAAAATGATGCACAAGTAAATTTGGGATGTTTAGTGATTCCTAGGCTTAATTTCCAATGGTTGGTAGAAATCAATCTAAAGTTTAGTTGGAGGCTAGTTGTGACGAGTTTTAGGTGTCTATAGTTTTTTCCTATTTGGGAAGCTATTGAAAGCTATAAGCACATTAGTGAATTCTCAAATAATGAAATAGGCTGAAAAGAAAATATTGAATAAAAAGCTCTAAATAATGTTTGGAAAACCTATAATGATGCCCCCCTCAAGGGAGTGGATGACACATACATTTGATAGACAGTCCATCAAAAAGAAGCAAGAAGATAAATGAAATTAACCCATGGGTGAGATTAATCCAAATAAAAAAATAATTTTATGAATTGATTTAAAAATTATTGATTTTCCTAAAGGTGGTTATAATCAGTAACAAAGGTTGAGACACTGATTTGCCCAAAGATGGTTATAATTAGTGGCATAGGCATATGCCCTAGTTAGGTTGATGAATTAAAATGATGATTTTCCCACATGTGTTTATAATCATTAAAATGACTTAGAATTAATAAATACGTTTGATTTTGCCCCAATAGGGTATATTAGTAATCATAACTCAAGGATATAACATGTCATGTAGATTAAAGATGAGCAGGTGCAAACATAGATCCAATGGTCTAATGATTAAAGAAGCCACAAACAACTAGGCATATGAAGATATGCAAAGTGATGAAAGAGACGAAGATAAAAATAAAAATTAATTATTGTGAATGATTCGATTATACCTACTAATGCAAATATTCTTGTCCTTATTAGCATTGATACAACTAACATGGCCAATGTGTTGATTTGACTAAGGAGGGTGGGAGGATTTTCCAAGGTTACCAAGGTTACCAAGGAGAAACTTTTGTAGCTCCATTTCTTATAAGAATTCCTAATCTAGTTTTTTATATAGCATGTGATGGTATGCCTCATGATATGAAACACCATGATAAATTTAGTCATAATATGCATAAGGACTGATTCCTAATCTAATAAATAATTAAAAATAATGAACCAATGATAAAAACCATGATGATAATGTTGAGATATGAATATGGATGGAATCAAGAATAATGTGCAATGAATCACCCAATGAACACATATAGACTGAGTAAAGACATAATACTAAAAGCAAAAAAATAGGCAAGTAAACAAATAAACAACTAAGAAAATAAACACATAAAAAGCTTGAAAGTAAAAGTAAAATAAAACATCCTAATAATGGATTTGCCTTAGTAGTATGGATTGAAGATGACGGACTAGGCTCAAATAAAACAAATATTTTTGAATTTTGAAATTTTTGGACATTTTTTGAATTTTTGAGGTATCTTAACTCATTAGATATTGACAAGATACCACTCACAAAATAGAAAGAGCATTAGATTAGGTTGTTTGAAAAATAATAAGAGTGCATGGAAAAGGGGGACTAAACTAACCTCAACATGAATTGAGCATGAATTTCATAGTCCCATTAGGACCTTAAGTCACAATAGTTATGCCAACATGAAGGGTAGTAAGAACTGACCATGTCACAATAAGTTATAAAAATTAAGAACAAAAACAAGGAAAATAAAAATAGTAATTATAAGGTGATGAAACATTGCATGATAACAGGTTTTTTTCCTAATTTACCCATATGTAGTTATAATTAGGAAACAATGACATAGGTTAGTGATACAAATTTTTTCATAAGTGGTTATAATTAGTAACACAAGGTGGACTACTAATTTTCCCATAGGCAGTTATAATAAATAACACTAATCAAATGTGAATGAAAGATAACTTCCCAGTTTTATTATCACACTACTTTCAAGATTGTCATTAAAACATAAAATTCTAAAAATGTTGAAAATGGATCAGAATCCCCTTATATAAGGTGTGGGAAAAACCAAAGGGACCAAGATCAAAAGGGGTTGGGTAGGATAGCATAAAAAACTTTGGTCTAATAGAGACGACATGGTAAAATAGTATGAGGTATGGCATTTTTTAGGATGATAATGGTATGAAGATTAGATAAAATGGTAGGAGGGTTACCCCCAAGTGGTAAGATAAGGTAAATGGTAGGGTGTGGAATAATGGCAAGAGGAATGGCAAAATGAAAATAGAAAGATAAATGATTTTGGCCAAGGTAAATGGTTTTTTCCAAGTAAATGGCAAAAGGCAAAGGTATTATTTTTTACCAAGGTGAATGATTATATTATTCATAATGATGTGGAGATGCACATCATGATTAACATATGACAACCAAAATAATCAATCATGTAAATTACTATCCCACACCTCTTTTGAATAGCTTCTCTATCAAGAACTTGTTATATATTTAGATGCCAAGAATGTTGTTATGATCTTCATTAGTCATTGATTTTGTTTCCTTCAAACATTGAGACAAGACATCTTTGTAGCTTATGCAAAGGAAAGTGTAGCTAGCGATGGTAAATATGGATAAATAGTGGATGATAGGTTTGTTTTGTTGATGTAAAGGTGGATAATAATGGAATGTGTAAAGGTTAGGTAAAAAATGAAGATCAGTATTTTCAAGCACACACAATATTATTGATTCCAAATTCAACATAAATTTGGATGTGGAGGGGCTGAAGACTTCTAAATATGCTCTCAATTTGGATTGAGAGTAGCTACAATTTTATTATACTATAGATTAGAATCTATATTGATTTCATCTTTGATAGTGTATTCATCAAGTAGTGAAGAACTTTTGTGCTCAACTATTGGTGCCTCAATGAAGTTTTCACTAATAAAGTTATATTTATTATCCCATTGCACCTTCAAGAAGGTTTCACTAAATAACATTGATTTTTG
Source organism: Torreya grandis (assembly GCA_037957365.1). Lineage (NCBI taxonomy): Eukaryota > Viridiplantae > Streptophyta > Pinopsida > Cupressales > Taxaceae > Torreya > Torreya grandis. Next base: position 5,468,005 of record JARHVA010000158.1, on the reverse strand, counting down.
ACTTTGATTATCTTCTAGCACCTCCAAAAAGGTTTCATTAGAAGATGTTGGGTTTGGAATTTGATTGTCTCCTAATGCCTCCAAAAAGGTTTCACTAGGAGATTATTCTTTTTTTGTATGAATTTGGTCTTAGACCCGCTAATATTCTACAACTGATATGTCTCCAAGGATGTAATTCAATAAGATGTGATTCTATTAGTCCTAATAAACACTTGTGGGAGATGGAAAGTCAATATAATGGTTAGGTTGGTTGGTGGTAATGGCATGTGGAATGGTAATGGAATGGGGAGAGGTAGCACAATACTCATATAAGATACTAGGATAACATATGTCAAAGTTGAACTAATCATCTTCAAAAACTATGTAAGGATCAAAAATTTATTCAAATTGATCTATGAGGCATGCATAACCAATGTTATAACAACTATGAGCATATTCTAATTCTAAAGTTGATTCCAACAAAAGGGATTCTAAATCCAATGTTGAGAATAATGTTGATTCTATGATTTTAAATCTAATGTTGGTTCAAGAATAAAACCTAACTTTGATGTTGATTCCTCATCTAGTGTGGATGCTGATACAATGATGTCTTGTTTAATGTGTGGTATTGGACAAATAACAAACTATGATGGCATAATGGGTTCTATAGAGACTAGTTTGTCAAAGTGAGACTCCTTAACAATGGGAAAGAGGTCAAGAGATAATTTCTTAGAGACTAACTCATTAAATGGAGGATCTTTAAGCCACCGATCATGTTAAAAAAAATTGGTGTACTACAGGTTATAAGGGGACCGTGCTGTACTGATTCCTACAATAAATAAAAAGGGAGGATCTTTAAAAATAAGACAATGGTCAAGATAATGATTTACCCAAAGGTGGTTATAATCATCAAGAAGTGACTCAGTAGAGACTGGCTTATCAGAGTGAGACTTCTCAACAAAGTGGGATTAAGAGGTGATTCATCATAGGTTGACTCACATAAATATGTGTTTTAACATAAACCTTGTGGATTGGTTGGTTCTCTTGTCCTTGGTTTACAATTATTTTTAAAATACCAGTTTTTAATACATCTTGGTCTTAGTATGATTGGCTTAGTTGGAAAGGTACTGATTGGCTTGGTTTTCGATAGATAATTGGTATGGATTTTATAAAGTGGGAAATAATTTGAAATAGATGAAAAATGGCAGGTAGTTAGATAATGATAGGCTTAACAAGGGCTGGTTTATGTCCTAGAATAGTAACCGTGGCCCATCGAGTTGTGATTTGATAACCTTATTGATATAACAAGTTAATATATGTGGATTGTACTAGAATGGTAATGGTAGGGCATTGCAAAGATTGGTTGATCACATAATCTAAAGGATTAGGTATTGGAATATAAATGGTAGGGTATTATGGATCTTGGTTTTTCTCAAAAGCCAAAAGACGAGGTCTTGAAATAGAAATAGTAGGACATTATGGATCTTGGTTGATCTCACAAGCCAAAGGATGAGGTCTTGGTATTGAAATGTTATTTCTTGGACACTATGGATAATTGTAACTCATTAAGTCTAAAAGAGGGTTAATTATATAGGTGGATGATCAAATTCCATGATCAAGATCATACATCAACTAGCCAAAATAAGGTGCCATTGAACATTGCACTTGAGGATCTTGGCTTTGTTCTCTAAATTAAGGATTGCAAGGAGGATAAGAATATATCTCAAAAACCACTTCTTCACCATAAGGGTCTCTAACAAAGTCAATTTGCATGACTATTCTATCGTAACTTGGATTGTACCTATTTCCACCATAAGTGTAATGAGACATATCCACATCAATGATGAAAGCTCTAAAAAAGGCCTAGAGTTCTATAAAATCTAAAAAACAATGTCCAAAAGATAAATGGTTCATACTTGGTCTAACTTGCTATAGGGGTGAAGTTGTATCTCCAAAAAGGTCTATGCTAAAATTGGTATAAAACAATCTAACATCAAATGTCTAACATCTTATGTTTCAAAAAAAAGGTCAAGCATCTGAATAAAAACTAGCATGCCAAACTCTAGGTACAAAATATTCCAAATAAGTCTAATTTAAATAAACAAAAGTTGTTAGGTCTTTTATCCAAATTCAACATCAAAATATAATCTCAAAATAGACATGTGCTAGGACTTTTGGCAAAACAAGCACAAAATTTAGAATTTAAACAAAAGGGTATTATTTAATCTAAAAAATCTAAAATATTTTGATATAGACTAGGAATTCAACTTTAGACATGAACTTGGTCAATTGGTATAAGGTATGAATCAAAATTCATATGGAAGATAGGATGTTTCTCCTAAATAAAGGCATAAACAATAGTCTTTAATTTAGGTAAATAATTAACCCAAGTTACACAACCTAAAAGAGAAAGATTAGTGTTTAGGCCTGAAATACATAAGGAATAAACATAAATCAATCAATTTTTGGATTTGAACTTGTCAAGGTTAATTAAAAACTCAACTTTTAAGAAACTAGGATTCGTTGATCAAACAACAATATAAAAAAAGGTGATTGACATGATGGTACTAGGTAAAAGATCCCAAAGTCACACATGGCTTGGTTTTGAAATTAGAATTAGGCATAAGGTAAATGAATCTATGAAAAAATTTGAGTAGTGTAATGACATTATCACACTTTAAAGATGTAATTGATAGTTTGTTTCAAGACTCCAATTCACAAAAATTGAAATGCATTGCGTAGTGTAATGTTACCCTTTCCAATCAAGTGATACACAAACAAAGATTTAGCAAAAAAACTAAGGCAAATTATGGTGTCAAATGGACAGTGTAATGCCTCCTCAAACAATGGAGTGATGTGTACACAAGACACATTTTGGCATGTTATAAAAAACAAAATAGATATTTTAGACTCAAAAACCATGCAATAAAGGATAAAATGACAAAAACACCTAAGTGTAACATCTTAGATCTTATAACTGATAAAGTTGCATAGTATTTTCAAATTCTATTTATATACATACTCTTGAGAGGATTTTAAGTTTTAATCCAAAAATAAAAGCACATGAATAAGTAGTTTTTTACACCCCCTTATCTCAAAATATTGTATGATAACATGAAACTTTGTGCTACTCGCCTTGCATCAACAATATTTATGTGGAAACTATAGTTATTCTAAAACTTAAATTTTTGACCATCTAGATTGTATCAAGTATTATTAACACTAGATATGCCTCACATCAATTGAGTTCATATCAGTTAAATTAATATGCAGGGGTCTATTCCTTTGTATAGTGATTCCATCTATGTACTTCTTAGTATAATCCCTTAGTTAACTAGACCTGACTTGGATTTTCATTACATTTGGAGAGGTTAGTTGATCAACCCTCTAGAAATCATAGTATATGTGCCCTTATTTATATACCCCACCATCGAGCAAGGTTGAAATAATGTTGGGAGATGAAACCCAAAGTCAAATCTTCCCTAAAGAACTCGTGAGGATGTTATGAACTCCCTCTCATAATCCAAATTGCATAAAATAAATGACCAAGTGAAAAGACTTTAAAGGTTGTGTTTATATCACCCAAACCATATGGGTTTTGGGGAGAGACTTAACAATGTTATTTCATGCCTTGGATAAAGGCACAAATTTCAAGGAAGAAGTGCTTTTGGTCATCCAAGTTCCCTAAAGGGTATGGGGGAGAATATAAATGCATCCTTCATTTATGAAAGACACAAAAGAATAAAATTATCTAGCATAAAATAAAACGCTTCAAGGAAATTGAAATTTAAGTAAATGTTTATTTTATGCACTAAATTGAGATGTTTGTGAAGTTTTTGGCTCATTGGCCTTAATTAAAATTTTTGAAAATTTTCACAAAATAATCTAAGCATAAACCATCTAAATTCATTTGAAGCACCAAATGGATATTTTTAAGACTTAAGTATGTTTAAATTTGACACTTTTCCACACTTGACCTAAAATTTTTCTAAGGCTTCCTTCTACTTTGAAGCATAATTTTCAATGTGAAAATAAAGATTGGAAAACTTGCTCTCGAGTTTCTGTATTTTTATTACATGGAGATCAACGTCTATCAACAGTGACTGACATTGATTAAAAGGCAACCTATGTTGATTATTTTCATAGATAACTGATATTGGTTATAATAAACTAATACCAGTTGACTAGAACCAATATTCTTGGTTACTTGTGAACCCAAAGGTAAAAGAAAATGATGTAAAAAATGTTTGTTAGCCTAAATTATTATAAAATCTCTATAAAACCTATAATAAAATGTTGAGATCGAGAGCATACAAGTTAATAAAACCAAGAAAATCAACCTACAACTATCAAGGAAACTCAAAAACCAAGTTTCTCTCTATGTTCCACCTTACACATTGACTAATGCCGATTAGGATAGGATTGATGTTGGCTAGGGGAAATTGATATCGGTCACTGTGTAAACTATGTGACTAAAAAAATAGAATATGATAAAAATAAAGATAAAACTTAAATTTTTAAGATGGTCAAGCATTCATTTAAAAAAATTGAGTTTCACTTTGGTCTCCTTGTTACATGAGATGATTTAGGTCCCACTGAGCATGCCACTTATGGTCATAGGAGTCTAAGAACTGAGGTTAGTAACATATTAATTCAATCAATAAAAACTTCAATAAACATACTAACATTTACAATCCAAGCCTATATCTTAGGGGTGATCTTAGTAACAAAAGACATGTGAAACCACAATTAAAATGCAAAAGAAAATTAATCTTTAACCTTCCTTAAGAGATCCAAATGCATTGTTGAGTGCTTGCTTGAATTTTGCTTCAAAGAGTCTTTGTTAATGGAGGTTTTGTAGCTCCTTCTCTCCTTGGCACCATGGTTTGTGGTGTGGTTTGGATCAAGATTTTGGCATTAAAACCTTAATTGTTAGACATTTTTATATTATAACACTACTCTTCTCAAATCTTTGAAGTCATTTTTGCATGATAACTTTGCATCAAAATAGCTTAAAATTCAATAGGCAAGGCATTGTATTTATAGGCTTAAGAACTAACCTCAACCCAAGGTGAGTCAAGGTGGAGTTTAAACATTGATTTTGTTTAAACCTAACCTCGGTGAGTCAAATATAACCCAAATAGAGTTAATAGTTGTCAATTAATTATGATTTTAAATGAATAAGCATGGTTATCCAAAATGAGATATTTTGAGATATTTTCTAAAAGGCTTGACAACTCATAAAGGTAATCATAAAAAGTTAGGATATTTCATATTTTTCAATTTCCTTATTTATTTATTTATTTATTGAATATGGATAATTCAATTGGAAATTTATTTTTTTTATCTTGTTAATTAATTTTGATTAAACATTTAGCTCTTTCAAGATTTGATTTTTGGTCATGTGCCTCACTTAATAGGTCCATACGCCAAATTGACTATTGTAATGCCATAAGATGATTAGGGATGAATCTATGAGAGCTTATTATTGCATATGATATGATAACCCAATTAGGGATGTATCAATGTGATTTAGATCTTTGATGAATGGTGCATAATCAAATTTTGGACATTCAGTGATTCCTAGGCTTAATTTGCAATGGTTGGTAAGAATCAGTTTGAAGTCTAGTCAGAGGCCAGTTGTGGCTAGTTTTAGGTGTCTACAATTCCTACCCTCTTGTACATACTTTTTTATCTATCACTCCTTGTAGATATTTTATTTTCATTTTTATTTTACATAGATTATATCTAAAAAATACAAAAATAATATAACATGTCAAAACACAAAATCATTTAAATATTACTTAAAAAACACACAAATTACAGATTGTATGCATTGTTATGTTTACATTTATTCTACTTGAAAAATATTACATATGTTATCTATCATATTATAATCACTTTTATCATACATATATGATTCACTTGTTCTTTTCAAGTGATTATATATTGCATACAATAATCTAGTCCATTACACTGATCCAGACTTGTTATCATCTACCCATTAGTGGCATATACACTAATCTAGGTTTATTAAATTGATACATGTACCCAATTGAGGCCATCTCATACATAATTAATACTAGCTTTTATATTTAAATTCTATACATTCCAATTTATGCATTGATATATCTTGATATTAATCATTACTACTCATTTCTCATATTTGTTGTCAACTCTCACTAGTTAGACTCAATATATGTACATCCTAACATTTACATAGATTTATACTACATAGTTATACATGATTTCATCTTTAACTTTCCTAGTTTAGACTTGATTATGTTTCCTATGCTTATTTTATTTGAGGGCATTTGAATATGCCATTTATCTTTGGCTCTATACCACTTTTATTCATGTATGCCTTGGACATGTGCCCATTTATCTTGTGTGTGCTTTCTTTTTTGTATATGTAGATATTTGAACATGTCCTTATATGTGGCTCTAAGCCAAATTTTTTGTTGTTTATGTATGTATACATTTGAACATGTCTTTTTATGTCTTCTATTGTCATCTTTAATGACAAATCCCCATGTCCCTTATATTATGGTCCCTTGGCCTTCTTTCCATGCCTCATGTGTTTTGTATGTATGATTTCTTGTATGCATATTCACCATGACACTTATCTTTTCTAGTTACAAAAAAACATTTTTGATGTCATGAGGGACCTCATACATCTACCTATCCTTCTTGGGTGTTATGATGGGCATCATGCCCCATGCCCCTAGGTAGCTACTCAGATTTACTATTATATACATTGATTGCATCTATCTTGATACCTTGTGTAATGATAGATAAAACATGCATCTTACACTACATACTTATGCTTATATTCTTTTACATTTTTATTTTATGTTTGTACATTGTATTAGAATATCATGTAGTTATCATATATGCTCCATCTAACACATCTTGTAGAGTTATTTTCTTTTTAGGACAATTCTTAGATAGGTAAATAACTACCCACAAAATAGAGGGAATTCACAGGGGTTTGTCATAGAGATAAAGATCCTAAATTGATATTCATAGATCATTTTTGGCACACATGGTTAATTTCAAAAGTGAAACATAGGAAAAAAATAAGGATTCAAAAAGCAGTTAAGTAACTCAGATTTTAAACCAGATAGACATTAGTGCCTAGATTAGGGCACTAGCACCATAAGGAACTATTGTACACTACATGGCACTATTATTTAATATCCCCAAATTTAGGAAAGTCCAAATTAGCCAAAATATCACACTAGGTATAGTACATTTTTGCATAGATACAGTCACAAGTTTGATAGTTATACTCAAATTTTGCTTAGATACACTCATTTTAGCTTAGATTCCTACTAGTTGATAAGATTAGTGGCATCATGCATGGCATCACCACTCCCACATTTAGTTCATATATAGAAATATAGTTATTACATACTCATTTTAGAATTAGTATTCTTAGATATTAGACTGGGGGCATGTGCATGGCACACAATTTTCATATGCTCAGTTACACATAAGTTGATCAAATGGAATGGAAAACTCCATGTCATTATCTACATTATACACACTTGTTATTATATTCTAGGTTGTCACTAGTTCCATGGCTTACTCCATCTACAATGGTTGTTATACTCGAGTAGCTTAGAGTTACCTAATGTACCTGAGTGGCCATAGAGCCAACATATAATGTAAGATATACCCAATTAGATACTTTTATCACCTTACACAATTTAGTTTCATATGAATCTACTACACACAGGTGGGAAATGATGGAGTCATAGCCTACTTGAGTTATTAAGCCACTCACATGAGAGGGTTAGACACACTTATAATCTTATCTAAGCTATTCATAGGTCATGATACATCAATCAGGGGTGGGAAATATTAGATTTAAAAATATATTAAGTTCTTGAGCCACCCAAAAATGAGGATCGATCAAGTTATCAACTTATTCTAAGGTATTCAATGCTTTGATCACCATGTACACTCACATACATAAGTTGTCACATGGTTCATGCATTGGTTTACATACCCAATGAGGTGTATTATTTCCTTTCCTCTTTCTTATCTATTTAGTTAACTTTACCTAGTTACATTATTCGGCATAATCATTTTCTTTTGATAGTCTCTTAAGTGAAGATTGATTTTTGCATGTTTCATTGCAAGTCATTATTTTGGATCATGTTTTACATATTCAAACCCAATATCACATACTCAGACTCAACTACATAGGCTTCACTTCTTAGGTAAGTAAAGATATGTTTTTTTCCTTTATACTAGTCATTTCACTTTGCTACATTTTTAACATAAAGAGGGGGAAAATATAATCACCTAAAAGTGGTATTTGGATGCTAAGAGTGTTTCTCTAGACAACCTATTCCTATCTTAGCCCCAGACCTATCCTAGATCCATTATCACACATTTTTAGCCATTGTGTAGACCATAGATATCTTCATTCATCTCATACACAGTCTCATTATTATATTAATAGATCCTAACCCATTGTGCTTAGTAGCCTTCCAACTAGACACTAGTACCACATTAAGGACACTAGAGCCACATGGTGATAGTGTTCCCAACTTGGCATTAGTGTCCCTTTCCCTAACTCTCCCAAATGGATATATTTTCAAATGTATTCCCCTCTTAAGGTTAGCCTAAGCACATTTATTATCAATACAAGCTATGAATCACTATAAATACAAGAGTATTATAACTCTATCCACTAGATGGAAAATATATGTAAAAAACCTATTCAAATAAGAAATAAGTTAAGCAAAATCAAGGTTGTTAATCCCTATTCTTCCCTACTTTTTCATACTACCATATACAACATCCCTAAGCCCAAATTTCAAAGATTTTCAATCTCAAGCACACTCAAGGCATTAAAAACCACTATTATTATAGCATTTATTTGTAATTGTACCAAACACTAGGTGGGAGAACTACACTGAGCTTGATCCCTCCTCAGAGTATTGGTATGTAGGGAACTCTCTTTACAATGGGGTGTTGAGGATGTCTTGCCTATCCTAATAATGAACACACATTTTCAATTCAAGTCATAATTATAAGTGTGATGAGAGTTTGCACACTAGATTATATATTATAGGCATAATACAAAGTTATATATTTCATGCATATAGGAACAAAACACAGAAACACAGGTGCAAGTGCTTCTAGAAAATAGTGAATAATCAAACCTAAGGACCCTATCGATGACACTCAGACCTATTTATAACCTAGTTTTCAAAACCCATATCTTCTACAATAGTTTTTTAATGGATAAGTCTCTAGTTACATAAATTTATTACTATTTTTAGAAATTTAAATCAAGTCAAAATATATAAAAAATCAATGGTTATTTATTTAATATTATTTCACTAATTTACATAACTCAGACCTTTAATTTAACTTATGATTTACATACGTAAAACCCTGAAAGGTTAAATCACATGCAAGTATAAATCTGGAGTTGAATTACCATAAAAAAATATTTGATATATATCTATAAAATCCATGTTTGATGGATACAATTTTGACCATGTATTGACTTCATGTCTACATGTATCAAGTGCATAAATGATATCTTAAGCTGAGTGATAGTTAATAAAATGTAAGTGGATTATAACTTCCTTTCTTATGTTTGATGTTTAGACAAAACTACTAAAGATAAAAATGCCTTTTTTATGCTACTCTTACTGCAATTTTTTTTTGATTCTATAAGAAATAAATAAACTTGTGATATGTTTAGGTCACATTATCCTTGATGAATATATAATTATTCTAATGCTTACATGAATGAACAATGTCATAAATCTCATGATCATATGTTGGAAAATTTCTTACTCATGTAGTAAAAGTTTCACTATGGTAAGCAACTAGATGTCCATGTTAAGTGAAGATTGATCTAATTCAACATTCAAAGTCATTTGTCTCAATCTCAGATGGTTAATAAAGGCTTGGTAACATAAGTACTTGTTTATAATAGAGTCTATATTTCAATTATTTGAGTGTTTTTTGTTATGTTTCATTCTAGATTAAATTTGATTTATCACTACCTTTTGTGACTTAGTTTAGAGGCCAAGTCACATGAGAAACAAAGTACGAATATCCTATTACCAATCCTAAAAAATTTGTGAAGATATGAGATTATTTGGTTTTGGTCATTCCTGGATGACTTCAATATGGTTTAGATCTACATGCTCTCCTTTTGAGTCTACAATGTTTCCTAGATACTATATCTACGTCATGGAAAATGAACATTTCTCTATGTTTCATATAACTTATGTTTCTATAGAGTGTCAAAAACTTTATATTTATGATGTATATGCTCATCCCATGTTTTAAGAAAGATTAATCTGTCATCAAAGTAGACTAAAAAAATGAATTATTGAATGTCTTAAGAATGTCATTCATCATCTACATGAATGTAGCTAGTGCATTGGTCAAACCAAAAAGTATGACTAACCATTCAAACAAACCTTCTTTAGTGTTATGACCTTAATCTATAGTGAACTTAGGGATATGTGTGGCTAACTTATGGCTTACATAATTTTGATGTGAGTTTTATACACACTAGAGAACCTTAAAAGGTATCCTCTAATGTTTCAATATCTATGAATAAAGATTCACTCAAAGATATGAATTGTAAGGTATTGGGTTTTGTAAACAACCTATTGGTGGAACAATGGTGAGTCAAGTAATTTTTTTACCAAGGATGGTTTGAATATGGATGAATATAAACATAATTGAGATGGTTGGATTAAGGATGGTTTTAACCTATGGTGGGTAAGACCAAAAGAAACTCAAAACATAAGGAAAGGTAAGGTATAAAAGAAGTCATGTAGAAAAAACAAGATGAAACATTCCCAAACCAAAACTTGAACTAAATTTTGGATAAATAATTAAAAACTAATGTTTGTTTCAAGCTATTAAGAGAACACCAATAATAAAGTACAATTAGAATTCCAAGGAAGTAATAAATACATTAAACTTAAGCATATATAATCAAAGGTTGTTGTGTTTTTAATATTACATTTGCACATCTACAAGGGGGATTATTATTAATACATATAAGGAATTCATATAAACAATAGGATAATAATAATACCTATATTGAAAATACAACTCATGCACAACCAAAATATTAATATACCATAATGATAGAACTTCTTACATAGTCCACAAGTTTGGATAAAAATCAATATTTATACATAAAGACCAATTGCAGAAGTTTCCTTAGAATTTCATATTAATATTAATTGAAAAAATTATCCTCCCTTTGGAATTAGGAGGATATAAATATATATAATCTTGGGATGTGGACATTTCATCTCTCATGAAAGGTCTAAAATTGCATGTCCAAAAATAGAATAATGTGTTAATTCTCATTCAAATCATGCATGTACAATGGTGTTTACCTAGAATAGAATTATTTAACTAAAATATAATATGGGTATGTGTGTGTGTGTTTTAAATTAATTAGGAACTAACCATTCCAACTTAACTGAATCGTGTAAATACATACATATTTTAAGAGGGAGCTGATGTGGCATTCGTAGAAACTATAGAAACTAATAATAATGAAATTGCTATTGTAAATTGAGTCACATCTAGAACAAATAGTATTATTTTAGATATGCCAAAATTTGATACCAATGTAGTTAAATAAGTGAGTATTAGAAGTGGTACATATGTTGGTCCTATTTATGTTTGCACTTTTGTATATCTCCAAGACTAAGTACCTTGAGGAGGTGCTTATGGTGCTCTTTCTACTAAATTTGACTACTTCACTACTTTCATTTGTAAATATAAAGCATGGCTAGCCATTAAGTTGATACTAATGACTTCATATTCAAAAAAAGATGTGTTGAACAACTGTGGGAGATTTTCCATCAACTTATTATGTGTGACTAATGTAGTTTTATCCTCCACATAAAGTTTCTTAGTTCCTATAATTTGGTCCCTAGAAAAATTCATTAGTTACATAATTTCATATTTAGTTCTATAGATGATGCCTTCAATTTTAGCTCAAAATTTATCATCTATAACTTGAAGATGATTATCAATAATGGGATCAAAAAATAATTTCCCAAGATGAGTGATTACCTTAGTAACTATCATATCCTTAAAAATATTTACTATTTATCTCTCTTGATTCATAAATTATTGCACTAGATTTTGTATCTCTTGATGTTAGTCAAATAATCCACTTCTCTTGGTAATAACATAATTTTGGGCACATGTAGATTATGTTATTATTATTAGGATTAAGTTTGCATATTCATTATTTTTGGTTACTTGGATTAGGAAGTGAATCTTATACTTTATATCTTTAATTTTATTGAAGAATTGAATTATGTCTCCCCACTTAGGTTGGGATGTGGTCATAGAAGACCTTATTAAATGAATGGTGTCATAAAAAATTTTATCTACCCCTTAAAAATTATCTATAATTTACCTAGGATCTCAAATAATAATCCTCTCTTATGAACTTTGAACATATTGGTCAAAAAATTTAAAATTTTATTTGATTACTCCTTTGATAGCATCTAAAAAACTGTAAGGATCTTCCTTGTATCTATCTAGGTTTAAGGGATTTAATTATTTTCTCTTTATCATAGAGAATATGCCTTATCTTAGTTACAACTCGATCTATTCTCCTTATTAAAAAAATATTTTTATTTAACCTTCCTCAAGGTATTATTTTGACTATTAAAGTGGAACTTGACTATTGGTTGCTCAATAATTACTAGGTCTTGCCTTCCTACTTTTTGTTATAGTTATTTAATCCATGGAGAAATACTTAATGAAACTTACTACTCTACTTTCTCTATAACTACATTAATAGAATAGGATTTCCTTTTAGGTTTCATCATTATTGGAGAATATTTCCCTAATGTATGGAAAGGAGGTATAGCCTTCCTCCATCTAGTGACCTATTTTTGTGTCGGTATATCAGTAATATATTTAACATTCCCAATTTTCCTATGTACTAAAACTATAGGGGAATCTATCTAAGCATCTTGGTGAATGGGCATTCCCAATTATGTATAAAAGCTATGATATGAACTTAATATGGATTGTGTCTAGGGATATGTGTGGCTAATTTGTGGCTTACACACCTTCATAGTATCTCATTGCATTTATCTATGTTCTTAATATGGTTAGCCTATTGAATAACCTTAGATAATTAGAGTATATATAGGATATAGTGGTTAGTCTTTTATAATCATATTATGAATTATGTTTTTATTACATTATTATGGAGGTTTACCCCTTAAAGTGGCTTAGTCATAATATTCAATTATTCTTCTCTTTAAATAATTGTTGTTGTTGATCTATTTATTTAGCTATTACTCATGTGATATATAAATCTATTATTACAAATCATATAAGTAATTTCATTACAATTAGAATCAAAGCTCTAATTTGGGAAAGTTTTTATAATGCAATTTTTTTAGATCTGTAATCCTGAGCACTAGAAAACATAATTTACGATCCAAGAGGAATTGAATTTTTTATTCATCATAATTTTTTTCATGAAGTTTTTGTATAAAAAATAAAAAAACCATTTTTTGGTAATTTTTTTACTTTGTACAAATTATCAATCATTATATTCATCTCTATGAGACAACCATAATAGTATATTCTATTGGTACAGTTTTTCAAGCCTAAATTTTCCATCCTTGTGCACATTGTTAGTCATTATATTCATCTTGGTGAGGCAATAAAAATAATATCATCTATTTATATATTTATTTAGATCACAACCGTCCTAGTGTTTGTGCATGGTAGGGCCTAACACTCATGGTCATAAGAAAGGGAAAGAAATACCTAAAAATCCTCACAAAGATGACATGGTATCATAAGCTTTTGATCTAATTATTTTAGAGGTAGTTCAATAACTTAAGTTAGATTTACAGTGCATGGTGCAAAAACATGATCTTGATGCAATTAAAGGGGACCTCATAGGGTTGAGCAGGGACCTGAATAGCTTCCGAGAAAAATTACAACAAGTATCTAGGAAATTGGCCAAATTATTAACTCAATAATTGTAAAATAACCCTTTACCACTTTAGTTTGGTTCTTCTCCTCTAAACAATCATAACACCAACCATGGTATGAATCCATTATTTCCAAAAGTAGACCTATGCAAGTTTGATGGTAATGATTCACCCACATGGATTACTCAAATTAAAAATTTATTTTATCTACACTAGACACCCTAGTTGTAATAGGTGGTCATGGTATCTCTATATATAGAACTTATGTATTTTATTTGGTATCATTGGTTGTGTGCTCAAAATAAAAATAAGGTATTTTGGTTACTTGGTATGTATTTTTTGAAGAGTTGCAACTACACTATCACAATAATGTCTTAGAAAACTACTTAATACAACTAAAAAAATACACTAATTTAGGAAGGTAAAGGATTACATTCATCAATTTTATAATCTCTCCTTATGTGTGGTAGATATCATTGAGGAAAATTTGATTGACCTATTTTTGGGTGGCCTCAAAGATAACATCCAATTGTAAGTTTGCATGTTTCATCTTAGTAATATAATTGAAGCCATACGAAAGGCATGTATGGATAAGGAAAAAGAGATGATGAAATGAATACCTTTCACTAATGTGTGTGAATTTACCTTCCCAACATCATCATTTCCATATCTTAGTAGATTAAAACATCAACAAGTTGAAGAAAAGTGTGTAAAAAGTTTGTGTTTTGTATGCAATATAAAATGGAACAAAGGGTATCGATGTGCTAAAAAGAAGTTATTTTACATTGAATGTGCTATTGAGGAGGAATAATATGATGAGGATTTAGGGGAAGGTTTGGAATAACCTAAGGATGAATCTAAATATTCTCGACCTATTATTTCTTACCATGCATTTTTAGGCATTAATACTCTTCAAACTCTTAAGGTGGTGAGTTTATTAAATCAATACATGGTGACTATGTTAATTGAATTTGGGAGTACACATGACTTCATCAACAATAAGTTGGCTAATCATTTAAACTATTTCATTTACCCACCTTCATAATTTCCAATCATGATTGTAAATGGTGGTACAATCAATTATTATGTAAAATTCCATAGCATTAAGCTTGCTATAGGAGACTACTTATTAGATTCCTTGATGTTTTCTAATCCCATGGAAGGAGATAACATTATTTTAGGAGTACAGTGGCTCACTACTTTGGGAAATATTGAGATGAATTTCTAGTAATTATTCATTTGGTTTCATTCAAAAGTCAAGACATTTAACTATGTGGATTATGTGTTAAATATTCACAACTAGTTAGTTCCCATCAAATGATGAAGATTATGAGAAAAGGTGTAAAATATTTACGGCATGCTTATTTTACATAGATGTTCAACCAAATAAGAATTTTACACATATTGATTTGTAAAGTGTGATAGATGACTATTTTATTATTTTTGGTGACATGCCAAAAGGACTTTCTCCTAGTTGCACACATGATCATGCCATCATTCTCATTCTAAGAAGTACACCACACAACATCAGACACTATAGGTATTCCTATGACCAAAAAAGTGAAATTGAAAATATGTTACATGAGATGTTGGAGGTAAAAATCATCTAACACAATCAAGTGAATATTCCTCTTTAATAGTCATGGTGTAGAATAAGGATGACATTTGGAGGATGTGCCTAGACTATAGATAAATCAACAAGTACACCATCAAAGATAAGTTTCCTATTCCAATAATTAATGATTTTTTAGATGAATTTCATGGTTCTCTTTATTTTACCAAGTTAGACCTTTGTTTTAGGTATCATCATATTTTCATACGCAATGAGGACATACCTAAAACAACTTTCAAAACTCATGAATGCCATTATGAATTTATGTTCATGCCTTTTGGCCTCATAAATGCACCATATACATTTTATATTTTGATGAATACTATTTTTAGGCCATTTTGAGAAATTTTGTATTAATGTTTTTTGATTCTATCCTCATCTACATCAAAAATTGGGAAGACCATTTGAATCATGTGAAATAGGTACTTCCAGTTCTAGAACAACATCAAATTTATGCCAAACCTTCCAAATGTGATTTTTATATCCAAGAGGTGGATTACTTGGGTCATATAATTTCACATGAAGGAGTGAAATTTGATCTTAAAAAAATCCAATCGATTATGGAGTGGTAGGTTCCCAACACCCTAGAAAATCTATTGGATTCTTGGGGCTAATTGGTTACTATCCTAGGTTTGTCAAAACTTATGATAGCATTACAACCCAAATCATCTCGTTGTTGAATAAATACTCCTTCCAATGGAATAATTCATCTACCAATGCATCTAAATATTTGAAAATGGCTATGTGCACAATTCCAATTTTAGATACTCCTAATTTTTCAAAAAACTCTATTATGGAGTGTGATGCATTAAGATATGGCATGGGGGATGTAGTCATAAACGAAGGTAGACCACTAACATTTGAAAGTCACAAAATGAATGGAAAAAATAGGCTCAAACCGATCTATGAGAAAGAGATTATGGCTATTCTACATGTACTAAAACAATGGGTACCTTATCTGATGGGTTATCACTTTTATGTAAAGTCTAATCATGATAGCCTCAAATATTTTTTAGAGCAAAGATTATCATCTAAGGAATAACATAAATGGGTGAATAAAATTTTAGGCTATGATTTTGAAATAGTGTATAAGAAAATAAAATGTGGGGAAGATTCCTTCTCCCATTAGTATGAATTAGTTGAGTCCTTGTTATACACCATGACCATGTGGCAGGGAGATTGGCTAGAACAAGAAAGATTTGAATGGGAGAATGATAGTGCTACCAAGGATTTGATTCAAAATATCCAATAGGGTTTTGATGAATTTTTAAAAATTACATGTAAGGGGAACATATTATGGTATGAAGATAGATTATACCTTTATAAGAATTCTCTTCTCAAACATAAAATTTTTTAGGAACGTCATGCCTCTCCACTTGGAGGTCATTCTATATTTTTGAAAACATATCATAGAATCATGAAAAATTTATTTTTGAAAGTACTCAAGGGGATGTCTAGAAATATTTGGCTGAATTCATGGTATGCCAACAAAATAAAGGTGAAACCAGTAAGACCCTAGGTCTTTTGCAGCATTTATCCATCCCTAGCCAGCATTGGGAGGAAGTTTCCATGGATTTCATTATGGGTTTACCACAGTCTAAGGCTAAAAATATTATCATGGTAGTTTTGGATTGACTCACCAATTATGCTCATTTTTGTTCCTTATCACAACCATTTGTTTCTAGTATAATAGCTTCTACTTTTATCAATATATTTCAAAAATTGCATGGTACTCTAAAGATTATTATGAGTGACCAACGCCTATTTTTACTAGTATTTTTTAGATTAAATAATTTAGATGTTTGGGAACCTAATTGGCTAATATCTCATCCTTTCATCCTCAATTTTATGGAAAAATAGAGGTAGTCAACAAATTCCTAGAATGGTATTTTTGTTGTTTTGTTTCTAACAATAGGACAAGCAGGTTCATTTCCTGCCACTTAATGAATGGTGTTATAACACTTCTTTTCTCACTTCTTCCAATATGTCTCCCTTTGTGGAATTATATTGGTATCACCCCCCATCCATCACTTCATATTTGATAGTATATCCTAATATTCTAGTTGTTGAGGAACATATTCACCATTAACAGGATATGCTAGTCGGTTTGTGAGACAATTTAACCATGGCACAAAATAGAATAAATCTGTAAAAAAATCAACACTGTAGTGAGCCACATTTTTTCATAGGTTACTAGGTATTTATGTATTTTCATCCATATAATATGATGTCTCAAAATCAATATAAGAAGGATAAAAAGTTTCCACCTAATTATTATGGTCCTTATCAAATTTTGTAGAAAATTGGTAGTGTGACTTATAAGCTGGAATTACCTCCATCTACTCATATACATTTGGTATTCCATGTATCTTATATGAAGAAGGTAATTGGACATAAATTTTCCACTCAAATTAATTTACCTAAATTAGATGAAGAAGACTAAGTCATTCTAGAGCCTAAAGAGATCCTTCACATATGCACTAAGAAACTATAGACCAAAACCACTAAGGATTATTTGATCAAATGGAATAACCTATATTATGAAGAAGAAACATGGGAGGATGAAGCATTCCTAAAATAACATCTTAGTTTGATTCAAAATTGATTAAAACATTATTTTGAATGGGTGGAGCATGATACATCCTTAACCTATAGTGCATTTACAGATATGTGTGGTTGAATTATGGATTATACACCTTCATAGTATCATGTTGTTTTTCTCTATGTTCTTAGTATGGCTAGCTTATGGAATAATCTTAGATAATTAGAGTATATATAAGATGTAGTGGTTAGTATTTTATCATCATATTATAAATTTTTTTTGTATTACATTATTTTGGAGGTTTCCCCCTTGAAGTAGCTGAGTCATAATATTAAATATTCTACTCTTTTGGAAATTATTGTTATGGATATTTAGCCCTTAGTAACAAAAATAGTAAGAGGAAATATAGTGGAACCCTGGGCCATAGTAGACAAATTTGGCATTGTGACTACCCAAGGATTTCTTTTGGATCAAATAATGTACACAATGAATAATATCTACCACACAAATTATATCAACAACAATTGAGGATGATATCAAAGAATTAAGGACTATTGTACTTATAATTTGAGAGGGGATATTTGGGGAAATAGTTGTAATTTTCACCACTAGATCATAAGATTGAGAGCATGGGGGTGTATCTATGATGTCCCCTATATAGAGGTTTAAAATTTTGAATTTTCATTGCCTTCTACATCTCCTTATTTATCTTACAACAATTTAATGGCCATCGAGTTATCATATTCTTGATCAACCTCTTCAGATTCACCCAATATCTCAATTCCTCTAAACTAATTACTTTATTTAATTATCCATTCATCATATTCATCTATTTTATGTCTCACTACATGATTATGTTTCTTTGGTGTTTTTTTGTACATCTATTTTTCCTCAATTCTCCATATTTTGTCTTATTCTTCACTATCATATATTTGAATAGGGTCTAATCTTTGCCTACTCTTTCCTATAGTCTCCTTCCCTTATTTAGGATATTCTTATTTCTCTTCAAATTAAAACTTATAGGGTGAGATAGGATGAGTCTTGGGCTTCCTTTTTATTTAATTAGTGGTTTAGGAGAAATATGGACTAACCTTATAGAAGGTGGAGTGGGAGATGAAGGGATTGTAGTGGTGGTAGATGGTAATTAAATGGGGGGATTAATGACCACTAGAGTAATTATGTGAGGTAAATGTGGTTTACTAGGACATTATGGAATTAATTCTAGTGGTTTTTTAATAATAGGTGGTGACCTATGAGGAGAATCAATAGAAACATGAGACAAGAAAGAAGGAAGACTTACTTTTTGTGCTATATTCAAGGGAGGTAGTGGTAACATAGAGAATATACCACCTATTATATTATGAATTGAAATTTATTCCACACCATCTATGTGTTGAGGAGAATTATAAACAACTATGTATGTAGGGGATCTTGGTTCACTCTCAATTATTCCTTCAAAATCCATTTCCCTAAGTGGGCTAGTTTACTCTTGAATGTTTGCTTCTATGTGAGGAGGTGTTTTATGAATAGTTTCAGAAAACCATTGTTACTTTTTGATCATATTGGAATATTAATTAGTGATTATGGGATCATATTTGATTCTTTATACTATAATCATTGACATTT
Source organism: Torreya grandis (assembly GCA_037957365.1). Lineage (NCBI taxonomy): Eukaryota > Viridiplantae > Streptophyta > Pinopsida > Cupressales > Taxaceae > Torreya > Torreya grandis. Next base: position 5,448,261 of record JARHVA010000158.1, on the reverse strand, counting down.
TTACCTTATGCATACTGATGGAAACTTTAGTGTCATCCAATACATTCATGAACACATGGTAATGACCATAAGATTGATGACCATAGTTAATTATAAATTTCATTCATATCTATTGATATTTTTATTGAACATAATCTTGGTGTTTTAATGTGTAAATGGTTCCCATTTAAATCCATAATGTGTCCTTATTATTCTAATAGATTGCAAGTGCTCCCACCTTGTATATTGAATCTGGTCAATGCTAAGATGGGTTGGGTGGATGGATGATTGCTTAACCTTTCATAAATCCACATAAAAAATGTCATCTAATTAATAAATAATTTCATGCTCATCCAATTTTTTATGCATAAGTTAGGGTATGTACAAAAGGTGTGCCTTGGTACCTTCTATTTTGATTATACTGCACTCAAGATAAAACCAATAGTCACCCATTCTTTGAATAGTATTCTTTATAATATTTGATAGTATAGGCATGTTATTCTCATATATGTCCTACTAAACCATAGGGTAAATGGTCTATGTTCACCTTTTCATTTTCTTTCTGAACCTATGCACATGTAAGACATTGAATTCATCACAAATCTTATTATTTGGATATTTTATGGATGATTGTATCGGTTCTTCATATGTTAAATACATAGTTTTAGTCATAACATATTCCACATAGGAAATTATATATAATTTAACATCTAGTAAGCTTCCTATATTTATGATTCATAAAATCAAATTGGAGCTAATTATCTCTCACAAGGTTATGACTTTGTTAGAGGTCAAGATAATATCCAACAATGGGACCCATATATCATTGACATAAGTAATGGTTGAGAAACCATATATTACGTTTAATAGGTCTATAGGAATTCTTAACCCTAGTTTGATGATAATAATGGGGATAGCATAAGTAGGGTCCTAAATTGTAAATTTCCTAGGGTTAACCCATTCTTTCAATTTGTTATGAATGTTGTTGGCGAGGATCCATGATTCGACCATGTCCTACCTATAGGTCATTTATTTTAGAGGGATTATGTAGTACCTATATAAATAATTTACACTTATGTATGTTTTTAATGTTTTTATAAGTCTTAAATGTAATATTTTCACATAATTTTTACTATTCAAAAACAAATCAAATAACAAGTCAAAGTAGGGCATTACCTCTAGTTTGGTTGTAGTGTTATGTAGACCAACTAGTTTTATTTCCATCAAGTCATCCTTATACCTTTGTGTGAAAATTCTAATCTGGTCTTAAGCATTGTATGGATTGATTACATAAAATTCATACCAAATATTAGATTAATGTTTTAAATCATGGTTGAGAGTTATTGATCAATTTTTTTATTACTGTACTCAATTATTCTTGTACTCGAGTATGTGAAAGGAGTTGAAATGTGAGATGAGGAGGCCATTGAACATTTGTGTAAAAATGTTTGTTATATGAAGTTATTGTAATTAATTGGTCATAATAGAGCTCTAAATTCATAATGTGCACTTGATATATAGAAGGCAATGTGATTAGACTGGGTATGGCAACTCAAATTCTATTGATTTTAGATGTGTTGGCCTTGAGAATTAAATGTATTAATTTGCCAATTCATGTGAATTAATGAAAATTAATTTCACTCCATTCCCTATCTATTATTTTCATTTTAAATTCATAACATTGATTTCCATATATTTCATTTTCATGTGGGTTCTTCTACCTACTCTTAGGTGCCTAGTTAGCATAATGTGACTAATGTCCTTTTTATACATTTTTCAGATTGGTATTCATGTATTTTTTTTATCTATTTATATGTATGAGAGACATGTTTGAATATAAATAATCTTATCATAACTAATATATGGTTTATTGTATTTTGTTCTTTTGGTTTCAGTTTAGTGGGATGATAACATGTGGATGGCTATAGATACTATGTTTTCCTAGGATAATCCATACAAGGAACTATGTTGATGTTACCTTCAGGTGAGTAGGATGATGTTGCATGGATGGTTCTCATTTCTCTACTTTCTTAGGATAATCTACATAAGTAATTGTGTTGACATCACCTCTAGGTGAGAGTGATGATTCCATATGGATAACTCTTCTTTCTTTACTTACCTAGGATAATATAAGGAAATCTCCTGACATCACCTACAAGTGAGTATGATTATTTCACATGGATGACTCTCATTGCTCTACTTAGCTAGGATACTCTATACAATTAAATATACTAGCATCACCTACAGGTGAGTGGGATGATGCAACGTAGATGGATTTCACTACTTCTCTAGCCTAGGATAATCCATACAAAGAAATCTACTAACATCACATCTAGATGAGCTAGATGATGTCATGTGGATAGATCTCATTACTTTGCTTTCCTAAGATATTTCATACAAGGAACTCTTCTGATATCACTTACAAGTTAGCGAGATGATGACATATGGATGATTCTCAATTATCTAATTGCTTGATCAACCTATATTATTTACTTGGGATCCAATTTAGTGCAATGATGTCACATGGAAAAAATAGATGGGATCCAAGATGTCATAGAAGAAACTTAAATTGAGAATAACCTATTTAAAATATAATATAGGCAAAAAACCAACTAAAATCATAACACATTAGACCAGTTATCCATTTAGTTTTAAATCAAACATATACATAAGTACTAATTTAAATGAAAATCAAAAGTGAAAAGTGAATCATATAATATGGCTTATACATATATTTGATTTTCCTATAACTTTGGAACATATTGCAAACTTCTAAATGACCTTAAGTTTATGTTTTTCAAATTCCATGTCATATACTTTTAGTTCACTAGACCTTGAATTAGGAAATTAAATTAATAGTGGGTCCCTATTTGCATTTTAAAATGGGGCATGTGTGTTATGTCACAAAAAATGGTGACTTGGATGAGAAAATACTCATGACTATTTGAGAACCCATAATCTCCATAATGCATCATAATAAAACTTCATCTCTACCAAGAAAAGAATAAACAAACTAACCCCTAAACAATACTCATACTTCCTAATGAAACATAACAATCCTTTCCATTTCTTGTATTTGAGTGTGTGATTTATTGTGAAATTAAGTTCCCCTAGTTGTGAGAGTTTTAACAAAGACCTGAATAAACACTATAGGTTTTGTTTTGACCTCATATTTCTCAACCAAATATAAGGGAATCCTCGACATTACTCTAATATTGTCCAAGCATATATAGCCTTGATAGAGATATATATGATTCCACTCTAATCAATGATCTATCACCATCTAGGTGTTTATATTCCCTATATATTACTTGAGTCACCCATCTTCTATTAGTTTATATGATGTTTTTTTTGAAACATAGATAGAATAAGGGTTGGGAATCACCATTGGTTGGGTGTATGTATAAAAAGAATTATTTTGGTCAAACGTCCCTATCAATGTGTATCCATTTATATGTTTATTATCTCCCATCCAAATTTTAATATGTAGTAGTGAAGTTAATCTTTATAAATGGAAAGTCTTTCAAAAATTTGCATGACTATATCAAAGTAAAACCCAGAGGTCTAGTAAACTAATTTAGTCCAAGCAGAACCTAATTCAATTATAACACATACCTCAATACTAGAATCTCAAGTAATATTAGAATAAAGCAATGTGAAAATTAATTGTGCATCATTAAAAATCATCCCCTTATTTTTGGCAAGTATTTTGTAACTTCAACATAGAAATCAATTGAATTATTTTATTATTTTAGAAAATTAATCTGGAAAACATAACAACTAATCTACTAAAATTAAATATAGAATACAAAAAAATATTTAATCTAAGAAATCATAAGATATATTTTTAAAAGTATAAAATCTAATTTAGTCCTAATATATACCTCCACATACAGTCACCCAAAAACACCTCTAGTTGTATTAGTTATGAAATAATGTTTTAAAAACTATCCATTGATTAGGAAAACAAGGTCATTAAATTAGAGGTAATTCAAGTATAAGGCATTATTACCTATGATTTTTGATATCTGATATTCTCTAATCCATAAAGGAGTGAACTTATCTTACTATCCTTTCCTCTAATGTGTTTTATTTCATAGATTCACTAGGTATGAATTCATGAAGGCCTTTATTTTAGACCTTTTATCAAACCATATTTTGACAATGTCTTGATGTTTATTGAAGCTATGTAGTACTTTAGTTATTTCATCTTCCATCTATACTATATCAAGTAGTCTAAACTATATTCTTTCATCTTTCCCTATGTACTCTTGCATGAATTGATATGTTGGGATTTTTTAGAGTTATGGGTAAAACTAGTTATTGCCTATAAATTAATAGAAAAGGTGAAGATTTGAGAGTTTTATTATGTCTAGTTTGATCTACCCAAAATGCATACTTTAATAATATATTTCATTCTATTGGTTTATCTTATGTTGATTATTTGATGGCATACACCAGATTCTTATTCGTAGATTCAACCACTCTATTCCTTTGTAGTTAATAGTTTGAGGAGAACTTAATGTTGATTTGAGTAATGTAGGCCCACTCAATAAATTTAGTAGACTATAAGGTTAGACCATTGTCACAAATAAAATAAATTAGGGTACCAAACCTAGTTAGTATATTTTCTTCCAAAAATTTGATGACATCTAGTGTTATGGAATTATGTGGCCACATATTTTTTCCATCTACTATAATAATTAATAGCTATTAGGATGAACTTATGTCCTAACAAATAGTTTGGGTTAATTACCCTAAAAATTCAAGACCCCATTGAATAAAAGGTCATCCTTCTATGACTAGTTATAGTGGCATGGTAGCATTCACCTCCATTTTCCCAAGAACCTGGTATTCATGGTAGGTTTTGACATGGTCATGCACATCTTTGAATATTATGGGCCAGTAGTATCCCATCCTTAGAATTATATGAGTTGTGTTTCCTGAGGGATATCTAGTACCAATATTTTGATGTAGTTTGTCCAATATTTCTATATATTTTTCTCTTAAAACACATCTTAAATAGATGTCCTCATAGTTATTACTATAGAATACTCCCTTGTTGATAATATAATGAGCTAATTTAACTAGAAGGGTTCATGTTTTCTCTCTTTTTATCTTAGGGGTGACATGTACATGTGATAAAATAATTTATGATTTGATTTTACCACTCACCATCATCTACCTGATCCTCATTAATTTGATTAATGCAAATGCATGGATTAGTTTCAATCATGAGATGCATGAATCCTTGGCCTCTCATCACCTTGGTTATTCTAATTTCAAAATCAAACCCTTTTAAAGTAGCCATAAATTTACCTCTTATTTTTCTTAATTAATTTTTTTCAAGTGTGAGCCTAACAATTAGGTCAAGTATGATGGCATATTTCTTGTTCCTCATGATATAATGCCTAAATATTTTCACATCTTTGATCAATGCATATATCTATTTTTATATCATAGATTATTTCAACTCTGCATCCTTTAGATTGATGTTCATGAAGGCAATGGGATGTTCATTATTGTCCACCTTATGTGTAGGTATAACATTATAGTATCATCTAAATCAAACATATAAAGATATAAATATTTATTGAAATTTGGGCTAATCATAACTAGATATTTAGCAATGGTAGTCTTGATGTCTTGAAAATATCTCTTAGCATCTATTTTTCACTTTATCTTAGCATATTTATTTATCATAACATTAAATAGCTTGAAAATCTCTATAAATCCAAAAATGAATTTCCTTAAAATGTTTATCTTGTGAAAGAAAGACTTTAATTCTTTCTTATTGTTGGGAGGTGTCAGCTTATAAATGGGTTGAACCCATTTTATATCAATGGATATCCCATATTTAATGATGGTATGACCAAATAATTTCCATTTAGTGACCCTAAAGATGTTATTATTTAGATTAATGGATACTACCTATCTTCTACATCTATCAAATACTCTGTGTAGATGATCTACATGATCAACTATGTCTTTTGAATACACTGCCAAGTCATCCATTTAGATGATGTATTTTCTAATAATTCATTGAAAGGATAATTCCATCACTCTATAGAAGGTTTACCCTACATTTATTAGGCAAAAATCCATTCTTTTTTATGCAAAATTTCCCTACTTGGTGGTAAAATTAGTCTTCATTTTATCTTATGCTTATACCAACACTTGGTTATAGCCCAAGAATCCATCCAAAAATGACATCGTCTCAAAGCCAATAACTATATAAATTACCTCATCTAGGGAGGGAAAAGGCTAGTTATATTTTTTTATTTTTTATTTGAGTTTTTGAATTCAATATAGAGCCTGATTTATCCATTATTCTTCCTAACTAGTACTAGATTGGCTACCCAAGTAGAATTCTTGATGGGGAATATAATCTTGGCATCTAATATATTTTTTACCTCTATTTAGATGAGAGGTTATAGTATTAGATTAACTGGTCTCTATCTCTACTTGAAAGGATCATGTTATGTATTTAATAAAATATTATGTGTGATGACTCTAGGGTCTAAGATTTTCAAATCTTCATATGTCCAGGTGATCACGTCCTTGTATCTAGTTAGAAAAATATTCAATTTTTTTTCTCACTTTTAGTGCAATGTAAACCAATGTTCACATACTGAGGATGCTATTCAAAGAACAAATTATTTTTAATGAAATTATATTGAGTTAATTTGGGATTATTTTACTATTGATATTTTGAATCTACATCAAAATCCCACTCTAAGGAAACCATCCCCAGAAGGATGTGATTCTCCTTTAGATGTAAGACACCATCCTCTCATAGATCTTAAATATGCATAGACTTAACATCTTTCTAATATATCAATTTAGATTTGAAGGTCCCATAACTACTCGTGAATTGTATAATTTTTTGATTATCTTAAAATACTTAGAAGTTTTCCACATTGTATGGAATAGTAGGGCAAAGAACTAGCTCCATAGAGAATTTTTTAAATTTGGATTTTTAGAGTGATGTCAGATTGAAAACCAAAGTTGTTAGTGAAATTTACCATATGGTTTTTGTTGATGATTTAAAATTGTGCTTTGTAATTAACACCAACAATGGGAAGTTTCAAGATGTGGGACTTGCAACTTGAAACAACCTCCATATTTTTGAGAAGCTAGTTCTTCTTTATATCAAGTATATAATGGAAAATGGGATAGGAATTTTAATAAAAACACAAATGCAAGAAAGAAAATCTAACTATGGTGATGCGCCTGAATGTAATTTGACCTTAATCCTAAGCACAGTGAAACTATATGTAGGATTCATTTACATTTAAGAGCAAACAAGTGCATGATCAATGTAAAAGATGGAAACAATAAAAATAGAGGCTCACAGCATAGACTACTTTTGCAGTGATACAAAAACTGTCAACAAAGGCATAGGGTTCAATCTTCTTATTTGAATTTTCTAGTCACATATGAGGCACAAAAACATTCACAGTTATATAAACTTTTCAACTCAAGAAAATGAGACAAAAGCACATGACATTCATAATCATAGCTCTAGAAAGTCTAAACTCTTGACAACACAGCCTAAACTACTTTTGCAATAACACAAAAAATATCAACAAAGGCATAGGATTCAATCTTCTCATTAATCTTCCAGTCACATAAGAGGCACAGAAACATGCACAGTTACATAAAACTTCCAAATTAAGAAGATATAATAAAAGCATTTGATATTCCTAGTCATAGCTCCAGAAAGTCTAAACTCTTAACAATAATTCTCTCAGAAAATTCTCTCTGGTATCTCCTTCCCCCCTTCTGGTGATCTCTGCACCCTTATTTATAGCCTTAGACTCACTCTAGATTGTCTGCTTGTTCCCAATCTAATGGCCCAACTGAAATCTAACTAAACTAAAAGTGTCTAATAGGAGATATTTTATAGATTCTGAAATGCTTTGTCTTTTGGCAGTTCATTGGCTGAAACAGATTGCAGGACGCTCCCTTCTCTTAAATGCTAGGTAACACTTAGCCATTTTCTTGAAAACCTTCTTATTACTTTAGGTAACACTGGAGGATGACACTTGACGTGTTCTACAACACCTATCAAAGACACGCAGCACTTTCTATGTAACTTATATTCTTTTTGTATCTTTGCTTATGAACGTTCCACCTTTGACACTTGTCGCAATCCACTTCCTTGAAACTTCAATAGTTTAAAAGAAAATAAGACTCACAACATTTCTTACCTGAGTAACTTTTAAAAGGAGCACATGGATAGGCGGAAAACTCTACTATTTCATCAAAAGACATGTGGTAATCTCCACTTTACTCATCTGGGGTTATGTGGTGATCTCTACTTCTTTTAGCTACCTTTTAGAAGCTTACAGAAGATAACACATGGCGACCTCTGCTTTACTCTATTTATACCATAGAAACAAATGGGTCTCATTTCATATTTACATAGACAATGACACCTGACAACTTCTGCTTGCTTTAGAAACAACACTTAAGACCCACCACGGTCTTTGTTATATCAGTGAAGCAAAAATGAAGATAATTTGAATCGTGACATGTGGTGGCTTTTGCTCTCTTTTGTTGGGGTACGTGGCATCTTCCATTGCTTTTAGAAAAGCAAAACTAAGACCTTCCATGACTGCCACTTGGTGCTTTCTAATTTATTTTGATACTTAGCTTGTTAAAACCTTTTACTAAAAAGAGATGAAATGTGGGTGCCGATATGAAACCGTGGATGACGACACTTGGCGCATTCCACTGAGTCGCTATGAGATATGTGGCACATTCTAACCAAATCATAGAAAATATGAAAGGTGCCTTATATGATGACACTTGGTAGTTTCCATTTGAGAAAGGATGCCTCAGATGATGACACTTGTCAGCTTCTGCTTGATCTCGACACTTAGACAAAAATGAATCAAAAAGGAAAATAGAGCCCATGTTCTATTTCAAAACTCTGCCATCTCAGACCAAAGTATGCAAAGACAAAATTTTGTGGCATGTGACTAAAAAATAGAATGAAATGTAGAGTAAATATTTACTCTACATTTATTGGTGACCCCAAGGACTTTTGAGCCTACTCAAAAAGAAACCACAACTCCCTCTAGATCAAAATTTCAAAATCACAGCTTTAGCGATGTTGTCTGGTAGGTGGACCACTCATCATTGGATAACCCTTGCTTATTCTACAATTCATTAAAGGCTAAATCAAGGTTAATAATATCTTTGTGTGAAAAATTTTGCAAAATTTGAACCGTAGCCTTCAATTTGAATTCGAGTTGGGAAATAGGAACCAAGATAGCTTCTACTTCAGGGACTAATGAATCATCCCTTAGATCCTAGAAAACTATCTGATCATTCTATTTGGCCAACAGCAAAGGTTCAATTTCATCTACCATCAGCATAGTGTTATCATCAGGAAATAGAGAAGGAAGACCTAATTATACTAGATCTTCAACATGCTATTTCATTTCATTGATTCCTTCCTTCATGACATCTAAAAGCTCTCTACAATTGATGGCATGGAATTGCAACTAAGAACATCATTTACTCGCTTGGTAGTGACCATTTTGTCATTGATTCCTACTACTAACAATGTTGCATCTGTTGCATCATAATGCTTTTGTAGCAATGTTTGTGAGTCCATTACTCTCTCAGAGAATGTAGCTAGAGTATTTACAACTAAACTCTCCACCTTTTTGCACAATTTTTGTGCATTTAGTAGGAAGGTGAGAGAAGGCCTGAGCTGAATAATCTCTAAAGAGATTCTCTTCCACATGGATTCATATAGCTCCTTCACTAGACTTAATACTCTGACATTCCTTGGCCTATTGGCCAACTCTAGTGTCAATTATGTTTATCTCTATTGCTCTATTTGAAATTGGGCTTGTATGGCCATAGTATTATTCTATTCATTCAATAGCTTTTGTTGCAATTGAGTAAATTGCAGTAGGTCTTCTTCACATTTTCCTTGCAATGCTACCTTTTTGTGCCTTAGGGTTATCACTACATCTTTTACCTATGTGAGCCCTACTTTTAAAGAATCATTTTAGGCCTAAACTTCTCGGTGAGTCTAAAGAGAAATAGTATTTTACAACTGTTTATTTAGATTCTCTATTTCATTGTCTTTTCTATTGATCTATGAGGTCAAACTATTACAATTTGCCTTTTCCTTGGCTAGCTCAACTTCTAACTTTTGTAGCCTCCTTGATATCTTCAAGTAGTCTTCAGTAACTACAAAAGTGGATTCAGTCAGTAGCTCAATTTTGTCCTATGGCCTGAAGAGGGACATGTCAATGGCCACCGCATTCATCATGTAATCTTCCAACTGCATCTGCTCCATTGGCTTTATTACATTTAGTGACAAATGAGTTACCATCAATTTATATTGGATGGGGTCAAATTGTGACCATAGATGGGGTGTAGCCAATGCTTTATTTTCCTTGATCTTCTTTTTCTCTCTTTGGGCTTCCCTTGCCTTCCTAGCAGCATCTACTTGGGTCTAGAAGGTAGAAGAAGAGGCAATGTGCCCACCCAAAAAAGGATGTCCTTCTGGTAGACCATATTGAATAGCCAATTGTTGGCTATGGGCAATCTCAGGGGAAAGTTTCTTCGAAACAGAGGGGGAGAAATGAGGTAATGTTAAAGCTTAAGGTGGCACAGATGGGACAAAGTGAGAAATGGGAATGGCATAAGTGGCAAGGGATGTCATCTAGCTAGATGAAATCATCATGCCAATAGGGGAAGAAATAGACTGAGAAGTAGAGGGAGGAATAATACTTACCTGAGGAGCAATTATAGTACCCTACAATTGGTAATGTGAGGTGTCTATCTCCTCTTTTGAACCAAATTGAAACTGCACCCTCTTTCATTTCTTGGGTGTCTCTTCTTCTAGTTGCATCCTTTTTCCTTCCACATCTACTTCTTGTGGAGAACTAGGAATATCTATAACCATTGTTGATGGGGAAGCTTGTGGTGGTGTAGGCACCACACTCTTTTGCTTTTTCACAATGTTGAGAGATTGGGGCCAAACTGATATAGTTACTATAGCTACAACTTTCTCTGAGGCTTGTGACTCTTGGCTTGACCCAGCCCTAGCTTCCTGCTCTTCACCTGGTGTTGGCAAATTACTTGTCTCTGGGCTAGATACAGGGGAGAGATGGCACTCATCCCATAGTTCTTACCATCTCTCATATGTGTCTATGTTCCCAAAAGAATGGGTTGTTTGACAAATTTTTTGCCTATATTTCCAATAGGCCTCTATTTTCTCAGTATCCCAATATTTCTTTAATGTCCTCCTTAAGCCACAAGTCATTCTGACTTTAGGGTCATAATCTCTCTACTTAACATAGAATGTTTCCCATGGTCTATTTTGTGGAAGGGGCAAGTCTGTTAACTCAACATAAAATCCAAGAGTGTCTTCCCTAGGATTTTTCTTGGTTTCCCAAAAAGGGTGGCCCTCATGTGCAATTCTGATTACGAATCTATTAGTTCTTATCCAGGAAACTATGAAATCATTTGGGTCATAATCCCATTTGTCCTCTATTAAAAGGAAACCCAGAAAGGCTAGCTTTCTGAGAAACACAACTTTAGCATCTCTGGTTTCCAAAACCATGTTGGTTTTCATCCATGGTAGATTATACATTTTTATTTTCCTCTTCTCAGAGCCAAATTCATTGTCAACTGTGGATACCTACCTGGTGACCTCTAAGAATGCTAACCTAAGAGTCAAAATCTTAGGTAGCAATATTGGTTCCCCACAAAAACCATGGACTCTTATAATGGTATGGTGGGATCCAAAATAGAAATCACAAGGAATTAGGCAACTGAACAGAAGATTTGAAACACTTGGGAATAATCTATTCATAACTGGTTTAGGGCTGAGGTGGAAAAAAGTAGGGGTAACAAATAATTCCCAAAATTCATATGGGTCACTAGTCTTTGACAAAATGTGTGTCCATGCAGACACAAGAATGGTCCTTTGGAGATCAAAATCTAGGTCATACATATTAAGATACATATGTTGGGAAAAGAGGTTAGAGTTCTAAAAAAGCATGAGGTGGAACAAATAGGAAGAATACCTGAACACTCCTTTTGATTTAAAATGGGCAAGTTGTTCTACCATTGAGAAAGCAATATGTTCAGAAAAGTCAAGCTAATACTCCTGAGTTTTATCAATGGTCTTCAGTTTGAAAAGGATAGCCATTTTTTCTACATACACTACCATATCATCTTTCATGCCAAAGATGAAAGCCATCATAGACAATGTGTCTTGACTAGTTTGTGCGAATTGGGATCTTGGTGCAGGGAGTGTGGGCACTGTAGTGTCATCATCACCCAATTGTAATTCAGATCTCAAGAACCTTGACTGAATGTTGATGTTTGCCCATGCTCTTTGCATTTTATCAATAGTGGGAAATGTAATTGTACTATCATGATACAGGGCTAACATATCCTTGATAGCTTGTAATGTGATTTGCATCATGAATGGACCTTGTTGAATGGTGCATGAGGGTACATGAAATAAGTCTACACAAAATTTGACCAAGTTGGGGCATGGATGCATAGCTGGGATAATGAATTGTGCCAGCTGTGAAGTCCATATTCTCATGGCAAATGTTTCATATTGCCCTACTCTGGCCCTATGTAGACACCTTTATTGTGCCCCTTTTCTAAGAGTTTTTATACTAGCTCTCTGAAGAATTGGGTCCATGATGCCATTTGCATAATTTTTTATTTTTGCTGGGTCACTTTCTTGACCAAATTTTGGAAACTTGGTCCGTGGATAGGTCTTTAATGGCTGCACGGGAGCTGAAGCATACGACTTACTTGCAAGAAACTTATCAAGGGATTCATACATCCCAACTCCTTGTTGTGAAGATTGTGCCCCCTCCATCTCTATGTCTTTTCTGTGATAATTTGTATGAACTTTTGCAAAACAAAAACACTTTCATAAAATCAAGTTTACTAAGCACTGAAAATGAAAGTAGCAGGATATTTTCACAGATGCAAGAATTTTTGAGAGCTTGTAAGCTTTAACTCTTGCTAAGAGGTATTTATTGACCTATCAAGTCTCGAAATGGCATTAAACTTGGATAACCATTAGTAGATCCTACTCAATCTTTATGGAATAGTGAGATAGACATGTTATGCAAGTGTCAGTGCAAGGTACCTTGGGGATTTCTAAAGATTTGGGAGACATTCAATGTATTGGAGAATTTTTGAAAAAATTGAAAATTTTGAGCTGCCAACTACATGTTCAAAGAACACTTATTTAAAAGAGAAGTGGGAAAACCAAATGGGAAAATAAAAGCAATATGAAAAGGGGAAACTATCTAACTATAATACATAGTATCTTTATCTCCCTCCTGGATCAAAAGAATTTCTAAAAATTCTTTCATGACAAGCTAGCTTATATTGATGGATAAGTGTTTGAATTTGATATAGCTCTGATGACTTGCTTTCTTTGTATGCCATGGTGTCTAGCCTGCATTTGGGTGAGTCTGAGTCAAACATGCTTCCAACATATATAGACTCTTCTTGTTCTTTGAAGCTCATCGAATGCCAGCTCTTGATATTGGTATGTCTTATCAAGAAGTTCACAACTATTTGCTCATGAACAAAAGCCTTTTCACATATATCATTTATTGACTTAACTCCTTCTGCTTCAAACTCTGATTCTATTACCTGATCATCCTCTTTAATGACTTCAAAACCACTAGCCTTTTGAAAGGATAATTTTGAAAGAGTGCAATAATTTTGCATATGTAATTGAGTCTCAATACTATCTTGTTCCTCTACAACTGGCTCACAACTTCCTTGAAAAATAGTATAACCTGATCCAATGTTTTCAAACAAATCATTCAAATCATGATCCAGGAAATGTTCATGCTCTTCCTCATCATCTTGCAAAGTAAGAAGAAAATCATAAATTATTTCTTCTTCATCATAGATTAAGGCATACGCTTGTGCTTTCTCACTCAGAATGTTGAATTCATGTTGAGAGACCTAAGGATTGATAGAAGAGGTATCTTTTGACTTTTCTTCCCCTAGAACATTTGGGATTTTATGATCTTCATCGAGTATAACATAAGTGCCTAGACCAATAGAATCATAATTTCCATATGGGTCACTTTGCATCATAGCTGATAAATGATCATTTTCTTCATCTTGATTATATCTAGTCCATTCACCTAGCTCCTCGACAAAAACCCTTTCTTCTTTATTCATCATAGCATGGGATGCCTCTAACTTTGCAGTTGGTTCATTGGTGATATGATCCTTATATAATGGCTTAGATAATATCTTCATCTTTGAACCATATTTGGTTCTTAAAATGAGGTGAGACCAATTAAGGGACATATATCCTCCTATCTTGGCTGTAAAGTCTCTTGATAAACATAAGCCATAAATAGGAGGTATATTTATCACTACTACATCTTAATTTATAATTATATTAGGATAGGCATATAATTGTAATTGGAGTTGTTTAATTCTCCCTATTATTTTTACTGCTTTGCCATCTAGCTGTATGACTCCTTTGGTGAGTGGTTCATACTTAATTTCTAAAGCATCAACTATCTACTTGGGAATTACTATAGTATTAGCCCTTGAATCAATCATTGCATTATGCAGTGATTTCTTACCCACTATCAAAGTTAAATAAAAGGGATCCAGTTTGTATTTGCTTACCTCTATTGTATTATTCACTAGGGTTGTTGTCTGTAGATGAACTGTATCTTTGAGCTTTTCTTTTTTAGCAGGTCTTTCCTTGATAATAGTACCTTTTGGCATTGCTTGGCCTTGTAGAGCTTCTTGTAGTAGTGTCTTCTATTTAGGAATAGCCAATATATCCCATATTGATACTTGTGCTAGAGTCTTCTTCAATTGATCCACCACATTTATTGGTCCCAAAGTCTGAGTTCTTTGAAAATAAGGATATCTTGTTTTTTCTTGAATTTGTGCATGAATCCCTTGATTATGCACTGATTGAGGCACTTCTTGTCTAACAATTTTGTTTCTTTGTCCTTGAAATGGAGTAATTTCCATGACTTGACTATTTATAACCTCAAGCTGTTCCACCATCCTTCTCTTTGATCTGGTGTAATAATCAGATTGCACCACTAGTTTTTTGGAGGTAGATGCTTCATTCAAGAAAATTGATTCTTCATCTTCAACCCATGAGAACAAAGCATGTTCTAGGGCTATTTCTTCCTCTTGTTTCAAGGACATCCCTTGCATCTGAGCCACTAAGACTGAATTCTACATACCAGAAGACTAGTAGGCTTGATTGTCATTGGAACTTGCAAACTGACCATCCATTCTTCTTTGCTCTACCACCTTTTGTTGCAGATTACCCATAGGACAATATATAGGTGTATGAGAATTATTTCAAGGGAAACACTAGGCATTAGTGTTATCCACATAGTTATTTTTCCCTGGAACAATCTCCCTATTTGAATTGGGAGGAATAGTCTGTGAGGGTGTGGGGACTGTAACTAATTGATTTGTTGGCTGATGGTTAGTTTGTCTTGGAAGACCCTGGTATTGGTTTGGCTGAGATGAAATTTTTTTTCCTTGATAGCCTTGATATGGAGGCTTAGGGAAAGTATTATACTATCTTTTTATATTAATTAGCTCATTAGAAAATGTCCTTAGGATATTCTTGATATCATCCAACTCAGATGACTGAGTGGGGACAATTTCTTTAGTAGATGATTGAGGATAGGTGTACATAGACACAGGTGGGGCTATATATTTAGGGGCTTCTTGAGGTAATGGTAAGGAAATTTCTAGGAACATGGGCATGGGAGGCCTTGGAGGCAATTTTCCAGCATCTATCAAATTATTCTCAGCTCTAACCGCATAGTCATAAGCCTCAAGCAAAGTGTGTCCTCCAAGTGACTGAATCATAATATATATATCCAAATTCAAAGCCTTAAGATAAAATACTATGGACATACCTGGTAATGGTCTAGCTATAGCAGGGATTCTTTCTCAAGTCTTTTGAAATCTGGAATTGAATTCAGTCATGTCTTCTTATGGTGCCCTTTGAATGGTAATTAATTGTTGTAACAAAGAAGACTTATCACCCTTCTCTTCAAATCTTTCAAAGAAAATATCTCTAAGCTAATCTCATGTAGATATGGTATTTGGGGTCAAATACCAATACCATTCTAGAGCCTTTCCTTTAAAAGAAGTGGATAATAATCTTATGGCCACATTTTGCTATGTGACAACATGTATGGCACAGACATTTGATACATCCTACAGATGTTCCTTGGGCATTTTAAAGTCTTTCCCACTGAATTTGGGTAGAGATTTTAAGGCATTCACTAGGATAGTGTCCCAAGTGGTTGGGGGTATTGGAAGAATCAATGGACTACCAGTGTTCTAGCTTGCATAATTTCTTGGGGGTATAGGGGCTCCCATATTTGCTCTTGGTATTGGTATAAATTGGTTGACTCTTCTTCTTGGACTAGTTACCAAAGGTGGCAAAAGAATACCTAGATTTATAACAAATTTTGATATGGTCACTGGTCCACAGCTATGACTCCTCGTAGCTCTCTGGTTAATATGATCTTGAAATAAACTTCAAGATTAGTCCCATTGGGTGTGCCAAAAACTATTGATGATTTAAAATTGTGATTTTTAATAAACACCAACAATGGGAAGTTTCAAGATGTGGGACTTGTGACTTGAAACAACCTCCAAATTTTTGAGAAGATAGTTCTTCTTTATATCGAGTATATACTAGAAAAAGGGACAGGAATTTTAACAAAAACACAAATGTAAGAAAGAAAATATAACTATGGTGATGCGCTTGAATGTAATTTGACCTTAATCCTAAGCATAGTGAAACTATATGTAGGATTCATTTACATTTTAGAGCAAACAACTGCATGATCAATGTAAAAGATGGAAACAATAGAAATAGAGGCTCATAGCATAGACTACTTTTGCAGTGATGCAGAAACTATCAACAAAGGCATAGGGTTCAATCTTCTTATTTGAATTTTCCAGTCACATAAAAGGCATAGAAACATTCATAGTTATATAAAATTTTCAACTCAAGAAAATGAGACAAAAGCAAATGACATTCCTAATCACAGATCTAAAAAGTCTAAACTCTTAACAACACAGCCTAAACTACTTTTGCAATAACATAAAAAATATCAACAAAGGCATAGGATTCAATCTTTTCATTAATCTTCCAGTCACATAAGAGGCACAAAAACATGCATAGTTACATAAACCTTCCAACTTAAGAAAATAGAATAAAAGCATATGATATTCCTAGTCACAGCTCCAGAAAGTCTAAACTCTTCACAATAATTCTCTCAAAAAATTCTCTCTGGTATCTCCTTCCCCCATTTTGGTGATCTCTGCACCCTTATTTATAGCCTTAGACTCACTCCAGATTGTCTACTTTTTCCCAATCTAATGGCCCAACTAAAATCTAACTGAACTGGAAGTGTCTAACAGGAGATATTTTATAGATTCTAAAATGCTTTTTCTTCTGGCAGTTCATTAGCTGAAACAGATTGCAAGACACTCCCTTCTCTTAAAATCTAGGTAACACTTAGCCATTTTCTTGAAAACCTTCTTATTACTTTAGGGAACACCAGAGGATGACACTTGGCATGTTCTGCAGTACCTATCGAAGACATGCGGCACTTTCTGTTTAACTTATATTCTTTTTGTATCTTTGCTTATGAGTGTTCTGCCTTTAACACTTGTCACAATTTGCTTCCTCAAAACTTCAACAATTTAAAAGAAAATAAGACTCACAGCATTTTTTACCTGAGTAACTTTTAAAAGGAGCATAGGGATAGGTGGAAAACTCCACTGTTTCATCAAAAGACATGTGGTAATCTTTGCTTTACTCATCTGGGGTTACATGGTGGTCTTTACTTATTTTAGCTACCTTTTAGAAGCTTACAGAAGATAACACATGGCAGCCTCCACTTTACTCTATTTATACCATAGAAACAAATAGGTCTCATTTCATATTTACATAGATAGCAACACCTGGCGGCTTCCACTTGCTTTAGAAACAACACTTAAGACCCACCACGGTCTTTGCTATATTAGTGAAGCAAAAATGAAGATAATTTGGATTGTGACATGTGGTGTCTTTTGCTCTCTTTTGCTAGGGATGTGGCATCTTCTGTTTCTTTTAGAAAAACAAAATTGAGACCTTTCACAACTGCCACTTGGCACTTTCCACTTTATCCTAATACTTAGCTTGTTAAAACCTTTTGCTGAAAAGAGATGAAATGCAGGTGCTAATATGAAACCATGGATGATGACACTTGGTGCATTTTACTGAGTCACTATGAGATACATGGCACATTTTAAACAACTCATAGAAAATATGAAAGGTTCCTCGGATGTCAACACTTGGTAGTTTTTGTTTGAGAAAGGATGCCTTAGATGATGACACTTGTCAGCTTCCACTTGATCCTGACACTTAGACAAAAATGAATCAAAAAGGAAAATAGAGCCCAATTTTTGTTTCAAAACTCTGCCATCTTGAACCAAAGTATGCGAAGACAAAAATTCATAGTGCATGACTAAAAAATAGAATGAAACGTAGAGTAAATCTTTACTCTACAACTTTATTCCATTGGAATAGATTTTATGTTTAACACTTCAAAAGAATCAATCAGGTCCCACATTTGGTGTTTATACTTTTTCAAGTAGGCAAGCTTGCATTAATACTTCTTTCTAATCTAGGTAATAACCAACTCAAAATCACCAAATATTTAAAACTTATTGGCATTATGTTTTAACATGTATTGGAGGCCAAGGATTAGATCTTCATACTAAGCTCTATTATTTGTGCAAGGAAATTACAACATGTAGGAATCTAAGTATTTATTACCATATGGGTCTATTAGGCCTATGCCAAAATTAAAACCTTTATTTATCTAGCTATATCAAACGTAGAGTCCATAATTGATAAGGAACTTTAAATTCTTGTTCAATAAGTTATTGCTTGGTACTAAATGTGTATATGCCTACATGCAATGATGTAAATTCAACCTTATCATTATTGGAATTATACTCAATGATCAAGTATTTCATCTTTATTTGTCTATCCATTTAAATCTGATTGGATACTCCTCTCTAAGGTAGCCACATGTGTGAGAAATATATGGTTATATACCCATTCAATATATTTAACCAATCACAACTCAATAACAATCCATAAGTTTCTAGAATGTTAATGACCATAATGTCTATGTATTATTTTACACATGGCTTTGGTGCTAGATAAATGTTTAAATTCATCATTTATCCACCACATGGGATAAAATACTTTTCCAACTATAGGACCACTATTTTTGACTTATCTAGGGTCAAACCAAGAACAATGATCATGCAAAATGTCAGCATTACAAGTTTAGACAAGATCACCTAATAAAAGATCATCTAAAGAATAACAATCATCATAATCTAGCATATGAAGATTAATGACACAAGTTGGAATAACTTTCTCATCAGAATAAGCATGGTGAATAGAATGTTGATTCTTAGATAAGACTATGAAAATGTTAGCATAAGGAGGTTTATAAGAATGAGGTTTGAAGGAAGCAAGAAGCTATGAGATGAGATGAGGCATGAGATTGGAAGTTTTGATATTTAAGTTAATCTCATCGAGCTCATCATCATCAAAGCCTAAAAGGTTGGCAGGAATGTAACTAATGAGCTAGGGATGCCCATTAGGACCACCACATGGGATAAAATACTTTTCCAACTATAGGACCACTATTTTTGACTTATCTAGGGTCAAAACAAGAACAATGATCATGCAAAATGTCAGCATTACAAGTTTAGACAAGATCACCTAATAAAAGATCATCTAAAGAATAACAATCATCATAATCTAGCATATGAAGATTAATGACACAAGTTGGAATAACTTTCTCATCAGAATAAGCATGGTGAATAGAATGTTGATTCTTAGATAAGACTATGAAAATGTTAGCATAAGGAGGTTTATAAGAATGAGGTTTGAAGGAAGCAAGAAGCTATGAGATGAGATGAGGCATGAGATTGGAAGTTTTGATATTTAAGTTAATCTCATCGAGCTCATCATCATCAAAGCCTAAAAGGTTGGCAGGAATGTAACTAATGTAAAAGATGGAAACAATAGAAATAGAGGCTCATAGCATAGACTACTTTTGCAGTGATGCAGAAACTATCAACAAAGGCATAGGGTTCAATCTTCTTATTTGAATTTTCCAGTCACATAAAAGGCATAGAAACATTCATAGTTATATAAAATTTTCAACTCAAGAAAATGAGACAAAAGAAAATGACATTCCTAATCACAGATCTAAAAAGTCTAAACTCTTAACAACACAGCCTAAACTACTTTTGCAATAACATAAAAAATATCAACAAAGGCATAGGATTCAATCTTTTCATTAATCTTCCAGTCACATAAGAGGCACAAAAACATGCATAGTTACATAAACCTTCCAACTTAAGAAAATAGAATAAAAGCATATGATATTCCTAGTCACAGCTCCAGAAAGTCTAAACTCTTCACAATAATTCTCTCAAAAAATTCTCTCTGGTATCTCCTTCCCCCATTTTGGTGATCTCTGCACCCTTATTTATAGCCTTAGACTCACTCCAGATTGTCTACTTTTTCCCAATCTAATGGCCCAACTAAAATCTAACTGAACTGGAAGTGTCTAACAGGAGATATTTTATAGATTCTAAAATGCTTTTTCTTCTGGCAGTTCATTAGCTGAAACAGATTGCAAGACACTCCCTTCTCTTAAAATCTAGGTAACACTTAGCCATTTTCTTGAAAACCTTCTTATTACTTTAGGGAACACCAGAGGATGACACTTGGCATGTTCTGCAGTACCTATCGAAGACATGCGGCACTTTCTGTTTAACTTATATTCTTTTTGTATCTTTGCTTATGAGTGTTCTGCCTTTAACACTTGTCACAATTTGCTTCCTCAAAACTTCAACAATTTAAAAGAAAATAAGACTCACAGCATTTTTTACCTGAGTAACTTTTAAAAGGAGCATAGGGATAGGTGGAAAACTCCATTGTTTCATCAAAAGACATGTGGTAATCTTTGCTTTACTCATCTGGGGTTACATGGTGGTCTTTACTTATTTTAGCTACCTTTTAGAAGCTTACAGAAGATAACACATGGCAGCCTCCACTTTACTCTATTTATACCATAGAAACAAATAGGTCTCATTTCATATTTACATAGATAGCAACACCTGGCGGCTTCCACTTGCTTTAGAAACAACACTTAAGACCCACCACGGTCTTTGCTATATTAGTGAAGCAAAAATGAAGATAATTTGGATTGTGACATGTGGTGTCTTTTGCTCTCTTTTGCTAGGGATGTGGCATCTTCTGTTTCTTTTAGAAAAACAAAATTGAGACCTTTCACAACTGCCACTTGGCACTTTCCACTTTATCCTAATACTTAGCTTGTTAAAACCTTTTGCTGAAAAGAGATGAAATGCAGGTGCTAATATGAAACCATGGATGATGACACTTGGTGCATTTTACTGAGTCACTATGAGATACATGGCACATTTTAAACAACTCATAGAAAATATGAAAGGTTCCTCGGATGTCAACACTTGGTAGTTTTTGTTTGAGAAAGGATGCCTTAGATGATGACACTTGTCAGCTTCCACTTGATCCTGACACTTAGACAAAAATGAATCAAAAAGGAAAATAGAGCCCAATTTTTGTTTCAAAACTCTGCCATCTTGAACCAAAGTATGCGAAGACAAAAATTCATAGTGCATGACTAAAAAATAGAATGAAACGTAGAGTAAATCTTTACTCTACAACTTTATTCCATTGGAATAGATTTTATGTTTAACACTTCAAAAGAATCAATCAGGTCCCACATTTGGTGTTTATACTTTTTCAAGTAGGCAAGCTTGCATTAATACTTCTTTCTAATCTAGGTAATAACCAACTCAAAATCACCAAATATTTAAAACTTATTGGCATTATGTTTTAACATGTATTGGAGGCCAAGGATTAGATCTTCATACTAAGCTCTATTATTTGTGCAAGGAAATTACAACATGTAGGAATCTAAGTATTTATTACCATATGGGTCTATTAGGCCTATGCCAAAATTAAAACCTTTATTTATCTAGCTATATCAAACGTAGAGTCCATAATTGATAAGGAACTTTAAATTCTTGTTCAATAAGTTATTGCTTGGTACTAAATGTGTATATGCCTACATGCAATGATGTAAATTCAACCTTATCATTATTGGAATTATACTCAATGATCAAGTATTTCATCTTTATTTGTCTATCCATTTAAATCTGATTGGATACTCCTCTCTAAGGTAGCCACATGTGTGAGAAATATATGGTTATATACCCATTCAATATATTTAACCAATCACAACTCAATAACAATCCATAAGTTTCTAGAATGTTAATGACCATAATGTCTATGTATTATTTTACACATGGCTTTGGTGCTAGATAAATGTTTAAATTCATCATTTATCCACCACATGGGATAAAATACTTTTCCAACTATAGGACCACTATTTTTGACTTATCTAGGGTCAAACCAAGAACAATGATCATGCAAAATGTCAGCATTACAAGTTTAGACAAGATCACCTAATAAAAGATCATCTAAAGAATAACAATCATCATAATCTAGCATATGAAGATTAATGACACAAGTTGGAATAACTTTCTCATCAGAATAAGCATGGTGAATAGAATGTTGATTCTTAGATAAGACTATGAAAATGTTAGCATAAGGAGGTTTATAAGAATGAGGTTTGAAGGAAGCAAGAAGCTATGAGATGAGATGAGGCATGAGATTGGAAGTTTTGATATTTAAGTTAATCTCATCGAGCTCATCATCATCAAAGCCTAAAAGGTTGGCAGGAATGTAACTAATGAGCTAGGGATGCCCATTAGGACCACCACATGGGATAAAATACTTTTCCAACTATAGGACCACTATTTTTGACTTATCTAGGGTCAAAACAAGAACAATGATCATGCAAAATGTCAGCATTACAAGTTTAGACAAGATCACCTAATAAAAGATCATCTAAAGAATAACAATCATCATAATCTAGCATATGAAGATTAATGACACAAGTTGGAATAACTTTCTCATCAGAATAAGCATGGTGAATAGAATGTTGATTCTTAGATAAGACTATGAAAATGTTAGCATAAGGAGGTTTATAAGAATGAGGTTTGAAGGAAGCAAGAAGCTATGAGATGAGATGAGGCATGAGATTGGAAGTTTTGATATTTAAGTTAATCTCATCGAGCTCATCATCATCAAAGCCTAAAAGGTTGGCAGGAATGTAACTAATGTAAAAGATGGAAACAATAGAAATAGAGGCTCATAGCATAGACTACTTTTGCAGTGATGCAGAAACTATCAACAAAGGCATAGGGTTCAATCTTCTTATTTGAATTTTCCAGTCACATAAAAGGCATAGAAACATTCATAGTTATATAAAATTTTCAACTCAAGAAAATGAGACAAAAGAAAATGACATTCCTAATCACAGATCTAAAAAGTCTAAACTCTTAACAACACAGCCTAAACTACTTTTGCAATAACATAAAAAATATCAACAAAGGCATAGGATTCAATCTTTTCATTAATCTTCCAGTCACATAAGAGGCACAAAAACATGCATAGTTACATAAACCTTCCAACTTAAGAAAATAGAATAAAAGCATATGATATTCCTAGTCACAGCTCCAGAAAGTCTAAACTCTTCACAATAATTCTCTCAAAAAATTCTCTCTGGTATCTCCTTCCCCCATTTTGGTGATCTCTGCACCCTTATTTATAGCCTTAGACTCACTCCAGATTGTCTACTTTTTCCCAATCTAATGGCCCAACTAAAATCTAACTGAACTGGAAGTGTCTAACAGGAGATATTTTATAGATTCTAAAATGCTTTTTCTTTTGGCAGTTCATTAGCTGAAACAGATTGCAAGACACTCCCTTCTCTTAAAATCTAGGTAACACTTAGCCATTTTCTTGAAAACCTTCTTATTACTTTAGGGAACACCAGAGGATGACACTTGGCATGTTCTGCAGTACCTATCGAAGACATGCGGCACTTTCTGTTTAACTTATATTCTTTTTGTATCTTTGCTTATGAGTGTTCTGCCTTTAACACTTGTCACAATTTGCTTCCTCAAAACTTCAACAATTTAAAAGAAAATAAGACTCACAGCATTTTTTACCTGAGTAACTTTTAAAAGGAGCATAGGGATAGGTGGAAAACTCCACTGTTTCATCAAAAGACATGTGGTAATCTTTGCTTTACTCATCTGGGGTTACATGGTGGTCTTTACTTATTTTAGCTACCTTTTAGAAGCTTACAGAAGATAACACATGGCAGCCTCCACTTTACTCTATTTATACCATAGAAACAAATAGGTCTCATTTCATATTTACATAGATAGCAACACCTGGAGGCTTCCACTTGCTTTAGAAACAACACTTAAGACCCACCACGGTCTTTGCTATATTAGTGAAGCAAAAATGAAGATAATTTGGATTGTGACATGTGGTGTCTTTTGCTCTCTTTTGCTAGGGATGTGGCATCTTCTGTTTCTTTTAGAAAAACAAAATTGAGACCTTTCACAACTGCCACTTGGCACTTTCCACTTTATCCTAATACTTAGCTTGTTAAAACCTTTTGCTGAAAAGAGATGAAATGCAGGTGCTAATATGAAACCATGGATGATGACACTTGGTGCATTTTACTGAGTCACTATGAGATACATGGCACATTTTAAACAACTCATAGAAAATATGAAAGGTTCCTCGGATGTCAACACTTGGTAGTTTTTGTTTGAGAAAGGATGCCTTAGATGATGACACTTGTCAGCTTCCACTTGATCCTGACACTTAGACAAAAATGAATCAAAAAGGAAAATAGAGCCCAATTTTTGTTTCAAAACTCTGCCATCTTGAACCAAAGTATGCGAAGACAAAAATTCATAGTGCATGACTAAAAAATAGAATGAAACGTAGAGTAAATCTTTACTCTACAACTTTATTCCATTGGAATAGATTTTATGTTTAACACTTCAAAAGAATCAATCAGGTCCCACATTTGGTGTTTATACTTTTTCAAGTAGGCAAGCTTGCATTAATACTTCTTTCTAATCTAGGTAATAACCAACTCAAAATCACCAAATATTTAAAACTTATTGGCATTATGTTTTAACATGTATTGGAGGCCAAGGATTAGATCTTCATACTAAGCTCTATTATTTGTGCAAGGAAATTACAACATGTAGGAATCTAAGTATTTATTACCATATGGGTCTATTAGGCCTATGCCAAAATTAAAACCTTTATTTATCTAGCTATATCAAACGTAGAGTCCATAATTGATAAGGAACTTTAAATTCTTGTTCAATAAGTTATTTCTTGGTACTAAATGTGTATATGCCTACATGCAATGATGTAAATTCAACCTTATCATTATTGGAATTATACTCAATGATCAAGTATTTCATCTTTATTTGTCTATCCATTTAAATCTGATTGGATACTCCTCTCTAAGGTAGCCACATGTGTGAGAAATATATGGTTATATACCCATTCAATATATTTAACCAATCACAACTCAATAACAATCCATAAGTTTCTAGAATGTTAATGACCATAATGTCTATGTATTATTTTACACATGGCTTTGGTGCTAGATAAATGTTTAAATTCATCATTTATCCACCACATGGGATAAAATACTTTTCCAACTATAGGACCACTATTTTTGACTTATCTAGGGTCAAACCAAGATTCTTTCACACAACTATCAATATCACATTGGCTGAGGCACTTGAGTCAATCAAGAAATTATGCACTTCTTTCTAAACATTCAAAAAATTCGTAGAAATGGTGGTATTTTAGGTTTGTCTTTATATACCATCACATTTGCATGGGCATATTTGGACTTATTAGATGTAGAGGATCTCCCAATTAGAGCATTGAAAAATAAATCCATTAGCTCAATGATTTGAGCCAATTCATGTAGGGTGATATTAGCCTTTATTTTATTCATATCCTCAACAATGTTGTATGGGGATCTATTTTATGGTTCTACACTCTTAAAATGATCATCATTTTTTAGGGGAGATGGGTTATTATTCCCCTTATCATCTAGAGGATTAGTAACATTGTTATTAGGAGGAGTAGAGTTAACAATAGGATATTTATTTATTAGATTTTAATTGTTCCTATGGAAATACAAGAATGCATGAATCTCATCTATATTATCCTTTAGTTCATTCACATATTCCACTGGGACTGGGAAGTCATAGGTTTGAAAGACCATTTTTGTACTAGGGTGCCCTAATGCATTGGAAAAATATGGCTATAGATGATTAATAAAACTCTCATCTTTCCATCTCTTTATAAAATATTTCAAAAGAAGTATAGGATATTATGCAATCCAATTCTCCATGTTGTGTTATATTATGAACCTAGCACCAATTAGGCAATGTTTCTTCTAAGATATTTATTTCAAGCACTTGTTAGGTGTTTATTGTTCTATAATATTTATAAGTCTATTGAAAGACATATTATATCTTTGGAATCTAAATCCATGATTTGTATTTTGTCCACCAATACTCCCCATTATTTTTTTATGCTCAATAATTCATTAATTAACTTCTACACCATCCCATGAATAGCATATAATTTAGCCTTATTAGAGTATATAGTTTCACCCTGAGTGGTAGAGGTTTTGACTGGTATTGAATTTTGTATTTGGTACTGATGGTATGTATGAATAGGGTTATTCAAAATGATCAAGATTTGATTTGGCATAACATGGGACAGGGGAAACTGAAAGTGTGTTTGCTTCTGATTGTAAGCCATAATTTTTTGGTTAGCATTTAGAATTAAATTTAACACTAGATAATTTTAATGGATATCAGGTCTAGATAGGATCTATAATTAGGGATTTATTTTCTTGTTCATGTTGATAGATTTGACATATGCCATTGGGTTAGGTCAATGATGCCTACTACTCTATGAAAGAAAACTAAGGTTTTAGGATCTAAGTCATTCTTTTATATCTCAAGGGTTAACACAACATTGGGTTTATAGGAAGCTTCTAGTTTGATAAACATTTTTTGGAGTATAGCATTAAAGGCTTTGATGGGTTCATTAGGATCTCTCCTCATAATAGTAACTTTTTGATATATGACACTAGGACTAGTAACCTATCTAAATTGACTGAAGAAGGTGCTTTCACATTGGGCCCAATAGGTAATTGAATCTTGTGTGAGGTTTAGAAACCAATCATAAGCTAAATATAATAGTTTTAAGAGTAAAATCATGCATGCCAAATCCTCATTGACCAAATTCATTAACCCTAAAGATTTATTGAAATCCGTCGAGTGTTCTTTAGCAATCCTTCCTCTAAAAGTGGAGGAGGGGACATATTTTTCAAGTTTTTTAGGCAATTCATGGGTAGCACTGACAAAAATAGTAGAACCAACTAACCAAGTTAAGGACATAATGATTATAGGGAGTGTACCTCTTATAGTTGAGGAAAATGATTGGTTTTGACCTTTTTTGAAAGTTCCCTTGTCTAATCTAGGTCTTCTGTGGAGATGCAAAGGCAAAACCAATAGACTAATGTTAGTACTAGACCTAGTTAACCTCCTTAGGATATCCAATGTAACTCGAGTGATTATTTTTCAAGAAATAGAGGTGGAGTTTCAATCCCTCATTATAGCACTAGATAAATTCATATTGATGTGGGTTTTATTCACACTAGGGAACCTTATGAAGTAGCATTTAAAATTTGAGGATCTATGAATTAAGATTCACTGCAAGGTACAAGTTACAGGGTATTGGGTTTCGTAAACAACTAATTGTTGGAACAATGGTGAGTGAATTAGTTTGTTTACCATATATGGTTTGAATATCAATGAATTTAAACCTAATTTAGATAGGTGGAGTGATGATGGTTTAAACCTAAGGTGGGTAGGACCAAAATAAACTCAAAAAAGAGGGAAAGAGAGGCAGAAAATAAGGCCTATAAACCAAACAATATGAAATCTTCCTAATCCAACACTTGAACTAAAGGTTGGACAAGTAATCAAAAATTGGTCTTTGATGCAAGATTATAAGAACACAAAAATAATCAATCATAGTTATAATTCCAAGGAAACAATAAATACAATAAACTTAAGCATATATAATTAATAGTTACCATGTTTGTAAGATTTCATTTACACATCTATAAGGGGGAATTATGATTAATACATAGAATTAATTCATATTAACAATATCAAAAATTGGTACAGATCTTGGTAAGAAAAAGAAGCCATGAACTTGATACTGGAACTGGATGAATAATTTGGTCCTTCTTGTTGGTAAAGAAACTGGTACAGATCTTTGTTTTTCGTTTGTTAGCTTTTGTTTGTTGTTTCTCCAGACTTCTGTATCTGGGTTTTGACCGGATGTATCTCTTATGGTTTCAGGACCATTCAAAACCTGATTTTGCTACTTCTCTGTAGTGTTTTTTAGGCGTTGCCTGTGGGCTTTGTTGTTCATTTTTTGCTCTCTGTTAAAGGGTTTCGGGGCCCCTTCAAAACCTGATTTTACCTCTAATCTAAAACAATATCAAAATAAGGATAATTGTATTTAAAAGACAATTGTATTTCAAAGATAACTCATACACAACCAAAAGAGTAATATAAATAATGACATAACTTCTTACACAATCCATAGATTTAGAGAATAATCAAGATTTGCACATCAAGACCACTTACAAAACTTTCCTTAGAATTTCATATTAAACTTAATTTCTAAAATTCTCATCCCATTGGGATTGTAAGGATATAACTATATATAATATTGGTATGGGGATGCCTCATATCTGAAGCAAGGTCTAAAATTACACATCCAAAAATATAATGATGTTTCAATTTTCATGAAAAGCATGCATGTACAATGGTGTTTTCATAGCTTAGAAATATTTGACTAAAACATGATATATAGATTATAAATGAATTAGGAACTAACAATTCTAGCTTATTTGAATCATTAAAATACATACATATTTTAAGGGAGTGATAATATGGTATTGCTAGAAGAATAAAAAATGGGGGTAAAAACTATATAAAATGAAGTATATGAGACCATTTTTATAACTTGAGTCACAACTAGAACATACATTATTACTACATATATGCCACCAATATAGTTTTAATAGTGACTATTGGAAGTGGAAAATATGTTGGCACTATCTATGTATCTCAGAGACTGATTACCTTAAGGATGTGCCTATGGTATTCCTATTATTGAATTTAACTACTTCACTAATTCTATTTGTAAATATAATGCATGGCTATCCTAGAAGTCGATATCAATATCTTTAAAATCAAACAAAGACCATTTGAACAACTATGGGATCTTGTCCATCAACTTCTTATGTTTGACTATTTAAAATTTGACCTTCACATAAAGTGTCTTAGTTCTTATTATTCAGTCCCAATAAAAATTCACTAGTATCATTATTTCATAATTGGTTCTATACGTTGTGTCTGCAATTTTAGCTTGAAAGTTGTCAGCTACAACTCAAAATTGATTCTAGAAAATGGGATTCAAAATTAATTACCCACGAGTAGTGATTACCTTAAGAACTCTCATATCCTTCAAAATGGAGACTTTTTCTCTCTCTATTAAGTCATAAATTATTGCACTAGAGTTTGTATCTATTTATGCCAGTCAAGTAATCCATCTCTCTTGGAAATAATGTAATTTTGGGTCCATGTAACTTATATTATTGTTATTATGATTAATTGGTCATAGACATTATTTCTATCTACTTGGATTAGGAAGTGAATCTTACCCTATATATACTTAATTTTATTGCACAATTAAATTATGTCTCCCTACTTAGGTTGGGATATGGTCTTAGAAAACTTTATTAAATGATTGGTATCAAACAAATTTTTTTCCAACCCTAAAAGTTATCTATTATTTCCTTATGATACTAAATAATACTCCTTTCCTATGACCTTTGAACATATTGATCATATATTTTGAACATTTATTTGATTAGTCCTTCAATAGAATCTATAAAACTGTAAGGATCCTCCCTGTATCTATCCAGGTCTGAGAGATTTAATTTTCTTCTCTTTGTTAGAGCTAATATGTCCTCTCTTTATTCCAACTCAACATGTTCTCCTTGTAAAACCACAATATTTATTTTAACCTTCCTCAAGGTATTAGTTTGGTTATCAAAGTGGAACTTGATTATTGGTTTCTCAACAATTATTAGGACCTGCCTTCTTGCTTCTTCTTATTGCAATTGCTTAATCCATGGAGGAATGCTTAATTAAAATTGATGATTTTATTGTTCTATAACCATAAGACTAGAATAATATTTCCCTAGAGGATGCATCACTATGGGATAAGATGTTTCTAATGTAGGGAAAGGAGGTATAGCCTTCCTCCATTAGTGACCTATTTATATTTTAGTGTATCAATAATGTATTTATCCTTCCCAACTATCCTATACACTAAACGTATAGGGGAATATATTTGATAAAATTGTCTAATGGTCATTCCCAATTATGTAGACAAACTGGAGGGTGTGTTATATGCAACAAAAATAGAGATGAACACTAGGTTTTCAAAATGTACTCCCAATAATGTTGAAGGAGATTGAGTATTGGTTCCATTAAAGAGTGAATAGGTCATTAGGGTGTGAAGTATATTTTTTAAGTAATTTTTGATTGATGTATATGCAACCTTGGTAGTAATAGTGGTAGTAAGAGGACCTATAGTGGAAAACTAGGCTATAGTGGACATTTTAACTACCCAAGGATTATTTGTTTGGCTCAAAAATAATTGAGGAAGTTATCAAATAATGATGGAATATTTTAATTAAAATGTGAGATGGGATAGTTGGGGTAATATTTATTGTAATTATCACCATTGAAGCCTAATATGAAGAGTATGGTGGTGTATCTAATGATGGCCCCTATGTTGAGGTTCAAAATTTTCACTTTGTATCCCCTTTTATATCTATTTTTTAATCTAAAAATAATTTAGTGGATATTGATCTAACATTTCCTTACTCAACCTCTTAAAATTCACCTAATATCTTAGTTCCTTAAGAATAAATACTTTATTTATTTATCCATTCATCCTTTTCTTCTATTTTAGTTCTCACTAAATGATTTTATTTCCTCGGTGTCTATCTTTGACATCTATTCTTCCTTAGTTATCCATATTTTGTCTTTTTTTTCACTATAATAGATTTGAATAGGGTTTGATCTTTGCCTAACCTTTATACTATCCTATCCTTCTTTTGGAGCTTCTAATTGTTTTCATTCTACTTCAACCTTTTGGGGTAAGACGGAAGAACTCTTGGGATTCCTTTTATAAGTAATTAGATATTTAGGAGTAGTATGGGCTATCCCTATAAAAGGTGGAGTGGGAGATGAAGGGATTTCAATAGTGGAAGATGGTAATGAAATGGGTGGAGTAGTGACTAATAGAGGAATTATGGGAGCTAAATATGGTTGTTAAAGATATTGAGGCATTACCATTGGTGGTGTTGTAACAATAGGTGGTGGCTTAGGAGGATAAATAATGAAAACATGAGACAAGAAAGCATGAAGACTTATTTGTTGTATTACAGTCAAGGGAGGCAGTGGTATCATAGAGAATATCCTAGTTTTTATAGTATGACTTATAGGTCCTTACACACTATATATGTATTGAGGAGAAGCAATAAAAACTATGTAAGTATGGGAGCTTTGATCACTCTCAATTCTTCCTTCAATATCCACTTCCCCACATGCTCTAGCTTGTTTTTGTATGTCTACTTCTATGTGAGGATGAGGTCCATGAATAGGTTTATAAACCCATTGTTCCTTTTTGATCAACTTGGTATCTTCCTTAGTAATTATAGGACCATATTAGATCCTTTTTGCTACAATCATTAAAAATTTTACCTTAGGCATCGTGATGGCAACCTTGATGTCATCCTATGCATTCATGAACACATGATCATGACCATAAGACTTCTGACCATAATTGATTGTCACTTTCCTTTCATATCTCTTGATATGTTCCCTAACCTTATTTTCGGGGTCCCAATGCATAAATAATGCCCGTTTCAATCCATAATACATCCTTATTATTAAAATACATTAGAAGTACTCCCACCTTGTATATTGCATCTGACCAATGCTAAGAGGGGTTGGGTCGATGGATGCTTGTTTAGCCCTTTCTAAATCCACATCAACATTGTCAGTTAATTGAGCAGTAATTACCTACTAAACCAATTTGTTAGGCATAAGTCAGAGTAAGTACAAAGGGTGTGCCTTGGTACCTTCTATTTTGATTATTGTGTACTCAAGATAAAACCAATAGTCACCTAATTTTTGAATAATCTTATTTATAAGATTTGATAGTCTGGGCATGTTATTCTCATATATGGCTTGGTACACCATAGGGTAAAATCTCTATGTTAAGATTTTCATTTTATTTCTGAACTTATGCACATGGAGGGCATTGAATTAATCATAAATATTGTTCTTTGGATATTCTATAGATGTTTATTAGGTTCTTCATATATTTAATGCATAGTTTTAGTCATAACATATACCACATAGGACATCATATAGAAGTTACCATCTAGTAAAATTCCTAGATTTATGATTCATATAATCAAATTTGAGATAATTATCTTGCCCAAGTCTATGAATTAATTGGAGGTTAGGATAATATCTATAAATGGAATTCATATCTCATTTACATAATTAATGGTTGAGAAACCATATATTATGTTTAGTAGGGACATGGAAATTCTTACCCCTTGTCTGATGACAACAATGGGGATAGCAAAAGAAGGGCCCTAAATCATAAATATGTTTGGGTTGTCAGCCCATTCTTTCAATTTGTTATGGATGTTGTTGGCAAAGAGACATAAATCAACCATGTCCTACCTATAGGTCATTTCTTACAGAGGGAGTCTGTAGTATATCTCTAAAGAATTTCCACTTATGTATGTTGTATTTTTCTAAGTTTAAAATGTAATATTTTCCCATAAATTTTTAACTTTCAAAAATAAATCAAATAATAGGTCAATGCAGGGCATTACCTCTAGTTTAGCTACAATGGTATGTAGACTAATTGATTTTATTGGCATCAAGTCATCTTTATACCTCTATGTGAAAATTCAAAGTTGGTCCTTAGCATTGTATGTCTCAACTACATTGACTTCATAAATAGTATACTAATGTTTGAAATCATGGTTAAAAGCTATTGAAACAAACATTGTAGCAGTGTGCTTAGTTATTCCTACAATTGAGTATGTGGGAGTTATAATGCATTATGAGGTCATTAAAACTTTACATAAAAAATGTCTATTCTTTGAAGATCTTGTAATTTATTAGTCACAATAGAGATTTGAATTTGTAATGCACACTTCATAGCTATAAGGCAATATGATTAGACTAGATACATCAACTCAAATTATATTACTTTTGTATGTGTTGTCCTTGAGAATTGAATGCATTAATTCACTAATTCATGTGAATTAATGGAAACAATGACTTTTGATTCATTCCCTACATTTATTTTCATTTTAATTTTATATCACTAATTTCAATGGATTTTATTTCCTTGTGGCTTCTTCTACCATCTCTCAGGTGCGTAGTTAGCATAATGTGATAGATGTCCTTTTTCTACATTTTCAATATTGGCATTTGTGTCTTTATTATCTATTTTCAGTTGAGAGACACATGTATAAATATCGCTAATATGCTTATAAATAAGTTATGGATTATTTTACTTTGTTCCTTTGGCCATGGTTAGTGGGATGATGACACATGGATGAATATTATTGATTTGATTACCCAGTATAATTTGTACAAGGAACTCTATTGATGTCACCTCTAACTGAATGGTATGATGTCAATTGGAGATTCTCAAATCTCTTATTACCTAAGATAATTCATACAAGTAAAAATTTTAACATCACCTCTATGTGAGAATGATAATGCCACATGGACATCTTTCTCTACTCTACTTTCCTAGGACAATCCATACAAGG
The DNA here is from genome assembly GCA_037957365.1 of Torreya grandis. Lineage (NCBI taxonomy): Eukaryota > Viridiplantae > Streptophyta > Pinopsida > Cupressales > Taxaceae > Torreya > Torreya grandis. Next base: position 5,414,173 of record JARHVA010000158.1, on the reverse strand, counting down.
AACTCTACTAATGTCACCTTTGAGTAAGTAGGATGATGCCACATGGATGGATCTCACTACTTAGATTATCTAGGATAATCTATAAAAATAAATCTACTGACATCACCTCTATGTGAGCGATATGATGCCAAATGGATGGATCTCACTACTCTATTTTTTTGGGATAATCCATATAGGGAACGTTATTGGCATCACCTCTAGGTAAGTGAGATGATTCCATGTGAATGGATCTCACTACTATGCTTTCTAGGGATAGTTCATAAAGTGAACTTTGATGATGTCACTTCTGGGTTAGTGGGATAATGACACTAGATAATAACTCATATTCTTCACTTAGACTCCAATTTAGTGTAATGCAGTCATGTCAAAAAACTAGATGAGCTCTGAGATGTCCCAAAAGATAATTAAGCATAGAATAACATATTTAAGATCAAAAATAGGAAAAAAACCAACTAAAAACAAAACATGTCAGCCTAGTTATCCATTTAATTGTAAATCAAACATGTACACAAATACTAAAATAAAAGAAAATCAAAAGTGAAAAATGAATTGTATAGTATATATTATACATAACTTTGATTCTTCTATAACATTGGAACATATTGAAAAAATTGAAATGACTTTAATTTTATGATTTTTGAATTCCACGTCATAGACTTCTAGTTCACTAGACTTTGAATTAGGATATTCAATTAATAATGGGTCTTTATTTGGATTTTAAAATGGTGTGTGTGTGTGTGTGTGTGTGTGTGTGTGTTAGGGAACAACACATACCATTCATATTATCTTATTGCATTTCTCTATGTTCTTTGTATGTTTGGCCTATAAAGTAACCATGGCTAAGTAGCGTATATATAAGAGGTAGTGATTAGTATTTATCATTATATTGATAATTAATCTCTTATTTCATTGTTGTGGAGGTTGCCCCTTTGAATTGAATCAAACATGATTATCAATTATTCTTCTCTTTTGTTAATTATTATTTTATATATGATTATCCTACTCTTATTTCTATGACATTATTTATTTATTTTGAAACATCTAAGTAAATTCATTACATGTGGTAGCGGAGAATCAATTTGGGTTAGTTTCTATGGCATTATTTTTTTAGATATAGTGTTATGGTAATCTAAAGAGTTAGATTTAAAAAACATAAATTATGATCTAGGAAGAATGTTTTTTGCCACTATAGTATTGTTCAAATTATTTATTTATAAATTAAAATAATTATAGAATTTTTTTCCACACCCTTATTTGAATTAGGAGTCATTGGATCCATCTTAGTGAGATTATTACAATGGTATAATCTATTGATACACTTTTTTGGGATTAAAAGCCTCCATCCTAGGTTTTGTGAATGGCTGGTCTTGACACTCAAAGATGTGAGAAAGGTCAAGACACTCCAAAAAATCCTCATAAGGACAACATAGAGTATATAAATTTATATTCATTAGTTTTTGAGATAGTTTTAAAAACTCAATCAAATGTACAATCATGATGTAGAATGATGACCTTGAGGTAGTAAAAGGGGAAATAATTATATGAAGGATTAGTTTTAAATTATGATTACTCATTTTACCTCTATTATGGATCATATTCCATAAAATAATCCTTAATGACTCTAATCTAGTTTACCCACTCAAAAATTCATAACTCTAAAACTAGTTCTAAACATATGTTGTCAAAAGTAGAAGTGTGTAATTTTCATGTTAAGGACCCACTGACTTGGATCAATAAAATATAAAATTTAGTTCATCTACATTAGACCCCATGTGTGAAAAATATTATCACATCATCTCTCTATACATAACTTAATTATTTCATTTAGTATAAGTGGTTATGTGCTCAAAAGAAAAAGAAGGGCACTCTTATTGCCTAGTTGGTTTTTACTGAAGAGATAAAAATATACTATCATAAGAAAATATTAGAAAACTAATTCAATTAGTTAAAAAATTTGTGACACATGTGTATTGTTAAGGATTATATTCAAAATTTTCAAAATCTATCCTTACACATGGATGATATCATTGAGAACAACTTGACTAACCTATTTTTTATGGGGATAAAGGATATCATACAACTCGAGGTTCATATGTTTAATCCATAATTTGTTTCTAATTCCATTCCATTCATGTGCTAGGTAAATGAAAAACATTAGTCAAAATAAGGACTTTCACTCATGGATATGAACACAATTTCATAAATTTTCATTTATACAACCTATAAGATTGCCCCCTCATAAAATTAGAGAGAGGAGTGTCAAAGGGTTATGTTTTTTATGTGATTTGAATTTAATAAAAGGACATAAATGTGTCAAAAATGTTTTTTTATATATTGAGCATCCTAGTGAATATTAATATGATGATGAGGCCTCAAGTTAGGGTATGGAAGATCCAAATGAGTAATATGAAGATTATCACCCTAATATCTCATGTCATGCCCTTTCAGGAATAATTACCCCTAAAACTATTAATGTGGTGGGATTACTCAAAAAACATAAAGTGATAGTGTTGATTAACTTAGGAAGTATACATAATTTCATCAACAATAATTTGGCTACTCATTTGAATAATTTTATTTATCTACCTCCATAATTTTAAGTCATGATTACAGATGGTGGCATAGTCAATTGTGCTAGAAAATGCCATATTATGAGATTTCCATGGAAGGTTGTGTGCTTAATTCTCTATGTTTTTTAATACCATCAGTGGGTGTAACATTATTTTTGGAGTATAATGGATCATGAATTTGGTAAAAATAAAGATGAATTTCTAAAAACTATTCAGAATTTTCATTCTTAAGGTAGGATGTGTGAACTATAGGGAATATAATTAAAAGATTCCCAATTGGTTAATTCACATTAGATGATGAATATTCTTAAAAAATTGTTAAATTATTTGTAGTAATATTATTTTTTGCATAATTTTATCTAAAAATTGTGTCTACACATTTGGATTTATAAATTATTCTTGATGACCATACAACATGTTTTTGATGCAAAATCAAAAGGCTTAACACTAATCATAGAACATGATCATCCCATAAGACTTATTTCAGGTACCACACCACCTAAAATCAGACCATACATATATCCATATGCTCATAAAAATGTAATTTAAAATATGTTATATGAGATGTTGGATGTAGGGATTATCTCACATAGCCAAAGTGAATATTATTACCCAATGGTCATTGTGTATAATAAGGATTACACTTGGGTGATGTGCCCTGACTATAGATACCTCAATAAGCACACAATCAAATATAAGTTCCCTACTATGGTAATTGATATTTATTAGACGATTTACATGGTGCTATTTTTTTTACCAAACTAGATCTTCATTCTAGGTATCATCAAATTTAGATCAAATATGAGGATATCCATAAAACATATTCAAAAAATAATGAATGACATGAGTTTATGGCCATGAATTTTGGTCTAAAAAATACACTATATACATTTTAGAGTTTGATTAATATTATTAATAGGAATTTTGAAGGAAGTTTGTGTTAGTATTTTTTGATGACATACTAATCTACATCAAAACTTGGGTAAAACATTTAAAGCATGTGAAATAGGTATCATTATTTATATAATATAAATAACATCATGTAAAACCTTCCAAATGTGATTTTTGTGTCCATGAGCTGGATTAATTAGTTCATATTGTTTCACATGAAGGATTCAAAATCAATCCTAAGAATATCAAAACTATAATGGAGTGACAAGTGCTAAAGACCCTAAAAAAACTTTGTGTATTTTTTGGGATAACAAGGTAATATCATATATTTATAAAAAAATTATGGTAGAATATAAATTCCACTCACAAACTTATTGAAAAAATATTCCTTCCATTGGACCAAACTAACTACTAGGTCATTTGAGAAGCTAAAATAGGTTATGTGCATCACTCCAATTTTAACAACCCTTGATTTTTCCATAATGGTTATTATTGAATGTGATGCATTAGGATATTGCATGGTATAAGTAATCATGTAATAAGTAAGATCCATTTCATTTTATATTCCTCAACTCAAGGGAAAAAACAATATCTAGCCAATTTATGAGAAAAAAATGATGGATATTCTTCATGCAGTTAAGCAATGGCGACCTTATTTAATGGGTAGACACTTTTAGGTAAAGACTGATAATGATAGTCTAAAATAATTTTTGGAAAAAATATGGTCATAAAAAGAGAAAAAATTGGTGATTAAAATGTTTGGATATGACTTTGAAATAGTATGCAAGAAAGGAAACAATAATGTGTTAGTAGATGCACTTTTCAGCAGGGATGTATCAGTTGAGGCATTGTTATTTGAAATTACCATTTGACATGTAGGTTGGTTACAAGAGGTAATGTCTATTGAGGTCAACATACCCCCATTTCTAAAAAATGGGGACCCTCATGATAAATTATGTAGATTTGTATCTTAAAATTTAAAATTCACTTGATTAGCGTATCATTAACATGTTTGCACATTATTTATACTTAAAGATCATCCATACCTTGACTTGGTTGGATTATTTTTTCATGGTTCTGGTTTGACCTTGTCTAAGTTTTCTTTCCATGTTTCAAGTTATAGGTGTAATGGAACCCTCCTTGAATGAACCATGCCTAGATTTTATAGTTTAATCCAATCTTTGGCTTTTACTATCCTTTGGTCTATAAAAAGTCAAATTAAATCCATATTTAAAGATTATTAGAACCCTCATTCAATAAACCATAACACATGTTATTTTGGACCAAATTAAAAATTGGTAGGAACAATTCTTGCAGGAACACTTTAAAAATGCCACAGACTTAGTTCATTTTTTTATACTAAGTCTTAGTCATATTTTTCAACACGACCAAACCTTAGTCTAAAAATTATATGTTTGGTCACCTTTATATTGAAATTACCTTTTTCCCTTTACCTTATGATGGCCTAAATTTATCATTTTAGGGTCATTTTATTATGTTCCTAAGCTTAGTCTGAATAATGCATGGTCCTTTTGTTATAACTTAGACTAAAATCTTAGTCCTAAAGTCTCATTCATGTTTATTAACATACACAAGAACTTAGTCTTAAGATTTTATCCTAAGTTCCATATACCTCTAGGTCCTAACTTAAACATTGTGCTTGTTTTCAAGATCAATGAATCACACTTACTCAGATGAACATAATCAAATGGTGTGAGATGGGAATGATAAGTCTAAGATTCTAATCCATGGGACCAATCTTGCTCGACCCCATGAATCGAGATTGATGATCCATGTTTACTCAAATAGCCAAGATCCAATGATGTGAGATCAATATTAAGAATAAAAATGCCCCTTTTTATTATATAGACCTAGCCTAAGACTTGACCCTAAGGTTTCAACTATATTTATTAATATAATAAAACCTTAAGATAAAACCTTATGCCATGACTTTTATTATAAGGGTCATATTGTTAAAAAACTTAGCTTAGAGATTTTACCCTAAATTTTTGGAATATTTATTAATATGATAAAATATTAGGTTAAAAAACTTATGTTAAGTACTTTTATTATTAGTTATGGGGTCCCCCTTTTTATTATATTCTAAGCTTAACTTAAACATTCTAACCTAAGGTTTATTTCATGTTTTTTAACATGAAATAAAACCATAGTCTAAAGTATTTAACCTAAGTTATTTATGTGTCTTGACCCTTAATTAAACATTGTGCATCTTTTTAGGATCAATGATCCACATTTTCTTAGACTGATATGATCAAATGGAGCGTATCTAGTCAAAGTTTCAGTGACACTTCCAAGATGGAGAGGAAGTGACAAGTGTCATGATCACAACCAAAGGATAATGAATAGCCAATGGTGATCCATGACACAAATCATAATTTAAGGGATTTCATTCATTTGAATGATGATGATCAAATGGTTTTGGATGAGGGTATACTTTCCAATGAAGCTCCTAGTTAATGTGAGACTATCACATGGTGATAATGCATTAACTAGTAAGACCGATAGAGTACAAAGCTCAAAAGGCATGTGGGACTACTAAGTGGCATAAACTCAATGCATAGTATAGATTAAAGATCATGTATATTCCAAAGATCAATGGTCCACATTGATTCATACCAATCAGATCCAATGATGTGTAATCAACATTGAAAAGTCAAAGACCCTATAGGAAAACCAGAGATGGCCATGTGGTGAAAGCATGTAACGTTAAAGAATGGATAAAGTGTAGAACTTAGAAGGCCTATGGGACTTCTAAGTGGTATAATCTCAGAGACAAATACATTTAGTGACCAATGATGTTTAACTTGAGGGATCAAGATCAATGACCAGTATTTATTCATGTAAGGAAATTTGATGGTGTGAAATAAAATTAGATTTTCCAAAAAGAAACGTTTGGTTTTTTAAAAATTAATGAGTAAGTTTTCCATGAAAATTCTAAAAATATGCCATGATGATGCCACATGGGAAAAAAATGACAAAACTAAATATTTTGTGGACTCAAAAAGGCAAAGGTATAAATGCATGATCTAGATGGAAATATAAGGCATGAAGCTCACTTAAGTGCAAATAGATGCCATCATTAAAGTTATAAAAAATCCCTAATGTAATCTTAAATTTATTAGAATCAAGCCTAAAAGAGTTAAATTGTCATATGAGAAAAATTAATTTGATCTAGAATCAAATTGTAGACCATTAGTGAGTAGTTTATCAAAGTTCACAGTTATAGTGATCCAAAGAACATAAAGAATATGTGGAACTCTATATAAATTTAAACATGGAATGGAGGATCATCAAGGATACATATTTTGATGTAATGGCTCTGAACATAGGGGGAAATAATTGGTCCTAGCTATTATAGACAATCCAAGAGCAACCAATCATTTCTAGATAGAAGAAGAAGAATTTATCCATGAAAAAGAGATATTATGACATTGTGGCCATTAAGATGACCATTTTTCATTTCACTATAGAAAAACTAGAGGTAATACATTATATTAATGTTATCTCTCCCATATTTAAATAATATAAAATTGATAAAGGCATGATAGTTCATCAACATAGATTTAGGAAGGTTGCATACATTTCTCATTTGGCCTTCAAGAACTACTATAAAAAAATTTATCCCCAAATAAACATGAACACCATAAATACTTGGGCTAAGGAAAATTACCTAAATACCATCCTTACCCCATTTCTATATTCTAGGAATCAAGCATTCTTAGACTTCAATGGTAACATCCCAATTAGCCAATGCAGACCTAGGATTAGGATGATTATGAGCTTGAAGAACAATATGTGTGTAAATATGACCACCACCTATGTGGATTAAATCTAGGTTCCCTTGATATAATTTATGGTTGAAATGGAGCTCATCCCTCCCCTTGGTGAAGTTATTAGCACTTATCTGAGGAGACAATTCTTTGAAATAAAGAAGAAGACCAAGAGTCACTTTTCTATGATGTCATACTTACTAGATGCCCTACTTGCCACCACCAAGATTCCTAGCATCAAATAATGGTCACTTGAGGGAACCTAGATAATCACCCAATATTATTCCAAATTGCACATTTTTAAGTATAGGGATCACATATAATTCATATGTGATTGTGTCTATCCAGATTTAGTAGAAGCCATCACAGGAAACCCAATGATGAGATTCAACCCTTTGATTAATAAATATTTTGAATTCATAGGAGATATATGGCTATATCTTGACTGCACCATAATCAGGATTGAAATAACATAATGCACCCCACTTAGACTACCAATTCATGTGCTCAATAAACTAGCTAGATAAGAAGTGGCCTACTAGATAAGTAATGGTATAGATGGTCTATATAGGACCAAGAAGAAGGGATAAATCCACACCTTCCCATTAACCATTATTAATATTGTGTTTTCTTAATATCACAATATAGAGGTAGTCTCCAGGCATAGAATCTTTTTCAATTTACAACATGATAAACTAAGACACTGGGACCCCAATGAGAAAGTGGTAATACATCTAAAGGCAAAAGGGATTAATATGATGTATGAGCATCAACCTAGCCCTTTTTACCCAATTTATACCAAGGCTTATTCATTCACCAAAGTCTTGTCAAGGTTGAAGAAACACAACATCAAACTAGAGGCCATATTTCTAAGGGAATAAAAGGGCAATGATGATATATGGTACATGGGACCCAGGCAGTACTATCTTCTAGGAGGTTCATCTTCTATACCTCCTTTAATTTAGCCATAAGTAGTGATATGAAGGCTTAAAGTATAGATTGAGTAGAGGCCATAGGAAAGAAGAGCTAGTGAGATGGCATCATCTTCTACCTAGCCTAAAGAACCAGAGTCACCTATTGAAGAAATAGACATAATATCATCAGATCCCAAAGAAATAGTGGAAGATGACCTAAAGGAATGAGCTAGTTCTTATCAATAATATGAGTAAGATGTCTAAGTAAAGAAATCTTAGGCTAAAGAATCAGAGGAAGATAAGGGGAAGGAAGTATCTTTATACTTGGTCCTTATTGTAACCCAACCCAAAAGAAAAGTTGAGCTAGCATTGGTCCTATTAGGTGGAAAGAAGCCCAAGTTAACCCTCACTTATCATTTGATTGAGGTTAACCTTTTTATTGAGGATAGTCCAATTCATGTCCAAATCATTCCTGAATGTTTTATATATGGGAATTTGTATAAAATTCCTACCATGCACATTCCTTGGGCCATTAAAAAATCTATCAATATCCATATGCATGATGAGCTCAATCCTTGGATTGTGGAATTGAAAAAATAGGAAGAGAATATGATGGCTTCCCTTGGGGAATAAAGTGAATAATAGATAGATATCCCAACCCTAAAAGTCATAGAATCATCAATGGTGGTTTAGTTTAATCCAGAAACTACCAGTATAGGAAGAGTGATTGAAAATAAATCCATGATTAGTGGGGAGTAATTCACCTTCCAATCCAATCATAGTTATAACTCAAGTGATAGGTCAAAATTAAAGAGAATACAAATTTTTTAAAGAGAAAATACTTGATGTAGCCCAAGCCCAGTCAAAATAGTTGTAAACAATGATCAAACGTATCCTATAGTAGAACAAGAATATAAAAGAAGAGGCCATCTTGTCAATACATGAGGATTGATTTAGGAAATTTGAGATTACTATGACTGACTTGTTTTATTTTTTAAAGTTAGTCAGAACTAGCTAAGGAACATTAAATAAGTAGATTGATATGGCTACAAGCCAAATTCACCAATGGTAGTCTACAAGCTATCAAGTAAAGGAATTGATAAAATCCTTTACCAAAAACTAGATTCCTAACTTTAGAACTATCATCTTAGCCCATTTGAATATGTATATGGATATATTGGTGGAAAAAACTAAGGCCTTAAGTAGTTGGTCCAAGCAATTGGGGGACATTGCTATAGACCTCAAGCAATAGGAGGACAAGATGTTACACATCTTGGATAGTTGAATCAAGGAACCCAAATCACTTATTTCTTTACGCCTTATCACAAATGATTAGTTAAATCATATAAGTACTTAATTTATGTAATAAGTAAGGAGCCAAGGGAAAGGCAAGATACGAGAGGACAAAAAGAGAATCATGGGCCTATTATTATCATCAAAAGAGAAAATGGGAGATGTTAAGGGCATCAAATAATCTTTGGAGAAGGCTGAGAAAGACTTCAAGAACCTAGAATTTCAATAAAAAGAGATCTTTATGAGACCCATGGTGGATATCCAACTCATCAAAGAATAACATTATAGGTTGAAGATATTGTAAGGGAAATAAAATGTTGCATCAGAGAAAAGATACCAAGGCCAACTTAGTTAGGAATATTTTATTTGTAGAAACATTATAATATTTTAAACATAGAATATTATTTTTGTAAAGGCATGTACAAATTGTAAGCATATTGCCTATAGGTCAGTCCATTTGGAAAATTTTAGTGTATTCTATAAATTTTTTATAAAGGATTTGTCCTTACACCTGTACACTTTTAATTGGATATGACTGGCTGACATACTTCCTTGCAGTCTATAAAAGGAGTATTGTCATTTTTAAAAAGGGAGAGATTTTTTTAGCTAAAAACTTATGTAAACTTTTGATCAATTAATACAAGTGAGGAATTCTAAAAACATGGTCCATATTCATTTATGTCATTTGTTATTATGGTTTCTCTCTCACTTACTTATTCCTATTCCTAGATTTGAATGGTTCTTATGAAATATTTGTGTGCATCTTTTATTTGTAAGGTTGTTAACTTGTGCCAGTTATAGGTTGATTGAAAGTTCTTAGGTTCATTTTGTATCCTTTACTCTTCTTACATTTAGGCAAATGTTGTTTGCTTGCAGGGTAGATCTTTAAAGTGAACTTAGTTCTTATTTACAATTTTTTCATCCCTTAGATGTTTGTCTGATGTGTAGTAAGATTTGATATTATGCTATTTTTTGTTATATTTTTTTTAATTTCATTCTTGAAGGACATTTTATATTTATCATGATGTTTGGGATGAAGATTAGTAACATCTCTTTTCTACCTTACCCTTCCTTTTTTTTCTTTTTTAACCAGATCACTCAAGCTTAATTTCCATTGTAAATATTCATCTTAGATTAGTATTTAGATTAAATTTGATCATAATTCACTAATATTATCTAATATTTCTTCATTATTTGAAAATATATAGGCTAGGGTTGATCTCAACCACTAAAGTTTATAAATATTATTAAATATTCCACTTACTTTACCTCTATCTCACCACTAGATAATAGGGTTATCAAACCTACAACTCATGCATTGAATTCTCTAAATTATAAAATGAGAAGTGTTTATTAAACACTCTGAGCACCTATGATACATATTCAGGAATCAACAAGTGGAGATTCATTGGTGCTCAAAAGAGGGCCAATTCTTTGTAGATTTGTAGTATCTTTGATGGTTTTTATGAATTTTGTTTAAATATCACTCTACTCTTGGCATATTTTTGTTTCTTTTATCATAACCATGTAAATAGTTGTGATCTTCATAGTTTTAGACTAGTCTTTATGCTTATTTAGAAAGAGATTGACATTCTTTGAAGACATATGTTGAATTATGGTAAAGATAGCTTTAGATTTGTGAACCCAATGGGTTTGAGGTTAGTAATGGTAATTTTGATTAAATATTGATAGATACTTTACAAATTTGAGTTTATTTGAATTCAAATGTGTAAATATTAGTCATACTTACATATTAAGACACATCTTTAAGCTAATCTAGTTAAATATTACTATCCTTTGTATGAACTTTGTAAAAAAATTCTTAATGTGTGTTTCTAATCATTGTTCTCTACAAGGATAGGATTGATAGATTGTATTTCAAATAAGATTCAAAAATTTTAAGATGGAATTACCAAAAATTAGAACCAGGTCATGTTCAGAGTCTAGGAACCTCTACTTGAATTAGAAGTCCATAAGAGAGCTAGGCAGGACAAAGGTAAGTGCAGGATTTCAAAATCTTTTACAACTTCACCAATTTAGGTTGATCTTATGCTTGATCCTTATCAAGGTATGTCTTGGATAGGTGGCTCTTAAATCAATATGTCAGGTGTGTTACATGACCTTCCTCACAATCCTATAAAATATTTGCCAACATTTAGTCCTAGTGGCATTATAATAGCTAAAGAACATATTAAATCATTTAAAGCTGCTTTGAGATTGTTAAATGTCACTCATGAAGACATAACATGTATACTATTTCCTTTAATTTTTAAAGATGCTACATATTAATGGTTTATAAATCTCCCTAAAAATTGCATTACTAGTTGGGTTGATTTTAACAATGTCTTCATTGATCAATTTGGTAAAATTATTATTCCTTGTGTCCTATACCAACAATTCATCATAATGAAAAGGTATGCAAATAATCCCATAAGAGATTTAAATGGTAGGTTCAAAAAAAAATTAGTATTAAAATAGCTCCTTACAGAACCAATGAGGCTTTATCCTTGGAAATATATAAGGATGCCTTAGATCCTATGACTTTTATATTTATAAAGAGAGTTTTTGGACCCATGAACACATTAGCTTTAGCCTATGCTGAGGTTTTTATTATTAATGACTAGATGCAACCCCAAATATAATTGGAATACTCCATTCTTAATGCCAATCCGCATTAGCCCATTCTTAATGTTATTTGAAATGCTAACCAAAATGTGCCTACCCTGAACCAACTACTAGTCATGAACCAACTACCTTTGAGACATGATCATCTTACTCAAAACCTAGGATTCCTAAATAATTATACCCATGGATCTCATCTATGGGATCAAAAATATTTAATACCTAGATCTAATGCTAATACTTAGGTTCATAATTATGTGGCCTTAAAGAATGAGAGTGACTCTATCATCAAGATGGTTCAAAATATTAGCACTAACTTCTTCACTTGCAAAAGCAAGTACGCAATACTGGAGAAAGATCTAGTAGGAATTCCTCTTTTCAAAGGTTCAATAGGTCCATTAACATATTTCATAATGATAGTTACCATAATAACAAGAAAAATGAACCATCTACTATCAAAAATATGCCTGATATAAATCTTACTAATGTTTCTTTACCTAACTATTGTAGAGTTCATTTTACTTATAAACATGGTGAAATAGACTGTGTTGAATTTTGTAATGCATTTGAAGCCTTCCAAGAAGAATTGGATACTTTTGAATTTGTCCCTAATAAGGATTGTGATGTAGGTACATCTAGTTCCTTAAGGTCATCTAGGTCTACTGATTCAACTCTCATAGTGGAGATATTTGAGTTCCCTTTTGAAGAGGATAATGAGGCTGAGGATATTCCTAAAGAGATTCATGCTTTTCATCAATTCCTAAATAAGACTTATCCTCTAAAAAATAGGGATCATAAGTAGCCATTGACCACTTTAACTCTTTTAAACAAATTTTAGACTCCTCATAATACTATCTCAGACAATAATTGGAGCCTCTTAAGGGATGTAATTCTAAACCTAGTGGTGATGCATCTAATTCTACCAATAGGACTAGGTATAACATATTAGAGGACATGAAGAAGATAAAGGCTAACATTACCTTGCATGAGTTGATATAGATTATTGAATAGGGAGATGTGTTATTGGAATCTTTATCAAAGAAGCCTCATAAGTTTCAAAATTCTACATATGCTAATGTTACAATACACAAAAGGTAGATGTTCCTCCTTTCCTACTTATAGTCAGGATCTTTGGTAAAAATATATATAATTATTTATTACATTTTTGTGCATTTGCAAATATAATACCCAAGGGTATTTGTGAATAATTATATTTGACTCCTATTAAATCTAAAAGAGTTATGACTCAATTAGATAAGTCAAGAGTCAAAGTGATTGGTGAATTATTGAATTTTCAAATTCATATTGCCTTAGATCTAAGGATCTAATAGTTCATATATATCCAAGTGGTGGACATACCTAATGCTTATGGGATGCTATTGAGTAGAGACTAGACTAGAAGCTTGAATGGTTATATGTTAATAGATTGTTCACATATGTGGTTTCCTTAGAAGGGAGTCCCTAACCAAATCAAGATAAAAAGGGAGCCTATAATGAAACATATGATTAATAAATACAATTAAATCAACAAGAGGGTCAACATTGTTAACTCAAATCTTAGTATTTACACTCTTGATACCATAAAAGTATGCACCTTAAAAACATCTCATGATTTGCCTAGATTATGGAAACTTTATTTTGATGGTGCTAGATGAAAATCAAGTTCTGGAGTAGAAGTGGTATTAATTAATCCCATTAGGAAAGAATATAATTCCTCTTACAAACTTTAGTTACCATACACCAATAATTTAGCTGATTATGAAGCATTAATTCTTGGATTAAAATTTGCCATCAAGCATTAGGCCAAAGAACTATTAGTTTTTGGTGATTCTAAACTAGTATTCAATCAAGTCAAGATTAAATATCAATTAAAATTATCATATCTCAATAAACATAAATTTAGAGTATGGGACTTAATCAAATGTTTTGAAGCTTTTAACATTGTGTCAATCCCTAGGGAAGAAAACTAGGCTACTGATTAACTTGCTTTAGCTACAACCAACCTCATGCACAACCAAAATTCCAAGTTTTAAAATATTACAATTGAGTTAATCCCATGTCCATCAGTTCTTGATAATGTCAATCACTTATAAGTATTCAATGATGATCAACAGATCATAAATTTCATAACTAGTTTAGGAATATTTAAGGGTCACATTATTGATGAAGCTAGTTTCCTTGATGATGAATCTATTAAAAACAAAATTGAAGACAAATTCATTTAATTGAATGACAATAATATCCCCAAAGGCATTATATCCTTGGAGAGACTCTTTGATTCTAATAAACTAGTTGAAGTTGCCAAGACTCACAAAGTAAGTGGGAAGGATTACAACACAATTGATCTAGGATTTCAAGGTCAACCTCAGCTAGTTAATATTGGTACAACATATACAAGTATGGAAAATAAAAGATCCAAATAAATTATAACCAAATATAAATATATCATTGCATGGTCATATGATGACCTAAATATCTTTCATGCAAAGGTCATAACTCACACCATACCTTTAAAATAAAACTGCAAACCTTTCAGACAAAAGCAAAGGCCTATTAACTCAGTCTTAGAACCACTAAATATAGATAGGTCAAGAAGCTCTTATATTTCAAGATTGTATTTCCCATTAGACATTCCACTTGGGTTTCTAATTTAGTCCTAGTCTAGAATAAGAATGGTGAAATCAGGTTATGCATTGATCTTAGAAACCTAAATAGAGAATTTGATAAAGATAATTACCCCCTACCTTTTCTTGACTAAGAAATATAAAGCATTTTTGGTTATTCCATGATGTCCTTTCTTGATGGTTTTTTAGGGTATAACCAGGTGCTAGTATATCAAGAAGACAAGATGAAAATTGCTTTTACTACCATGTGTTGCATGCTTACCTACAAAAGAATGCCATTTGGATTGATAAATGTAGGTGAAACATTCCAAATGGATATGGATCAAGATTTCCAAGGTATTTTAGGTAAGTTAATTATTATATACATGGATGATCTGAATATTTTATCTAAGAACAGGGAGGACAACATTATGCAGTTACAATAGGTATTTGAAAGATGGAGAATATATGGGATTTCTCTCAACCCAAAGAAAAGTATTTTATGTGTTACTTAGGGAAAATTATTAGGTCATGTTATCATTAAGGAGGGATCTCTATAGACCCAAATAGAGTAGATTCTATATCAAAATTAGATCCTCCTAATAGTGGGAAAGAACTGAAGTCATTCTTTAGCAAAATTATTTTTTTAAGAAAGTTTATTTCAAGATTTATAGAAGTTGTGAAGCCATTGAATGATATGTTGAATAAAGATGTCAAAATAACTTGGAAAAAGGAACCAAAAAGGATTTTAAATAAATCAAGGAGGCAATTAGATAAGCTCCAGTATTGATAATTCCAGAATTCTCCAAATATTTTTACCTTTATTCCTTTGTTTCTAATCATACTATTATTATAGTTTCAACTCATAAAATGATGTATGTGATCATCCAATTGCCTTCATGATCATGAAATTTAATAATGTTGAGTTAAATTATTCTTTAATTTAAAAATAAGTATGTGAATTAGTTAAGGTGGTGAAGAAACTTAGGTACTATATCCTTAGGAATAAGGTACATGCAATCTTACTAGACCCTATCACCAATCTCATGCTAAGTCAGAATGAGCTAAGAGAAAGGAGAAGTAAGTGGATGTATGTTCAATAATATGACATTGAAAGGAATACAAAAAAAAATTTAAGGTGTCAAGTTCTAATTTAATTGATTGCCAATACTAACCCCAAGCTATGTGTCATGCAGGTTTAATAACAAATTTTTTAGTCCAATGATTGGTATAATCTTATTATCCATCTAATAATCATTATCACTTATCCTAAATGGTTGACCAAGGAGTAAATAAGAGCCATAAAACTCAAGGCATCTCACTACCTAATTAAAGATGGAGTTTTATATAGGAAAGACTTTAAAGCTATTTACTTGAGGTGTGTATCCAAAGAAGAAGCACCCAAAATCATGAGAAGCTGGGAAGTGGACATTTATCTGGAAGGACAACTCATAAAATCCTTAGGGATGGTTACTATTGGTCCATAATCTTTAAGGATGCCCAAAATCATGTAAGGAAGTGTCATTTATGTCAAGTCTTTAGCACAAAAGAGCCTAAGGCATCCATTCCACTGTAACCAGTTATGGTAGATAAACCTTTTGATTAGTTGGGACTAGATTTCATGGTGATAATCAACCCCAATACATTAGAATGTCACAAATATGTTCTAAATACTACTAAATATTACACCAGATGGATTGAGGTAGTGGCAACTAAATAGTGCAAGACTAAATAAGTGATCAATTTTTTAGAATAAAACATATGCACTAGGTTTGGGACACTTGTATCTCTAGTTTGTGATAATGGATTTGGTTTTATATCCATAGAGATGACAGAATGTGAATATGATATTAGCATCATTTTCAAGTTATAATCCAACCATTATCCTCAAGGTAATGGATTATCTGAATTGACTAATAAGAATTTGATGAATGCAATAAAGAAGTCTGTAGTAGACAATCCTAGGACATGGCATAATATACTTAAGTATTCCCTCTGGGAAAAAAAGTTAGAATAAAGAAGGCTCTCATGGCATCTCCATTCTTGCTGGTGTATGGCCAAGATCCCATATTTCCCATCACACTTAATTTAACAACATATAAGTTCATGTAGGAATACATAGAGGAGGATTAGGAATTAGCAAGATCAAGGTTACTTGACATTATTTAAATGGAAGATACGTGAGAAGAGGATTCTTCTAATTTTAGTAGGCACCAAACAATAATGAAGAGGTGGTTTGGTAAATGATCAAAAATAAAGGTGTTCAAACAAGGAGACTTAGTTCTTTTTTAGGATAAGGCATTTGATCTAAAAGAAAACATGGGAAGTTTACACCTTTGTGGATAGGTCCCTACCAGATTATTGAGATACTTGGAGACAAAACCTTCAAGCTAAAAGACCTACAAGGAGCAGAGTTCACACTACCCACCAATAGGGAGTACCTTAAGCATTAATTTTATATCACTCCCCCTAGGGTATTCATAGAGTAAACTGTAAGGATAGTTAGAGTTAGTATAGGTAGGCTAGATTAGTTTCTTTCTATTTTTTCTTTCCTATCCCTTATTTGTACATAAGTTTGTATATATATATATATATATATATATTATTTTCCTTTGCTTCCTATTTTATGGATTTATATTTGTATGTTTTCTTTCTTTGCCTTTATCCAGCTTCTAATAAGTCCTTTTAGATAGACCTCATCTCAAAGTTTACATAATTACTCAAGAACCCCACATTTTAGAAATGCAGGTATGAATCTTAAATATATGCTAACCATGGGTTTGAAATATGAGCTTAATGTTATATTTTAAAGAAACTTGTAAAGACTAATGTATGGGTTGGCTATTTCATAAGGTTTTAAACATTGTTTTGATCTAAGCTTGGTTTTAATAAGAATTACACATATGGGATGAAAGCTTGAATTATTAATACATAATCATGCTTGCACTTAACAAACATCCTTGCCTAGGACAAAGGTTGCAACTATATATGATTGTCTTAAGATCAAACATTTGACCAAATCCATAAACCTAGCTAGCTTGGTTCCCAACCTTTGCTAGAAAGCCAAAATGATCTAAAAAATACAAAAATAAGAGCTTATTGCAAACTCAAAAGCTTTTCAAGCAAAGGTGATTCTTGTAATCTCCACCAAGGCTATAGATGCCTAGCTAGCAGTGGAGCAAGACATTGAGTGGAGACAAAGGCATCTATGTTGGGGTTATGGACACTTAGTTAGAAGTAGAGCAATACCCAAGCCTTACTCGAGATAAAACATGGTTCTTAATGGATATCCAAACATGTTGTAAGTTGATGCTAATGGTTAAAGTCATGAAATATGGAAGTTGTTCCCTAAATCTCATGGAAAATAGTAAGTGGAATAAAATCACACACACAACATGGTTAGGTTTTGATGTTTGATAATAATTATGTAGGTATAAGACTTGTTTTAACCATGAACTGATCTTGATAATAACATTAATCAAGTGTAATTAGTAATCTAGTTATTTGTTTGAAACAGAGTCTCTAAATTCTAACATATTGCAAAGTTTCCCCTAAAAGTCACCATTTGTTACAGTCAACATACCCCCATTTATAAAAAAAATAGGGACCCTTATGATAAATTGTCCAGATTTGTACTTTAAAATTGAAAATTCACTTGATCAGTGTATCATTAACATGTTTGCACATTATTTGTATTTGAAGATAATCCACACCTTGACTTGATTAGATTATTTATTCATGGCTCTAGTTTGACCTTGTCTAAGTTTTCCAACATTTTATTTTCATGTTTCAAGTTACAGTTGTAATGGAACCCTCCTTGAATGAACCATGCCTATATTTTACAATTTAATCCCAACTTGGGATTTTACCAACCTTTGGTCTGTAGAAAGTCAAATTAAATCCATGTTTAAAACTTCTTCAAACCCTCATTCAAGAAACTCTAGCACATGTTATTTTGTACCAAATTCAAAATTAGTGGGAATAATTCATGTGGGAACACTTTTAAAATGACACATACTTAGTTCATTTTTTTATACTAAGGTTTAGTCATATTTTTTAACACAACCAAACCTTAGTCTAAAATTATATGTTTGGTCCCCTTTATGTTCCAAGTGTTTTGTTCCCTTTACCTTAGCATGGTATAACTTTATAATTGTAGGGTCCCCTTATTATGTTCTTAAGCTTAGTGTAAATAATTCATGGTCCTTTTGTTATAACTTAGACTAAAATCTTACTCCTAAAGGCTCATTCATGTTTATTAACATAAATAAGACCTTAGTCTTAAGATTTTATCCTAAGTTCCATATACCTCTAGGTCCTAACTTAAACATTATGCTTTTTTATAAGATCAATGACTTGAGTTTACTTAGATGAACATAATCAGACAGTGCAAGATGGGCTTGATAAGTCTAAGATTTTGATCCATGGGATCAATCTCATAAAACCCCATAGATTGAGATCAATGATCCACTTTCACTTGGATGGCCAAGATCCAACAATACAAGATCAATATTAAGACTAAAAGGGCCCCCTTTTATTATATAGACCTAGCCTAATTATTTACCCTAAGGTTTCAATTATATTTATTAATACAATAAAACCTTATAGTATGACTTTTATTTGAAGGGTCCAATTGTTAAAAAATTTAGCTTAGATATTTTACCCTAAAGTTTTGGAATATTTATTAATACGATACAACCTTAGGTTAAAAAACATTATGTTAAGTCCTTTTATTATTATTCATGTGGTCCTCCCTTTTATTATGTTATAAGCTTAGCTTAAACATTCTAGCCTCAGGTATATTTCATGTTTTTTAACATGAAATAAAACCATAGTCTAACATCTTTAATCTAATTTATTTGTGTCCCAACCCTTAATTAAACATTGTGCATCTTTTTAGGATCAATGATCCATATTTTCTTGGATTGATATGATCAAATGGAGCATAGCTTGTCAAAGTTTCAATGATGCCTCCAAGATGGTGAGGAAGTGACAAGCGTCACGATCATGGTTAAAGGACAATGAACAACCAATTATGATCCATCTCATGGATTATAATTGAATGTCCCACATTCATTTAGATGATGATGATCAAATGGTGTGGGATGAGGGTAGAATTTTCAATGGAACTCCTAGTTAACACAAGACTACCACATGGTGAGAATGCATTAACTAGCAAGACTAATAGAGTACATAGCTCAGAAGGCCACAGTACTACCAAATTACATAACCTTAGTGCATAGTATAGATTAAAGATCATGCATCTTCCAAATATCAATGGTATACATTAATTCATACCCATAAAATCTAATGATGCATAATCAATGTTGAAAATTTAAAGACCCTAAAAGCAAACTAGATATGGCCATATGGACAAAGCAAATGATCTTATAGAATTGACAAGGTGTAGAGCTCAAAAGTCCCATGGGACTACCAAGTAGAATAACCTTAGATATAAATACGTATAGTGACCAATGACATTCAATTTGAGGGATCAATATTAATGGCCAATATTGATCCATGCAAGGAGATCTAATGGTGTGAAATAAAAGCAAAAATTTTCAAAAACTAATGGTCAATTTTTTAAACATTAATGAGCAAGTTTGCCATTAAAATGCCACATATTTGCCATGATGATGCCACATGTTTATAAAATAACAAAACTAAATATATTACAGACTCAAAATGGCAAAGGTATAAATGCATGATCTAGATATAAATCTAAGGCATGAAGCTCACTTAAGTAAAAATAGTCACCGCTATAAAAGTTATGAAAAAACCCTAACATCTAAAAAATCCTTAATTTGATCTTAAATTGATCATAGTTGAGCTTGAGAGAGTCAATTGTCATCTGATCAAGATTAATTTGATCTAGAATCAAATCATAGACCACTAGTGAGTAATTTATCAAAATTCATAGTTTTGGTGGTCTGAAGATACAGAGAAGATGTAGATTTATATCTAACTTTAGGCATGGAGGGGAGGATATTCAAGGACACACAATTTGATGAAATGGATCTAAACACAAGGTATAACAATTGGTCTCAACTATTCTAAACAATCTAAGAGTAATCAGTCATTTTTAGAGAGGAGGAAAAGAACTTATCCATGAAAAGGAGATATTATGACATTGTGGCCATCTAGATGATTGGTCTTCATTTTAATATAGCCAAACTAGAGGTACTACATTATATTAATGTTGTCTCTCCCATATTTAAAGATTATAAAATTGATAAAGGCATGATAGTTCATGAACTAGCTTTAACAAAGTTACATATATTTCTCCTTTGGCCTTTGAAAACTACTATAAATTTACTAAGCCCCAAATAGACATGACCACCATAAATAATTGAGCTAATGAAAATGACCTAAAGACCATCCTTACCTCATTTTTATATTTTGGGAATAATGTATTCTTGAACTTCAATGGTAGCATCCTAATTAGCCAATTCAAACCTAAGATCAGGATGATTATGACCTTGATGAATAGGATATGTAAAAATCTAACCATCACCTATGTGGATTCAATCTAGGTGCCCTTTATACATTTTATGGTTGAAAGGGAGATCACCCCTCTTCTTGGTGAAGCTATTAACACCTATTTGGTAGATAATTCTCTAGAATAAATAAAAAGGCCAAGACTTAGTTTTATATGATGTCATACTTGTTAGATGCCTTACTTGCCACCACCAAGACTCCCAACATCAAAGAATGGTCACCTGAGGGAACCTAGACAGTCAACCAATATTACTCCAAATTGCATATTTTCAAGTACAAATATCACATACACTTCATATGTGATTATGTCTATCTCACTTTAGTAAAATCCATCACAAGAAACCCAATGATGAGGGTCAGACCTTTGATTAAGAAATATGTTGAATCCATAGGAGATATATGGCTATATCCTGATTGCACCATAATCAAGATTGAAGGAACACAATGCACCCCACTTTGACTACTAGTTCATGTGCCCAATAAACTAGCTAAAAAAGTAGTAGCCTACTAGATAATTAATGGTATAGATGGTCTTTTTAGGACCAAGAGGAAGGGATTACTCCACACCTTCCCTTAACCATTGGTATGACTATGTTTTCCTAATGGGACAATATAGAGGTAGCCTCTAGGCATAAAACATCTTTCAATTTGTACCATGATGAATTAAGACACTAGGACCCCAATGAGAAGGTGGTAAAACATCTAAAGGTAAAAGGGACCAATATGATGTATGAGCATCAGCCTGGACCTTGTGACCCAATGTATACCAAGGCTTATTCATTCACCAAAGTCTTGACAAGGTTGAAGAAACACAACATCAAACCAAAGGCCAAATTGCTAAGGGAATAGAATGGTAATGATGATAAATGGCATATGGGATCCATGCAGTACCATTTTCTAGGAGGTTAATCTTCCAAACCTCCTCCAACTTAGCCATAAATAGAGATATGAAGGCCTAAAGTACAGATTAAGTAGAGGCTAGAGGAAATAAGACCTAGTGAGATGGCATAATCTTCTACCTATCCTAAATAACCAGAGTCACCTATTGAATAAATAGACATAATAGCATTGGATCCTAAATAAATAGTGGAAGATACCCTAAATGCACTAGCTAATGCCTATCAATCATATGAGGAATATGTTCAAGAAAATATAGCTTAGTCTAAAAAATTAGAGGAAGATAAGTGGAAAGAATTAGCTTTAGACTTGGTCCCTAATGCAACCCAACCCAAAAGAAAAGTTGAGCTAGCCTTAGTCCCATTAGGTGGCAAGAAGCCCAAGTTGACCCTCACTCATCCTTTAAGTGAAGTTAATATTTTTAGTGAGGATAATCCAATTTATGGTTTATATATGGGAAGTTGCAAAAAAATCCTACCATGCACCATCCTTGGACCATTACAAAATTCATCAATATCCATGTGCATGATGAGCTCAAACCTTAGATTGTGGCATTGAAAAAATAGGAAGAGAATAGGATGGCTTCCCATGGGGAATCAAGTGAAGTATAGATGGAGATCCCAGCCCCAAAAGTCATAGAATCATAAGTGGAGGTTTAGTTTAATCTAAAACCTGGTAGCATAGAAAGAGTGATTGAAAATAAATCCATGGTCAGTGGGGAGGAATTCACATTCTAAAGGATAGATCCATTCATAGTTCTGACTCTAGTGGTAGGTCAAAATCTAGGAGAAGATAGAATTTTTGAAGAGAAAATCCTTGGCATAGCTTAGGCCCAATCAGAATAGCTACAAACAATGATTAAATGTATCATGCAACAAAACAAGAATCTAAAAGAATAAGCCATCTTGTCAATACATGAGGACCGATTTAGGAAATTTGAGATTACTATGACTGACTTGTTTGATTCTTTAAAGTCAATCAGAACTAGATAAGGAGTGATAAAGAAGTAGATTGCTACAGATATAGGCCAAGTTGGTGAATGGTAGGCTACAAGATATCAAGTGAACGAATTGATAAAAGCCTTGACCAAATTCTAAATTCTTAAATTTAGAACTATTAACCTAGACCAGTTAAAAATGGTTATGGCTATATTGGTGGACAAAATCAAGGCCTTAATCAATTATTTGAAGCAATTGGGGGACATTGATATAGACCTCAAGTATCAAGAGGATAAGATGTTGCACATCTTGAATAGCTTGATCAAGGAACCTACCTCACTTAGCTCTTTGGGACTTATCATAGATGAGGAGTTCAGTCATAGAACTACTCAATTTATGAAAGAAGGAGCCAAGGGCAAGGCAAGATAGGGGAGGATAATGAGGGAATATTGGGCCTACTGTTATCATCAGAAGAGAAAATGGGAGACGCCAAGGGCATCAAACAATCTTTGGAAAAGGCTAAGAAAGACTTCAAGAACCTAGAAGTTAAAGAAATGGAGCTCTTCATGAGACCCGTGGTGGATATCTAGCTCATCTATGAACAACATTATAATTTGAAGATCTTACAAGGGAAATAAAAGGTTGCATCAAAGTATATATGCCAAGGTCAACCTAGTTACTACTATTCTTTTTGTAGAAACATTGTAATATTATGAATATAGAATATTATTTTTATAAGGAATGTGAAACTTGTAAGCACATTACCTATAGGTCAGTCCATTTGGAAAAGTTTAGTTTACTCTATAACTTTTATATAAAGGGTAACTGTCCTTACACCTTTACACTTTTAATTAGATATGACTGACTGACTAACATACTTCTTTGAATTCTATAAAAGGAGTATTGTCATTTGTAAAATGGGAGAGAGTTTTTGAGCCAAAAACTTATGTAAAGTTTTAATCAATTAATACAAGTAAGGAATTCTGTAAAGATGGTCCATCTTCATTTGTGTCATTTGTTATTATGGTTTCTCTCTCACTTACTTGTTCCTATTTCTAGATTTGAATGGTTCTTATGAATTTTTAGTGTGATTATTTTAATTTTAGAGTTTTTAACTTATGTCAATGCTAGGTTTATTGAAAATTATTAGATTTATTTCATTTCCTTCACTCTTCTTACATTTGGGCTAATGATGTTTACTTGTAGGGTAAATCTTAAAAGTGAACTTAGTTCTTATTTGTAATTTTCTCATCCCTTAGATGTTTCCCTGATGTGTAGTAAGATTTGAGATTATGTTATTTCATATTATATGTTGGTTAAGTGCATTCTTGGAGGATATTTGAGCTTTTTCATGATTTTTGGGATGAAGATCAACAACATCTCTTTTCTATCTTACCCTTCCTTTTGCTTCTTTTTTAACCAGATCACTCTAGCTTAATTAGAATTATAAATATTCATCTTAGATTAGTATTTATATTATATTTGATCATAATTCACTATTATTACATCATTATTTACAATGATATAGGCCAAGGTGGCTCCCAACCACCAAACTTTATAAATATTGTTAAACAATCCACTTACTTTGCCTATATTTCACCATTGGATAATAAGATTATCACAACTTGTAACTCATACACCAAATTCTATGAATTCAAAAAAGAAAAGTATTCTTTAAACACTCTAATCACTTATGATACAAATTTAGGCATTTCCAAGTAGAGATTCGTTGGTGCTATAAGGAGGGTCAATTCTTTGTAGATTTCTAGTATCTTTGTTAGTTTTTATGAATTATGTTTAAAGATCACTTTAATATTTGCATATTTTTGTTTTTTTAACATAATAATGTAAAGGTTTATGATATTCATAGTTTTAGACTGGTCTTTGTGCTTATTTAGCCAAATATTGACATTCTTTGAAGACATATGTTGAATTGTGGTAAAAATTGCTTTAGATTTGTGAACCCAATAGGTTTGAGGTTAGTAATGGAAATTTTGATTAAATATTGATAGATACTTTATTATTTAAATTCAAATGTGTAAATATTAGTTTTACTTATGTACTAGGACACATATTTGAGATAATCTAGTTAAAGATTACTATCCTTTGAATGAATCTTTGTAAAATTTTCTTAATTTACATTTCTAATCATTATTTTTTGCAAATATTAGATTGATGCATCATATTTTAAATAGGATAATACTCAATCTAGAATTACGAAGAATTAGAACAAGATCATGTTTAAAGACTAGGGAACCTCTACTTTAATTAGAAGTCCATAGGAGAGATAGGTGGGACAAAGGTAAGCACAGGCTTTCAAAGTCTTTACCAACTTCAGCAATTTAGGTTGTTCCTATGTTTTGTCCTTATCAAGGTATGGCTTGGATAGGTGGATCTTAAATCAATGTGTCAGGTGTGGTACATGACCTTCCTTGCAATCTTAAAAAATATTTGCCAACATTTAGTCTTAGTGGCATTCTAACAATTGAGGAACATATTAAATCATTCAAAGCTACTTTTAGATTGTTAAATGTCACTCATGAAGATGTAACATGTAGAATATTTCCTTTCACTTTTAAATATACTTCATATGAATGGTTTATAAATCTCTCTAAAAATTACATTCTAGTTGGGTTGATTTTAATAATGTCTTCATTGACCAGTTTGGTAAAATTATTAGTCCTTGTGTCCTATACCAACAATTCACCATAGTCAAAAGGGATGAAAATGAGCCCATAAGAGATTTCAATGATAGGTTCCAAAAAAAATTAATAAGACTATAGCTCTTTATAAACCTAATGAGGCTTTATCCTTAAAAACATATAAGGATGCCTTAGATCATCTAACTTTTATATTATAAAGAAAGCTATTGGACCCATGAACACATTAGCTTTAGCCTATGTTGTGGTTGTGATTATTAATGACTATATGCAACCCCAAGGACAATTGGCATACTCCATTCATAATTCCAATCCACATTTTCCCATTTGGAATGTTATTCCTAATGCTAAATAAAATGTGCCTACCCTAAACCAACTATTGATCATGAACCAACTACCTTTGAGACATGTTTATCTTACTCAAAACCTAGGATTCCTAAACAATGTTTCCCATGAATCTCATCCATAGTCTCAAAAATATTTAATGCCTATATCCAATGCCAATACTTAGGTTCATAATTCTGAGACCTCAAAGAATGAGAGTCACTCTATCATCAAGATAGTTCAAAATCTTAACACTGACTTCCTTTGGTTGCAAAAACAAGTAAGTAATACTGGAGAAATCTCTGAATTACTCTTTTCAAAGGTTCAATAGGCCCATTAATATATTTTATAATGATAGGTACCATAATAAAAATAATAATGAACCATCTACTAGAAAAATTGTGCCTAATATAAATCTTTCTAATGTTGCTTTACCTGACTATTATAGAGTTCATTTTACTTCTAAATATGGGGAAATAGATTATGTTGAATTTTGTAATGCATTTGAAGCCTTCCAAGAAGAATTAGATAATTTTTAATTTGTCCCTAATAAATATTGTGATGCAAGTACATTTGGTTCCTCAAGGTCATCTAGGTCTATTGATTCAACTCTCATGGTGGAGACATTTGAGTTTCCTTTTCAAGAGGACAATGAGAATGAGGATATTCCGAAGAGATTCATGATTTTTATCAATTCTTGAAGAATAATTATCCTCTAAGAAATAGGGAGTATAAGCAACCATTTACAACTTCAACTCCTTCAAACAACTTTGAGACTCCTCCTGATACTACCTTGGATAAAAATCTGGAGCCTCCTAAGGTAAGTACTTTTAAAACTAGTGTTGATGCAACTTATTCTACCAATAGGACTGGGTATAACATAGTAGAGGACATGAAGAATATAAAGGCTAAAATTACCTTGCATGAGTTGAAACAGATTACTAAATAGAGAGATCTATTTTTGGAATCATTGTCCAAAAATCTTGGTAAGTCTCAAAAGTCTACACATGCTAATGTTGCAATACATAAAAGTAAGGTAGATGTTCCTAATTTCCTACTTATAGTCAAGAGATTTGGTAAAAATCTACATAATTGTTTATTATATTCAAGTTCATCTACAAATATAATGCCTAAGGGTATTTATAAATAATTAGGTTTGACTCGTATTAAATCTAACAGAGTTATGACTCAATTTGACAAGTCAAGTGCCAAAATGATTGGTGAATTATTGAATGTTCACATGAAGATTTCCTTAGAGATAAGGATCCAATAGCTCATAAATATCCAAGTGGTGGACATCCCTAATTCTCATGGTATGTTATAGAGTATAGACTAGACTAGAAGCTTAAATGATTATATGTCAATAGATTGTTCACATATGTAGTTGCCTTGGAATGGAGTCCCCAACCAAATAAGTATAGAAAGTGAGCCTAAAATGAAACATATGATTATTGAATACAATGAAATAAATGAGAGGGTCAACATGGTTAACTTAGATCTTGATATTTATAGTCTTGACACCACAAATGTATGCAACTTTAAAGCTTCTCATGTTTTTCCTAGATTATGGAAAATTTATTTTGATGGTGATAGATACAAATCACGTTTTGGAGTAGGAGTGGTATTAATCAATCCCATCAAGAAATAATATAATGCCTCTTACAAACTTAATTTCCCATGCACCAATAATTTGGCTGAGTATGAAGCACTAATTCTTGGATTACAATTTGCCATCAAGCATTAGGCCAAAGAACTATTAGTTTTTGGTAATTATGAACTAGTGGTTGATCAGGTCAAGATTAAATTACAATGAAATTATTATATCTCAAGAAATATAAATTTATATTATGTAATTTAATAAAATGTTTTAATGCTTTTAACATTATGTCAATCCTTAGGGAAGAAAACTAGGCTGTTGATGAACTTACTTCAGCTACAGCCAACCTCATGCCCAACCAAAATTCCAAGTTATAAAACCTTACAATTGAGTTAATCTGATGTCCCTCAGTGCCTAATAATGTCAATCAATTGCAAGATCATAGATTTCCTAACTAGTTCAGGAATATTTGAGGGTCACATTATTGATGAAGCTAGTTTTCTTGAATATTTAATTGAATGACAATAAGATCCACAAAGGCATGATAGCCTTGGAGAGATTCTTTGATGTTGATAAACTAGTTGAAGCTACCAAGACTCAAAAATTAAGTGGGAAGGATTAAAATGCAATTGATCTTGGATTTTAAGGTTAACCTCAATTGGTTAATATTGGTACAGCATGTACAAGTCTAGAAAATAAAAGAGCCAAAGAAATGTTGACCAAATATAAAAATTTCATAGCATAGTCTTATGATGACCTAAAGGTCTTAGATCCAAAGGTTATAACTCACACCATACCTGTAAAATAAAAATACAAACCTTTCAGATAAAATTAGAGGCCTGTCAATCCAATCTTAGAAACAATAATATACAAAGAGGTCAAGAAGCTCTTAGATTCCAAGATTTTATTTTCCATTAGACATTCCACTTGGGTTGGTAATTTAGTCCTAATCCAAAATAATAATGGTGAAATCAAGCTATGTATTGATTTTAGAAACCTAAATAGAGCATCTAAGAAAGATAATTACCCCTACCTTCTCTTAACCAAGTAATACAAAGCATTTATAGTTCCACCATGGTGTCCTTTCTTGATGGTTTTTCAAGGTATAACTAGGTGATGATAAATCAAGAATATAGGATAAAAACTACCTTTACTAACAAGTGGGACACATTTGCCTAAAAAATAATGCCATTTGGATTGATAAATGTAGGCCCAACCTTGCAAAGGGATATGGATCATGATTTATAATGTCTTGTTGTAAGTGAATTATTATATACATGGATGATCTAACTATTTTTTCTAAAACTAGGGAGGACCGCATTATGCACCTATAGTAGGTATTTGAAAGATTCAGAAGGTATGGGATTTCTCTCAACCCAAAGAAAAGTATTTTTTGTGTTACTGAGGGAAAATTATTAGGGCATGGTATCATTAAAGAGGGAATCTCTATAGACCCAGATAGAGTAAATGTTATATCAAAAATAGAGCCTCATAATAGTAGGAAATAATTAAAGTCTTTCTTTGGAAAAATTAATTTTGTAATACAATTTTTTTTTTACTTTACAGAAATTGTCAAGCCATTGAATGATATGCTGAAGAAAGATGTCAAAATAACTTGGAATGAAGAAACCAAGAAGGCTTTTAAGGACATCAAGGAGGCAATTGGACAAACTTTAGTCCTAATAAGTCTAGACTTCTCCAAAGATTTTTACCTTTATTCCTTTGCTTATGATCATACTATTTTTGTAATTTTAACACAAAAAAGTGATGGATGTGATCATCTAATTACTTTCATGAGCATGAAATTTAAGAACATTGATTTAAATTATTATTTAATTGACAAACAAGTATGTGTATTAGTTAAGGTGGTGAATAAATTCAGGCACTATATCCTTAGGAATAAGGTGCATGCAATCTTACCAGGCACTACCACAAAGCTCATGCTAAGTTAGAATGATCTAGGAGAAAGGAAAGGTAAGTGGATTTCTATGCTTCAAAAATATGACATTGAAATTAAGACTACAAAATTAGTAAGGTGCCAAGGACTAATTCAATTGATTGCCAATACTAACTGTAAGCTAAGTGTCATGTAGGTCAAACAACAAAGTTTCTATTATAATGATTATGATGATCCTATTATCCATCTATTAATCAATGACACTTGTCCTACAAGGTTGACCAGGGAGAAAATAAGATCCCTAAGACTCAAGGTAGCCCACTACCTGATTAAAGAGGGAGTGTTTTATAAAAAAAACTTTGAAGGTATTTACTTGAGGTGTGTATCCAAAGATGAAGAAGCTAAAATTTTGAGCACTTTTCATGAGAAGCTAGGAAGTGGGCATCCATCTGAAAGGACAAAAACTCATAAAATCTTTAGGGATGGTTACTAGTGGCCCACAATCTTCAAGTATGCCCATAAGCATGTAATGTTGTAGCATTCATGTCAAGTCTTCAACACAAAAGATCCTGAGGTAGCCATGCCACTATAGCCAGTTATGGTAGTTAAACCTTTTGCTCAAAGGGGACTAGATTTCATGAGAGTGATCAACCTTAATACATTATAAGGTCACAAATATGTTCTAACTACTAATGAATATTACACTAGATGGACTGAGGTAGTGATAACTAAACAAAGTAAGACTGAAGAAGTGATCAATTTTTTAGAAGAAAATATATGTACCATGTGTGGGACACATGTATCTCTGGTCTATGACAATGGATCTACTTTTATATACATAGAAATGATAGAATGGGCATATGATAATAACATCATTCTCAAGTTTTCATCCAACCATTATCCTCAAGGTGATGGAGTATCTGAATTGACTACTAACAACTTGATGAATGCAATAAAAAATTCTGTAGTAGACAATCCTAGGACATGGCATAAGATACTTAAGTATGCCCTCTGGGCAAAAAAAATTAGAACCAAGAGCCCATCTTTCCCATCACCCTTGAGTTACCAACATATAAGTCTATGCAAGAATACATAGAGGAGGATTAGGAATTGGCAAGATCAAATACATAGAGGAGGATTAGGAATTGGCAAGATCGAGGTTGCTTGACATTATTCAAATGGAAGATGCATGAGAAGAGGCTTTTTCTAATTTTAGTAGGCACTAAACCACAATGAAGAGGTGGTTTGATAAATGATCAAAAATAAAGGTGTTCAAGTAAGGAGACTTAGTTCTTCTTTGGGATAAGGCATTTGAGCCCAAAGGAAAACATGGGAAGTTTACACCTTTGTGGATAGGTCCCTACCAAATTGTCAAGATACTTAGAGACAACACCTTCAAGCTGAAAGACCTATAAGGGTTAGAGTTCACACTACCCACCAATGGGAAGTACCTTAAGCACTACTTTTCTACCACTCCCCCTAGGGTTTTCATGGAGTAAACTATAAGGATATTTAGAGTTAGTGTAGGTATGCTAGATTATTTTCTTCCTATTTTTTCCTTCATATCCCTTATTTGTACATAAGTTTGTATATATTTTTTCTTTTCCTTTGCTTCCTATTTTTTGAATTTTTGTTTGGGTGTTTTCTTTCTCTTCCTTGCTCCTTACTTCCAATAAGTCCTTTTGGATATCCCTCAACTCAAAGTTCACATAATTACTTAAGAACCCCATAGTTTAAAAATGCAGGTATGAATCTTAAACATAGGTTGACCATGGGTTTAAAATATGAGCTTAATGTTATAGTTTAAAGAAATTTGTAAATTCTAATAGATAAGTTGGTTGTTTCATAATATTTTAAACCTTGTTTTGATCTAAGCTTGGTTTTAAGGACTGCACATATGGGATGAAATCTTGAATTATTAAGATATAGGCATGCTTGCACTTAACAAAAATCCTTGTCTGGGATAAAGGTTGCAACCATAGATGCTTTTTTAAAGATAAAAAATTTGAAAAAATCCCTAAACCTAGTTATCCTAGTTCCCAACCTTTACTAGAAATCTAAAATGATCTAAAAAATATAAAAATAAGAGCTTATTGAAATATCAAAAGCTTTTCAAGAAAAGGTGATTCTAGTAATATCCATTGGGGCTATGCGCACTTGGCTACTAGTGGAATAAGACCTTGAGTGGAGCTAAAGGCATATTTTTTAGGGCTATGGATTCCTAGCTGGTAGTAGAGCAATTCCCAAGCCTTCCCTAAGCTAAATCATGGTTCTTAAAGGATATCCAAACATGATGTAAGTCAATGTTAATGGCTAAATTCATGAAATTTGGAAGTTGTTCCTTAGATCCCATGGCAAATAATAAGTGGAATCAAATCACACACATATCATGACTAGGTTTTTATGTTTGATACTAATTCTATAGGTACAAGACTTGTTTTAACCATGAACTGATATTGATAATAGCATTGATCAAGTGGAATAAGTAATCTATTTGTTTGTTTGAAACAAAGTCTTTGAATTCTAACATATGTCTAAATTTCCCCCAAAATTTGCCATTTTTTGAGTTTAACATACCCCAATTTTTTTAAAATGGGGATCCTTGTGATAAATTGTGTATATTTGTACCTTAAAATTAAAAATTCACTTGATCAGTGTATCATTACATGTTTACACATTATTTGTATTTGAATATAATCCACACCTTGAGTTGGTTGGATTATTTTTCCATGGATTTGGTTTGACCTTGTATAAGTTTACCAATGTTTGATTTTCATGTTTCAAGTTGCAGGTGTAATAGAAGCCTCCTTGAATGAACCATGCCTAGATTTTATAGTTTAATCCCAACTTGGGCTTTTACTAGCCTTTAGTCTATAGAAAGTCAAATTAAATCCATGTTTAAAGATTATTGATACCCTAATTTAAGAAACCCTAGTATAGGTTCTTTTGGACCAAATTTAAAATTGTTTGTAACAATTCACGTGGGAACACTTTGAAAATGCCATAAACTTAGTTCAATTTTTTATACTAAGGCTTATTCATGTTTTTCAACATGACCAAACCTTAGTCTATAAATTATATGCTTAGTTACCTTTATATTCCAAGTCCCTTGTTCCTTTTACCTTAGCATGGTCTAACTTTATAGTTGTAGGGTCCTTTTATTATGTTACTAAGCTTAGTCTAAATAATGCATAGTCTTTTTTTATAACTTAGACTAAAATCTTAGTCCTAAAGTCTCATTCATGTTTATTAACATAAATAAGAACTTATTCTTAATATTTTATTCTAAGTTCCATATACCTCTAGATCTTAACTTAAACATTGTACTTGTTTATGAGATTAATGATTCACATTTACTCGAGTGAACATAATCAAACAATGTGAGATGGGTTTGATAAGTCTAAGATTATGATCTATAGAACCAATCTCGCTCTACCCCATTGATCGAGATAGATGATCTAAATTAAATTGGATGGACAAGATCCAAATGATGCAAGATCAATATCAAGACTAAAAGGGCCCCTTTTTATTATATATACTTAGCCTAAGACTTTATCCTAAAGTTTCAATTGTATTTATTAATACAATAAAATCTTAGGATAAAACCTTATGCCATAACTTTTATTTAAAGGGTCCTATTGTTTAAAAAAATAGCTTATAGATTTTACCCTAAAGTTTTGGCATATTTATTAATATGATAAAACCTTAGGTTAAAAATCCTTATGTTAAGTCCTTTTATTATTAGTCATGGGTTCCCCCTTTTTATTATGTTTTAAGTTTAGCTTAAACATTCTAGCCTAAGGTTTATTTCATGTTTTTTAACATGAAATAAAACCATAGTCTAGAGTCTTTAACCTAAGTTCTTTATTGTCCCAAACCTTACCTAACATTATGAATCTTTACAAGATCAATGATCCACATTTTCTCAAACTGATATGATCGAATGGAGTGTATCTAGTCAAATTTTTAATGACACCTTTGAGACAATGAGGAAGTGACAAGTGTTATGATCATAGACAAAGGACAATGAATAGCCAATGGTGGTCCATCCCATAAATCATAATCGAATGAACCATGTTCATTTGGGTGATGATGTAGGATTAGGGTAGACTTTTCAATGAATCTCCTAGTTAACACGAGACTGCCATGTGGTGAGAATGCATTAACTAGCAAGACTGATAGAGTAAAAATCTCAAAAGGCTCATGTTAATTGGGCTTATTATGTCCTTCATCCACTAGTTCATGAATATGTTACTTTATTTCTTCATCTCCATAAGGGACCTAAAAAATAAATAAGCATTATATATAGGTATTCAAGTATAAAATCAATATTATGATTCATTGCATAGTATGTAAGCATTTCTTTTGGTAGGTAGAATATGTCTTTGTATTCTTCCAACTTGATTTTCTAATTTATTTATTTTATTGTTATTTTTGGAGGAATTGGGGTATATATTAGTGCCATAGGGAATTTATTACATTAAAATCTTACCATAAAAATATAAAACATTTTAATAGATGTGACTAGCTTATTACACTACTTAACACTAATTAATGATAATTTTGGAACTAACTCTAGTATACATTATCCCATATTACCAACATCTATGATAATATTTATAGGATTTTCATCATAATCTAAATGTTTATGGTAAATATATTATTGACCAAGTAAAAAATCACATATCTCTAATGAAGTGACATTATAAAAGAATGTGTATTGAAAATTTTTGACATTGTACACAAATTGACACTATTGAGTGACACATTTATCATATATCACATTGAACCACCATCTAATGGATTATGGTTATGGGTGAGGAATTAGTGGTAACTTCAACAAATGAAATACTTCAAGAGAAATCAAGTTATTCTAAATTCCATTGTTAGTAATTAAATGTACTAGTTGGGTTTTGATCCACATTTGAGAATGGAAAAAAAATATGTTTCGTTAGTTTTCATAGGGATAGTAGAGATTTTTTTAATGCCCATCATGGTGTTAGGATAAATATCCATGATTGAATTACCTTTCTATAATGATGTTATTTTTGTATTAATTTATCCAATCTATGTAAGTAGAGTCTTCCAAGCATACCATTCTTCATTGGACTGACTATCAGAATTATGAACTAAAAACCACTTTCCAGTCTTTGATTATTTATTCTAATAATGTGATGATTATTGATTCATATATAGATGGTGTTTATATTTATTCCATGATTTGTAAGTATACTTAGAATATTTATAATATTTATTGGTCTAAGACTTTAAATATTTTTTATTTGTCTTAGAGTTGGCCTTTAATTCAAACTTTAAAGTAAATCTATAGGCTTCTTCGATTGAATATATCTATAGGAAATATAAATTTACCTAGATATGAGATCTTAATCCTAATTAATAATTATAAAAATAATTTTTCTATGAATCCTAAACACAAGTTTAGACACTAGAGCAAAAAAGATATATGTGTATTATTGCATAGATTGATCATTGCTTTAGTATAACTAAGAGAACTTGATGTAGTGGTCATCAGAGTTTCCAATATGATAATAGGCTTTTTTGAGTTATTATACAAACCCATTCCATGTGTCTACAAATATGTCTAAATTAAATTCATATTCATGTCAAATGCAATAAATTTACCACCATTTATTTACTAATAAAGAACATTTTAGAAGAGTGAATGTGATCTTTTCTTTATTAAATAATTGATTAACCATGTAATATGAATATATAAGGTTAAACAAGTTGTCTAGTGAATCTATATCTATTTTTTCTTCAAACATAGGGATGTCTAAATTGAATTATACCTTTCCTAACATTTACCCACTAAATGTATGGTGAGAATGAGAATTTATAATAGGAATCTGCTACTTGACAAAAAGTGGTAAGTGATAAATGATACTTGCTCATTCACATGCATGATTTTCTTCCAAATATTCCCATTGTCTTTATAATGCATCCTTTATAATTTTTTAGAACATCTCTAAAGTTGGTATCATTAAATATTTGTCTCCCATTTGAGGACATGAAGGTATGATGAATAGTCACAAACATTGATCCCTATATTCCTTTAATAAGACCTCATATGAGTGGGAATGTAAATAATTATGAAGT
Organism: Torreya grandis; assembly: GCA_037957365.1. Classification (NCBI taxonomy): domain Eukaryota; kingdom Viridiplantae; phylum Streptophyta; class Pinopsida; order Cupressales; family Taxaceae; genus Torreya; species Torreya grandis. Next base: position 5,378,561 of record JARHVA010000158.1, on the reverse strand, counting down.
TTAGAAATACCATGATACCACTCCAAAATGATATGAAGTGTATATTCTTTGATACTATTGATATGAGGCTAAGAGGAGACCCAATGGATAACCTAATTAAACTAGTTTAAGAGGGTTATATGTGGATTGAATTAATGAATGAAAAATAACATAAAATTTAAAATCATCCTAAGAAAAATGGAAAACAAGAAAGATATGACAACCAATATAGAAATTTAACAGTAAAAAAGTTATATTATGATAAGTCCTATATAATATCTAAGATATAAGATGTATGGTGTCAATGTAATTTATATCTCTATTAATCTAAATTTCTACTCATTAAGATTCTAACCTAAAAATAATGTAAGTGTGCATTATTATAACATGAATGAAGATGAATCATTGATTGAACCATTAGAAATTTCTAACAATCTCTTCATAACTAAAGAGTGAAATGATGTCACTGATTTTTTTTTTTTTGATGAGTTGATGGATAAAATACTAACATTACAAAATCTTTGTAGTAATAAATGATTGGAACTATAATGAAAAAATTGGCATGTAGGTCAGAAGCCTACTTACCAGCTACTAACATTTAGTGTAAGGATGGATGTGCAACTATGATAATGTTATAATGACCCAAATTTTCCTATATTATTTAGAGTGACATGGAATATGGGTTAAACCTATTGAATTCCCATTATAATGTACCCAATAAGCTTATATGTTCCTATTTGAATACTTCTCATAGGAAGTATCCTATGTTGTGTTATGTAATGATCTCATATGCACTAGATAGATGTTTTTGTCCCTTGGGTTACACACATGAATCCATCATTAAATAACTCAAGTAAAACCTACCCTTGGATTTCCAAAATGATGTAATATTTATTTGCACATGGGATGATCCTACATTAGAAACTCCAAGTAATTGAAATGTGAGATTAGGTCAAAAGTTTAAGTTTTAAATAAAATATCCATATTGACCAAGCTCTATGAGGTCCAACCATAATGCATATTATATTGTATTATTATTCCAATTTACGAAATAACTCTTCTATTCCTTTCCATGCATCCTTCTTACTACCTAAAACTTTAAAATGTCCTTTATCTCTTCTCTTTATTTTTATGAAAAATATGCCTTCCACTTAGGGATATGTGCCTCCTCCTAATTTTCATAACCTTCTCCTTGTACCTCAAAAAAATAATACAAATAATTTTTTTTAAGATGGGTGATATTTCAATCTTTTCTAACATCTCAATTTAATTTACATTAGCTAAACTCTTTAGCAAAACTCTACATGGACATATCTTCTTTAGTTTCAAATTTTTGTATTTTCCTCTTGTAAATATTTCCATATGTAAATGTGTCAACAAAATATCTCTTAACTTGAACTCCTTCCTCTTATACCTCTCATCTTCGCACTAATTATAGCTAGATCTATTATGGTTTGAGCTTCTTATTTACCTCTTTGTGAAATATGCACATATATTAAGTGTAGTTTTCTACCTCTATGCTTATCCCATGCATCTCATCTAACTTCTTAAAATTATAAACTCCTCTAGGAATAATTACACAAATAATATATAAATGTGTTTTCCTAGTGCTTCCTTTCATAGAATTATTGTATGAAATTTTGACTTAGACTGATACCATGTCCAACTTCACTATCTTGTCTCTTACTAAATATATTCATATATTTCCAAGGATTTTATTGTATAATTTTATTTTTACATCAGTTTGTGTATGGTACACATAAATTTAGTTCAAATCTATTCTAAATTTATTTCACAACATGCACTAAAAATGGCCTAGAAAGTTAGTATCTCTATTGGATACCATATTGTGTTGTAGTCCATGTAGTCTCACCACCTACACAAATAATAATTGGGTAAAGTTATTCACATCATTGGTAATATTATAGTAAATTAAATGTGCCATATTATAAAAAATTTCCAATAAAACAAAAATGGATTCACTACCTCATTGTGTTCTTGGTAGTCCAAGCACAAAATACATGCTTATGTCTTCCATGGTATCTAAAGTATAGTTAATGATTGGTTCAAACATTGTTTTGGATTATACATTTTTCCAAATTAAAAACTCAACACTTTTGAATGTATTTTCACACATATATGAACATATTTGTATAATAATAAATCTTATCCAACTATTTACACTAGAATTAATTAGAATAAATAATTGACTCTAATTTAAAATGTAAACTATTTAAGTATGATCTATTCAGTTAAATAAGATAGAATACAATAAATAAAAATATCTATAGAATTTATAAGTTGATAAATATATAAAATATGGATAGGATTAATGAATTATCCTTGAAAAGTAAATTAATTTAGTTTGTTTTAATTTTATATAATTTATGACTAATTTAAATGACCTATAAACATAGATGCATAATAAATAGAGATCCACTAAATGCTACAAGAAGTCCACATAAAGTGTAAAAGCTTTCAATTCACTAATGTCTGATGTTACAACTTTTTCCAAATAGAATGTGCATTAGATCTAAAAATATGGGATTATTCACCTCTATTTGCAGGTAACCTATTTTGTAGGTGGAGCTTGATTTTATGCATGGAAGACCAATAAAATATATGCCCTAGACCTAAAAAAAAAAAAAGAGAGAGATAAAATTCAAAATGGGAGGGGGTAAAAGAGGATGTTAGAATGTCTTAACTATCCTTAGAAAATCCCTTGTTGATAGAGTGATTCCTACATAGCCTGAAGGCCTTAAGCCAATGTATTTGTCCATATAAGGAAGATTGTGTAAATGAATCTAGCAATATTTGGTTAGAATGCTTAATAGATGATGTTTTTAACCTATAAAAAATAATTTTATACCTAGACCAGGACTATGGTATTGCAAAAAAATTCAATAGTAGTCTTAAATCAAATGATAGATGCTTTTAAAATCATATAATATATGTTTTGTCAATGAGAGTTAGGTAGGTTCAAGTGTGACTCTTGATGTGATTTTATAGGAGAATAATTTGGATATTTATGATAACCAACCTATTGTTTTGAGGGAGAGATTTGTTATGAAGAATTTAATTTTTATAATATGATCATTATATCACTGTGGGAAAGGCCACACTACTATAAAAGGCTAAAATGTGTCCATATATAACTATTGTCATCTTATCCAATAGAAATAGAGGGTTCTAAAACCAAAGTGATAGTTAATTACATAATAAATAAGAATCAATAGAGATAAAATGGGGATATCTAGGATTTACTCACAATAATTATGAGAATTGAAGGCTTTCTTAAATATCTTAGGTTATCAAAATGATGAATTGACCAAACAAGGTAAAGGTGTCAAGGAAAAGTATTGTCAAGCATTTATTTAATAAATTTAACTATCTACATTTACCTCTAATTTATTCTAGTGATGCATAAAATTACTAGAGTAAATGAAATGTGATATTTATGTGTGTATACACACATTATCTTTATCATGGATATGTGCATGACCACTTGTTGAGGCATGTGAAGAAGTGTTTAAATTGTGTTGAATTTAGAGTGATCAAATTTTGAATAATATGTGAATATTATTGCATTGTAAAGATTATATGCTCCAACCCTCATAGAGTAATATATAATGGTTTTTAAGAGGTGATAATTAATAAATTAGTTTTATAAAGTGAAACTAAGACATGGAGCATCACTAATCATAAGTGTGGATCACATTTTGAACTAGAAATAAGAGATTAGAACCAATACATGTCTCACTAAAGTGATACTAATACATGGAGCATTGCTAATCTCAAAAGTGGTCGACTTGAAAAAGATGAATCAAATTATTGCATATTGATCTATATTCAAACTATAAATTATTAAAAATTGATCCATGAAAAATAGAAATATAAATTTTGTGAAGTAATAGATTGGACATGAATGCATATTATGCCCCATGTATTGTATAAAGTGATAATTTGATCTTTTTAAAACCATTTGAAATATTGTAACTATTTTCACATAAGTGTATCTATTCTCAAGTGGCTGTAAAATTGGAGTTCATAAGCAATTCAAATTCCCACAAAATCTAAATATTCTGATTTTGCATATTGTAAATTTTTAAATCTGAAATGTATTTCTTTTGAAGGCTTAGAGATAAGCCCATTATTATTCCCCAAGTTTGAGATGAGGGAAATTTCATACAAATAACATGTCTCAAAATAAAAAGTGAGATCATTGTGTGAAATATGTAATCAATTAATATCATGTGAATATTTGAATTTAATTAGAATATAAAAGATGTAACATTGAAGCATATGAAAATTTTGGATGTTGCTTTACATTATCATAATTGAATATAGCATTGAAGTATTTAGATCAAGCATGTAAGTAAATTTCAAGTTGTCCACGTGTATTTAAGCATAATATTGATTAGATTAATAATTTTTTAGAAAAAAATTATTATTTTCATTATTTATATCATAGAACCATAAAAATATGTAATATATACATAATAGTGCATGATAAGCATCATGGCACCATAGTAGCAAGTAAAAAATTTGTAAGTAAAGTCACATAATGTCATATAAGAAGGCACAAATTCCACATATAATGGATGTATAATATGTCTCCTAGAGTTATTAATGAGATGTGGGTGAGTTGGTAAAGTGACTTGGTTGTTTCAATCACCACCTAGGTTCAAATCTTAGTATGGTATCAAAGGTCAGATGTGGCCATTCATTGGTATTCTTGGGTTGGTTTTGGCTGATCATTGGTATTATTGGGTTGTTTGAGTCCCTTTATTAGTATTATTGGTCCAATTATGGCCATTATTGGTATTCTCAAGTCAGTTATGGCCATTGTTGATAAATATGGTTCATGTGATAGATGATCACTTGGGGATCTGGGACCCCGATTATGTCCTAGACTAGTTGGATCTCCGGTCAAAATAAAACCCCTATCTTAAAAAAATATGTCTCCTATAGATATAAAACATGAAAAAATTTCAACCATAAGGACCAAAATATGAATAAAAGGGACATGTGAATGCCACATAAACATAGGAGACCAAGGGCACACACAAGGCATAATTACACCATACAAGAAGGTGGGTGTATTTTAAACATACACAAGGCCAAGGGTCACATACAAGAATACAAAAATTGAAGCATGTGATGAAATGAAAACAAGCATACGAGAGAAGCATATAAAATGAAAACTAGCACATCTTGAGCATATGTATCTATTTTCATGTTAGTCAATAACATATTCATCATGGAACATGTAGAGTGTGAGACATATATTTTCATTATGAAACATATATTTTCACATGGATATGTAAATAATGAGACATGTAAAAATATGTTTTGTAAAAATAAAACCTATAATAGAACTCATATTGAGCAAGGAGATGCCACAAACTAAGTAAGGTTGTTGGGTGGAAGACTATCCCAACAATAACACCATGTAAAAACATGCCTTAAGCTTTAAAAAATGAATGATATTGGAGTATATTATTATCTCCATGATCATAATATATATAATAATTCATTTTGACTATGTTGTAGTTGAAAATAGAGTTTAAAAATGGATAGGGATATGGCTGCATAAGAGGACACAAATGCAATATATTATTGACCAACTAATGTGGCTATATCCTAATTGAATGTGTGACATATTTTTTGATTGGGGAAACTAATTTTATGTATTAATATTAATTATTTCTAAGTAAATGTGTCTTTTTGAAAACTTATATATCTTGGGGGAATAATTATGCACTGAAAATAGAATTAAATATGTTATATAATAAACATAAAAATAGATGGCATATTAAAATATGTATTTCAAAAACATGAAAATATGCCTACATGTTTTGGTTTTTATTTAATTCAAACATTTTTATTTTTTAAATTTAACATAAATGAAATTTTAAAAAAGATTTGAAAGACAAAGTAAGCATCAAGGTGTTCAAAAATAGAAAAAAGATGGCTAGATTTGAACAAACCTCAATAAAATTCTAAATAAAATCAAGGCAAGGATAAAGGTAATTGAAATGGCCCCATAAATAAAATTTATCCAAGGGATATAAAGAGGAAATGAGTAGGTGTACAATAATATGCAATAAAATTAAAAATAAAAAGAAGCTATGTATAAATAGGTACAAAGAAAGGGAGCTAATCAAGGTTCTCAACCCAGCCATCGATCAAACCAATCATATAATAAATAGGGTGATCATATGTGTATCAAAATACTTGATAATAAGGAATAAGGTTTCGTGCCAAATAAAATGTGCTACATGTAGAAGTTTTTGAATCTAAATAAGAAGCGTGTGTTGTAAAATAACCCTCTAAATCTGAAGAAGAACCATGTGATAAAAAAAACCCTATGAATCGATGCTCATATTTTTGTATAAAAATGTATCCTAATGCATGGGAGTATATGATGTAACAATGTGTATCTTATTAGGAACCCTTTAAATAATTTTTTATGTTGTATCAGATTAAGACCCTATACTATGTGCCACTTTGTGCTTAGCAATATATATATATATATATATATATATATATATATATATATATATATATATATATATATATATATATATATATATATATATATATATATATATATATATTCCTAGCCAAATCACCATGCTCATATGTGATCATATTATGCTCAATAATAGATGGAAAAGCTGAAATATATTCATTTTTATGACTATGTGAAGAAACTAAAATATGTTCATGCTCATAATTAGGTACAAAAAATTATTTTGGAATATGCTTCTTTGAATGTAAATCATGATCTTGAATAGTTTTATATACTAATTCATTACCAAATTTCTCAATAATTATGCCCACCAATAGTTGTGGAATAGGAGTAGACACCATTGGTTTTATATAGGATATTCATATTGAATGCCTAAAATTTAAATCGCTTGATTATCATGAATATACTTTAAACATTTATGAATTTTAGAATGAACCAATCTAATTTTTTGTAATTGAGGTCCCCCTAATAACATATCAAAGACATCAATGGTTGGTAACACTAAAAAATGAGTGGGACATATGAGAGATCCCACTTTTAAGGGTAATAAAATATGATGAAAATTATCTTGTGTATGACCATAAAATGCTTTCATAACTATAGATATATGTCATATAACTTACTTTTTATAATTAAGAGAATGTAGAAGTGTTATGGTGCACACATTTTTAGTTGATTGATTTTTTATCATGACATTATAGATTTGATGTATGCCAAAATACTCTAATGAATAATTCATGTCTATCATAATCATTATCAAAAAAATTAGAAACATTAAATGTAATATATGGGTGTTATGTTAGCTCACTTTCAACTATACCAATGATTCTATCAAGGGGATGTTCATATGAAAATGGAGGAGGATGAGCATTATATGTGTAATTTCTTTAAATTTTTATTTTCATCTTGTACTTCATGATTTATAAAGTAGTCTTTATACATTTTGAGATTTTCATTTTCATTTGCCTATGGATTAGACTCTCCATTAGATGTACCAATGCCAATAATATGCTCATCAATGAGGACTTGGATTTTGTGTTTGAGATTCATACATCTATTAATGGAATGTTTAACAAATCTAGGTAATCAAAAAATGTATTCCCATCAAAGATTCAAGATTTAGGTATATATAGATATATTTTTAATGGTGGAGGAAGTGGAATAACATGAAATTTAATAATTTTTTGAGTTAGCACATGGGGAGGTAAATTTATCCTTGATAATTGGCTCCTTAACAGAGCTTATAGATAAAGCTTATGTAGTGGTTGTGATATGGATATGTATAATGGTTAATGGATGTATTATCTCTCCTTAATTAGGATTACCTCTACATTGACTTAGGTAGAGTTATTATTTTCATGTTTATTATATAATTTTATCCCCAATTTTATGCCATAAGATTTAGTGAGCACTATATTAGATTTAATTTATTTTATTAATATATTGAATATCAATACTTAGTTAGGGTTATTATGTGGTTTTGCTTGACTAGAGGATTTGTAACCCTTTATATCCATATTATATGATAAGAGATTCCTTAGGTAGGTTTAGTAGATCCATATTAGTCATGATCTTAATTATATAGGTATTATTAGAAGTATATTTAGTAGATTTATCTTATTTGAGTTGGGATTGATTTGTAGATCAACTCCACTTTTGCTTACATACATTTTAGTGATCCCTATGTGAACTAACCCTTGTAAGTTTTTAATATTCATTTACAAACTATTAGATCGAATATATAGACTCAGTACAATAGTTTATACATAGGTATCAATACTTAGTCGATCCAATCAACTTAGTTTAGTTTTTTGTGTAGATCTTTCTCTTCTACATACAACTATAATGATCTAATCATCCCTATTCTATATTATTTGTAGGTCATCTTAGACTTTATCAATTTGATTGACATAATTAGGGCATAATCTTATAGGTTTTTCAAATGAGGTAAACCTATCTATCTTAATCAGCTCTGTGTATCAGATTTCCATCTTAGCATACTAAATTGATCCTATCAATTTAACTTCTTGTCATGTCTTTCAAAATTTATAACAAACTATGTTTTGATAACTAGATTGATTCTATTGAAATATTTATTTTAGATATTTTTTATTATTTAGATTATGAAACCTCAGTCGACTAGTTTGAATTTATTTTAACATTTTATTTTGTAGGTTCAAGCCCTCATCTGGAAAACAAAACTTAAAAAAAATAATTCAGAATATTCAGTACAATGCTAAAATCAATCAAAAATCAAATTGATCAAACCAACTTTACGTTCATTATAAACAACTTGGTTATTTCATTTTTATCAATTTCAGTCAAACTTTAGTTTTATTTTCCTAGTTTTTTAGTTTTATAAAAGTGTCACGTTGTATTAAACTAAGTTTACTAGCTCAACTTAGTTTTGTAACTACTTCATACCTAGTAAATTCAATAAACTTGCTCAATTGTATTTCTCTAGACTATATTGTAATAAATAGAGTTGACTAGATTAACTATGTTCTATACTATCTGCATTATAAGTCATTCCAATTGACCTAATACTATGTCTTATTCAAGTAAAGGAAATTAACTCACATTGGTAGTAATTAATTCACCTTTCATTTACCTAATTTCTTGCTTAGATTAGTTCACATAGTATATCCAGGAAGGTTAATTTAATAGATTAGTCACTTTTTTATTTCACACACTACCAAATCATAAAATCTCAAATAAGCATTAAAATATTTCTACCCAAGTCTACCTACTTGTATTTCATCACCATGGGGGAAGCCAACTATTTTTATAGCCAAGTATAAATACATGATTGATGGTATATTTCAAAAAATCACTCGACACCCTTATCATTATGGGATTATGAAGTAAGGGGGTAGGCCCTAATATAAAGATAGTATCATCACATATATGGATCCCTTTTAGCCTTAACATACCTAAAACTAACTTTATCTTACCTATTTTAAGTTCCTTTGCAAAGTTAAATGCCTTAGCACATTTTAAAACATTATTTAAAAACATATAGGAATGTCCACCTATTAGAGTAGAATTTACATTTCAATATAGTTTCTTACTATTTACCAATTGTAGTTTATATTTAAAAACATATATTAGCCAACATTGGTACAAGGTTTGTGCTATGTGATGTAACTAGATTAGCTTAATTGACCTAGTTGTCTATGTGTGTAACATATTTATCTATAAAATTAATATTCAGTCATCTAGATTTATAATATTCCAAATTTTTCCTACCTACAGAACATATTCAACTCAATCTCTTATAGACTACTCTATTTTCTTACCTATAAAACACAGTCCACTTAGTTGACTCAGTCTTTTACAGATTACTCTATTTGCTTTCCTATAGAAAATAGTTGACTCGGTCAACTCATTTTCCCATAAGATGTTATGCTTACCTTCTTCCATAACACCATTTATTAGCTCAAACCTATACCATTTAGCCAATTATCTACCCTTTTATTGATTCATTCCTTTGTATAAATTCCTATCTAGCTGATCCCATCTATTATGTTGTCGATTTTGTCCAAATTTTATAATTTTTCTCATTATTTTTTTACTACTCTAAAAATTATGAAACACCCTATTAAAATACTCTTATATAGCCTTAATCCATTTATATGATACATAATTTTTTATTTCCTTCCTACCTTAGTTACCCAAGATCATACTCACTCTTGGTGTACTTTCTGTCACCCTTTTTTTATGGATTTCAATATGGTTCAAATTACTAAAAATTATGACATCAATGGATCAAATCCATTTCACACTTATTAACATAATACCTTATCTAAAATACCTTATTACACCTTAGGAGAAATCTACACAAGCCTAAAAAATAACCCGATAGGAAATCCCTTAATAGGAAACATCCCTCTTCCCACCAACACTAATTTTCTTCCTAATACCAAAACTAACCTTTACCCTTTAAATCCTAATAATAAAAATGCATAAATAGATACTACTCAAATCCTTGAACACATAGTCCAACAAATGAATGTTATGCAAACAAAAAATACATATTAAATGATGCAAATGCAATATCATATTTTACACATGAATAATCAACCTTATCTTATTTTACTTCAAACTAATCAAAACTTTATTCCTCCTCCTCTTAGATATTCCAATGGAAATATCATTCTACAACCCTTTATTCATAAAACTATGCTTTAAAATATCTAAAATTAACCTTTATCTCCTTTCATTATTTCTATTGATATTGAAAATATTTCTCCAAGTATAAAATATAATGGGACTAAAGATCCAACATCCTTTCTTAAGGCATTTGGTAATCTCTAAAAGGAATGGATTCAAATAAATACCTTCACTACCACCAAACTTATAGTAAACATATTTATATTAGATGTCCTATAATGGTATAACTTACCTTAACATTATATCTAGAAATTAGAAGATTTGGTTAATGCCTTAGTCAAATAATTTCAATAGAAAGACCTTACCAAAAATTGTCTTAGTCATTTTATCAATGTTAAATAATCACCCTTTGAATCAACCCATGACTTCATTAAATAATGGAAATCTTTGGCTCATAAAGTAGACTGTAACACTAATGATGATAATTTATTAAAACTCTTTATAAGCACATTAATACCCTCACTTAAATATATGGTTTGAAATTTTTATCCAAAAAATCTAAATGACACAATTGATCAATTCAAAAGATAAGACTTTCTTCGGAAAATATTTGAGCCATATCATAAATCCAACAAGGGATCTTTCCAAAATTCCACTAATTTGATTACAAGTAATCTTCTTCAAACAAAAATAGGAGTAATCAAAGTGAATAACCCTCTTGTTTCCCATACACCATTAAGAGTCCAAAAAATGAAGCAACTATTATCTCCCTCTAAATCTTTCACCTACAATAATGCTCCACATTCATGGTATGACCCTAACAAAAAAAAATGTTCTATATTGATGTGGGTCATTCTCATGAAACATGTTGTGGAATTCTCAAATTCACTAATTTGTTATGCTAGGAGATACATTTGACCATGATACTATGATCAAATTACATCATCATGACTATGCTAAAGCCTCTAATAAATAGTTTACCAAACCTTCATCATCCAAACCCCAAAAATATCTCTCTAATTCTAACCCACAACATTTAAACAAAGATATTTGTATAATTGATGTTGATTATGACCACTATTATACCAATTCCCAATATGTGAATGCATCCAAGGTCAATTATATACACAAACCTGCTCACAAATATTTGATCACTAAACCTAAATATAATCAACTAAAGACCAACTACTTAAATATACCACCACTCCCATACCTTCTAAACTAAATGAGGACACACTCCCACAACCAGCACCTCAATATACTTCTCTTATTCTTACGAAAAACATTATACCTCATAAACCTCATGTTGGTTCTTCATCTTCTAAATCACATTAGAATTTATTAGAAATCAATTCAATGCCTTGTAAAATACCCAACATGGAGTTACTTCTTACTTATCCATATTACCATAAATTTATAATGCAAAAAAATATGACATTGAATAACCACCATCCCTTGATTTGGAAAATACTCCTAAAGATCATTCACCTACAAAAGTACATACTATTGAAACTATTTGTACCTCTTCTAAACCATACATATAAATTCTTCAAGAAGACATTATTAATGATGAAATTAATTTTCAAGCTGATGATCTACCCCTCTTTATTAAAATTTTAGTCAATAATACCCTCATTTGAAAAGTCTTAGTAGATGAAAGATCAATAATTAATGTTACCTCTCTTTGGTTAATACAAAAAATTGGATATACTAGACATAATCTTAAACCAACTCATCTCACATGTAGAGGATTTGATTAAAAAAATAAAAAACCAATTGGTTGTATTTGGCTTCCAATTAATATTGGACCCAAGACAACATACACTAAACTTGTGGTTCTTGATTTACCATTATATTACAACTTGCTCTTAGGTCACCCATAAATGCATCGTATGTGAGATATTAACTTGTTAGGTATTCAATGTATTAAATCCATCCATAATGGAAAATGCTACAAACATGAGGACAATCCTAAACCATGGATAATACAACTGCCAAACCCCAAATCCCAATATCAAATTCCAACCATCCCTCACATTAATAGTGCCCCTCTACCTAAATTTTTTAACATGAATCTAGATTTATAGGTCAATCTTACTAATTTAAATGATGATGAACCTGATGACTTAATACCACTAAATTTACTCACATTTTGGAATGGATTCCTCCTTTACTTCCATGTGATTGTACCATCCCTCTAGTTTATGATATCACTAAAATTTATCCTCCATGTAATGAATATGAAGATTCTTACACATAAGATGATTTCACATGTGATGATTATGGAGTATTTAAATTATTTCAAAATTTTCCCTAAAAATTAGTGATTTAGGTGCATCCACTTCTGATTCTCCCACAAAAACAAATGCATGCACTATTTTCCACACATATGATGATAATTATATCATGGCCCAAGCTCAATCATGAGACTTAGATGTAAAACACTATCAAAAGACATTAAAATAAATAAATTATGTCAACCATGATGTCCATGTGATTCACATATCAACTAATATTGAATTATAACCCTAAGTTCATGTATCTCCCCTTATCCTCCACTATTAGATACCCCATGGGTAACTAAAAAACTTTCCACTCCAAAACCTTCTACACTTTCTACACAACCAAACATTTTACAAAATCTTAATTTCATTAATACCATTAAGGATATCCACCTCAATATAATTTAAGGTTAATCTAAAATACAAACTAACACACCTATCACCAATCTATTTGACACCACTCAACCTAATTCCCCTCAAATTGAATCTATACCCAAAATTACCTCAGATGTTAAATCCACATATGTATGAAAAATACATTTTAAATATTATTGTTAATCTCAAAGTAAATGTCAAATACTATGGAAAATTACCCATGCTCCCTAGTGATGAAGCTATACTTGAATTACTCCATGCTCGAGAACCCCAACTTCCAAGACAACATCATAAACTTGAAAAAATTATGCATAAAGATCCTTGTTTTAATAATTTCATTACTAACGTGAATCATATTGGTTCCTAGTTATACACCTCTACCATTTGTCCTTTCACACTTGAATAAAATAGCAAACAAAGATGAGAAAACTGATGATATGTTACTATAGTCAGGGGAGGGTTTGGCATCAAGAATGGACTAAAAAAATAAAATGACTAAGAGGTACCTACAAAGGGTATGGTCATCTCCCTACTACTTCTAGCTCTACATAAACCAAGGTGAGAGGACCTATGGGGTAGTTTGCTCACATTGAGATATTATCTAATTCAACCTTTATGGGTATTTTTAACACAAAGAAGGCACATATATGACCAGGGCACAACTAAACTCATTTACTCCACCTAGGAAGGGTTGTCACACATAATGAAAAAATGCACTATGTCATATACAAGATACGAAAGATAGATTTCAAAGTGATTGCAACCTTCATTCTAAACAATTTTCAATAATAAAGGGGTTGAATAAAAGACTACAATGCTAGGATTTAAAGCAAAAAGTGTAGACACATGTTAAGTATGAAATATATTATGCATCTACTATTAAATAACACTTAATATATGCAAAGTGTGTATTAATTTTAGGTTAGGATAGGGTAGGATGAGTTAAATGATTATATAAAAGGGGAGGGTAGTGTGTTGGTGGATTTCAATTGATAAGGATTCTTTTAACATTAATGACATCAGTTATTTCAAAGATGTATAAAACTTAAATGTAAGATAATGGAACTACCAAGAGTAATTTTCATTTATTGGTGCCACTGACATGCAAATACCCAAATGATCCTTGAAATCCTATAACATACACTGAAACTAGAATCTCACATGTTTTTTCCTATCAAATCCATAAAATTAGGGTGCCCAAATAAGTTATTCAACAACATATCCTAAAATAATGTATAAAAGGTTTATAATCTAAATCTATGCTCAAAATGACAACCAATAATGAGCATAAACCCAAATGTCCAATCAACATTAGTTTTAAAACATATTACTGCACTTCATCAATAGAAATTAGCAAAGATCCATAGGTATTTTCATTAACTTTAAAAGAAAATATTACACACATCAGTGTTTTAAAATGCTACCATGGGGACAAGGATGGTGATTTGCTCCATGTTGGACAAGGGATACATATAAACATTCTCTTAGATATTTTTAATGGTTGTACAACTGCAACCACCTTAACAAGATAGGAAAAATACACACAAAAGTGATCCCAAAACTTTGAAGAGCCTATACTTTGAAAGAAAACAAAGACCCAAAAACACAACTAACCCCATGATCAACATAATGGCTAACCAACATCAAATAGTGGAGAAGGCCCCTCCCTATTTATACATTTTCAATCCTTTTTCAATTCTAGGACTGTGGGTCATAATTTACAAAATTTATAACAACCTTCCCAATTTTTCCAAGATGCTTCCAGCGAAAAAATATTCCATGCCATGCTTAATACCTTCATCCATTTTCAAGAAAATAATAATCTCTCTAATTGCCTCTATAATGAATGATGAATATTTTTAACAAACTTTTGATTTCATGGCTAGAGATGTATTCATATGATTTAGAATGAGAATATTCATTCAAGGAGCCAAACAAACTTTTTCCTCATGTGAAACCATCTGGAGAAGCTCTTGATCACTTACCTACATAGTTGGAACTTCCTAGACAACTACCTTTCCTTTAGTGAATGCCATGAAATAACCTTGCTTTTGTAATGATGGCATGTGAATGATCTGTGGTCATGGTATAAATAGAAAATGATCCATAGTTATGATTGAAAAATATGATTTTAAATGACTCATAAACCTCATTTTGTGCTTCGAATCATTGCCCATCCATATAAGAACAATTAATTTTAACTTCTTAGCTAAATTTCACCACATAATAACACTTGTTATGCCATATTAGATCTAATTGGTCACTTTTAAGGCTTAAAATTGACTAGTCCACTTTATTGGCTTTAATTTGGGCACGTGTCTCTTTCTTATTGGTTTTGAGCCCTTTGAAAAGTCCATCTTGGCTCACACCATTGGATCTTCTTGTTCAAGAAAATGCATGCCATTGATCTTAGTCCAAAGGATCAAATGCCATTGGTTGTCTATAGATCTTATACCAAAATGGTGCCACTTGGAAACTTCATGAGCTCTTTGCATCTTATTCATTTAGTCTTGTCAGGATAATGCTCTCTTGCCAAGTGGTGGTCCTACATTTATTTTGGGATTTATTGAGAAACCTTGACTTAATATGCCCCATATATCAGATTGTGTACACTTTAAAGCATACCATAGAACTCTGGGAATGTGCTCGATCTTTAGTCTATGACCATGTATTGAATTTTTAACTATGCTCTCACTCCATTAGATATTTTCATCTAATAAAATGTGCATCATTAGATTGAAATCCATGAGATTGAGCATGATTTATTCCTAAAAATAATGAATAATGTCTTAAGTTAAAAATTGAAGAACAATATAAAGCCAAGCTAAAGTCTTTGGTCTAAAGTTTCATTTATATAAATGAACATGAATAAAACTTTAGTCTAAATTTTAGATTAATCTCATAGTATAATAAAATGAGACCTCGTGTTTAATGAAAAAGGACTTAGAATAAGGTTCTAACTTAAGGTTTTGTTATATAAATAAATATAATGAAATTTTAGGGTAAATCCCTAAACCAAGTTAGAACATAAAAAAAGGGACCCTTTGATCTCATGCCATTATATCTTGCTAGGATAGATCAATGCATTCCATTAGATTTTGATCCAAAAGATCAAATTTCATTGGTTGCTCAATACTTTGGCTAACATGGTTATGATTCATGTCATCACTACATTCACTTTGGGCTTGATATGAAATCTTGACTTAATATACCCCATCAATCAGAAGATGTACACTTAACCACATACCATCGATCGATGGGAACATGCTTGAGCCTTATTATGTATTGTAAGCTTTACCCTTTTGAATTTGAACTTGCACCATCTAATCTTAATTTCTTGAGAAAAAGTGTGCCATTTATTTTAATCCATTAAGTCAAATGCTATTGGTATTTGTGAACATTGAGAGAATAACTAAGTCAGAGCTCAAAAATAATATAAAACTTAGGCTACAGTCTTCAACCAAAATTTTGATTCATATTAATAAATATGAATTAAAACTTTAGTCTAAATTTTTAGACTAATCTTGAAATAAAATGGGGCTCTACTAAATAAAAAATCCCATGTGTTAGTTTAAACCATGAGGAACATAGGCTGAGGGGTCTCAAGACCGAAAAGGGACCAAGAATGGATTTTTAGACTAAGTTTTAGTCATGTTAATAAAAATGACCAAGCCTTAGTATAAAAATTTAACTCGGTCCATGGCGCTCTTTTTTTAAAATATTCCCACGTAAAATTTTCTCACCAATTTTCAATTAAAATGGAAAGACTTGAGCCAGAGTAATTAGAATCAAGGTTTCAAGGTGATCAAAAATAAATTCAACTTGACTTTGGATAGACCAAAAGATATTAAAAAACCAATATTGACATTAAATAATAAAACCCACACATTGTCTACTTTAGATGGATTCTAATTAAGCTTGCAATGTGAAGCACAAAGATCCAATGTTAGCATATTAAGATAATATTTAAACTAGAATCATGAAAAAATATGCTAACCAAACCAGTTGTAGATTATCTTCAAATAAAAACAATGTGCAAACATGCTAGTGACACCCTGATCAAGTGAATTCTCATAGCAATATGTTTTAAAATTTAGAGACTTTGGTTTAGACTTAGAATTAGACTATTCACTCCACTTGATCAAGCACCATTGTTAAGATCAATTCATGGTTAAAAAAGTTTTACATATGTAAAATTGGGATCAAACATAAAAACCTAGTCATGTTGTGTGTTTAATTTGATTCCACTTACCTTTTGCCATGGGATTTAGAGAGAAATTTATAGTATTCATGTCTTTAACCATTGACATTGAGTTATAGAATGTTTGATATTCATTAAAAACTATGATTTATCTTAGGAAAGGCTTGGACATTAATTTACTACTAGCCAGGCATCCATATCCTTGATATAGATGCCTTTAACTCCACTCAAGTCCTTTCTCCACTACCAATCAGGCATCCATAGCCCTAATGGAGATTACCTAAATCACCTTTGCTTATAAATTTCCTTTTGAGTTTTATAATGAGCTCTTATTTCTATATTTTTTTCTTTTTATAGACCATTTCAACTTTCTAGAAATGGCTAATAACCAAGTTACCCAGGTCTTGGGATTTGGTCAAATGTCTTATCTTTAGGCAATCATCTTTGGTTGTAAACTTTACCCCAGGGAATGAATGTTGTTTAAATGCAAGCATGATTATGCTCCAATAATTTAAAATTTCATCCTGCATATGCAAACCTCGTCAAAATCAGGTTTAGATCAAAACAAGGCTCAATATTTTAGGGAATAACTATCCTATTCATTGGTCTTTACTAGTCTCCCCATAATTAAAATATCAAGCTCACATTTCAAACCTATAGTCAACTACACCTACAATCTTGACTTGATAAGTCCCTTTTTTGAGTGATTGGATGAGACCCAAGCTGAGGACTATCTTGAAAAGACTTATTAAGACCAAATAAAAACACAAGACAAAGCCAATAAGCAATGTATAGGCACTATATATAAAAGAGGACAATAAAAAAAGAGAAAGAAAGAAAGAAGCCAAATCCCTACACTAACTCCATAAAGAGCCTACCTCCAAAATCAAATGGAAGATTATTTAATCTATAACAAAACCTTGAAACATGGATGCTTCCATCCAATGTCTTCTTCTCATGGATAGGAACATTTGTACAATTGTGTCTTCTTTATGATGCATCTTGGCTTCCCACCTCTATTGATCCCTTGAACCTAGGATCGAATGCGGACCATTGATCTCTATCTAACTCATCCCTAACATCCATGTGACGATCAATGACGTATGCATGACTATCAAAATTTAACCCTGGTGGTTTTTGACTTAGGCTTAATTTTGACATCATCATGACTATCAATGATTTTCATGTGATCTTCAAAATTTAAACCCAAGTGGTTTTTGACCTAGTCTTAATTTTGACATCCTCGTGATCATCAATGACGTTCATGTGATTGTCACAAATGTTCATGATACCATCAAAATTTAAACCCTTATGGTCCTTTGACCTAGATTATTTTTTACATCTTCATAACCATTAATGATGTTCAAATGACTATCAATGACATCCATGAGACATTCAAAATTTAAAAAATTTGAGAAAATTTCTTCAAATCTTTTGGTCATCAAAACTTTTATCTTTGGCATTTTTATTTTTAGATTTGTATTAGGATAATTATTTCAAACATTTTGTCCAAAATAATTTCTCTGAAGCATCAAAATTTACTTGGACATTCTTCCTACAATATTTTCTCCTAAGCATTTGATCACCTTTAGCTTTTTTGTCATAAATAAAATGTCCAATGGAATTCCTTCGAGCCTTTTGTACAAAAATTTATCCTACAAAAAATTGTAATTTATGCTTTTCTCAAAGTAATGCATTTTGATTAGGCCTTTTGTGTGAACAAAATGCCTACAAGGATTTGGATTTTAGACTTTTTGTAGTAGAAGAAATGTCTGAAACAAATAAGTCTTCAATATTTTTGTGAACACTTTAGCCAAAACATTAAATTTCTTTGAAATTTTTGTGTGAACACTTTTCCTGATGGAAATAAGTCTTCAAGATTTTTATCTGAGATAAAAAAAACTTGAAGACCTATTTTTATTAAGTAAAGTGTTCACATAAAAATCTAAAAAAGTATAAGGGCTTAATACACATACTAGTAAAGACCAAATTTAGACTTAGCCTATTTAACATGAAAATTGACCTTTGAGTGATCCTTTGAAAATATAAATTGGGTTGAGGACTTAGGCATTTATACTTAATAAGGGATCAATTTTTTCATTTCAATTTTGAGCACTAACACTAGCTCTCACCCAGGGATGCATACCTCCTATAGGTGTGCAAAGAACCCCAAAATGTAAGACTAGGTGCCAATCTAATGGGCCATAGGGTCAAGACTTAAAAAATTGATTAATAATCACTCATGGAGGCTCAAAAAAACATGGAGAACTAACAAAAATAGATCAAGAGGATTTGAAAATGAACACATGATAGAACCATGAAAGGAAATTATGAAAAATAAGGCCCAAAGTAAAGGGTAAAGAGAAGGACAAAACAACAAAACACTAAACAATTATGTACATAGTTGCAGACGGACTCATTTTAAGAAGTGCTTTAGATGTTTGCCATTGACTAGAAGCTCTAGTATTTCACCATCTAGGTCTATTAGAAAGTAAGTGTGCTCCCTAATATGGTAGTTAATGGAATAGGGACCCATCCACAAGGAATCAAATTTGTCATGTTTGTCTCTCCCTTCATGCTTCATGTCCCAAAGTAAAACCAAATCACCTACTTGGATGGTTCTCAGAGTGACCTTCCTATCAAATATTTTATTTATATTTTCCTTGAACTTGAGGTAACTTTCATGATCTTGTCTTCTAAATTCATCAAGCTCAATAATCTGGCTCATCATGCTTTCATAGTGATTGATTTGTTCATCATCCTCTAGTTGTTACATAAGTTAATAAGTTGGCAACTAAAAATGCATAGGTAAAATTGATTAAGCTCCATAAATAAGCTCAAAATAGATTTTTCCTAAAGCTCTCTTATGCATCATCTTATCATAACATAAGGAAAAATTATTTAATCAGCTTAGCATCTTACTCTTTTATCATGCATGTTAAGATAACCCCATCTAGATTATTTCATGCAAGTCCATTTTTAGTCAAGAGGTATTTTTGGGAAACAAGCTTAAGAGTTATTCTTTGATTATTATTTGAGTTAGGGGGATAGTTCAGATTTTGAAAGTAGTAAACAATATATCTATACACCAGATACATGTTAAATTGAATCAAAGAAACATCAACATTAACAACAATAGTGTTTACCTCAACAACTTAAAAATTGGTCTCAACCCAAAACTTGGCTAGACCCATCCCTCTTACTAACTTGGTGGTTTGAATATCGATGTCATACTCTTGTAACTCATTGACCCACCTACATCTCTTAGTGGATACTTCAATCTGAGTCAAGATGTCCTTCACTATAGTATGTAGGACATAAACAACAATCTTTGAACTCAGAATATAATGCCTAAATGTTTTGATAGATTTTAAGAAAGTGAAAGCTTATTTTTTCAAAATGGTATAATTTAGATCAAGACCTTGCATAGATTTTCTAAAGAAAGCTATAGGTTGCTCATGACCATTTTCATTCTTTTTCAATAAGACGATAGCAACAGTATTATATGATGTAAAAGAGAATATCTAAAATGGCTTAGTGTAATCAGGGTTAGCCAAAATAGGGGTAGACTTTAAAGCTCATTTAATGTCATTGAACACTTGCATGGCCTTCTCCTCCCATTTTATGATATAGTCCTTCTTTAGCATGGAATTAATAGGCATAGTGATCTCTACAAAATTGGACACAAACCTCCTTATGAAATTAATTTTCCCAAAGAAGAATTGAATTCCATTCTTGGACTATGGGATAGGCACTTTGTCA
Source organism: Torreya grandis (assembly GCA_037957365.1). NCBI lineage: Eukaryota > Viridiplantae > Streptophyta > Pinopsida > Cupressales > Taxaceae > Torreya > Torreya grandis. The sequence continues at coordinate 5,357,314 of JARHVA010000158.1, read as the reverse complement.
ATGGCTTCTACCCTCTCAGGGTCAATCATGACACTATATGACCCAAAAACTTGGCCTATTTTACTCCAAAGTGGCATTTATTTGAATTAATTGAAATGCCAAAATACCTACATCTAATCAACACATATTCTAGATGCTCTAAATGTTTTTCTCTATTCTTAGAGTACACAATAATATCATCCTGATACACAACTATGAACTTATTAATTATCCCTACAAAAGTAACATCCATAGCTCATTATAATGTTACAACAACATTCATTAACGCAAAAGGCATCCTCATATATGCATACATGCCCCAAGGCATTGTGAATATGGTCTTCGGTCTCTTAGATTCCTTCACCACAACTTGGTTATACCCTAATAAACTGTCTAATGTGGATAACATCTCTTATATAGTAACATTCTATAGTAGGTTCCCCATATTGGGTAGGGGATAATTATCTTTTAAATAATCCTTGTTCAAATTTCAAAAATTAATATGCAAGTGGATGTCACCATTATTTTTTCATACAAGGAATAAATTTTCAACCTATGATGAGTACCTAATGGGTTGAATGATATCACCGTCCCTCAGATTCTTTAACTCATCGCTCATCTTGGTGGCCAAGATGGGGTTAATAGGCCTCTATTTCTACTTGAAAGGCTTTTTATCAGGCTGTAATGGGATGACATGCTAAAACAAGTCTTCCCTATACACTTTTAGCTCAAATTAAGACCATGCTAAGCAATCCTAGTACATTTTTAGTAGCTGCATGTAAACTTGCTTCTAATATGCACTTAGGTGAGTACTATTGGAACACAACTATCTATCAAGAGGGGGGTAAATCATTAGATTTACAAATTTAGTCTTTTAATTCTTTTAATGTAGATTAAAACATATTTTCAGAGATCACACACATAAGATGGACATGACACCATATGTATACATGGAAAACCCAATATGGTAAAAAACATGAAAATAAATAACTAATAGAATATACCATTATATTCCAACCTTATAATCAAAACCTCACTAGTTATAACATTTAAGGGTATTGACCTTAAAGAGACACCAATCCCCTGATCTAAGAGTACCTACTCTAAAGAAGCATCAACTCCCTAACTGAGCACCAACTCAGCTCTTCTGATAACACCTACCAATCATATTGATGGAGCTACAACTCCAAATTAAAATATTTATTCATAAATGAATCCAATTCTAATTTTCTATTATAGTTTTATTCTTTAAGTACACAAAATCTCCTCTTCATCTCTCTCCTCTTTCACTCTACCCCTCTTCCTTTGTGTCTCTATATTTTCTATTTTACATAATTTAACAACTTCAATAGCTTCTCTCTCTCTCAATTTGAATCTATTCAGCAATGATAGCTCCAACAACATTTACTATCATGCCAATTCTGGACTCGATTCATATTTCTTGAATAACAAGTTTCCCACATCTTGAATTCATGTTCCACCACCATGATTCTTTATCTCATTACTATTTTTAGTATATACTAGGCTCTAGTTTTAATTCACATTCCATTTTACACAATTTAGATCACTCATAGCGATCTATATCATTGTCTATGTCATATAATGCATATTTCTTGCATGGTTCTCCACTTGATTATTGTGATGAACAAAACTTTAAATACTGACCATTGATCTTAGGTTTCATGCCATGATCTGATGATCCTCATTCAATTTTCTCAATTTTAAAATGTGTTTGTTAGATCAAGTTTTGAAAGGTTCATGCACTTTATTGGATCCTTGTATGCTTCTGGGCTTTAATGTTTCAAATTTAAAATACATCCATTGGATATTTTGATCTGAGCTCCTACGTGCCATTATATATTCAAATTAGCATGAACTTTATCTTTTATTGTTGATAAACATCAAGCTCTTAATCTCATCTTGCTACTTCCTAATTCTTTGGAATGAATACACTCCATCGATATTGTCAAATTAACTGTCTTTAATTTACCTATGTATCATTAAACATCAAGCACTTGATCCCATTGAGTCCACTTTCTATGTTATATCTTCATTACATGATCACACACTCACTATTCAATCCTTTGATAAGATTTAATTTTACCTCTGACAAGCTCCCATAAATGTGACACTTGGCATCCTTGTGTGCATTATGCACCTTTGATTTTAGTTCTTTCTATTGAGACACTTGGCATACCTATAATAATCCTTGATTACTTTAATTTAAACCACTATGTATATTTACTATGTAAGCTCCATGATTATGACACTTATCACTAGCACATTTACTCATAAGTGCCTTTGACAAATTGACTTTGTTAGGCTTTATCGGATCTTTAACACATAATTAACACTAACTATTGATTGATATGGGACAAATATTAAGCCTAAGACTTAGGAAATATTAAGGTCTTTGATCACTACTTGAGTTAGTAATGGATAGGTCAAAGGGGTCAGTTACACAATGATTAAGAAGGCTTAAGTTATAACTAAAGTAATAGGTTTCCATCTATAACTAGTCAACGTAAAAATAAAACATGCCTATGAACTCCATGACTAAACCTCATAGGGTTTTATTGTGAAACCTTAGTAATGTCTGAGAGTAAATATAAATCAATTCTGAGCTCATTTCTTCTCAACTAAACTTTAAAACCATATATTTAAGATGCTCTTGAAAACCCCATAACAAATCTTCTATTAAATGCTCTTCAAGTGGTCTAGAAATGGTCTTTGTAAAAACACGATAACTTTACACTGTGAAACTTTAAAACATGATCTTATCTCCATCGATCTTGCCTAATCCTTTGAAATCAATGACAAACATAATGCCCCTTTTGACATCAATGATAATCATAATGCCCCTTTTGACATCAATGGTAATCATATGGCTAACAATATCCCCCTTTGGCATTGATGGCAAACTAAATGCTCTGATCTTATAATACTATGTTCCTTCTCTGGCATTGCTTGCATTGGCTTCTAATTAACTTGAAATGATACTATTCATACCAAACTTGTTCCTTATTAGGCAAAGGAACATTTTCCTAAATTCAACTTGGAAACATGCTTTTCTCTTTCAAACTTTTATACAGAGCATTTGCACTTTTTCTCCCCTTTTGACATCAATGGAAAAGGGACTTCAAATTCTCATTATTTGTCCAAAATTTTTCTCCCCCTTTATCAAATAAAGGTGTTTTTCTAATAATCTAAAACCATAAAATTATTAAAAATTTATAAAAATATGCATACCTAAGTTGTCTTTTCTTCTAAGGATTAACAACACTTTTATGATACTCCCCCTAAACTCATGCCCTATCACTAAGATCTAGTGATGTGATGTAGGAGCCACCACTCCCAATTTATATCTCAAATACTCAAATTGTTCCTTGGGAAGTGGTTTGGTAAATATGTCTACAACTTGATCTTGAGTTGGCACATACTCCATTGTGACGTCTTGATCTACAATTTTTTATCAGTGATGATTGATATGTGCTTAGTTTTGAAATGCATCACTAGATTCTTTGATATGTTAATATCACTTGAATTATCATAAAGAATAGAGATAGGTGATTTGTATTATACCTAAGTTTTTTATTCATCTATAAGACTTGAGTGCAACATGCCACTACTGTAACATATTATACTTCTATAAAAAGAGTAACTAACTCTTTATTTTTGCTCATCCATGAAACAAGTTTGTTTTCAAGGAAAAATACACCATTGCTAGTGATTCTTCTATCATCCACACTTTCTACCCAATCAACATTTGTATATGTTTTCAAAGTGAAATATTCACTTTTAGGATACCATAGGCCATAGTCAATTATGCTCTTGATATACCTAAAGATCCTTTTCACTGCATTAACATGTGATTCTTTAGGAGCATCTTGAAATCTTAAAACCATGCATATTGCTTACATGATATTAGGTATTGATGCAGTTAGGTATAACAAGCTACCTATCATTAATCTATACAAAGTTTTATTTGCATCAAGGGACTCATCATTTTTTCTCAACTTACAACTAGTAATCATGGGAGTACTTACTGGTTTAGTGTCTTCCATCCCAAACTTCTTGATCATTTCCTTAGCATACTTAGTTTGAGATATAAATATCCCTTCATCAGTTTGTGATATTTTTAGTCCAAGGAAGAAAGAAATTTCTCCAAGCATAGATAATTTAAAATTATTTTGCATTTGAGTAGCAAAGTCTTTTCACATTCTATTTTTTTTGTCACCAAAAATGATATCATCAACATATACAATAACAATGAACATATGCTCACCTTCTGATTTAAAGTATAGATTATTGTCTACACATCTTTTATTTAATCCTTATTATTGCAGGTACTAGTTTAATCTTAAATACTATGCTTTAGGTGCTTGTTTTAGACCATACAGAGATTTCTTCAGTCTACACACATAATCTTCTTCCTCTGATTGCTAAAAACCTTCAAGTTGTTCTATGTAGACTTCTTCTAGGTTCCCATTCAATAAAGTAGACTTAACATCCATTTGATAGACTTTGAATTTCTTATAAATAGAGAATTCTAGAAACATTCTTAAGGCTTCCAATCTAGCAACTAGATCAAATTTTTCCTCAAAATATATGCCTTCAACTTGTTCATATCCTTTGCACACCAATCTTGCCTTATTCCTTATAATAGTTCAATCCTCATTGAGCTTATTTCTAAAGACCCATTTTATACCTATTACATTCTTGTTAGAAGGTTTTAGAACTAATTTCCAAAAAATTAATTTTAATTTGGATCAGTTCTTATTCCATGGTTTTTAGTCAATTTTAATCCTTGTTAGCTTCAATATAGCTCTTAGGTTCTATTTCAATTAATAGAGCAAAACTTACTTGATCCTTGTTCATTGCAACTCTTCTCCCTATTTGAACTCCTTAATTTTTATTTCTAATGATCTACTCTATAGGATGATCCTTTTAAAAAAATATTGTAGGTGTCTTTTAATTTACTTCATCATGCTCTTCATTATCTACTTCCTCTTCATAATCTGATTCTTCATTACAAATTTCTCTATCAGATTTAACATGTTTCAAGCCTTATTCAACCTTGACATTGATGCTCTCTATAATAATGTGTAGCCTTTTGTTGTAACATATGTAGGCCTTGATTTAGGTGGAATAAGTAAAAATATTCCTTCATCACATTTTGATTCAAATCTTCCCAACTTATCTTATTTTCTCCTAATGTAGCATTTGCTACCAAACACTCTGGAACACTTAACAGATGTAGGTTTTCCATACCATAGTTCATAAGTAATTTTATCACTATTTACCATCAATTAAACTCTATCCAAGATATATATTACTACTTTTAATACTCTCCAATATCCATCAAGTAACTTGGCCTCTTTTAGCATTGTTCTAGCCATCTCCTTGACTATACTATTATGTCTTTCAACAACTCCATCCTGTTATGGAGTCCTTATTGTAGAGTAATGTTTTTTGATTCCATGATTATAAAAATACTCTATGAACTCATTTGAGGTGATTTCTCCACCTATATCATATCTTAAGCATTTTATTTTTCATCCAATCTCATTCTCTACTATGGCTCTAAATATCTTGAATATTTCAAATGCATGAGACTTATCCTTCAAAAAGGTTACCCATGTCATTATTGAATATTCATCTAATTATAACATGAAGTTTATTTCTCCTTTAGATCCTCTTGTCTTAATATGACCATAAATATCAGTATGAACTAATTATAAAGGCTTTTTAGTTGCATACTCCTTTGTTTAAAATCTAACCCTTAGCTACTTGGCTTGTTGACATTACTTATAACTAGTGTTTGTAGGTTTGGTTATATAAGACATGTGTATAACACACTTATTTGAGATCACATTTACCAGGTTTTCAAAATTGACATGACCCATTCTTCTATGCCATAACTAACTCTCATCAATCTTTATTATCAGGTAGTTATTACCATTCACTTCACTAAGACTATAAATGTTGCTTTCAATTCTTTTCCCTTTTGCAATTAATATTATATATGTCTTTATCTTACATCCTTATACATTAAATGTGGCCTTATATCCATTATCACACATTTGGCTAACACTTAATAGATTATGTTTCAATCCTTCAACATAAATGACATCATGTGTAGGTGGTTTTCCATCTATGTTCAAGGTTCCTTTACCTCAAATATTTACTATAGTGTTGTCTCCAAAGATGATGGATAATTCCTTACATTTGATCAATTTGATGAAATTTCTCTTGTCACCAATCATATGTTTTGAGAAACCACTATCTATTATATTCCTTAGCATGAAGTGTAATTTGAGTAATCATAGATTAATCTTTCACTTTCCACACATCCTTGGGTTTCTTATTTGGTTTATATTCCCCTTTTTCACTTGTGAACCTTTATTCACATTAGGATTCATGTTTTTATTTTGTATTTTTGGTCTTATAAAGTTTGTTCTACATTGTTTAGATATGTGACCAAAATTATTACAATTATAGAATATTACATTTGTATCTAACAAGGGAGAAAATGATTTTTTCTTACAAATTTTTTTATCCTTTTAGGTATAACCCTACATTCAACATACTGATGACCAAAATTATTATAGGTATAAAAATAAATATAGAAATATGAGGAATACCTGGTCATATAATTTCTTTGTGCAAGATGAGGAGCTCTTCTAAACTCTGGCTTTTTCAAGTCTCTCACTCTTGTGTAACCATCTGAATCAGCTACCTTTATTTCTTATTTTATTCAAGATTCTTTTCTCCTTCATATTTATTCACATTAGTAGTGCTTGTGTATGTATTTTTATTCTTCAAATATTTCTTTATTTTCTCTTGATTCTCTTTCTGATTTAAAGTTGTCATATAGGTTAGTAGATGTACTGGTTATAGGACTTTTCCTTTTTTCATAACCAAGACCAGATCTTTATTTTGATGAATTTTGAGAGTTGATTAACTCATCAAGAATTATTGAACCTCTTTTTACCTTCAGACTTTTGTCTAACTATTCTTTATCTTTCTTAAGTTCTTTTCTCAAAACCACTATTTTTCCTTCTAGCTTCATGCACTCATCAGATTTAGATTATAGTTTAATTTTGACTACATATTATATTATTTTAGCCTGTTAAACTTGTGTATTTAGGATAACAACCATCTGATCATATTTTTCAAGACTTTTGGATAACTTTTCAATCTCCTTTTATCCAAGCTTCTTCTATTTTGAGTTCTCTTTTCTCAGCTTGTCAATTTCATCTAGCACAAATGAGTTCACACTCCATATCCACTTTTCCTTCTTCCTCATCTAAGTCTTTAACTTCTTCTTGATCCTAATGTCATGAATAGGACTTCCTTTTCCTTAGCCACAAAAGCACAGTTAGGGTTATCACCAAAACTATCACTATTATCCAATGAATCACTGTCTTATTTTGTGTATAGGCCTTTCTTGTTTTTGAATAAGTTCTTCTCATAATAGTGGGGTTTCATATTTTTACTATCCTCTTCTTGCTCAGATTTATCCTTTTTATTATAAGGGTATTTAGTAGCAAAATGTCCTACCTTACCATAGTTAAAACATTTAAAGGGTAACTTACCTTTTTACTTTCCAAACCCTCTTCTTAATATTATAATAAATTTGGCTTCTTCTTCATCAATCTCCTCAAATATGGATGTAAGTGCTTCTACCTTTACTAGTTTGGATGTTTTGAATACATATTCTCTTTTGAAGGTATATATTTCTCCCATTCTCATCTCATAGGCTGTGAATGTTCCATGCAACTCATCAATAATGAGTTTATTAAGATATCTTATGTCCTCTATTGTATATATTTTTGAGTCATACCTTGATGGTAGAGATCTTAGGACCTTTTTGACAATGATTGGATCTTTCATCTCTTCTCCAAGGCCTCCAATTACATTGACTATTTCATCTACTTTGAGGAGTTAGTCTATAATTTTCTCTCCTTCATTCATTTTAAGTATTTTAAACTTGCCTTTGTATGTTTTTAGCTTGGCCTAATTTGCCTTATCATCACCTTCATATATGCTCTTCAATTTTTTCCATATATCTTGTGCATTTAGACAATGCATCACTTTGACAAACTCTAATTTAGACAATCCATAAAGGATAGCATTCTTTGCCTTGACATTGCTCTCATATGCCTTCTTTAAATCTTGATTAGTAGGAGTTATATCAGGAGATGTATATCCATTTACAATAGACATCCATACATCAAACCCTAATGAATATAGATTTTCTTCCATTCTAATTCTCCAAAATGCATAGTTTGATCCATCAAAGAGAGGTGATTTGTTTTAGGAAGAGCCTTCTTTACTAGCCATTTATGTTTACCATCCAAGATCTACTTGAGTTGATTAAGCTTATCCTAAGGAAATAGGGCTCTGATATTGATTGTTAAAACATAACTATCTATTGAGAGGGGGGACAAATCAATAGATTGAAAAAGTTAGTGCTTTAATTATTTTAATGTAGATTAAAACATATTTGTAGAGATCACACACACAATAATGGACACAACACCATATGTATATGTGGAAAACCCAATATGGGAAAAACCATGATGAAAAATAGCTTCTAGAATCTACCATTCTAATTTATCCTCACAATCAAAAATTCATTAGTTACAACATTTAATGGTACCAACCCTAAGGAGATACCAATATCTTGATTTAAGAGCACCTAATCTAAGAAATCATTAACTCCCTAATTAAGCACCAACTCAGCTCTTCTGATGGCACCTAAAAATTATTCATAAATGAATCCAATTCCAATTATTTGTTACAAGTATATTATATAACTAATCAAACTCTGATCTTCATCTCACTTATGTTCCACTCTACCCCTCTTCCTCTATGTCTCTATATTTTCTGTTTGACCCAATTCAAAAACTTTAGTAGCTTTTCTCTCTCTCTCAATTTGACTTTGTTTAGTAGTGAAAATTCCAAAAACATTTAATATATCCTATATGACATATATATAATCATTGTATCTAGGTCTTGTATCTTCTCTATGTTCACACTTATTTGCTAACACATCACACCAATTCTATAATTAGTTCATATTTATTGAACAACAAGTTTCTCGCATCTTGAATTCATGCTCCACCACCATGATTCTTTGTCTCATTATAATTTTTAGCATATAATGCGATTTTTTTTATGCACATGCCATTTTACACAATTTATATCACTTATAGTGATCTATATCATTATCTTTGTCGTATAATGCATCTTTCTTGCATGATTCTCTACTTGACCATTATGATGAACAAAATTTAATACTAAACATTAATTTTAAGTTTCACACCATGATATAATGATCCTCATTCAATTTGATTAACTTTAAAACATGTTTTTTAGATCAAGGTTTGATAAGCTCATGTATTCTATTAGATCCTTGTAGACTTTTGAGATGTAATGTTTCAACTTTAGAATGCATCCATTGGATCTTTTGATTTGAGATCCCACATGTCATTAGATCTTAAAAGTATCATGTTATTTATCTCTAGTTATCATTAAACATCAAGATCTTAATATCATCTCATTACTTCCTAAGTCTTTGGAATGAATACACTTCATCAATCTCATTGAATTAGCTTGGTTTTTAACTCAACTCTGTATCATTAAACATTAAGAACTTGATCCCATTGAGTTCACTCACTCTATTAGATCTTCATTTCATGATCGCATGCTCACCATTTGATCTTTTTACAAGCTCAAACTTTACCTTTGACAAGCTCTCATTAATGTGACACTTGGCATTCTCACATGCCTTTTATACCTTTGTTGTTAGTTCTCACTATTGAGACACTTGGCATCCTTATGTTAATCCTTGACTGTTTGACTTTAAATTGCTTCATATATTTACTATACAAACTCCATTATTGTGACACTTTTCACTAGCACATTTACTCATAGGTGCCTTTGATAAATTGACATTGTTATGCTTCATTAGATATTCAACATACAATTAAGCACTAGTTGTTGATCAAGCTAGGATAAATATTAATTCTATGACTTAGTAAATATTAAGGTCTTTGATTACTACTCAAGCCAATAATTTCTAGGTTGAAGGGGTCAATTGCACAATGATGAGGAAGGCTTAAGTTATAACTTAATTAACTAGTTGTTTTCTATATCTAGTCAAAATAAACATAGAACATGCATGTGAATGCCATGACTAAATCTCATAGGGTTTTACTATGAAACCCTAGTAATGTTTGAGAGCAAAGATAAATCAATTATAAGCTCATTTATTCTCAAATAAACCTTTGAACCACATATTTAAGATGTTCTTGAAAAATCCATAATAGATATTCTATTAATTGCTCTTCAAGTGGTCAAGAAATGGTCTCTATAAAAGCATGACAAATCTGCACTGTGTAACATTAAAACATGCTCTTCTCTTCATCAATCCTACCTGATCCTCTAACATCAATGACATCCATAATGCCCCTTTTGACATCAATGATAATCATATGGCCAAAAAGTACCCAACCAAACCTTCCTTGGATTCTCATGAGAACCTAAGTTGCACTCAATCATGTCTTTTAAGATAAATGAATCTCTCAACTTGATTCTATCAACTCTATCAAAATATGCTTCTAAAGTTACCAATCATCTAGGAAGCATGTTTGTCTTTAGCTGAATAACATCTTTCCTAAATAAGGTTTCCTTCCCATCACAAACTTGAACCATGGATTCCAAGTCTATGAGTTGATCATGGAACTCAGCTTCATAATTTAGAAACCTCTTAATCTGATCAACATCATCAAACACATGATAATGATGAACATTTTTTGGGATTTAAGTCCAAAAAAGTACCTCTACTTAGTACTAATGATGAGGGATAGTATTTGCAATATCAAACTGAGCACCTAACCTTGCAAGTTTTTCAACCTCTCCATTGAAACTTATATCATGATAACAAAGATTTAATGCATCAAATAAATCAAAAACATCCCACACAACATTCCAATATTGTTTCAACCTTTTTTTTTGGTGGCATAAGCATTACAGACCTAATTAACAACTAACTCAAAATTACCCTTGATAATCAAACTTTTAATTCCATACTCATAGGAAATATGTAAGCCAAACAAAAGTGCCTCATACTTAGTAGTATTATTCATGTACTCAAAGGAAAACTAAAAATAAAACATATAACACTTACCATTAGGGGAATACAAGACAACCCCAGCTCTATTTCTAATATTGGAGCAAGCCCCATCAAAACACATCTTCCAAATTGCACTTTATTTGTTAGGTTTAACATCATGAATAATAGGCTAATCACTAGTATCAACATTAGAAACAAAGTTTCCCAATTTAACATCATGTACAATACTTCATTCAAAGCATGTTTCAAATTTTCAATTACATGTAGCATCTTTAGCTCTTTATAAAGCTTGACCATCTTACCCTCCAACAGAATGGTGGTATAAGATAAGTCCATCTATACACTTCCACCCATGCTAGTAGCCCATTTATATGATAGTAGCATCACCCACTTAGGTGGGAAGTATACAACTACCATGTCCATTTTCAAATACTTTCATAGATGCACTTCTAACTATACCACCAACCCCTTGACTTGTCCAACAACTAGAAACTCTCATGAGTCTATGGCATAACACTTGCCAAAGGCTGATGTAATCTTAACTTTGATTTCATTTATGACACATAGGGGCATCACATTGTAAGAAACTTCAAATTCAAACATATAATTATGAATAGTTAGAACATTGATCAGTAGGGTTGTGTAAAAAGGATCTATATTTAGCTGACTTTCTACCAATGCAATTCCCAAATAGACCTATGGGGTGGGTTCAACAACCTCTTTTGATTCTTCATCACTTTTTAGGGTTTTTTGGGTTAACTCAATTTTATTTTTAGTTTATTTCTCATCAAATTATAAATACTTAAAAGTCCCTCTTCCTAAGTGGCCTGGTGATTTTTAGTTGGCTCAACACACTAGGCCATGTCACATATATCATACTAAAAAAGAGGAGTATTTGGTGGAAGGGTGACAACACCTTTAGCTATAATCTAGTCACTTAAGGTTTGAAGTGGATTAATTTTAGATGGATTTGCATTATTATTATCCACCTTCAAAGGTGGATTAGTTTTAGCATCATTTGTACCCTTAGGGATACTAGACAATATGGGAACTCTATTCTTGGCTAGAGCACCTTTAGGCTTAGAAAATTAGGAAATGAGTACTCATAACTATTTTAGTTTTCTTATCATCCTTATTAGCATCCCCTACCTTTGGATTTTTAGGGGTAATATCTTGAGGTACAACATCTTGATATTTTCTTCTCAAGTGATACTCCTTCTCTTGGGCAATTACTACATTAATTAGTAGTTGTCTATCCTCAACTGATGGAATCCCCCCATCATATTCATTAATAATCATAGAGCATAATAAATAAAAATCATGAATGGATGATTCATATTCTTGTTCCATATTAAAATAACAAGTAAATTTTGGAATTGGGACACTTACCTTTTCAATTTCACTAAAAAATAGATTAATAGTAGTAGTACTCAGTAATTCTATAGAGGTAGTCAATTTTCTTCAAGGGATTTGACAATTGAATATTAAAATCTCATCATCAGATGATGAAAACTCAAGTTCATTTGCATCTTCATCAACTAGTTTAGCTATATCACATGGGGAATGTGGAAGGAAGCACTTGTCACACCAATGAATATCAATGTCACAATCTGCAGTATACACCTTGGCATTTAAAGGATAAAGCATTTTTTTCTAACCACTTTGTTCTAATTTTTGTCCATTCTTTCATCACATCCAGGAATCTTCCCTTTATCATTTTATCAATTATGGAAAATAGGCCCCTTTTATGCTTGATTTGGATTTGGAGACCTTTCTTGACAGGTAGACACATGAGGGATCCCCTTATCATCTCTGGCTAATGTGTATGACATGTCTTTGATAATAGAGGCCAATTTTTTAATAGTCTCCTCAATATTGGTAGTTTTTGTCGACTGCGTCTTTTCCAAATTGACCAATCTTACATCAACCTACTTATTCATGAGCTTTCCCATAGCCTTTATGTTTTTCTCAATTTGGATGTCCATATTGAATGTTGACCATAGGTTAGTGGGAGCCTTACCCCTCAAGTAGTATGCAACCTTCTTATCAAAGGCATCAAAATACTTTATCAATAATGTTGTATCACTAGGCCTTATGTTTTTAGGTATCCATATCATCACTTTATTGAACCATGCATTAAAGTCTTATACACAGTCATTGGGATTATTTTTTGATGTTCTTAAATTCTTCCAATATAAACCTTGGATCAATTCTATCACCATATTTAATTCTAAAACATTATCCATCTCTTCACATGAATCAATGCATCCACGAGGAAGGGAATTGAACCATTCAAAATCCTCTTCTTTCAACATGTGCATAAATAGTTTAATGCATACATCATCATGCTCAGCTTCATAATATTCAATGATATTATGAAAATCCATCAAGTGTTGATCACCACTCATTACATTGTTCCCTTGTAGTTTTAGAAGGCATTTCTTTACTTCATTTAGGACTTCATCAAGATAGCCTACCATTTCATCAAAATTGATAGGCCTAAATCTAGGAATGTGGAATTTAATATGTTCATTCTCATCTTGATCCCTATGCCTCATGACTAATTCAATGGGAGGTCTAAGAACAAATGGCAAAGGGATATGAAGGGGTAAATGAGGTGGACTTGGTGAATCAAACTTGGGAGGGTATTTAGCTGATTAAGAAGGAGTTGGGTAATACACAAGACTATAGTTTTAGAATTTCTAGGAGAGATATGATAGTCCTCAATAATGGGGGGGTCAATAAATAGTTTAAATTTACCATAATCTTGAGAGCCCTCAATAGCTAAACTCTACCCTTTAATAGGATTTTACACCTATCTCCCTCTTCTTTGAGGAATACTTAAGGGTGGAACAAGTTTCTTAGATGGGTCACCTTTGAAAGATGATCTAAATCATTTTAGCTTTACAAAAAATAAAATACTCAAATATGAAACTAAGTATAATATTTAGAGTAAGTGCTAGTCTTCCTTGAAACTAGGTGATAAAATTAGAGTCATCACTAGAATCATAATTCTAGAATATAATAGTTAAAAAATTAACTGTGATACAAGATGACAACATATTGTTGAAGTTAATGATGAGATTAAAAAAAAGACACTAAAATCTTCAAAATAATGTTCAAAAGGGGAAAAACACCTTCCAACATGTAATCTTAACAGTCCTTTGTAGTGAACACAATAGAAATCAGTTATCAAGCCTCAAGAATTTCTTGGCATGTCCCTAGTGGAGTGCCAAACTTATTGCTAGCCAAGATAGTCAAATCAATATAGTAACAATAGAAAAATTTACAACATGAAATACTAATAGCTCTCTACAAGAGTCCTTGACAACATAGGTAACAATAATTATTTCCATGATAATGGTGATAGTTGTATGTTGGTGGTGTTGATGCACCAAAGATAGTTAGGATAGCATAAAGAGGTAGAGAAACTTAAAATGATATCAAATCTCTATAAAATTCCCTAACAACACTAGGTGATAAGAAGTATCCCAAGCAATGGCACCAATTGAGTATTGATGCACCAAATATAGTCTAGATAGCATAAATAGATAGAGAACCTTAAAATTATATGAGCTCTCTGCAATAGTTCCTAGCAACACAAGCACTAAGATTCGATGTTTTATTCCCCAATAATAATGCTAGTTGAGTGTTGGTTCCTAGTTTTACACCTCTATCACTCATCTTTACACACTTGAATAAAATGACAAACAAAGATGAGAAACCTAATGATATGTCATTATAGTCGAGAGAGGGTTTGGAATCAAGAATGGACTGAATATAGAAAATGACTAAGAGACACTTACAAAGGGTATGGTTAGTTCCCTGCTACTTTTGGATCTACCTAAACCAAGGTGAGAGGACCTATGGGGCAACTTGATCACATGGAGAGATTTTTTAATTCAACCTCTATGGGGATTTTTATCATAAAAAAGGCACAAATATGACCAAGGCAAAACCAAACTCATTCACTCCACGTGAGAAGTGTTGTTACACATAATGAACAAATGTACCATGTCATATGAAATTTACTAAAGATATATTTTAAAGTGATTACAACCTTCATTCCAAAGAATTTTCAACAACAAAGGGGATGAATAAAAGATTTCAATGTTGGGATTTAAATCACAAAGTGTAAACACATGTTAAGTATATAATATCTTATGCATCTACAAGCAAATAACACTTAAGATATGTAAAGGGTGTATTACTTGTACGATAGGGTAGGGTAGGATGAGTTACATGATTATATATAAGGAGAGGGTAATATGATGGTGGTTTTCAATTGGTATGTATTATTTCAACATTCATGACTTCACTTATTGCAAAGATATATAAAAATTAAATGCAAGCTAATGGAACTACTAGGAGTAATTTGTACTTATTGGTGCCAATGAAATGCAAATACCCAAATGATCCTTGAAATCCTAGAACATACATTGAAACTAGAATCGCACATACATTTTTCTATCAAATCTATAAACCTAGGGTTCCCTAATAAGTTATTCAACAACATATCCCAAAATAATGTATAAAAGTTTTAAAATCTAAATATATACTCAAAATGATAACCAATAATGAGCATAAACCCAAATGTATAATCAACAATATTTGAAAAACATATTACTGCACTTCATCAATAGAAATTAATAGAGAACCACAAACATTTTAATTAACTTTGCAAGAAAATATTACACACATTAGTGTTTTAAAATGTTGCCATGGGGACAAGAATGGTGGATTTACTCCATGCTAAATATGAAGACATATAAACATGCTCTCAAATTTGCTAATGGTTGTACATTTGCAACCACCTTAGCAAGAGAGGTAAAATACACATAGTAGTGATCTAATTTTTTTGAAGAGCCTATACTTTGAAATAAAACAAAGACCCAAAAACACAACCAACCCCATTACCAACACAGTGGCAAACCAACCTTGAATAGAGGAGAATCCCCCTATTTATACATTTTCAATCCTTTTTCAATTCTAAGACTATGGGTTAAAATTTTAAAAATTACATAATAACCTTCCCAATTTTTCCAAGATGCTTCTAGCTCAAAAATATTCCATGCCATGCCTAATACCGTCATCCATTTGCAAGAAAAGAATCATCACTTTAACTACCTCTACAATGAATGATGAAGATTTTCAAGAAACTTTTGATTTCATGGATGGAGATGTCATCATATGAGCTGGAAGGAGAATATTCATTCAAGGAGACAAATAAACTTTGTCCTCATGTTAAACCATCTGGAAAAGCTCTTGATCACTTGCCTATATAGTTAGAACTTCTTGGACATCTTCCTTTCCTTTAGTGTATGCCATGGAACAACCTTGATTTTGAAATGATGGCACATGAATGATATGTGGTCACAATATAAATAGAAAATGATTTGTGGTTATGATTGAAAAATATGCTCTAAAATGACTCATAAACCTCCTTCTATGCTTTGAATCATTACCCATCCATGTAAGAACAATTAATTTTAGATTCTCAACCAAATTTCACCACATATTAGCATTTATAACTCCATAATAGATATAATTAGGCACTCATAAGGCTTAAAAATGACTAGGCCACTTCATTAGCTCTAATCTGGGCATTTATTGTTTTTTATTTGTTCTAAGCCCTTTGAAAAGTCCATCTTAGCTTGCACCATTGGATCTACTCACCTGATCAAATACATACCATTGATCTTGATCCAAAGGATCAAATGCCATTAGCTATTTATAGGTTTTATACTAAAATGGTGCCACTTGGTAGCTCCATGGGCTCTGTGCATCCTGATCTATTTATCCTATCAGGATAATGTGCTCTTTCCAAGTGGTAGTATTTCATTCATTTTAGGATTTGTTAAAAATTATTAACTTAATATGTGTTATAGATTAGATTATGTACACTTGAAAATTTACCATCGATCTCTAGGAATGTGCTCAATCTTTAGCCTATGACCATGTATTGACTTTTCAATTATACTCTCATGTTGTTATATCTTTTCATCTGATCAAACACACATCATTAGAATGCAATCTGTGAGATTCAACATGATTTTTTCTTACAAACAATGAAAATTTTCTTGAGTTAAAACTCAAGGAATAATATAAATCTTAAGTTAAAGTCTTTGGTCTAAGGTTTCATTTATGTAAATGAACATGAATAAAACTTTAGGCTAAAGTTTAGACTAAGCTTGAAGCATAATAAAAGGAGGCCCCGTGCTTAATGAAAAAGGACTTAGCATAAGGTTTTAACTTAAGGTTTCATTATATTAATAAATACAATTAAACTTTAGGGTAAATCCCTAGACCAAGTTATAACATAACAAAAGGGACCCTTTGATCTTACACTATTGGATCTTGCTAGACTGAATCAACATGTTCTGATGGATTTTGATCCAAAGGATCGAATGCCATTGGTTGCTTAATACTCTATCTAACATGGTTATGATGTGTGTCATCACCACATTCACTTTGGGCTTGATCTAAAATCTTGACTCAATACACCCCATCAATCAGAATGTGTATACTTAACCATGTACCATCAATCAATGAGAACATGCTCAAGATTTATTACACACTATAAGCTTTACCCTTTTGAATTTGAACCCGCATTGTTTGATCTTGATTTCCCAATAAAAATCATGTTTTCAATTGTAATATGTTGAGTCAAATGTTATTAGTGCTTGTAGACATTGAGAGAATAACTAAGTCAGAGCTTGAAAATAATATAAAACTTAGGCTATAGTCTTAGACCAAGATTTGATTCATATTAATAAATATGAATTAAATATTTAGGCTAAATTTTTAGACTAAGCTTAAAATAAAATGGGGCTTGTTAAGGTTAGAATTCACGTGATGTTAGTTTTGTGTATTTACCATGAGGTAAATAGTAATAGTTTGTTGGTAATTAATAAGTGGTCATAACCGTATGGTTAATATGATTATTTTGTTATTAGTTAGAATATATATTTTTATGTATAATAATATATTCCCATGTGTTTAATTATAGGTTTTATAGGAGATATTTTTTAGGGATTCAGGAATCCCTGATTATAGGAAATAGTTTCCTATATATTTGTATTATGACCAGATTGTATTAATCAAAGAATGTAGAGTGAGAATTAATTGAGTATGAAATAATTATTTGTTTTTAAATAATCTATTATTTTCATCTCTCCATTATTCTCTGTGCATGATATAATTTTATATCTTATCTTTGAATTTATATCATTGATATCAAAGTAGGTATGGCTCTATGAAAGATTAGTGAAGGGGAGATATTGTATTATTTTATCCTGGTGAATGAAATTTTTCTTGTGAAAAATGAAGCAAATTCAAATCTAAATTTTTCAAAAAATTGGATTACATTTTTCATGCTACATCGACTTAAATCTCGATGAAATTCTATTTTTTTCTGTGCATCAGTCTCCATGTCTACCATAGAAGTTTCATTTTCCATTCTATAGAGGAGAGATGAAACTAAGTTTGTAGTTTTGAATGAATAACTTGGATTGTGAAGTAGGATACACCCATTTATTCTTCATAGGTCTACATTAAAATAAAATATTGTGTATAGATATGACCATTTATTCATCCTATGCACTATTGATTTAAAGACTTCATTGTTCCTAATTTGGGAAATGTATATTCCAACAATTGGGTATTGATCTGGCATCTCTCATGAAATTGATGATAAATTAGTCTTAGCCCACATTCCAATAGGCCTCCATAGATGGTCCATCCTTCATGAAATATCTGATTTCAACCTGGCCCATTGTGTTTGTTGTCTATAGATTTTGTGAGTCAATCAATGATGTTGATTTTAAGGCTTATTTTTTATTTAGGTGATTACTAGGAAAAAAATTCATATTGTTTGTATGGATGCATTATCAGTGTAAGCCAACATCTTAAAAGTTTCCAAAAATTTTAAGAAAGGCATATTGGTTAAAATGAGTAAAATAAAAGACACAAAGAAGAAAGCAAAGCGAAATGAAGAAACCTATAAATCTATATATTTAAGGTGTTGAAATAGGTGCATCCAGATATTGATATTTATAGCAAAGGTATGTGTATCATAAAATCTTTTATTAATGATATCTTTGATAAATTGGCTCAAGAGGCATCCAATCTTGCTCATCATAATAAAAATTTAGTTATTACATCCAAATAAATCCAAATAATATGTCTTATTTTGCCATGAAAACTTACTAAACATGCCATTTCTGAAGGCACCAAGGTTGTCATTAGTTTCACCAGTTTTTGAGTGAGAAATGACCTATTATAAGATGGAGGCTACATGTAGGATGGAGGTCTTTCAGTGACTTATCACAAGCCACTAGTGAAGAGGCCACTTCCACTTTAGTGGTACATTTGTGTGGTGTGATATTTTCTATGTTGTGTGTATGTATTTATTTATTGTGTGATTTCCAAAATAAGAATAGATGATACATGCCTATTCAAAGAGTGTAAAACATGAACTTATATCCTCGTATTTGCTCTTGTATCATGTTTGTGATGAGGATAAAATAAATATTGTAACCTCATGATTTTATGGTTGGTGGTTCACCACATTGAAAACCAATTGCAGTCATGGTTAATAGTTCACCACATTGAAAACCATAAGTTGTCATGGTTTTAGGATTACCACATTAAAAACCTTCATGAGGGATCATGAGTATGGGTCAATTAAAATATAGGGATACATTCTCCCCACATTTACACTAGGGGGTGAATGTTAAGGTTAGTATTCACGTGATGTTAGTTTTGTGTATTTACCATGAGGTAAATAGTAATAGTTTGTTAGTAATTAGTAAGTGGTCATAACCGTATGGTTAATATGATTACTTTGTTATTAGTTAGAATATATATTGTTATGTATAACAATACATTCCCATGTGTTTAATTATAGATTTTATAGGAGAGATTTTGTAGGGATATGGGAATCCTTAATTATAGGAAATAGTCTCCTATATATTTATATTATGATCGGATTATATTAATTAGAGAATGTAGAGTGAGAATTAATAGTGAGTATGAAATAATTATTTGTGTTGAAATAATCTATTATATCCATCTCTCCATTATTTTATATGCATGAGATAATTTTATATCTATTCTTTGAATTTATATCAGGGCTCTACTAAATAAAAAGGACCATGCATTAGTTTATACCATAAGGAACATAAGCTGAGGGGTCTCAAGACCTAAAAGGGATAACACATGGACTTTTAGACTAAGGTTTGGTTGTTTTAAGAAACACAACTAATCCTTATTATAAAAATTTAACTAAATCCATGGCATTGTTTTTTTTAATATTCTCACGTAAAATGTTCCCACCAATTTTGAATTCAAATGGAAAGACTTGAGCCAGGGTAATTAGAATCAGGGTTTTAAGGCGATCAAAAATAAATTCAACTCAACTTTTGATAGGCCAAAGGCTAGTAAAAAACCAATATTGACATTAAATCATGAAACGCATACATTATCCACTTTAGATGGATTCTAATTAAGCTTGAAATGTGAAGCATAGAGATCCAATGTTAGTAAATTAAAATAAGATTTAAACTAGAATCATGAACAAATATGCTAACCAAACCAAGTGTAGATTATCTTTAAATAAAAACAATGTGCAAACATGCTAGTGACACCCTGATTAAGTGAATTCTCATATCAATATGTTTTAAAATTTAGAGACTTTGGTTTAGAATCATAATTAGGATATTCACTTCACTTGATCAATCACCATTTTTAAGATCAATTCATGGTTAAAATAAGTCTTACACATGCAAAATTAGGATAAAACATCAAAACCTAGTCATGTTGTGTGTGCTTTGATTCCACTTATTCTTTTTCATGGGATTTAGAGAGCACTTTTTAGACTTCATGTCTTTAACCATTGACATTGACATATAACATGTTGGATATTAATTAAAAACCATGATTTAGCTTAGGGAAGGCTTAGACATAAATCTAATGCTAGCTAGGTATTCATAGCCCTAACAGAGATGCCTTTGGCTTCACTCAAGACCTTGTTTCACTACAAGCCAAGCATCCATAGCCCTAGTAGAGATTACCCAAATCACCTTTGCTTATAAATTTCCTTTTGAGTTTTGCAAAGGGCTCTTATTTCTATGTTTTTTTTCTTTTTATAGACCATTTCATATTTTTGGCAAAGGTTAAGAACCAAGTTAGCTAGATTTTGGGATTTAGTCAAATGTCTAATCTTCAAGAAATCATCTTTGGTTGAAAATTTTACCCCAGGTAATGAATGTTGTTTAAGTACAAGCATGATTGTGCTCTAATAATTTAAACTTTCATCCTGCATATGAAATATTCATCATAATCAGGTTTAAATCAAAACAAAGCTCAATATTTTAGGTAATAACTAGCCTATTCATTGGTCTTTACCAATCTCCCAAAAATTAAAACATCAATCTCACATTTCAAACTCATAGTCAACCACACCTACAGTCCCAACTTGAGAAGTCCCTTTTTTGAGTGATTGGATGAGACTTGAGCTGAGGACTATCTTAAAAATACTTATTAAGATAAAAAACAAATAATATAAATCCAAAAGATAATTTACAAGTGTTATATACAAATTAGGATAGGAAAGAAAGAACAAGAAAGAAATTAACCAAAGCCCTACACTAAATCCACAAAGAGCCTATCTCTAAGATCAAATGGAAGATTATTTAATCTATAACAAAACATTGAAATGTGTTTACTTTCATTCAATTTACCTTTCTCATGGACATGAGCATTTGTATGCTTGTATCTTCTATATGATGCATATTGGCTTCCCACCTCCATTAATCTCTTGAACCTAAGATCGAACACACACCATTAATCTCTATCTAGATCATCTATGATGTCTGCATGATCATCAATGATGTCTATGTAACCATCAAAATTTAACCCCAGTGGTTTCTAATCTAGGATTAATTTTGACATCCTCATGATCATCAATGATGTTTACATGACCATCAATGATGTCTATGAGACTATCAAAATTTAAACCCTGGTGGTTTCTAACACAAGCTTAATTTTAACATCCTCACAACTGTCAATGACATTCATGTGATTTTCATTGATGTCCATGAGACCATAAAAATTTAAACCCCTATGGTCCTTTGACTTGGGCCTAGTTTTGATATCCATGTGACCATCAATGATGTTCACACAGCTATCAATGATGTCTATGAGACCATCAAAATTTAAACAATTCAGACAAATTTCTTTAAATCTTTTGGTCATCAAGACTTTTGTCTTTACCATTTTGTTATTTGACATTTTTATCTTAAGCTTTTTGTCAAGATAATTATTTTGAACATTTTTTATAAAACAATTTCCCTGAAGCATCAAAATTTACTTGGACATTCTTCTCACAACATTTTATTTGAAGCATTTGAGCACCTTTGACCTTTTTTTGATAGACAAAATGTCTAATGGAATTCTTTTAGGCCTTTTGTACAAACATTTCTCTTGCAAAAAATAAGACTTTACACTTTTCCTAAAGTAATGCATTTTTATCAGTCCTTTTGTGTGAATAAAATGACTACAAGGATTTGGCTTTCAAATTTTTATAGTAGATGAAATGTCTGAAACAAATAAATATTCAAGATTGATCCAAAACTCAAAAGCTTTGGTTGAAAGATAATTTAAGAAATAAGAACAAGACAATTCAAATAATGTTATCTCTAAGAAGAGATGTTTTATTGATCAAATTTATAGACCCAAACATATGCTTATCTCTGAAAAGAGATGTTTGATTTCAACTTCAGGTTATATCTTCATTTATACATGTTTTGAAGGTGGGGTAAGGATGTGGAAGGTCAAAAATCTTGAGGGAGATGAATTGGTTTGACTTCCATGATTTACAACAATACAAAATTTGAGGAATTACTATTTTTAGAAACTTACTATTTTTAGATTGCACTACTAAAATTAAAATTTGGGGTACTTCCATTGGGTTTTTAAGGGTTAAACTTCATCAATCAAACTTGATGAAATTTCACCACATTATCCTCTTTTTTATCTTTCCAATGGTTCAAATGGTGAGAAAATTGGAGCTACAGTGCAAAAGTTATGGCTCCTAGAAGTTCTATCATCAATTACGGTATACTCGTCACCTGAATTATTGCCTAGATCATTCCTCCCTCCTTGACAAGAAATGGTCCCCATTGCATCAATATTTATCATCAAGTGTGGTAGTTGTACTTTGATTTGATTCCTAATGCAAACTTAGAATGGACTATGATTTATGGAACTGTTCAGGGCTCAATTGTTCACCATTTCTATCTGACCATCAGTCTATGGATGGAAGGCCATGAACTTCTTCAGCTTGGTATCTATTTACTTTTATTATTGTGTTTTTTGTGTATTCAGGGCTACAACATTATCCCTTTTGGATTCTTGTGGCTTGACCACCATGAGAACAAATTTCTTGGCACTAATCAAAGAGACAGATGTAGAAGGTGGTACCTCTGGTACCATGTAGCACCCTATTCTAAGAGTGAGCGTAATCCTTTGAGTTCTTGATTCATAGATGCCATGTCAATCATACATGAATGGCTAACCAAAGAGTACATCACAATCATCTATATTTACCACATCACATAAGACCTCATCTTGGAAAGGTTTTATTGCATATGAGATAAGACATTTGTGGGTGACATGGAGGTTTCTCCCTAGACTCAACCATCCAATACTTTATGGTTTTTGGTGAGGCTTCATGGATAGATTTAAACTTTTCACAACATTAGTAGAGATTAAATTCTTTTGACTTCCACTATTAAGAATGAAATGTAGAGGCTTACCTTTCACCCATAATTTAGAGTGAAACAACCTTTCCTTATCATCTAGCCTCTCCTCATGGGTCTATGATGAAGCAACAATGGCTTTGGTCTTAGCATCTATAATCTCTTCTTCAACCTCTTTGACTACAGGGTATGTATGAGGTAGAGCAATGGATGTTGAGGATTGTGACTCAGAAAGTAAGGACTTGATGGATTGACATTCTTCTTGGGAGTGAGTTCCAAATTTGTGATAATCACACCACTTCCTAGTCTTTACTTCTTTTGCTTCCAATTTTGGCCTCATGTTTGACCTTCTTTGTCACTTTTCCATTTTGAAGGTTGACTCTTTGTATTCATTCTTCCATGCTTCTGCTCAATCTTTACTGCAAACTTGTAATCAAAATTCACCTAAACCTTGAAGGGTGTTGGGGAACTGAAAGGATGTGGCGGTGCGAATGAGGAGATAGATTCCCAACAAGATTTGTTAGAGAATTTGAGTGAATTACTGTAGCATCTGTGCTTGCTACTATTGGAAGGCTTCATTCACTATTTCTTTGAAAGGATCAGATCTCTCAGTGTTGTCCACCATTTGAAGTCATTTAGAGAAAATAGGTGGATAGTTTGTTAGTTTTATTTTCCACCTAAGCTTCTTGTAATTTTACCTCATCCTTAGGATCATACACTTTAAAGACAAACCACTCTAATACCACTGATCCAAAACTCAAAAGCTTTGCTTGAAAGATAATTCAAGAAACAAGAACAAGACAATTTAAATAAATTTATCTCTGAGAAGAGATATATTATTGAACAAATTTTTAGACCCAAACATATGCTTATCTCTACATATTTATTCTTGCATGCTTCTAATCAATCTTTACTACAAAATTTTATACTTCACCAAGGGTGTCTAAATTGAAGAGTTCCATTTCTCCCTATATGCACCATTGTAGTCTACCATGGTATTTGAGAACCTTGTGTTTCTCACTTTCTTGGATGCCTGATCTCATAGATAGAGAATGAAAAATGTCAATGTAATCTTGAATAGATTGTTCTTTACCTTGGAAAATTTATTGCCACTCTATATACAGATCATCATATGCTTCAATGGGGTAGTATTCTTCCTTTACAACTTCTATGAAATCATCCTAGGTAGGTTCCATCTCAAGGCTAATATCATCTACACTGAATCTCTTTTTATACACTTCCCACCAATTTTAAGCAGGCAACGATGCTTTCAAAAGAGAAAAAGTGATCTTCTCTTTATCGATGAATTTATTTATAGAAAAATAAGATGAAAATTAACCCAACCAATTTTCTACTACATCAGCAATGATTTTGCCTTCAAATATAAGGATAAAAAGATTCACTTGAGCCTTGAAGGGTGTTAGGGCACTGAAAGAATGTGGAGGTGCAGATGAGGAGCTAGAATTTTCCATCGAGATTTATTGGAGAATTAGAGTGAATTGTTATAACATTTTTGCTTGTTGCTATTGGAGGTATTTATTCACCATTTCCCTGAAAGGATCAGATGTCTCGATGTTGTCTACTATTTGAAGTCATTTAGAGCAAATAGGTGGATAGTTTGTTGGTTCTATTTTCCATCCAAGCTTCCTATAATCTAACCTCATCCTCAAGATCATACAATCTAAAGATAAATTTATCTGATACAATTGATCCAAAACTTGAAATCTTTAGTTAAAAGATAATTTAAGAAATAAGAATAAGACAATATAAATAATGTTATCTTTGAGAAGAGATGTTTTATTGATCAAATTTATAGACCCAAACATATGCTTATCTCTGAGAAGAGATGTCTAATTTCCATTTTAGGTTACATCTTCATTTATACATTTTTTGAAGGTGGGGGGAGGATGTGGAAGGTCACCAATCTTGAGGAGATGAATTGATTTGACTTCCACGATTTACAACAATACAAAATTTGAGGAATTACTATTTTTAGAAACTTACTATTTTTAGACTACACTACTAAAATTGAAATTTGGGGTACTTATTTTGGGTTATATATGGTCAAACTTTATCAAGTTGAGATAGATGCCATTTCACCACATTTTTCTCTTTCTTAGCTTTTTAATGGTTCAAATGGTGAGTTAATTGGAGCTATGGTGCAAAAGTTATGGCTCCCAAAAGTTTCATAATCAATTAGGGTAGACCCGTCACCTGAATAGAGGGAGGAAGGATATTAAAATTCACCTAAACCTTGAATTATTAAGGAGATAGGAATGATTCAGGAAATAATTCAGGTGATGGGTCTACCCCAATTGATGATGGAACTTTTGGGAGCCATAACTTTTGCACCATAGCTCCAATTGTCTCACCGTTTGAACTGTTAGAAAGATAAGAAAGAGAAGAATGTAGTGAAATGACATTGATCTTTTCTCAATGAAATTTGACCCCTAAAAACCCAATGAAAGTGTCCCAAATTTTAATTTTAGTAATGCAGTCTAAAAATAGTAAGTTTCTAAAAATAGTAATACCTCAAATTCTGTATTGTTGTAAATCATGGAAGTCAAACCAATTCATCTCCCTCGAGATTGGTGACCTTTCACATCCTCCTTCCACCTTAAAAACATATATAAATTAATATGTAACCCAAAATATAAATCAGACATCTCTTCTTAGAGATAAGCATATGTTTGGGTCTACAAATTTGATCAATAAAACATTTCTTCTCAAAGATAGCATTATTTGAATTGTCTTATTCTTATTTATTAAATTATCTTTCAACCAAAGCTTTCGAGTTTTAGATCATTGGTATCAGAGTAGTTTTTCTTTAGAGTGTATGATCTTGAGGACAAGGTCAAATTATAGGAAGCTTGGGTGGAAAATAGAACTAGCAGACTATCCACATATTTGCTCCAAATGACTTGAAATGGTGGATAACACTGAGACATCTGATCCTTTCAAGAAAATGGTGAATGAAGTCCTCCAATAGAAAAAATATTAAATTCTACAACAATTCCCTCTAATTCTCTAATAAATCTTGATGGAAAATTTTGGCTCCTCATATACACCTCCACATCCTTTTAGTGCCCCAACACCCTTCAAGGTTCAGGTGAATTTCTATATCCCTAAATTTGAAGGCAAAATAAATGATGATGTAGTAGAAAAATGGTTGGATCAATTGTCATCTTATTTTTCTGTATATAAATTCATTGATAAAGAGAAGATAACTTTTAATCTTTTGAAAGCATCATTACCTATCAAAAATTGGTGAGAAGTGTACAAAAAGAGATTCAGTGTAGATGATATTGACCTTGAGATGAAACCTACCTAGGATGATTTTATAGAAGCTGTAAAGAAAGAATACTACCCCATTGGAGCATATCATGATCTCTATATAGAGTGGCAACAACTT
Organism: Torreya grandis; assembly: GCA_037957365.1. Classification (NCBI taxonomy): domain Eukaryota; kingdom Viridiplantae; phylum Streptophyta; class Pinopsida; order Cupressales; family Taxaceae; genus Torreya; species Torreya grandis. The sequence continues at coordinate 5,330,019 of JARHVA010000158.1, read as the reverse complement.
CACCAAGGTAAGGAATAATCTGTTCAAGATTACACTGACATTTTTCATTCTCTATCTACAAGATTGGGCATCCAATAAAGTGAGAAACATAAGGTTCTCAAATACCATGGTGGACTAAAATGGTACATATGGGGAGAAATAGAACTCTTTAGTTTGAAAACCGTTTGTGAAGTGTACAAGTTTGTAGTAAACATCGAGCAAAAGCATGAAAAAATGAATATGAAGAGTCAGCCTTCAAAATGAAAAAGTGACAAAGAAGGTCAAATATGAGGCCAAAATTGGAAGCAAAAGGAAGGAAAGACTAGGAAGTGGTGTGATTATCACAAATCTGGAACTCACTCCAAAGAAGAATGTTGAGCCATCAAGTCCTTGCTTTTTGAGTCATAATCTTCAACATCCACTACTCTACCTCATACAGACCTTGCAGTTGAAGAGGTTGAAGAAGAGATTATAGATGCAGAGTCTAAATCCATTTTTACATTATCATAGACCCATGAGGAAAGGCTAGATGACAAGGAAAGGTTGTTTCACTCTAAATTATGGGTGAAAGGTATGCCTCTACATTTAATTTTTGATAGTGAAAGTAAAAAGAATTTAATCTCTGCTAATGTTGTAAAAAGCCTAAATATGTCTATAAAGCCTCACCCAAAACCATATAGTATTAGATGGTTGAGTCTAGGGAGAAACTCCGTGTCACCCACCAATATCTTCTCTCATATGCAATAAAACCTTTCCATGATAAGGTCTTATGTGATGTGGTCAATCTAGATGTTTTTGATATACTCTTTGGTCAATCATTCATGTATGATCGATATGGCATCTATGAATCAAGAACTTGAAGGATTACTCTCACTCTTGGAATATGATGCTATAGGATACTAGAGGTACCACCTTCTACATCTGTCTCTCTGATTAGTGCCAAAAAAATTGTTCTCATGGTGGTCAAGCCACGAGAATTCAAAAGGGCCAATGTTGTAGCCCTGACTACACAAACAACACAACATAAGCAAATAGATACCAATCTAAAGAAATTCATGGCCTTCCATCCATAGGCTAATGGTCAGATGGAAATGGTGAATAATCGAGCCCTGCATAGTTTCATAAATCATAGTCCATTCCACGTTTACATCAGGAATGAAATCAAAGTAAAACTATGACAATTGATGACAAATTTTGATGCAATAGGGACCATTGCTTCTCAATGAGGGAGGAATGATCTGAGCAACAATTCAAGTGACAATTCAGGAGATGGGTCTACCCTAATTGATGATGGAACTTCTAAGAGCCACAAGTTTTGCACCATCGCTCTAATTGACTCATCATTTGAGCAGTTGGAAAGCTAAGAAAGAGGAGAATGTGGTGAAATGACATCTAGCTCTGCTTGATGAAGTTTGACCCTAGAAAACCTAATGAAAGTTCCCTTAATTTCAATTTTAGTAGTGTAGTCTAAAAATAGTAAGTATCTAAAAATAGTAATTCCTCCAATTTCGTATTATTGTAAATCATGGAAGTTGAACCAATTCATCTCTCTCAAGATTGGTGACCTTGCACATCCTCCCCCCCCCCCCACATTAAAAACATGTATAAATGAAGATGTAACCTGAAATATAAATTAAACATCTCTTCTCAGAGATAAGCATATGTTTGAGTCTATTAATTTGATCAATAAAACATCTCTTCTCAGAGATAGCATTATTTGAATTATCTTGCTCTTGTTTCTTGAATTATCTTTCAACCAAAGATTTTAATCTTTGGTTCAGTGGTTTGCCTTTATAGTTTATGATCCCAAGGATGAGGTCAGATTATAAGAAGCTTGGGTGGAAAATAGAATCAGTAGACTATCCACCTATTCATTTCAAACAACTTCAAATGGTGGACAACACCGAGACATCCAATCCTTTCAAGGAAATGGTGAATGAAGCCCTCCAATAGTAGCAATCATATATGCTACAAAAATTCACTCAAATTCTCTAACAAATCTTGATGGGAAATTCTAGATCCTCATCCACACTCCCACATCCTTTCAGTACCCCAACACCCTTCAAGGTTCAGGTGAATTTGGATATCCCTACATTTGAAGGCAAAATCAATGCTGATTCAGTAGAAAATTGGTTTGATCAATTGTCATCTTATTTTTATATAAATAATTTCACCAATAAAGAAAAGATCACTTTTTCTCTTCTAAAAGCATCATTGCCTATCAAAAATTGGTGGGAAGTGTACAAAAAGAGATTTAGTGCAGATGATATTGGCCTTGAGATAGAACCTACTTGGGATGATTTCATAGAAGCTGTAAAGGAAGAATACTACCCCATTGGAGCATATAAAGATCTATATATATAGTGGTAATAACTTTACCAAGGTAAGGAATAGTCTATTCAAGATTACACTGATATTTTTCATTCTCTATCTATGAGATTAGGCATCCAAGAAAGTGAGAAACATAAGGTTCTCAAATACCATGGTGGACTACAATGGTACATACAAGGAGAAATGGAACTCTTCAATTTAGAAACCCTTGGTAAAGTGTATAATTTTGTACTAAAGATTGAGCAGAAGCATGGAAGAATGAATATGAAGAGTTAGCTATTAAAATGGAAAAGTGACAAAGAAGGTCAAACACGAGGCCAAAATTGGAAGTAAAAGGAAGGAAAGACTGAGAAGTGGTGTGATTATCACAAATCTAGAACTCACTCCAAAGAAGAATGTTGATCCATCAAGTCCCTAATTTTTTAGTCACAATCCTCAAAATCCACTACTCTACCTCATACAGACCCTGCAGTTAAAGAGGTTGAAGAAGAGATTATAGATGTTGAGCTCGAAGCCATTATTGCTTCATCACAGACCCATAAGGAAAGACTAGATGACAAGGAAAGGTTGTTTCAATCTAAATTATGGGTGAAAGGTAAGCCTCTACATTTCATTCTTGATAGTGAAAGTCAAAAGAATAAAATTTTTGCTAATGTTGTGAAAAGCCTAAATTTTTCCATGAAGCCTCACCCAAAACCATATAGTATTACATGGTTGAGTCCAAGGAGAAACCTCCGTGTCACCCACTGATGTCTTCTTTCATATGCAATAAAATCTTTCCAAGATGAGGTCTTATGTGATATGGTCAATCTAGATGTTTGTGATGTACCCTTTGGTCAGCCATTCATGTATGATCAACATGGCATCTGTGAATCAAGAACTTAAATGATTACTCTCACTCTTGGAACACAGTGTTATAGGGTACTAGAGGTACCACCTTCTACATCTGTCTCTTTGATTAGTGCCAAGAGATTTATTCTCATGGTGGTCAAGCCACAAGAATCCAAAAGGGCCAATGTTGTAGCCCTGATTACACAAACAACACAAAAATAAAAGCAAATAGATACCAATATGAATAAGTTCATAGCCTTCCATCCACAGGCTAATGGTCAGACAAAAATGGTGAACAATCGAGCCCTATACAGTTCCATAAATCATAGTCTATTCCAAGTTTGCATTAGGAATCAAATCAAAGTATAACTGCTAAACTTGATGAAAAATTTTGATGCAATGGGGACCATTACTTCTCAAGGAGGGAGGAATGATTTGGGAAATAATTCAGGTGATGGGTCTACCCTAATTGATGATGGAACTTCTAGGAGCCATAACTTTTGCACCATAGGTCCAATTGACTCACCGTTTGAACCGTTAGAAAGCTAATAAAGAGGAGAATGCATTGAAATGATATAAATATTTTCTTGATGAAATTTGACCCTAAAAAACTCAATGTAAGTTCCCTAAATTTTAATTTTTGTAGTGCAGTCTAAAAATAGTAAGTTTTTAAAAATAGTAATTCCTCAAATTTTGTATTGTTGTAAATCATGGAAGTTAAACCAATTCATTTCCCTTGAGATTTATGACCTTTCACATCCTCCCCCCACCTTAAAAACATGTATAAATGAATATGTAACCCAAAATAGAAATTAGACATCTCTACTTAGAGATAAGCATATGTTTGGGTCTATAAATTTGATCAATAGAACATCTCTTCTCTAAGATAGCATTAATTGAATTGTCTTGTTCTTGTTTCTTAAATTATCTTTCAATGAAATATTTCAAGTTTTAGATTAGTGGTATCAGAGTGATTTGTCTTTAGAGTGTATGATCTTGAGGATGAGGTCAGATTACAGGAAGCTTAGGTGGAAAATAGAACTAACAGACTATCCACCTATTCACTTCAAATGACTTCAAATGGTGGACAACACCGAGACATCTGATCCTTTCAAGAAAATGGTAAATGAAGGCCTCCAATAGTAGAAAGAGTAGATGCTACAACAATTCACTCAACTTTTCTAACAAATCTCAATGGGAAATTTTGGCTCCTCATCTGCACCTCCACATACTTTCAGTGCCCCAACACCCTTCAAGGTTTAGGTGAATTTTGATATCCCTACATTTTAAGGTAAAATCAATGTTGATGTAGTAAAAAATTGGTTGGATAAATTTTCATCTTATTTTTCTATAAATAAATAATCAATAAAGAGAATATTACTTTTTCTCTTTTAAAAGCATCATTGCCTGTCAAAAATTGGTAGGAAGTGTACAAAAAGAGATTCAGTGCAGATGATATTGGCCTTGAGACAAAACCTACCTGAGATGATTTCATAGAAGCTATAAAAGAATAATAATACCCCATTGGATCATATGATGATCTGTAACAACTTCACCAATGTAAGGAATAGTCTGTTCAAGATTATACTGACATTTTTTATTCTCTATCTACGAGATTGGGCATCAAAGAAATTGAGAAACACAAGGTTCTCAAATACCATGGTGGACTACAATGGTACATACGAGGAGAAATGGAACTCTTCAATTTAAAAACCCTTTATGAATCATACAATTTTGTGGTAAAAATTGAGCAGAAGCATGAAAGAATGAATATGAAGAGTCAACCTTCAAAATGGAAAAGTGACAAAGAAGGTCAAACACGAGGCCAAAATTGGAAGCAAAAGGAAGGAAAGATAATAAAGAGGAGAATGTTGTGAAATGGAATCAAGCTCCACTAGATGAATTTTGACCCCCCAAAACCCAATGAAAGTGCCCCAAATTTCAATTTTAGTAATGCAGTCTAAAAATGGCAAGTTTTTAAAAATAGTAATTCCTCAAATTCTATATTGTTGTAAATCATAGAAGTTAAACCAATTCATATCCCTCAATATTGGTGACCTTCTATATCCTCCCCCCACCTTAAAAACATGTATAAATGAAGATGTAACTCAAAATAGAATTCAAACATCTCTTCTCAGAGATAAGCATATGTTTGGGTCTGCAAATTTGATCAATAAAACATCTCTTCTCAAAGATAACATTATTTGAATTATCTTGTTCTTGTTTCTTGAATTATATTTCAACCAAATATTTTGAGTTTTGGATCAATGGTATCAAAGTGGTTTGTTTTTAGAGTGTATGATCCCAAAGATGAGGTCAGATTATAGGAAGTTTGGGTGGAAAATAGAATCAGCAGACTATCCACCTATTCATTCCAAATAACTTTAAATGGTGGACAACACTGAGACATCTAATCCTTTCAAGGAAATGGTGAATGAATCCCACCAAGATTTGTAAGCACAGATGCTACAACAATTGACTCAAATTATCTAACAAATCTTGATGAGAAATTTTGGCTCCTCATCTGCACTCCCACATCCTTTCAGTGCCCCAACACCCTTCAAGGTTCAAGTGAATTTGGATATCCCTACATTTGAAGGCAAAATAAATGCTAATGCAGTATAAAATTGGTTAGATTAATTATCATCTTATTTTTATCTAAATAAATTCAATGATAAAGAGAAGATCACTTTTGCTCTTTTGAAAGCATCATTGCTTGTCAAAAATTGGTAGGAAGTGTACAAAAAGAGATTCAGTGTAGATGATATTGGCTTTGAGACAAAACCTACTTGGGATGATTTCATAAAAGTTTTAAAGCAAGAATAATACCCCATTGGAGTAAATGATGATGTGTATATAGAGTGGTAAAAACTTCATCAAGGTAAGGAACAGTCTATACAAGATTACACTAACATATTCTCTATCTATGAGATTAGACATCTAAGAAAGTGAGAAATACAAGGTTCTCAAATACAGTGGTGGATTACAATGGTTCATATAGGGAGAAATGGAACTCTTCAATTTTGAAACCCCTGGTAAATGAATATGAAGATTCAACCTTTAAAATGAAAAAGTGACATAGAAGGTCAAACACGAGGCCAAAATTAGAAGCAAAAGAAAGGAAAGACTGGGAAGTGGTGTGATTATCACAAATCTATAACTCACTCTAAAGAAGAATGTCAAGCCATCAAGTCCCTGCTTTATGAGTCAAAATCCTCAATATCCACTAATCTACCTCACACAGACCCTACATTCAAAGACATTGAAAAAGAGATTATAGATGCTCAGCCTAAAGCCATTATTGCTTCACCACAGACCCACAAAGAAATTCTAGATGATAAGGAAAGGTTGTTTCACTCTAAATTATGGGTGAAAGGTAAGCCTTTGCATTTTATTCTTGATAGTGGAAGTAAAAAAAAATTAATCTCTACTAATGTTATGAAAAAACTAAATCTATCCATGAAGCCTCACCCAAAACCATACAGTATTAGATGGTTGAGTCTAGGGAGAAACCTCCATGTCACCCATCAATGTCTTCTCTCATATGCAATAAAACCTTTCCAAGATGAGATCTTATATGATGTGGTCAATCTATATGTTTATGATGTACTCTTTGGTTAGCCATTCATGTATGATTGACATAACATCTATGAATCAAGCACTCGAAGGATTACTCTCACTCTTGGAACACAACGTTATAGGGTACCAGAGGTACCACCTTCTACATCTGTCTCTATGATTAGTGCCAAGAATTTTTTTCTCATGGTTGTCAAGCCACAAGAATCCAAAAAATCCAATGTTGCAACTCTAACTACATAAAAAACAAAACAAAAAAAGCAAATAGATACCTATCTAAAAAATTTCATGGCCTTCTATCCATAGACTGATGGTCAGATAGAAATGGTGAACAATTGAGCCCTACACAGCTCCATAAATCATAGTCCATTCCAAGTTTGCATCAGGAATCAAATCAAAGTATAAATTCCACACTTGATGATAAATATTGATGAAATTGGGAAAATTTATTTTCAAGGAGGGAGGAATGATCTGGGTAATAACTTAGGCGATAATTCAAGTGATAGGTCTACCCCAATTGATGACAGAACTTCTGAGAGTCATAACTTTTACACCGTAGCTCCAATTGACTCACCGTTTGAATAGTTAAAAAGCTTAGAAAGAGGAGAATGTGGTGAAATGGCATCAATCTTAATTCAATGAATTTTGACCTACAAAAACCCAAATGAAAGTGCCCAAAACTTTAATTTTAATAGTGCAGTCTAAAAATAGTAAGTTTTTAAAAATAATAATTCCTCTAATTTTATATTATTGTAAATCATGGAAGTTGAAAAAATTCATATCCCTTAATATTGGTGAACTTACATATCCTCCCCCCACCTTTAAAACATATATAAATGAAGATGTAACTTGAAATATAAATCAGACATCTCTTCTCAGAGATAAGCATATGTTTGGGTCTAGAAATTTGATCAATAAAATGTCTCTTCTCTGAGATACCATTATGTGAAATGTCTTATTCTTGTTTCTTGAATTATCTTTCAGCTAAATATTTTGAGTTTTAGATTAGTTGTATCAGAGCAGTTTGTCTTTAGAGTGTATGATCCTTAGGATGAGGTCAGATTACAAGAAGCTTGGGTAGAAAATAGAACCAACAGACTATCCACCTATTCATTCCAAATGACTTAAAATGGTGGAAAACACTAAGACATTCGATCCTTTTAAGGAAATGGTGAATGAATCCCTTTAATAGTAGCAAGCATAGATGTTATAACAATTCACTCTAATTCTCCAACAAAGCTCGATGGGAAATTTTGGCTCCTCATCTGCACCTCCACATATTTTCAATGCCCTAACACCGTTCAAGGTTTAAGTGAATTTTTTTATCCTTACATTTGAAGGAAAAATCAATGTTGATGCAGTATAAAATTGATTGGATCAATTGTCATCTTATTTTTATATAAATAAATTCATCGATAAAGAGAAGATCACTTTTAATCTTTTGAAAGCATCATTGCCTGCCAAAAATTGGTGGAAAGTGTATAAAAAGAGATTCAATGCAGATGATATTAGCCTTGAGATGGAACCTACCTAGGATGATTTCATAGAAGTTGTAAAGGAAGAATACTACACCATTGGAGCATATGACAATCTGTATATAGAGTGGTAATAACTTCGCCAAGTTAAGGAATAATGTGTTCAAGATTACACTGACATTTTTCATTCTCTATCTATGAGATTGGGCATCACAGAAAGTGAGAAATACAAGGTTCTCAAATACTATGGTAGAATACAATGGTACATATGGAGAGAAATGGAACTCTTCAATTTGGAAACCCTTGGTGAAGCATACAAGTTTATAGTAAAGATTGAGCAAAAGCATGGAAGAATGAATATGAAGAGTTAGCCTTCAAAATGGAAAAGTGACAAAGAAGGTCAAACACAAGGCCAAAATTGGAAGTAAAAGGAAGGAAAGACTTGGAAGTGGTGTGATTATCATAAATTTAGAACTCACTCCAAAGAAGAATGTCGAGCCATCAAGTCCCTACTTTCTGAGTCACAATCCTCAACATCCACTGCTCTACCTCATATAAACTTTTCAGTTGAAGAGGTTGAAGAAGAGATTATAGATGTTAAGCCTAAAGCAATTATTGCTTCATTATAGACCCATGAGGAAAGGTTAGATGATAAAGAAAGGTTGTTTCACTCTAAATTATAGGTGAAAGGTAAGCCTCTACATTTCATTCTTGATAGTGGAAGTTAAAAAAATTTAATCTCTGTTAATGTTGTGAAAAGCCTAAATCTATCCATGAAGCCTCACCCAAAACCATACAATATTTGATGGTTGCATCTAGGGATAAACCTCCATGTCACCCACCAATGTCTTCTCTCATATGCAATAAAACCTTTCCTAGATGAGGTCTTATGTTATGTGGCCAATCTAGATGTTTATGATGTACTCTTTGGTTAACCATTCATATATGATCGACATGGCATCTATGAATCAAGAACTCAAATGATTACTCTCACTCTTAGAACATGGTGATATAGGGTACTATAGGTACCACCTTCTACATTTGTCTCTCTGATTAGTGCCAATAAATTTGTTCTCATGGTGGTCAAGCCATAAGAATCCAAAAGGGCTGATGTTGTAGCTTTGACTACATAAATAACATAACAATAGAAGCAAATAGTTACCAAGCTAAAGAAGTTCATGGCCTTCCATCCATAGATTGATGGTTAGATAGAAATGGTGAACAATCGAGCCCTACATAGTTCCATAAATCACAGTCCATTCCAAGTTTACATCGAGAATAAAATCAAAGTATACTGCCACACTTGATGAAAATTTTTGATGCAATGGGGAACATTACTTCTCAAGGAGGGAGGAATGATCTGGGCAACAAATCAGGTGATAATTCATGTGATGGGTCTACCCCAATTGATGATACAACTTTTGGGAGCCATAAATTTTGCACTGTAGCTCCAATTGACTCACCATTTGAACCATTGCAAAGATAAGAAAGAAGATAATGTGGTGAAATAGCATCAATATTTTCTCGATGATGTTTGACCCCTAAAAACCCAATAGAAGTGCCTCAAATTTTAATTTTAGTAGTGTAGTCTAAAAATAGTAAGTTTCTAAAAATAGTAATTCCTTAAATTCTATATTGTTGTAAATCATGGAAGTTGAACCAATTCATCTCCCTAGAGATTGGTGACCTTCCACATCCTTCCCCAACCTTAAAAACATGTATAAATGAAGATGTAACTCAAAATAAAAATCAAACATCTCTTCTCAAAGATAAGCATATATTTAGGTCTATAAATTTGATCAATAAAACATATCTTCTCAGAGATAGCATCATTTGAATTGTCTTGTTATTGTTTCTTGAATTATCTTTCAACCAAATCTTTTGAGTTTTAGATCAGTGGTATCAGAGAAGTTTGTCTTTAGAGTGTATGATCCTGAGGTGAGGTCAAATTACAAGAAACTTGGGTGGAAAATAGAACCAATAGACTATCCACCTATTCGCTCTAAATGACTTAAAATGGTGGACAACACCAAGACATCCAATCCTTTCAAGGAAATGGTGAATGAAGGCCTCTAATAGCAGCAAGTGTAGATGTTACAATAATTCACTCAAATTCTCCAATAAATTTTGATGGGAAATTTTGGCTCCTCATCCGCACCCCCACATCCTTTTAGTGTCCCAACACCCTTCAAGGTTTAGGTGAATTTTGATATCCCTATATTTGAAGGAAAAATTAATGTTGATGTAGTAAAAAATTAGTTGGATCAATTATCATCTTATTTTTATATAAATAAATTCATCGATAAAGAGAAGATCACTTTTGCTCTTTTGAAAACATCATTGCCTATCCAAAATTGGTGGGAAGTGTACAAAAATAGACTCATTGTAGATGATATTACCATTGAGATGGAACCTACCTACGATGATTTCATAGAAGCTGTAAAGGAAGAATACTACCCTATTGGAGCATATGATGATCTGTATATAGAGTGGCAATAACTTTGCCAAGGTAAGGAATAATCTATTCAAGATTACATTGACATTTTTCATTCTCTTTCTGTGAGATTGGGCATCCAAGAAAGTGAGAAACACAAGGTTCTCAAATACTGTGGGGGACTACAATGGTGAATATGGGGAGAAATAGAACTCTTCAATTTAGAAACCCTTGGTGAAGCGTACAAGTTTACAGTAAAGATTGAGTAGAATCATAGAAGAATGAATATGAAGAGTCCACCTTCAAAATAGAAAAGTGACGAAGAAGGTCAAACACGAGGCAAAAATTGGAATCAAAAGGAAGGAAAGATAGGGAAGTGATGTGATTATCAAAAATCTAGAACTCACTTCAAAGAAGAATGTCGAGCCATCAAGTCCTTACTTTCTAAATCACAATCCTCAACATCCACAACTATACATCATACAGACCTTGCAGTTGAAGAGGTTGAAGAAGTGATTATAGATGCTGAGCTTGAAGCCATTGTTGCTTCATCATAGACCCATGAGGAAAATCTAGATGATAAGGAAAGGTTGTTTCACTCTAAATTATGGGTGAAAGGTAAGCCTCTGCATTTCATTCTAGATATTGGAAGTCAAAATAATTTAATCTCTGTTAATGTTGTAAAAATTCTAAATCTATCCATAAAGCCTCACCCAAAAACATACAGTATTGGATTGTTGAGTCTAAGGAGAAACCTCCGTGTCACCCACCAATGTCTTCTCTCATATGCAATAAAACTTTTCCAAGATGAGGTCTTATGTGATGTGGTCAATCTAGATATTTTTGATGTATTATTTATTTAGCCATTCATATATCATCAACATGGCTTCTGTGAATCAAGAAATCAAAGGATTACTCTCACTCTTGGAACACGGCACTACAGGGTACTAGAGGTACCACCTTCTACATCTATCTCTTTGATTAGTGCCAAGAAATTTGTTCTCACGGTGGTCAAGCCACAAGAATCCAAAAGAGTTGATATTTTAGTCCTAACTACACAAATAACACAACAACATAAGAAAATAGATACCAAGCTGAAGAATTTCATGGCCTTTTATCCATAGATTGATGGTCAGATAGAAATGGTGAATAATCAAGCCTTACATAAGTCCATAAATCACAGTCCATTCCAAGTTTACATCACGAATCAAATTAAAGTATAACTACCACACTTGATAACAAATCTTGATGTAATGGGGACCATTTCTTCTTAAGGAGGGATTAATGATCTAGGCAATAATTTAGGTGACAATTCAGGTGATGGATCTACCCCAATTAATGATAGAACTTCTGGGAGTCATAACTTTTACACCGTAGCTCTAATTGACACATCATTTGAACCATTGGAAATCTAAGAAATAGAAGAATGTGGTGAAATGGAATATAGATATGCTCAATGAAGTTTGACCCCAAAAAACCTAATAGAAGTGCCTCAAATTTTAATTTTAATATTGCAGTCTAAAAATTGTAATTTTCTAAAAATAGTAATTTCTCAAATTTTGTATTGTTATAAATCATGAAAGTCAAACCAATTCATATCCCTCGAGATTGGTGGCCTTATGAATCCTCCCCCCACCTTAAAAATATGTATAAATGAATATGTAACCTAAAATGGAAATCAAACATCTCTTATTAGATATAAGCATATGTTTGGGTCTACAAATTTGATCAATAAAACATCTCTTCTCAGAGATAACATTATTCGAATTATCTTGTTCTTATTTTTTGAATTATCTTTCAACCAAAGCTTTCAAGTTTTGGATTAGTGGTATCAAATAAATTTGTCTTTATAGTGTATGATCTCAAGGATGAGGTCAGATTATAGGAAGCTTGGGTGGAAAATAGAACCAGTAGACTATCCACCTATTCGCTCCAAATGACTTCAAATAGCAGACAACACCGAGACATTCGATCCTTTCAAGCAAATGGTGAATTAAGCCCTCCAATAGTAGAAAGCATAAATTCTATAAAAATTCAATCAAATTCTCCAAAAAATCTCAATGGGAAATTATGGCTCCTCATTCACACCTCCACATCCCTTCAGTGCCCCAACACCCTTCAAAGTTTAGGTGAATTTTGATATCCCTACATTTGAATACAAAATCAATGCTGATGTAGTAGAAAATTGGTTGGGTCAATTGTCATCTTATTTTTCTATAAATAAATTCATAGATAAAGAGAAGATCACTTTTGCTCTTTTGAAATCATCATTGTCTGTCAAAAATTGGTGGGAAGTGTACAAAAAGATATTCAATGCAGATAATATTGGCCTTGAGATGGAACCTACTTGAGATGATTTTATAGAAGCTATAAAGGAATAATACTACCCCATTGGATCATATGATGATTTGTATATAGAGTGGCAATAACTTCACCAAGGTAAAGAATAGTCTGTTCAAGATTACACTAACATTTTTCATTTTCTATCTATGACATTGGGCATCTAAGAAAGTGAGAAACATAAGGCTCTAAAATACTATGGCTGACTACAATGGTACATACGGGGAGAAATGGAAATATTCAATTTGGAAACCCTTGGTGAAGTGTACAAGTTTGCAGTAAAGATTGAGTAGAAGCATGAAAAAATGAATATGAAGATTCAACCTTCAAAATGGAAAAGTGATAAAGAAGGTCAAACACAAGGCCAAAATTAGAAGTAAAAGGAATAAAAGACTGTGAAGTGGTGTGATTATCACAAATCTAGAACTCACTCTAAAGAAGAATGTCAAGCCATCAAGTCTCTACTTTCTGAGTCACAATCCTCAACATCCAATACTCTACCTCATATAGACCTTATAGGCAAAGAGGTTGAAGAAGAGATTATAGGTGCTAAGCCTGAAACCATTATTGCTTCATCACAAACCTATGAGGAAAGGCTAAATGACAAGGAAAGGTTGTTTCACTCTAAATTATAGGTGAAAGGTAAGCCTCTGCATTTCATTCTTGATAGTGGAAGTCAAAAGAATTTAATCTATACTAATGTTATGAAAAGCCTAAATCTATCCATGAAGCCTCACCCAAAACCATACAGTATTGGATGGTTGAGTCTAGGGAGAAACCTCCGTGTCACCCACCAATGTCTTCTCTCATATGCAATAAAACTTTTCCAATATGAGATTTTATGTGATGTGGTCAATCTAGATGTTTGTGATGTACTCTATGGTTAACCATTCATGTATGATTGACATGGCATCTATGAATCAAGAACTTGAATGATTACTCTCAATCTTGGAATGCAACGCTACAAGGTACTAGAGGTACCACCTTCTATATCTATCTCTCTGATTAGTGCCAAGAAATTTATTCTCATGGTGGTCAAGTCATAAGAATCCAAAAGGTCTAATGTTGCAGCCTTTACTACATAAACAACACAACAACAAAAGAAAATAGATACCAAGCTAAAGTAGTTCACAGCCTTCCATCCATAGATTGATGGTCAGACAAAAATGGTGAATAATCAAGCCCTGCACAGTTCCATAAATCACAGTCCATTCCAATTTTGCATCAAGAATCAAATCAAAGTACAACTACCACACTTCATGACAAATATTGATGCACTGGGTACCATTACTTCTCAAGAAGGGAGGAATGATTCAGGCAATAATTTAGGTGGAAATTTAGGTGACAGGTCTACGACAATTGATGACAGAACTTTTGGGAACTTTTACACTGTAGCTCCAATTGACTCATTATTTAAACTGTTGGAAAGTAAAGAAAGAGGAGAATGTGGTGAAATGAAATTCATCTTTGTTTAATGAAGTTTGACCCCTGAAAACCCAATGGAAGTGCCCCAATTTTCAATTTTAATAGTGTAGTCTAAAAATAGTAAGTTTCTAAAAATAGTAATTCCTTGAATTCTTTATTGTTGTAAATCATGAAAGTTGAACCAATTCATATCCCTTGAGATTGGTGACCTTACACATCCTCATACCTTCAAAACATTGATAAATGAAGATGTAACCTAAAATAGTAAGAACTAAAAGTATTACTCTCACTCTTGGAACACGGTGCTACAGGGTACCAGAGGTACCACCTTCTACATCTGTCTCTCTAATTAGTGCTGAGAAATTTGTTCTCATGGTGGTAAAGCCACAAGAATCTAAAAGGGCTGATTTTTCACCCATAACTACATAAACAACATAATAATAGAATAAAATAGATACCAAGCTAAAGAAGTTCATGACCTTCCATTCACAAACTAAAGGTCAAATAGAAATGATGAATATTCGAGCCCTGCATAGTTACATAAATCACAGTCCATTCTAAGTTTGCATCGAGAATCAAATAAAAGTACAACTACCACACTTGATGACAAATATTGATGCAATGGGGACCATTGCTTTTCAAGGAGGGAGGAATGATTTGAGCAATAATTTAGGTGATGGGTCTACCCCAATTGATGATGGAACTTCTGGGAGCCATAACATTTGCACCATAGCACCAATTGACTCATCGTTTAAACTGTTGGAAAGCTAAAAAAGAGAAGAATGTGGTGAAATGGCATCAAGTTATGATCAATGAAGATTGACCCACAAAAACCTAATATAAGTGCCACAAATTTTAATTTTATTAGTGTAGTCTAAAAATAATAAGTTTTTAAAAATAGTAATTCCTTAAATTTTGTATTGTTGTAAATCATGGAAGTCAAACCAATCCATCTCCTTCAAGATTGGTGACCTTCCACATCCTCCCCCCACTTTTAAAATATGTATAAATAAAGATGTAACCTAAAATAGAAATTAGACATCTCTTCTTAGAGATAAGCATATGTTTAGGTCTGCAAATTTGATCAATAAAACATCTGTTCTCAGAGATAAAATTATTTAAATTGTCTTGTTTTTATTTCTTGAATTATCTTTCAACCAAAGCTTTCAAGTTTTGGATTAGTGGTATCAGATCAATTTGTCTTTAGAGTGTATGATCCCAAGGATGAGGTCAGATTACAAAAAGCTTGGGTGAAAAATAGAACCAGTAGACTATCCACCTATTCACTCTAAATGACTTCAAATGGTAGACAACACCAAGACATATGATCCTTTCAAGGAAATGGTGAATGAAGCCCTCCAACAGTAGTAAGCATAGATGCTACAATAATTCACTCAACTTTTCCACCAAATCTTGATGGGAAATTATGGATCCTCATCCATACCCCCACATCCTTTCAGTGCCCCAACACCCTTCAAGGTTTAGGTGAATTTTGATATCCCTAAATTTGAAGGCAAAATCAATGATGATGTAGTAGAAAATTGGTTGGATCAATTGTCATCTTATTTTTCTATAAATAAATTCATCGATAAAGAGAAGATCACTTTTGAAAACATTATTACCTGTCAAAAATTTGTGGGAAGTGTACATAAATATATTCAATGCAGATGATATTGGCCTTGAGATGAAACCTACATAGGATGATTCATAGAAGTTGTAAAGGAAGAATACTACTCCATTGGAGCATATGACAATCTGTATATAGAGTGGCAATAACTTTGCCAAGGTAAGGAACAGTCTGTTCAAGATTACACTAACATTTTTCATTCTCTATCTATGAGATTGGGCATCCAAGAAAGTGATAAATACAAGGTTCTTAAATACCATGGTAGACTATAATAGTACATATGGGGAGAAATGGAACTCTTCAATTTGGAAACCCTTGCTAAAGCATACAAGTCTATAGTAAAGATTGAGTAGAAACATGGAAGAATGAATATGAAGAGTCAGCCTTCAAAATGGAAAAGTGACAAAGAAGGTCAAACACGAGGCCAAAAGTGGAAACAAAAGGAAGAAAAGATTGGGAAGTGGTGTGATTATCACAAATCTAAAATTCACTCTAAAGAAGAATGTCAAGCCATTAATTCCCTACTTTCTGAGTCACAATCCTCAACATCCACTGCTCTACCTCATATAGACCCTACAGTTGAAGAGGTTGAAGAAGAGATTATAGATGCTGAGCTTGAAGCCTTTGTTGCTTCATCATAGACCCATAAGGAAAGGCTAAATGACAAGGAAAAGTTGTTTCACTCTAAATTATGAGTGAAATGTAATCCTCTACATTTCATTCTTGATAGTGGAATTCAAAATAATTTAATCTTTTTTAATGTTGTGAAAAGCCTAAATCTATCCATGAAGCCTCACCTAAAACCATACAGTATTGGATGGTTGAGTTCAAGGAGAAACCTCTGTGTCACCCACCAATGTCTTCTCTCATATGCAATAAAACCTTTCCAAGATGAGGTCTTATGTGATGTGATAAATCTAGATGTTTGTGATATTCTCTTTGGTTATCCATTCATATATGATTGACATGGAATCTATGAATCAAGAACTTGAAGGATTACTCACTCTTGGAACATAGTGCTACAGGGTACTAGAGGTACCACCTTCTATATCTATCTCTCTTATTAGTGCCAAGAAATTTGTTCTCATGGTGGTCAAGCCACAAGAATCCAAAAGGGTTGATATTGCAGCCTTGACTACACAAATAACACAAAAATATAAGCAAATAGATTCCAAGCTGAAGAAGTTCATGACCTTCCATCCACAGACTGATGGTTAGATAGAAATGGTGAACAATCAAGCCCTACACAGTTCCATAAATCATAGTCCATTCTAAATTTGCATCAAGAATCAAATCAAAGTACAACTACCAAACTTGATGAAAAATATTGATGCAATGGGGACCATTTCTTCTCAAGGAGGGAGGAATTATCTGAGCAACAACTCAGGTGACAATTTAGGTGATAGGTCTACTCCAATTGATGATGAAACTTTTAGGAGCCATAACCTTTGCACCGTAGCTCCAATTGACTCATCATTTGAACCATTGGAAAGATAAGAAAGAGGATAATGTGGTGAAATGGTATCAAGTTTTTCTAGATGAATTTTGACACTTGAAACCACAATGGAAGTGCCCAAAATTTTAATTTTAGTAGTGTAGTCTAAAAATAGTAAGTTTCTAAAAAATAGTAATTCCTAAAATTTTGTATTGTTGTAAATTGTGGAAGTCAAACCAATTCATCTCCCTCAAGATTGGTGACCTTCCACATCCTTCCCCCACCTTAAAAACATTTATAAATTAAGATGTAACTTGAATTAGAAATTAGACATCTCTTCTCAGAGATAAGCATATGTTTGGGTTTGCAAATTTGATCAATAAAATGTCTCTTCTTAGAGATAGCATTATTTGAATTGTCTTATTTTTGTTTCTTGAATTATATTTCAACCAAATATTTTGAGTTTTGGATCATTGGTATTAGAGTGGTTTGTCTTTAGAGTGTATGATCTTGAGGATGAAGTCAGATTACAGGAAGCTTGGGTAGAAAATAAATCTAGTAG
Source organism: Torreya grandis (assembly GCA_037957365.1). Taxonomy (NCBI): domain Eukaryota; kingdom Viridiplantae; phylum Streptophyta; class Pinopsida; order Cupressales; family Taxaceae; genus Torreya; species Torreya grandis. Next base: position 5,312,004 of record JARHVA010000158.1, on the reverse strand, counting down.
ACTATCCACTTATTCGCTCCAAATGACTTTAAATGGCAGACAACATCGAGACATCTAATCCTTTAAAGGAAATGGTGAATAAATCCCTCCAATAGTATTAAGCATAGATGCTTCAAAAATTAACTTAAATTATCTAACAAATATTGATGGGAAATTCTATCTCCTCATCCGCACCTCCACATCCTTTCAGTGCCCCAACACCCTTTAAGGTTGAGGTGAATTTTGATATCCCTACATTTGAAGGAAAAATCAATGCAGATGTAGTAGAAAATTGGTTGGATCAATTATTAACTTATTTTTATGTAGATAAATTCACTAATAAAGAGAATATCACTTTTGCTCTTTTGAAAGCATCATTGCCTACCAAAAATTAGTGGGAAGTGTACAAAAAGAGATTTAGTGCAGATGATATTGGCCTTGAGATGGAACCTACCTGGGATGATTTCATAGAAGCTATAAAGGAAGAATACTACCCCATTGTATCATAGAGAGAGGAATGATCTGGGAAATAATTTAAGTGAAAATTTAGGTGATGGGTCTACCCTAATTGATGATGGAACTTTTGGGAGCCATAACTCTTACACCATAGCTCCAATTGTCTCACCGTTTGAACTATTAGAAAGCTAAGAAAGAGAAGAATGTGGTGAAATGGAATCGAGCTCTACTCGATGAAATTGATTTTTTTCCCAAATCATTCCTCCCTCCTTGAGAATAAATTGTCCCCATTACATCAATATTTATCATCAAGTGTGTCATTTGTACTTTGATTTGATTCTTGATGCAAACTTGGAATGGACTATGATTTATGGAATTGTGCAGGGCTCGATTGTTGACCATTTATATCTAACCATAAGTCTATGGATGGAAGGCCATGAAATTCTTTAGCTTAGTATCTAATTGCTTTTTTTGTTGTGGTGTTTGTGTAGTCAAGGCTACAACATTGGCCCTTTTGGATTCTTGTGGCTTGATAACCATGAGAATAAATTTCTTGGCACTAATCAGAGAGACAGATGTAGAAGGTTGTACCTCTGGTATCCTATATCACTTTATTCCAAGAGTGAGAGTAATCCTTTGAGTTATTGATTCATAGATGTTATGTTGATCATACATGAATGGTTGACCAAAGAGTACATCACAAACATCTAGATTGACCACATCACATAAGACCTCATCTTGAAAAGGTTTTATTGCATATGAGAGAAGACATTGGTGGGTGACATGAAGGTTTCTCCCTAGAATCAACCATCCAATACTGTATAGTTTTAGGTGAGGCTTCATGGATAGATTTAGGTTTTTCACAAAATTAGTAGAGATTAAATTATTTTGACTTCCACTATCAAGAATGAAATGCAAAGACTTACCTTTCACCCATAATTTAGAGTAAAACAACCTTTCCTTGTCATCTAGACTTTTCTCGTGGGTCTGTGATGAAGTAACAATGGCTTTGGGCTCAGCATCTATAATATCTTCTTCAACCTCTTTGACTACAGGGTCTGTATGAGGTAAAATAGTCGATGTTGAGGATTGTGACTCATAAATTAGGGACATGATGGCTCAAAATTATCATTTGGAGTGAGTTCTAGATTTTTGATAATCACACCACTTACCAATTTTTTTTTCCTTTTTCTTCCAATTTTAGCCTTGATGTTGACCTTCTTTGTCACTTTTCCATTTTGAAGGCTGACTCTTCGTATTCATTCTTCCATGCTTCTGCTTAATTTTTACTACAAACTTATACGCTTCACCAATGGTTTCCAAATTGAAGAGTTCCATTTCTCCCCATATGTACCATTGTAGTCCACCATAGTACTTGAGAATCTTGTGTTTCTCACTTTTTTGGATGCTTAATCTCATAGATGAAGAATGAAAAATGTCATTGTAATCTTGAATAGACTATTCCATAACTTGGTGAAGATGTTGACACTCTATATATAGATCATCATATGCTCAAATGGGGAAGTATTCTTCCTTTACATCTTCTATGAAATCATCTTAGGTAGGTTCCGTCTCAAGTCCAATATCATCTACACTAAATTACTTTTTGTACACTTCCCACCAATTTTTGATAGGCAATGATGTTTTCAAAAGATCAAAAGTGATCTTCTCTTTATCAGTGATTTTTTTTAGAGAAAAATAAGATGGCAATTGATCTAACTAATTTTATACTACATCATCATTTATTTTTCCTTCAAATGTAGGGATATAAAAATTCACCTGAACCTTGAAGGGTGTTGGGGCACTAAAAGGATGTGGAGGTGTAGATGAGGAGCCAAAATTTTCCATCAAGATTTATTAGAGAATTTGAGGGAATTTTTGTAACATCTACTCTTTTTTATATTGGAGGGCTTCATTCACCATTTTCTTGAAAGGATCAGATGTCTCGATGCTATTCACCATTTGAAGTTGTTTGGAGCAAATAGGTGGATAGCCTACTGATTCTATTTTCCACCTAAGCTTCCTATAATCTAACCTCAACCTCAAGATCATACACTCTAAAGGAAAACCACTTTGATACCACTCATCCAAAAATCAAAAGCTTTGGTTGAAAGATAATTCAAGAAACAAGAACAAGACAATTTAAATAATGTAATCTCTAAGAAGAGATGTTTTATTGATCAAATTTGCAGACCCAAACATATGCTTATCTCTAAGAAGAGATGTCTGAATTCTATTTTAGGTTACATAATCATTTATACATGTTTTTAATGTGGGGGGAGGATATGGAAAGTCACTAATCTCGAGGGAGATGAATTGGTTTGACTTCTATGATTTACAACAATATAAAATTTGAGGAATTACTATTTTTAGAAACTTACTATTTCTAGACTGCACTACTAAAATTGAAATTTGGGGCACTTCCATTAAAATTTATAGGGTCAAAATTCATCTATTGGAGATTTATGCCATTTCACCACATTCTCATCTTTCTTATATTTTTAGCAGTTCAAATGGTGAGTCAATTGGAGCTATAATGCCTAATTTATGGCTCTTAGAAGTTTTGTCATCAATTGGGGTAGACCCGTCACCTAAATTTTTGCCCAAATAATTCATCCCTCCTTTATAAGTAATGGTTCTCATTACATCAATATTTGTCATCAAGTGTGGTAGTTTTACTTTGATATAATTCCTGATGCAAACTTATAATGGACTATAATTTATGGAACTGTGCAGGGCTCGATTGTTCACCATTTCTGTCTGACCATCAATTTGTGGATGGAAGGCCATGAACTTATTCTACTTGGTATCTATTTGTTTATGTTGTTGTGTTGTTTATGTAGTCAAAGCTACAATATCATCCCTTTTAGATTCTTGTGGCTTGACCACCATGAGAACAAATTTCTTAACACTAATCAGAGAGATAGATGTAGAAGGTGGTACTTATGGTACCTTGTAGCACCATGTTCCAAGAGTGAGAGTAATCCTTCAAGTTCTTGATTCATAGTTGCCATGTCGATTATACATGAATGGCTAACCAAAGAGTACATCACAAACATTTAGATTGACCACATCACATAAGACCTCATCTTGGAAAGGTTTTATTTCATATGAGAGAAGACATTGGATGGTAACACGGAGCTTTCTCCCTAGACTCAACCATCCAATAATGTATAGTTTTGGGTGAGGCTTAATAGACATATTTTAGCTTTTCACAACATTAGCTAAGATTATATTATTTTAACTTCCACTATCTAGAATGAAATGTAGAGGCTTACCTTTCACCCATAATTTAGAGTGAAATAACCTTTCCTTATCATCTAGCCTTTCATGAAGTAACAATGGATTCGAGCTCATCATCTATAATCTCTTCTTTAACCTCTTTAACTATAGGGTTTGTATGACATAGAGTAGTGAATGTTGAGGATTGTGACTCAAAAAATAGGGATTGATGGCTCGACATTCTTATTTGGAGTGAGTTCCATATTTTTGATAATCACACCACTTCTTAGTCTTTCCTTCCTTTTGCTTCTAATTTTGGCCTCATATTTGACCTTCTTTGTCACTTTTCCATTTTGAAGGCTGACTCTTCATAATCATTCTTCCATGCTTCTGCTCAAATTTTACTACAAATTTGTACATTTCACCAAGGGTTTCCAAATTGAAGAGTTCCATTTCTCCCCATATGTACCATTGTAGTCCACCACAGTATTTGAGAACCATGTGTTTCTCACTTTCTTAGATGCCCAATCTCACAGATAGAGAATGAAAAATGTCAGCATAATCTTGAATAGACTATTCTTTACCTTGGTGAAGTTGTTGCCACTCTATATACAAATCATCATCTGCTTCAATGGGGTAGTATTCTTCCTTTATAGCTTCTATGAAATCATCCCAAGTAGGTTCCATCTCAAGGCTAATATCATCTACGCTGAATCTTTTTTGTACACTTTCCATTAATTTTTGATAGGCAATGATGCTTTCAAAAGATCAAAACTAATCTTCTCTTTATCAGTGAATTTATTTACAAAAAAATAAGATGACAATTTATCCAACCAATTTTCTACTCCATCAGCATTGATTTTGCATTCAAATGAAGGGATTTCAAATTCACTTGAACCTTAAAGGGTGTTGGGGCACTAAAAGCATGTGGGGGTGCAGATGAGGATCCAAATTTTCCCATTAAGATTTATTATATAATTTGAGTTAATTGTTATAGCATCTATGCTTTCTGCTATTGGAGGGATTTATTCACCATTTCTTGGAAAGGACCAGATGTATCAATGTTGTCCACCATTTAAAGTCAATTGGAGTGAATAGGTGGATAGTCTGTTGGTTCTATTTTCCACCCAAGATTTTTGTAATCTGACCTCATCCTCAAGATTATACACTCTAAAGACAAACCACTCTGATACCACTGATCTAAAACATGAAAGTTTTGGATGAAAGATAATTCAAGAAACAAGAACAAGATAATTCAAACAATGTTATCTTTGAAAATATATGTTTTATTGTTCAAATTTGTAGACCCAAACATATGCTTATCTCTGAGAATAAATGAATGATTTATATTTTAGGTTACATCTTCATTTATACATGCTTTGAAGGTAGGGGGAGGATGTGTAAGGTCACCAATCTTGAGGAAGATGAATTGGTTTGACTTCCATGATTTACAACAATATAAAATTTGAGGAATTACTATTTTTAGAAACTTACTATTTTTAGACTGTAATACTAAAAATAAAATTTGAGGCACTTTTGTTGGGTTTTTGAGTGTCAAAATTCATCAAGAAAATGTCAATGATATTTCACTGCATTATCCTCTTTCTTATCTTTCCAATGGTTTAAATGGTGAGTCAATTGGAGCTATGGTGCAAAAGTTGTGGCTCCTAGAAGTTATATCATTATTTAGGGTAGACCCATCACCTGAATTGTCCCCTAAATTGTTGCCCAGATCATTCCTCCCTCCTTGAGAATAAATGGTCCTTATTTCATCAAGATTTGTCATCAAGTGTGGTAGTTGTACTTTGATTTGATTCTCGATGCAAACTTAGAATGGACTATGATTTATAGAACTATGCAAGGCTTGATTGTTCACCATTTCTATCTGACCATCAGTTTGTGGATGGAAGGCCATGAAATTATTTAGCTTGGTATCTATTTGCTTTTATAGTTATGTTGTTTGTGTAGGTAGGGTTGTAACATTGACCCTTTTGGATTCTTGTGGCTTGACCACCATAAGAACAAATTAATTCGCACTAATCAGAGAGACATATGTAAAAGGTGGTACCTATGGTACCCTATAGTGTTGTGTTCCAAGAGTGAGAGTAATCCTTTGATTTCTTAATTTATATATGCCATGTCGATTATACATGAATGGCTGACCAAAGAGTACATCACAAACATCTAAATTTACCACATCACATAAGACCTCATCTTAGAAAGGTTTTATTGCATATGAGGGAAGACATTGGTGGGTGACATGGAGGTTTCTCCCTAGACTCAACCATCTAATACTATATGGTTTTGGTTGAGGCTTCATGGAAAAATTTAGGATTTTCACAACATTAGCAGAGATTAAATTATTTTGACTTCCACTATCAAGAATGAAATATAGAGGCTTACCTTTCACCCATAATTTAGAGTGAAAAAAACTTTCCTTCTCATCTAGGCTTTCCTCATGGGTCTGTGACGAAGCAACAATGGCTTTAGGCTCAGCATCTATAATCTCTTCTTTAACCTATTCAATTGCAGGGTCTGTATGAGGTAGAGTAGTGGATGTTGAGGATTATGACTCAGAAAGTAGGGACTTGATGGCTCGACATTCATCTTTGGAGTGAGTTCCATATTTGTGATAATCACACTAAATCCCAATCTTTCCTTCCTTTTTCTTCTAATTTTGGCTTCATGTTTGACCTTCTTTGTCACTTTTCCATTTTGAAGGCTAATTCCTCATATTCATTCTTCCATGCTTCTACTCAATCTTTACTACAAACTTGTACACTTCACCAAGGGTTTCCAAATTGAAGAATTATATTTCTCCCTATATGTACCATTATAGTCCACCACGATATTTGAGAACCTTGTGTTTCTCACTTTTTAGGATTCCCAATCTCATAGATAGAGAATAAAAAATGTCAGTGTAATCTTGAACAGATTGTTCCTTACCTTGGTGAAGTTGTTGAAACTCTATATATAGATCATCATATGCTCCAATGGGATAGTATTCTTCCTTTATAGCTTCTATGAAATCATACCAGGTAGGTTCCATCTCAGGGCCAATATCATCTACACTAAATCTCTTTTTGTACACTTCCCACCAATTTTTGATAGGCAATGATGCTTTCAAAAGAGCAAATGTAATCTTCTCTTTATCAGAGAATTTATTTATAGAAAAATAAGATGACAATTGATCCAACTAATTTTTTAATGCATCAGCATTGATTTTGCCTTCAAATATATGGATATTAAAATTCACCTGAACCTTCAAGGGTGTTGGGGCACTGAAAGGATATGGGGGTGCAGATGAGGAGCTAGAATTTCCCATCAAGATTTGTTGGAGAATTTGAGTGAATTATTATAGCATCTGAACTTTCTATTCTTGGAGGGCTTAATTCACCATTTCCTTGAAAAGATTGAATGTCTTGGTGTTGTCTGCCATTTGAAGTCATTTGGAGTGAATAGGTGGATAGTCTGTTGCTTTTATTTTCCACCCAAGCTTCTTGTAATCTGACCTCATCCTCGGGATCATACACTCTAAAGACAAACCACTCTGATACCACTAATCTAAAACATTAAATCTTTCTTTCAAATATAATTCAAGAAACAAGAACAAGATAATTTAAATAATGTTATCTCTGAGAAGAGATGTTTTATTGATCAAATTTATAGACCCAAACATATGCTTATCTCTGAGAAGAGATGTCTAATTTTCATTTTGGTTTACATATTTATTGATACATGTTTTGAAGGTGGGTGGAGGATTTGGAAGGGCACCAATCTCGAGGGAGATGAATTCGTTTGACTTCCACAATTTACAACAATACAAAATTTGAAGAATTACTATTTTTAAAAACTTACTATTTTTAGACTGTAATACTAAAATTAAAATTTGGAGCACTTCCATTAGGTTTTCTAGGGTTAAACTTCACCACTACATTATCATCTTTCTTATCTTTCCAATGGTTTAAATGGTGAGTCAATTGGAGCTACGATACAAAATTTATAGCTCCCAAAAGTTCTATCATCAATTAGGGTAGACCCGTCACCTAAATTGTCACCTAAATTATTTCCCAGATCATTCCTCCCTCCTTAAGAATAAATGGTCCCCATTACATCCAAATTTTTCATCAAGTGTGGTAGTTGTACTTTGATTTGATTCTTGATGCAAACTTGGAATGGACTGTGATTTATGAAATTGTGCAGGGCTCAATTTTTCACCATTTTTTTCTAACCTTCAATCTGTAGATGGAAGGTCATAAACTTATTTAGCTTGGTATTTATTTGTGTATGTTGTCATGTTATTTATGTAGTTAAAACTGTAACATTGGCCCTTTTGGATTCTTGTGGCTTGACCACCATGAGAACAAATTTCTTGGCACTAATCAAAGAGATAGATGTAGAAGGTGGTACCTCTGGTACCCTATAGCACCATGTTCCAAGAGTGATATTAATCCTTCAATTTCTTAATTCATAGATGTCATGTTGATCATACATGAATGGCTGACCAAAGAGTAAATCACAAACATTTAATTTACCACATCACATAAGACCTCATCTTATAAAGGTTTTATTGAATATGAGAGAATACATTGGTAGGTGACACGAAGGTTTCTGCCTAGACTCAACCATCCAATACTGTATGGTTTTGTGTGAGGCTTCATGGATAGATTTAGGATTTTTACAACATTAGCAAAGATTAAATTCTTTTGACTTCCACTATCAAGAATGAAATACAGAGGCTTACCTTTTACCCATAATTTAGAGTGAAATAACCTTTTCTTGTCATCTAGCCTTTCCTCATGGGTCTATGATGAAGAAATAATGGCTTCAAGCTCAACATCTATAATCTATTCTTCAACCTCTTTGAATATAGGGTCTGTATGAGGTAGAGCAGTGGATGTTCAAGATTGTGACTCAGAAAGTAGGAAGTTGATGGATTGAAATTTTTCTTTGGACTAAGTTTTAAATTTGTGATAATCACACTACTTCCCAGTCTTTCCTTCCTTTTACTTCCAATTTTGGCCTCATGTTTGACCTTCTTTATCACTTTTCCATTTTGAAGGCTGACTCTTCATATTCATTCTTCCATGTTTTTTCTCAATCTTTACTACAAACTTGTACACTTTACCAAGGGTTTCCAAATTGAAGATTTCCATTTCTCCCCATATATACCATTATAGTCTACCATGATATTTGAAAACCTTGTGTTTCTCACTTTCTTGGATACCCACTCTCATAGATAGAGAACAAAAAATGTCAGTGTAATCTTGAACAAACTATTCTTTACCTTGGCAAAGTTGTTGCCACTCTATATATAGATCATCATATACTCCAATGGGGTAGTATTATTCCCTTACAACTTCTATGAAATCATCCCATGTAGGTTCCATCTCAAGGAAATTATCATATGTACTGAATCTCTTTTTGTACACTTCCCACCAATATTTGATAGGAAATGATGCTTTCAAAAGAGAAAAAGTGATCTTCTCTTTATCGATGAAATTATTTACAAAAAAAAAGATGAAAATTGATCCAAACAATTTTCACTACATCAACATTGATTTTTCCTTCAAATATAGGGATATCAAAATTCACTTAAACCTTAAAGGGTGTTGGGGCACTAAAAGGATGTGAAGGTGCAAATGAAAAGCTAAAATTTTCCATCAAGATTTATTGGATAATTTGAGGGAATTATTGTATCATCTACTCTTTCTACTATTAGAGGGATTCATTCACCATTTCTTTGAAAGGATCAGATGTCTCGATGTTATCCACTATTTGAAGTCATTTGGAGTAAATATGTAGATAGTCTGTTGGTTCTATTTTCCACCTAACCTTCCTATAATCTGACCTCATCCTCAAAATCATACACTCTAAATATAAACCACTCCGATACCACTAATCCAAAACATGAAAGATTTGGTTGAAAGATAATTCAAGAAACAAGAATAAGACAATTCAAATAAGGTTATCTCTGAGAAGAGATGTTTTATTGATAAAATTTGTAGACACAAACATATGCTTATCTTTGAGAAGAGATGTCTTATTTCTATTTTGGGTTATATCTTCATTTATACATGTTTTAAAGGTGGGAGGAGGATGTGTAAGGTCACCAATCTTGAGGGAGATGAATTGGTTCAACTTCCATGATTTATAATAATACAGAATTCGAGGCATTACTATTTTTAGAAACTTACTATATTTATATTGCACTACTAAAATTGAAATTTAGGTAACTTTCATTGGGTTTTTAGGGGTTAAACTACATCAAGCAGAGTTTGATGCCATTTCACCACATTCTTCTCTTTCTTAGCTTTTTAATAGTTTAAATGGTAAGATAATTGGAGCTATGGTGCAAAAGTTATGGCTCTTGAAAGTTCCATCATCAATTGGGGTAGACCCGTCACTTGAATTATTGCTCAGATCATTCCTCCCTCCTTGAGAAGTAATGGTCCCCATTACATCAAGATTGTCATCAAGTGTGGCAGTTTTACTTTGATTTAATTCCTGAAGCAAACTTGGAATAGACTGTGATTTATGGAACTATGTAGGACTCGATTGTTCATTATTTTTGTCTGACCATCAGTTTTTAGATGGAAGACTTTAAACTTCTTCATCTTGGTATCTATTTTCTTCTATTATTGTGTTTTTTGTGTAGTCAAGGCTACAACATTGGCCATTTTTTATTCTTGTGGCTTGACCACCATGAGAATAAGTTTCTTGGCACTAATCAGAGAGACAGATGTAGAAGGTGGTACCTCTTGTACCCTATAGCACCATGTTCTAAGAGTGAGAGTAATCATTCGAGCTATTGATTCATAGATTCCATGTCGATCATACATGAAGGGCTAACTAAAGAGTACATCACAAACATCTAGATTGACCACATCATATAAGACCTCATCTTGGAAGGGTTTTATTACATATGATAGAAGACATTGGTGGGTGACATGGAGGTTTCTCCCTGGACTCAACCATCCAATACTATATGGTTTTGGGTGAGGCTTCATGGAAAGATTTAGGCTTTTCAAAACATTAGCAGAGATTAAATTTTTTTAACTTCCACTATCAATAATGAAATGCAGAGGCTTACCCTTCACCCATAATTTAAAGTGAAACAACCTTTCCTTGTCATATATCCTTTCCTCATGGGTTTGTGATGAAGCAATAATGGCTTCAGGCTCAGCATCTATAATCTCTTCTTCAACCTCTTCGATTGTAGGGTTTGTATAAGGTAGAGCAGTAGATGTTGAGGATTATGACTTAGAAAGCAGAGACTTGATGGCTCAACATTATTCTTTGGAATGAGATCTAGATTTGTGATAATCACACCTCTTCCCACTCTTTCCTTCCTTCTTCTTCCAATTTTATCCTCATTTTTGACCTTCTTTTTCACTTTTCTATTTTAAAGGTTGACTCTTCATATTCATTCTTCCATGCTTCTACTTAATCTTTACTACAAACTTGTATGCTTCACCAAGGGTTTCCAAATTGAAGAGTTCCATTTCTCCCCATATGTACCATTGTAGTTTGCCATGGTATTTGAGAAACTTATGTTTTTCACTTTCTTGGACTCTCAATCTCGTAGATAGAGAATGAAAAATGTAAGTGTAATCTTAAACAGGCTATTCTTTACCTTGGTGAAGTTATTACCACTCTATATACAAATCATCATATGCTCCAATGGGGTACTATTCTTCCTTTAAAGCTTCTATGAAATCATCCTAGGTAGGTTCCATCTCAAAGCCAATATCATCTATACTGAATCTCTTTTTCTACACTTCCCACCAATTTTTGGTAGGCAATGATGCTTTCAAATGAGCAAAAGTGATCTTCTCTTTATCGATAAATTTATTTATAGAAAAATAAGATGACAATTGATCCAACCAATTTTCTACTGCATCAGCATTGATTTTGCCTTCAAATTTAAGTATAAAAAAATTCACTTAAACCTTGAAGGATGTTAGGGCACTAAAAGGATGTGGAGGTGTAGATGAGGAGCCAGAATTTCCCATTGAGTTTTGTTGGAGAATTAGAGTGAATTTTTATAGAATCTATGCTTGCTACTATTGGAGGGCTTCATTCACCATTTCCTTGAAAGGATCGAATGTCTCAGTTTTGTCTACCATTTGAAGTCATTTAGAGCAAATAGGTAGATATTATGTTGGTTCTATTTTCCACCTAAGCTTCTTGTAATCTAACCTCATCCTTGGGATCATACACTCTAAAGACAAACTACTCTAATATAACTGATCCAAAACTTGAAAGCTTTAGTTAAAAGATAATTCAAAAAATAAGAACAAGACAATTTAAATAATGTTATCTCTGAGAAGAGATGTTTTATTAATCAAATTTACAGACCCAAACATATGCTTATCTCTGAGAAGAGATGTCTAATTTCCATTTCAGGATACATCTTGATTTATATATGTTTTTAAGGTGGGGGGAGGATGTGTAAGGTCACCAATCTTGAGGGAGATGAATTTGTTCAACTTCCATGATTTACAATAATATAGAATTTGAGGAATTATTATGTTTAAAAACTTACTATTTTTAGACTGCACTACAAGAATTGGAATTTGGAAACTTTATTTAGGTTTTCATAGGTCAAAATTCATTGAGTTGATCTTGATTCCATTTCACCACATTCTCCTCTTTCTTATATTTCTAATGGTTTAAACGGTGACTCAATTATAGCTACAGTGCAAAAGTTATAGCTCCCAGAAGTTCCATCATCAATTGGGGTAGACCCACCACTTGAATTATCACCTGAATTATTACTTGGATCATTCCTCCCTCTTTGTGAAGAAATGGTCCCCATTGAATCAAGATTTATCATCAAGTGTGACATTTTTACTTTGATTTGATTCTTGATGCAAACTTGAAATGGACTATGATTTATGGAACTGTGCAGGGCTCGATTGTTCACCATTTCTATCTGACCATCAGTCTGTGGATGGAAGGCCATGAACTTCTTTATCTTGGTATCTATTTGATTTTTTATTGTATTATTTGTGTATTCAGGGCTACAACATTGGCCCTTTTGGATTCTTGTGGCTTGACAACCATGAGAACAAATTTCTTGGCACTAATCAGAGAGATAGATGTAGAAGGTGGTACTTTTGGTACCCTATAGTGTTGTGTTTCAAGAGTGAGATTAATCCTTTGAGTTCTTGATTCATAGATGCTATATTGATCATACACAAATGGCTAACCAAAGAGTACATCACAAACATCTAGATTGACCACATCACATGAGACCTCATCTTGGAAAGGTTTTATTGCACATGAGAGAAGACATTGGTTGGTGACACAGAGGTTTCTCCCTGGACTCAACCATCCAATACTATATGGTTTTGGGTGAGGCTTCATGGAAAAATTTAGGTTTTTCACAACATTAGTAATGAGTAAATTCTTTTAACTTCCACTATCAAGAATGAAATGCAAAGGCTTACCTTTCACCCATAATTTAGCTTGAAACAACATTTCCTTGTCATCTTGCCTTTTCTCATGGGTCTGTATGAAGCAGTAATGGCTTCGAGCTTAGCATCTATAATCTCTTCTTCAACCTCTTTGACTGTAAGGTCTATATGAGGTATAATAGTGGATATTGAGGTTTGTGACTTAGAAAGCAGGGACTTGATAGCTCGACATTATTTTTCAGAGTGAGTTCTAGATTTGTGATAATCACTCCACTTTCCAATTTTTTCTTCCTTTTGCTTCCAATTTTGGCCTCGTGTTTGACCTTCTTTGTCACTTTTCTATTTTGAAGGCTGACTCTTCATATTCATTATTCGATGCTTCTACTCAATCTTTACTACAAACTTGTATGCTTCACCAAGAGTTTCCAAATTGAAGAATTCTATTTCTCCCTATATGTACCATTGTAGTCTACCACAGTATTTGAGAACCTTGTGTTTCTCTCTTTCTTGGATGCCTAATCTCATAGATAGATAATGAAAAATGTCAGTGTAATCTTGAATAGACTATTCCTTACCTTGGTGAAGTTGTTGCCACTCTATATATAGATCGTCATATGATCCAATGGGGTATTATTCTTCCTTTACATCTTCTATGAAATCATCCTAGGTTGGTTCTATCTCAAGGCCAATATCATCTGCATTGAATCTCTTTTTGTACACTTCCCACTAATTTTTGATAGGCAATGATGCTTTCAAAAGAGAAAAAGTGATCTTTTCTTTATTAGTGAATTTATTTATAGAAAAATAAGATGAAAATTGATCCAACTAATTTCCTACTGCATCAACATTGATTTTGCCTTCAAATGTAGGGATATCCAAATTCATCTGAACCTTGACAGGTGTTGGGGCACTAAAAGGATGTGGGAGTGTGGATGACGAGCCAAAATTTTTGTCATGTCCCTTTTTTCGTGGACATTGACAAACTTGATGATTAGCCTATTATACGACCTTCGTAGGCTAATAGGATGGATAGAGGGTCATAATGGAGCTTGGCTTGACTTTGTCGTAGAATTTCTACATTTGGTTTTCATTCTAGGTCTTTCAAACATGTTTGCTTGATGCTCTTATTATTTAGGGATATTTGACATGCAGTGGAGCACCTTTATTTTGGTTTGGTCATGTGCGGAATCACTTCCTGATTCACCTGCTTCGATCGGTTTGAGGATCCGACGTATATTGAGGGAGATATTAATATTTGATTGATTTAATCAAATATTAATTATTTGGTCTCATTAATAATTAATTATTAATTATTAATTATTTGGTCTAATTTTAAATTAGAAACCCTAATGCTAATTTAAGAAACCCTAATTAGAGCAAGCATATCTTTTGAGGGTATAAGGGTTTCACATGGAGGCCATTATTGATTATGTATGAATTGATTATTGAAATTGGAGAAATTCTTCTGTGAAGACTGAGCCAAGGGTTCCAGGATTCCATTTGTAGTGGAGAACGTCAACTCTTCATTGTGTGCGATTCAGAGGTTGTGAAAGATCAGTCGATCTATTGCCAAATTGAGAGATAGCTTCATCTAGAAGTTATCACAGAATTTCAAGGTTGAGAGATAACTTCACCCAGAAGTTATTACAGATATTTCAGGTATTTATCTTTATTTAGTTTTGATCCAATAAATTATACAGATAGAAATATTCTGTATTAGAATAGTATATCTTCATATTAGGTTGTTCAGAAATCAGGGGTTAAGAACAGACCAGTTGGCGGCCGTACCAAGTCTGTACAGGTCCGTACAGATCTGCATCAGGCACCGACCTCGGTAGAGAGAGCTTTCGGTGACCGACATCGGTCGACTGAAGACTGACATCGGTAGAAAGCCAACCGATGTCGGCGATATATCGACCGACGATGGCGTCTGTGTGTCGACACAGAAAGGCTGAGACTTCCAGAATTGCAAGTTTATTCCCAATTTGAACGAATCCAGGGTTTTAAGACCTTATCTGTAATATTCTTTGGTTTGCATAAGAAAGGACATCTATTGTAATCAGCTGGATGAATGATAAGATCTGTGATTTGTTTATGCATGTTTGAATCTATTCTGCAAATTGTATCTTGTTCAGAGCTTTATGTGTTTATATGTTCCCTATTTGAAAGGGGATATTACAGTTGTTCAGAGCTTATTGTGCAGATAAAGGAGCCCCTAAGTAAGGGACATCACAGTGGTATCAGAGCTTTTGTCTTTGGTATCAGAGTTTTGTGTCTTTCATATATCCCTATTAGAAGGGGATATCATAGTGGTATCAGAGCTTTATGAGTTTATATATTCCCTGTTTGGAGGGGATACCACAGTGGTATCAAAGCTTTTGTCTTTGGTATCAGAGTTTTGTGTCTTTCATATATCCCTATTGGAAGGGGATACCACAGTGGTATCAGAGCCAAATTCCTGCCATCCTGTTGGGCACATCAGAGCTAATGTCTTGCCATCCTGTTGGGTAGCTTGGGTATCAGTATGGCTTTAACAGATGTCAAAGATTTGGAAGAAAGAATGCACAATGTGAAGAAGAAGCTAGATAATCCATTCCAGCAAGCAGATGACATTCTAAAAACTTTGGAGGAGTTAGAAATTTATTTAAGCAAGGAGGCAGTTATTTATCCTTGACAGAGATCCACTCTTTATGGGAGGCTATCCAGATTCTGAGACAGGACTATATGCAGTTGGTCACCAACAGAAATTATCTTATAGAGTGGGGCGGCACAGTGTATGATGCATTATTGGCTAAGGAAGATAAGGTGAGTGAGCTTACTCAGCAGCTTGAGGTGACTTCTGAGATTCTTGAGAGTATGCAGTTGGCTTTTGAGGAGTCACAGTTTCATTTAGCTGAGGTGACTACAGAGTTGGAGCATTTGCAGTCTTCACCAGTACCAGGCCCAGTCCATTTATATATTGAGATGGTTGGTGGTGAGTACATTCCTACAGGGGTTGCTGAGGAGCATGTTATTGACGCTGACACACATGTTCAGGATTTGGGAGTACCTGATTCTGATGAGTTGGAGATACCAGTGGATTCGAGTCTCCAGATTGATTCGTCTTATGCATATGACAGTGTGGTACTGTCCATTGTGCCACCTTTATAGAGGGATCAGTTATGGGATGGATTAACACCATCTTTTGTAGATGGAATTTGCAGTTGCCAATTACACAACTTTCAGTATCGACACATCTAGGGCAGTTGTGATTTTAGAGATTGGTTGAGTTGTGTTTGCCAATTTGATTATGGGTTCCTCTTTGTTTTACTTTTGGTGATATTGTAGGTACTCACATTGATTCACAGAAGTGCAAAGCATAACTACATTTGGGATCCAGGAGGATCGAGTGGTTCATTGTTCTGAGATTGCTTGGGGACAAGCAATTTCAGGAGGGGCGGATTGTCATGTCCCTTTTTTTGTGGACATTGACAGACTTGATGATTAGCCTATTATACGACCTTTGTAGGCTAATAGGATGGATAGAGGGTCATAATGGAGCTTGGCTTGACTTTGTCACAGAATTTCTACATTTGGTTTTCATTTTGGGTCTTTCAGACATGTTTGCTTGATGCTCCTATTATATAGGGATATTTGACATGCAGCGGAGCACCTTTATTTTGGTTTGGTCATGTGCGAAATCACTTCCTGATTCACCTGCTTCGATCGGTTTAAGGATCCGACGTATATTGAGGGAGATATTAATATTTGATTGATTTAATCAAATATTAATTATTTGGTCTCATTAATAATTAATTATTAATTATTAATTATTAATTATTTGGTCTAATTTTAAATTAGAAACCCTAATGCTAATTTAAGAAACCCTAATTAGGGCAAGCATATCTTTTGAGGGTATAAGGGTTTCACATGGAGGCCATTATTGATTATGTATGAATTGATTATTGAAATTGGAGAAATTATTCTGTGAAGACTGGGCCAAGGGTTCCAGGATTCCATTTGAAGTGGAGAACGTCAACTCTTCATTGTGTGCGATTCAGAGGTTGTGAAAGATCAGCCGATCTATTGCCAAATTGAGATATAGCTTCATCCAGAAGTTATCACAGAATTTTAGGGTTGAGAGATAACTTCACCCAGAAGTTATTACAGATATTTCAGGTATTTATCTTTATTTAGTTTTGATCCAATAAATTATACAGATAGAAATATTCTGTATTAGAATAGTATATCTTCAGATCAAGTTGTTCAGTAATCAGGGGTTAAGAACAGACCGGTTGGCAGTCGTACCAAGTTCGTACAGGTCCATACAGATCCGCATCAGGCACCGACCTCGGCAGAGAGAGCTTCCAGTGACCGACATCGGTCGACTGAAGACCGACATCGGCAGAAAGCCGACCGACAGAGACTGACGTCGGCGATATATCGACCGATGACGGCATCTGTGTGTTGACACAGAAAGGCCGAGACTTCCAAAATTGCAAGTTTATTCCCAGTTTGCACGAATCCAGGGTTTTAAGACCTTATCTGTAATATTCTTTGGTTTGCATAAGAAAGGACATCTATTGTAATCAGCTGGATGAATGATAAGATCTGTGATTTGTTTATGCATGTTTGAATCTATTCTGCAAATTGTATCTTGTTCAGAGCTTTATGTGTTTATATGTTCCCTATTTGAAAGGGGATATTACAGTTGTTCAGAGCTTATTGTGCAGATAAAGGAGCCCCTAAGTAAGGGACATCACAGTGGTATCAGAGCTTTTGTCTTTGGTATCAGAGTTTTGTGTCTTTCATATATCCCTATTAGAAGGGGATATCACAGTGGTATCAGAGCTTTATGAGTTTATATATTCCCTGTTTGGAGGGGATACCATAGTGGTATCAGAGCTTTTGTCTTTGGTATCAGAGTTTTGTGTCTTTCATATATCCCTATTAGAAGGGGATACCACAATTTTCCATCAGGATTTGTTAGATAATTTGAGTGAATTTTTTTAGCATCTACACTTGTTGATATTAGAGAGCTTCATTCACCATTTCCTTGAAAGGATCAGATATCTCGGTGTTGTCCACCATTTTAAGTTGTTTCGAGTGAATAGGTGGATAGTTTGATAATTCTATTTTTCACCCAAGATTCTTGTAATCTGACCTCATCCTCAAGATCATACAATCTAAAGGCAAACCACTCTGATATCACTGATCCAAAACTCAAAATCTTTGATTTAAAGATAATTCAATACATAAGAACAAGATAATTTAAATAATGCTATCTCTGAGAAGAGATGTTTTATTGATCAAATTTGTAGACCCAAACATATGTTTATCTCTAAGAAGAGATGTCTAATTTCCATTTCAAGTTACATCTTCATTTATACATGTTTTTAAGGTGGGGTATGATATGTAAGGTCACCAATCTTGATGGAGATGAATTGGTTTGACTTTTATGATTTACAACAATATAGAATTTGAGGAATTACTATTTTTAGAAACTTACTATTTTTAGACTACACTACTAAAATTGAAATTTGGGGCACTTCCATTGGGTTTTTGGGGGGTCAAACTTCATAGAGTGGACCTCAATGACATTTCACCATATTCTTATCTTTCTTATCTTTCTAATGGTTCAAATGGTGAGTCAATTACAGCTACGGTGCAAAAGTTATGGCTCCTAGAATTTCTATCATCAATTGGGGTAGACCCATCACCTGAATTGTCACCTAAATTATTTCTCAGATCATTCCTCCCTCCTTGAGAAGCAATGGTCCCCATTGCATTAATATTTATAATCAAGTGTGGTAGTTTTACTTTGAATTGATTCATGATGCAAACTTGAAATAGACTATGATTTATGGGACTGTGCAGGGCTCGATTGTTCACCATTTCTATCTGACCATCAGTCTATGGATGGAAGGTCATGAACTTATTCATCTTGGTATCTATTTTCTTATATTGTTGTGTTGTTTTTGTAGTTAGGGTTATAATATCAGCCCTTTTAGATTCTTGTGGCTTGACCACCATGAGAACATTTTTTTTGTTATTAATCAGAGAGATAGATGTAGAAGGTGGTACCTCTAGTACCCTGTACACCATATTCCAAGAGTGAGAGTAATATTTTGAGTTCTTGATTCATAGATACCATGTTCATCATACATGAATGGCTAACCAAAGAGTACATCATAAAAATATAGATTGACCACATCACATAAGACCTCATCTTGGAAAGGTTTTATTGCATATGAGAGAAGACATTTGTGGGTGACACAGAGGTTTCTCCCTAGACTCAAACCATGTAATATTGTATGGTTTTGGTGAGGCTTCATGGATAGATTTAGGATTTTCACAACATTAGCTAATATTAAATTCTTTTAACTTCCACTATATAGAATGAAATACAGAGGCCTACCTTTCACCCATAATTTAGAGTGAAACAACCTTTCCTTCTCATCTATCCTTTCCTTGTGGGTCTATGATGAAGCAACAATGGCTTCAGGCTCACCATCTATAATCTCTTCTTCAACCTCCTTGACTACAGGGTCTGTATGAGGTAGAGTAGTTGATGTTGAGGATTGTGACTCAAAAAATAAGAACTTGATGGCTCGACATTATTCTTTGGAGTAAGTTCCATATTTGTGATAATCACACCACTTTCTAGTCTTTCCTTCCTTTTGCTTCCAATTGTGACCTCACGTTTGACCTTCTTTGTTACTTTTCCATTTTGAAGGCTGACTTTTCATATTCATTCTCATATGCTTCTGCTTAATTTTTACTAAAAACTTGTATGCTTCACCAAGGGTTTCCAAATTGAATAGTTTTATTTCTCCTCATATGTACCATTATATTCTACCACGGTATTTGAGAACCTTGTGTTTATCACTTTCTTGGATGCCCAATCTCATGAATAGAGAATGAAAAATGTCAGTGTAATCCTAAACAGATTGTTCCTTACCTTGGAAAAGTTTTTTCCACTCTATAAACATATCATCATATGCTCCAATGGGGTAGTATTCTTTCTTTAAAGCTTTTATGAAATCATCCTAGGTAGATTCCATCTCAAGGCCAATATCATCTGCACTGAATCCCTTTTTGTACACTTCCCACCAATTTTTGACAAGCAATGATGCTTTCAAAAGAGCAAAAGTGATCTTCTCTTTATAAATGAATTTATTTATAGAAAAATAAGATAAAAATTGATCCAACCAATTTTCTAGTGCATCAACATTGATTTTTCCTTCAAATGTAGGGATATCAAAATTCACCTGAACCTTAAAGGGTGTTGGGGCACTGAAAAGATTTGGGGGTGTAGATGAGGAGCCAAAATTTTCCATGAAGATTTGTTGGAGAATTTGAGTGAATTGTCTTAGCATCTATGCTTGCTACTGTTGGAAGGCTTTATTTACCATTTCCTTGAAAGGATCAGATGTCTCGATGTTATCCACCATTTGAAGTCATTTGGAGTGAATAGGTGGATAGTCCATTGGTTCTATTTTTCATCCAAACTTCTTATAATCTGACCTCATCCTTAGGATCATACACTCTAAAGATAAACCACTCTAATAACACTGATACAAAACTCAAAATTTTTGGTTAAAATATAATTCAAGAAATAAAAACAAGATAATTCAAATAATGTTATCTCTGAGAAGAGATGTTTTATTGATCAAATTTGTAGACCCAAACATATGCTTATCTCTGAGAAGAAATATTTGATTTCCATTTTAGGTTACATATTCATTTATACATGTTTTTAAGGTGGGGGGAGGATGTGGAAGGTCACCAATCTTGAGGGAGATTAATTGGTTCAACTTCCATGATTTACAATAATAAAAAATTCAAGAAATTACTATTTTTAGAAACTTATTATTTTTAGACTGTAATACTAAAAATGAAATTTGGGGAACTTTCATTAGGTTTTTAAGTGTCAAACTTCATTGAGAAAATATTGATTCCATTTCACTACATTATCCTCTTTATTAGCTTTTCAACGGTTCAAATGATGAGTCAATTAGAGCTACTGTGCAAAAGTTATGGCTCCCAGAAGTTCTATCATCAATTGGGATAGACCCATCACCTAAATTGTCACCTAATTGTTGCCTAGATCATTCCTCCCTCCTTGAGAATCAATGGTCCCCATTGCATCAAAACTTGTCATCAAGTGTGGTATTTGTACTTTGATTTAATTACCGATGTAAACTTAGAATTGACTATGATTTATGGAACTATGTAGGGCTCGATTGTTCACCATTTTTGTCTAACTATCAGTCTATGGATAGAAGGACATGAGCTTATTTATCTTTTTTTATCTATTTTCTTCTATTTTTGTGTTTTTTATGTAGTCAGGGCTATAACACTGACCCTTTTATATTCTTGTGGCTTGACATGAGAAGAAATTTCTTAGCACTAATCAGAGAGATAGATGTAGAAGGTGGTACCTTTGGTACCCTGTAGCTCTATTTTCCAAGAGTGAGAGTAATCCTTTGAGTTTTTTATTCATAGATGCCATTTCAATCATACATGAATGGCTGACCAAATAGTACATTACAAACATCTAGATTGACCACATCACATAAGACCTCATCTTGTAAAAGTTTTATTGCATATGAGAGAAGAAATTGGTGGGTGAATTAAATTCTTTTGACTTCCACTATTAAGAATGAAATACCTTTCACCCATAATTTAGAGTGAAATAACCTTTCCTTATCATCTAGCCTTTCCTCATGGGTCTGTGATGAAGCAACAATGGCTTTAGGCTCAACATCTATAATCTCTTCTTTAACCTCTTCGACTGTAGGGTCTTTATGAGGTAGAGCAGTGAATGTTAAGGATTGTGACTTAGAAAGTAGGGACTTGATGGCTCAACATTCTTCTTTGGAGTGAGTTCCATATGTTTGATAATCACACCACTTCCCAGTCTTTTCTTACTTTTCCTTCCCATTTTGGCCTCATTTTTCACCTTCTTTGTCACTTTTCCATTTTGAAGGCTGACTCCTTGCATTTATTCTTCCATGCTTATACTCAATCTTTACTACAAACTTGTATGCTTCACCAAGGGTTTTGAAATTGAAAAGTTCCATTTCTCCCTGTATGTACCATTGTAGTCTGCCATGATATTTGAGAACCTTGTGTTTCTAACTTTTTTGGATGCCTTCTCACAGATAGAGAATGAAAATGTTAGTGTAATCTTGAACAAACTATTCCTTAACTTGGTGAATCTATTGACACTTTATATATAGATCATCATATGCTCCAATGGGGTAGTATTCTTCCTTTACAGACTCTATGAAATCATCCCAGGCATCCCAAGTAGGTTCCATCTCAAGGTCAATATCATCTGCACTGAATCTCTTTTTGTACACTTTTCATTAATTTTTGATAGGCAATGATGTTTTCAAAAGAGCAAAAGTGATCTTCTCTTTATCAATGAACTTATTTATAGAAAAATAAGATGAAAATTGATCCAACCAATTTTTTGTTGCATCAATATTGATTTTGCCTTCAAATATAAAGATATCAAAATTCACTTGAACCTTGAAGGGTGTTAGGGCACTAAAAAGATGTGGGGTGTGGATGAGGAGATAAAATTTTCCATCAAGATTTGTTGGAGAATTTGAGTAAATTATTGTAGCATCTGTGCTTTTTATTTTTTCATTCACCATTTCCTTGAAAGGATTAGATGTCTCGATGTTATCCACCATTTAAAGTCATTTGGAGTGAATAGGTAGATAGTCTACTAGTTATATTTTCCACCTAAGCTTCCTATAATCTAACCTCATCCTTGGGATCATACACACTAAAGACAAACTACTATGATACCACTGATCCAAAACTTGAAATCTTTGATTGAAAGATAATTCAAGAAACAAGAACAAGATAATTCAAATAATGATATCTCTGAGAAGAGATGTTTTATTGATCAAATTGATAGACCTAAACATATGCTTATCTCTGAAAAGAGATGTATGATTTCTATTTTGGGTTACATCTTCATTTACAATTTTTTTTAAGGTGAGGTTAGGATGTGGAAGGCCACCAATATTGAAGGAGATGAATTGGTTTTAACTTTTATGATTTACAACAATACAAAATTCGAGGAATTACTATTTTTAGAAACTTACTATTTTTAGACTGCAATACTAAAATTGAAATTTGGTGTACTTCCATTGGGTTTTCTAGGGTCAAACTTCATCTAGTGAAACTTGATGCCATTTCACCTCATTATTCTCTTTCTTATCTTTCCAACGGTTCAAATGATGAGTCAATTAGAGCTACGGTGCAAAAGTTATGGATCCCAAAAGTTATATCATCAATTGGGGTAGACCCATCACCTGAATTGTTTCTCAGATCATTCCTCCCTTCTTAAGAAACAATGGACCTTATTTCATCAATATTTGTCATCAAGTGTGATAGTTGTACTTTTATTTGATTCTAGATACAAACTTGGAATGGACTATGATTTATGGAACTGTGCAAGGCTCGATTGTTCACCATTTCTATCTAACCATTAGTCTATGGATGGAAGGCCATGAACTTCTTTAGCTTGGTATCTATTTTCTTATGTTTTTGTGTTATTTATGTAGTCAAGGCTAAAACATCAGCCCTTTTGGATTATTTTGTCTTGACCACCATGAGAACAAATTTCTTAGCACTAATTAGAGAGATAGATGTAGAAGGTGGTACCTCTATTACCCTATAGTGTCGTGTTTCAAGAGTGAGAATAATCCTTTGAGTTCTTGATTCATAAATACCATGTTGATCATATATGAATGGCTGAATAAAGATTAAATCATAAACATCTAGATTGATCATATCACATAAGACCTCATTTTGGAAAGGTTTTATTGCATATGAGAGAAGACATTGGTGGGTGACACAGAGGTTTCTTCATGGACTCAACCATCCAATACTATATGGTTTTGGGTGAGGCTTCATGGATAGATTTAAGCTTTTTATAACATTAGTAGAGACTAAATTTTTTTGACTTTCACTATCAATAATTAAATATAGAGGCTTACCTTTCACACATAATTTAGAGTGAAATAACCTTTCCTTATCATCTACCCTTTCCTTGTGGGTTTGTGATGAAGCAACAATGGCTTCGAGCTCAGCATCCATAATCTCTTCTTTAACCTCATTGACTATAGGGTCTATATGAGGTAGAGTAGTAGATGTTGAGGATTGTGACTCAGAAAGCAAGGACTTGATGGCTTGACATTCTTCTTTGGAGTGAGTTCCAAATTTGTGATAATCACACCACTTTTCAGTATTTTTTTCTTTTTGCTTCCAATTTTGGCCTCATGTTTGACCTTCTTTGTCACTTTTTCATTTTGAAGGCTGACTCTTTATATTCATACTTCCATGCTTTTGCTCAATCTTTACTACAAACTTATATGATTTACCAAGGGTTTTCGAATTGAAGAGTTCCATTTCTCCCCATATGTACCATTATAGTCTACCATGGTATTTGAGAACCTTGTGTTTCTCACTTTTTTGGATGCCCAATCTTGTAGATAGAGAACAAAAAATGTCAATGTAATCTTAAACAAATTATTCCTTACTTTGGTGAAGTTGTTGCCACTCTATATACAGATCATCATATGCTCCAATGGGGTAGTATTCTTCCTTTACATATTCTATGAAATCATCCTAGGTAGGTTCCATCTCAAGGCAATTATCATCTGCACTGAATCTCTTTTTGTACACTTCCCACCAATTTTTGACAAGCAATGATGCTTTCAAAATAGCAAAAGTGATCTTTTCTTTATCGATGAATTTATTTATATAAAAATAAGATGAAAATTGATCCAACCAATTTTCTACTACATCAGCATTGATTTGCCTTCAAACATAGGGATATCAAAATTCAACTAAACCTTGAAGGGTATTGGAACACTGAAAGGATGTGGGGGTGTAGATGAGGAGCCAAAATTTCCCATTGAGATTTGTTGGAGAATTTGAGTGAATTATTATATCATCTACGCTTGCTACTATTAGAGGGATTCATTCACTATTTCTTTGAAAGGATCAGATGTCTTAGTGTTGTCCACCATTTGAAGACATTTGGAGTGAATAGGTGGATAGTCTATTGGTTCTATTTTCCACCCAAGCTTCTTGTAATCTAATCTCATCCTTAGGATCATACACTCTAAAGACAAACTACTCTGATAGCATTGATCCAAAACTTGAAAGCTTTAGTTGAAAGATAATTCAATAAATAATAACAAGATAATTCAAATAATGCTATCTCTGAGAAGAGATGTTTTATTGATCAAATTTATAGACCCAAACATATGCTTATCTCTGAGAAAGAGATGTCTGATTTCTAGTTCAGGTTACATCTTAATTTATAAATGTTTTAAATATGGGTGAAGGATGTGGAAGGTCACCAATCTTGAGGGAGATGAATTGGTTTAAATTTTATGATTTACAACAATATCTAATTCAAGGAATTACTATTTTTAGAAACTTATTATTTTTAGACTTTACTACTAAAATTAAAATTTTGAGCACTTCCATTGGGTATTTAGGGGTCAAAATTCATCTATCAAATCTCTATGCCATTTCACTACATTCTCCTCTTTCTTAGCTTTCCAACAATTTAAACGGTGAGTCAATTGGAGCTATGGTGCAAAAGTTATGGCTCCTAAAAGTTTTGTCATTAATTGGGGTAGACCCATCACCTAAATTATTGCCTGGATTATTCCTCCCTCCTTGAGAAGTAATGGTCCCCATTGCATTAAAATTTATCATCAAGTATGTAGTTGTACTTTGGTTTGATTTCTGATACAAACTTGGAATGGACTGTGATTTATGGAACTGTGTAGGGCTCAATTCTTCACCATTTTTGTCTGACCATTAGTCTATGGATGGAAGGTCATGAACTTCAACCTGGTATCTATTTGCTTCTGTCATTGTGTTGTTTATGTATTCAAGGCTGAAACATCGGCCCTTTTGGATTCTTGTGGCTTGACCACCATGAGAACAAATTTTTTAGCACTAATCAAAGAGACAAATGTAGAAGGTGGTACCTCTAGTACCCTATAGCACCATGTTCCAAGAGTGAGAGTAATCCTTTGATTTCTTGATTCATAGATGCCATGTCTATCATACATGAATGGCTGACCAAAGAGTATATCACAAACATCTAGATTTACCACATCACATAAGACATCATCTTAGAAAGGTTTTATTGCATATGAGAGAATAAATTGGTGGGTGACACGGATGTTTCTCCCTAAACTCAACCATCCAATACTGTATGGTTTTGGGTGAGGATTCATGGATAGATTTAGGCTTTTCACAACATTAGCATAGATTAAATTCTTTTGACTTCCACTATCAAGAATGAAATGCATAAGCTTACCTTTCACCCATAATTTAGAGTGAAACAACCTTTCTTTGTCATCTAACCTTTCCTTGTGGGTCTGTGATGAAGCAACAATGGCTTCGGGCTCAGCATCTATAATCTCTTCTTCAACCTCTTTGACTATAGGGTTTGTATGAGGTAAAATAGCAGATGTTGAGAATTGTGACTCAGAAATTAGGGACATGATGGCTCTACATTCTTCTTTGAAGTGAGTTCTAGATTTGTGATAATCACACCACTTCTCAGTCTTTCCTTCCTTTTGCTTCTAATTTTGGCCTCATGTTTGACCTTCTTTGTCACTTTTCCCTTTTGAAAGCTGACTCTTTATATTCATTCTTCTATGCTTCTGCTTAATCTTTACTACAAACTTGTATGCTTCACCAAGGGTTTTCAAATTAAAGACTTCTATTTCTCCCTGTATGTACCATTGTATTCCACCATGGTATTTGAGAACCTTGTGTTTCTCATTTTCTTGGATGCCCAATCTCGTAGATAGATAATGAAAAATGTCAGTATAATCTTCAACAGACTATTCCTTACCTTGAAAAAGTTGTTGCCACTCTATATACAGATCATCATATACTCCAATGGGGTAGTATTCTTCCTTTACAGCTTCTATGAAATCATCCTAGGTAGGTTCCATCTCAAGGCCAATATCATCTACACTTAATCTCTTTTTGTACACTTCCTACCAATTTTTGACAGGCAAACATGTTTTCAAAAGAGCAAAAGTGATCTTCTCTTTATCTATGAATTTATTTACAGAAAAATAAGATGAAAATTGATCCAACCAATTTTCTACTACATCAGCATTTGTTTTTCCTTCAAATGTAGGGATATCAAAATTCACCTAAACCTTGAAGGGTGTTGGGGCACTGAAAGGATGTGGCGGTGTGCATGAGGAGCCAAAATTTTCCATCAAGATTTGTTGAAGAATTTGAGTGAATTATTGTAGCATCTATGCTTTCTACTATTAATAGGGTTCATTCACCATTTCCTTTAAAGGATTGGATGTCTCAATGTTGTTCACCATTTGAAGTCATTTGAAGCGAATAAGTGGATAGTCTGCTAGTTCTAGTTTCCACCCAAGCTTCTTGTAATCTGACCTCATCCTTAGGATCATACACTCTAAATACAAACTACTCTAATGCCATTGATCCAAAACTTGAAAGATTTTATTGAAAGATAATTCAAAAAATAAGAACAAGATAATTCAAATAATGCTATCTCTGAGAAAAGATGTTTTATTAATCATAATAATAGACCTAAACATATGCTTATCTCTGAGAAGAGATGTCTAATTTTCATTTGGGGTTACATCTTCATTTATATATGTTTCTAAGGTGGGAGAAGGATGTGGAAGGTCACCAATATCGAGGGAGATGAATTGGTTTGACTTCCATGATTTACAACAATACAGAATTCGAGGAATTACTATTTTTAGAAACTTACTATTTTTAGACTGCGCTATTAAAATTGAAATTTGGGAAACTTTCATTGGTTTTTCAAAGGTTAAACTTCATCAAGAAAAACTTGATGTCATTTCACTTCATTCTCCTCTTTCTTAAATTTCCAAAGGTTCAAATAGTGATTTAATTAGAGCTATGATGCAAAAGTTATGGCTCTCAGAACTTCTATCATCAACTAGGGTAGACCTGTCACCTGAATTGTTGCCTGAGTCATTCCTCCCTCCTTGAGAAGAAATGGTCCCCATTGCATCAAGATTTGTCATCAAGTTTGGTAGTTGTACTTTTATTTTATTCCTAATACAAACTTGGAATGGATTATAATTTATGAAACTGTGAAGTGCTCGATTGTTCACCATTTTTGTCTGACCATCAGTTTGAGGATAGAAGGCCATGAACTTCTTCAGCTTGGTATCTATTTGCTTTTTTTGTTGTGTTGTTTATGTAGTTAGGGCTATAACATCAGATCTTTTAGATTCTTGTGGCTTGACCACTATGAGAACAAATTTCTTGACACCAATCAGATAGATAGATGTAGAAGGTGGTACCTCTAGTACCCTATAACATTATGTTCTAAGAGTGAGAGTAATCTTTTGAGTTCTTGATTCATAGATGCCATGTCAATCATACATGAATGGCTGACCAAAGAGTACATCATAAACATCTATATTGACCACATCACATAAGACCTCATCTTGGAAAGGTTTTATTGCATATAAGAGAAGACATTGGTGGGTGACACATAGGTTTTTCCCTAGACTCAACCATCCAATACTATATGGTTTTAGGTGAGGCTTCACGGATAGATTTAGGATTTTCACAACATTAACAAAGATTAAATTCTTTTAAATTCCACTATCAATAATAAAATGTAGAGGCTTATTTTTCACCCATAATTTAGAGTGAAATAACCTTTCCTTGTCATCTAGCCTTTCCTTGTGGGTCTGTGGTGAAGCAATAATGGCTTCAGGCTCAACATCTATAATCTCTTTTTCAACCTCTTTGACTGTAGGGTCTGTGTGAGGTAGAGCAATGGATATTGAGGATTATGACTTAGAAATTAGGGACTTGATGGCTCAACATTATTTTTTGGAGTGAGTTCTAGATTTGTGATAATCACACCACTTCCCGGTCTTTCCTTCCTTTTACTTCTAATTTTGGCCTCGTGTTTGACCTTTGTTGTCACTTTTCCATTTTGAAGGCTGACTCTTCATATTCATTCTTCCATGCTTCTGCTCAATCTTTATTGTAAACTTGTACGCTTCACCAAGGGTTTCCAAATTGAAGAGTTCCATTTCTCCCCATTCATACCATTGTAGTCTGCCACAGTATTTGAGAACCTTGTGTTTCTCACTTTCTTCAATGCCTAATCTCATAGATAGAGAATGAAAAATGTTAGTATGATCTTAAATAGACTATTCCTTACCTTGGAAAATTTTTTGCCACTCTATATACAGATCTTCATATACTCCAATGGGGTAGTATTCTTCCTTTATAGCTTCTATGAAATCATCCCATGTAGGATCCATCTCAAGGCCAACATCATTTGCACTGAATCTCTTTTTGTACACTTCCCACCAATTTTTTATAGGTAATGATGCTTTCAAAAGAGAAAAAGTGATCTTCTCTTTATTTGTGAATTTATTTACAGAAAAATAAGATGACAATTGATCCAACCAATTTTCTACTACATCAACATTGATTTTGCCTTCAAATGTAGAGATATCAAAATTCACCTGAAACTTGAAGGGTATTGAGGCACTGAAAGGATGTGGGGGTGCAGATGAGGAGCTAAAATTTTCCATCAAGATTTGTTGGACAATTTGAGTGAATTTTTATAGCATCTATACTTCTTACTGTTAGAGGGCTTCATTCACCATTTCCTTGAAAGGATCAAAAGTCTCAGTGTTGTCCACCATTTGAAGTCATTTGGAGTGAATAAGTAGTAGTCTGTTGGTTCTATTTTCCACCCAAGATTCCTATAATCTTACCTCATCCTCAGGATCATACACTCTAAATACAAACCACTCTGATATCACTCATCTAAAACTTGAAAGCTTTGGTTGAAAGATAATTCAAAAAATAAGAACACGATCATTCAAATAATGATATCTATAAGAAGAGATATTTTATTGATCAAATTTGTAGACCCAAACATATGCTTATCTTTGAGAAGAGATGTCTGATTTCCATTTTGAGTTACATATTCATTTATACATGTTTTCAAGGTGGGGGGAGGATGTGGAAGGTCACCAATCTTGAGGGAGATGAATTGGTTCGACTTCCATGATTTATAACAATACAAAATTTGAGGAATTACTATTTTTAGAAACTTACTATTTTTAGATTACACTACTAAAATTAAAATTTTGGGTACTTCCATTGGGTTTTTGTGGGTCAAACTTTATCAAGCAAAATATGATGCCATTTCACCACATTCTCCTCTTTCTTTGCTTTATAATGGTTCAAACGGTGAGTTGATTGGACCTACGGTGAAAAATTTATGGCACCTAAAAGTTCTATCATTAATTGGGGTATACCCCTCACTTAAATTATCACATGAATTGTTTTCTAGATCATTCCTCCCTCCTTTAGAATTAATGGTCCCTATTACATCAAGATTTGTCATCAAGTGTGGTAGTTTTACTTTGATTTGATTCTTGATGCAAACTTGGAATAGACTATGATTTATGGAACTGTGCAGGGCTTGATTATTCACCATTTCTATTTGACCATCAGTCTATATATGGAAGGCCATGAACTTCTTCATCTTGGTATCTATTTTCTTCTATTGTTGTATTGTTTGTGTAGTTAGGGATGCAACATCAGCCCTTTTGGATTCTTGTGGCTTGACCACCATGAGAACAAATTTTTTGGCACTAATCAAAGAGATAGATGTAGAAGGTGGTACCTTTGGTACCCTATAGCACCATGTTCCAAGATTGAGAGTAATATTTCAAGTTCTTTAGTCATAGATGCCATGTCAATCATACATGAATGGCTAACCAAAGAGTACATCACAAACATCTAGATTGACCACATCACATAAGACCTCATCTTGGAAAGGTTTTATTACATATGAGAGAAGACATTGGTGGATGACAAGAAGGTTTCTCCCTAGACTCAACTATCTAATATTGTATGGTTTTAGGTGAGGCTTCATGGATAGATTTAGGCTTTTCACAACATTAGCAGAAATTAAATTATTTTGACTTCCACTATCAAGAATGAAATACAGAGGCTTACCTTTCACCCATAATTTAGAGTGAAATAACCTTTCCTTGTCATCTAGCCTTTCTTCATGGGTTTGTGATGAAGGAACAATGGCTTCGAGCTCATCATCTATAATCTCTTCTTTAACCTCTTTGACTGTAGGGTCTATATGAGGTAGAGCAATGGATGTTGAGGATTATGACTCAGAAAGCAAGGACTTGATGGCTCAACATTCTTCTTTGGATTGAGTTCCATATTTGAGATAATCACACCACTTCCAAGTCTTTCCTTCTTTTTGCTTCTAATTTTGGCCTCGTGTTTGACCTTCTTTGTCACTTTTCCATTTTTAAGGCTAACTCTTTGTATTCATTCTTCCATGCTTCTACACAATCTTTACTGCAAACTTATACACTTTACCAAGGGTTTACAAATTGAAGAGTTCCATTTCTCCCCATATGTACCATTGTAGTCTGCCATAGTATTTGAGAACCTTGTGTTTCTCACTTTCTTGGATGCCCAATCTAAGAGATAGAGAATGAAAAATGTCAGTTTAATCTTAACAGACTTTTCCTTACCTTGGCAAAGTTGTTGCCACTCTATATACAAATCATCATATGCTCCAATGGGGTAGTATTCTTCCTTTACAGCTTCTATGAAATCATCCCAGGTAGGTTTCATCTCAAGGCCAATAACATCTACATTGAATCTCTTTTTGTACACTTCTCACCAATTTTGGATAGACAATGATGCTTTCAAAAGAGCAAAAATGATTTTTTTATCAGTGAATTTATTTACAAAAAAATAAGATGACAATTGATCCAACCAATTTTTTACTACATCAGCATTGATTTTGCCTTCAAATGTAGGGATATCAAAAGTCACCTGAACCTTGAAGGGTGTTGGGGCACTTAAAGGATGTGGGGGTATAGATGAGGAGCCAAAATTTCCCATCACTATTTGTTGGAGAATTCGAGTGAATTATTGTAGCATCTATGATTTTTGTTGTTGGAGGGCTTCATTCACCATTTATTTGAAAGGATCATATGTCTTGGTGTTGTCTACCATTTGAAGTCATTTGGAGTGAATAGGTGGATAGTCTGTTGGTTTTACTTTCCACCTAAGCTTTTTGTAATCTAACCTCATCCTTAGGATCATACACTCTAAAGACAAACTGATCTAATACCATTGATCCAAAACTCAAAAGCTTTGGTCGAAAGATAATTCAAGAAACAAGAGAAAGATAATTCAAATAATGTTATCTCTGAGAAGAAATGTTTTAGTGATCAAATTTATAGACCCATGTAAAATAAATTTCTTGGCACTAATCAAAGATACAGATGTAGAAGGTGGTACTTCTGGTACCCTGTAGTGTTTTGTTCCAAGAGTGAGAGTAATCCTTCAATTTCTTGATTCATAGATGCCATGTTGATCATACATGAATGGATAACTAAAGAGTACATCACAAACATCTAGATTGACCACATCACATAAGACCTCATCTTGGAAAGGTTTTATTGCATATGAGAGAAGACATTGGTGTGTGACATGGAGGTTTCTCCTTAGACTCAACCATCCAATACTATATGGTTTTGGGTGAGGCTTATGGATAGATTTAGGATTTTTAAAATATTAGCAGAGATGAAATTCTTTTGACTTCCACTATCTAGATTTAAATGCAGAGGCTTACCTTTCACACATAATTTAGAGTAAAACAACCTTTCCTTGTCATTTAGCCTTTCCTCATGGGTCTATGATGAAGCAATAATGGCTTCAGGCTTAGTATCTATAATCTCTTCTTTAACCTTTTCAATTGTATGGTTTGTATGAGGTAGAGTAGTGGATGTTGAGGATTATTACTCAAAAACTAGGGACTTGATGGCTTGACATTATTCTTTGGAGTGAGTTCCATATTTGTGATAATCACACCACTTCATAGTCTTTCCTTCCTTTTGCTACCAATTTTGGCCTCGTGTTTGACCTTCTTTGTCACTGTTCCATTTTGAAGGCTAACTCTTCATATTCATTATTCCATGCTTCTACTCAATCTTTACTACAAACTTTTACACTTCACCAAGGGTTTCCAAACTAAATAGTTCCATTTCTCTCCATATGTACCATTGTAATCCACCATGGTATTTTAAAACCTTGTGTTTCTCAATTTTTTGGATGCCTAATCTCATAGATAGAGAATGAAAAATGTCAATTTAATCTTGAACAGACTATTCCTTACCTTAGCAAAGTTGTTGCCACTCTATATACAGATTGTCATATGCTCCAATGGGGTAGTATTCTTCCGTTACAACTTCTATGATATCATCCTAGGTAGGTTCCATCTTAAGGCCAATATCATCTACACTGAATCTCTTTTTGTACACTTCCCACCAATTTTTGACAGGCAATGATGCTTTCAAAAAATTAAAAGTGATCTTCTCTTTATCAGTGAATTTATTTACATAAAAATAAGATGACAATTGATCTAACCAATTTTCTACTACATCAACATTGATTTTTCTTTCAAATGTAGGGATATCAAAATTCACCTGAACCTTAAAGGGTATTGGAGCACTGAAAGGATGTGGGGGTGCAAATGAGGAACCAAAATTTTCCATAAAGATTTGTTAAAGAATTTGAGTGAATTGTTGTATCATCTATGCTTTCTACTATTAGAGAGATTAATTCACCATTTCCTTGAAAGGATCAGATGTCTCAGTGTTGTCCACCATTTGAAGTCATTTGGAGCGAATAGGTGGATAGTCTACTGGTTCTATTTTCCACCCAAGGTTCCTGTAATCTGATCTCATCCTCGAGATCATACACTATAAAGATTACCTGCTCTGATACCACTGATCTAAAACTTGAAAGTTTTGGTTGAAAGATAATTCAAAAAATATGAACAAGACAATTCAAATAATGTTATCTCTGAGAAGAGATGTTTTATTAATCAAATTTACAAACCCAAACATATGCTTATCTCTGACAAGAGATGTCTAATTTCCATTTTGGGTTACATCTTCATTTATATATTTTTTGAAGGTCGGGGAAGGATGTGGAAGGTCGCCAATCTTGATGGAGATGAATTGGTTTGACTTCCATGATTTACAATAATACAAAATTTGAGGAATTTGTATTTTTAGAAACTTATTATTTTTAGACTGTACTAATAAAACTAAAATTTGGGGCACTTCCATTGGGTTTTCAAGGAAAAAACTTTATCGAGTGGATCTCAATGTCATTTCATTACATTTTTTTCTTTCTTATCTTTTTAATGGTTTAAATGGTGATTCAATTAGAGCTATGGTGTAAAAATTATGGCTCCTAGAAGTTCCATCATCAATTGGGGTAGACCCATCACCTAAATTGTCACCTAAATTATTGCCCAAATCATTCCTCAATCCTTGAGAAGAAATGGTCCCCATTGCATCAATATTTGTCATCAAGTGTGGTAGTTGTACTTTGATTTGATTTTCAATGCAAACTTGGAATGGACTATGATTTATGGAACTGTACAAGACTTGATTGTTCACCATTTCTTTCTAACCATCAGTCTATGGATGGAAGGCCATAAACTTCTTTAGATTGGTATCTATTTACTTATGTTGTGTTGTTTGTGTAGTTAGCACTGCAACATCAGCAATTTTGGATTCTTGTGGCTTGACCACCATGAGAACAAATTTCTTAGCACTAATCAAAGAGACAGATGTAGAAGGTGGTACCTTGTAGCACTATGTTCCAAGAGTGAAAGTAATCCTTTGAGTTCTTGATTCATAGATTCCATGTTGATCATACATGAATGGTTGACCAAAGAGTACATCACAAACATCTAGATTGACCACATCACATAAGACCTCATCTTGAAAAGGTTTTATTGCATATGAGAGAAGACATTGGTGGGTGACATGGACGTTTCTTCTTAGACTCAACCTTCCAATACTATATGGTTTTGGGTGAGGCTTCATGGATAGATTTAGGATTTCTTCAATATTAGCAGAGATTAAATTCTTTTGAATTCCACTATCAAGAATGAAATGCAGACAATTGCCTTTCACCTATAATTTATAGTGAAACAACCTTTCCTTATCATCTAGCCTTTCCTCATGGGTCTATGATGAAGCAACAATGGCTTCAGGCTCAGCATCTATAATCTCTTCTTCAACCTCTTCAACTATAGGGTCTGTATAAGGTAGAGTATTAGATGTTAAGGATTGTGACTTATAAAGTAGGGACTTGATGGCTCGACATTATTCTTTGGAGTGAGTTCCAAATTTGTGATAATCACACCACTTCCGAGTCTTTCCTTCTTTTTGCTTCCAATTTTGGCCTCATGTTTGACCTTCTTTGTCACTTTTCTATTTTAAAGGCTGACTCTTTGTATTCATTCTTCCATGCTTCTGCTTAATCCTTATTGCAAACTTGTACACTTCACCAAGGGTTTCCAAATTGAAGAGTTTCATTTCTCCCCATATGTACCATTGTAGTCCACCACGGTATTTGAGAACTTTGTGTTTCTCACTTTCTTGGATGCCTAATCTCACAGATAGAGAATAAAAAATGTCAATGTAATCTTGAATAGACTATTCATTACTTTGGTGAAGTTGTTGCCACTCTATATACAGATCATCATATGCTCCAATGGGGTAGTATTCTTCTTTTACAGTTTCCATGAAATCATCCCAGATAGGTTCCATCTCAAGGCCAATATCATCTGCACTGAATCTTTTTTTGTATACTTCCCACCAATTTTTGATAGGCAATGATGCTTTCAAAAAAGCAAAAGTGATCTTCTCTTTATCGATGAATTTATTTATAGAAAAATAAGATTACAATTGATCTAACCAATTTTCTACTACATCAACATTGATTTTGCCTTCAAATATAAGGATATCAAAATTCACCTGAACCTTGAAGGGTATTGGGGTACTGAAAGGATGTGGGGGTGCAGATGAAGAGCCAAAATTTCCCATAAAGATTTATTAGAAAATTTGATTGAATTTTTTTAGCATCTTCACTTGCTACTATTGGAGGCCTTCATTCACCATTTTCTTGAAAGGATGAAATGTCTCAGTTTTTTCTGCCATTTGAAGTTATTTGGAGTGAATAGGTGGATAGTCTACTAGTTCTATTTTCCTCCCAAGCTTCTTGTAATCTAACCTCATTATTAGGATCATACACTC
This sequence comes from Torreya grandis, assembly GCA_037957365.1. NCBI lineage: Eukaryota > Viridiplantae > Streptophyta > Pinopsida > Cupressales > Taxaceae > Torreya > Torreya grandis. The sequence continues at coordinate 5,275,721 of JARHVA010000158.1, read as the reverse complement.
TAAAGACAAATAGCTCTGATACCACTAATCCAAAACTTGAAATCTTTGGTTGAAAGATAATTCAAGAAATAAGAACAAGATAATTCAAATAACTCTATCTCTGTGTTTTATTGATCAAATTTGCAGACCCAAACATATGCTTATCTCTGAAAAGAGATGTCTAATTTCTATTTTGAGTTTCATCTTCATTTATACATGTTTTGAAGGTGGGGGATGATGTGGAAGGTCACCAATCTCGAGGGAGATGAATTGGTTTGACTTCCATGATTTATAACAATATAGAATTCGATAAATTACTATTTTTAGAAACTTTCTATTTTTAGACTATACTACTAAAATTTAAATTTGGGACACTTCCATTGGGTTTTCTAGGGTCAAAATTCATCAATAAAATCTTGATGCCATTTAACCACATTCTCCTCTTTCTTAGCTTTCCAATAATTCAAATGGCGAGTCAATTGGAGCTACGGTGCAAAAGTTATGGCTCCCAAAAGTTCCATCATCAATTGGGGTAGACCCATCAACTAAATTGTCACCTGACTTGTTGCTTGAATCATTCCTCCCTCCTTGAGAAGAAATGGTCCCCATTGCATCAATATTTGTCATCAAGTGTGGTAGTTCTACTTTGATTTGATTCTCAATGCAAACTTGGAATGGACTATGATTTATGTAACTGTGCAAGGCTTGATTGTTGACCATTTTTGTCTAACCATTAGTCTATGGATGGAAGGCCATGAACTTATTGAGCTTGGTATCTATTTTGTTCTATTGTTGTGTTGTTTGTGTAGTCAGGACTGCAACATTAGCAATTTTGGATTCTTGTGGCTTGACCACCATGATAACAAATTTCTTGGCACTAATCAAAGAGACAGATGTACATTAATATAGAATTTGAGTAATTACTATTTTTATACTGCACTACTAAAATTAAAATTTAGGGCACTTCTATTGGGTTTTTAGGGGTCAAACATTATTGAGTGGATCTTAATGTCATTTCACAACATTCTTCTCTTTCTTAGCTTTCCAACGGTTTAAACGGTGAGTCAATTGGAGCTACGATGCAAAATTTATGGCTCCCAAAAATTTCATCATCAATTGGGGTAGACCCGTCACCTGAATTGTTGCCCGGATCAAATATTTTCATGAAAACTTTGGCTAAAACATTAATTTCTTTGGATTTTTTATGTGAAAACTTTTTTTGATGGAAATAAGTCTTCAAGATTTTTGTTTGAGACAAAAAACTTAAAGACCTATTTCCATCAAGCAAAGTGTTCTCACAAAAATATAAAAAATTCTAAGGGCTTAATACACATGCTAGTAAATAAAAAAATTATACTTAGACTATTTAAAATTAAACTTAACCTTGGAGTGATCTTTTGAAAATAGAAATTTAGTTAAGGACGTAAGCACTTATACTTAACAAGGGCTAAATTGCTTTAGTGCAATTTTGAGCACTAACAGATCCTAAAACAAAAATATTTCTTCTCTCCCTTATGCTCCATATAATTTCTAAGATTAAAATGTTATGCTCATTGAAGAAAAAAATGAATATAATACATGTCCTCGACCTTTTACTGTCACTAAAGAAATCATTCCAATAGATCATGATAACTTTAGCTTAATCTTTGACAAGTAACATGAAATATTTACTTGGCCATATGAAGATATGCCAGGTATTGAACCTAGCATCCTCATACATAATATCATCACTTACCCAAATGCTAAACATGTTAGACAAAAATAATTAAAATTTACACCTTGTCATAAATAAATCATTAAACTTTTAGATGCCAAATTCATCAAACTATTGACTAATTAGAATGGGTATCAAATATCATTCATGTTCATAAAAAATTCACCATGGTTATTCATATATGCATCAATTTTCATAATATTAACTTAACATGTCTAAAAGATAATTTTCCATTACCTTAAATAGATGGTATAGTCAATTCCAATGTTGAATATGAAATGTTATCACTTATGAATGGTTTCTCAGGCTATAACCAAATTCGCATAGTTGTTGAAGACCAACATAAAATAACATTTACTACAGAGTGGGGGAACCTATTATTATGTAAAAATAAATATTGAAACAACCTAACAACATGCAATAAACCACATTTTCCATGATCTTATACACAAGATAGTGGAAACCTATGTTGATGATCTCATTGCTAAATCTAAAATTTGTACAATGCACCTCACCAATCTATCTATCATTTTTTATCGACTAATCAAATATAAATTTAGACTTAGCCCATACAAATGTGTATTTGGAGTTATATTTGATAAACTTTTAGGGTTCTTATTCTCTCTTTGATGCATTTATGTCAACCTAGCCAAAATAAATGCCATCATCAACATGCCTATTCCTCATTCCATTATTTACATACAAACTTACCTTGGAAAACTTGGGGTAATTTGATAGTTTGTCCCAGAAATGGATTACCTTATATATTATATTAATTCATTTCTCAAAAATGATAATGATCTAGAATGGATAGATTCATTTAAAATATTATTGATAATATGAAAGAATATGTGCTCCATCTTCTTACTCTTTGACCACCTTCAAATGATTTCCCCTTATCTTATATACCTCTTATACCCCCATATAATTTGGGGCAATGCTTTCCCAATAAGATGATGCTGGTAGAGAATACATTATCTATTACATCAGTTAAGGACTCATAAATTATGAAAAATGTTATACCAAAGAATAAAGTGATTTCCTTGCTATATATTTCACAGTTAAAAATCTTCATCATTATATGCTCTATTAGACCGCTTATGTCATTGTTCATTTTGATCCACTTCCTCATTTCTTCTCTAAAACATTCTTATCTAGAGATAGAATTGGCAAATGGATGGTGTTATTGATCAAATTTAACCTTTGATTATTACATAAAAATATGTCAAAGGACAAGTCATCACCGACCAACTTGTGGTGACACCTTTACCAGCCACAAATCACCTTTAAGATAATTTTCTTAATGACAACATTCTTTAGATTAAAGGTCTTAACCAACCTATCTCAAATATTATTTTCATAATTTCATTATTGATGTAGAATTAAATAATCAAGAAGGTACCAATATCACTCCATGGTATAATCCTTGATGAATAATTACATGAAGCTTGTCTTCATGCTTTAGATTTTATTGATGAACACTGCTTGGTTGCTTTACAACATAACCTCCAATACAAGGCTTGTATTTATAAAAAAACATAATAAAAAGGCCAAATTCCAAACATTTAATTTTGGTGACTTAGTCCTCAAATTATATTACACACATGACAAATAATGAAATTATGTCCAAAAATGGTGAGGCCCTTACTTAGAAATGAAATCCTTGGTCCTAGTACATATCATCTACAAACTAAGGAAGGCCATGTTTTAAAATAACCCATCAATGCAGAATTTTTGAATAAATATTTTGCTAAAATATTTCCATTATTTTTCATAATTCTATATATTTTAACTTCTCCAATGATCTCTCATTTTTGGTAGTCTATTTTATAAACAAACCTTACTCTCCTTCTTTGGTCTTCTAGTTTTTATCTTTCATTTAATTTATGAGTTATATTATAATAATGTGGATACGACCTAGTTTTCCTCATGAATACCTTTCTCTTTTGAATATCCATTTTTAATGATTTTTCTCTTTGATCATAAGTTTTTTATTTTACAAACCTTTTTTCATTCTCTTCTTTCTTTTGTGAGTTGAAGTGTAAGACCATGGATATGACCAAACATTCCTCATAAATACCAATACCACTTTTTAAACCTATATAGGTTTATGTTTTATGAGTTTTAGTGTAAGACCATAGACAAGACTAGGATCTCTTCATACATACATACATACATACATACATACATACATACATACATACATATATATATATATATATATATATATATATATATATATATATATCCTTTCAAACCTTTTTTCAAAACCAAGTGTTATTTTTAAAATGTTAAGAAATGGTTAAAATTTTGGGATTCCATATTCTCAACCTAAAATTTTGTTTCAAATTTATTTTTTGGATAAAACTTCCACAATAAACTATGTTATCATGTTTCCCTACATTTATATACATTCTTACGATAAAGATTCATACTTACCTATCATTGTATCCCTATCACATTTTCATTTTTTAAAAACTTGAGGTAATTCAAATCCTTTCATGTTCATTCCCATTGATCTCCCTTCCTTTCATTCCAATTTGTATAAAACATGGTCAAATTAAATATATCACTTTTATTTAAAATTAATAAACAAGACTCTTAAACACCATGATCTCTAAGTCCTCTCTCTTAGAAACCAAGTTTAAAATTTTTGAATGATAGTCATTTTTAGCATCCATGTTTGGTTCTCTAAATTCATATGGAGGAATAGAAATAGCCATTGAAAATTTAAAATCTAAATCATTTAAACAAAATTCAATGATCAAAAAGTAATATAAAATCAATAAAACCAATATCACACCAAAAGATGTGATTCATAGCACATCTCCTATTCCTAATCGAATCTTAAACCCCACAATTAGCCTCGCAATAGAGTCGATGTAAATTAGGGTATGTTAGTCTAATAGATTAAAATAGGGAAATTCAAAATCATATATATTGCTACCTAATTTTTCATGCAAGCACCCATTCTTTGTAGTAGACCAACAAATCTATAAGGGGTCCTGAGGAATGAGTAACATATTATAAGAAGGTAGGTCTATTTTAATTTTCATGCATATAGCCTTCATGAGATGATATTCATACTTCATTTGATAACCCAATATTTGTGTGGTTAAGAGAAGTTACTCAGAGTCCTTAATGTTGAAAGTCCTCTTATTTTGACAAACTTAATTTTAATGTATTGATAAAGATTTTCTCTACCTTGATTTTTCCTACATCTCCCGCACCACCTATTTCATTCCCCTCTTGATAGGAAAGTTTAATTCTAAATATGTTTCCCCACTTATGTATTCCCTCTTCTTTACATCTTCAAACATACTAGCACTAATTTTTTTTAGTTTTATCTATCTTTAGAATAAAATAATATGCTTGAGTGACTATGGATTGTTTCCTTTACACCATTGCTTTACATTTCTAGAACTTCCTTGGTTTCATTTTAAAAAATTAAACATCCATTATCATTATTTTTATAGACAAATAAATCTATTTATATACTTTTTCCATTGTTGATTGAGCTTGGATTATTACTTAAAACTCATCAATATTGTTTTTAATTCATGTACTTTTTCCATTATTGATTGAGTTTGGATTGTTTCTTCTCACTCACTAATTTTGTCTTAATATATGTTTATTTTCCATATTTATCTAAAGTTTGGTTTGTTACTCCTTTAAACATTAATGTTAGACTTATCATATTAATTTTACATGTCTTTGGATTTATTTTACTTGTCACTTTTCCTACATAAGGAACACCTTTTGTTTGAGTTTTTTGGTTATTTAGTAGCCTTGGCTTTTCAATTAACTAATTTACACTAATTTTGGCTTAGTCATTTTGGTCCTTACTTAGCATTTATCACCCTAGCTTACCAAATTTATAAGTAAGTCATACTTACACATTTCAGTTATTTTGACTTATCTACATTTATTTATTGTTACCTTAAGTTTTATATCCTTAGGGTTTATCCAAGTAATCTATGTGCCCTCTACAATCAAAACTAAAAATAAAACAAACAACCATTTAGCAATAGAGGTAAGTCAAGGTATGTATATATTATTTGTTTATTTCAGTTATTTCCTTATTTATCATTATAATTTATGTTTATACTACAATTTATTTAGCTTAGCATTTTTTTATTATGATGTCTTTTCTTGAAGAACCATCCCATGTTCTTTATTATCATTTGTTTTCTTGAAGCACCATCCCATGTTACAACTATATGACATGTGATGATATTTGAGTGGAGAATATATATACACATAGTATTTTTAAACTTTATCAATTAATGATGCTTTATATCTTGTAAGAACTTGTTGAGACTCAACCTCTTTGAGTGCATGCCTTAAAGAGTGCACCAGGAAAGGGGTAGGCATGCCTTTAGTGATTCACAAGATTTTTTTTTCTCTATATCTCCACCTAAAACCAATAAAAACCCCTCTTGTACATTTACCTAATATTTAAAAACTTTTTCAAACTCTTTTCCAAATAATTCACCACCTTAAATAGCCCTTGCCTAAGCCAAAACCCATTTTTATCACTTTACCAAATACAGTCAATTGGGTCAGTTTAGTTTTGGGAATTAAGCATGTTAAGAGACTAAGTTAGCCTAGTAAAATTAGTCTAAGACCTAACTAATCTATTTTCCAACTAACTAGGTTGACTAAGTTGACTACATCGACTAAAACTTTGGAAGGGCTTAGGGTCAAATCAAGTTATATATACACATGTTTTACTCCATTTCCAATAGAGAGAATCATTCATTTGTGCTTCTTGATCTTCTTATCTACCATTCTATTTGAGGATTCATTACATAGGGTTCCATGCTTCTTAGAAGAGAATATTTCTCTTATGAAGGCTTGAGATTCACGAGGAGCTCCTTGGCTAGACTATAGTCTATTTTGCATCTTTAGTTTATTTAATAATACACAAAAACATCTGATAAACCACCATTGTCTAAGGGAGATATTGAGGATTGATGGGTTAGTCTTTAAGTTAAGTATTCTTAAATCTTACTCTTCTATTTTAGTAGATATATTTCCATGTATAATGGACAATGAATGTATTATCTCTCCTTACTTAGGATTAGCTCTACATTGAATTGAGTAGAGTTCTTCCTTGCATCTTTATTTTTTTATGTTTATCCCCCATTTTGTGTCACAAGATTTAGTGAACACTAGATTAGATTTACTTTAAAATATTGAATAACAAGACCTAACTAGGGTTATTATGTGGTATTTCTTGACTAAAGGCTTTGGAACCCTCTATGGCCATATTATATGATAAGATATCCCTTAGGTAGTTTTAACTGATCCATATTGGTCATGACTCTTATTATCTTAGTGTTACTAGAAATATAGTTAGTTGATTTATCTTATCTAATTTAATATTGATTTGTATACCAACTCCACTTTCACTTGCATTCATTTGGGATATGGATTTACTATAAATTTAGCTTTATTTTTTATATCATCAGTTTTGTTCTTATAATTAGGCTTGCCTTGAAACTTTATAGTTGAATTATAGGGAGAATTAGATTTATACATATGAATATTCAATGTAATAGATTTAACCTCACACTCTTTAAATTTATGTCATAGTCCATCAAATGATTTAAACTTAGAAAACGTGATACACTATTGAAGAAGAGTAAGCAAGATTTGATAAAAATATCTCAAAGCTTATTATCAGCCATTTAATTTGTAATTTTAGAAAGCATAGTATTGTATCTTAGAACATACTCACTAAGTATCTCATTTGGACATTTTTTTATCTTTTTAATTTGAGCATAGGATAATTTCTCACTGATATTAATAGAAAAATGTGCTAAAAATGAGTTGATAAAGGATTAAAAGTTTTAATTGATTGGAAAAGAAGATCATAGAACCATATAAGAAAATAATATTTGATAATTCATGTAAATAACTTAGTTAATAATCTTTTTTCATCAACATAATCTAGACAAACTTTATTGAAAGCACACAAATGTTGTTCAAGATCGCCTTTTCCTTCATAAAGAGAAAGCTTGGGAGCATGATGCAAGAGTATAGGATTAAAAGATTCATTATTTTTATATTTATTTTTATTTTTGGTCTTAAGTAGTTTTATGATCTCTTTTTTAGTCATTTATAATTTTTTAAAATCTCTATCATTCCAAATTTTTGTCATTCGAGTCTAATAATGATTTTCTTGTCAAAACTATCTTTTTGAAAATTTGAATTTGTAAAGGACATTTGAAGGTTTTTTCTCATCTCCTAGTGAAACAAAAGTTAATTATACTTTATTTTTTGGATAAAGTAATGTATTATATATATTTTTGAATATTTATAATACCTTATTTTATAATTGATCATGTAAAACTCAACTAAAGTTAAGACTTAGGTTGAGTCTTCTAAGTTAGTTAGATAGATTGAGAAAGTTTAGGATATTGGAGAGAATAAGGGAGGATGAGAAAAAAAATATAGTGGATGAGAATTTTATAAGATAATAAACAAATAAAATATATTATTAAATCCAATATTTGGATAAAAATAATGAGGAAGTTCTTAAAATTAGGGTTTTTGATAAGGTTGTGTGATATATTTATATCAAAAACAATGAAAAAATGATAATTTGAATTATAATCTTAAATTTCAATATCATGATGTTTTAATTTAGTTTATTATTTATTTTTTCATTTTTATTACATTTTAATATATTTTATTCATGTTGCATGTGAGAAAACATAGTACAGGTTATTATAATCAAAAAAATAAGGTTATAATAGTCAAGTAAGGCAGTCTTCTATTACTTTTCAAAGATTGGTCAAGAGATAAATAAATAATAAATGAAATATAAATGTGTAATAAGCATTTTAAAATTTAAAATATTTCAAAATTGATCTTAAATATTTAGTTTTCAATGAATTTTAGCTCATTGCCTATATATAGTCAAGAAATGTGCATTTACAACCAATATTTTTTTATTTTATTTTGTGATTGATCAAGGTTAAAAATTTATTTTAAAAGTATAATATATATTAAAATAATATTTAAATTTTAAATATTTTTAAAATGGGTTATAAAAATCAAATTCATTTGATTTAGTGCTCTTGGTTGTTACATAGTCAACCAGGGTTTTAGTGTACTAAAACCTCTAAACTCAAAAACTAACCCTTAAAATTGTATGAAATTTTGTGGAGAGGTGTGTTAGGTTTTTTTTTAATTTTTTAAATTGTTTTAAATAATATTTAAGGTCTTCATCACAAAATATTCAAAAATATCAATCTACAAGTCTAAAAGAAAGATTATTTAGAGCACTAGAATTGCTAAAATCATCATAACATGAAAATGGCCTAGCCAAATATAATGAAAATTTTTAGAGAGGTGAATGAAATTAAATTTTATGGTTTAAATTTGGTTTAAATATTTTAAGATACCTACAGAGAAAGGTATTGAATAAACTCAGTCTATAGGCCTAATTTTAAGGTCTTAAAACCCTATTTCCATTTTTTTTGCATTTTCAAGTTTAATTAAAGGTATAAATAATTATGGTGAGTTTATTTAACATGAAATATATTTTTAAGAAGTAATATTAATATTAATATACCTTTTTTTGTTTAAATTTTTATTCAATAAGGTATTAGGCCTAAACATTTATCTCTTGAATAAGTTACAAGCCTGATCTTCCTTAACCTCTCCATCAAATTTTTCTATGAAAGTAGGGTATTTTTATACTTAAAGGTGACATAAGGATAAATATTTAATTTATAAGAGTTAAAATGAGGTTTTAAAAAATAAAATTACAAACAAGTATAATAATGACATTTAGAAGAGTATCCAAAGGTGTTGTTAGAGGAGGTCTAAGACAATCAAGAGATTTATTGCTAGAGGAGATAAGAAACTTACATGCATGTTTGAAGGAAATAGAAACTAATCAAAAAATATTTGTTGAAAAAGGTGATGTGATCAAAGGAGAGGAAGAACCAAAAGAATAGGTTGCATAAGAAGAAGAGGAAAAGAGAATGGAAGAAAAACTCTTGAAAGCAGTCATAGGAATAGGTTCCAAACCCAAATTAGAGGTTATATCATATGGAGGTAGTATAAATTTTTAATAATTAGTAGATTTAATAGCTTAAATGGAGAAGTATTTTGACTTTAAAGGAATATCTGAAGATAAGAAGGTCAAATTTTCCTGTACAAGGTTAAAGGGACATGCATCTCTTTGGTGGGAATGTATCCAAGAGGAAATTAAAAAAAGAGGTAAAAATAATATAAATTCATGGGACTTAATGGTATAAAAATTTAAATCAAAATCTATGCCTATAGACTACCATAAAAACTTGTTCAAGAAACTCCAAAATTTAAAGTAGAAAGATATGAGTGTAAAGGACTATACTAAAGAATTCTACAAGCTTATAATTAGATTTGGTCATGTATAATAAGATGTTGAGAAAATATTAAAGTATATCAATGGATTTAGGTTTAATTTTTAGGATAAAATTATTATTTTATACCCAATATCAGTGGAAGGGGATTATTAGTTTGTTCTCAAGGTAGAAGAGAAGTTGGCTATAAGACAAACTCAATAAATTAGAGAAGGCAAAAATCTCAAAGCTAGAGGACAATAAGATGGTAGAAGTTAGTTATAGGTTAATAATGATGAAGAAATTAGATATCAAGTTTAATACAACATTACAAGATGATGCTATTCATATAAATGAAGAAGGCCATGTACAAGAGTCAGAGGATTTTGGATAAAATGTTTCAAATGTAATATGTATGTTATTTATAGGGCATACGAATTTCTTGAGAATATAAAAACAAGCCATACAAGAACTGAAGGCAAAAATCAAGTTGTTCAAGTTGAGAAATAAAGTATGAGATCACCATAACATGTTCAATAACTTTAAATGGGAGAGTTTATATTGATGAATACAGTATTACTCAAGCCAAATAAATAAGTGAAGGAACCAACCCAAAGGAAGAAATTATTCAAGATTACATGCAAATCCAAAGGTAAGTGTTGTAAGTTTATCATTGAAAGTGGTGGTACATATAACTTGGTTTATTCATAAATTATCTAAAAATAAGGATTGATGATATTAACACATCATATACCATACAAAGTATCTTATCTGTAAAAGGGGCATCAAGTACTAGTCAATGAATAATGTAAGATTGATTTTTAGATTGGTAGCTATAAGGATGAGGTAATTTATGATAGTATGTCTATGGATGTTTGCCATGTGTTATTGGGTAGACCTTAGTAGTTTCATGGAGGGATATAAATGATGGAATGAGTAATACATATACATTTGAGAAAGATGGAAATAAGCATACCTTGACACCATTTAAGGATGGAAATGAATTATCTAAAAATAATACCAAAGTGATGATAGTAGGTAGAAAAGAATTCTTGAATCTGAGAAAATAAGAAAAGTTTAGTTGTGCATTAAATTTTATGCCCAAGATAGTCATTACATCTATTAATTTTACTAATTTGTCATTAAAATTTCATAATTTGCTAGATGAGTATGTAGATATAGTGGTTGATTAGTTGCCTAATGAGTTTCCACTAATAAGTAGAATAAGCCATCATATGGATCTTATTATAGGAGATAATTTGTCAAATAAATTAGCATATAGAATGAAACTCAAGGAGAATGAAGAGATAAAAATACAAGTACATGAAAAATAAAGTTTTGTGCAACCCATAAAGTAAAGAGTTCTCATGAGTAAAAATATAGATGTGATTGAGTCAGAAAAATAAGATGGAAGCTATGAAGAGTTAAAAATAAATGAAATAAGTAGCCAAGTAGTGTTACAAATTCCTATGAAAGAAACATAGAAAATAGAATTTGTACAAGCTAGTGTACACAAGAAGATGATATTGGAAGATCAACTATGTAAAGGAGCTAAAATTATAGATATAGATAAGGATAAGACAACCTTGGAGATGGTTGATATGGATATTTTGAGATATCATTATGAGAATGAAAAACATGATAAACATGATAGCATCAGATAGGAGTTGGACAACATGCCTTTGGAGAATTATGAAGTGATTATTGATGTTAATGAGGGAACTATTGTGTTCCTTAATATGTATGTGCATTATTAAAGTTCCACCATGGATATTATAGTGAAGATAAGGATTAAGTATGGATTGGTCTAGAATATTCATTGGTATGAGAGGTAGAGTGAAGAAGTTGTCCAAGTGATTGATATGGTAGTGGTTATTAGATAGATTTTTGGTATTTATTTTCTATCTAATTTGGAGGGTCTTCAATCTAATTTGTAGATAAGATAGTGTGATAGATCTTGGGGACAATTTGGTTATCAAGGAGAAATGCAAGTAAAGACTCAATTATAGTCAATTGATGAATAAAAATAGTTTAAAGTTTATGAATAAGGGATTCTCAATCTTGACATGGATCAAGATTATAGTGTGGTGAAGGATTAATTGGAGAAACATTTAAGACCTCATGAGTAGGAGTTCATGAATACTTTTTAAACTCAGTGAGCCTAATGTAGGAGCATATACTTTTTCTTTTTTTAAACTCTTTCTTTTTATTTTTTATCTTGAGTAGGTATAGGAAGTTTTATTTAATCATTTATAAGTTTTTTAAATATCTAGAATTCCAAAATTTAGCCTTTTGAGTCTGATAATGATTTTCCTGCCAAAACTATCTTTTTGAAAATTAAATTTGTAAATGACATTTAAATATTTTTTATCATATTATAATGCAAAAAAATGTCATTATCCTTTCTTGTATGGGTAAATTAAGGTATATATATATATATATATATATAAGGTCTTAATTTATAATTGATCATGTAAAACTCAATTAAGGTTAAGACTTAGGTTGAGTCTTCTAAGTTATATAATTTGAGAAAGTTTAAGATATTGGAGTGAATAAGGGAGAATAAGGATAAAATAAATATATTTTAGGATCACTTTATAAGGGGATAAAACAAAAAAAAGACTAATAACTCCAATTTTTGGAGAAAAAGAATGAGGAAGTTATGAAAACTAGGGTTTCTGATAACGCTATGTGATATTTTTGTATTAAAAATAATGAAAGAATGATAATTTGAATTATAATATTAAATTTAAAGATCATAATTTTATGTAAGCTAATGTAGTTTTTCATTTAATTCATTTTAATAGTGTTTATTCATGTTTCACATGACAAAACATAGTACAGGGTGTTATAATAAAAAACAAGGTTATAACAGTCAAGTAAGGCAGTATTCTATTATTTTTCAAGATTTTTAAAGATATAAATCAAGTTTAAATTAAATATAAATATTTATTAATATTTTTAAAATTTAAAATATTTCAAAATTGATCTTAAATATTGATATTTCATTGACTTTTAGCTCATTGTATGTATACAACCAAGAAATGTGCATTTACAGCGAATAAAAAGTTCCTTTCATTATGTTTTGTGATTTATTAAGGTGATAAATTGATTTTAAGAGTATAATATATATGTTTATAACCTTTTAAATTTAAATATTTTCAAAATGGGTCATAAAACTCAAATTTCATTTGATTTAGTGCTCTCAGCCTCTACACAGTCAACTAGGGTTTAGTGTACTAAAACCTCTATAATTCAAAAACTAACCATTAAAATTTCATTAAGTGTTTTAGAGAGGCATGTTAGGTTTTTTTTTAATGTTTTAAATTTTTTCAAATAATTTTTTATTTCTACATCCTAATATATAAAAAAATCTTTCGTAGGTCTAAAAGAAGGCTTATTTAGAGCACTATAATCATTAAAATCATCAAAACATGAAAATTTCCCAGCCAAATTAAATGAAAAATTTTTAGAGAGGTGAATAAAGGTAAAATTGATATTTTTAATTTGGTTTAATTTTTTTATGGAACATAAATAGATATTAATTTAAGAAACTCGACCTACATACCTAATTTTAATGTTTGGAAACCTTGTTTTCACCTTTTCCTACATTCTCATGTTTAAGTAAAGGTATAAATCATTGTGGTGATTTGAGTTAACATAAAATTAATGCTTAATATTTATTTTTATTAATAAAACATTTTTTGTTTAAAATTTCATTTTATAAGGTATGAGTCCTGTTGACCCAATTTTGCCCCTCAGGCAAAATCTCAGTCACCTCCTACACCTGCTTCGCAGGCCCAGTCATTTCAGGTTGCAAGGTCCACTTTCAGGTTTCGACAGCGCCGTTGCAGAGAATAGGCAGTGAAAGACAGAATCTCCGAACGTTCACGCAAGGAGAGAAGAAGGGAAAAAAATGGAGCGTTCAACACTTAGTCAAAAAAGAGGGAGGAAAAAATGCAGAGGGCGGAAAATTTGCCGCCCACTACAAGGGCGGGTAAAATGAGCCCACCTACAAACATGCAGAGGGTGGCAAATTTGCCACCCACAACACAAAGAAAAAGAAAGACGTCGGCCGACGTCGGCAATACTGCCATCGTCGGCACCTTACAGAGACCGACGTCGGCAGAACCGCCGACGTCGGCATCACAACAGCAGACACAAAAAGGGGAAAAAGCCCCACCCTCAGGTAGAAAAATGAAAAGCCCCACCCTCAGGTGGTAAAATGAAAAGCCCCGCCCTAAGGCGGTGAAATGAAAATCCCCACCCTAAGGCGGTGAAATGGAAAACCCCGCCCCATTGCGGGGAAGGAGAAATTGCCGTGCAGAGTACAATTCTACCGACGTCGGCAGCTTACTGTGACCGATGTCGGCAAGATTGCTGCTGTCAAAAGATTATCGGCCAACGTCGGTAGAGAATCCTACATGAATTTCATGCAAAGGGTGGCAATTTCGCTGCCCACTACAAGGGCGGCAAAATTCACCTGCAGTGCACAAGAAAAAACCCGCCCAGCCGCCAGAGGAGAAGACCAGCGCACAAAATGAGGCAACAAGCATGGTCTTGGCAGACTTGTGATGTCATCAATAGTGTTTTTCATGCTTTTCAATGAGACTTCTCTTGGCTCTTCTGCTATAAATACAAGGACTTAGTCATTTTCTAAGGATCTTCCTGACTTTTGTAAAGAGCACTGCTCTCCAAATTTTCCACCTGAATCAATAAAAGACAGTTTTTACCTCTATTTGGATGGATCTATCAGTGTATGCATTGAATGTTAATCTATGTCCAGTCATTGTCTCTTGATGCTCTCACAGGTTCAACACCAGCAAACCTGCGATCTACAAAGTGCCACTGTCTGTTGCTGCCAGGAGTAGAGTTCTATTTTGGAGGTATAAAACAGGTGAGGTCGCTTACAGTGTGTATTTCTCAGCACCTTGGTGAGTCCCTATTTCTTGTGATTTCCATAAGAACCTCCCTGTCATCCCAGAGACCTGGTTTTTTCTGCCAAATCTGAGTGTATGTATGTTTTTGTCTGATCCTGAGAGTGGATGTGGGAAGGTCATCTATTTTTGGTGTATCACCTCTTTTAGAGTAGGTTGTTTGTTTTCATGCTTTTCTCTCTCCCTTTTCACCCCCCCCAGTGTATACCTATATACCTATATTTTGCGTTACCTAAAACAACAAGATACATCAGAGGGAACTAGCCCATATCTAGAGACTCCCCTCTCC
This sequence comes from Torreya grandis, assembly GCA_037957365.1. NCBI lineage: Eukaryota > Viridiplantae > Streptophyta > Pinopsida > Cupressales > Taxaceae > Torreya > Torreya grandis. The sequence continues at coordinate 5,260,460 of JARHVA010000158.1, read as the reverse complement.
TGCTTCGTCGTCCCACAGGCGAGAGAGGGGTTTCTATGTTGCGGGGAGAGGGCAGGAATCTATGTTCCTGCCGCTGGGTACACTTTCCAGCATCAACAGTTTTGGCACGCTTGGTGGGACTGTAATTTTATCAAGTTTTCAATGCAATAGTATTTCAGGATTGATGTTGGTCCTGCTACACTGATTTTCAAAGATTTTCAGCATCTGGCGACTCCACTGGTAAGAGCTCAGTTTTTTATTTTTAAGACCAGTCACTGAAACTTCTATGCCAAAAGTTACCACCAGGTCAGCTTCAAGAAGGGTCCCCTTTGAGTTTGTTGAACTACCTTTAAACTCTGCTAAAAGGCTCAGGTTTGGAAGAACTCGCCCTTATCCACTAGTAAATCCTCCTAGACCTGTTGCTAGGAACACCAACCCAGCTCAGCCACAAATACAACCTATTCCAGCCATGGCATTGCCTTTTGCAGCTTTTTGTGGTGAGAGCCCCTTAAACCTCCCACGCTATGATCCGATCCCTGGAACAGCTCTGAAGAATGTGCCTTCTTTTGATGGAGTGGGACCTATTACAGTTGTTGAGCATATCAAAAATATTGCCAACCTTTGCAATATTCACAATGTAACAGAAGAAAATATTGCCATCAGACTGTTAGCCTTGTCTCTGAAAGGGAAAGCTCTCGACTGGTACGGCACCTTGCCTATGAATTCCATACATTCTTGGAACGAATTGGGCACTCGTTTAACTGATCGTTTTGGGGAAAAAAGTGATGGCCTCTCTCTTGCTGAGCAGCTGACAACTATAAAGAGAGCTCTGCACGAGTATATGCAGGACTTCAATACGCGGTTTCAAAAGACTTGGGATAGATTTCCCATCTTGGTAAGGCCGACCCCTAGCTATGCTTTCTTGTACTATCTAAAAGCATTAAATAGTGACATTGCTATGATGATCCAATCTATGGGGGGACACATACTGCCAGCTGTGTATGACATAGTCATTACGGCCGAAAATTGCTTAATTCAAGCTGGGAAAATTGCCCCTAGGCCTCATATGCCACTTTTTCCAGAACCACTGCCCCCAATTCAAGCAGTCGCTCCCACAATTGCCCCCTACCTGTCATTGAGAAACCAGCTGCTTTTCCATCCAGTGAATTAAATGAAGTTAAGGGCCTGTTGCAGAGCATGTCAAATGAACTTGTTGCCCTTAAAAGATAGCAAGCTCAAAGCCACAAGCCAAACTAGGGTTATCAGAATTATGGCCATGCCCCTAGACCCCCCTTTCCAAACTATAACCAAGGTCAGGGGCAGCTCACTACAACCAGGCCTTATCAAAATTATAACTCAGGCCCTCCTTCGTCATCTAAAGCCATTGTACCTACTCAGAATAATCTAGTGCAGGACCAGCCAGGTTGTTCAACCATGGGACAAGGTCAAGAGCAAGCTGTCCACACGAATGACATGATGAATTTTTTCCAAAATTCAAAAAATCAAGCTACTGATTTTTCCCAGTTTTTTGAGTTTCCAGCTCAGCCCAGCACAAGTAACAATCAAACTCAGCCGGATTCTACCCTGATAAATCATGAAGAGGGCGAGCTCTGTGCAATTAATCATGGGGGCACTGCAGGCAATCATGTTGATTGCGTTACGACCAATACGAGATTTAAAAGAAGAGTAGTTGGAGAAGTGCAAGCTTCCCCTCAGGCAGCAGCGAATCCTCCACCACACCCTTTTCAAAAGGCTCCAATTCCCAGACAACCATTTGCACCTCCAGCTCCTCAATCTACAGCTCCAATCAGGATCAGCCCAAAGGAAAACACGAAAGGAGTCAGTCCCCAAGTTAATATAGTTGATCAAATGAAGAAATTGCATGTGAATATTTCTCTATGGGATTCGTTGTCTCTTCCAGGACAAAAGGAGGTATTGAAGAAAGAATTGCATGAGCTAGATCGCCAGGCCATCCCAACAGACAATAATAACATCTTAATGATGAATGGGCAGCCTTCGGCTCTAGGTCAGGTAAAGAAAGAAGGAAAGACTCCCCCTTTTTATGTATCATTGATCATAGGAGATTTCTTAGTACATAATTGCATAATTGATAGTGGAGCTAGCACTTCAGTAATGCCTAAATACATTGCTGATAAGATGGGGTTAAAGTACGAAGCCATGAACAAAGGAGTCTTGCAACTAGATGGGACACCTGCAAAGACAGTCGGAGCCCTGAAAGGATTGAGTTTAACATTGCATGCCTGCCCGACATTCTCAATTCCCCAAGATATAGTGGTAGCGGACGTTCCTCCATATTTTGCAATCTGTTTGTCTAGGGACTTTACGTCCAAGATAGGTGGTTATCTAGTAGCGAATTGGTCATATCTGGTTTTCTGAACCAAGTATGGGACCAAAGTGAAAATCAAATCCGAGCCACTCTACAAGGACCACCTAGAGCCCTATTCACCCAAGGTAGCGAATGTCAATTATACTATCATTGATCCAGAAGACTCTCAGACGGACAAATCTTCATCTTCTGCTCTTGAAGGAGTCGCAGACCTACTCTTGGATGAGTGGGGAAGCGATAACTTCAAGCACGATCCTTATAAGTTTATTGAGGAGGCAGACCTTGGCGTCTATTTCTTGTATGAAGAGAGTGCCGTCATGCCCAATATAATGAAGGAAAACAAAGAAGATCTTGGCCTATGGCAACTATACTTCAATGGTTCCAGAAGCAAATTGGGCACTGGTGGTGGGGCAATGTTAGTCTCCCCTTCTAAAGAAAGGTACTTTTCAGCTTTTCATTTCCAGTTCTCTTGCACATGTAACATTGCAGAATATGAGTCTTTGATTCATGGACTTGAGTGGGCAAGAAAGAGAGGGATCAAAAAATTACAAATCCTGGGGGATAGTGAACTAATAGTGAACCAAATCAGAGGCCTGAACCTAACCAAGAACTCCTTACTGAAATCTTACAAGCACAGAGTCTGGGACTTGATGGAGGATTTTCTTGCTCTTAACATTACCTCTATCCCCAGGGAACAAAACAAGCAGGCTGATAGGTTGGCAGCTGTTGGCACCCAATTTGATGTTTCAAAAGAGATAAGCAGGGGTTGTGGTTCGTGCCATTTAAAGGTGGTGGTTCTACCTTCGATCCCAGACAATGTTACAAATCGGTAGGTCTTCGAAAGTGACCAACAGATAGCCCTTTTCCTAAAGGAGGAATCTGAGTTTGCGGTCCACAATCAAGCGAAATTGCAGCAGCAATATGGAAATCAGATTGTTCAGTTGAAGAACAATAAACTCCCTAAGGGTCTGGTCACACTTGAAAGTATTTTCAATGGAGAGGACCAACTAAGAGATGACAAAGCATGCATCACTACCAAAGAGGAGAATTATAAAAAAGTGGAAATCTTCAAAGACAAGTTGCTAGAACTTGGTAAGGTCTGCACGTTTCAAGAAAGGCAAGCTTTCATTCTATTGTGTCAGGAGTTCGCTGACGTCTTTGCCTGGGACTATAGCGACTTGAAAGGCTTCGATCCAAGACTCGCCCAACACACCATTGAATTAGATGAAGACGCAAAACCAGTCACACAAAAGTAGAGACCTGTTAACCCGATGGTCGAGCTCCTTATGCAGAAAGAATTGGCCAAGTTGATTGAGTCTGGCATTATATTTCTGATCAAACATTCCTCATGGTTGGCTAATTTGGTTCTAGTTAGAAATAAAAATGGGGAGATCAGGCTGTGCGTCGACTTCAAAGACCTTAATAAAGTCTCTTTAAAAGATCATTATCCCCTTCCAAACATGGAGTAGATCCTCCAAAAGGTAACTGGTTCCGAACGCTTCTCCCTCTTGGATGGCTATTCAGGATATAATCAGATTCTGGTGCGTGACTGCGACCAATACAAAATAGCCTTCACCACTAAATGGGGAACGTTCACCTACCAGAAGATGCCTTTTGGGCTGTCCAATGCTGGTGCTACTTTCCAGCAAGCCATGGACATGGCTTTCAGTGGTTTGATAAATAGGAACGTGCTGGTGTACCTCGATGATATAACAGTTTTCTCCAAAGAGGCAGGACAGCATATGAAGCACCTCAGGCAGATTTTTGAGAGGTGCAGGGAATTTGGCATCTCCCTAAATCCAAAGAAATGTGTATTTGCGGTTCATGAGGGGAAACTTCTTGGCCACATTGTGTCCAAGGAAGGTTTGTCTATTGACCCAGAGAGAGTCCGCTCCATCCTGGAGATGTCCCTACCAAAGCACAAGAAAGGCCTTCAGAGTTTCTTCGGCCGGATAAATTTCATTTGGAGGTTCATTCCGAACTTCGCTGAAATAGTTAAACCCCTAACCTCCTTGCTAAAGAAAGGTGAAGAATTCAAATGGACAACGCCAAGAAAGGACAGCTTTGAAGCTATCAAACAAGCTTTGACCCAAGCTCCCGCTCTAATCAGCCCCGACTTCAATAAAGACCTCAACCTCTACACCTTCAGCAACAGAGAAGTAATATCCGCCATGCTCACCCAAGCAAATAGTGATAACCTCGAGCAACCACTCGCCTTCTTCAGCCAAGGGTTAGAGGACTTCAAAATTAGGTATACCTATGTAGAGAAGCAAGTCCTGGCAGTGGTGCACAGCTTGAAGAAATTCAGATATATGTTATCAAATAGCAGGATCCATCTCATGGTTCCACAACCTGGCATCAAAGATTTCTTGACCAATCGAGACTTAAACAAGAAGAGAGCGGGATGGATCACCAAGGTAATGGAGTACGACATAGATATCAAAATCACCAAGTTGGTGAGAGGAAGGGGCCTGTGTGAACAGCTAGCTACAGATTTGAGACAAAAGGGTGAAGACAGCTTGCTGATCCATGATGCAGCCACTGCAGAAGAACCAGCTATCGTAAGGGATTAGACACTGGACATGAGGTGTTTTCTTCTTACGGGCGAATGTCCACAGGGTCTCGGTAGGGCCAGAAGAAGGTATTTTAAACTTTAGTCCCTTCCCTATGTTTTGATTGACAAAGTATTATTTAGGAAAGATATCTCTGGGGTTCTCCTGAGATGCATTGACTCTAGTCAGACTGACAAGGTATTGGCTGAGTTTCACGATGGGCCAGCAGGTGGCCATTTCGCCCCTAAGACCACAGCAGCAAAAATATTGAGAGCTGGCTATTTCTGGCCCACTCTCTTCAAGGATACCCATGCATAGATAAGAAAGTGTAAGAAGTGTGCACTCTTTGATGGAAAGCAGCGATTGGCTGCCATGCCCCTACAGCCCATTCAAGTTGAACAACCATTCATGCAGTGGGGCCTGGATTTCATAGGGATGATCAATCCTCCCTCTAGTGCCAGACACAAGTGGGTCCTGACTGCTACGGATTATTTCACCAGGTGGGTGGAAGCCATTGCTTTGAAGGAAGTGAATGAGAGCGCAGTCTTGGATTTTTATGAGGACTTAGTGACACGTTTTGGGGTCCCAGCCACTATAATCTCAGATAACACCTTGGCTTTTCTGGGAACCAAAACTAGTGAATGGGCGCTAAGGTATGGTATATACCTTAGCACTTCATCAAATTACTACCCGCAGGGGAATGGACTAGCTGAGTCCACTAACAAAAATTTGATCAAGATTATAAAGAGAACCATGGAAGAAAATCAGAGAACTTGGCATGCCAAGTTGAAAATAGCTCTATGGGCCAATCGAATCACTCCGAAAAGATCAATCAGAAATTCTCCATATACGCTTGTGTATGGAAGGGAAGCAAGGCTTCCTATCTCACTCGAGTTGCCGGCATTAGACCTCGCACATCAGCTGCAGCTAGAAGAAGGAGGCAGCATGGAGGTCAGATTGTGTGAACTAATGGAGCTTCAAGAGGTAAGGAATCAGGCCATGGTCTCTATGATCAATCACCAGCATTAGGTGAAAAGACATTTCGACAAGAAGTCTTCGTCAAAAAATTTCACCGAAGGAGACATTGTCTTAAAATGGGACGAAGATAGAGCTAAGCCCAGAAAACATGCAAAATTTGATGCCCTCTGGAGCAGTCCTTACATGATTACTCAGTGCAAGCAGCATAATGCGTTCTAGCTCTCCAAGTTAGACGGCGAAGAATTGCATATCCCAGTCAACGGGATACACCTGAAGCATTGTCACTGAATTTTTGGTTCGGCTGTACATAGTTTCCCTTGTTTTCTTCCCTATTTTCCCTAAGTGTAGTTTGCACAGTTAGTTGTTTTTAGTCTTGTGTGTTTCCCTTTGCAGTGGGGGTAAATTCTATATTTTTGATTCCAGAATCTTTAAAGCTATTGTGAACTCGCTTCAAAGTCACCATCTGACTCCGCACCCAATGGATATGTAAGGCAACTAGGTTCTAAGCATAGCAGGCACGCTTCCCCCGTGAGTCGCCAATTTGTTGACCCAATTTTGCCCCTCAGGAAAAATCTCGGTCACCTCCTACACCTGCTTCACAGGTCCAGTCATTTCAGGTTGCAAGGTCCACTTTCAGGTTTCGACATCGCCGTTGCAGAGAATAGGCAGCGAAAGATAGAATCTCCAAACGTTCACGCAAGGAGAGAAGAAGGGAAAAAAAATGGAGCGTTTAACACTTAGTCAAAAAAGAGGGAGGAAAAAATGCAGAGGGTGGAAAATTTGCCGCCCACTACAAGGGCGGGTAAAATGAGCCCACCTACAAACATGCAGAGGGCAGCAAATTCGCTGCCCACAACACAAAGAAAAAGAAAGACGTCGGCCGACGTCAGCAATACTACCATCATCGGCACCTTACAGAGACCGACGTCAGCAGAACCGCCGACATCGGCATCACAACAGCAGACGCAAAAAGGGGAAAAAGCCCCGCCCTCAGGTGGCAAAATGAAAAGCCCCACCCTCAGGCGGAAAAATGAAAAGCCCCGCCCTAAGGTGGTGAAATGAAAAGCCCCGCCCTAAGGCGGTGAAATGGAAAACCCCGCCCCATGGCGGGGAAGGAGAAATTGCCGCACAGAGTACAATTCTACCGACGTCGGCAGCTTACTGTGACTGACATCGGCAAGATTGCCGCCATTGGCAGATTATCGGCCGACGTCGGCAGAGAATCCTACATGAAGTTCATGCAAAGGGTGGCAATTTCGCCGCCCACTACAAGGGAGGCAAAATTCACCTGCAGTGCACAAGAAAAAACCCACCTAGCCACCAAAGGAGAAGACCAACACACAAAACGAGGCAACAAGCATGGTCTTGGCAGACTTGTGATGTCATCAATAGTGTTTTTCATGCTTTTCAATGAGACTTCTCTTGGCTCTTCTGCTATAAATACAAGGACTTAGTCATTTTCTAAGGATCTTCCTGACTTTTGTAAAGAGCACTGCTCTCCAAATTTTCCACCTGAATCAATAAAAGATAGTTTTTACCTCTATTTGGATGGATCTATCAGTGTATGCATTGAATGTTAATTTGTGTCCAGTCATTGTCTCTTGATGCTCTCACAGGTTCAACACCAGCAAACCTGCGATCTACAAAGTGCCACTGTCTACTGCTGCCAGGAGTAGAGTTCTATTTTGGAGGTATAAAATAGGTGAGGTCGCTTACAGTGTGTATTTCTCAGCACCTTGGTGAGTCCCTGTTTCTTGTGCTTTCCATAAGAACCTCCCTGTCATCCCAGAGACCTGATCTTTTCTGCCAGATCTGAGTGTATGTATGTTTTTGTCTGATCCTGAGAGTGGATGTGGGAAGGTCATCTATTTTTGGTGTATCACCTCTTTTAGAGTAGGTTGTTTGTTTTAATGCTTTTCTCTCTCCCTTTTCACCCCCCCCAGTGTATACCTATATACCTATATTTTGCGTTACCTAAAATAAACAAGATACATCAGAGGGAACTAGCCCATATCTAGAGACTCCCCTCTCCTGCTTTGTCATCCCACAGGCGAGAGAGGGGTTTCCATGTTGCGGGGAGAGGGCAGGAATCCGTGTTCCTACTGCTGGATGCACTTTCCAGCGTCAACAAGTCCTAAGCATTTCTCTCTTGAATAAGTTGCAAGCTTGATCTTCCTTAACCTCTCCATCAGAGCCACAAAGAAATTTAGAAGATGATAACATGAAATTTGTGGATCCAAATTATTATTCAATAATTTACCTAATTATAAGAAATAAATATCATGAGAAATATTTTTCTCAATATTAGCTAGCTTGATTGCAAAATAAGAAGTATTTCCTCAAGGGAGGCATTGGTTGTAGTAATGGGAAGGGTAGAGGTAACTAAAGGTGAAAATTAGGGTTATATGGGATTCTATAAAAAAATTATAAGGACTAACATAAGATGATTTATTAAATTCATCTCAAAAAAATATAAAAATAAATTAATATTTTATGTATGTTGTTTACCATAATCTTGAATTTGAGCATGGTTTGTTTTGGCATCAAGGTCGAAGACAAGATATATGATGTGTGCATGGAAAGTATGATGGGTGGGTACTAATACATACTATGAGGATAAATTAATGATATAGGCACTCTCTTTTTTCCAAGCAATTTAATATTTAACAAAAATAATATGAGTAACTTGATGATAAGATATGGGAGAACAAGTATTTAGATTTAGAGAAAAAGGTTTAGCATGAGAGGGAGATTATTTAACTACTTCATATTGGACCCATGAAAATAAAAAATGAATGTCATTTTTTAATAAATATGAGATATGACCATGACCTTAAATATATTATGACAAATATGATAAAAACATGTATATGTTATACCCATCATGAATATGTAAATGAAATAAGCAAATTTATTAAGAAGACAATCCAAGAAAGGATGATTTAGGAAATAATTTTATGATTTTTAGGATTCCATGCCATGATGTCTATAAATATAATACCACGTATCCCTTCATGACAATAGATAAGTAGTTTTAGAACTTTTGGAACATAGTTTCTAAAAAATCAAAATAAATTAAAAATAAAGTGAAAAAGAAATGCAAATTAGTATCTATTTGAAGTGACAAGACAAAACTTTTCATTATTGGATTACTCCAAGGTTAAAAAATTTGAATCTCTATGTTATGGATAGTGTCCAAGGTTGAGGTTTATATTATTTTAGTGTCAATAGTTTAAAAAATTAAACTCAAACCCTAAGCCAAAAAATAGTTACACTTAAATAAACATTTGAAATTTAGACTCACAATTATTAACTCTAATTTTAAATGTAAACTATTGAAATATGATCTAGGAATTTAATTAAGATATAATATAGTAAATGCATATATCTAAATGATTTACGAAATCTATAAGTTACTAAATATAAAAAATAGGGCTAAGGTTAGAGAATTGTCCTTGCAAAGCAGATTAATTTAGAATGTGTTAATTTTTTATAACTTGTGACTAATATAAATAAATTATAAATATAGATGCATTAGAAAATATAGATCCACCATATACTGAGACAAGGACACAAAAGGTGCACAAGATTGCAATGCACTTTTTATAGTATTTTGACTATGCACTAGATCTGAAAAATATGTGCTTGTTCACCAATGTTTGTAAGTGAATTATTCTAAGGTAGAGCTCAATTTAATGTGTAGAAAAATTGTAAAATATACACCATAGTCTTTCACAAGTGCACAAAAGAGATCAAAATAAAAAGGGGGAATAAGAGGGATGCGAGAATAGTTGATTTATCCTTAGAAAACTCCTTTTTGATTAAGTGCTACCTAAATATCATGAAGGCCTTATGCTGATTTAATACTCCTTATAAGGAAAATCATGTAAGTGTATCTAAAATTATTTGAATAAAATTATTGAAAAATGATGCCCTTAACTTGAAATAAAACATTTTTAAACTTGGAAAAGTACTATGGTATTGCATCAAAATTTCAATAGTAGTCTAAGTTTAGAATATAAATACTTTTAAAATCACATTATAGATGTTTTTTAGTGAGAGATAGGTAGGTTCAAGTGTGACCCTTGATTTTATTATATATGGGAACATTTAAAATATTTATGATAACTGACCTATTGGCTTACACATGAGATCCATTATGAAGTGTATCTTTTTGAAAATATTACCATTATAACATTATATAAAAGGCCACACTAATGGACATGGCCACAATGTGTCCTTGTTTGGCTGGTGCAACCTTATCCAAAATGAATAAAGTCTCATGAAACCAAAGTGACAATGAATTATATTCTGAATAAGGATGAATAGAGATAAAATAAGGAAGTTTAGGAGATATGTACAATAATTATGAGACTTTGAATGATTTATTAAATATTGTGGGTTATTAGAATGGAAAATTGAACAATTAAGGAAAAGGTATCAAGGAAAAGTAATATCAATACTTTATTTATTAAATTTCAATGTATACACCAATAATGTTAGTGTCTTCTCACCATCAAAATGTCCTACCAATCCTCCATTATGATTTATTTGATCAAATTTTCCTGCATCTACCCCTTGGGTTTACATAATTAATATGAAAATTACTTCTTACTGAATCAAATGATCTAGACACAACATCTAATCCATTATTTAGATCTACATATGTCTTCCATGCATCATGAAAATATTCATATTTTGGGTATAGTTCCTTCATTGAATCAATTACCAACACTTTGAATCTCATCTAGTTTATCACCAACTCTATCTTACTCAAGGCATCTATAACCTTGTTTAATTTCACATTCCTATTATTAAGCACAAATGTAAAGCTTTTGTGGATATTCTACCCACTTCATGTGTCTCTGGTTTAGCTTTCTTTCACTATTGATAAATTTTAGTGTTTGATGGTCTATGTATAAAACATACTCTTTTGGTAAAAAATAATGCCTTCATTAATTAAATAGTTACATGATTTCATATAATTATTGATTATAAATTGAATAATTTCACTTAACATCATTATACTTCTCTATAAATTAAATTATAGGCCTATCTTCTTAACTCAATACTACATAATTATTGTTACATTCATGTTGTAGTTGATTCAGAACACCTTATTGAAATTTGGCAATACCAACACTAACTAATCCCTCACCTTCCTCTTCAAATTATTGTAAAATTCATTCCACTTTATCCATCCAAGTGTAAGCATTATGATCTCATTACATCATGTCCATGATTACTACACACACCTCACTAAATTTTCTGATGAAATTTTCATATAAGCTCGTTAGACCATGAAAACTCCATTCTTCAAATGCACTTCTTTGAGATGTCCACTCTACTATTTCACACACTTTATTATGGTCCATTTTTATCCTTACCTGGATATTAGAAAACCCAAATATACCATATCTTCCTTCATAAATCTTCACTTATATACATTAATCAATAGCTTCTCTTCACACAACCTCTACAACACATTTGACAGATACACCACATGTTCTTCCCTTATTATACTAAATAATATAATGTCTGATGAGCTTAAAAAATGTTTCATTATATCCATGAAACATAATTTTTTCTTGTATAAGAAGTGGATCTAAATGTAGTTTCTGAACTTATAGTTTATTTAGAATAAAATATAAAGTATTTATCATGGTTACTTATTTAGAATTCATTATTATATCTTTGTTATCTATTTCTAATAATTATTGGAAAAAGATATCAATATGTGCATATGAAGTCCATACTAAGCTATAAAAGATGAAGTATGAAGAGTAATAATTTTAAGAACACTGTTAAAGTAGCTTTAGAGTATTCTATAGTAGTTCCTAAAGAAGATATAGTACTTTGGCCAAGATTCAGACTTGCCCAATATCTTGAGACTTTACTTCAGACTCAACTTTAGACTCAACTTCAAACTCAGCTTTAGACTCAACTTCAGACTTAGATTCAGACTCACACAGTAGCTTTGGACTCGGCTTCAAACTTAGATTCGCACTAACCATGGACTGGCTTCAGACTCATCTAGTATATTACTATGGAATATGATAAAACCACCATAGAATCATTTGAAAAATATTCTAAATCATTCTAATTATTGTTGTTCTATTATAATATGACCAAGATCATTTACAATTATCATAAGAATGTTTTCCATTTTGAGTATTTCTATATATATATATATTTTTATATATAGACTTCCCATTTATAAATTGTATCTAAATATAGATTTGTATACTTTCATTCTAATAAATAATTCTCTCCATATTTTATGGAGATTGAGATTATGTTATATTCTTATAATAAATATCTCATTCCATATTTTAGGGAGATTGAGATTATGTTGTATTCTTAGAATAAATATCTCTTTTCATATTTTAGAATATTTACATTGTTACTCCTAAATTAGGTGTTAGTTAGAAGTATAAAAATTATAAATTTAACCTCCCACATCTAAATGTAAATAATAAATATACTTTTCTTTCCATCATTCTAAGTAATATATTTTGAAACTTATGTTCTGAATAAATCTTCTTCTAAGGAATGAGCTGGCCACTCATTCAAAAGAAGATGGATCAATGTACTCTTATTTATTTCTTTATTTTCTAATTATCATTGTGTTTGTAACTATTCTTTTTTATAGTTTTTTGTGAATTTATAGGTATTTTGTTTGTTTACCATTTATTTTTAATATAATAATTTACTTTTTTGCAAGTGTGAAGTGTGTTAGAAGGCACCATTTACCAGACATCTCTTTCTCCTATTACATATTACCTTTTAACACCAACCCTATATTGATATTATTAAATGAAGAGGATTGATGACTCTCATCATTTTTTTCACTATTGTCAGGGAACACGGTGTTATTAGGAATTTCAAAATTTTCTAAGAGAATTGTCTATTGGTAATAGATAAACAAATTTACTAGTGAGAGGGAATGTCTTTTTATAAATTATGTGACATGAGATACTTAGTTGATAGTTATTTTAGAATTTAACTTTTCTATCTTTCAAACGTATATTAAAATTTATTTTTATAAAATTAGTAATTTAGTCTAAAAAAATAAAAACAAAACCCCCCATAGATACTAACATTGTTGTGTAGATAAAATATAACTGCTAACATCATGAAATAAGATTTAGTGATTGATGTAGATTGGGAAGAAAATATTGAGATGATTGAAATTTACAAAGGGATGATAAAGTCACAAGGAGATAGCATTATAATAATCAAGCATTGATAACTACTCAATTTTTCAAAAGAAAAAAATATAAAATCATGTTGTTGATCTCTGCTAAATTAACAAAAATAGTGTATAATCTAGCTTGTATAGTTGTTAAAGTAAGACACTTGAGCTAAAATACTTTTGGATATTCAATATTTTAGATAAGAATAGTCTATTTTCATCAATTACTGATGTAGTAATAGTTGATCAAGACACTACATTTGAGAGGTTAAATCTTCAAAATTGTGTATGATATATTGAAAATGAACTATTGCTCTAATATAAGACACCTATGATTTTATGTAGTAGATATGACTCCATTTTGAATATAGTATGACTCAAAGAAATAATTGTTATGTGTGATAATGTGGAGATAGTTTTAACAACTTATTTACTATTTTTTTTTTATGGTTGACATTATTTTTGGATAAAATCATGAAAATATCATGCAAAAATCAAGCCTCCAAAAGATTTCATGCAAACATATCACCATGCATAAATTTAGTCATTTTGTACAAATTCCATATGGATAAAAAAATATTTGATAAGTTCAAAATAATTAAAATTGTATGTGATATAGTCAATGTGAAATGAAAACATCATGTAATTATTAGAATGAGTATGTGATGAATTTGACAACACGTCATGAAATATTACTCCAAATTTTGCATGGGTAAAATAACCACATCCTAAAATTAAAGATAAGACTTATATTATTATTGATTTTATTATAACTATTTTTTAGCACATGTGATTGTTGAGGTTGTTTCTTTTATTAAAAAATCTAAAAAAAATAATTTCTATTAGATTGACTGTTAAGTTTGTGCAAAAAAAATTGGGATTTTTTTAAAAATATATCAATGACATCTGATAGGAATTAGAAATAAATTTTAATTGCATGCAAAGTGATAATGTTTTTTAATAATAATTTACAACCCTAGACACTAAAAAAATTAATTATATTGGTCTCAACACTAGTTATTTATTTTGTTTTTGTATTTTCATATTAATTTATATGTGTTGAAGTTTGAGTAAAATAATTTAAAAAATCACTTAATTTTTTTTTTTTAAAATATGATTGCATGGGTTTCTAAAATAAAATAAATATTTGTGTGTGTGTAGACACTAGAAATCCACACATGATGGGTTTGAATGTCACAACACCCTTGGACTACCTTAGGACCCCTTTGTGACCAGTTTGACCCTTTGACCCCTAATCAATCCTAACCATGGTTAGTTTGACCAATTGACTAAGCCCACCCTTAAACCACCTTTTTACCTTAACCCTCAACTGTCGACGATCAGGATGACCACCGATGGTTAATGATCAGGGTTGTACTACCTAACCAACTAAACACCCACATCAACTCTACCTTTTCTAAAAATAATTTATCTAAATACACATGTGATCTATTTCATGTATGAGTTATAATTAAAAATCCCAGTTAACATCTTGTTGTACCTCTCCTTGCCTATAAGAAGAGGGGAGCAAGAGGTGAAATGGGCCATAAATATCAAGATATTTTTCATTCAGAGCTTCTTTTTGTAGGTATCCTTCTAACAATCCAATGATCCAACCATCATGATAGATAGACAACTTTTTTTCCACCCCTTAGATGACAACCAATTACCGTTACTCTACCAAAATCATGCCAGACTCCATCAACTAGCCAACCACCTCAACCATCCATCTGACCAACCTTATATAAGTTAAGTATTTATTTTTCAATATTCAATTACTTTATTTGTATTTTTAAATCAATCTAGTACAATCAAACCTCCCAAAATTTCCTTCTTTGATCCCATCAATCAGACTTTTTATCAACCTAGGCTAATACATAGTAACCATTAATGGTTACCTTGAACATTGATAGTCTATCCAACCACCAACAGTTGCCCCAACCATTGATGGTCACCTTAACCACTGATGATCACTGTGGTAAAAAATAATAGCAAGCTATTTTCACCTACTTACCCTCAACTAAAACTAACTTTTTATGTCCCTACCTATTCATAGACCCCTATCCTATTTTTTGAATCACACTTGATCTATTTAGCATCAGTATTAACTTATTTATTTCTATATTAGTCATTTATAGCCTATTTTTTATCAAACATTTCTTGGATTCAATTTTAGTAGCTTTTGATTATTGATGTAAGTAATTTATCTTCTATTTTCTAAACTTAATTATTTAAAATGCATGGATTGATATCCCCCAAAGAAGCTCCTACTTCCAGGATGTAGCTAGCACTAGGCAATCCATGCAACTATCTATCTAACCAACTCTTTGTTTTAGTGTTATATTATTTATAGGTCATCCTTCTGAGCCAAAGAGGAGTTTTTCATAATCATATGATTCAATGCATGCACAATCAAATAGGTTTTTCAACTGTGTAACCTTTTGATACTTATAACCTAGTGAGGTTGGATGGTCAATTCCAATCTAAGAAATTAGTAAGATTGAGTGATTTGATCACCTTAACCATATAAAAAGGTGAGCCAACTACTATAGTATATTGGCTCAATATGGTTCATAAAAATCTATGGGGTATTTGTATGTGTAATGGTTTTGGAATATAAAACTAATTTAAATTTTGCCATATTAGGAACATGTTTTATAGCATATACACCTTAGATATGTATCATGAAGAAACTATGTATAAAAATGATACCAATGTATATAAATCTATGACAACTATGAATATGAATCATATAACTATGTGATTTGGCCAATTCAAATAACTATGTAAATGTGGAAGACATTATTCCAAAGCATACCCCCTATATATAAAGAAATTTGAAAACTAATATAAGAACCAATGTGGAGGACATGTTTCCAAAACATGCCCCCACTATAAATTGAAGATGTTGAATAATGAATAGGTGTGGAAAGCATGCTTCCAAATCATTCCCCAACTAAATATATGAAATGATATAAGTACCATATACTAAATAAAGGTGGATAAAGTGTTTCCAAATCATGCCTCCACTAAATCTAAAATTTTTGAATGTATGGAATCCATGCTTCCACTACATATACAAACTAATATAAGTAACAAATACTAAATGAGTGTGTAGAACATGCTTCCAAATCATTCCCTCATAATATTCCCTCCCCCTTTGAGGTGAGGGAAATATATGAACTGGTAGTTACCTCACCTCAAAAATATAATACAATTATATAATCTATAAATGTAACCATGTATCATATAGAAGGAACATATCTAGGTAAATGTATCATTGAAGCACCTATAAACAATGTGATCACATGTATGCCTAAGATGCATGATAAATATCATGGTAATGTCTAAATAATAATAGTAGTACAAGATCAACATACACATAAAATCACTCAAAATTAAGTCAAGAGACAATGGTCAAAGGAGATCACAAATAAGGGGCATGTTAAAATATCACACAATCAAAGGGACATGACTTAGTCAAATGTTCATGAAAGCAAGGATGACATATTCAAATGTCCATACAAAAATTAATGACATAATTTAAATTTAAAATAAGGCATACATCTTCACAAAGATCATAAAAAAGAAACATATTAAAATTCTCAAACAAGCAAGACAAGACACTCAAGGAAGTGCATAAAGTAAAGCATAAGTAGCTAGTATAAACATGTCATAGTGGCCCATGGATCCAATGTGTTAGAAAAGTATGTCAATTGTATAGCATATGAAGTACCCTATGTAAGATATAAGCATGGATAATAGGCATGTATAATTACATATGTAATCTCAAATATGATTTTGCAGAGTGATTATTGAATCATATAACATGTGTGCATCAAGATCGAAGAAATGGATACCCCAAATGTCCATATGATAAGTAGAGGGAAATCCCAACATCCAAATAGGAGTGTATCATGTATCTATACATTTATGTATCACACCAATGTTGTCATTATGACACATATTTTTATAAAGGATTAACTTAGTATCTAGTCCATCAATATGGAAGTAACATATATATGTCAAGGGGATAATAGAACATGTAATTGCCGATGGTGTTTTTGGATTTTTGGATTTTTTTTTTTTTTTTTTTTTTTTGATATTTTTAGATGTTTTTTGAGAGACTAAGATATTTTAATATCCAATTTATGAGCATAGGTATATCCCCCATTTAGTTCCATTAATTTGGATATGTTATAGTGTTTGCATAATGATTGGATAGGTTGTAAAGGTACATAGCATGTTCCTCCTCATGTTTTAAATGTGTAGTAAAAGAGCTAGTGATATCATTTTGAATATATATTATTTTTTCTTTATGTTAAAAGGAAATAACTTGTTTATTTGGGTCAATTGTTGCATCCATTTGGTATAGCCAAAGAGTTCCTAGTGTAAACACATATGGAGATATGGTAGGCATAACCCAAACCCATGTTTGAATCACTTTAGGACCATAATAAATTGGTATTATTATGTTTCCCAAATATTTTTTCAAAGATAATTTATTTTTAAGTTCTTTAGATTAAATCCAATTTTTTGTAAACATCTTAAATTATAAGTATTTTTTTATTATGTAGGATCAACATGGTTAAGCCAAAAATAAGTTCCACCTATGTATAATTTAATTGTTAAATATTGTTGGTGTGGATTCTTTTTATTTTATTAATTTTGAGACTTTTTCATAAGATATGAAACTTATATTAACCCCATGTTAAGTAATTTTTACAAACTAGTCATATAGAGATTATGAATACCACATATTTGGTCATAATTTTCCTTATGTAATTGATCTTCATTTGTTATATAAGGGACAAAACTTTTGAATTTGGAGAGAGATATGTTGATCTATTTCAAATAAGTAATTATAAATTAATCATATTTGTGCACATCACTATGTAAATGGGTATTGAAAGGATTCATCATCACATTGTTTAAAATTATGCAAATATTCTATTGTAAGTTTTGGTACTTTGTGTATATTTAAAGCCATGAAGAATGCATCCTCCAATTGTAAAAATATGGTTAAGTAACCCTTTGATAAACTATAGAACTAGATACTAACCTCATTTGAAATGCTCATATAGAATACCTTTAGTATAAGTTTGTCATATGTTATGAATTGACAAAAAGAGTGTACATAAAATAACATGTGGTGTAATGGATATTTATGTGTCCCAAAAATATGTAAACACGGTATCTCAAAACTTGGTGGAGAATTTTTAAAAAACCTAGACATTATGAAAGAGGTTGATTATTGAATGATGTTACATTTGCATTGTTATTATGGAAATCTAATTGCATTTAGAGTAAGGAAACTTACTTTTGAATATCCCCAATAGTGTTCATCATATATATAAGATATTCCATAGGGATAGTGGTGTTTTTTATGGGTGTCATCATTAGTTCCAATACAACACCTATTTTAAATCTAGGCATATGAGTATCATCATCCTCATGTATAACAAGTGCAAGTTCATGATCATTAAATTTAGGATATTTTTATTTTGGTATGGATATTTAAACTTTGGTATCATTGGTATATCATTTTAATGGTTTATATCATTAGAATGATTTATTTTATGTACCTTTGGTAATGTAATAACAATATTATCTTCGTATATGTTTGGTAATATATAATTTTTTGGGGTTTTAATGATTTTTATTGAAGGCATGTCCCCTATTAATTATTTAGATATCAATAATAATTTATTTATGTAGTTGTCAAATTTTTTTCCTATCAAATTAAGGATCCTCTTGGTCATATGTACCCACTTATTTGGTAAAATATATATGCATGATTCATTGTTGAGTTATGGATTTTTTGAAAACCCAAACCTTGTCTATTTATATTGGTATTTTTGAGAGAGATATAAGGTGGGTTATACCTTTCTCATATTTTCCAAATCCTTAGCCTTGGTATCCATTATTTCACAATTATTGAGTGTCAAACTCATATAATGTTTGTATAGGAGATATGGATAAATTTTATGGATCCCCCATAAGATGGACTAATTTATCTCTTGCAATTATGGGAGTGTGGACCTGATTACAGGGATAAAAGCTACCACCATTTAATGTTTTATATTACATGCTTTAGCACTTGGGTGAAGGCAAGAGTAGTCCATTTTTATTTCTTCCTTGATGGATATTTTAAGTGTTTCATAATCACAGTCATCAAATCAATCAATATCATCCATGATAAGGGAGATGAAAAACATAATGATTATAACCAAGAAATAAACAATCATAGGAATAAATTGTAAAACCCTAGATAACCTAGGGTTTATCTATTTAAAGATAAGGTTCACCAAATATTTAACCTTGAAATGAAATATGTGTTGTTTTCACTTTAAGCTTAGGGTTAAGAATATATAAATTAAATAACACAAGGGTGATAATTAGATCTATATCAAGAAAATTAAACTATAAACTTAGATATAATCATATAAAGAAATTATTATGCTAAGATTGTCTAAATATGAAAAGTACAACTCAGATAAATATAAAAATTAAAAAGAAGAGAATTACATAGCTCATTTTGATGCTAATGTAGTTATGGATCTAGAACATGTTAAAATCATGAAGGAAGATAGTTCTACAATAGTTGTTAGATTATATATCTAGTGCATATGGCTAACTCGACAATTATGTTAGACCTAGACAGTTATATTAACACTATTGTTTAAGTCCAATGATAGTGTCTTGTATGAAATATTAGGTGAAACAAGATGCAACCACTTATATGCTTTTGGGTTTAGATTTAAAATTTCTCTAGTATATTTACATCTGGATCATGGATAGTCACTCCTTATGAAATGGAAAAACCCTAGCATTCCATCTTCAATGTGACTTAGGGGAAAAGGGGTTAGTGGTCACACATTGTCAAGCTAACCCTAATGGCCCCACTATCATATGGTACTACCTACATAGCTAATACTAAATAGGAGATCCTCAAACTCATGTAGTTATCCCTTGCATGTTGGGTTATGTGTGAATCATGAAATGTGTGTAAGGCAAGTACAATAGTGACCTAATTTATAAATTAGAAAATCAATTTATTGGGACGCACCTCTATTAATTTAGACATGTATATGTGTTTTGCCTATTACTAGTATGAAATAGCAAATATTTTATTAATTTAATTCTTAATAAAGTTATTTTGATAAGTTGGCTTGGTCTCTTTGGTCTTTTCTAGGTGTAGGCTCCCTTAATAAATGAGGGTTGATATTATATTTATATCAATCCTATCAGGATATAAATCACATTAAATCACTTAGGATACCCATTGTAATATATCTCATTTGAAAATTAGATGACATTATGACATTGGACACTTGCAACGAGGTAGGATAGTAACATTGATGCTACTATCTATCCAAAACATTAATGTCTAGGGAGTAGTAAAATAGGTACAAGATCAGTACTTGTATAGGTGTAAGATAAGTACATTTTGAACATTTTTTTCAAGATAAAATGTTTTTTTCATAAATATAATATTGGTCAAATAAACATATATACCAAGGTTCACAAGATAGAGTAGATTCGAGGCTTGTAAAAGCAAGGAGAGTGTATAACTAAGATGAACAACTAAGGTCTGAGTTTTCCAAGTATACAAGATTGGGGTACTACATAATCACAAAATATCATCTACAATGACAAATGGGTCATTTAGGTTAACTCAAAAACATGAGCCCACAAACCCATTTTTTTGGTAAATTAATTCTAAGGGTGAAGAAGGGTGAAGTGTTAGGGATTGATAAATTAGAAAAAAGTAACAACCTATATCCCATACATAAGTATATTAGTATAAATATGATATAAAACCCATAACAAGGAAGTTTTTTTCATCTAGATCTAATCATTATTTTGTATTAGACACATGTGTCACAGTTAGACACTAGCATTGATAGTAGTGTCTATAGCTACAAAGTAAAATTCACATAATCTGATGACCGATCCATAATAATAATCCTACATACTTTCCACCTATTTCAAATATAGATCTAATTTCACTCATAAAACCTAGATGAGTATCATTTCTCTTTTTTATTATAATTAATTGAACATCTTTCAAATTCAGTACTTTTTATATTTAGCATTTCTCAATATTATAATTCATAATATTCATTTATCTACATTTTTAATTAATGGTCATACTATAGATTAGTTTATCACCATTGTGCTTGAGATATTTTTATATTCTTAACCTTATCCCCCACTCATTTAATTTTAGGGTTAAAAATGTGGTGAACATGATGTGAAGGTCTCCATACCCTAGGTTAACATAGGGTTTTTCTAATTTACTATTGTTCTAATTTCTGATTTATGATTTCAAAATATTTCAAATTAAAAAATCAAAATTTATTTCCCTAAAATCATGTTTGATATACATACATATACTAATTATTTCATGGCACAATATATGATAGTATTACCTTGTTGTTATTCCCTATACATTACTAAATAAATCAAAGATATCATCAAAACGAATAAACAAATTGGTCAATATAAAGAGAGTGTTTTAAAATAATATCAAATTTTAATCTCTCTTTACAACTCCTTTTTTAAAACATAGAGATTGTATCTAGATGGTAACATGCATGCTCCTGACCTTTTATTCCTCCTATATCATATCAAGTAATAGTTATCATCCCACTCTCATTATTGGTTCATGACATATATTGGATTTATTAATTCAAATTACCATTCCATGAAGATGTAAGAGTGCCCAAAATCTCCCTCCACCTATAAATATACAACATGTTCCTCCTAAGCCTAAATTGATAATAAAAAATAAAGGACGTGATCTTGTAGACCAATTGAGTGATACACATGCTAAGATTTCAATCCTTTAGATTTTAAAACTCCATTATAAATGAGGATATGTTATATGAAGCTCTACATGAAACACAAGTATCAAGTGATATAGAACCAACTTACTTTGTATATATTATGTAAGATCTCAAAAATAATGCCAATCTCATTAATTTTTATCAAAAAGATTTGAAATCAAAATATATTATTAACCAACATTTGCCCTTATTCATACAAGTCCGTATAAATAAAAAGAGTGATAGTTTACAATGGATCTAGCCTAAAAAATATTAGCACATAATTTGTAGCAACAATAGGCATTAACTCAAATCCCCTTAAAAAATTAGATGCACATATCAAAGGATTTGAAAACTCATTTATCCCAAAAATCGGTCAAATCACATTAGATATGACATTGGGATCAAAAATGGTATCATTTACATTCTAATTATTGTCTCAATCATTAAATTATAACTTAATCTTGGGTAGGCCTTGGATACAAATAATAGAGGTTGCCCCATCTATGCTACATTGATGTGTTAAATTCATACATGACGGGACATTATAAACTATGCTTGTTAATGATGAAACCTTCAAATTTTTCTAAATGATACATTCCAACACATAAGAGGTCCTAATATAATACCTCCAAAACTATATAGTCCAATTGAAAGCATACAAAATTATGTTATGGGTGAATCAAGAAAAATAACTCATTTACCTTAAGATTCTTATAAGGCATTATCCATTAAGGTGTACATGGATGAACACTTAGAACAATAACCATTATCAAAGGAGCCAATGATACCAAAACAACAAGAAAATACAACATTTTATCTCCATATATTTTTTAAGACTGAGTAACAAGATGGAAAAGTTTTAGATTACTATGATAGTGATGATGAACTCTTCATACTATGACTAATGCAATATTACAAATAATAAATTTTGATTTACTTGAGCATATTTCACTTATCTTATTCACACCTATAGGTCTTGGTACATACATGTTAAATTCATAACCAAAGGATATGTAATTAAATTTAGATAAAGATAAGTAAAAATTAGCAGATGAACATATAAATTATTTTTACTTAATCCATCCCTCTTAGCTACAAACATTGAGTCAACCTTAGAAGGGAAAAATGTTGATACATCATATGAATAATGTGGAACTCTCTCATAAAACTCCACAATAAATTTTAAAAATCACAATAAGACTAGATACTTTGAATATAATACTTTCTATGTTACTTAAGCATAAGATAATATATTTACCTCCTAATAGACACATATCAAGCAATAAACTCATCCCTAAATATGGGTTTCCATATTGTAACTATCATCATATCACTGGCCATAACACAAATCAATGTAAGGCATTTTAATGTAAGGACATATAATGATCATACCTAAACAACAAAAAATACCTATGATTGTTAATATTTCAAAATTAAAAAGTAAAATGGGGAATACTTATAAATTCCCATGCCTCAAAGATGTAAATGTTAATACAAATATTCATTAGTTTTATTGTCAACACGTCAAGGTTTATATAAACAATTAGAATAAATTTTTAGCACCACATTTTTCCAATAGTTGGGACATATTATCAATGAGTTAAATTAATATCCACTACTAGAATATTTGGGGCACGTCTTACTACCCATATCATGTGGACCAAATTTTGTTTATACCATCATCTCTCCACCTTCCATCTTGGATAATATTGGTTATTTGAGATGACTACAATGATGAATGCTATAAATAAGTGCCTCAGTTTCTAGTATGAATATAAATACTTTTGTGTCCCATAAGATGGATACAATGATAGGCCCATATCAATAACTACTGGTACTAAATTACCAAAAAATATTGAAATAATGGAAATGAAAAAGCATAAATAATGGTGGAAAGAACAAGGGCAATGAGGACCATAAAATAGTAATTTATCTTATGAATGGTATAACTTAGCTCCTTGTATTCCAGTTAAACTTTGAAATTCCAAAAAAGTATAAAAAACTAAATATTCAAGAAAATACAAATACATTCAAATAATTTAAAATACCAAAATATTTATCATTCCCATGTTTTATTAACTCCTTGGTATATATGTTGTTTTATTTATTTTATTAGATATAATATCCTTTCATTTTTATATACACATATGTTTCATGCATCTTTGAGTGTGATACAAGCATACCCAAACCCATGATATATACACTTGAAGATGTTAGACCTCTCCTCTACCCATGTCATATAATACTTTGGGGGAATTTTCATCTTTATCATGATTGATATATGTTACATATAATTTATGTTCATTTATACATTATCATGTTTGATATTATATACTAAAGCTTACCCATGTCTATATCCATACTCATATCTTTCACGATGTACTTGATATGTTATGTTACCTAAGATTTTTTGCTAACACATATATGCAATGAATAGTATGATATGCTTATGTTGATTACTTATTCTTCATCTATTTTTCATTTGAGTGTATTCCATTACTTGATATTGTCTTTCTTTTGGAACATTTGAATATGTTTCTTTATTGTTGGCCATTATGCCATTGCATGTTGATTAGGCATTTGAATATGTCATTGTATATTGATTATAAATTTGAATATGCCATTCATTTATATTTTGTTTGATTAGAAAATTCCCCTTATATGATGTCTCCTTGGACCATTATTTTTCATTACATTGAGTTATATTGTGTGTGTGCTTGATTTTTTTCTAGGCTTGTATGGGTACTCTCTAAACATTACCATGTTCCATATCATGCATCTTAGGACTTGATTTTATCCCGTAATGTAAATTTCATTGATAAATATACTTATATATGTTATCTATATATTTCACATTATCCATATATAGATTATATATTTACCTTATCCTTTTGAGGTAAGGTACATACCAAATTCTATTTTCCTCACCTCAAGGGGGGCATACCAGTGAGGGCATGTCATAGAAACATGACGTCCATAGTTTCATAGTTTATATATTTTAATTGGGGAATGTCATATATACATGACCTCCACACTTATTTAGTTTTTATAATCTCCATATTTTAGTGGGGGCATGTCACAAAGACATGCCCTTCACACTTGCACAATCTCCAATTAGGTTTCATTATTCATATATATACTTTGGTTAGAATCTTATACATTGTACCAGTTTTTCATATATTTTAAATGGATTGTTTTAGATTTAGTGTACATATACTCTATTAGACACATACTAGATGTGCATATGCCATGTTATTGCATAAAAATTGAAAATTTACTAATTATACTATTCACTAGGATAAACTGATTACACTAGGATGTATTGTTATCAAGCCTTTTCTACTACAATATTTGGTTAATTTTATAGGTTCAAGTGATTAAATAATTTAACCTCCACATATTTATATGTTAGAGGGATTAAATAAACCAATCTCACTAGATTTATAGGATGAGTTGGTTAAATCACTCACCCTCACTAGATTATATATTCCCACTTGCGTTCTACAATTGAGATTTAGTGATCTCAATGGCCATGTCACAACTCATCCTTATACCAAATTAGGGTAATAATACCTTCAAATATTCCTCTTCAATTTTCCAAGTTTTAAGTATAAACCTCTCACTATTCTAATTCATCATAAGGAAGCATTTTTACCAAGTCAAAGCATCAAAAGGAGACAATCACATCAGCACATGTGTACTCCTTCCTTACTCTCTTTCTTTTCAATAATTTTAATTATTTGAAATTTAAGATTATATTCATTCATTTATACTATAACATTATCTTGGTTATAGGTCATAAACTAGAAAAGCACTCAAAATGGGCTCAAGTAGAGGCAAGATGTGTTCTACAAACCTATCTACGTATTTATTTCCTTTAAAATAATTATTTTATCCTTATGAAAAAATATTATAAAGTGGGGATGTAGATACTAAATATGAATATTTATATCATCTCATTCTTATACATTTGAAAAATGTAAATTAGGGATCTACCCTTTAGTTTTAGAACTCCCTACTACTGAAAGGATAACACTCATGATCTCACTCTACCTAAATGATTATCTATTAGTCTAATCCATATCATTCTAATGACACAGGTATCTTACACTACACAAAAATATTAAAGCCTGATAAACATCTTTCACTTTTAGTTTCAAATCCATACCTATTTTTGTACCCAACATACTCCCATTCATTTTATTTACAATAGGGACCCACTATCTTTCATAACATGGTTTAGCCCTACCTTAAAAATATTCTAAAGAGAAAAGTTTTATGTATTGCAATAACTTTCCTATTCGATAGACCTATAATCATGCTTTGTTTTTAGACTAGCCTACTAATGATTATCAAAAGTTGTGTATATGTAGGTCTCAAATCATCCTATTCATTTAACTTGTTTGATGAACTTGTTTGGAATTGTGCGTAGTCAGATATGGTATTTAAAAGTTTTTAACACTTTGCATTGTATGGACCTCCACATGAATTTACTTTTTAGGGATTTTATTTGGAGGAATTGTTTGGGACATATGTTCAAAATTCATGTTTTTAGGACTTCTACAACTTTATTCACATTATATTAAAGACTTCACCATTTATTCTTTAGGACCTACTCTTCAAAAACCATATTTTTAGAATTTTTACACTTTAGTTTATCTAGGTATTTAGAGGATTTATTTGGTAATACCTTTCAACAAAAATACTTGACATGAAATTGGACCTCAATAAAGTGTTTGAAAAAAAAATTCAGTGAGTTTATTTGAATCTTTTTAGTCTTTGATGTTTGTTTGTCAAAATTGTTCGACAAGAATAGTTGACATTTTGGTCTTTAGCAAAAGTGTTTAGCTCACTGAGGTCTTTGGTAAAATTGTTCAAGGATTTTCTTTGACTCATTTTGGTCTTCAAAAAAAGTGTTTGTAACTTTTATTAAGGATATTCTTCTGCCTCACAAACATATTATATCCCAAATCCTGACTACTAGTTTACCTATGTCATAGTAAACCATATCCAAACAAGCAACAAAATTAAACTTAGCAAAAGGCAATGATGTGGCACTCTTAATAAGCATCAATATTGCCTACATGGAATACCTACCAAATGAAGTGGAAAAGTTTGAATTGAATAAACAAATCAGAGTTATAGACTTTGGACATTAATGTGCACAACTTTAAATGAATGTTGAATCTATATCAAAGCATTTTGAATGATGACGTGCCCATTAATCTCTAGTTGTATGTGAACTTAATTTCTCCCATGAGATCAAGCCTTGGCCACCATTATTTCTAGCCTAATATTATACTCATGAGAGCCAATATATTAACTTAAAAACCATACCAATATCCACACAATCAAATAATGATGGCATCCTCATCTAGATCCTTCCAAGGAACTCTACCACCATCAAGGTTTTCTATTAAAGATTAAACTAAATACAAGGATACATTATTTGAACCTACATTATTAAATAATTATTATAACAACTACTCAACACTATGGGAGGTGATACACCAAGTTAATGTGCATACACAAAGAAAATTTGACTCTAGATCAATGATAATTGGCTATAGGCCTCCTCTCATTCAAACCTCAAGGGCTACACTTCATAGAAACAAATATAGAGGTCATGCCCTGCATTGACCTCCTATGATATTTATTCTTCACTAGAAAGATAACTAGAGGATCATTCCTACACCATTTAGAGCATAAGAAAGTCATTACATGCATCTCAGGTGATGCCATTCAAAGGTACCTATCCATCCCTATTGTATATTACACTTATAATTATCATAAGGTATTATCTTAGAAGAAATAAAAATTAATTGAGAAGATACTCAACAGTTGGATGCTCTCTGTGGAAATCATATACTTGAAATATAAGCATCTATTTCCAGTTACCATATTCAGGATAGGAATCTAAATTGGGATGGCCCTCTTGAATACATTATTTGGCTATTTGAGCATATAATTCCTCTACCATGATTGGGTTCCATTGTTCAACCTAATAATGAGCTCAAAGTTGACATTCACTCTGGGAGAATTAATTCATGCAAGGATATGGGAGAAAATATTGTATAAGGATAAGAGACCTCAAGGAGATCATTTATACATTATGTCCTACCTCCTTGACACTATCCTTAATATAGTCTATGTTTATAATGGGTCACTCTAGATTCAGGATCTAGACTGCATCAAGAATCATATATATGATTATTATTATTTCATACACATATATGCATACACTTTAAATATTATACATATTTTATAAGACATATACCCTTAGGTATGGATGGATATCCATGAGTTTCTCTACATAAGATATCTAAAAGCATTGCATATACACTATTGACTATGGGAGACTATTGGTTTTACCCAAATTAAACTATCATCATGGTTACAGGCCATAAGGTAGTACCTTTAAGCCTCACCAAAAATGTCCCTGATAAACTGGTAGATCAAGAATTGCCTACCAGTTATGGTGGGGTATTGATGAAGACATGCATAAGATCAAGAAAATTTACTTTTATGGTTCGGTTCCCACCTCATGATTAGGAGGATGTGATATGTAAATTTTAATAACTTATATGAATTAGGTAGGTACATCAAGTATTATTCATTGGCCACATTACCACATAAGGATTTGGATCCACATGGTTAGGTGTAGAAACATATTAGGGGACTTAGCATTGACTATCATCATGATCCCTATGACCATGATTTCTTATTACTCAATGCTAAGAATGATGACCAAGTCAAGGAAAGGGCAAAATCAATCAATTTGAAAGAATACCTATTGAAAATTATTCAAGGTCAACCTTATGTTTCTATAGCAGATGCACAAACTAGACTCCCACTAGTTAAAGGATGGGATTCATCAAAATTTTGGGTTAATAAGCCGTATCATCTAGCAAAGAATAAATGGAAACCCTCATAGACACCCCATGTGACACTCAAAATAGTAAATAAAGAGACAAGGGTGCTTGATACCTCACTAGATAAGCCTATTTATCTTGACTCTTTAGAATCTAAGGGGCCTACCCAACTAGATGTTGCATCAATCCTAGAGGTTATTTTTATGGTTACATTAACCACAACCCCATAATAATCACCTTCCATATCTGGGAAGACAACCATTTACTATAAATAAAACTAAGGGCTCATCCCCCTTCATAGATCCCAACTATTGAAGCACCATCAATAGAGGTAGCCACACAAGAGGTAGCTAGAGGAGAATCCATTGATGAGGAGGTAGAACTTTAGAGAACTAAGATCTTGAGCCTCTAAGACACAAATGTGAAAACATCAATAAATGAAAAACCATTAGGTGAGAAAAAAAACCCCTCACTTTCCATTACTCCTACTGTGTCAATGTTTCTCCCCTTACTATTAGTACTTTTGAGTCTATTTCACTAAGTCCTGCTAGTCCCCTTCCCCTCTTGATCCCCAAGGTGGAGGTCATTCCTACATAACCAATTATCAAACCAACCTTGCTTGTTCCAAAGGTAGATGATACTTCATCTACCCTTGATGTTCCTACTCCCCTAGTTAGTCTTCCCTCAATTGCATTTTTTTATCCATTCTTATTATTCCTTCCACTATTATCCCAACACATACAAATTCAAGGAAAAGACAACAAATAAGGCTAGGGGAGTAGTATTAAGTCCTCAACTCTATGTGTCATCTTCTTAGCTAGGTTTACCAATGCCTCCCCTTAGTTTCTCTTAGGATACTATGGTGATAAGAATAAAGAAGGCTGAGAAGAAGAAACCAGATTACATAGTTCATCAACTACCTCAATATGATGGAGTGGATTGGTCTAAAATTATCTAGCCTTCATTTCCTGATCCTTTACTAGAATAAATATTAAGATAAACATCAAGGAAATTATTAGGTGAGACTACAGTTCAAGACACTCAACCCATGGATCCATCCCAACTAGTCCTCCCATAGTGGTCAACAAATATGTTGTTAGAGGCTTCTAATAGGCCTAATCTTGTAATCATATAATTGTTCATTGTAAGTTCTATATTTGAAAAATCTACAGGGAGTGTACAGAGGGGGAAAAAGAGGAAAAAGGAAGATGATACTTGGAGAAGGGGCATAGTGGAGGAAAGATAAGAAGTATTTACCTTGTCCAAGAGGAAAGATAGAAAATTGGGGAAGTCCCCATACATAGAGGATTTTAAATCCTATATTGAAACTAATAAACATGCTTTAGAGGAAATACATGAACTAATATATAAAGAATAAAGATAGAGTAAGAGATAGAACAAATAAGGGAACAATACCAAAATATTAATGTTCCAATACATATAAAAACAAATGTCTAGTATGTTATATCTAATTTGTATAATATATTTGAAGTTATTGGTGCAACGAGGTCAGAATTGGCTCCTCACATAGTAAAAACTACTAAATTGTATAATTATTTAAAAGGTGATGAAAATAAACTAAAGTATCTTATTCTTGTTATAACTGGTAAGGCATACACCCACCTAAATTTTATGGCACCATTAAAGGCTACCAATGCCCTCAACTTGGTAGTCATCTAGACACATGAGGCTAGAGAGTGGATCAATGCAACTAAGGTAGTAATGCCTAAGTACTTAGAGTATGAAACTCTCATTTTATAAATTCTAGATGAGATCAATCTTTCATAGGCTAGGTACTCCATAGGTAGGCTTATCAGCAAGGCCAATTTTCATTAGCTCTTACAACAAGCTTTATCAACATTTAAACAAATAAATCAAGGAAATGTATTAGAATAAATAAAATATTAGTTTAATATTACCAATAAAAAGGTCGTAGAGGTTGAAATATTTAGGACTAATTTTAAAAACATAAATACTAAGCATTCAAGGCTCCTTGAACAAGCCACTAGAGTGTATAGTGTATGCAATAGGAAATGCAATAGATCTATACATCAATCCTAGCTTGGAGAAGATAAATCCTACTTACACTTCTAATTTGGGATACATTAGATAATCAGATTCATGACCAAGATGGATCCACTAGACCTAGCCAAAGGATCTCTTATCATAATAATATCACTAGAGAAGGTTCCAAAGCCTCCAATCAAGCAAAACTATGTAATAACCCTAACTAGGTCCTATGTTTTCATATTCACTAAACTAATAATAAGTAAAGTTTAATATAGTGATCATCAAAGCTTGTGGCATAAAGTGGGGGTAATAAAAATAAAAAATTAAACATCATATAAGACATATACTCATGTCAATGTATATGGAATCCTAATACATGGAAGAGAAGTGAAAATTCATATATATCTACTCTTACAAAGGAGAAACAAAGTTAGGAATACTTACCTTTGAATATGAAACCACTTAGCCTCAATCTCTCCCTTGGCTAAGGTGATTCATAAGAGGTTTTTGTGGTATGTAAGGATGACAAGGATAAATCATCTTTAGGCTACACAACCTATCAATTCATCTAAAAGACTTCTCCACAAGATAAGATCTATATCTCCAAATAAAGTATGGAACCCTAAGTTTGCTCCTGAAGTAGAATGGTGGATAAGTAGATGTGAAATATATCTTACTTCTTCTTCTCTTCTCATAGAAATGGTGAACTAAATTTGTTTATATAGATGGATCTAACCTTAATCCTTTCTAAAATTTTAAGGTGACAAGGTTGACCCAGTCAACCTAGTATCATAATTGATAAAAACAAATTAGGTCATAGACTAGGTCGATCAAGGATGGACCTAGACCCTAATAAGTTTTATCAATAAGAGTACAAGTTCGATGAGGCTAATTATGTAACATAAACCATCAAAAAGGGTTTTAGGTTAGGTAAGGGGTAATGAATATGGTAAATGACTATAGGAGGTTGAAAAATAAGAGGCAAAGCTTAGGTAAATGGTTTTAAGAGATAGGTGTGTAAAGAGTAAGTGAAAATAAAATACAATAATTCTACAAAGCACCAATGGTCTACCCACCCCTTTCTTGATATACCCCTTAAGGAGTGTACTTAGAGAGATTTAGACTCAATAGGTTCTTGTAAAATAGAAATCACCCGTAATTGATAAAATTTGAAAATATTGTATGTATACATATACCCCACTTGAAGCTCATCATATGTCATGTAAGTGCAACATGGGATGGTGCTTCAAGAAAATAACATAGCAACACATAATGCTAAAGCTAAATAAAGTGAAATAAGGAGAAAATAAGATAAATGAAAGGATAGAATTGAAAAAATCATACCTTTACTTAATAAGTGTTGTAGATAAATAAGGAGATGCAAAAATTATGAAGGTGTCCAATATAGGTAACATTAGGTAAACATATAGAGATTAACGAAAAAAAGAAAAAAATTGAATTTTCTTCAATATAGACATATAATGGTTGAAATTATTATCTACAATATCAAGATTCTAGAACATTTTATGGTTTGGAAAAAGAGTTAGTAGAGACAAAGATATGATCAAAATAATAAATGTGACTGTAAATATTTGAAGGGTAAATAATATTGAATAGTAAATATAAATTGGGTGGAAAATAATTCATTTAGTATTTTTACTGTTCTGAGAAAATAGAGTTCTAATAGTCCTAGTGAAAGACCAAAGAGCCAGGATGGTGAGGAGATGATAACTAATATGGGGAGGATGCATAGTGGTTGCAGTGAGTGCAGCATAGATAAGCAACTAAAATTTTCAAATTTTTGAGTTTTTTTTTAAATTGAGTGAATTATAGAAAATTGACTATTAAGAAATATCTAAAAACCAAATTGAACACTAGGAAATTGTTAGGGACACTAAGGGTCAAATGGGGTATTGGGTAGAAAGGAGTTAGACCACTAGATGCTCAAGGAATTTATAGCAATTAGTCAAAAAATCATCATTATGGATAAATATAGTTAACCAGATCAACTTAGTCTATAGAAGATAAGAAAACCAACAAGCCAACTTAATAGTAGTTGGTTGACTTAGTACTAGTAGGCCAACTTAGTTGGTTCTAAAGTGGTTGATTTAGAACTACAAGGTATGAAAGAGGCCAACTTAGTACCGGTAGGCCAAAGGGTGGCCTACTTATTACTACAAAAGCCAATCTATTAGAATTTTTGATAGGGTTGATCTAGTATCCTTGATAAAGTATAGGATTGATGTAGTTTGTAATACAGCAACTCAGTAGAAAATGAATAAACCAAATCAAATCAATTAAATTTTATGAAATTTGTAATAATGTATTTTGATTATGAATGTCATGGATATCTGATACATCCTTTTTTATTTGATGTTTTTTAGAGGTACCAGAGATTTTGGTGATTGATCGATGCATCATGGTTACCACATTTACTATAGTGCTTAATAGATGTAGATAGAGAGAGATTGGCTATATTGGGTCTAGGAGGTATCATAGAGATGAGACACATCCCATTGAGTGTTGATCTTGTTGTCATGTTCCTTAGATCATTGGAATTATTTAACTACACATTTTGCTGGGTGGTGGATGGGGATACCATAAAGGTGGGTGTCATACTAGAGGATGTCCATGCATTAATTGGATTGCCTATAGGATGGACACCAATGATCACAGTGACACTAGATGATTTGGAGGAAAGATAAGCACTAGAAAAGTGGGTGATGTGCTCAGCTAACATCTACCCAAGGCTAAGGGTGAATTTATTTGATGTGTATATTGTACATATTTTGGACATCCAGAAAAATTTGATTGGACTTGTGATAACATGAGTGTTGTGTCATAAGTTAGATAGTAAGGGACCACTATATGTGATAGCCTTGTGCTAATCCATTTTGGATTGGGGGTGCTCTATGATTTTGGATCTATCATCTAGGTCCAGATTATGCATGATATGTATGGGATGTTGTCTAGAGGGAAGAATACCATGGGACTAGTGGTATTACTAAATGCATGGATATATGATAGGTTCTCAATGTATCAACCAATTGGGTTTCCCCATGTGGTTGATGATAAGTTACCTTAGTTTACTAGATAGAGACAAGACTAGGTAACACAAGTCATGCTCCATGTGCTAATATTATAGATAGTCATATGAGGGGAGATCATGTGGTAACTTTACACACATATTGATATTGTTTGGCCTAGTTGGGTGACCATGGTATGAGGGTTGGATTGAGTATAGATCATGAGACACTATACTTGGTGGGTAGAGCCATAGCCAATGGCACACTTGTTAGTACAATTTGAACTCTTACACCTAGTGATGCCTCTAGTAATGGTTACTTTTTTGGCATGACATGATAGATATCTAATGGAGAAAGGAGGAGGTAAGGTACCAATTGAGAGACCAATGATCAAGCCATAGCATGTGAAATCATGGACTGATTGATCATGACAACTGATAGTTAGAGGAGGAGAGAGCATGGATATAGATATAGGGGTATAATAGGTACCTATTGGCTAATTTTGGCCCACATACAAAAACTTGCCAAGATGGATTAGTTTCTAAATATCTTAGTATGGAATGATCAGCTGAGTAGAGTTCCTAATTGAGGATGAGATCAAAGGTTACTTACAAATATTTTAAAAAACTTTAAGTAAGCTTGAATTATAATTTATTGATCTTTGACAAGCAAGTATTGAAATAGGTCTAAGGTTACAAAATGTAAATATAATTAGGTTCTCATGGTGATCATGACCTTCATGGACATAAAGCAAGTTTCATAGGTCTCAGGGACTCATTTTGAGCCCTAAAATATCAAGCACAAGCTTTGAAGAGCTAGACTGTCATCAAGACATGTAGAAATAGAATGGCTAAATCATTTATGTATTTTATAAATATGCTTATAAATCCTCTTAGGCCAAAATAAATGCATGTGCATGAAGCTCTTCATGCCTAGATCATCCTCTATAAATTTCATAACTTGATGAGCTGTCTATCTCAAGTTATAAAGCTTCAAAGATAAAATTGTAGAAAGAAATAGGTGCATAGATGTCAAGTTTAAGATCCATGAAATATCCATTTTATTTCAAATGAGAAATATCAATGGTTGGCATTCAATTGTATCAAAGATACAATGATGAGTAGGTGAGGATAGTGTCATTGGGTCCCAAATATATAATGGTACATATTCAATCATACCAATTAAGATCAATGGTGAGCATCAAGTTAAAAGGTAAGTATAAGTGAGAAGCTAACAAGTGGCAAGATCTTGGGTGTCCTAATAGATATCCAATGGTAGGCATCGATCTGATAGGTGTCAATGGGTCCCAAAGATCTAATAGTGTGTATTCACTCATACAGATCAGATCAATGGAGATCAAGGAGTAAAAGGGTCAAAGGATATTTAGGGTGAATAGGAAGCTACCAAGTGTCAAAATCATTTTATACTATCAAAAAATATAGGGCTCACATTTAATCATACAAAATTAGATCTATGGTGCATAAGAGGTGAAAATTTTAGTAGGATCTTACAAAGCAAATAAAAATCTAATAGTTTGCACAATATAAAAGGTCTAAATCAAGATCGATGATCAATATTAAAAGTTAAATAAAATGGATCTATGAAAATCAATGGTGCTCATTCAAATGCCAGGAAGCAAATCGATGATCAATATTAAAGGTTAAAAGACAAGATATTTCAAGTGGAGAACAATTGTGACCTAGGTCAAAATGGAGGAAAATATTACAAATATCATCTTGTCACCATTAGAGCTCAATAAAAATGTCATAAGTAGACATAATTATATAGTTAGGGGTTGTCAACATAAGGTTTCAATGCCATGAACCTCTAGTTCAAATATTTAGAACACACGGGGTCCAGCCTTTTGGGTTGTAGTATGGTTTCATGACTGTAATCTTTGTTATTTAAAAAATCCATATGTATATGGTGGGTTATCGATTCCCATGAATTATTAAAGGTAATACATGTCTATTTAAGCCTAATGGAGATCAAGAAGGAGGTTATTTAGTCTATAGGTCTGCATCGATATAGAAGCTATAGGAAAACCAATAAAGAAGATTGGTTTTCCATCTATATAAAAGATCTATATTTAGGATGGAGAAAGGATAGATGTGTAATCATGAAGAAGTGTCTTGAATGTTGATATGGTCATGTTTTTGATAAATATGTACATATAGCCACTAAAAGTAGACTTATGGCATGGCTCTATCAATTCCATGGATATAAGGACCTTGCCCTCATAATGAAGCAAGTGGAGATAGTGTAGAGTCCCAAGATGGAGATTTAGTGGTTAGAGAAATCAGTTATAGTATTTAATGGATTTTAGGTTGTCTAATTTTTTCCTTCATAATCAAGATCATGACTCACCACCTTTGGCAACTATTGTTTTTAAGTGCATTTCTTTCAGCCAATGAGAGGGTTCAGGGGCTATTGGGACAAATAAAAATATAACTTATCAATATAGAATTGGGGATAATTTGATAAAAAAGGTGGTAGCTCAATTAATGAATTATGTAATCATGATCCCCCTTCTCTCCCCCCTTTTTGATATATTACACATTCTTTCCATTTTGTAAGCTCTCTCAGTTTTTAGAAGAAAAGACTTTTTATCAATTCTAGTAGAGCAGAGACTCTCATTTTTATAAGGCTAGATCCTATCAAAACTTATATGAAAAACCTCTTAAAGCTAATAAATATTTCCTTTACCTATCTCTTGCATTTAAATTGTGTTTAGTATCTAGTGCATGATGGCATTGTGAAGGAGAATCTTCCATGCCCATTATCCTTCTTTCTTGACAATGTCAGGGTGTTTTCTAGTTAATTCTAGATTTGCATTTATATTCTTTTTTCCATTAATGAAAGCTTTGTGTGAGTCTTATAATTCCTCCTAGTTTCATTCATTGCTTCCTGAACCTAGTGTATGAAATACTTATGTAATTACCTAGATTTTTGAGATTATGTGAACTAGTGATATCTTAAGCTTCTTCAGTGTATGTTTCATTCTTGTGTGAGTTCTCATTTAATTTTTTTCATCACCTTTTTATCTTTTTTAGGATACATTTACCCTTTTCTAACCATTTTCCCAGTATAAGCAATAGTATAGGTGATCCATCAAGAGGAATATGGCCTTCTCTAGAGGTTTAACCCCACCATAGGTGACCCACAATCTGGGGTTATCCCAATAGTGTAGTTCAATTGGAAAGGACTTGAATAACCCTCTCTAAGGGTGAAAATTGAGGCTAAAATAGTTTTTAGCACATTTAGTGGGACATACAGTTCAAAGAATATTTGTCAAAGCTTTATGTTGGTTTGATCAATTTGGAGCAGTTATAGCTTCCAAGCAATAGCATTTGACAACTCCAAAAGAACATTCAACATTCTAGTATCAAAATAGTGACTACATCTCATGTCAAAGGTGACTACAAGGTCAGCTTTAAGAGGTATTCCCTTTGAATTTATTGAATTTCCTTTAAATTTAGTTAAAATCTTAAGGTTTACTAATACACACCAATATAAAGGCAAATTTATTCCTAAATCACTTTCAAGGCCTTCCCCTACAAGGAGACCTTTGTTAAACCCCTTAATATCAATGGCATTCCCTAGATATTTTATGGATTTTAATGGCCAAAGTCCTCTGCCCCTCCCTCAATATGATCCTATTCTAGTAGCATTTCTTAAAAGTGTCACTTATTTTACTAGAGACTGAGCTATAACCCTTTCTAAACACCTCATGGATATAGCTAAGTTCTACAATATTCATGATATCAATTTGGAAAATGTATCAATGAGTTTATTAGCCATATCTTTCAAAGGTAAAGCCTTAGACTGGTATAGAATCCTTACTACTAATTATATTTCCATATAGGACCAATTAGGAGAGGATTTTTGTAAAAGATTTGAAGATAAAAGTGACCATTATCACTTGCAAAGTAATTAAATGCAATAAAAATATCCCCTCATGAGGTCATGCAAGACTTCAATATTAAGTTCCAAAAAACTTAGGATAGAATCCCAATCTTTGTTAGGACTACCCCTAACTTTGCCTTCTTATACTATTTAAAATCACTTAATAATGACATTGCAGTAATGATCCAGTCTATGGGAGGGAACACATTGCTAAATACATATGAGCTAGTAATTAGGGAAGAAAATTATCTAGTGTAGGCTGGCAAGCTCACACCTAGACCACCAGTGCCTTTATTCCCTAAGATTAGACCATCTTTTATTTTTATTCCTCCCTATATGTCATTCCTCCTATACCTAAAATTGTTTCTATACCTGCACCTAAGTAAGAAAAGGCTTCCGCTAGTGGATCTAGTGATTCCTAAGAACAAAAGAACTTTCAAGAGATTAAGAGCATGTTCCAATCTTTGGGAAATGATATAGTAAATGTTAAGAGGAAAAAATCTTTCAATAGGCCTCACCAAGCCTCATATCAACCTCAACAGTAAGCTTATTAAACAAATAGGTGACCTATAAAGAAAAGTTCCAAGGCTAAGGCCAAGGTCAAAACCAAGGACAAGGGAAACCTAATTATAATATATAGAGCAACTATAATGCAAATGATACAAGCACTTCCAATACCTTAGTCCCTATTCAAAATAAATTTTCTCAAGAAGTTGAGGGTACCATGCCTTAAAATCAATCTTTTGGGTAATCCATTATCCTAAACATTGATTTCGCTCAAGCTTTCAGTGATCAATGGTAGCAAGCTACCAATTATAGGTACAATCAAGTTCTTATGGCTCAAAACATAGAGTGCCCATGATGAAAAATCTAGAAGAGCCTCAAAAATTTCAAATCCCTAATCAAGGACAAATCCAATATGGAGCTACAATGGTTAACTATGAGTAATAAGAGTGTTATGCACTCAATCAATAGGCTAGTTCTTTTCAGGCATACATTCTAGTGGTAAAAAATACAAGGTTCAAATGAAGGAACATAGATGGTAACTAGGAAGTAGTCAAAGAGCCTCCTACCATTACTCCTTCAATATCAAATCCAAATAGATCTGTTATTATTCCAAAAGTTCCAATTGCTCTAAGGAATCAAAATCAAGGGAATGTCTTGGTCCCTCAAAACTCACAAACTCAAGGTGCAGTTGTGGCTCCCAAGGCACAACCAAAGGTTGGTGATTCACCCATCAACATTGTGGAAAGAATAAATAATTAAAATTTGAGTGTGTTAATGTGGTATATGCTCTCCATTCCTGGTCAGGTAAACATTCTTCAAGAAGGGTTGTTAAGAATCAATATTTCTAAAAATTTATCAGTTAAGGATAATGTCATTCTCACTAATGCAGCCAAAGGACCAAATGAAATTCATTTAGGTAAGGTGGTCAAACCTCCTTATATTTTAGTAATAATTGGTGACTCTTTAGTGCTCAATTGCTTGGTAGATAGTGGGGTTATCACCTTAGTAATGCCAAAGTCTATAGCAGACCAGCTTGGTTTAAATTGTAAGCCCCAATCTAAGGGAGTGTTATAGCTTGATGATTCTTCCACCAAGCCATCTGGTATCATCAAGGACCTTAACTTAACCCTTCATGCTTATCCTAGTGCCATAGTGTTCCAATATGTGTTGATCCTAAATGTACCTTCTCATTTTGCCTTATGCCTATCTAGAGAATTTGTTGCAAAGATTAGAGGTTATCTTGCAGTAGATTGGTCACACATGGCATCTAGGATAAGATATGGAACCAAGGTATCTATTAAGGCTGAGCTTATTACATAATTCCACATATAACCCTATGGGATAGATATCATAAACCTCAATTGCATCATCCTTGATAAGGATGAACATATGGTGGGTAAAGAATTAAACACTCACCCTGAGGAGATACCAGACATGTTCTTTGATAAACTATGGGATGATAATGATTTGGTTGATCCCTTGGAAGGAGTTGAAGAGAGAGACATGGGTGTCTACTATTTACATGAATAAATTTAGTCCATGTCATCCCTCATTAGACCTTAAAAAGAGCCTAGTGGCTTATGGAGATTGTTCTTTGATGGTTCAAAAAATAAGCATGGAGTGGGTGCAGGTTCAATGTTAGTATCCCCTTAAAATGATAAGTATTTCTCTTCTTACAGGTTCTAAATTAGTTTCTCTTACAATGTAGCAGAATATGAAGGATACATCCATGGCCTTCAATAAGTTAATAAGAGAGGAATCAATTAGTTGAAAGTTTATGGGGATAGTGAGTTAATATTGCACCAGGTTAGAAGTAAGAATATCACCAAAATTCCCTTGATGATGTCCTACAAACATAGAGTATGGGGCCTAATTAAGGATTTTGAGGCTTTTAACATCAAAGATATACCAAGAAACTAGAATCAGTATGTTGATAGGTTG
This sequence comes from Torreya grandis, assembly GCA_037957365.1. NCBI lineage: Eukaryota > Viridiplantae > Streptophyta > Pinopsida > Cupressales > Taxaceae > Torreya > Torreya grandis. The sequence goes on along the minus strand of JARHVA010000158.1, from coordinate 5,220,313 downwards.
GAATTTATGGGAGCTCAATTTGATATCCCTAATGATTTGAAAAAGACCAAGGTTTAACCACATGTCAAAGTGGTGGTGAGACCATTAGTGCCAGACAATGAAGTTCAATGGCAGGTCTTTGAAAATGATAAGAAAATTGTCTATTTCTTGTAACAAGAAGCAAAATTCTCTTCAATGAACCAAGAAAATTTTCAACATCAATATGAAGAGAAAATAGTTCAATTGAGATCCAATAATCTTCCTAAAAGGTTTGTCACTCTTAAAGTACTTTTCCATGAGGGAGATCATATGATAAAATATAGGGTAGTGATGTCAACTAATGAAGATAACTATTAAAGAGTCCTTATCTTCAATGACAAACTCCTCAAGCTTGGAAAGGTGAGCACTAAAGTTGAAAGGCATGCTTTCATAAAACTTTGTAAATAATATGTAGACATCTTTGCTTTGAAATATAGTGACCTGAGAGGCTTTGATCTTAAACTAGCCCAATACACTATAGAGCTAGCGGCTAATGCCAATCCTATCAGTCATAAGTAGAGGCCTATAAACCCAAAAATAGAAGAGCTTACGAGGAAATAATTGACCAAGATGATTGAATCTAAGATCATTTTTCCCATTAAGCACTCTTCAAGGGTACCCAATTTGGTACTTGTAATGAAAAAGAGTGGGAAAATTAGACTGTGTATGGATTTCAAGGATCTAAATAGGGTCTTCTTGAAATATCATCATCCTTTTCCATCCATGGAGCAACTTCTTTAGATATTCATCAGTTCAAAATGCTTCTCCATCTTGGATTTATATTCAGGATACAACTAGGTACTAGTGAGAGGAGAAGATCAATATAAGACTACCTTCACCACAAAGTGGGAAACATATGTTTATCAGAAGATGCCTTTTGGATTATTAAATTCTAGGTAAACTTTCCAAATAAATATGGACATGGCTTTCCAAGGGTTGTTGAATAAAATGGTATTGGTCTACTTAGATGACATCACATTTTTTCTCCAAAAAAACTAATGAACACATGGACCATCTAAGGTTGATATTTGAAAGATGTAGAGAGTATGGGATCTCTTTAAATCCTAAGAAATTTGTGTTTGACATCTATGAAGGCAAAACTTTGGGTCATATTATGTCAAAAATGGATTATCCATTGACCCTAACAGAATAAGTGTTATCTTAGCACTATCTCTACCCAAGCACAAGAAAGGAATCTAGAGCTTCCTTGGGAAAATAAACTTTGTGAGAAGATTTATACTTGGTTTTGAAAACTTGGTCAAACCCATCACCACCATGATAAAAAAGATCCAAGTGTTTACTTGGTCAAATGAAGATAAGGCAATATTTGAGGCTATTACCTAAGCACCCTTTCTCATAAATCTTAACTTCTCAAAGTATTTTATATTGTATACCTGTACCAATGTTGACAACATATCAGCTATGTCGATGCAGAAGAATGGTGAAGGACTTGAGTAGCCAATTGCCTTTTTTAGTCAAGGGTTAAAGGGAAATGATGAAAGGTATACCTTCATATAAAATCATGTTCTTATAGCTTTAAGGAGTCTCAATAAGTTTAGACCAATGCTCTCTAACAAAAAGGTTCATCTTATGGTGTCTCATCTTGGAGTGAGGGAATTTCTCTTCAACAATGCTTTGAATGAGAAAAGAGTAGGCTGGATTACCAAGGTCATGGAGTATGATGTGGAGATCAAGGTCACCAAGCTAATAAGAGGCAAAATCTTATGTGAACACGTGGTGGGTGACCTTCAAGGAGATAAATAAGTTTTTTTGGTGACACAAAATAACTCATAAGTAGATTCACCTCCACTTTAAAATAGTTGGCTCCAAGATATGACCCATTTTTTGATGATAGGAAAATGCCCTCAAGGATTGAACAAAGCAAAAATAAGGTATTTCAAGATTTATTCCATACCTTATGCATTAGTTGATGGTGTTATTTTTATAAGGGACCTCAATTAGGTACTACTTAGGTGCATTGATGATAATCAAGTGACAAAGCTCTTGGAGTAGTTTCATGATGGACCTATAGGAGGCCATTTTGCACCAAGAACAAAAAGAGCAAAGGTAATGAGGGCTAGATGTTATTGGCCTATAATTTTCAAATATGCCTATGCATGGGTTATAAAATGCCAAAAATGTGCTCTGTTTGTAGGAAATTAGATACTAATAGCTCTCCCACTCAACCCAATCTAGGTGGAGCAACCCTTCATGCAATGGGGGATAGACTTCATAGGGATGATCAATCCACCTTCAATCATAAGACATAAATGGGTTCTCACTATAATTTATTATATTACCAAGTGGGTGGAAGTAATTACTTTGAAATAAGCCAATGAAATAGTAGTATTGGACTTCTATGATAGCATAGTGACTAGGTTTGGTGTCCTATTTACTATAATTTTAGCTAATACATTAGCATTTATTGATATGAAGACAAGTGAATGGGAACTTAATTTATACATCTACCTTAGCACCTCTTCCAACTACTACCCCCAAGGTAATGGACTGGTAGAGTCCACAAAAATAACTTGCTAAGGATTATCAAGAGGGCCCTGGAGGAAAATCAAAGAGTGTGGTATACAATGCTAAAGACAACCTTATGGGCTAACAGACTTACTCCCAAAGTTGTCATTAGAAATTATCTACATGTCCTTGTGTATGGAAGGGAATCCAAATTTCCCTTCTCTCTTTAATATCCTACATTATAGCTAGCCCATCAGCTTGAGTTGATGTAAAATGAGCCTATGAGTGTGACTATGGTAGAGCTCATGGAACTTGAAGAAACCAGGGACCTTACAATGAAGACATTAGAGTCACATCAACCTCAAGTCAAGAAAGACTTTAAAAAGAGAGCCATAATAAGGGACCCCAAGGAAGGGGACCTATTCCTAAAATATGACTTAAATAAGGCCAAGCCAAGTAACCATACCAAGTTTGATAGCTTGTGGATTAGTCCTTATTTGATCTATGGATGCAAATAGCATAATACTTTTTAGCTTACCTAACTAGATGGAGAGGTATTACCCATCCCAATCAATGAAATTCATTTAAAGCCTTATTATTAGAAAATTTTGAATCTATTGTATGATATTGTAACATATTAGATTAAATTTTCATGCTTTCCTCTAAGTGCCTTGAGCACATTTCTTCTCAATTGCATGTTTCCCTTTCAAAAAGTACCTTGGGTATAGTTGTTTTATTAGCTCTTTTATTCATTTTATTTCAAGAGGAAGTTTAGAAAGGGTCAGCCCTCTAGTCAATCTCATAATAGTTTCAATTTATATGAGATACTATGACTCCATGTACCCAATGGATCAGTTTAAAGCCACTAAGTCTTTGCATAGTAGGCATGCAACCCCAAGATGTTGCCTAAAATGTTGGCCAATTTTGGCCCACATATAAAAATTTGCCTAGATGGATCAGTTTCTAAGGATCTTAATATAAATTGATCATCTAAATAAAGTCCCTGATTGAGGAGGATATCAAAGGTCATTTACAAAGCCTTTGAAACAGTTTAAGCAAGCTTAAAGTGCAATTTATTGATATTTGACAAGTCTTGAAATAGGTTTGAAGTTGTGAAGTGTAAATATTAGTAGGTTTTCATATTGATAATGACCTTAATGGACATAAATCAAGTTTCATAGGTCTCATCGACTCATTTTTAACCTTAAAATATCAAACACAAGATTTGAAGATCCAAACCATCATCAGGGCATCATGCAAAAATCTATTGGCCAGCTCATTTATGCATTTTATAAATATGCTTAGAAATCCTCTCAAGACAAAATAAATGCATGGACATGAATTTTCTCATGCCTAGATCATCCTCTACAAATTTCATAACTTGAAAAGCTATCTATCTAGAGTTATAAAGCTTCAAAGATAAACTTGTAGAATGAAATAGGTACACAAATGTCAAGTTTGAGCTCTATGATATAGTCATTTGATTTCAAATGAGAATGATCAATGGTTGGAATTCAATAATACTAAATATCCAATGGAAAATATGAGATAATAGTGTCATTAGGTCTTAAATATCTAAAAGTATGCATTCAATCATACCAATTAAGACCAACTATGAGCATCAAGTTAAAAGGTCAATGTAAGTGAGAAGTTGACAAGTGGCAAGATCTCAGGTGTCTTGATAGAGATCCAATGGTATGCATTGATATAATAGGTGTCATTGGGTCCAAAAAATATAATAACATGTATTCATTCATACAAATTAGATCAATAATGAGCAAGGAGTCAAAGGGTCAAAGGATCTTTAGGGTGAATAAGAAGTTGCCAAGTGTCACAAGCATGTTAGACTATCAAAATATATAGGGCTCACATTTAATCATACAAAATCATATATATGGTGTGCAAAAGGTCAAAAAGTTAGAAATATCTTGTAGAACAAATAAAGAGTTAACATTTGGCATACTATGAAAGGTCCAAATCAAGATTGATGAGTAATATTAAAAGTCAAAGATAGTGGATCCAAGAAGATCAATGATGTTCGTTCAAACACCAAGAAGAAAATAAATGATCAATATTAAAGGTCAAAAGACAAGAGATTTCAAGTGGAGAAAAATTATGACATAGGTCAAAATGGAATAAAATCCTATAAATATCATCATGTTTCCATTATAGCTCAATCAAAATGTCACAAGTACACATAATTATATAGTTAAGGGTTGTCATCATAAGGTTTCAATGCCATGAACCTCTAGTTTGAAGATTTAGAACACACAAGGTTCATCTTTTTGGATTTTAGTATGGTTTTGTGATTGTGATACCTTTTATTTAAAGAAAACCTATGTATATGGTGAGTTCTTGGTTCCCATAAATTATTAAAGGCAAGACAATTCTATTTAAGCCTAATGGAGATCAAGAAGGAAGCTATGTAGTTTATAGGTTGGTATTGATATAGGAGCTATAGGAAAACCAATAAATGAGATTGTTTTTCCATCTATAGAAAAGATCTATATTCAGTATGGAGTAGGGGTAGATGTGTAATCATGAACAAGTGTCTTGACTATTGATATGGTCATGTTTTTTAAAAATAGGTATATACAACCACTAAAAGCATACTTATGGCATGTCTCTATCAAGTTCATGGATACAAGAACTTTTCCCTCATAATGAAGCAAGTGGAGATAGTAGAGTCCCAATATGGATATCTAGTGGTCAAAGAAAGTAGTTGTAGCATTTAATGGGTTTTAGGGTGTTTAAAGGTTTTCTTTCATAATCAGGATCATGACTCACCACCTTTGGTAACTATTTTCCTTTAGTGCATTTCTCTCAGCCAATGAGAGGGTTTGGGGCTATTGGGACAAATAAAAAGCTAACTTGTCAAAAGAGAATTAGGGCTGATTTGATCAAAAAGGTGTCATCTCAATTAATGAATTTTTTAATCATGTTCCCCCTTCTCTCCCCTCCCCTTTTCTGATATATTACCCATTCTTTCCATTTTATAAGCTCTCTCTAAGTTTTTTCGAAGAAAAAACTCTCTCGATTCTGGTAGAGTAGAGACTCATTTTCATAAGGCTAAACCCTATCAAAAATTATATGAAAGAATTATTGAAGATAATAAATATTTTCTTTAACTATCTCTTGCTTTTAAACTGTGTTTAGTAATCATGTGCATGATGGCATTATGAAGGAGAATCTTCCATGCCCATTTTCCTTCTTTCTTGACTATTTTAGGATGTTTTCTTGTTAATTTTAGGTCTACATTTGTGTTCTTTCTACCATTAATGAAATCTTGGTGTGAGTCTTATAATTCCTCCTTGTTTCATTCATTGCTTCCTGAACCTAGTGTATGAAATACTTATGCAATTAGCTATATTTTTGAGATTGTGTGAACTAGTTTTATATTATGCTTCTTCAGTGTATGTTTCATTCTTGTGTGAGTTCTCATTTAATTTGGTGCATCACCTTTTAGCTTTCTGAGGACCCCTTTACCCTTATCTAACCCTTTTCCTAGTGCAAACATTGACATAAGTGATCCATCAAGAGGAATTTATCCTTCTCTAGAGGTTCAACCCCACCATAGGTGACCCACAACCTAGGGTTATCCTAATAGTGTATCTTAATTAAAGAGGGCCTAAATAACCCTCTCCAAGGGTAAAAATTGAGGCTATAATAGTACCATAATAATAACTATAATAGGAGAAGTAGTGACCACCTTGAACTAACCACCGATAGAGACACCATTAATGAGATCAATTATAGATGAGGGTGGTCACACAAGATGATCTAATAGTCAGCTTAGGGTAGAGTTGGTTGATAGAGGAACCTTTGAGGAAAGTCCCATAGTGTGCATGGGTGGTGACTCTTAGCTTTGCTTTGATAGGGATGTAACCCATAGACAAAGTGTTTGGGGGATGGGCAGATGGAGAGACCATGATCAATGGATGAGTAGATGGAGATATGGCGGTTAGTGACACCAGGACTAGTAAGAAATGTTGTAATTTTTAGTGTTTGACATAGAAGACTAGTTTTATATGATTTTAGGTAGATACATATTTTTTGAGATGTATATGTGATCTGATATCTATCTAGGTTTTGGTTTTTTTAGACCCTACAATAGAGGAGATGAGATGGGGATCCCTAGTCATGGAAATGCACCATGATATTTTAGATTAGGTTCTATCACCATATGGCCCCACTATGTTAGATGATAGTGTGGTACCATCTATTCTAGCTCACGCAAGTTGGTTTAGACTAGTGGGGGAGGCTATGAGGCAACTACAAACATGTAAATATGGATTAAAACCATTAAAAGAGGTGGAAGTAGGAGAGGCACAAGCCTGAAAGTCCTTGGATTAGGAAAGAGCTACACATATGGATACCATGATCAAGCTAGGATAGGTACAGGCTCAGGTAGCCAACCTAAAAGGATAGGTAGTAGGGTTGAGATCTTGAATGAACTAATTATAGCATACCATGTAAAGGGAATAGTCTAAGGCATCTATGTACAGTGTGGTTAGGCCATAAGATAGTAATGATGGATCCCAACCATATAAATGGAGTTATTTAGTTTTATATTTTCTACTATTGTATAAAACACATGATATATAGAGATATATTGTTTTGACATTTGGATTTTGGTCTCATGAGTTATATTTTGGTTGTGTTTGTTGATGCATGGATATGTTTATTTATAGCACATGTATCTTGTTTTTTTTGTATATAATATGGGAAATATATGTGGATTGTTTTATTTTCTATCATTATGTAATCCACATGTATGGTTAAAAAGAAATAAGCAAAAAAGACTTTGGAAAAGTATAATTAATCATACACAAATGCACTACACACTATTTGTGATGGGAAATGTGTAATAACAAAAGATGAATAAGTATAATAAACCAAAAAATTGGCAAACAAGAGGACAAAATGTCCTTAAACCAAGAAAAAGATTGGCAACAAATTAAAACAAGTAAAATCACACTATATCATGTTGGGAAGTATGAAAATAATGTAATAAAATGAAAACAACATGAAACACAAATGATAAAAAAATAAAATAATTAAGTCAATCAATCATACTAAATCATGTTGGAAAGTATAAAAGAGAAACAAAATTGACAAAATGAACTTAAATTGATCACACTAATTCAAGTTGAGAAGTATGAAAAATTTAAGTGAAATGATTCCATTCTTACATATAATTAGAAAATAAGAGATACAAGTAAAATATCAATTAATTAAGCATAATACATAATAAATCAATATGGGAATCATGTAAATGATGTGTAACTCATAATCAATCATGATTTATCTCAAAATTGACACATATAATTTCATTATGACTTGGGTATTGGAAAATGTTTTGAGGAAGGTCAGGTCCTATCCATGATATTACACTGCAACTCACAAAGGGAACACCAATGAGGTGGAAATAATGTGAAAAATATGTTAAAATGGGATGTTTTATAATGTTAATGTGAAAAATTGATAATTTGTGAGGAAGGCCTAGTCCTATCCAAGGTTTTACACTGCAACTCACAAATGGGATCCTTAGGGGGAGTGATCAGTGAATAAAAAAATATTTGTCAAGGTGGAGTATTAGGATTGTAGGGAATGAAAGATGGGATGTAAGAAGCACAACTTTGGCATCTTATGAGAATACCTTAGGAAACATGAAGTATACTAAGGATATATAAAGACACTTAGTGACTAGTGATCATTAATATACAAAGCATACTTGTTTACTATAGGCACAAAACTATGTAGACAAATAAGTGAGGTACTAATATCAACTCTTGTTGGTTGTTTTGAAAAAGAAAATTAAAATGGACCTACCTTTCTATAACATGTTCCCTATTCCTCAAGACCTCTTATAAATCAATAGGTCTACTATGAAGATTGGGTACTTGCATGATAAAGTAGGTAGCACTAAAAGTTTCTTTTATTCTCCTTTTCTAATCTACTGGCTTAATTCACCTCAATAGACCTGGACTCTATCATGAGGCCAACTATAGAGTTTTATATTCAATTTAAAAAAAATATGTTCTTAGAATCACATCTTTTAGTGTGATTTGATTTTTAAATAGTTTAAATGTTGCCTTTTAGATCATTGTCTTTTGTTAAATGATTTGGATTTTGAATTTTTATGGATTTTAATATTCCTCCTCCATACAAATTTAGAATGACTAATCATGAGAGATAAATTGATACACATGAATGATATATAAGCTTTAGCTAAAGGAATCTAAGTATCTAAAGACATGACTAACTAAAACACTTAGGCTTCCCTATGAACCAACATGTTGTCTCAAGTCTCAACCATGTGTATGCTTAGTTTATGAAAGGAAAAAAGGGTAATAAAGGGAGATCTAAGATGGACTAGTAAAAGGAGATTATAATGAGATGAATTATTTTCTAACTAATCAAATGGTAAATAAGGAATGACTAAGGGGAGAAATATTTTTATAACCAAGTCACAATAATAATTGTTCATGTGTATAGAGATAAGATATCAAACAATCATGAAATAGAATAAGATAGCCATAGAAAAAGAACTTATAAATAAAGAGTATGTAATCATGAAAAACAATCCATAGGAGAACATAAGGAATTAAATTACATTATAATCAACATGTAGTATGAAACATAAATTATCATGTAAGATAAATAAGAATTTGACACAATGTCAAATGATATAAGATAGATAAATGTAAATTTGGAGCACACACCCAATACAAACTAAATAAATAAATAAAATAACACCATGATTGTGTTCATATATACTGATAGATTTATCCACACACATTATCCATAACATCTAATAAGTCTCTATGAAGCTAAATTCAAACTGAAGCCAAAGTCTCATCGATCTTCAAGGAAAGTTGAGAAAATACTTCACATCAAATATCCTTGGTAGAAAATGTAGGAATGGCTGAATGATTGTACTGATGAGAACTATCAGGCAAAGGATGATCAAGAGAAGGAATGGGAATGGACTGTATGGGAGATGAAGGGGTCATCAGTGGAGAATGGGCCATAGGTGAAGGAGGATCCATGAGTGAGGGAATCATGGGTAGAGAAATTATAGTTGGAGAAGGGACCATAGGTGGAAGAGCCACAAGGGAATAAGGGGTGCCTTATTACAAGGGTGAACTATGGGAAGAAGGGTAGGAGGCATAGGAAATGTTATGAGGTGGTCCTTGAGATGCTACTAAAGGATATGGTAATGATCAGTGTGATGACTACCACATTGGTTCCAAGGACAATATACCTCTCCATATTTGGGAATATATTTAAGTAATACTTTAAGGGGAGGTATAGCCTTGTCTATGGGATAAGGATTAATGAGATGCAAGGTGTCTATATATTATTGTATCTTATGATAATGCATTAATGAATGATTATCTATGTCATGGAAGTAGTAAATGTGCTTGTTAGTAGATTTTGTAGGTTTAATAATAAAGGGAATGGAAATGGAAGCTGAGGAAGGTTGGTGTAATGAAAATTCTCTAGTATAGTGATCGATAAATTTATGAATATCATAATATGGTTGATTGACCCATTTGATGGGTAAAGGATCAAGTTGTAGTAAAGGGAGCAAATCATCACCAAGGGAAGGTGGGGCTAGTGGAAAGACTAGATGAGGCTCAAATGAAGGAGTAATCAGATCGTAAATAAGAAGATACTCATCTAGAGAGGTAGTGGGAATGGGATCTAAATTGGGTTCAATTGAGGGAGGGGTGATATGCATAGAATGTTGAAGCACAGTCACAAGCATCTCAGGGACAAGTCGGCTAGAGGGATCCTAGTATCAAGCAAAGTGATAGGGACCAGTCATAGCTTGATCCATAAGTATAATCCTATGAGGCCCTTTAGAAACTAGAGGAGTGTGCACCATCTCTACCCTGAAAACAAGAGGGAAAATGCTAAAAATAGGAATTATTAATATGAAATGTGATGAGATATATATAAATATTGAAGCAAATAGGAAAGATAATGAATAATTTCAGCATCTCGATCCTAAAAAAGACCTTCTAAAAATGGGTCATCTAAGGTATAAACATCATCATAGTCAAGTGTATGAACATCAATGGCATAGGTAGTGATGACATTATCATCTAATGTGGTGTGATGAATGGAGTGATGATTCTTAGTTAAGACAATGGGTATATCATCACTAGGTGGTTGATGGGAATGCAACTTCAAAGAAGGTGGAAGATGAGAAATGATATGAGGCAAGAGATCTAAGGTTTTGATCTTGAGATTGATTTTTTTAATATCATCATCATTTAAATCTAAGAGGTTGGGTGTTATACTCTCAATGATTTTGGGTGACCATTATAACCTCATGTAGAGTTGAAAGGAAAGTTAAACCATTGAGATTCATGAAATAGAACATTCATAAAGGGTTTATGGGTTGGAATTTTCAAAACACCATGATCTTATAATTATTCAAAATTCTAAGGGTTAATGTCACCTTAAATTCTATAGATTTTTCCATTGTGAGTAAATTTGACACACTGGTAGGTGAAAGAAGCAACTACTCTGATGTGATGAGTCCATGACATACCAAGAAAAAATTTATAGAATAGAATAAATTTGCATATCATTACCTTCACTATAAAAATTATAGGTGGAAAGGTGATATAGACACACACATAATCTAAGGGTGGCATTTTCCTTTGTTCATAGCCTTGATGCATATTGCATGTGGACTTAGATTACATTCAGAATATCCAAGGGTTTTAATAAAAATTGATAGAGGCAATGTAATTACCTAAACCCTTGTCAATCAAAGCATGCTTGACTTTCATATCACCAATTTGTATAATGATAAAAATGGGAGAGTCATCTTCAATAATCATAATCTCATCAAGAATCATAGAAGCAATGGGGAATTTGAGGGATAGAGAAGTGTCCATTGTTTCATCATATATGGTCATATCTTTACACTATTTTAAAATGTTATCTTATGATCTAAATAAGGTGGCTTCACGTCCTATTATTTAAGGATGAGGGATGTTAATTTTGAATATGAGATACATAATATGATTATGATGATGCGAAAAATTGTGTATAAGTTCAATAAATGGGATTTGAGATGGGATATTAGTAAGTTTCATGATAGGATCCCATTCATCATAACTCATAAGGGGACTATTGGAAAGAGGTTCATAGTGTTAAAGGAGGTCCTCAAAAGGAGTAGAAGTGCATGTGAATTTATTTTTATAAGATGTGGGAGGTTTAGTTGGAGGACAAGTTTGTTGATTGTCTTGAGAGAATAGGGTAGTTGACGCAGGTTTGGTTTGAAATAAATTTGAAGAAGTACTACTAAAAGGTTGAGTATCATTTGTAATGGATAAATAGGTTAGAAGACATATGTAAATGGTATGAGAAGTGTTATCTAATGGAGGTGCTATAATTGGTTCATCAAAATATATAAGGTCTTCTTGCCCCAACTCTATTAAGTGAGTTGGGGAAGAGTCTTGGATAACACTAAAAGTGTGAGAAGATTGAGGAGTGTGGATGGGATAAGAATAAATGAAGGCAATTACCCTTAACATATTAGTCATATTGTCCACATTATCTTTAGGATTTGGGTCTATAATACTATCAATGTTATTTCTAGAAGGAGTAGGCTTGTCATTGTTATCTTGGTGATTCAGAACAGGATCTTTGTAAATGGCCAAATGAGCATCAGTCTAGTTCAAATCTTGAGTTTTAGTTTGTGTTTCATGGGATTTTAAGGCAATTTCATAGTCCTGTTGACATTTTAAAATGATATAATCATGGTCTAAATTTGGACTAAGGAGAAAATCCATAGACAAATTATATAATTTCCTACAAGTTTCATGAGAATGACCCCAATTAGCATGAAACCAACAAAATTTATTTCGATCATACTATGATGAGTGGGATCAATCTCTCATAAAAGAGGTATTTTTATATGCTTTTGTAATTATTTTAAGGATAAATCTTTATGAACATTGATGTTACTTGTTGAAGATAAATGAGGATTAGGGATGTGGTTGGGAGGGGAATCTAGTTCCAAACCCTAGTTGGGAACAATAGATTGAATATTATGAATGGTGTCATAAGAATTGGTGAAAACATCATTATTATAATGATGATTTTTATTTTTTATTATCATGCGAGTACCCATAATGGGTTGGGATAGCTCAAATTGATGCATGAGGAAATTTTGGTGTCTGGCTTGGTCAATGGCATCTTTCAAAGTACGCAGAGAAAGAGTCCAAATCTGATATTATAAATTAGGATAAATAACATTAGTTAATATATGAAATAGGTTATCATTTACCATATTATGTTCACACTTGTTAAACAAGGTCTTCTAATGTTTGATGAAAGTTTTCGTTGTTTCCATTTTAAGTTGTTTATAATTGATAAAATGAGCCAAGGTATTTTCAGGGAGGTCACTATTTTGAAAATCTTGGACTAGAGCATTGACAAAATATTCCAAAATAGTGATGGAATGATATTTGAGTTGGTTATACCAATATAAATCATCTCCATATATAGTTTTTTCTAATATTTTGGTATCGGCAAAAGTATTTAACTTGACCCAATCTTTGTATAGATTTCCAAATGTTTTTAAGTGTAGAGTGGGATCAGTTGACCCATTATAACTAATGGTAAGGGTGAGACTTCCTATATCTATGTTATTAATTTGAGGTGTAATAGTTTCATTTTGAATGTGATTGATTTTTTTGTTAACAAGAGTAGGTTGAGGGATGAGATTACCATGAGAATCTCAAAGAGGAGGTGGGGGGCATTTTGGTTATGAAATCCCTATGGAACCTGCTGAGGGTGATTTTGGAGATGTATAAGATGATTTTAAATTTTCATCATTTGGTTGAAATTATTAGCTTGGAAATCATTCATTTGGTTGAGAGTTTTCAATATAATTTGATGGGTTTGAGTGGTGTTATTTATATTTTGTGAAGCATTAGCATTGGTATTAGTGGCTTAGGTACCAATATGAGTGGTAGAATACGTGATATTAGTAGCTTGAGAGGAATGTATAGTAAGTGAGTCACTAGTATCATGATTTTATTGTGTGTTAAAGGATGCAATAGTAGAGGGATGAGAAGAAGAATCACTACAGGCATGATTACCATGGGTAGCAAATAATGCACTAGTAGATGATTGGGTGTTGGAAGAGGCCCACTAAATGTAGAATAAGCCATGTTAGTAGAGATACTTGGCATGGAGGTGGAGGAAATCAAAGAGGGAGAGGTCATATTATGATAAGGATTTAAAATATAAGGAAGAGGTTGAGAGGCAAAGAAGCTAGTGTCCCCAAATCCATGGGAGAATGTGAATGGGGCTCCTTGGTTTGACCACTTATCATAAAATGGTAAATAGTAGAAGGATATTTTCCTTGATGTTGAGGAAATTCATTAATAAAGAAGAGCATTTATGAAATATATTATAATTCAAGATGATCTTCTAATGAGAAAAGAGGGTTGTGAATTGAAGTTGTAGTGTGAGTGGATACATGCACATTACTTTCATCTAGGGTAGGATCCATAAGATTGTTATGGGAAAAATTATTGGGGTTGGTAAATCTTATCATATATATTGAGTTCAACTCAATCTTGTCTTCAAATAGTAATTTCATGATCAGGGATAAATATTAAGGAAGACTAATATGATGTAAAGGAAAAGAGGTAAAAAGGATATAGAGTCAAACATGTCAACTGTGTTTTGTAATCCAATAGGCAGAGAAGAGTACAGAGTCATGCAGGTTGAATCTATATTAAAAATAGTGTATGAAACAAGATGATAATGATACAGAGTCATGAAGGTCAACTTATTTATATAAATTGACTTAGTATAGAAGGATACATAGTCATATAGGGTGACTCTATATTGCAGATAGGGGAAAACACATTTTGTAAGAGACTGTATTAAATAGAATGATGGTGTGTTAAAATTTTGTAAGAGACTCTATATGTTAAACTTGTGCATAAAAATTTATAACTATATCGACTACTTTGATACAGTACTAAAAATATGGAAAAATAATAATATGAAATAAATGACTATGTTAAAAAAAACCTACAAGGATTAGATTTGCATCAAGTTCACTAAAATGTATGTAATGGAAAATCCAGCATATCTATAAATCAATCTTAGCTCAGAGAAAATAAATCCTACTTATACTTATGATTTAGGATACATTATATAATTGAGGTCATGACCAAGATGAATCTACTAGACCTATCCAATGGATATATTATCATAATAATAAAACTAGAGAGGGTTTTGAAGCCTCATCATGCAAAACTATGCAATAACTCTAACTAGATCTTATGTTTTGATATTCACTAAACTAATAATAATTAAATAAAGGTCTTATCTAGTGTTCACCAAAGCTTTTAGAATAAAATGGGGGTAATAAACATAAAAATTAGACATTCATAGAATACATATACTCACATCAATGTATACATAATCTTAATGTATGGAAGATAAGTGCAAATGCATATCTATCTACTATTATAAAGGAAGAACAAAGTTAGGGATACTTACCTTTGAAGACAAAACCATCGAGCCTCAATATCTCCCTTGGCCAAAGTGCTTCAAAAGAGGTTATTTTGGTATGTAAGGATTACAAGGATAAATTATTTTTACGATACATAACCTATCAATGCATCCAAAAGACTTTTCCACAAGACAAGATTCGTATCTCTAAAGAAAGTGTGAAACCCTAAGCTTTCTCCTCAAGTAGAATGGTGGATAAGCATATGTGCAATATATCTTACTTCTTCTTCTCTTCTCTTATAAATGGAAAAATCAATGTGTTTATATATGTAGATCTAACCCTAATCCTTTTCAAAATTTTAGGCTGACAAGGTTGACCCAATCGACCTAGTATCATAATTGATAAAAACAAAATAGGTCATGGACTAGGTCTGCCAAGGGCTGACTTAGACCCTAATAAGTTTTATCAATAAGAGTACAAGGGTTGTTGGGTCAACTATGTAATGTAAACCATCAAATAGGGTTTTATGTTAGGGAAGGGCTAATGAATATGGTAAATGATTAGAGGAGGGTGAAAAATAGGAGGCAAAGCTTAGATAAATGGTTTTAGGAGACAAGTGTGTAGATAGTAATAGGAAATAGGGGACAATATTTTGAAGCACTAATGGTCTACCCACATATTTTTCAGTGCACCCCTTAAATTATGCACTCAAAGATATTGAGACTCGATGGGTTCTTACAAGATAGAAATCATTGGTAATTGATAAAGTTTGAAAATATTGTGTATACATATAGACCTCTGTTACTTAATATAGACATAATTAGGTACCAATATGACACTAGAGATAATCACCCTCAAGTTTTGGAATCAAAGAATAAATTTGATGCTTCAACTTCTAATTTGGAATAAATTATGACTTAATGCCTTTAACAACCTCTAGTGTCATGAAAACCCCTAGTCATCCTTAAGTTGAAGGCTAATTTTATATGTACACATGCAGATAATACTTTTTTTACTTATAGTTTACTTACACTTACAACATAAATGTAAAGTTGCCTAAACTATATGTAATCATGCATATATTTCATTACATTCTATAGTCCAACTGATCTTGATGTAGTTTTTGTTAGCTATAAGCATGCACACATGTAATTTTGATGCTAAAACTAGAACTAAGTTTCTAATTGTGTGATGTAACCATGAGTTGACGTGCACTTGGAGGATGAGGCATTCATGCCCCAAGTCTATATATTTATGTAATTACACATTTAAAAGGTTTTGAATTTTAATTAATATATTAATAAATCAATTTTTATTATCATACAATTGTGTTGGTATTCTTTCCTTCCATTTTTGTGTGATTAAGGTTTAGTTTTCTTGGTTATGTTAATATAGTAATTTCAACTATGTAAAAGCTATGGATAATTTTGATTATTTTTATTGATGTATTCTAATATTAGATGTGTAAAATCTATTGAAAGTTACTATATTTCATTGAGTATTGAGAAATTTGTTAAAACTATGTTAATATTCTTAGTGTGTAAGAGTGTTTTCTCTCTAGTATAGTCTTCTAAATGTGTGTAAAAGCTACCTTAGATGCCTTCATGGTCTGAACTACAATCTCCCAATTAAAGGTGAGAAATAACAACTATAAAGTGATAAACCTTTATTTATACCATTAATTTTCATATACCACTACCCAATACTTCCTAATTGTGTTTTCCTATAAGTGTGTAACAACTATGAACAACAAGCACTAGTTTTAGAAACATTTCCTCACCAAGAAACTAGCCTAGGAAGTGACCTCTTGAGATCTAGAGCCCTTTTTCTACTCTACCATTCCCTCTTTTTGAATATTATTTGATTTATACCTACCCACTCTAGATTAGGTACCATCCATCCATCCCACTCACTTAGGTTTGATTTATTTACTAGGATTCATTTTACTATAAGCAAACCCAGTTAACAATGTGTATGCCCTACTTGCTATTCCATCACAAGGTTATTTAACCCATACCTAAAACTAATGTCATGAATTTTATTTTACCTCCAATAATATCTTAAAATGTTATATCCTAGCTCATTCAATTTGGGGATGTACACAAGACCCACATCAACACCTATTCTCTAATATTATATACACTACCAACCACATAAGGACATTATCATTAATGGTAATAGTGTCTAGATCTTTATCTAGTGTCCAATTTCAAAAATTCATCTAAATTAAAAATGTTTAAAAACCTATGGGTTAACATATTTTTATTTTGAACCCTACCATGAGATATTTTTCAAAGGTGTCATATAAATATAATTCTAAGACTTCTCATTGATCATCTAGATAATACCAAACAAGCACCTACCAAGGCTCAATAAATTAATCTCACAACTAAGTTATTATGCCATATTCATCCATATTTATTTTTCAATCATAGGATCAGTCACAAAAAAACTGTCTAAATCATTCAAAGAGAATCCCATCAGTGATATTTGTCAAGGTACAAGATAGATCACTGCATGCATCTTCATATAGTATATTTCACCATTGTGCACACACTCACATGCATAGAGGAGAAATACATAATTCTAAGGCCCTCCTTGAATTATTATATATGTACATAGTGTTCATTAATAGATAAATCATTAAGGTTAGCTTGACACCATGAGCCCACTAATCTATTTTTTGGCAAACTCATTCTAAAGTAGAATTAGGGTGAAGATCTAGGGTTTGATAAATTAGTAAATAGTGACAACATGTATCCTATATTTGAATATATCAATATAAAGTTTTAAAAAAACCCAAAAAAATGAATGTCCTTGAATGTATATCTAGTCATTATTCCATAATAGACACATACATCACAGTTAGACACTAACATCAATGATAGTGTCCAAATCTATTAGTAGTGTATGTGGATATGTAAGCACAATTTATAAAATCTAAAAAGTGATCCTATATACTTTCCACCAATTTATATTCATTATCTGCTTTCACACTATAAACCTAGCTATGTATCATTTTTCTTGGGTATTTCAAGTAATTAAACATATTTTAAATTGTGCACTTTTTATATTTAACCTATGTCAATATTATAATTCAAAATATTGATTTATCTAAGTTGAAAATTTAATTTGCCTATTATAGATTAGTTTATCACCCTTGTGCTTGATTTATTTATATATTATTAACACTATCCCTAACCATTTTAATTTAAGGTAAATATCTAGATCATTGAGGGTGCAAGAATTGCTTTTAAAAAACCCAAGGATACAAGGCTAAAAATGGATTAAAAAAATGTGTGAAAATTTAGGATGGTTATTAAATGGACAAAAATGAAAAAATATATGGTTTGGTTAAATCACTTGGAAAATTAATAAGCTAAGATCGATAAGGCTAAGTCAAAAAAAAGATAAAAGAAGTAGATAAAAATAAAGAAGAAAAGGTAAGACAAATTTATAAGGCTACATAGGATCTAAAAACCCAAAAAATGCATCCAAATTAATATAATTAACAATGTAAATAAAAAATAGGATGCATAGAACTAATTTAGGACAAAGACAGCATCTATGTAAGAGGAGTAATAAACCATACTCAAACAAATATGACAACATGAAAGAAAAAAATGAGATTGAATGACCCATAAATAATGAATAAAAAATAAAGGCACCAAACAAATAATATAAAATCATATGAATATAAGGTAGTTACCAAGAGATATTCTTGTAACAACTTAGAGATACAACTTATATTCAAAATATGGAAAAACTATTACTACCATATCACTACCATGTTCTAAAAGAGATAGATAATAAGAAGTCAAGAAGATGGAAATATTTTTAAAAAACCCTACATATAAAGGGGTAAATATGGAAGGAGGGAAAAGAGTGTGTCACGAAGATTAAAATATAGTCTTTATCGGATATAATACACTCAAATAAAGTTAAAAATACTAAGAGTTTTTAACAATGGCCCTAGAAAACCCTATCTAGTAATATAAACTTGGGCTAACTAGTGACGTATAAATATCATCCCATGAAATATAGCATGTATAAAAGGTAAATGATCCTAATTTACAAAAATATTTTCCTCACTCCTTAATTCCCCTTATAGATTTGGTTGTCTGTTATGAAGATTGGGTATTTGTGTGAGAAACAAGGTGGCATTACAATGTAAGAATATATAATGACAAAATCAGACCTTCTACTCTATTCTACTATCCAATTTCACCCTAGTGGACCTCAAATATATCATGAGGACAACTATGGAGTTTTATCTTGAAATGGAATAGGATATGTGCCTATAAGATGATGTGTTTTGGTGAGATCGAAATTTTAATATGTGATTTAGTTTTTAACATTACATTTCCTTATGATATAGCTTTAAAATCTTGTGTATTTTTCTATTTTCCTCATCCATAGGGATTTGTAAAAACCAACCATGGGTTATAAAAATTAATATCATAAGAGATATTAAACTTATCCACTATAGATAATAACCTACATACCATTGTGTCTAATAACTCCTAGACTTGCACCTTAGAGAAGAATACAATCTTGAAACTAACCTTGGTGAACCTAAGAGGAAATGAAAATTTGGGAAAGTTGGAAATTATCATATAAAAATTGGGTTGTCCTATGCACAAAAATGATGTAAAATAATATGGTACAATGGTAAGTACCTATTATTCATCTTCATAAGATAAGGCAGTATGTGAATCAAGACATGAAGACAGATTGATATAGTTTTAACACAAGAGAGTATTGTATATGATTTAACCTTTTAAAGTTTTACTATGTAAATATTATATTTATATTTAAGGGTTGAGATGTCTAAATTAGTCAAATAAATTTTAATAATTAAGCATTTATTTGTTATGGATTTTGACCTTCTTTGACTTTCTAAAAATAGGTATAAATATAGAGTTATTTGGAAAGTGACTGTTGTGGATGATCTGGGTTCTAAAAATTGAGTTCTAGACAGCTCTAAGTGTCACCAATAGGAATTTGGAGTCTATTTTATTACTATATAGTATCACCCCATATGGACAATAGTGCCATGTTGTTGTATTGTCTTCAAAGTGGTGGTAGTGTCCCCTTTTTAGGAATATTCTTATTTTCTAGGAGCACCTACACCTATGTTTTTATGTCATGTTCCTATGCACATGAAACTTGGAACTCTCTATTATGCATGGGAAACTTAATTTAGTGTGCAAAATCTAATCTTCCTTATAAGTGTGGCATGAAAAATAATTCTGTGTTCATTAGTAGGATAGGCTAGACATCCTCAAAACCCCATTGTGAAGATAGTTGCCTACATACCAATACTTTGAAGAGGAATTAAGCCTGATGTAGTTCTCCCACCTAGCTCTTGATGTAAGTGAAAGTGAATGTTGGAAGGAAAGTGGACTTGGATTCTTTGAAAGTGCTTTATCTTTCAAATCTCTAAAAATTGGGCTTAGGGATATTGTAGATGCTAGCATGCATAAGTAGGGTAGAATAGGGATTAAATACCTTAATTTTTTCAACTTGTCTTTGGTCTGAATGTGATTTTACATATATTTTCCATATATTGATAGGGTAAATTAGACTTGTATTTATAGATATTTTTAGTTTGTGTAGATAAAAAATATGCTTGTGCCAACCTTAAGAGGGGCACACATATGAAAAAATGTCATTTGGAAAGAGTTATGGCTAAGGATAGCAACACCCATTTGGGGACAAAGCATCATGTGGCTATAGTGTCCCAAATATGGTGCTAATGTCTACTTGGCATATTATTGATCAAGTTGGATTGAGATCTAAGAAGATAGTCTTGGGACTATGTTTTGGTTGACTGTAGGTGACTATAGTCTAATCAATGACTAGAACAATGTGTATAGGACTTTAGGATAGGTCTAGGCTTAAGATAAGAATAGGCTAACTCAAGTGACACTCTTGTCATCCAATTACCATTTTTAGGTGATTACATTTAACCCCTACCCTTTTATGTTATAAATGTAACAAAGCGAAATGACTAGTATAAAGGAGAAATAAGTGTACTTATACTTACCTTGGAAGTGAACCTAAGTATGTGAATCTAAGTCTATTTATGTGAAACATGATCCAAAGTAATATCCTAAAATGAAACATATAAAAAGTAGTCCTTAATAAATGATCAAAAGTAAAATACTATATTGATATAAAGTAACTAAGTAAAGCTGAGTAAAGAGAGAGGAAAGGAAGGAATACACCTCATTAGGTATGCAAACCAATGCATAAATTTGGTGACAACCTATGTGTGAGAGTGTACATAGTGATCATATCATTGAATAACTTAGACTAAGTTTATGTATTATTCAATCCTCATATGGGTGGATTAATAAATCAATCTAGTTTTGACTCCATCATTTCCCACCCTTGTTTGGTGGATCTCAATCTATGAATAGCTTGGATAAGATTGTAAGTGTGTCTAATGCTCTCATGTGGATGGATTAATAACTCAAGTAGGCCATGAATCCATCATTTCCTACCCATTTAAATTAGATGCATCTATAAATATATTTTGAAAAGTGTTCAAAGTTTTTAACTAAGTAAATCCAACTATGTATGTTAGCTTTGTGACTATTCAAGTATATTACATCGCTTTGGGCCACTTGGGAATGTCAATCGCTACAAATGGAATAAGGCATGAATCTGGTGATAAATTAGAATGTGATAGAAAGTGTATATATCATAGAGAATGACATGGATTTTATCATTCCATCTGATCAACCTATGTGTAGCTAAGTATATGTAAACTATGTGTCGTGTACATGCCCCTAATCTAGTATCTAAGTATATTGAATTTGAATTGAGTATGTAATAATTGAATATGTGTAACTAATATAAATGTAGGAGTTATCATGTCATGCACAATGCCCCCAAATATGAGAAATTGGTATGAATCTAAGTTGAAATGAGTATATCTAAGTAAAATCTAAACATAATTATCTAACATGTGACTATATCTATGTAAATTTGTACTATACCTAATGTACTGGTCTGAATGATCTAGACTGTCCTAAAGCTAGAGCTACTAGACAATAGTGCCTTATAATGGACAGTGGTTCCCTATGGTGCCAATGTCCTAATTTAGGTGTTAATGTTTGCATGGTCTAAAATATAGGTGATATGAACTGTTATCTGAGTCTTTTTTTCCTGTCTTTCCTGAGTTTGATTTATAAAATTGAGCCTGCATGTTGAAAGTTATCTATACAAAGCAAAGTAGGATTCTAATCTCTGTGACAAGCCCCTATGAATGCCCCCTCTTTTGAGGGTAGTTATAAAATCTATTTAATAACTACCTTCTAAATAAGTATGTCTACAAAATATGTTAGTTAGAGTATGTGCATGATATTCCAATATAATATACAAACATAACATCATAATGTAACTGAATATGAGCATAAGTAATGTAAGATGTATGTTGTAATCTAACAATGCATAAGGGTGTCAATATAGATGTAATTAATATATAGTAGTAAATTTGAGTAACTACTTATGGGGATGGAGCATGATGTCCATCATAGCACCCAAGTATGAAGGGTATATGCATGAGGTCCCTCATGGCATTCAAAACTAGTTTGTGTGTATGTAACAAGAAAATACAAGTGTCATGGTGAAGAAGCATACAAGGAGGCATACATACAAACACATGAGTACTATAAAAGGTAGGCCAAGGGGAAATAATATAAGGGACATGGCCATGTGTCATTATATATAAAAATTAATGCATACAAGGACATGTTTAAATATCCACATACACAAGAAACTGTTGAGTTGTGCAGCTAAAAGCTTCACTAATGAGCTAATGTGGAGGTTGTTGGGCTTACACAGTAACCGGTATTGGTCATCATCGGTCAGAACCAACCAACATTAGTTAGGGGTCAACTGACATTAGTCAGAACCAATCGGCATCAGTTAGGGGTCGGCCGGCATCGGTCATCTTCAGACCGACACTGACTTTTATGTGTTTCCAGACATTTCCATTTTTTTTATTTTTAGGAGAATAGTTAGTTTGCATGTAAAGACTAAAATTAATCTTGAGTCTATTTTTCTAATTATTGTTTGCTTTTATTTCTATTTAAGAGACCCATGGGGCAGTATTGTAATTGGGAACAATTCAGTAATTAAGTTGATTGTAATTGATTGAGAGAGAGAGAGAGAACTCTTGAGGGAGAAGTACTGTACATCTGAGAGGTGTGAGGAGAAAAAAATGTCTTCATTGTATTTCCTTCTATAAGAGTTTAATAAAGATTGGTTGTTTCTCGTATCTCTTATTATTTGTTTTTTCTGATTTTTAGTTACTTATTACTTCTAGTTCAATTCCGTGTTTAGTTGCTTATACAAAAGTAATCAATTGTACTCTAAGATCTTAACAATTGGTGTCAGAGCTCTAAACACTAACAACTGGTATCAGAGTGTGTTAGTGTTTGTTGATTATAAAATTCACTCACAAGGGTTTCTGATTGAGTGGGAGTAAAGTAATGGCAGAAGAAAGTAAACTAAGAATGGAGAAATTCAATGGCAAGAATTATCAATTATGGAGGATGCAGATTAAAGATTATATGTATTAAAAAGATCTGTATCTACCATTGAGTAGGGTTTCAAGGAAGCCCATAGATATAAAAGATGAAGAATGGAATATTCTTGATAGAAAGGCTCTTGGATCTATAAGGTTGAGCCTGGTAGCTTCTATGTTTTCCAATTTATCACAGGCAAAGACAATGGTAGAGTTAATGGATACTTTGGCAAATTTATATGAAAAACTCTCAGCTTTGAATAAGGTATATCTTATGAAGCAATTATTTAATTTACAAATGCAAGAAGGTGGATCTATATCTAGTCATCTTAATGATTTCTATACAATAGTAAATCAGTTAAACTTAGTCAAAATAGTTTTTTA
Organism: Torreya grandis; assembly: GCA_037957365.1. Classification (NCBI taxonomy): domain Eukaryota; kingdom Viridiplantae; phylum Streptophyta; class Pinopsida; order Cupressales; family Taxaceae; genus Torreya; species Torreya grandis. Next base: position 5,196,401 of record JARHVA010000158.1, on the reverse strand, counting down.
TGATGAAATTAAGGCTCTCTTAATCTTATGCTCTTTATCTAAAAGTTGGCATAGTTTGGTAATGGCAGTTAGTAATACTGCATCTACTTCAAATATCTTGAAAGTTGATGATGTTGTTAGTGTAATTTTGAATGAAAAAATTCACAGAAAAAGCACAGGGGAAACATCAAGGAATGCTTTAAGTGTTGAAAGCAGGGGAAAGAAAAGAGAGAAGGGCAAGCAAGGGAAATCAAGGTCAAAGATGGGAAGTAGATCCAAATCTAGAAATGGAAGAATAACCTGCTAAAATTGTGGAAAGAAAGGGCATGCAAAGAAATATTGTTGGTTGAAGGATAACAAAAAAAATCAGCATGAAGGTAATAAAGAAGCAAAAGTTGCAGGTATTGTTGCACAGGATGCTCTTATATTTTCTTTGGATAATAAAGTAGAATCATAGGTTTTAGATTCTAGTGCCTCTTTTCATGCAACCTCAAATATAAAATTTTTCAATGATTATGTCTATGGAGATTTTGGAAAAGTTTATTTAGGGGATGATGAGCCTTGTAAAATTATTGGCAAAGGAAAAGTGTAGCTGAAATTGCAGAATGGCAACACATGGGTGTTAAAGGATGTCATGCATGTATCCATCCTGAAGAGGAATCTGATTTTTGTAAGAAATTTGGGTGATGAGGGTTGCACAGTAACTCTCATAGCTAAATCTTGGAAAGTTTCCAAGGGTGCACTTGTATTAGCAAAAGGTACGAGAGTAGGTACACTTTATCTATCTACTTATATTACTAATTATTCTTCTTCTATTATATCCACTTCAGATATAGATGCAAAGTTGTGGCACTATAGTCTTGGTCACATGAATGAGAAGGGAATGAATTTTCTTAAGTCAAAAGGTAAGCTTTCAAATTTGAAAAGCATAGATCTAGATTTCTATGAGCATTGTATTTTTGGGAAACAGAAGAAAGTGAGGTTTCTCAAAACTAGGTCAACAAAGAAGAAGCACAAGTTGGAGCTTGATCACACAGATGTGTGGAGACCAACTCAAGTAGCTTCTATTGGAGGATCATAGTATTATGTTTCTTTCATTGATGATGCTACAAAAAAGGTATGGGTTTATTGCATAAAGAGAAATTTTAATATTTTTGACACATTTAACAAATGGAAAGCTTTAGTTGAGAATGAAATAGGTTTGAGATTGAAGTGCCTTAGATCTGACAGTGGTGGTGAGTAATGTAGCAATAAATTCAATAGTTACTATTCTATGAGTGGAATACGCAAGGAAATGATGGTTCCAAGGACACCTCAACAAAATGGAGTTACTAAAAGGATGAATAGAACAATAATGGAGCGTGGACGGAGTATGAGGTTGCATGCTAGTTTGCCCTTACAGTTTTGGGTAGAAATTATAGATACTGTAGTTTACCTGATTAACAGAGGACCTTCTACTGCACTAGATGGTGGAATTCTAAAAGAGGCTTGGATAGGTAAAAAGGTAGATCTTTCATTTTTATATTTTTTGGTTCTGAAGCTTTTGTGCACATTGATAAAGAAAATAAAAAGAAGCTGGATGCTAAATCTATGCGATGCACTTTCATTGGTTATGGTTTTGGAGATTTTGGATTTTGGTCATGGAATTTAGAAACTAACAAAATTATTAAAAGTCGTGATGTAGTTTTCAATGAGAAGGTGATATACAATGATCAGCTCAAGAGGCTGAATAATTCTGAGCAAGGCAATCTTGATTTAGAAGAGGTTATGATTCAAAATGAGCTCGTGGGTAAAAATCATCACTCACAAAAAAACACAAAGATCGATGTCGGTCAGGTGGAAATTAATGTTGGTTAGGTGGAGACTGACATCGATCAGGTGGAGACTAAAATCAGTCAAATAGAAATTGGCATCGATCAGAAGGAATCGATATCGATCAAATGCATATCGACATTGATTAGAGATGACCAGAATCGGTCACTATCAGAAGAAAATTTGGGTGGACAGCAAGCTATAAATGAGTCTCAAACACCCATAAGGAGGTCTAAAAGGGTAAGTAAACCTGTAATTCATTATTCCCCTTCTTTATACTACTTGTTGCTCACTGATGGTGGAGAACTAGAAAGTTTTGATGAGGCAATGCAGGTAGAATCCAAGAAATAGTGGGAGCATGGCATGAATGAGGAAATTGATTCCTTAGAAGAGAACCATACATGGGATTTCATTGAGTTACCAGCCAGAAAGAAAGCACTAAAAAAAATGGGTATATAGGTTAAAAGAAGGAGAGAATGGACAAATGAGATATAAGGCAAGGTTGGTAGTAAAGGGATTTGCATAGAAACTAGGTATTGATTTTGGTGAAATTTTTCTCCTATAGTAAAGATGACTTTTATTCAAATTGTATTGTCTTTAAGTTGCTATTGAGGATTTGCATCTTGAGCAGCTTGATGTTAAGATAGAATTTCTTCATGGAGATTTGGATGAAGAGATATATATGGATCAGTCGGAAGGTTTTAAGGTTAAAGGTAAGGAAAAACTTATGTGCATGTTGAAAAAAAGCTTATATGGTCTTAAGCAAACTCTAAGACAATGGTATTTGAGGTTTGACAAGTTTATGACAGAGCATGGCTTTAGTAAATGTCAATCTGACCATTGTATTTATTTTAACAGATTAGATAATGGTAGTTATATTATCCTATTACTATATGTAGATGATATACTTGTTGCAGGTTCACACATACAAGAAATTACTAAGCTTAAGGTAAAATTAGTTCACACATTTTCCATGAAGGATTTAGGAGTAGCAAAGAAAATCTTTGGCATGAGTATTAAGAGAGACAAGAAAAATCATAGTTTGATTTTATCTCAAGAGGATTATGTGAATAAGGTGTTGGAGAGGTTCAATATGCAGGATGCAAAACTGATAAGCACACATATGGTTGGACACTTCAAATTGAGCAAAGAACAGTGTCCTAAATCACATGATGAGGTTGAGAACATGAGTAGAGTTCCATATGCTTCAACAGTTGGGAGCTTGATGTATGAAATGGTATGTACTAGACCAGATATTGCCCAAGCAATAGGAGTTGTCAGTAAGTTTATGGTCAATCCAAGAAAAGAACACTGAAAATTAGTTCAGTGGATTTTCAAATATCTGAGAGGGACCAGCAGTAGGCAATTATGTTATGGAGGGTCAAACACTTCTCTACATGGGTATGTAGATTCAGATATGGCAGGTGACTTGGATGGTAGGAGAAGCACCACAGGATATGTGTTCACTGTTGGTGGAATGGCAGTTAGCTAGATTTTAAAGTTGCAGAAGGTTGTTGCCTTGTCTACTACAAAGGCAGAATACATTGCAGTCACAGAGGCTAGCAAGGAAATGATTTGGATGACTCAGTTCATGGAAGAGTTGGGAAAGGAACAAGAGAGTTGCAGATTATACAGTGATAGTCAAAGTGTAATTATTTGGCAAAGAATTCAGCGTTTCGTTTAAGAACCAAACATATACAACTTAGGTACCACTTCATTAGATAGGTATTGAAGGATGGACAGTTGAAGCTGGAAAAGATCCATATGGATAAGAACCCTGCTGATATGTTAACAAAGCTGATAATAAAGGAGAAGTTGAATCTTTATTCAATTTTTGTTGGTCTTCAAGATTGAACTTGAAGAGGGAGAAACAAGCTAGAGATGTTTAGAGAATGTTTCTGTACAGGTACAGGTGCAGCTATTTATCTTTAAGAGGGAGATTATTGAGTTGTGGAGCTAAAAGCTTCACTAATGAGCTAATGTGGAGGTTATTGGGCTTACATAGTAACTGGAATCAGTCATCATTGGTCAGAACCAACCGACATCGGTTAGGGGTCGATCGACATTGGTCAGAACCAACTGGCATCGGTTAGGGGTCGATCGACATTGGTCAGAACCAACTGGCATCGGTTAGGGGTCAGCTGGCATCAGCCATCTTCAGACCGACACTGACTTCTGTGCATTTCTAGATGTTTCTAGATTTTCTATTTTTAGGAGAATACTTAGTTTGCATGTAAATACAAAAATTAGTCTTGAGTCTATTTTTCTAATTATTGTTTGCTTTCAATTCTATTTAAGAGACCCATAGGGCAGTATTGTAATTGGGAACAATTCAGTAATTGAGTTGATTGTAATTGATTGAGAGAGAGAGAGAGAGAGAACTCTTGAGGGAGAATTATTGTACATCTAAGAGGTGTGAGGAGAAAGAGATTTCTTCATTGTATTTTCTTCTGAAAGAGTTTAATATAGATTGGTTGTTTCTCGTATCTCCTATTATTTATTATTTCTAATTTTTAGTTACTTATTACTTCTGGTTTTAATTTCGTGTTTAGTTGCTTATACAAAAGTAATCAATTATACTATAAGATCCTAACAAATATAATCAATTTGGCTAAGAGCCACATAGAAGGACATGTTCAAATGTCCTCATATAAAATCAAGAAAGCACACACAAGAGACATGGGTATATTTCCACAGCATACAAATAGAGAAGTGGCATAGAGCCAAAGAATAATTTGCATATTCAAATGCCCTCAAAGATGGAAGAAGTAAGGAACATAATCAAGTCTAACCTAGGAAAATCTATAAATGAAAGCATGTATAACTGTGTATTACAAATCTATGTTAATTCTAGGGTGTATTTATAATGAGTCTAACTAGTGATAGTTAAAAAATTTTGAGTAATGAGTAGTAATGATCAATATCAAGATGTATCAATTTGTAAATTGGAATGTATAGTATGTAAAGATTGAATTTGGTAGTATTAAATGTGTAAGAAATGCTCATGAGTGCTCGAATGTATAAAATGTATAATCCTAGATCAGTGTTTATGCCTCAAGTGGGTAGATGATATTTGTTCTAGATCAATGTAGTGAATTAGATTCGTATATGTAATCTGTAAGAACTCAACAAGAACAAGTGAATCATATGTGTATGATAAAATTGACTATACTAAGATAGTTATAAATATGTAATATCTGGTAAGTAGTAGAAATGTAAACATAGGAATGCATGCAATCTATAAATTTTGTGTTTTTGAAATATTTGAATGTTTTATTATTTTGACATATTATGTTGTTTTTGTGTTTTCTAAGTATTAGCTATGTACAAGCAAATTAAAATAAACTATGTACAAGGAGAGATAGAGAGAAGGAAGTATGTATAAGAGTATGAATCATACTAACCAATGAGTTTCATTGGAGACTCACTATGACTATGGCCTATGTCAAAAATAAGAATGATAATATCTCATGTAGTGTGATTGTTATGTTATAGTTGAATATTGTTGTACGGGTAATATGAGTATTGCTCATCATCAGAATCATAATAACCTAGTGTGCTAGAGAGAACTGCCTCATACTGTGGAGTTGACCATTTTGAATTATACTTTGGCATATTAATTATGATTTGGCTCTTTGAAAATGTTCTTATTGTATACATATGGTGTTATGGAGGCTCTTTTACTAGAAAACTTATTTTGATAATGCTTGTTAGCTTGGCATGATTTTAACTTTTCAACTTAAGATCTTACTCTTTTTGTAACATTTCCTATGTATCTAGATTTTTTATTTTGATAAATTATATCTAAGACTAATTTTAATTAAGATGTTCAATAAATCTCAAACCCTGATGACCAATATTATCAACTACCAAAATAAGGGTAGTGATGCCTTGGGCTTGCTTTCCCAAACCTTGACCATAATAATCAAACTATTGTACATACTTGTGACCAAAATTACACCATATTAAACATTGAGCCTCATTTTTGAGAGGTATATTTTATTTATTTATTTGTGTTTTTTATACTATTTCTTGTTATGATTGTGCTTTTGGAAACTTTTATTATTTTGAGTTATGCTTCGGTAACCATTTTTATACTATTTATGAATTTGACCCTTTTTGAATTGGTATATGTGCCAGTGTATGTTGTTTAGGTGAAGTGTCATTGTGTGAGTCATATGTATCCATGATATGTTTTGTATTTTCCTTTTCAATTCTAAACATGAATCAGTGTGGTGCCTATGCATTCTATGATATGCATAAAAATATTTGGATCTCCTCATTGGGTGTAGAGGAGGTAGGTTGATCAACTTAGATTTAATCATTTCCCTTAGTGTCTTACTTCAACTCTTATTTGACATTTGAATGATTTTTGAATCGCTAGTTGTAGATGTACTTTGATGTGATTTCATGTTCTAATATGTAACATTGTTTACCATAAATTGACCAGTTGAATATGTATAAACATGATTTACACTATTATGACCTAGAGGCCTTTGTCTTGAAAATTGTTTTACAAATGTTATAATATTTTCATGCAGTATTTGATTTTTATTTTTTAAACCTGTAATTATCTTTCTCATACTAATAAGTTGATCACGTATAGTTTCATAAGTGCAAACCTTAGTTGTTTTTGTTTGAACATGTAGGCACACATCCTATAAGGAAGAGGTGACAATAGGCTGAGTAGGGGATTAGTGACAGTCTTATAGGCTAATTCATCTTGTGGAGGAATGATAACCTAGACCTAGTTAGAGGGAAATTAACTATCACCCTCATGGATATAAGGTGGAGAAGGAGATTCTTTCTTATGCATAAGATATGGCATTGAAGCTTGAAACATAGTTATTAGCTTGTGTTAAATCCTCTATGTGTGTATAGGTTTTCTTGTTAATGGAATTCCATATAGGATACATATAACATGCTATGAGATATGACATATATTTCAATTGATATAAATCATCATCTATATGTGTGTTTATGTCTTTTCTGAGTTCATTCCAAATTAAAGGGAAAAGCATAAAGTGAAAGTATTAGACTTTGTAAAAAAAAGTGATTGATTTTTTATACCATTATGATCATGATTATATGAATTAGAAGATATATGAATTTAAAATATGAGTTTTTGGAAATAAAATTTGAGTATAAAAAAAAGGATACAAGCCCTAAGTGTGTCTAGGGTTAGGGTGTTTTAAATCTAGGGTTTCTTTACAACAAATTTAAATTATATTCAAATAAATTTAAACCCTAATATGAAAATTGATTTAATTTAGCTAGGGTGTCTAAAAATAATCAAAAAATTAAAAATATGTATCCCTAAATTATTACAGAAAAATTTGTATTAACGCTAGCTAGGGTTTGAATCAATATTTGAAGTAAGTTGAGATTACCAAATAATTTTACCATTTAGGGTTTTACTATGTAAATCCTATGTTTATATTAAAGGGCTGAGATGTCTAAATCATTCAAAAAAATTAAAATAATTTACTAATTTATGATGGATTTTCACCTTCTTTGACCTTATAAAAATAAAAATAAATAGGTATAATTATAGACTTATCTAGAAAGTGATTATCGCAGATGATCTAAGTTCTAAAAACTAAGTTCTATATAGTTATGAGTGTCATCAATAGGATTCTAGAGTCTATTTTCTCACTAGATAGTAGTACCCCATATAGACAGTAGCACCATGTTATTATAGTGTCCTCAAAATGGTGGTAGTGTCCCCTTTGTGAGACTATTCCTATTTTATAAGAGTACTTGGACCTATATTTTTAGGTCATGTTTTTGCATGCACAAAACCTAAAACTCTATGTTGTGCTTGGAAAACCTAATTTAGTGTGAAAACCCTAATCCTCCTTATAATTATGGCATGATAAATAATTGTGTTCATTATTAGGATATGATCAACATCCTCAACACCCTATTATGAAGAGATTTTCCTACATACCAATACTCTAAAGAGGGATCAAGCCCGATGTAGTTCTCCCACCTAGTGTTTGATGAAAGTGCAAGTGAATTATAGAATGAAAGAGGACTTAGATACCTTAAATGTGCTTGAGCCTTGAAATTTTTGAAAACTGGGCTTAAGGCTGTTATAGATGGCAGTATGTAGAACTAGGGAGAATAGGGATCAAATACCTTATTTTATTAAACTTGTCTTTAGTTGAATGTGTTTTTACATCTATTCTCCATCTAGTGAATAAGGGTCAAATAGACTTGTATTTATAGAGATATGTAGCTTGTGTAGATAAGAAAATATGTTTAGGCCAACCTTAGGAGGGGTACACATTTGAAAAAGTATCCATTGGGAAGAGTTAGGGATAAGGACAGTATTACCTAGTTGGGGACACTAAATAAATGTGGTTTTAGTGTCCTAAATGTGACACTAATGTCCACTTGGAACACTGTTGAGTAAGTTGGGTTGAGATCTGATAAGATAATATTGGGACTATGCTTTAGCTAAATTTAAATGAATGTGGTCTACTCAATGATTGGAAAAGTGTGTCTAAGACTCTAGTATAGGTCTAAGGATAAGCTAGGAATATGTTAACTCAATTGACACTCTTAGCATCTAATTACCACTTTTAGGTGATTATAGTATGCCCAAAATATTATTAAACTTTATCATTTGTTGATGTTATATCTTGTAGGAACTTATTGATTTTCAATCTCTTTGAGTGCATAACTTAAATAGTGCACCAAGAAATGGATGGGTATACCTTTAGTTATTCACAAGATTGTTGGTTAACTCTATCATTACATAAACCCATTACAAATCATGCTTATTTAACTCCCCAAGAAAACAAACCTTGGTTATCTTCTTCCCTAAGAAATTCCCATTTAAAATGGACCATAACTAATAAAATATCCTCTTTGTATAATAATTAATCTCAATTCATCCTTGTTATAAAGGTTAAAGTGCACATTATAGAACTAAGTCAACCTGACTAACCTAATTCAAGGCTTAACATTAAAGTTTTCCTTAAAACTAGGTCATGTTGGTTGTCTCATTAGCTAAATTTATAGAAGAGTTAAGGCTCATCCATTTATATAAATAAAATTCTCATTTTAAAACACTAAAATAACAACATTCTTTTCACATCATTATAGTTCACAATTCTACTAATTTTATATTTGAAGAGGCTATTACTCAAGATTTATCTAGAGGAAATATAGCTTGTCTTGTGAGAAGTCTTGGATGCAAAGTAGGAGTATTTTAGATTAGATCTTATTTATATAATGTGATACGTACAAATTCAAAACACCATTATCCAAGGGAGATATTAATAATATATAAGATGAGAGATTGATCATTAGAAGGAGGTTGAAGATTGGGAGGATGTAGGTGTGATTATTTTATGCTATTGAATGATTTTTGACATGAATCAGTCCATTCTAGATCTATGCCTTTCTTAATAAGGGAGTTAATTGAATAAATACGGTAACCATTTTAGGAACAAAATGTCAAATTTCACCAAGTTTACCAAGGTATGTTTAAATGTATGGAATAGTTCAAGGAATAGGTATGTTGACAATAACTTTGATTTTAGTTGGATCCATATCGATTCCTTGAAAAGAAACTAGAAAACCTAAGATTTTACCAGAGGTGACACTAAAAACACATTTCTAGGGATTGAGTATATTTTTTAATTTAATGAGATAGTCAAAGATGATAGAGAGATAATAAATATGATTTAAATAATGCTTAAATTTGGTGATAATATAATCGACATAATTTTCAATAATATTATGTATGATATCATGAAATATATGGTTCATGGCACATTGAGAAGTGGCACCAACATTTTTAAGACCAAAAGGCATTTTGGCATAACAATAGGTGCCCCATTTTGCTATAAATATGGTTTTATGTTGATCTTTGGGAGCAATGTGAATTTTACTATATCCCAAAAAGCCATCCATGAGAGATAACATTTTTATCTAGCATTGGATTTGATGATGTCATCAATTGATGGCAATCAAAATTTATCTTTAGGATGAGCTAAGTTAAGATTATGAAAGTCTATATAAAGGAGAATAACCATGGTTACTTTATTATATGTAGGAACTATATTAGAAACCAATTTGGAATAATCAATAGGCTTGATTTATTTAACATCTAGGAGTTTGATTATCTATTTATGACATCGGGTGGATATATTAGGAGGAAAATTATGTTGTATTTGATGCACATGTTTGTCATCAATATAATTAATAATATTATGCACTAAAATAATAAGTTTAATACCAGACATATCTTCATAAGATCATGCAAAATATTCACATTATTTATCTAATAATAAACTAAAATTATCATGTTCTATAGGATGAAGCTATTTGGAGACAAGAATGCATTGAGGGATGGTAGTGTTCCATAATTAATTGCCATAATTTATTCAATCAACATAGCATTTCCATCTTGGAAATGATAGTGAGTAGGAGTGAAGAAATAGGATGTGTATTAGGTTTGACACTAGTAATGAAATTATTGAAAAAAGAGCCTTTTCCTCAAAATGATCTAGTTTGTGACGTTGGCATGGGTGTTGAGGTTCATGAGCATGAATTAGTTCTAATATGTCTTGATTGATAGGGAGTGTGGGTAAGGGTCCATAATATTAAACATTAATTCAAGATCCAAAATTTGGTTTCCATGTTTATCAAGTTTAGAGTGTATTTTTCAAATGGTTGTAGCTTGTAAAACTAAGGTCATTTTTGGAGAATGGGTGTGAGATTGTTCAATAGAAGTTTGCATCAATATAATGGATGTATAACTGGGTTGTGTATGAGGACCAATGGGAGGTAGTGGATCTTGACTTAATGAATTGACTTGATCATTGTGATTAGGGATTGGATATTAAAGTATATCAGGTTGTTCTATTTCTTAGATGACCCATAAGTATATATCAATGGTGTATTTATAAGTGGTGCATAGCCTTACAGTTATAATTAACTATTAGATGATATGTGAATGACATGAACATTATAATTTTAAGGCAAGTATTTTTGGCTAATCTATTTTTATAATATAATGTATCTAAATCTTTGGACAGGGATTTCACCATAATATAGGTATCATCATAGGATATAGATATAACACATGTATCTATTTTAAGTTTAAAATTAGTATTGTAAAAGACCATATTATTAAATTATGAGGATACATAGTTAAGGGATAAATAAAAAAAAATTACCACCCCATATTCATCACAAGTTAAATCATATTTTTTCTAAGAGGATTCACGTACATTACATGGGGGAGGGTTGTCAATGGTATCATATATTAAAGTTATGGTTTGATCTCTTGGGAGAAGAGAAGGGGGGATCCATTTCACAATATAAGGAAATAATTGAGTGTTATTGCAAATTTTTTGTAATTCATTAGGTTCATCATTATCTGAATCTATAAGTAAATGTAAATCTAAATGCATATTTACAAATTTAAGAAGAGGAGGAATATTGATGTGGGTGATAATATGAATGTAGTATTTATATTTAGAATTTATACTCTAGGGATTAGGATCACCCTCATGTTTGTAACATTTCACATTATGTATGAATTTGATACATTGGCTACCATAAGATGCAATAGCTCACATGTAATGAGTCCAACATCCCAAAAGCATGTTGAAATAAAAGGGAAGATAAAGTACCATAAGTTTGGTGTGGATTGTCTTGGTTCCAATGGTAAGAGGGATCTGAATGCAACAAAGTAGTTTTTTGTTTGTTTTGTCAAATCCACGACATGTGAATTGGGTTTGTTTGAGGTTTTCTTTGGAATACCTAATTTTTGTATGTAACCAAAGAGAGGTGACATTGATACCTAATACTTGATCAAACAAAACTTTTATAATTAATTTTTTATTGATGTCGATTATGATAAAGAAGTGTCAATCATCAGCATGAAAGAGAATTTCACTATTTGTCATATCTTCTTCTACAAATTCAATGGAGTGTTTGGTAGATGAAAATGTTTTAATAATATGCACCTATATAAGTTGATGAGTATCAAGAGATAATTTAGATTCATTAGATGTGAGATATTCTATGTCTTAGAGATGTTTCATAAGAAACTTGTGATGATATGGATAAGTTTGCACTAATTCCATGGGAGAAAATTTACAAGCCATAGAAATAAGTTCATCTAATAAATTCCAATAGGATTAGAAGAAGGATGAACATGAGATTTAGGTTGATTAAGTGGAGTAGTTTTTTGAAGTATATGTGGGTCCACTGGTCGGGGTAGATCATCACTAGTGGATGGTTCGAAATATATAGGCTGAGAAGTGGTGGTGTCTTTAAGTAGTTTATCATGAGTAGAAGATTTCATATGTTTGGTTACAAGATATTCATGAACAAGTTTGCATCGATAATTGACTTTATCTATATTCACATATTGATAATAAGAAAAATATTCATCATAATCAACATCAATGTCACAAACATATTCATTAGAATGTTTGTATTCGGGTATGAGGAAAGAGATTTTTGAGATTTTAAGATTGTAGATTTACAAAAATTTATCTTTTTAAAAGTTTTAAGATAATCAGGATGTTAGAGTCTAATCATAGAATCATGATCAAATGCATCTCCTAACATAAAATAAACTAAAAAATCTAAAATTATATGACATGTTCATGAGAATGACCTATGTTAGCATGAATCAAACAAAATTTATTTGGGTAATATAATGGTGGAGGAGAATTATTGCCATAGATGAAAGGTTTAGATGGAGAAAAAAGTATATTCATTTTTTATACCATCAAGGGAGGGTAGGAGATATTTTTAATGTCCATTTTGACTACTCCCATTTTAATTGTAAGGAATTTGATAATGATTACATTAGTTAAAATTTGTAAATATTCCTTGATTGAATTATGAGATGGATCAAATTGGTTCATAAGGTAGTCTTGTCTCTTGGATTGGTCAAGAGCTTCTTCTAAGTTTTGAGGGGGGGATTGAAACTTATATTAAAGATAAGGTTTTAAGGTGGTAATAAATATTTTTAAGATATTACCATTTCTCATGTTGTGATTTTATTTATGGGCTAGTGATTTTCATATTTTGATAAAAGCATGGGTAGATTCAGTAGGTAATTGTTTAGCATTGATAAAATTACTAAGATAATTTTTATGAAGATCATTATATTGAAATTACTTTACCAAATCATTGATGAGATCCTATATATACCATATTTAATGTTTGGTAAGTTGATTATACCATTATAGAGTGTCTCCCATAATATTTTTGACAAAACATTTATTGGTATAAAAAGCATTGGTAAGACCCAATCCTCATAAAGTTACTGTCAGGGAAACCCCATAACAATAAACATGCTCCAATCCCTACTGAGTCAGGATCTTGCTCTACTAATTAGAACACATGTGATTACTTCTTGTATTAGCAACTAAACACGGAAATATACCAGAATCAATAAGTAACTAGAAATATGAAACAACACAGGAATTGAGAGACAATACACAATTGTATTAATAATCACTCAGAAGAATATACAATAAGGAAGATGCCACTTCTTCCTCCACCTCAAAGGTTCGCCACACCTCAAGACCTTCTTCCCTCTCTCTCTCAGTCCCAACAATCAACTCCAATACAGAATTGATGTTCACCTCTCCAACCAGTCAGTAACACGCTATCAGTTCACCAAGTACACAACCGTACTCCAAGTAGATCACCTGCTCTCTACTACTACCTACAAATCACTAGACCTTACTCACCATGTAGATATCTCTACACCCCTGAAGAACCCTTGTCCTTGCCTCACCAAGTCCTTATGATTCTTCAACCAATACCCTGGTGGATCAGCTCCTTGACCTTGCAGACCTTGCAACTCTCCCTGATCATACACACTCAGCACCCCTTTGGAACTAGGAGGAGCTACACTAGCTCTCTCTAAAAGCTCTATGGCTTTCTAGCACACTTTTACAATACAATCATGAGTCCATATATAGATCTCATCCAAACAATAATTAGACAATAATACAATAATTAAATCCGTAGCTCTTAGTCTAAGAATAGCTCTAAACATGCAAATGCTTGGTTCGTCAACCAACTGCCCGTAACATACTCGCAGCTCGAACCACAGGTGACCGACGCCGGTCCCTGGCTGCCTAGGGGTGCCGACGTCGACCGATCCATGACCGACGTCGGTTGCCTTCCTGTCTCCCTCCTACCGTCGTCGGTTGTCCTGACTGATGCCAATGTCTGTGACACTCTGCAACTCATCTGCAACCTCCATAACTTCTCCTGTTTGCATCTTGGTGAAGCTTTTAGCTCCAAAACCTAATAGTTACCAAATGATTTAAGGAAAATATCAGGGTCTTTGGTTACATCATATTTGATGGTTGGAGAAATATTTAAAATAGAAATGGATACTAATGGATCTAAATGTTCATTTTGAAGATGTTGAATCATAGATAAATTATGATTGTTTTGAGGCATGACAATAGAATCTTGAAATTCCCTTTTTAAGATATAGTTTTGTATTTGGAGCATTTTAGAATTATTAGTTGTTTGTATAACATTTATTTGTTGAACCACTTGATCAAGAATTTGAGATGTATCAATAGGTATGTTTTGATTCTTAGTAGTGGAGGTGGATTTTTGGTTCTTATTTGAGGTGTAACCCCTGGATTAGCGAGATGAAGGGAGGGTTTCCTATAGGAGGGTTTCATATGTTGGTATCAATTATTCCAATGGTAAATTAAGGTAGTTTAGAAATGGTATCATTTAGTTTGGGATTATCTAGATCATCATTTTGAATAGTATGAACTATGTTGCATTTCATTGACCTAGATGGGGGACATGAGTAATTGTGCTATGAGGGGATATCATATTGGGTGGATAAGGTAGGAAGGAAATAAACATGCATGTACACTGAGAATGGGTTAAGGATATCGATAAATATCCTAATGTGTGATTTCAAGATGCTAATCAAATTGGTAAAGAGAACACCATGTTAAAATGATGAATAGGGGAAATATTGATAAAGCCAACTAAGTCATCCAGGAGAAAGGAGACCAACCTAGTAGATCTAATGTAATTTCAATAAATCTAGAACAACAGTTAAAAACCTACTAAATCAGGTTGGTTGACTTAGTCTTACAGATAAGAAGATACAAAAATTAATAAAAACTTACTAAATCAAGTTGGTCAACTTAATTTTAAAAGTAGTAAGATACAAAGTTCTTTGATATCCTAATAAATCTAGTTGGTCAACTTAGTTTGATAGGGATTAAGATATGAAGTTTAATGATAGCCTAATAAGTCAATTTGTTTGACTTAGTTTTTCAAGCAGATAAAAACAATTATATTAAGTCATGGTGTTAGATTTATTTAAATTTGGAGAAATTTTAATAAATATTTGAACTATGTAGTTTGTAAGGTAGTAGTAAAATAGAAAAATTGTCATACTATCTATCACACAACATAAAATTTTAGTAACATCGATCAATATAATCTACAATAAAATAGAGAATAACAAACAAGCAGAAAACATAAATTTTTAACTATTGATCATAACTAATTATCTAAAAATAAGATTAGGAAACTATACTAAAAGGTTTTAATTGATTTATAGGCTTTCAAATATGCTTTTATGTTAAATAGTGATGACCCAATGTTTTAGAGTGCTAATATGGAGGAAGTGTCATTCCCATAGCCCACTAAACCTAGTTTCATGGGTAAGCTATAAGTAGATTCTCTATGTTAACCACTAACCAATGCACCATAGAATCAAATGGATGGTTGTATTCTTAAGGTTTAATTAAAATAGATATCTTATGCATTTTTAAAATATTGTGAGGTATGTAGAAACTAAATACCATGTTCAACTTTATACTATGGCTATGAGTATTGGTGCAAGCCCCTCAAACCACAATATTTGCAAATGATAGACAAGGACCATAAACAGAGTATCATGTATCCCTTCACAATAGTAGTTCTAAGTAGTTTTAAGACTATTGGTATATAATTTTTAAGTAAATCAAGACATTGAAAATAAAAGAAAAAAACAACTGTCAAAAACCAATTTACCATTTTAGAAAGTAAATAAATAGGCAACCAACTATTTTTAAAGTAAATATGAGATTATTTATTAAGAAATTAAAGTGAATTTCCTTAATTGTGATGAAAAATAAATAACATAAAACAAGATTAGCTACATGGATCTAATTTGAAAACAAAATAGAATAAAATCAAGTAGGCCAATCTAGTCTATTATGAAAACAAGTTGAAAACAAAGTCAACTAGGTTGATCTAGTTTGTTTATAAAGTAAATAGACACATAACTAAGTCAATTAGGTTGACTTAGTTGACTGTGTGGTACAATTTGGTAAAACAAAAAATGGGTGAACCATTAAATAATCTGACTAAAATACAAAAATGATAAATTGAATTAGTTGACAAATTTTAAAATACAAAGTTTATTTATAGTAAACCTGAAAAATATGACAAGATTGAAAACATCAATTTCATTGGTTGACTGACAATGCTAGTTTTTTTTATTGTTAGATATATTTTATAAACCTAATTGAGTCCTATAAAAATGAAAATCTAAAAAACATAGGGATTGAGCAAGACCATCTAGGTTGATTTAGTCTATAGATAACTAAAAACTAAAAATGATAAAATCAAGTTAAATTAGCTAACATAACCTAGTTTTTTAAAAGTTGAAAAGTAAAAATTGTTAACCTAAACTAAATTAACCAACTCAATCTAGTTAATTACAAGTGAAAATTTTTAAAAATAGTAAAATGACTTAGTAAACTAGCATAATTTAGTATATTGGAAATAATTTATGAATAGAGGATAAAACTAGATCAACCAATGTGATATAGTTGACTGTGAATCCTAAATATATAAATATAGGCCAAGACTAGATAGAATAGCTTGATATAGTTGATTGAGAGTGAAAAATTTTAAATGTAAAGGCTAGATTCATGTCAGGTTCACTAGAATATATGTAAAAAAATTATATATATATATATATATATATATATATATATATATATATATATAACTTATCTAACTTAGTAAAACCTAAGATTGGATAAAGTAATCAATTAACATCCATTATAATACATGTTTATATCAAAAGTATGACTAAATTGGATCCACTAAACTTAACCAAGGGATCTATTCCCACACAATACCAAAGGAAGGGATTCCAAAGCCTCTATGAAAATGAAACTATGCAATAACCCTAGTTAGGTATAGTTACATGAAATAAAATTAATCCAGTGGTCTCCAAAGCTTTTGTCATAAATGGGGATAGCTAAACATAAATAAACAACCAAGGTATCATGGTAGGAAATGGGGGCATAGATCACATAAAATGGAAGATTAAAATAAATAAAACCTTGTATCTACACTAAATTTAAACATATAGGTAATTTAATCAAAGAGTTATACATTCAACACATATTACTCATGCAATATCTATTTATCAAATGAAATAACAAGAGTTAGGGATGCTTACCTTGGGTGAACCTATCGAGTCTCAATCTTTCCCTTGGCCAATGTGATTTTTAATAAGTTATTATGGATTTATATGTAAGACACTATATAAATATACTCTAGGCTAAGATACTCCTACTTTTCATCTAAGGCTTCCCACAAGACATAATCTTTTATCCAAGGCAAACCTTAAGCAATGGCTCCTTAAAATGCAAATTTAGAAGAACTAAAAATTGTAATGATATAAAAATTAATGTTACCATCTATTGGATTGAAATGAGACTTATATTTATAAAAATGTATAAGCCTTAACCCTTATAGAATTTTAGATGATAATATTGGCCAGCTCAATCTCATTAGTTAGAAGAAGTTAATGTTAGGCCTCAAACTAAGTTAACCACATTGAATTGGGTCTGTAATGTTTGTTTCATCATTTCTAACAAGATTGGCTTGGATAACTTAGTATAAAAATGGGTTATTTGCTTATTTAGTAGTTATTAAAAGGATAAAAGCATAGGTAAATGTTTATATGGGGTTTGGATTTCTTTGAAAGTTAGATAAGCAAGATTTGTAATGGCTTTGGGTAATGATAAAGCTAACCAACAATTTTTCTAAGCACCAATGGTATGGCCAACCCTTTCCCAATGCACTCTTTAAGTCACTTACTTTGATAGATCAAACCTCAATAGGTTCCTACAAGATATAAAGCATTAATAAATGATAAAGTTTAATAATATTGTGTGCATACAATCTAGGCCCCCATTTGCCTACCATAATCATTTGATTTATTTTATTTGTTTAATCATCCCTTTTTATGCCACAAGATTTGGTGAGTGTTAGATTAGTTTTATTTTATGTAATTATGGAACCATCTCCTTTATTATTATATGGTAAGAGAGACATTGGTTAGGTTTAGCAGATCCAATTTGATCTTGATTTTGATATAAATAGTATTTTAATAGATATTATTTGATTACCTTATTTGGTCTTAGATTTAATAAGTTAGATATATATATATATATATATATATATATATATATCTTAATTTATTTCATATATTATAGTGAACCTGACATGAATCTAACCTTTGTATTTTTAATTTTTTATTTTAGTCAACTAGGTCGCCCTTGTCTATCTAGTTTTAATCTTTATTTGTAGATTCAAGATCTATAGTCAACTAGGTCATGCTAGTCAATCCAATTTTATGATTTTTTTTAAGTTTTCTTTCATAGTCAACTAGGTTGCTCTGGTCTACCTAGTCATTTTATCTATTTTTATATTTAGGATCTACATTCAATTAGGTCACATTGGTTGACCTATTTTTTTCTTTTGCTTACAGGGTTTCATCTCTATTAAACTAGGTTGTGTTGGTTGACCTAGTTATTTTTTCTATTTTCTAAATTTTTATTTATAACCAACTAAGTTAGGTTGGTCAACCTAGTTCATTTTTATGATATTTTTTTAGTTTTCATCCAACTAGGTTGTGTTAGTTGACCTGATTTTATTTTACTACTTTTAGTTTTTAAATTTTTACAGACTAAGTCAACATGGTTGACCCTATTTAACATCTATATTTCAAATATTTTTGCCTTTTTAGGACTCAATCAAGCCTAGATGACATAATCAATAGTCAGATCTTTAGCATCCTTAGTCAACTAACTGATTTGACCTAGTTGACCTAGTTATATTACTCAGGTTCATTCTTACCAATTTTATATTTCTATTTTTTATCAATTATCTCAATTTGTCATTTCCATATTTTAAAAAAAGTATTCATCATTTTAATTTTCTATATGTTTTTACCATTTTTTAGATCTAGAAAACTGTATCACATAGTCAATTAAGTCAATCTAGCCGACTTAATTCTATGCTTGTCTGCTTTACCAACCAAACTAAGTCAACCTAGCTGAATGTGTTTGTTTTTTTACTTATTTTCACAACATACTAGATCAATTTCCCTGATTATTTTATGTTCTATTTTCAGCTAGATTGACCTAGCTAACCTTATTTTGTCTATTTAATTTTTAGCATAAACAAGGCAATTCCATTTCATTTCTTAGTAATTAATATCATATTTTATTTGAAAATAGTTGACTTCTTGTATATTTACTTTTTAAAATTGTAACTTGATTTTTGATGCTTGATTTTTACCTTTATTTTCATTTTATCTTGATTTCTATATAAACTATGTAATGGTAGTTTTAAAACTACTTAGCTATTATAGTGAAGGGCTACATGATACTCTATTTATTATCTTTGTATATCATTAATAGATATTATGGCACGAGAGGATTGATCCAATACTCATAACCATAGTATAAAGGTAAACATAGTATTTAGTTTTCATGTACCTCACATTATTTCAAAAATGCCTAAGAGTTCTCTTTGAATATAACCTTAAGAATTCAATCATGTATTAATATTGTTGTGTATTAGTTAGTGGTTAACACTGAGAAGTTACTTCTAGTTTACCCTTAAAATTAGGTTTAGTAGACTATGAGAATGGTAATTCCTCCATAGTTATCACTCTAAAACATTGGGTAATCATTATCCAATAGATAAAAAAAGTATCTTTGGAAGTCTATAAATCAATAAAAACCTTTTATTACAACTTCTTGATCTTATTTTTGGATAATTAGTTAGAATTAATAGTTATAAAAATACATTTTATGTTTGTTACTTCATGTTCTTTGTTGTATTATAGACTATATTGATCGAGATTGATACAGTTATATGTTGTGTGTTTCAACTAAATTATCCACTATTGACATAGTCGACTATGTGTGAAAACTCAATTGACTAGGCTCAACTCACTCTTTTATATTTTTTATATTCATTTTTTTCTAGATTCAAATAAGTCAATCAACTTGACCTAGTTTATGTCTAATTTTTTGTCTATATAACTAAGTCGACCAGCTTGACTTAGTAGGATTTTAATATTTCATCTATTTTTTCCTATAAAATTAAATAAATCAGATCAAATTAGAAGGTTTTCAAAACTATCTTTTCCTATCTATACAACTAAGTCAACTAGATGAACTTAGTAGGCTTTCAACATCTTGTCTATTTTTTACCTATACAACTATGTCAGCCAGCTTGACTTAGTAGGTTTTTAAAACTCTATCTTTTCCCACCTATAAAACTAATTCAATTAACTCAACTTAATAAAATGTTATCATCATGTCTATTATATACATATACAAATTATTTGACCAAATCAATTTAGTTTGTTTTAAAAACTTTATCTTTTCCCACTTATATAACTAAGTCGACCAACTCGACTTAGTAGGCTTTCAACATCCTATCTATTTTCTATTTATACAACCAAGTTGACTATCTTGACATAGTAGGTTTTTAACACTCAATTTATTTTCAACTATACAACTAAGTTGAATAGCAACCCAGTTGGCCTCTAAACTTCTCTAAATTCCCTAAATTCCACTAGATCGACATGGTCAACTCTGTAGGTCTTGACCAACCTAGTCCAAAATTTAGCTACTTTTTCAAATTCCACTAGATTGAACTGGTCAACTTTGTAGGTCTTGGATAACCTAGTATTATTTTTAGCTACTTGTCTATATTTTTCTAAATTCTACTAGATCCACCTAGTTTACCTTGTAGATCTTGTCTAACCTAGTCTAATTTTTAGTTGTTATTATATATTTCAACTTTACCATTTACTAAAGCTTTCTTTCTTATAGGAACCTATCAAGTTTTAATCTAAATGCATGCCTTAAAGATGCATAGAGAAAGGGGTGGGTATAACTTTGGTACTTTTTAAGATTATTGATCAACTCTATCATTATTTAAACCCATTACAAATCCCTCTTATCCAACTCCCCAAGCCAATAAACCCAGTTTATCCACTTACCTAAGTAATTATCCTTTCAAATAGATACTAACTAAGAAAATACTCTATTTTTATACTAATTCAATCTGGTTTAAATTTGTTATAAAGGTTAAAGTGCATGTTATGGAACTAAGTCGGCATGACTAACCTAGTTTGAGATCTAACTATACTTTTTACCTTAAAATTGGGTTGTGTTGCTCGACCTTGTCAACTAAATTTCTAAAAGGGTTAAGGATTATCCATTTCTATAAATATAAATATTATTTCAATCTAATAAAAGAGTAACATTAATTTTCACATCATTATAGTTCATAATTATGTTAAATCTACATTTGAAGAAGCCATTTCTTAGGGTTTACCTTGGAGGGAAGATAACTTATCTTATGAAACATATTAGATGCAAAGTAACCTAGATATGATTTCTATAGTGTGATCCTTAAAACAAAATAACAACATATTTCAAATCACCATTGTCCAATGGAGAGATTTAGACTCAATAAGTTCACCCAAAGGAAAGTCTTCCTAACTCTTTCTATATCATTTGATAGATATATTTTATATAAAATAATATGTGTTGAATGTATAAATCTTTGCCTAGATTACCTCTAAACTTAAACTTAGTATAGATATAGGGTATTATTTTCTTGTCATCTTCCACTTTAGGTGATCTATGCCCCCATTTTCCTTCCAATATCTCTTGATTTTATTTATTTTTTAACCATCCCCCTTTTTGCCATAAGCTTTGGTGAGCACTAGATTTATTTTATTTTATGTACTTAGACATAGATATGATTATTACATATTATCATTTTTATTGAGGCTTTGGAACCCTCTTATTTTTTGTTGTGTGGTAAAATATCCCTTGATTAAGTTTAATATATTAAATTTGGTTGTGCTTCCAATATAGTTAGTATTGTAATAGATGCTAGTTGGTTACCTTATCCAATCTTGGATTTACTAAGTTAAATGAGTTGTAGATATATCATAATTTTCATCATACAAATATGATTGAATCTAATTGAATAAAATGCTACTCTTATCCATTTATTTATCTTCCTAAGAAGACATCAAGCTAAGGCTAGGATGAAAAAATATATATGTATAAAAATAGACAATGATGGGCATTTTTGATGAGGGCCTAGTTGATTTATTAGGTGTTATCATGTAGTATACAAATTGAAAATCCAAGAGGTATAGGTAAGATAAAACTATAAAGTATAAAAATGATATTTATTAACCAAAGGGTGTATTTAATGAGAAAAGATTCAAAAGAATCAAAAAGGAAACAAAGGTTGACTTTAAAATTATGGGCATTTATGAGGAAGGCTAGGCAGTATTCCCTAGGCGTTACAATGTAACCCATAAAGTTAAAATCAATATGTGCAACAATATAAAAAATACCTAAGGACCAAAGATATGTAGTAGGGGTGGTGTGAGAGAAAACCCAGAGGTGTGTAGATAAAGTAATTCTAAACTATAATAAGATAGTCAAAGTAGAACCTAAAATAAATATTAGTTTAATAATAAATATATAAAGTAACTATAAGCATGCAATTAACATTTAATATGAATAGCATGGTGGTAATTTCAATAGATATGCAATACAAACCTATATAAGGTATAACATAAGCATTAATAGGAAATCCATGATAAAAGAGGGATAATTCAAATAAATAAATAAAATAAGCCAAAGGATCACAAAGAAACTAAGATAAATTGAAAAAAAAGGATTAAAACCTGAAAGTGATATGTAAGATCTACAAGGGAAAATAAGGTTGACTGTAAGATACCAAAAAAACAAAAAGGAAGCATTGTTGTAATAAAAATTATGATAAGAAAATAAAACATAGGAAAGTGAAGAAACATTAAATTAAATAATAAAAAATATCTATGCTAATGACTGGATCAAATAAGAACATGGGAAATGCGAGCATATTTACCTTAAAAAAATTTTGGAGTTGATTTTTTTAAGATGTGAAAGATTCTTGATTTCTACCTCATGGTAAAGATGAGAGATTAATAAGCCAAAAGACAAATGTTGAGCATCATAATATACCCCCAAAGCATGCACAAGTTTAGGGATGGGAATCTTAAGATGCCCTAAAGGCTAAAAATAAAAATAGGGTGGGCAATGCAAGGTGCCTAAATATTTGTATAAATAAAATGAGGTACATTTAAGTATGTCCCAACATCTGTGAAAAGAAGAAGATAGGCATCAAAATATGCCCTAGCCTATGGGATGTAGGTGGATTAGATTTAAGCTTTCGATCGATAGGCCTAATAATGATGTTATATTATGTGTAAAGTTTTTTGACAATAAGTAATTTGGAATCTAAGGCAATGTTAGGATAATTGACATGTGATATAATTTTTTTATGTATAGTTTTAAGTAGCCTAATATAGTCTAGTGTTATATGAATAAAATGAACTATATAGAGGATTAAAATTAATTATATAGACCATGTTGATACAATGTGGTGAAACAATACTAAAATTAATTATATTTTCTAAGATAATATAATTTGATGTAATATGAATAAAATACACTATATCAGCATGGCCAATATAGTTGGATGAAACAAGAACTCTATTGTACATTTAATGTAATAGTCGATGTAATTTAATAAAAAAAGAAAAATTATATTAGTAAACTATATGTCATGGGAAGTGTAGATAACTAAAATGAGAAGAAATACATTATAATATTTTATATCATGGTCAATGTAATTGAAAAAAATAGGAGGAACTATATTGACACATTCTATTTCAAGACTGTTGAAATTGACTATAGGTGGTTGTAATAGAATGGTATCAGGTTAGCCAATATAGTTAGAAAGAAGTGATTTTAGTGGTAATATTGGTAGGTTGTAAGAATTTGAAGTATGATAGGTTTTAATGTTCATATAGACTTGAGGATCAAAATCCCTAGAATGTGTATTGTAGTATGAATTTAAATAAGGTGTTTTTCATAAGTTAAGATTTGAAAAACATTTTCTGAATGTGAGTTGAGATTCGATAAATTATCTTTCTAGCACATTTCAAGGGAAGGGTAGAGGGTGGGTAGATATCAATGAAACCATACTTACCATTGCTTAATTTTTAGTGGGAGGTTTCTAAATATTGGAAAATCATAAAATGAATTTTGAGCCATGTCATAAATGTCATTAATGGAAATGTCCACTATCATGTTAGGGTCTTCACCTCCATCAAAATCATCATCATATAAGTGAAAGTCTTTGTAATGATTTTGAACCATATGAGATGTTGTTAAGGTGGGATAATTAGGATAATCATATGGATCATCATAAATGGTATGACTATAATGGTAATATTTTGTCCCATTATAAGTGTCATCATTGGGATTTTCACCACAATAATAAGCATCATCAAGGTCATAAAGAGGAAGATCAACATGAGGATCCTCCTCAATGTTAGAAGTGTAAAATATGATATCGATAGGATCATCATATGGATCATCATAAATGGGAGAACTGTATTGATAATTTTTTGTCCCAGAATTTTCATCATAATTTGGAATATCATCATTAAGATCCTCACCTATGAGAAAAGGTGTAGTATAGTTACACCCTAAGGAGTTGCCTTCAATGGTGGTCATAAAATGTATAAAGGAGTGACCTATGAAAAAGTGAAATGGGTCATGACTTGTAATAAATATTATAAGATGAGACATCATGATCACTAAAACAAAAAATTAGATGTGGAAAAAGGTTGGTCAAAAGAAATGAATTATATCAAACTAGCTGAAACAGTTAGTTAATAGATCTGAACAACATAATGTATCAGGTTGGCTGATATATTTTTGTAAATAGGTCTAAAAGAATTTTTTTTTAGGTTGGCATATATATTTTAATATAAATATGGTGCTAATAATTTTTAGATAAAAATTATTATATTGGGATAGCCTATGTAATTAGAAAGACACATATAATTGTATTGTGTTGATGGTGTAGTTATAAATACACACAAAAATGTATCAGGCTAGATGGTTTAGTTAGAAAGACACAAAATTTTATACCAAGTTGGATAGTGTAGCTAGAATATTGGTGTAGTTAGAAAGACACACAAAATTATACTAGGCTAACCGATATAATTATAAGAAATAAAAAATAGTATCGAGTTGGTTGATATAGTTGTGAAGACTAATTAATAGTATCGAGTTGGATGATACAATTGGAATAAAGGATATATGGTGATTTTTATGATGTTTCTAAGAATCTAAAAGTAAAAACTTGAATTTGATCTAGCCAAAGGTGGGATAAGTTTCACATTAAGTTCACTAGAATGTATGCACAAGGTAAGATGATCTAAAAATATCCTCTTTCTCTCAATAAAATAGGACTCGAATAATATCAATCAAATAGAGCCTATTTATACTTGGAAAATAGAGTAAGGACTAGTTAATTCCATAGCTATGATAGAAGGTACAATACAACTTATATTTAAAGAGGGAAGGGTTTCAAAGCCTCAACCTATGACACAAGGATGTAACTCTCCATAGACCTCAATAAATGTAAATGGTTGTAAACTATGGTTTTAAATATGAAATAAAATTAAATGATTATAAGAAGGTACAAAATAAAATAAATGATGGGTTAGAGTGTTTGTAAATGTGTGAGGTGAAATGGTCAACCAAATGAGGGTCTATACAACATTAAGTGATTTACAAAAATTCTAATAAATCATAAATCTACATAAGATTATTTAATATAAGGAAGGCCTAAATAATAATACACATACATACATTCATAGTATGATAAAAAAAATTAATATCTAATCTACTAAGTAAATAAAATAAATATTTTAGGGATAGAAATACTTACTTCGAGGTGGATAGTCGATGCTTCAATATTCCACTTGTCTCAAGTAGAGCTTTGTAAAAGAATGTTATAGGTTGAAGACTTAAAATTATTAGATGAATACTTAGATATCCCCAGTTACAAACTCTGAAGGAATCTTTTTGAGCTTTACTGTCACCAAAAAATAAGACTCCTCAAGTTAAGGTTCTAATCCACTATATCTCTCAATAATTCCTTAGGTAATAAATGTGAACAAAATTAGAATTATGATTGTGATATGATATGATATGATTTAAATTTGACCCCTATATATATGGTTCCAACACCTAAAACCAACCATAAACTCTAAACTGATGGTATCGGTCAGGTTGATAAAGTTGGAATATTTAAGCTGTCATAGTATGGTATCTTTCATGACAATACAATGAAATTTTATATAACACAATTAGAACTATATTAAGAAAGTTGATGCAATACATGAAGGATATAGGGAAGCTATAAAATCTAGATAGGAAGTAGATAGAAGGGATATATGAATATAAACTAAGAGGAGATAAGACCAATAGTAGTAATGGTGTAATAAAGATATAATATCAACATATCTTTCAAACCACCACAATATTTTCCCACCCCATTATTAGTTTAACCTTTCTGTCATACACTTAGGGAGATTGATGCACTAACAAGCCACTATAAGTGAAAATATCAACAAATGATAATGTGAAAAATAATGTGTATACATAATGCACATCCTACTCATTTGACATATAAGCACCCATTGGATAGTTTTATTTGTATACTTATAAGAACATTAGTCCAACAACCTATAATTATATTTGATGATAGTGATATTTTGGAAGATGACTCTAATTTAAATTCATTATTTTTATGAGCCTACATTGATTCACAACCTATTCATAGTGTCATAGTATAAAATAGTTCAAGTGAAAACATTTGTAAAATAAAATTTATATATACTCTTAGACACACATGAAATTTTGATGGAAATAATAAAGATTGTCAAAGGATCCAATAGGTAGGGACATAAGCCCTTGGGATGCATAGTACTACCTCTTAAGGTAGGCCCCACTTTAATTAATACACTATTCTTATTTTACATAGCACATGGGTATGTAACATGTTAGGATGTCATTTGATACACAAGCTTTGTGTAGCACCATAGTTAGTGAAAATATGTGTCAAGTAATATATTACAATAGTTTAGTGATAGTTTCAATTATTTCATATGTGTATCTTATTCAGTCAAAATCATTTCTTCCTCAACTCCAACCACCACCATATTCAAATGTTACACCTTTTTAGTGTCATAGTCAATTACTTTACCTATTTAGGATCATTCTACGTAGTTAGTTATATAAGATTGTAATGTTCAAAATACACAATTTCAAAAAAATTAGTTTAATTTCCTTGATGACTAGTTTTTAAATGCCCATTACATCAAAGGATCATTTAGGACTCATGAAAACTAGTATTTACTCTACATCTTAAGCTAGTATTACTAATAGTTTGACATGTTCTTAAATGAACACAAACACAATTTTTTCATACTATATATTAGATTCCTTAGGATTTTATGCCTCTTAGACTTACTCATCATATGCATGATCTTATGAGTCATGATGGTGATGATGGTTACATTATAACATAATATCATTTTTAGATTCAAATACAATTATATATGATACTACACACTTGTTAAAGGTGACTATTCCCATGTTCAATACATAACCTCCATGTGAACCTAGATTGGTTAATCAGTTAACATCTCATTAAATCAAAATATTCAAAAAATTCAAAATTTAGGACTTAAGCATGACATGTTTTCTACTTTCTATTATTTATTTATGCTAATTATCACATGTTTCATAGTTTAGATATACATTTTAATTTACACATGAATTTCATGTATTATGTGAGTGAGATGTAGGACATATAATGAGTGAGATGTAGGATATGCAATGAGTGATATGTAGAACATGAAGGTTACACATGCTATATAGATGCACAAATGCAAGACATTCATATACCTAGGGTCCATGATAATGTTAGGGACATATTATTCCATAAGATATATTATTCCAGGTTATATATTTATATGAACTTTCTATTTAACATGTTAAGCTACATTGATTTTAGGAACAAACTACTAAATAGGGTTTTTAATGTCCCATAATGTAAGTACAACATAATCAAACTTTAAAATTAAAATTAAACACTTCAACATAATTTGGAACCAATGGAGGGATCATCAACAATCTAGCCAAGATTGACTAAGAAATACTGTAAACACAACTTTACACTTTCCAAAGCCACCTCTCTACCCTTAAAAGTGTTTCTATTTAGAATTAATAGTATCAAAATTGAAGTACAGTCACATACATCAATCAAAATCCTCAATACAACACTACCCAAGATGAAAAATATGTATAAGGTATGTCAAACCCCTTATATTTACCATTTCATTGAGCATTGCCATCTTAAGATGTATAACACAAATGGACCCTTTTTAAATCAAGGTAAATAATCAAAAATGAATTTATTGACTATTTTAAACCACATCTACTTGAAATATTATTCATGGTTTATAATAACATGTACATAAAACTAACCTATATCTAAAAAATATTTTTATTTTTTGAATCACATAACTAAAACTTGGTATTTGATTCCTAATTGTGAAATATGTTCATAACAATTATGAGAACTAAAATTAAAACATTCACCATATCCTTTTCTATAAATTAAAATCCAAAATACAAAATCAAAGTCTCACAATGTGCATATTTACAAAAGAATATTCCATTCATGGAGTGAATCAAGATTTTGAGTGAGTAAAATAATTTTTACAACACCTCTATTTTTATATTGATCATACCTAATAAAACCTACTAATTATGTAATGGATGATATATATATATATATATATATATATATATATATATATATATGTAAGGTGATTATAACCCATATAATAAATGGGTGTGGTAAATGAATGGTGAATTGGAACCTATTTTACTAGAATTTGAATTAATAGGTGATTTAAATCTAATTTAAAATCATTGAATGGAATATAACATAATGCTTTAAATGGAGTTTTGAAAGTATAATGAAAATAAGAGACTAAATTTTACTAAACATAATTAATTGAAAGAATAATAACTATCAAATGAAATGAAAAACCTAGTGGTTTGTGTCTAGAGTTTGACTGTGTGAAGCTGATAGAAAAATAAAACATTCAAACAAGAGTAAAATGTTAAAATACCCAATCTCGAGGACTGAAATTAGTGAATTACAAGATCATTCAACTTGGGACAATATTGACTACCACTATAGTCCTAAGTTGGTCTATCTTGTCTTTTTTTTAAATCAAAAACTCATGCCATGATCATTTGTGATAGTTTAAATTAGGTATGTATATAAATATTTGACCTTCATAAGTGTGTGAAAGACTTACAAATAGTTTCTCCAAATTTTAGACCCTAATAGGGCTTGCAATGATTAAAAACATGTAAATAGAGAAGGGTAGATTTTAATGGGTTGAGTTTACCCCAATCACTCTCATGATAATTGAATGTTGCCTACATATCCAATACTCCAAAGATGTGATTCAAGCCATTGTAGTTATCCCACTTAGAGCATTTTATGAAATTGTGCTCTTTTTACTATATGAATGTATCTAGAGATATATCTAATACATGATCATAATTTTATATATATTGGATAAAGATGCCTTGAAATTGTTTGAGGACTACTTCAAGTGATTAGAATCAAAGTTGAGAAGAATATTGAATTTTTTCTTAATGTGCAGTAGTGTAAGTATGCCTATGTATTGAAATTTTGAAGTGGTAGAATAGGTGACTTAAGTGTGTCTTTATATCAATCCAAAAAGAAAGATATCACACTAAACAAATCATAAGATAATGGAGGGATAAAAATTTTAAAATGACCAAGGGATAGAAACATCCTATAGGGCATTATAATGTTTGCTACTATTATCCCATATTGGATGTATTTTTCCTTAGGATAAATTTACAAATTTTGGGTTTGGATCTATCAATACATATGTTTATGTTTATTTTAGCTATTAGAATATTTTTATAAGTAATATATAATAATTTTAAAAAAAATATGTCCATATAGGTGCTTATGATAGAGTTAAGTGAAAATGTAAGTCCATATGAAATGCTCAAGTTAGTTAAACTTAAATAGAACCAAAATTGATATAATCAAGTATTTGTGATCAAATTTTAATGACTAAAATTTTCCATCTTTTATTATATAAATTAAATTTCTAAAGGATAAATAATAATTGAGTGTGTACAACACACTTTTACTTCTTGAGAGAAGATCCAAATCATGAAATATGTTCCATAGAAAATTATGTAATGATGTAAATGTAATTAATTCTCATTTGTGAATTTAAAATTTTAAATTTAACTAGAATTATAAAATATTAAAAAATAAAAAGGAAGGATTACACCTATATTTTTAAAACCAAATTTGCTCTTATGAATTTTATTGGAGATGATGTTTCCTTTAAGCATTGGATATTTGGTGAATCCCACAAAACACTTAGATAAATTTGGTTCCATAACTAAACTAATGGAAAAATTAAGGGTGATCAATCAAAAAATTTAATTTACACTTATATAGAGAATAAAACCCATTGAGGGACACAAAAACCTCATTTTATTATGTTGGTATTTGTAACCCCAAGACATAAAATAGGTTGAAATCCATAATGGATTTACAAATATAATGCTAGAGGGTATTAAAACTTTAAGTTATGCATTATTAACTTTAATTGAGTCAACCACTACATATGGATTGTATATTCAATTTCCACTTCATTTCTTTGTTCCTATTATAATCATGTTCATGTTAATTTTATAATTTTAATTCATAATTAACTTGTGCAGATAATCAATACCTATTTTTCTACTTGACCCTATCCTTATCACCTATGATGACCCATTTATTTAAAAAATTGAATTATAGTCACCTACATAAGTGTTATAATTTCTAAATCCTTAAGCATTTATATGTCCAAATCCAGATTTTAAAAAATCTCATGTTTTCCTAAGGGATAAATACGTCCAATATGGACAATAGTGGGAGGTGTTTTAGTCCCTATTATAAATTTATATTTTAATCCCTCTAATGATATTTTTTAAGATTAAACCCTCCCTTAGCTTATATTCATTTTTTAGGCTTCTTAGCATGTGGTTTTCCCTTTAGATTTATATAAAGGCACACTCAAGTCATTTAGTATACCACTTAGCAATTTCAATATCAAGACATATTTATATTATTGTACACTTAGCAAAAGTTTCCTATTCTTTCCTTTTATAATTCTAAACATTCAAACTAGTCTTTAGCCAAGTCAAAATCATGTTTTATCCATCCCTAAAAACATATTGATCAATTATTTAAGATGGTTCTATATGCATTCATATATTAAAAGGAACATAATTGCACAAAACACTCGTAAGTGAGAGAAATATATGGGCTTGATTCCATCCTTGAAGTATAAGATATGTAGGAATTATTTAGTCATCATGGGGTGATTGGTGTCAAATTAGCAAAATTACAGTCCATTTTATATTTATAGGTTTTTAATCATTTCTATCCCTATTAGGATTTACTGTGTAGGTATTTTTCACACTTTTAAAAGTTAAATTTGTGCATATAGACCCAACTCTAGTTGTTATAAGTGATTTATCCCTAATTTTATATATTTTAAAAAAAATACAAGATAAACCAAGTAGAATAGTAGTGAGAGTCAATCATGTCCTCAGTCTACTGATCTTATACTTTAATATCTTTGGTTCCCACTTCAGGTCACTTGTAAATACAATTTTTATTTTGTTGTTTCCACCTTCTATCAATCAAAACAATCAACCATCTAATAAAAAATACTAAGTTTGTCTTTTTAGTTCATAGTCAGCTTACTTTATATCATTTAAACCTTGTCAATTTTAGACATTTACCTTTATTCTACTTGTCAAAATTTCATTTTCAACACTATAATTTATTTTATTCAATTTAATTTAATTATATTTAATTCACTATTTAATCCAAAATTTTGGTATAACATATTGGTGATCTTAAATTAAAGCCACACACTTTTATTTATTGGGACTTGTCAAATTCTAATTTTCCCTTAAGGTTCCAACCTTATAGGGTTTCAATTTTTTTCTAGGGTTTAGATAAATTTATAGAATATTTAACACATAATTTTATTTCAATCTTAGATCTAAATATAGCACTAAAATAAATTATTTTTGACCTTACATATAATCAACGACACTGAAGCCTTTTATTTTTACCGTAGATCCCATATCTGACATTTAAATTATATTATTTTGACATTGGATTTCATAAGAATTTACTAATCTCCATATGCAAAAAAAATCTATTTTTGTAGTTTATGCACTAAATTATGTTTGTCCCACTAATTGTGCTAATTTCCACTAATTTAACCTGATTCCTATATTCTTTAGCTAAACTAACTAATATCCTATTATCCCCATCCCATTCTTATATCCCATAAACCTTTATCCCATCTTAAAATCAATTAATCCCCTCATTAAACCCATAATAAACCCTATTACCTACTAACCTATTTCTTAAATCCATCAGCCAATTAAAATTTAAAAATAATCTACCTATCCACCCACCACCCTATACTAGCCTCTCCTAAAGCCCTAAAACCTATGGGGGAGATTTCTAGAATTGGAGGATTCTAGAAATCTTCCCCAATCTATACCCCTTCTCTAGAATTTTCTAATTCTAGAGATTTCCATGGAATTAAAAATTCCATCAAAAATTCCTAGCCTTTGATATCAATGGCCCAAATTTGAATGTGGACCATTGATATTTCCCTCTTTTCCTATAAAACTAAGCTCTTCCTCGACCCTCAAACTATTTGAAAATCATTTATTCAATCCATCAAGCTCTCCTATAGCATTCTAGCATCCATTCAAGCCATTGTCCCTATCACACATCCATTGGAAGCCATTGTCAAGGTCTCACAAGCAATCCAATAGTTCAAGTTTTGACATCAAATAATTCAAGTGTAAGTCTTAGAATGGAGGAATGAGAATTTAAAAAGGATGGTAATCATGTTTTTTTTGTTCTGATTCACCTTCTCTATCCATTTTTATTGGTGTTATCAAGTTTTGAGTTTTCAATTGCTATTTTGATAATATTGCTTGAACTTAAAATTTGGTGCACATTTTGGAAACTCCGTTGGGGACTAACCTCCCTTATTTAGTCTAATACCATTTTTGGAAGTGTTTTAAGTGATTATAGGACCAACTATAGGTTAATCCAAGCTCAAATTTTCAAAATTTTATTTGTACAGGTGAATCATGATATTATTCTGATAGTCACATATTACAGTCATGGATTTGTTAATACCAATAGTGATATTGTCAATTAGCTGATAGAAGTAAGGGGTTTTAGTAGGGTTTAGGCCTTTAGTAATACCATGACTACCTTAGTCATGACTTTGTCCTGGTAGTAGCGATATTTTTTATTGTAGTAGTGATATTGTCAAATATGATAGTTGGGCTTAGATTATAACATGTTTCTATTAACTCTCTACTTCTATAGGTGCCTTATCTCTTGTTATTATTTATGTATGAAGGACAGGAAGGAAATCACCTAGAATTTGGTTGAATACACACTTTAGACAAACTTTTGACTCCCCCGGTGGTGAGATTGTTCTGGTAATCATAGTATTGTAGATCCTAATAATGATATTATTGAATATAGTATTTACAGGTAATTCTATCTCTTGTGCCTTATTTTCACTTAACAATAGATAAATTTTCTCCCTATTATCCACTTGTTTTATTTATAAAAATATTTTGAAGATGTGGTTGTAGGGAAATAGATATCAAACCAAAACTTAGAACCTTTCACTATTTTTGATAAACTTGTGACTCTCTCAGTAGCGGGATTGTCTTGATAATCATGGGATTGCAGTTGACAGTAATGATATTGTCCCCTTACTTGAAACTAGTAAAACACTACCTTTATTACCTTTTGAATCATCATTTAAAAGTGTCTCTAGGTTCTGACCAAAGGATTTTATAGATTTGTAAGTCAAACTTACAACTATCCTTTTGTCACAAACTTAGACATTCTTCTATCTAGATATTTAAACCCCCCTTACCAATAAAAAGGCCACTAAAAAGTGGTGCTTTCTATTTTCCAGGGTTCTCATAGGGCAAGGGAAAGCTATACATCTAAAAAATCCATCATTGCAATACTGCTAGATGCGACTTATGGCTTTGCCTTATTAGTGGTGATTTTGTCACCCATAGTCATGGCTTTGTAGCTTAGGCTCATTTAGATTAGTGTTAGGTTTAAAAATCATATTTTATAATAAAAATTGTATTTAAATACTAAATCCTTGTAATCATTTTAATTTTATATATATTTACATAGCTATCTTAAGACATATTATTGTTTTTCTTAGTATCTGTAATATCACTAATTGTGATTTTCTACTATCAACAGTTTTGTGATTTAGAGTAGCGGTATTGTTAGACAGTCATGGTCTTGTAGTTAACCATAGTAGTTTGTTAAACTTTTACAAAATTGTGACTCGCAACTTGTGGGATTGATGGTCTAGTCATGGTATTGTGAATTTTGGTCATGATATTGCCCTGTGTACTCATGGTTTTGTAGGAACTCACAGGATTGTATAAACTTGAATTACTAACCTTTTTCTTATAGGGCCTTTCAAGAGTTTGGCATCTCAATCAGATCTATAACCTTTGTATTTACAGGGAGGGGTGTAATTTTGCACTTCATCTTAGATTTCATTATATTTTTGAAAAATTGTTGATTTAAATATATCATTATCTCTTTTGTGAAAATATTTTTTGTATATACTTGTTTGTTTTTATGAGTGTGTTATTGATAATTTGTCGTATCATGTTCATCATACATAGGTAATTAGAATGGTTAATTAATCATATCATATGTCTATTTATTTATTAAGCCCTCCCATAAGATAGCATGTGACATGGATTTCATCACCATGCATGGGTTTAGTAAATAGGGGTTAGTGTCATGGATTTTACCACCGCACTCTAACCAAAATTTGTGTTCTAGTAGAGTCTAAATATTAGGAGAGTTGTCACTATAACCTAAGTGGAATTCCCCATAAAGGGTTCTCTGGAGTTATGGGTAATCAAGCTCCAAGAGTGTGCCCCAAGGTACCATCATGTATATTAGAGATGTATCTAGATCCTTTTGTATACCTTAGAGTAGGGGACTTACACCATAATATGTGTACCACTATAAGAGGTAGGAAAAATTTAAAGTTGGCTATCATGTGAAAGTAAGGTTGAGAGGGTGTGATAGATTCCATAATGGGTCACTAGCCTACATCCTCACCTGTGTAGCCATTAGGTGGTATGAAAATCAGGTTACACACCCTTATATTTTACTAATTTGTGATCATACTTATGCATGTTATTTGAGTGTTATGACTAGACCCATATTGTTTTTTAGTTGATTCAGGCACACCCATTATCATCTTATCATCATTTCTCACCATCCATTCCTCACTCCTCACTCTAATCATTATCCCATCCTAGATATTTATATTCCATCCACCACTCATATAGTATTTGCTTTAGAGATCCATTTTCCATACCTTTTCCATTTCATATCACCTCCTAAAATATTTTCATATAATACCATCCTTCTTTCATAATAGTTTTATATATTTTGGCCAATTTTTGACTACCACATTACCCTATATTCACACAACATTTACTCTATCATTCTACATACTACATCCTACAAGTATTCATCCATTCCATAATACTTAGTATCCATCCCCTTTCCATATCTTTTGTTGTGTGTCTTGATCAAATTTTTAACACACTACCTCATTTTCATTTCATACTACATCCTAAAAGTGTTCATCTCATCTACATCTATTCCATAATACTTAGTATCCATCCCCTTTTAATATCCTTTACTATATATTTTGATCAATTCTTATCCATTTCATAACACATTCCTTCCCCATTATCCTATAGTGACCATCCTATCTATATCTCCTAGCACATATAGTATTCATCCACTTTCCATATCATTATCCATCCCTTCTATTATCTATCTCCTCTATACATTTTATTTTTCCTCTCCACCTCCTTTTGTTTGTATATATTATATATCTCATATCCATATACATCCCTCTATCCACCCACATCATATTAAACATAGTGTCCATCCTCATCCACACCCTCATATAATAATCACCTCTCACATCTTTATAGATTAGTTTGAATATATCCTCTCACGTCATACCCATATTTATATTCATCCCTTACCCATTACATCCACCCCTCTTATACTTATATCATCCTATCTCCTTGTAATTATTCTATCTGCATAGCCCATTTTCCACATCTACTATCCATTAATCCACCCTTACTACCTTATAATATAGTAATATCTTTCTAAGCTTGTTTGTATATACCATTCTTTTTCCTACCCATTCAAAAAAAAATTCTATCATTCCCATTCCTTAATAATTTTTTATCATTAATTACCCACCTTATCCATAATCACTCCATCACATTTTCATATAGTGTCCATCCCCCTTCATGTCTTCATAAATTAGCTTGTGTACATATCACCTATCCCTTATCTATTTGTACTTTGGTTTTCCACCTTGTACCATATCTATCATATTTGTTCTTCATACCATTTATCATCCATAACCCATCTTCTATGTCCCCCATTTTTCTTTATTTATTTATACATCCATCCTTTTTAACCAATCCTTATAAATCACCTATAATCAATACTCATCTATTTAACCCCCATCTATTTTACTCCCATCTTTATTTGGTAACTAGTTCATCCATGTCCATCCCTATTATTTGATTATAATTCACCTTGAGTAGTTGCTCTTGTCCAATCCTTTCCACCACACTTCGTACACATCACATGTTTCTTGTCCTCCACCCATCCCATTTCTCTTCAAATACTAGTTTTAGTCCTAAAGCCAAAATTTTAGTGATCACCCATCCTTCTTAAATCATTAGTCATCACACTCTCTTGACCTGAAATTATCACTATACATAGTCTTGTAAGATCCCAATATAGCACCCATCATTATCTTCATCTCTATCATGTATCTTTGTCCTCTAGCACCCATCAACTTGTCCATTTTCTACTAGAAAAAGCTATTTGATCTCATCACTCTTCTTTTGTCCTTGCTAGATTGGTTTCTTAAAAGACTTTATCTTTTGGTAATTTTTTGTCATCCCATTTGCCTACATCATCACCTTTGACCACTGGTAATTTAACTTCTACACTGAAGAATTATTTGAAGACTTCTATCTCATCTATCACATTTCATGTCATCACCCTTTCCCAATGGTCATCCACACCCGATCCCAGCTTTAAATTGGTCAAGGCTCCAACCAAGATAACAATCCATTAGGGCATATGATTGACCCAACTCAGGAATATGATGAAAATCATAGTGACATACACACACCTAGGGGAGAGAATGAAAGATATAACCCCCTCCATAATGACGAGGTAAGAAACCTCATTGACCATTATTTATATGAAAATCGTGACCAGGTCCTAGCCTAAGCTATAGAAATAGGGGGCACACTACCTTCAAATTTTGATCATACCCTCATAAATAATTTATTCCACCCTCCATCACGACCAAATACCCCATGCCAACATGTTAATCACATACCCCAATAAGAAGAAGGTATGGACCATGGGTTTGTCAAAGAAGAACCCCCACCACCCTCCTTGATAATTGCACCGAGGCTATTAGGAGATAGGATATCATTGAGGATCACCTTGAACAATTGACATAACAAATTAACTTGTTTCTCTACAATCAATGCCTACCATCACCTAGACAAAATAATACCAATAATACTAATACCATCAATAACACCAACAACACTAGCAATACCAACAATACAACAATACACATAGTACTCATATCCCTCAAGGTAGTCAAACTCAAACTACCAACCCTCTTAGGGATCCTTCCTTTACCCAAGAATGGAAAATGATGAAAGATACACTTCAACAAATGGATCCATGATCTCAAGCCCTTAAATACAAGTATGAAGGCTTTTGTTCATCACCATTAGATATGAGCATTTTACAGATTCCCTTCCCTTCACACTTTGAAGTACCCAAATTTGAAAAATATCAGGGAAAGGGAGACCCTAGAGATCATGTCCAAGATTTTTATGTAGCTTTCCATGAGGTAGCCTATGAGGATGCTTATATGTTAGGCTATTTCCCAAAAGTCTTACAGGGCTAGCTTTAGAGTGGTTCATGCACTTGGCCAAAGGGTCAATATCAAGTTTTGGAGAATTAATGGAGCAATTTTTCAAGCACTTCTTCAATATAGAGCATGATATCTCCATCATTGACCTTTACAATACTAAACAACAGGTGGGGAAAGCTTATTATATTTCCTACAATGATGGCATAGCTTGGCAAGCTAATTAAGATATAATGTAACTGAAAAGGAATTAGCTAAAATCTTTGTGGATAACCTTAATATAGAGTATAAATGTCAATTAAAATTATAGTGTGTCAAGACCTTAGACGAGATCATAGAAAAGGGAATGCAAATAGAAAAAGCCCTTATGAAAAAAGGGACCATCAAATTATAGTCCTTAAATGTGCACACTTCGAATCAAGAAAATTATTTTCTAGGAAAATACAAGACTTTCAATAAGATCAAAAACATTGTGGGTAATGGGGTGATAGATTCCAAGCAACAACATGTACAAACCATCCAAATAAGGGTCCCACACAACACCCCAATGTTTTGTCCATCAGATTCCCTCAAGGCAATCATAAGCCTCACATAGACAAAATATCCCTTACAAGCTTGGAAGTCTCACTAGAAATAGTCTTGTAATAATTGGTCATCACCAACATGATTACCCTGCTTGTTTTCAAACCTGTGGATGACCATCAACCGAAATTGAATTGGTATCATGAAGACAAGTTTTGTAAATAACACAGGGTAAAAGGACATGACACTAAGTGGTGTATGTAATTAAAATAATATATCCAAGATTTAATTGAAAGGGGTGATATATAGCTTGAAGGAGAGGCTACCCTGAATCAATCGGTAAATAAGAAACTTGGTATTTTCAAGAATATGCTCCCAAATCATGATCAGAGGAATTAGAAACCTTAAAGGGACTAGGTTCAAGAATCATCATCTAACCGCACTAATTACCATAATGTTCCCTACCATTAAATTAATACCATCAAAATTCACAAAATCCAAAACTTTGCCCCACCTTCATCCTCCATTCTAAAAATTAATAGAGCCACTGATGGTTCTATAGTAACTACCCAATGTAATAAGATAATAATTCTTGTGGCACCTTCCCAAGATCCTTCAAACTCATCTGCTAACCCAAAGGGGAATATTTATAAGAAAGCTTCAAGTAGTTCAGATAATTCCTAGGATATCATTCAACAATTAGAAAAGGCTCCCACTCAAATTTCCTTGATGGAACTCATTAAAACATATGCCTTACATAAGGATATATTGAATCAAGTATTGAATGATTTAAAAGTACCTAGTGACATGGATACTAATCAATTTTAGGCACTAGTGTCACATTTATCACCATCATATAAAATTACTTTTAGTGCTCAGGATCTACCTCTAGTTGGCCCACATCATAATTATCCCTTAGGAATTGAAGTCACCATCTCCCACCACTGAGTTTCCCTTGTCCTCATAGATGGAGGATCTGCGCTCAACTTGCGTAATCTAGACTTTTTAAAGAAATTGGGATACTCTGAGACATCATTTAGCCCCACTTTAATAATGATTAAAGATTATGATGATAATGAGAGACCATCAGTTGGGACCATTTATCTTCCTATTTCTATGGGACCTATAGTTCATCAAACTTTGGTTCATGTTGTGGATGTGGAATTACCATATAACATGTTGCTTAGAAGATCATGGATTCATAAAATATGAGTTGTGCCATCCACTCTCCATCAGTGCCTAAATTTCCCCCATTCAAGAATGGAGGTCACCATTCTTAGAGTCATAGACCATCTCCATAGTTTCTAGATGGATCAGTCACTATCTCCATCACCTTACCTTGGCATTGAAAACACTATCCTAAGCCCAACAGTTGCTAAGTATATCTCTTTAGATTAATTAGAATCCACATCTCAACCAAAACTTGATATTACCTAACTAAAGATCATATCCATGGGATGTGGGTAATATGAGTGCAAAACATTCTACATTGGCAATCTACCCCTATCTCCACATAGTTATGGGTCCCCAAATATGAGGAAGAATAATCTTATTAAATATTAGTTTGGGCCAACAGCTTTTTTGAGCACTAGACTTTTATCTGATGAGTACATTTAAGATGGATATGATTCTTGGATTATATTGAATGATGAGGCCCTCATCTCCCTCAAGAAACACTATCCCAGAGTCTAGATAATAATGGAAAACATGTATTACAAAGGAAAGGGAGTGGGAAAACAAGAGTAAGGTTGACTTGAACCTATCATGGTTCAAGAACATCCACAATATTTTGGATTAGAGTACAAACTATATGATGATGACCCAACTAGTATCATTATGGATTCTCTTTTGACCAATGGGTCATCTCTTCCTAATGAGGACATCAAAATAGGTTCTATTTGTAGTCACTTCAAGGAGCTTGCTGCCACCAACCTCTTCCCTGATACCGCCATATCCACCATTACTAATTTCCTCTATTATTCATCCCTCATAGATTGGGAATCAAAGCAGGATCCCACCTTTGACATGTTTCAATATGATGAAGCCATTTAGAATACCTGGGAGCTAGAGACTTCATGCCATCTAGTGACCATAGAAAGGGATTTTTTGTCAATCTTTATCAATCTGCATATTTTAGGGAACAACAAACATCCCTTAATCAAATTAAGGATGAACACTCTAAAGGAGAGCCTTCCAAAGAACCAGATGAACTCTTGTATAGTTCCTTCACATCAAAATATTATTTTAATAGTGATACTAAACTTCTAGATTGCTTCACTTTTGATATTCCAAAAATACAATTACCCCCTTATTTTCAAGATCAAGCACCCTCACTTATTGAGGATGTGATAGAATTTAATATTGGAACTGATAAACATCCTAAAATAGTGAAACTTGGGGCATATCTCATAACAAAGGAGCGTGAAGTCCTTATTGAGCTGCTAAAGGAATTTATTGACATATTCACATGGAGATACACTGACATGCTAGGGCTAGACCCCTCATTGGTGGTACACCACCTAGTTGTGCATCCAAATGTAAAACCTATCAAATAGAAATTATGAAAAATGCATCCCAAGGTGGCATTATTAGTCAAAGAGGAATTACAAAAATTCTTGAAAGTTGGATTCATCCACCCAAAGATTACTCAAATTGGATCTCTAATATTGTTCCTATAACAAAACCACAAGGTGGAATCAGAATATGTACAGACTTCCAAGATATGAAATGTTTGCCCTTATTGTTCCTGTAACAAAACCATAAAGTGGAATCAAAATATGTATAAACTTTTAGGATATCAACAAGGCGTGTCCTAAAGATGACTTCCTGCTCCTCAATATTAATATGATTATAAACTTGATAGCAGGATATGAAATGCTTTCCCTCATGGATAGATTCTCAGGATATAATCAGATAAAAATTTCACCTAATGATCAACATAAAATATCCTTCATAACCCCATGGGGAACATTTTATTACCAAGTCCTACCATTCAGTCTCAAAAATGCAAGAGCAACCTATCAATGAGCTATGACTGTCATTTTTCATGACATGATGCATGACATTGTCGAGGACTATGTAGATGATATTTTAGGGAAATCTCATTTAAGGTAAGAGCAATATGTGGTCCTTAGAATAATTTTTGAAATATTATGATAATATAAAGTAAGGTTGAATCACAAAAAGTGTGTCTTTGGAGTGACTTCAGGAAAATTGTTGGGATTCATAGTTTCAAAAAGGGGCATCAAGGTGGATCTGGCAAAAGTCAAAGCAATCACAAAGTTACCCCCACATCATAATCTTAAGCAACTTTAAAGTCTTCAAGGAAAACTTCAAGCCATACGATATTTTATCTCTCAGCTTGAAGATAAGTGCCACCCCTTTACTCACCTACTAAAAAATGAGATTACTTTTTATTGGAATGCAAAATGCCATCAAGCCTTTGAAAGACAAACAATATTTGGCTAATTCACATGCTTTATCTCCACCAGTCCTAGGAAGGCCTTTGCTCCTATACATTTTAGCAACACCATGTGTCATTGGTGCTCTCCTAGCACATCACAATAATCAGGGTACAGAGCAAGCTATATACTATCTCAGTCACACATTGATATCTTATGTGTTGAATTATACTCCCATTGAAAAGGCATGTTTAGCCATATTTTTTACATCGTATAAGCTCTGACATTATATGCTTAATATTCAATTACATCTCATTACAAAGGTTGATCCCTTGAAATACTTATTGTCCAAATCAATGCTTACAGGTCGAGTAATAAAATGGATAATGTTTCTCAATGAATTTGACATTGAGTATGTTAATCAAAATGCTATAAAAGGACAAGTTATAGTAGATAAACTAACAGAGATACCTTTAGAAGTGACTGATCCAATTGTAACCAATTTCCTAGATGAGTCAATAATGAATACTTCACAATCAGATAGTTGGAAATTATACTTTGACGGGTCATTCACTACAAATGGTTTTGGGGTAGGCATCCTCCTAGTCACCCCTCAGGGTGATCTCATTCCAAAAGCATTTTGCCTTGCATTTCCATGTGCTAATAACATATCAGAATATGAATCCTTAATAGTTGGAGTTCATCTAGTTATTCAATGGAACATTCAACAATTACAAGTATTCGGGGACTCACAATTAATTATCAAATAGGTTAATGATGAATTCCAAACAAAGGATGAAAAATTGTTTCCTTAAAAATAATTAATGGATCAATTAAAGACTAATTTTTAGTATATAACTTTTGAACAGATTCCACAAGTAATAAAGAATTTTTTTCTATGGATACTATTGGCTCGCTCATTGACATCCCTAAAGATGTTTTGAAAAGTAATTTTTTGATTGAGCATTTGATTATCCCAGCCTATCAATCAATGGTTCTACTTCAAATTTGTCCAATCAATGACCCCAGTCTCCCTTGGTACCATGTTATTTATAGGTACCTTTATGACATCATCCCTCCCCTAACCTAAACTATCATCAACACAAAGCCTTTATCCATCACACCACTCGACACATGATCTTTGGTAGCATGCTTTATCGACGAGGCTATGATGGAGCCTTGTTGAGGTATTTAACATTGAAAGAGGCATCTCATCCAATCAAATAATTCCATGATGGTATCTATGGAAGGAACATCAATGGAATAGCCCTAGCCAAAAAGCTCTTCCATACTAGTTATTACTAGCCGACGATGGAACAAGACTCTTACCAATATGTGCATAAATGTGTGGCCTGTCAAAAACATGGGAATATTATTCATGCTCCTAAAAAGAATTGTAGATTATTATGAGCCCATGGCCATTTTCCATATGGGGCCTTGATCTCATTGGCAAGATTAATCCTACTTCATCAGATGGTCATAAATGCATTATCACAGCTACCGAGTATTTTACCAAATGGGTAGAAGCAATGCCACTTATAAAATAGGCCTCCGAATTTCCAAGTTTATTCTTAATAAAATTATTTTCCATTTTGGTATACCTACTAACATAATTTTATATTATGAAAATCATTTAATAATCAAGAAGTTGAGGCCCAATGCCAAAAATATCACATCAGACAGTATTTCTCCTCCCCATATTATCCCCAAGGCAATAGACAAGTAGAAGCAACTAATAAGACCCTCATCAAGATTTTGAAAAAGACTATTAATCACGCTGAAAGAAATTAGCACACTCAATTATATCTAGCACTATGATCTTATCAAACAAGTGTTCGCACACCTACTGGGGAAACTCCATATGCTTTGGTCTATGGGATTGAAGTAATATTTTTAGAAGTATAACTCCCCTCTCTTTGACTCTCACTAAGAGGTATCATTACTGATCATAGTCTCATATAATAACTACTGCAAGAACTGGAACTCCTTGATGAAAAGTGATAGAAGGCCTTAGATCACCTCTGAGCATATCAAAATAAATTGAAGGGCCAATATCGTAAGAAGATTTAAGATTGGGAGTTCAAAATAAATGACTTAGTCCTAAAA
The DNA here is from genome assembly GCA_037957365.1 of Torreya grandis. Lineage (NCBI taxonomy): Eukaryota > Viridiplantae > Streptophyta > Pinopsida > Cupressales > Taxaceae > Torreya > Torreya grandis. Next base: position 5,152,115 of record JARHVA010000158.1, on the reverse strand, counting down.
GAAAATCAGAAAAACACCAATGCAAAATGAGATAAGAAGAGGAAGTTTGAATCCAATTGGTTAGGTCCCTATGTCAATATTGCCAAGTTTGGATCAGGAGCGTATAAATTGGCCATGCTTGATGGAGAAGAAATGGATGATCCCATGAACATTATGCATCTCAAGCTCTTCTACACCTAACTCAGGTATCATCATCCTTTGTCTATGGGACACCTCGCATCCACTCCACCCATCCATCACCCCTCTTCATTAGTACAAAAAAAATATGTCCAATGGTGAAAACTAGCTTATTGTTGCCTTGGGTAAGTACCATGATGAAAACTAGTTCTTGACATCATGGTAAAATAACCCTGACCCTAGTCTCAATAGTGGGAATCTATCATCAGAATTGGGACAACAATGTGGGATAATTACTTCAGTAAAAAGAAAGGACATGGCTTGTCAAAAACTATTTGTTGGAGGAATCTTTGGAGTCACTTATCCAAACTTGGTTCATGTGTGTCCCCAAGTCCCATCATATCCACATCATCCCCATAATACCCTCCCAAATCTTCTTTGACATGTATGTCTCCTTTTAGCCTCAAAGGGGCATTCCATCATCATCCATCCATTGTTGTCACTAAGCCTCATGTCCACACCTTCCCACATATAATCTCCATTATGGAGGGTCACGACGTTTAAAATTTTTCTTTCTGAACATCAAATAATACACTATGCCACTGATTCCTGAAGGGTCATCATGACCCCCATTTTGTAACTTGGTTGACCTTTCACTCAGGCATGAGTAAAATTTTGATGCCACATATCTTGTAGATAACCCTTGCATCATCACTTGATCCATTATACATACCCATCGTTAATCATCTCATCACTCATGTATATCAATTCTTATTATCTTTGATTGATTTTGTATGATTGTGTGTTTTGTATGTGTGCTGCATTTTTATGTACATATTAGGATGTTCTATTTAGATTAGTTTGCATGTATATCTTTAATCTTGTTATATTTTATGGGAATAAGGATGGCATGGGTGACCCCTAAAGGTTTACTCAGAAAATTTCATCTCTCAAATAGAGTTTCCCACGCATATTTGCTACCATGCCTAGCTTCTATCATGTCCTTGGCACATAGAAAAAAGATGCAATATTAAAAGGGATTCCATATATATACACTTTGACAAGCTTCCAAAGGCCCCAATCCTATCCTTATCAATTCCCCACCTATCTTCATCCAAGGTCTAACACATTAAACCCATCCCATTATCACCCTACCTCCATGGTGCAAGAGGATTTCCACCATAAATATTATGGATGAAATGAACTAAATAGGGGATTAATCTCTTTGCAACATAACCACCCCATGAAGGCATAATGTGTAACCATCAAGATCTATACTCCTATCACATCACATCATACACATATCATTATGTCATACACATTTCATCATGCATCCATAAACATCTCAAATCACATCACATAATAACATGCATAAAATCAAAACAATATCTCATTTATAACATCATCTACTACATTATCAATAAAATGATATATCCATAATAACTATCTATTAGCATTACATCATCAATGTGTAGCATAATGTCAATTGATAACATATAAATCTAATCAATATCTAATCACATCTCATGTAATCAATGACATCATCACATAAAATAAATAAATACATCACATATCCATGAATAGTACACAATGTATAGCATTCATCAACATAAATCCTCATCATATACATATCAAATGTCCAAGAATACAATATCCACATGGAATCCATGTCAAAATATATGATACAATCACATGATCCCATGGGGAAAGAATGAACTAATAGTACAAAAATCACCTATACATGTATAAACATATCCAAAGTCATGGTTATGGTCTTGGCAGCCCTGGTGGTCCACATGACCCTCGATCTCCTCTAGAAGGGTATCAAATAGATGACTGGTTGGCATGAAAAGACCCTACACCCTAAACCTTGAGAACCATGGCCCCGTATAATGTCTGATAATACTAAGCCTCCCATGTAAGCAACATGATGCACTCCATCACACCCATCATATCTCGCTCTTTCAAAGCCTCACTTGCTTCATCATTGGCCCTCTCTGCCACTACTAGCTGACTAGTCAATATCTAAATATGGGCCTATTGTTGTGCTACCTACCCCTCTAAGGCTGTCTCTTGACCCTGTTGTTTCCAAAATTAGATTAGTCTATTTTTGAAAACAACCCCCTACGAAACTTGTCTGTTTCGTCTTTTGTCTCTCTAAGTTTGTTTCTGAGACAGGTTCTTGAATTCGTTCTCATCTTGGCCTAAGAACGTGAGAATAGTTACGATCTTGTTGAGACCAAGTGAAACCCTCCCCCAGACAAAGCAGTTGATGTCAGTAATAAGGAGGTTCACTCTTCCCCCTGAAGCGAAAACTCCAAAGGCCTTCTCCGTAGATGACCCTGTCATTCAAAAGGCAGAGAAAACTTACTTGAAGGGGAAAGTCTTGGAAGATTATATTGAAAAAATGCATACTCAGGGAGTTTATTTGTTTATAGAGGTTGTAAAGAAAACAGACAAGATAAGGAAGGTAAGGGCAGAATTAGATGACCTAGTATCCCTTTTCTCTCAGGAGATTGATAGTTCAGAAAAAGATCTTAGCAAATGGAGGGAGATGAAGGATTTGAAAAAGAGCACCTTGATATCTATCGGTGTTATCTCCAGCAAAGACTCTTACATTGAGATCAAAGAGTCATTGATCTTCAGGATCTAGGTACTCAAGGACTTAATCGAAGATCTCAAAGCTTCTAGAGATGCTAGTGAGAAGAGCGACACGAGCCTGCTCAATAAACTAGAAGAACTGCCTTGCAACCTAACTTCGAGGGATAATCAAGTTCTCTCCGCAGAAAAAATGATTCAAAGTTTCAAATAGATGATTCAGAGAGATTTTAAAGAAAAGGCCTTCTCAATGACCTCAGTGGATAATATCTTGGATACTCAGCTGACTCAGGATAATCTAAAATTCAGGTTAACTGGTCATGCTAAGGCCATCACAGCATTGAAGGATGCCTTGATCAGAACCAGAGTCATCTCTAAAAACACGGTTGCGCCAGATAGCATAGAAATTCAGGCATTCATTGCTATGTACGATGCTCATATAAAAAAATCTGGCAGCAAGAACTGAAATTATTTTCTCCCTTCTCTCTTCTTTCCTTATGCACTTTTATTTTGCGAAAAGTGCATGCAATTTTGTAATATGTAATTACATGTAAAAAGTTTGAAAAAATATCTCAAAGTCAAAGATGAGTCATCTTTGACCAAGATATTTAGTATTTTATTATTTTCTAAATTTTGAGAGTTTCTCCCTATATATAATGGAGACCTCTTTTATAAATAATTTGAAAAAAATTAAGAGCAAACACTCTACCAAAATTGAAGTAATTTTTGAGACTTTATGCTCAAACTTGTAAATCATATTTTATTGAATGAATGAGAAGCAAGTTTATTTCAGACTTTATGTTGAAGTTATTTGTGTTGTCTAAGAAATAATTTCTTATGTTTTTTTTCTGATAATCTCTTGTTTATCTGATTTAATAAGCAAAGTGGATGTGTTAATATTATCTAAGAGCATTTTTAAAAGGTAGAAGAGAGACTTTGTGCTACTTTTATCTTTGCGATCCTTTTATCTTTTGTAGTTTCAGGTGAAGACTTTGTGCTTCATTTCATTATACGGTTACGTTTGTTTCGAATCGGTGAAGGAGGCTACGGAAGACTTTGCGCTTACGTGAGTGTTCATGTGGATTTTGTTACTTCAAGTGATTTTTTGCTTCTTGTTTGATACCATTCTTTAAAAAAAAGAATGTTGTTAGCTAAGGACTAGGATTTCCCTCTTTTGTTCTTTATACATTACCTCTGAAAAAAGAGAAGTAGATGTTGTTATACCACCCCATGTGTTATTTTTTGCTTAATTATACTTACATATCCAGCGTATAAATATTTATAGGGAACCTCCCCTTGATGAGAGGAGAGATTTACCTTGTCTAGATTTGGTAAACCCACACTTCTCGTGGTGTAAATCTCCTTATGCTGTGGTTGATATACCCATTTTGTCCTCAGTTAGTTGATGACAAAATATTCACCCAACAATTTTTTGGCGACTCCACTGGGGATTACGAACGTGCATTTTGAAGCCTCAAGCTTCAACTTGAAGCAGTTTCAGTTCCTTTTTCATTCAAAACCTGGAAACTCCATGCTACACAAGAAGCCAGAGAGCCAAGGGTGTTTTTGACACCGTATTTGAGTTGGCACAGCAAAGCAACTTTGATATGTTTCTTCCACTACCTTCCCATCAACAATCTAGGAGTTTTCTGCCTGACCCTATCAAGTCACCAACGCAAGGTAGTGCTTCTTTTTCTACTGTTAACCAGGGTCTACTTACAAATACCCTACCAAAGTTTGTTATTCCATCATTTAATCGCCCTAACATAATGGCTCAAGGCCCGTGGGGCAATTTCTTCGATCCTCTTAATTTAACTGTACCTTTGCATGAACTACCTCGTAGTTTTTAAAAAAAAATCTTAAGTTTTTTGGTGACGAAAAGGTTCATTCCGATGAGCATATTGCCACTTTCTCCATAGCATGTGGCATAATTGGTGTCGAATTTGAAGACGTAACAGTAAGACTTTTTATGGAAACCCTACAAGGAGCTGCAACGGATTGGTTCTATCACCTACAAGTTGGGTCAATAACTGACTGGAATACGCTCAAATCTAAATTCGAAGCCAAGTTTAAACCTGTCGAAGATGCACACGCTTTGTTAGCTCAGCTAACACAGATGAAAAAAATCTCAAAAACTTATGAGGGATTTCATAGCTAAATTCAACAAGTTGAGGAACCGGATTCCAACTGTGGCTCAGCCCACTCCAGAGAATCTAAAGTGCTTTTGCATCAATTCGTAGCTTCTCGAAGTAAGTTTTCTATTGAGACGAGCTGGCCCTATGAATCTAGCCTTGGCTCAAGATTTAGCTACTGAAATTGAAGATGATCTTATCCTGGTAGATAAGATCAGGAAAGACTAATAAAAATAAATTTTCTTCATCTACTGAAAGTTCTTCAGGCACTACAAATCTTATGGTACAGAAGTTGACGAATAAATTGATAGTTTTAAAGAGGCAAATAGCCCAAAGTACATCTTCTCCTACCTATCGAAATATGCCCAGGAGAACATTCTAGAATCAGCAATATCAAGGTAATGCTACTCAGAACCAAGGGCAATCAAATCGCCTACCTCCCCCTCCAAGGAGATTGGCCATTGAAGCAACACCTGCCAATTCAGCGGTCGGTTACCTAGAGGCTGAACACGACAATTATTTCCAACCTCAGCTAGACCAACAAGAAGATGCTAATATCTTTGATGAGCGGGAAGAAGAATTAGTTGGCGACTCTAATATCGATTTTCTAAATTACCATGCCGAACCTTGAAGTAACGGGGAGGGTTTGGATAGATCTTACGCCATTTTCACCATATCTCAAAATCAATCGGCTTCACAGACTGACAAAGGAAAGGCAGAAGAAGAACTTCGGCCAACGATTTTCATCGCTAAACGAGAAACTCCATTACCTCTGCAATCAAAAGATCAAGTAATTCATAAAAAAAGTAAGTACCTCCAATCACCCGATACCTTTCACTTCTGTTGCTCAGACCAGTGTCGTGCCTACTAAAGTCTCTGATGATGGACTCTCTTCCTCTGTTGCAAGTTTTTTTTAATTATTTGATATAATTGATCATGCTAAAAAGACTAAAATTCAAATGACAGAGGTTGAATATTTGAGGGCTAACCTAGAGCGGTTTGATAAGTTAGCAGATTATATAAAGAACAAAGCCATCTCCGTAGGATAAGATCCTTTGAAGGCCATTCATGATTCTCTTAAAGATAAACCAGCCCAAAACAATCTTGTTGTGACTCCCCCTATTGCTCCTGAGAAAATAGAACTTTTCTACGTGTCCCTGCTTATAAATGATTATAAACTGAGTAATTGTATTATAGACTCTGGAGCCTTAGATAATGTCATGCCCGTGAAGGTGGTGGATTCCCTTGGCCTAACTCTGACCAAAACTTTTGGGAGGTGTTTTTCTATAAAAAACAAGTAAGTTCCCCTCCTTGGTCAAATAAAAGACGCTCAATATGCTTTCACAATTTTTTCAAAAAAGTGGATAAAAATGACAGTTTTAGTGGCCGATATTTCAGTGTCTTACGGCATCTTGCTCGGGCGAAATATCTACAAAGACGTTGGAGGTGAACTAAGTATGGACTTGTCGAAAGCAAGGATCCCAATCCAAGGCATCATGAAGAAGTTTCTTCTTGAAAAAGAAGCAAGGTATGTAGTTACCCAATCGTCAGCACCAGAAGCTTAAATTTTATTTGGATCCTCAGGCATGGGCAACTACTTCCTATCTATGGATGAGTTCCGTGGGGCATCTGATGAAACTCTTGCGAGTGATAATTTGAGATTGTGTTCAACTGACACAGCAAGAAAATCACTAAATCAAAATGAACACATGGAAGAACCTCTTCCCCCAAACAAAGGAGTTTTCAAAGGAAAAGCAGCGTCTAACGACGTATGGGCCTTAGAATTTGATGGCAGCTGCTCTTCTACTGGTTTGAGAGCCGGAGTTGTGTTGGCATCTCCTCAGGGAGACATTATTCCTTTGTCTTACAAATTGCAGTTCAACAATACCAACAACACAGTTGAGTATGAATCCATATTGCTCGGACTACACGCTGTCAGAGAAAAGGGCATTAGGCTACTTCATGCTAAAGGGGACGCTGAGTTGATAGTCTGCCAGGTAAAAAATCTCTATCAGATAAAAATGAAAGGTTGTGCCACTATCACAATCTGGGCTAAAATCAGATTGAAAATTTTGACGCTTTCAATATCTTTGTCGTTCTCAGAGAATTCAATGACCAGGCGGATGCATTCGCTGTCTCCGCCACTCTCTTAGTCCCTCACCCAGACTTTAAGGGAGATAAGTACACTATTGAACTGATTTTTTGGCCAAGTGTACCTGATAATGCCAGCCATTGGCAGGTATTTAACAATGATGATCAAATCATCGCTTTCTTGAAACAAAAAGACAGTTTTGAACAACTACGTTTTGAAAGTAGTGAAATCTGAGAATGTGAAGCAACTCTCGAATCAAATACGAATACAGGTGAGGATTTCTTATGGTTTAAAGGGAATAAGATTTCCAAAGGCTTGGTTTCCCTAGAGAAGTTGTTTCATAACCATGACAGGTTTATTAAACAACAGCGAACGGATTCAAAATCCTCTCAAGACTTTGATCAGGTAAACTTGAGAACCAAGCGAAATCCTAAGATGGTAAACATTGAGAAATGTTGCACTCTCGAGGAAAGATTTAAGCTTGTCAATTTACTTTGCCAATATATGGATGTATTGGTCTATTCCTACGATGATCTGAAATCACTCAGGCCAAATGACATTCGCCACAACATTCCTCTAAAGGCAAACTTCGTACTTTACAAGTAAAAGTCTAGGCAATATAATCCAAAAATCTTAGGTATTATGTTAGCTGAGATACAAAAGATGCTTGACGCTCGGATAATTTTTTCAATCCATCACTCAACATGGATTGCCAATATACTGCATGTTAGGAAAAAGAATGGTGAAATTCGAATCTACGTGAATTTCAAAAACTTGAACCAGTGATCTTTAAAAGATAACTACCCTCTTCCTATCATGGATCAAGTTCTTCAGATAGTAATAGGTTCAAAAATGTTATCAATGCTAGACAGTTTTTTAAGGTACAATCAAGTCGAAGTCAAAAAAGCGGATCAGCATAAGACAACATTCACCACACTTTGGAGCACCTTCGCTTATCGAAGAATGCCTTTTGGTCTGATAAATGCAGGCGCCATATTTCAAAGGGCGATGGATCTCACTTTCAAAGATGAGATGGGAAAATTCATTGTAGTATACCTGGATGATCTGACAGTATTTTCAAAATATCATTTTGAGCATGTTTACTATTTGCAAAAAATATTGGAACGTTGTCGTCAGAACGATATTTCTTTAAACCCAAAGAAATCTGTCTTCGGAATAACTGAAGGAAAAATTTTCGAACACATCGTGTCTCGTGAAGGTATTAAAATTGATTCAGATAGAGTCAATTCTATCCAAGAACTTACTCTGCCTACCAGCAAGACTGTAGTTCACTCTTTCTTTGGAAAGGTGAACTTTCTTCGAAGGTTCATTCTCGAATTTACTGAGAAAACCTGTCACATTGTCAACATGATGAAAGGCAATGCTACATTCAGGTGGATCGCTGAGGGCAAATCAGCGTTCAAATAAATTAAGAAAGCAATCGCTCGCGCACCAGTCTTGGTTTGTCCAGATTATACTAAAAGTTTCAAAATATACAGTATGCTTTCGAGCATACACTATCGGCCATTTTAGTCCAACAAAATCCAGAAGCTGTAAAATCTCTTATCTCTTTTATGAGTTGTCCACTCAAGGTTCATGAGCTGAAATATTCCCTTATGGAGAAGCACGCATATGCAGTGGTCAAAGCGGTCAAGCACTTCAGGTTTTATATCCTGAACTCTCACACCGAAGTTTTCGTACCCGACACAACAGTAAAATCTATTTTGACTCAGCAGGAGTTCAGTACGAAGAGAGGTAACTGGATTGTCAAGACTCAAGAGTTTGATTTGGACATCAAACCTACCAAGCTTGTACGAGGAAGGGGCATTTACTAGTTGATTGCCAACAACATTCCAAGTGAAGCAGAAAGTGAAGAAGTAGAGATCGAAGGCGTGCCTACGGTCTTCTTTGTTGTAACTACTAATGAGTGGTATTCTGACATTGCTCATTTTCTGACATATGGTGAGTGTCCCACTCATCTTTGTTTTAAAGAAAAATAGAATATTAAGTTAAAATCAGTTGGTTATGTTTTGTGGGACAATGGTCTTTACAAGAGAAACCTAGACGGGGCATTTATTCGTTGTGTTGATAAAGCGCAACAAAAAAAACTCTTAGAGTCTTTCTACAATCTAGCCTGTGAAGGGCATTTTTTTGCACCGGTGACAGCGCACAAAATTCTATAGACAAGATATTATTGGCCGACGTTGTTCCAGAATGCCTACAAATGGGTGCATAGGTGCAAATTATGTCAGCAATTCATTGAAAATCCTAAGCTGCCTGCGTTGCCTCTCAAGCCGATAGTGATCGAAGAACTTTTTCAGCAGTGGGGTATTGACTTCATTGGCATAGTCAACCCATCTTCGAGTGTAGGACATGATTGTGTCTTCACGGCAATGGATTATTTTACAAAGTGGGTGGAGGCCATCCCAACCAAGCACACTACATTTGAAGTGATGTGCAGCTTTTTCAAAGAAAATATCATCTCCAAGTTTGGGGTCCCACTAAAGATCGTAACAGATAATGCGGCCTATTTTTCATCACATGAAATTACTCAATTTTATTTTTATTACGAGATTACCCTATCCCACACTTCGAATTATTTTTTTCAAGAAAATGGCCAAGTAGAATCGAGTAATAAGAACCTGGTCTCTATTATCAGAAAGCTGGTGGACGATAATCAGAGAACATGACAAATAGCATTGTATGATGCTTTATGGGTAGATAAGATAACACCCAAAAAAGCTATAGATATGTCGTCTTTTCAACGTTTATATGGATTAAATGTAAAAATCCTCATCACCCTTGAACTACCAGCGCTCAAGTTAACTAAAGCAATTGAAGACTCAACCTTCGAAAGCTCAGTCGACAAAAGAATCATGTGTCTGACCAAGCTGAATGAATGACGAACCATGGTAGTGGATCGGATTACAGAGCATCAGAATCAGGTGAAGGCACTCTTTGATAAAAAAGCTAAAGTTCATGAATTCCAAATCGAAGATCAAGTTTTGTTGTGAGACAAGAGGCGAGAACCAAAAGGGATGCACGGCAAATTTGACTCCCTATGGAGAGGCCCGTTCACCATTCGGCAACTCTGTGGTGAGGCTAGCTTCTTGCTAGAGTACCAAGATAGAACGTCGTTTGCACTAATTCATAGCGGGTAGCATCTGAAGCTGTTCCATCCTTGAAGTTAGAACAAGTCTGTTTGTATATATGTATAATTTTTACTTTTTGTCTATTTTTCTTTTATTTTTTGCTTGACTCCGTAGCCTAATGGCTTGAATGAAGGCACTTAGAGACTGATTTCTACTCCTTTTGATCAAATTGATTAACAAAAATTTCTCAATAGGAGCCAGTTGTTTTCAAAATTAGGTTAGTCTATTTTTGGAAACAACCCTCTACGAAACTTGTCTGTTTCATCTTTTGTCTCTCTAAATTTGTTTCTGAGATGGATTTTTGAATTCATTCTCATCTTGGCCTAAGAACGTGAGAGTAGTTACAATCTCGTTGAGACCAAGTGAAATCCTCCCCCAGACTGCCTTTTTTAGAGTTGGTCTTTCTTTTCGTTTTCGTGCATGGACGGCAAATTTTATCGCCAGTGCATTTTTAAATTTCGTAATGCAAGGGCAGCAAATTTTGCCACCCCTGCATCATGACTTTCAAGGGTAGCAAATTTCGCCGCCCCTGCATTCGGATTAACCAAACATGCAAGGGCGGTGATTTTTGCCGCCCAAGCATGCCTTGATTTTCATGTGCGACATCTATTGTTGCACGCAACGGGTTGTTGGAGTTGTTTTTCACCCCATATAATCTGATTTAGGCCTCATTTTATTTCATTCTTCCTCCTCTCTTGCTTTTTGCGTCTGGACGACTCAGTGGACGAGTTGAAGTGCGTTTTGATGGATTTAAGCTTGTGCGCGCGTGGCTTTTCAGGTAGGTCTTGCATTTATTTTTTTTGTCCTTCCTTTCTTAGCTTCTTTCCTCTATTAGCTTTGTTAGTTCATTTTTATTTTCATTTAGGTGTTTTTATTTTTATTTTTTCCCCTTTCCTCCGCCTTGTCCGTGGTTTTTTCTCTTGGGAACCTCTTAGGGCGACGATTTTCGCCGTGTCTCCTCTCGCCCGCGAGTTTCCTCTCAAAGACCCGCGTGGGTGGCAAAAAATTATCACCCGTGCCTCGACCCCCAAACCCTTTTCCTTGCGCGAGCGGCAAATTTTGTCGCCCACACAGTCTTTACGCGTAGGGGTGGCAAAAATCACCGCCCACGCATCTCTCCACAGATCTGGCCATCCCTGCAGGGGCAACAAAATTCGTCGCCCCTACCCTTTTCTCTCCTGACATGCAGGGGCGGTGAAATTCGCCACCCCTACATGTTTCTCTCCTGATATATATGGACGGTGAATTTTGCCACTCGTACAAGCCATCTCTGCAGGGGCGGCAAAATTTACCGCCCCTACTTTCTTCCCAGTTTGCAAAGGTGGTGAAATTCACTGCCTGTGTAGGCCAAACCTGCATGGGTAGTGAATTTTTCCACCCTTACACTCTATCAATCCAACTTGCAGGGGCGGCAAATTTTGCTGCCCATGCATTCCTCTTCTGGATTTTCTTACTCTTGAGGATTTTTTGTCTTGTCTTTTTCTTTCCCTTTTTGCCTCATTTTCTGCGCATTTTTCTGATCCAGCTTTTTTAAGTGACCTCCATTGACCATGATCACTTAAAATGAATTTTTTCTAATTCATCTCCTCTCCCTTAATTTCGTGATCATGACTGCAGTACAATCAGAGAACTCTTGATCATTGACACCTGTTCGACCAAAGCCAATTCCAATGTCAAAAGCGTCTCTAAAAAAAGCAAAAATGATGAAGTACAAATACCAGGGTGTCTTCTCGCTCACTTCGATCACCTCTAATGTTGACAACATTCGAGACACCGAAATTGGCCACGTGGACATGGCCGAGTTCATAACTTGAACGAAAGTGACGAACCCAAACACCGAAATAAAGAGGATCGTCGAAAGCAACATCTACTTAGTTGCCACTTTTTCAGTGGTAGCACATCATACCGAGTTCATTCTCCAATGTGGCCGCTTCTACAACAAAGAGACCAGGTCAGTCTCGGATGTCAACGGTAATGTGGTGATTCGATTGGATTTCGAATTCATCGACAAAGTCTTCATGTGCCCTCCAGCTACTGAAGTAACCAAGATTGACTTCGTAGATGCCTAGAAAAAATACGACAAAGACCCTGAGAGGGCAAAAAAAGTCATGAACAACAGGTGGCTGAAGGCACCCAAGTCCAGTCTGTCTAGGTGGCCGCAAAACTTCCTAAGGAGTGACTTCATTGAAGAAGTTGGTGACTTGATCACCCTTCTTAGCAGAATGTGGAGCCTCTCGTCTTCCTCACAGTTCCATGAATGGATGTACCCATTCATCAAGATCATCCTCCAAGGCAAGTAGGTCATCTTTTGGAGAGAGCAGATCAGCAACGCCCTCCATGAGCAGCTAATCAAGGTACAAACTTTTTTCAAGTTTTATATGACTTCGTACTTTGTGTACATAGCTGCCGTAATGCAAACTTTTTTAAGCTTAACAATCGAAGGGGATAGAAAGACGACCCCAATATACTCATATTACCCCTAGCTGACACTTCAAGGGTCAACCCGTCATTTCAAAAGGGTAAATGACGCCTTCTTTGCCATATTTTTATGCCTCTTTGACCCTCAGCTTGAGCAAAAGAGAGTATCAAATGAGGCTTGGATAGTCGTCAACGACTACGGGTGTATGTTCTTGTAATTTTCCACCTTCTGCTATCTCCGAGTTGGCTTTTTCCAAGGCTACCCCTATATGCTCCCCAGGTTCCCTTCTGACAAGTTGGTTCTAATGAAACTTTGCTGACAACTGATTATCGTGCACACTAGACAAATGGAGCTGAAAAAGCTAGGTTTCAAGTTTTCAATCGAAATTGGCAGGTATTTCATTGCAACAGCAGCCAAAGCCAAAGTCATGGAAACAGAAATGCAAATGGTCACTCTAAAGCAGTTTAAGAGAAGAGATAAATTTGACTACAGAGGAGTCAAAGACAAAATCAGGTGGAAGACTCAGTTTCATGAGCCCATGATCTAAGATATTTGGATCGACTTGAAGACGGCCGAAGAGATCAGAAAGATAGACTATTACAGGCTAACCCTAGAGCAGATTGAATTTTTGAGGCTTGCAGAGATCCCCTCCAGTCTGGCTGATAACGGGAACATTATCAATAGCAGATACCTGGTTGAAAAGGTTCCTGGCTCCCCTCTTCCTCCAACTTAATGGTCTCAGAAAGAACTGACTTCTCTGAGAAAAAGATTTGAATCAATATTGGCTAACACCAATGATTGGTTAGCAGCCAGAGGGATCAAATTGAAAAAATTTATCACGGGATCAGAGGCTGAGTACCAAGCAGAGTTGAAGAGGAAGGCAGAGAACAAGACCAAGAACAAAGGCGATGTTCCTTCTCCTTCTAGGCCTCACAAGCTTAGAATCATCTTTGTTTTCAAAAAGCCAAAGACTACTGAAGAGCCTGAAGCGGCAGCTAAAGAAATTAAAAACAGAGCCCTCAGACACAGGTAGCTCAGCTAATGAAAACATATGACCGACCGTCAGGACAGCCAAGCACTGAACCTCTACCTTCACAGGGAGAAGCACAACCGCTCAAAAGCATCTCTCCTTCTCCACCTCAGTCTCATGTGGCTTCCCCTTGTCCTCTCTCTCTCCTATCAGTGTTTCCTCTTCTAGAGCTGCCTCTCCTTCCATGGTTATATTTAGCGATCTTCAAGGCGCTTCTACAGGTACTCATCACTTCTCTTGGTCCATTTCAAGTTTGTCATCTCTCTCTTTCAATCTGAGAGAAAGTTATGCCCAAGAGCCAAAATCAGTAGTTGGTATGGTTTCGCCTATTACTCCAACTGCGACCACTATCACCACTAGCAGTGTAGAAGCTGCCATAATAACACCAGCTGAGAGAACTATGGCTAAAGTGGGTACTTCTCTCCCACCTTGGATGTCAGCATTCACACTCAAAAGAAAGAAGTTAGTCATCTCTCCAGATGACTTCGACTTTGGCAAAATAGTGCCGGTGAAAGCTAAGGCTCCTAAGAGGCCAAGGATCCTCTCCAAATTGGTCGAGAAAAAGGGCCAAAATTTTTTGGAAATTGCCAAGCCTCCACAGGACGCAACCCTTGAGGATTTTGAAATGAGCAACTATTCCATCTCTCGTGTTGAACTTGGCAAAGTTACTCACGAAGGTGCGAAAAGCGACCTTCAGTCTGTTATAGACATCATGGTCCAGAAGTTTGACCGAGAAAAAAAAATGAAAGATTATTACAAGGCTAAGACAGAGCAGCTGACGAAAGTAATAAGGAGGTTCACTCTTCTCCCTGAAGTGGCAACTCCAAAGGCCTTCTCCATAGATGACCCTGTCATTCAAAAGGCAGAGAAAACTTACTTGAAGGGGAAAGTCTTGGAAGATTATATTGAAAAAATGCATACTCAGGGAGTTTCTTTGTTTATAGAGATTGTAAAGAAAACAAACAAGATAAAGAAGGTAAGGGCAGAATTAGATGACCTGGTATCCCTTTTCTCTCAGGAGATTGATAGTTCAGAAAAAGATCTTAGCAAATGGAGGGAGATGAAGGATTTGAAAAAGAGCACCTTGATATCTATCGGTGTCATCTCCAGCAAAGACTCTTACGTTGAGATCAAAGAGTCACTGATCTTCAGGATCTAGGTACTCAAGGACTTAATCAAGGATCTCAAAGCTTCCAGAGATGCTAGCGAGAAGAGCGACACGGGCCTGTTCAATAAACTGGAAGAACTGCCATGCAACCTAACTTCGAGAGATAATCAATTTCTCTCCGTAGAAGAAATAATTCAAAGTTTCAAAGGGATGACTCAGAGATAATCAATTTCTCTCCGTAGAAGAAATAATTCAAAGTTTCAAAGGGATGACTCAGAGAGATTTTGAAGAAAAGGCCTTCTCAATGACCTCGGTGGACAATATCTTGGATACTCAGCTGACTCTGGATAATCTAAAATTCAGGTTAACTGGTCATGTTAAGGCCATCACAGCATTGAAAGATGTCTTGATCAGAGCCAGAGTCATCTCCAAGAACATGGTTGCGCCAGACAGCATAAAAATTTAGGCATCCATTGCTATGTACGATGCTCATATAAAGAAATCTGGTAGCAAGAACTGAAATTCTTTTCTCCCTTCTCTCTTCTTTCCTTATGCACTTTTATTTTGTGAAAGTGCATGCAATTTTGTAATATGTAATTACATGTAAAAAGTTCATAAAAATATCTCAAAGTCAAAGATGAGTCATCTTTGACGAAGATATTTATGTATTTTATTATTTTTTGAATTTTGAGAGTTTCTCCCTATATATAGTGGAGACCTCTTTTGTAAATAATCTGAGAAAAATTAAGAGCAAACACTATCGAAATTGAAGTAATTTTTGAGACTTTGTGCTCAAACTTGTAAATCATATTTTGTTGAATGAATGAGAAGCAGGTTTATTTCAGACTTTGTGTTGAAGTTATCTGTGTTGTCTAGGAAACAGTTTCTTATATTCTCTTTCCTGATAATCTCTTGATTATCTGATTTAATAAGCAAAGTGGATGTGTTAATATTATCTAAGGGCATTTCCAAAAGGTAGAAGAGAGACTTTGTGCTACTTTTACCTTTGCGATCCTTTTATCTTTTGTAGTTTCAGGTGAAGACTTTGTGCTTCATTTCATTCTACGGTTACGTTTGTTCTGAATCGGTGAAGGAGGCTACGGAAGACTTTGCGCTTACGTGAGTGTTCATGTGGATTTTGTTATTTCAGGTGATTTTCTGCTTCCCGTTTGATACCATTCCTGAAAGAAGAGGAATGTTGTTAGCTAAGGACTAGGATTTCCCTCTTTTATTCTTTATACATTACCTTTGAAAAAAGAGAAGTAGATACTGTTATACCACCCCATGTGTTATTTTTTGCTTAATTATACTTACATATCTAGCGTATAAATATTTATAGGAAACCTCCCCTTGATGAGAGGAGAGATTTACCTCGTCCAGATTTGGTAAACCCACACTTCTCGTGGTGTAAATCTCCCTATGTTGTGGTTGATATACCCATTTTGTCCTCAGTTAGTTGATGACAAAATATTCACCTAACAGACCCTACAAAGTGAAAATTTGTGCCTGGGCCTAGGTGAGCTGTGTATCCTACTGAATCAACTGGAACTGTAATGTTGTACCATGTATCTATAGTTGTGTAATCTACTCATCCCTCTATGCAATACGGACCTACAATGTTTTAATCTATCCTTGTCCCTGCACTAATCAACCATCACCTTGAGTAGTCATGCTCTGAAGATGGGCTTGTATCTTGGCTCGCTCATGAGTAATACTTATAATCTCTAATAAATGTGTTTGTATCTCTATATATAAACATGCTATCAAAGCTTGATCCTATGCTAACCTAGGTAGCTGAGAAGGACCTACACCACCACTATTGCCACCTGCCTATGCCTACAGCTGGGCAACTCCCTGTACATATGGCCCTTCCTATCACTTAATCTGAGGCCCCACCTATACTACTAATACCCAATCACCATCTCCCCCATCTAAATCCATAGCATAAAACACATCACCTCCTCCATCCTAACTCATTTGTGCCAGCATTTGTCTCCTCTATCTCACCCTCCTCTATATCTTAGCTCATGCCTCTAGCACTCTCCTTACTGCAACTCTCTGAACTACTACCCGAGGTCATGTCAACCTAATCAAAATCTGAGGCTACCACCATGCTGCATACACTACTATAACACCAAGATCTAGGATAGGTGTGTAAAAATCCCATTGAATATGAGCAACACTCTCATCCATTGTGCATGTATCCCCTCTATCTACAGGTCTCACCCAATGCAACCTATCATGCTCGTTATGTGAAAATATATGCTTAGGACTTGGCACATCCTAAATAAAGCCAAATTGATGTTATACATGATTTGGATTATATATATTGATGACATAATCTCACCAACCCATCACATAACATGGTGTAAGCATATATTGTGTCCACATCTCATCAACCCAGCCAAATCAAATCCCCCTATAGGGCATCCATGTAATGTGCTCAAGGAACAAACTATCAAACACCTCTCTGTAGTAGTGCATCTCTCTAGCATGACCTAACTATACTCATAGAACCATGCATCATCAAAAAACTATCGATCATCTAGGCTCAATCCCTGCAAGTCTACCTAAGGGACATTGGATTGGAATGTGCTCCCAGCTCCAAATCTAAAGCAGTAGTGATGGTCCAAAGCTTTGTGCTCCCTTATAGGCCCCCAAATGCATCTCCCTATACAAGTGTGCTAAAATAATGGACCCCTAAGAAAATACTCAATGATCATGGATCATGTCAGCAACCACGTCACCTAAGCCAAGATGGAACCACCATCTGCTCTTGTCTAGTAGGAGAATACTAGAAACAAGAGCCATGATCACTAGTGTCAGTCTATCCAAAGCCCACTCATAATGGCATCTATCTAGATCAATGCAATGATATCACATCCCTATCTACAAACTCTTACCCAGTTGTTGTAATGTTCAAATTAATGTATAGGACCACTAATAGATCTTGTCTCCTTGCATGGGCAGAAGAAAAATCTTGTAAACATCCTCTAGCATCACTATCGTCTCCCCAATCACAAAATGAAAGGTACTCATTTCTAAGTGCCATCACTCCATTAACACTGTGATCAAGGCTCGATCTATATGAATCAAAGGTATCATCATCACATCATGTAGTCCTACCCACTCTAGTACCCTGTACTCCTCTGGTGTCACTCATCACATCTCGCGTAACACCTCTAGATGTCACAGTCATGATGCTAGTATTCCCAAATCCTCTTGCACTGATCATCATCCATCTATCACTATCCTCAACATCAAAATATCTTACCCTCTATCCCATTCACACTATCCTAATCCTCTGTCACCCTATACACTAATATCCACTTAGCCTAATTCCTCTAATCACCCTCCCCCATCTAACTGCATTTTATTCATCCTACTCACTTAACTCACTTCTTCACCTATTTCACATAGCTAATTTACTAACCTAAAACTCTGAGTCTATCTAACTCACATCATTTAACCCATTTTCCAGCCCTAACAATCCTACTACTTGAAAATTGCCCACACTCATGGTTTTGACAAACCTGTGATTCAATAATCATGGGATTACAAACCTGCAACTACCTAGTCATGGGGTTGCAAACCCATGAGTCTTGAGTCACGAGGTTGAAAACTCATGAATCCCTGATCATGGGATTGTTATCCCACCATTATTTACTTTTGAAATTGCAATCCCACAATTCTTTTTGATTATCCTACCACTTGTGTTGGCAACCCCACGACTGAGGGCAAAACTGCCAGTCATGGGATTGCTTGATCGAGTCAGACAACATCTTTTTCTACAAAATCTACTTCTAAATCTACCAAAAATTAACTGAAATCACAAAAATAATAGAGCTAATGTCCTTTTACTCATTGTAGGTCCAGCATTTGCATCTCTCTATTGCTCCCTGACTCTCTCATCATGATGGGAAGCTCAGGGAATCCAGCCCATACTTTTCTCCTCAAAGCTCAATTCATAAAAGACAAGGTATAAATGACCCAAAACTAGCTCTTTTGTCCTATATGAACCCCCCAAAACCACTCGACCCCTAAGCATCCCCATACTAACATCCCATATCCCCAATCCCATCTAATTATCCATGATTACTAATCCCATCTATTAACATAATTTGGGGCATATCATGTCTCAAATCTCTATCATTCGCTTGATCTTGCATCCATAACTATATTGGCCTGAGATCTTTTAGGACTATGTAGGTAGCACCTAGTCACATTATTTATGCCTAGGGATAGCTCGACCACCATTTATCCCTCATCACCATCTCATCCCCTGATTGGTCACTCAGCAATCACATAACATTTTCAAGCCCCAAATCTTACTACAAAGCAACGCTTTATCACCAATAAATATGACTTATCAACTATTTCAAGCTTCCCCTAGCATGTATCCTTGCTACGGACCCTATCCATCAGCTCGAACCCATCCTCTCTAATCACTGTCTATTTGTCAAACAAAACACTTTCTAGACATTTGTCATTTCTCTAAACCCATCACATTGATCTCATTCATCACCATTTTTGGGGCATCTATTTGGTCGATTGGGGCTTGCCAACTCTATCCAGTTATGACTCTTATCCCACTCTGAGTTTTTTGTTCGAGTGACCATTCACGTCGCTTTTTCTCCCCACTCCTTTGAGTGGGCATCGTATCCCACTAAAAATTGGCACCCTCTAACATTAAGGTTTTTTTATAAAGATCATCACTTCATTCCACTCACAACACCCCTTTAAAAAGAGTAAAATATATGCACTAAATTATGCTCGCCCCACTAATTATGCTAATTTCTACTAATTTAACCTAATTTCTATATTCCCTAGCCAAACTAACTAATATCTTATTATCCGTATCCCATTCATATATCCCATAAACGTTTATCCCATCCTAAAATCAATTAATCCCCTCATTAAACCCATAATAGACCCTATTACCTCTAACGTATTTATTAAATCCACTAGCCAATTTAAAATTAAAAAATAATCTACCTACACACCCACCACCCTATACTAGCCTCTCATAAAGCCCTAAACCCTATGGGAGAGATTTCTAAAATTGGAAGATTCCATAAATCTTCCCCAATCTAGCCCCCTTCTCTAGAATTTTCTAAGTTTAGATATTTCCATGGAATTAAAAATTCCATGAAAATTTCCTAGCCTTTGATATCAATGGCCCAAATTTGAATTTGGACTATTGATTTTTCTCTCTTTGTCTATAAAACTAAGCTCTCCCTCCACCCTCAAACTAATTAAAAATCATTTATTTAAGCCATCAAGCTCTCCTATAGCATCCATAACATCATTCTAGTATCCATTCAAGCCATTATCCTATCACGCATCCATTGGAAGCCATTATCAAGGTCTCGCAAGCAATCCAACAATTCAAGTTTTGACATCAAATCATTCAAGCACAAGTCCTAGAATAGAGGCATGAGAAGGTAAAAAATATGATAACCATGTTCTTTTTATCCTGATTCACCTTCCCTATCCATTCTTATTGGTGTTATCAAGTTTTGGGTTTTCTATTGCTATTTTGGTAATATTGTTGGAACTTGAAATTTGGTGCACATGTAGTATTCCAATTCATGATTTTTTTTATAGTATCCCTCTTTTTAGGATATTACATTTTGATTATTTTATTTTCATATAATATATGGTTATATTACATAAGGACATGTTTAATTTTTTTTTAATGAACTAACTCACATGTTAAAACACAAGTTCCATTAACGAAACATTTTTTAAAGTCGAGCACAGCATGGGAATAAGAGCAAACATTGATTCAAAATTTTATAAGGTTTCCTCTTATCCCTCAGTACGGTGATAGCTACTTTTCCTCTAACTAGGACCATGTTATCACTATCCCAAGAGGTAATTTGAGCCACCCTATAGTACAAAGTGAAGTTAATCAACATGTCTTTCCTCAACCCATTCCACCTCCTACATCTCCTCTTGATGGTGTGTATATTGAATTTTAAGTAACTAGGGTTTGTACTTGAGAATCCCTTTTAATAGGTAAAGGATGAGCTTATCAAAGCTTTAATTCATGCAATTATTCAAACAGATGAACCATACAAAGAAAATTATAATGAACACACAATATTTATGATATTTTCTATTACATTGTTCTTTGATATTATACAAATATGTAAGAATGTATTTCTTATATTCAAGGATATAACCAATCCCTTAAAACTCTCAACCACTAACCTCCCTAGTCTAAATATGTGAGTTGGTTAAACTGCCCAATCTCACATAAATAAATGATTTTTTATCTAACAAATCATTTATAATCTTAGCAAATTATATTATGCTAAATAATATAATACAAATCTAATGTAAGGACTACTAAGTCCTAAAATTCTTTCCCTTAGTTATTATGTGATAAAACATATCTTTTTCTTTGATTGTAGCATACCACCTCTATGTGTTCATGATCTTCTCATTGATGGTTTTCCCTGGTTATGACTGACAACCTTACAATTGGTTTTGCAGGTGTAACAATAACCTTTCATAATTGATTTTTCAAGTTTATCGAAAACCTTTCATAATTGGTTTTCTAGGTTTACCAAAAACCTTACACAATTAGATTTTCAGATTCACCAAAAACCTTACACAATTGATTTTCTAAGTTTACAAAAAACTTTACACGATTAGTTTTCCTAGTTTACCAAAAATGTTTACATCATGATTGCTACAATACATTTTGATTAACATTCTCAAATATTTCTACAAAATGGGGTCACATGAGGAATACTCACAAATGAATAGGAATACTCGTCTATTCTTATTTTCACACCACACTAAAAATATGAAAAACTAAAATCCACATAACAAAAATCACATGCCATTAAAGTAGAAGTGGCCCCATCGTTAGTGAATAACAAGAGGTTTGAATAGTCTTCTTTCTCCAATTCCTCCAACCTCGTTCAGGTTTGCTTCTTACTCAGTCAATGAAGATTTGAAGATCAATTATTTCCACATTGTTTATCTCTTCCCTCAATGTGAAACACACTTATTACATACCTTATACAAATGTCAGATCCCACTGAAAATGCATTTGTAAGGCAATTTTTATTTTTTTTATTTTTACAATTTTGACACACCTTATTGACATAAAAAATAACTTAACACACAAAATGACTCTTGACTCATTTCTAAATATTTACAGACATAGAATTTTGACTCTAAAAAGATAATAACTACATTAACAACTTTATTATGGATGTAGACGTCATTTGTTAACTTAGTCTTAATGACACTTAACATTATAAAAAATTTAATGAAAGACATATACCTATAATACATATAAATGCTTCTAAACTTTTTAAAATAAAAAATGACTCATGAATTTTCCCAAACTGACCAAACCTACGCTTAGAAAGACAACCTCAATACATGTGAATAATCTCATAATAAAAAACTCTAATTTACTAGACATTATGTCATTTACTAAATATGACATAACAAGCCCTAAAATATAGACTTTATACAAATAGAAAGAACTAAATACAATTTAAAAAACAAAATATTAAATCAACCCTAGAACAAACAAAAGCATTTAATAAACTTTGAAGCACTATTGAAACTAAAAAGGATTTGGTAGCTCGCTTGGCAAAGGATCCAAGTGTATGAATTTTGGCACATAATATAAATCAAGATGTGATGGAAGCATGGAAATATCGAGGCCCTTTTGGTTGCATCTCACAGACATGTGAATGGAAGGAACTCAATGGTATTATAAGTCATGTCTACAAACTAGCACGATGTACATAAGTTGGGACTATCATAGATGTGTTTGGCACTGGTAATTACATTTTTAAATCCTATCATCCAATTCTTTGCTAAGTATATTTGCACACAACATTAAAGACTGCTTGTATCCCTTGCTCTTCCACTACCTGAGGATTGTTAGAGATTGTGAATCTTTGACAGATGTAGGACTAAATAGTTACAGTGATGAAAGGTACGCAAACCTTGATTAGGTACTATTAGGATTGAGTTACATTCTACTTCAAATTTATTTTCCCTATGCCCCAGTAAACCAACACACACCTTTTATGCTAAGACAATATTTGAAAAATAATATACATAAACAATAGAGAAGTATCTTTCATACACAGGGGCAGAACAAGATAGTATTTACCCTCCACACTTCTCAAGGATGCATACCTACTCTAACACCAATAATAGATAAAGGATGAGTGTATTAAAAATTTAATTCATGCAATTATTCAAACGATAGAACCATACAAAGAAAAATATAATGAACACAATATATTATGATATTTGCTATTACATTATTCTTCGATATTATACAAATATATAAGAATGTATTTCCTATATTCATGGATATAACCAATGCCTCAAAACTCTCAACCACTAATCTCTGTAGTTTAAATATGTGAGTTGTTTGAACTGCCCAATCTCAAATTAATATATGATTTGTTATCTAACAAATAATTTACAATCTTAGCAAATTATATTATGATAAATAATATAATTCAAATATAATGTAAGGACTAATAATTCCTATCACCTTCAAGATAAAATTGTAACTATGAGAAAATTTATAGAAGAGTGAAAAAAACAAATTCGTTATTTTAGTTCAAGGATTACATCATTAGAAAAACAGATCACATACACAAATAATTCAAAGCACGCTATTGTTAATCATATATATACATCTTCATGTAGTTATATTGAGCCTCAAAATAAATATACATATATAATTATTGATTCTAAAAGTGTGAAAAATGTTACTTATAGTTTAAGTGAGTTTTTAATAGAAATTATTTGATACAAGTTGATTGCATTACCTTTTGTGCATCCTGTAAGGAGATCAAAATATAATTGTGCATATCATAAAATGCATGGACATCATATAAATATTTTTTTGGATTTTAAATAAAAAATAAAAAAATATAATTGATAATGGTGATCCTAAAATAAATAATTCAATTAAGCAAATCACTCATGTTATGATTGCATATCCCAAAGAACAAGTGAAAAATATCAAAAAGAGGAAATATGGATACAAAAGGATAATTCAGAATTAAAAAAGCTTCACAAGGTAAAAATAGAGAAAAAAGATTAAAAAGGAACGAGATGTAATAATTTATCACAAAGGAAAAGTTACTATAATATAATTTAATGAAAATGCAAAAACAAATTCAAGATAAAGAAAGCATGCTAAATAAATAATTTCTTGTAAAGGAAGGTCAAAAGAAAAAGTGCTTACAAAGTATAATGATAAAAATGTCAATGCTAAGGATTCAAATATAAAATAACAAGATGAAGAATCAAGGTTAAAAAATTTACAATAAGATAAGTTACAAAATTAGAAATTATTACAAGATAATTTACAAAGAAAATTCAAGTCAAGAAAGAAAGTATTTTTAATAATGGGTTCTTAACAAAAGAGATTCAAATAAAATATATACCCAAAAAATCTAAGTTTACAAGTGAGGTTTCCAATGACTTAACCAAAAAAATTTGATCATATATAGAACCTTTGTTCCTTATCCCCCGCATACATGGAAAACAATGTATTAATGTTGAGATTGCATCCTTTTACAAAGCCAATATATGTTGCATGGAACTTCTTCAATATCTTGGATATGAAATGAAACACTTGGGTAATATCACAAGGCCTCAATGTTGAATTGGATCTATTTATCTACTAGTCACACTTGAATAAATAACATGTCCAGATATATTTCACATTGACCCCACCTTGGATAAGTGCAATGCAAAACTTGAAAGATCGCGGATGAGAGCCATGGGGGAACATTGGGTAAATATAATTACTATGCCACATTTGAGCATGAAACTAAAATGGTTATAATTTAAAGAGAGGAAATAAGCATAGAGAGAGAATAAAATGAAAACATTTTTTCAGCTAATATTCAAGACAAGACAATTGGGAACATCACAACAAAGGCAATCTAGTACATCCATATCTAGCACGTTTTATTCAAGGAAAGTCATCCATCTACCAATTCTCATATATTTTCATGATTCTCATATTGATTGGATCATTGATTAACTTGTTACCTTCTCAAATATTCTAAAAAATTCAAAAACATTCAAATAATTCAAAAAAAACAAAATTATGATTGTATGTAGCTTCTTTGCTATTGCATCATATTATTATATTTGATTTCACATGTGATTGATTAATAAATTATCTAATCCCTTGGATCTTGTTGAATTATCTTATTAAATATTATTTTTCATTTTTCATATCTGAACAATTCAAATTAGTGCTCAATTTTATCACATTCCGCCATTTATCTCTTTATTTTCAGTGGACACTAATAAAATGTCATTTTTTTCAAGGACATAATCAACCAGTTACGGACAAGAATTATTGCCACTACTATCCTAGTTGGCTTATCCTATCATCTATCATTTTTCACCCATAAATCATAGTTTGAAAACATAAATCCTTAATCCTTCCAATTTTCAGATACTTCACTCATTTTCAGTATGCAAATAACTGTTTTCCATGTTAAATAATTATATTTATAAGCTACAATGTTCATACATGTGACATCTTTCAAAAAGCATACATTTGATGAAATGAGGTTGTACAATTAAACCTCAACATGTTAGTTTTGTTCTTACAATAGTTGCAAAGTCACAAACCATATACAGTGGAGGTATCTTGATCATACATGGTTATACAATAACTTCCAGTGCATATTTCAAATTTAAACATTTTACAATTTTTTCAAACCTTTCTTATTTATAATGTCAACACCTTGATTATCAATAACTATTACTTTTTTTTATTTAAAATTTTAAAATTATATATATATATATATATATATATATATATATATATATATATATATATTCTTTTTAAAAAATAGAAAATCAAGACCTGGGCATGATTAGACATATAGTTTACATCTTTGTAGTATGTTATTTTTCTCATGACTAGTGGCCATATTTTTTCTATCACACATGCATTTTATTAGTATCTATGTGTTAGTCATGACATAATACAAGGACTAATATGTTGGACTTGTCTTTACCAAATATCCTTGCTAAACTAAGGGCATATTATCCACAGGTGATTATATGCACAAGGGTTATTGTTCCATGAATCCTATATTGTTGAGCTCAATATTATTTACAAATTCTTTTCCAACATATCTGTCTTATATTGTGTAATTGATTACACTATTTGATATAATTTTATCACATTACATATGTAGGATTAGACTACATTTTTAGTTATATATTCTATTGATGTTATTACTTGTACATAGTATATTATATATTTCTTATCTATTGTGTGTGGTCCTTGGCCCTTGTGTGAAAAATTGTTTGGACATCTCCATGAAATCTTGTATGGTATGTGAAACATTTGAACATGCCCATTATTTTGTCACAACCTAGTCTGAAACATTTTTGAATTTATGGTTTATCATTATTGACATGATCATTGCATTAAATTTTCATGATTGTTTGCTTATGTTATCATAACACAGAGTTGATCAGTTACATGATTTTTATTTATTACATTGTTATTCTAAAATGACTATGATACATTTTTATATTCAGTTGTTTATTTTAACTTATTATTCATTCATTCATGATAATTATATCTAATGTTAAATGGATATTGTTGATGTTTTCTTTGATCACAATAGGGTTTCCCATGAGCTACGCTTGGTAGACAAAGTTTGGCTAGTAGGTTTATGTACATGCAATCAATAACCTAAAAATGAAAACTAAAATATGAGTTTCGATATAACTTCAGTTGTTGTTGTGTTTGACTACTCTTGGATGTTAGTCTTCGATTATTTTACTGAAGTGGGTACATCTTGTCCTATTGAAGTGACTGTTATTTTAGTCATATTGACTGCTTTCTCTATTTTCATCTTGAATCCTTGTTTGGTGTATTGTCTTTGTGTGGAACTAGATTTGTGCTAGCAATAATTGACAACATAAATGAGCTTGTTTTATTATTGCAGTCAATATATAGTCATATTGGAAGGTTGTTGTCTTTGTCTAGTTTCATTCTCACTTCGTCATTATTAATTATTTCTTAGAGGTCCTTGTTACCTGTGTTGTTGATATGGATTTTAGACTTTGTTGTAATTGATGGAATTTTTGTTATTCTTTGGATTTTTGAGGTCCATATTTATTATGTTATCATTGGTCCCTTGGACCTTAGTGTTTGAAAATGATTTTTTTATCATTGTGGTAATTATTGGCCAATTTTTAGTCCTACAGGCCGAAATTGGGCACCCCCTCCTTTCTTATTGCAAGAGTCATTCAATCCATGTTCTGTCTAGTTCATCCCTCAACGGTCTTGTGCAAAATTTTCTGTCAGACCATTTCCCATGGAAAAACCACGTGTTTTCCTCTTTTGCTTGCCAAGTGCATTTCGAGTTTGACGGGTGACTTTACTTGTAAAAAATTCATAAGTAAAGCCACTTGCAAACCTCAATTTGGTCTTGGATGCTTCGAAAGACAAGTGAATTACTTCGGAGAGCTTTTCGTCGGCAAAATGGACCAAGTGAAAAAGCCGAAGGGTCGTTTACAGGATTTTCGAAGGGTATGTACCCTTGCGGAGGGCACTTAGGCGGCAAACATGACCTTTACAATTCTTCCGAAAGGCAACTTTGAAGGCCAAGGACCCCTTGCGGGGGGTAAGCGATGAACAAAGTGGATCTTTTTTAAAATTTCGAAGGGTAACTTTGGGCTCGAATTGCCCTTGTGGAGGGTAGCCGGTTGGAGCAAAGGGGCAAGATAAAAAGCCCGAAAGGAACTTGCCCTTTAGAAAAAGTGACAAGCCCAAAAGAGAATTTATTCAAACTTTTTATCCGAAGGAAAATCAAGGAAAAAAAATCAAAGGAGAATTCCTTCAGACATCTTGTCCAAAAAAATTCAACAGTCAAAAAAAGTCCAAAAAAAATCAAAAGATTAAAAGTCCGAAGTGTAGGTGTCTTTGCAGGGGGCACTTGGTTATGAAAGAGGACCATTTCAATCTTTTCGAAGGGTCACTTTCCTTCGGAAAAGCTCGTTTTCAAAAATGTCGAAGGAATTGTCCTAGTGTGTGACAGGTCTGTGAACATCAATTTCAAGGCGATAAGCTAGCCGTTGGGATTCTAATGTCTGATGACGAGCTCGTGAATGTCAATTTCAGGAAAGTAAAGCTAGCCATTAGAAAAAATCAAAAGAGAAATCCTTTGGACATTTTGTCCGAAGGAACTCAAAAAAGGAAGCCCAAGAGCCCGAAGAAAGAATGAGCGAACAAGCAAAGAAAGGAGCCTGGGAGAGAATAATAAGTGCCGAGACCCTGAATTGCAAAGACAAGAGGGAAATAGCAAAGGGAAAACAAGGTGGGTAATCCAGAACGTGGCCACGTGCACATAAAACAATAGCTCAAAATGCTCCAGGTGGCGTAACAAGTCAAAGCGCAGATCCAAAGATGAACCAGACCAAGGCAAGTGGCACAGGGGTTGTCAGCAAGAGGAGTAAATGCACTTAGATGAAATAGTCTCCATCGAAAACCAATAAAATGATTGATTTTTGAACTATAGAAGAGAGTGGCCCGTATTTTCTTGTTTTGCCATTAATGAACAACCAGTTGCGCTCAGCATTGAAGAGAGCATGGCCCAGTCGACACAACTTGAGGACGGCCTTATCAGTTACTAGAATAAGTATCCCATGCTTTTGCAAGCCCAAGACAGCATGGGCAGCGACTTGGACACCTACAACATGGCTCTCCCATATGCAATTGGAAGGAGATGGCAGCAGCATGGGCTTGTGGTTACTGCAAAAGTGTTTAATACAGCATGGGTTTCCATCCTTCGACTGGTCAATTATTGATTTTCCAAGCTTTCTATATATATATATATATATATATATATATATATATATATATATATATATATATATATATATATATATATAACTTTTTATTTGAGAAGGATCTCTCAGCATTATATGACGAAGCCCTGAAGAAATTTGCTTTGAATCAAAAGAAGCATTTTACCTCCATTTGAGCTTGCACTTTTGCATATGTCTATGGTCTTATCTTATGTTCAGTCATTTCCTTTAATGCTTTCATAAATTTATACCAACATATCTAGTGTATTGTGAATTCTTCTCTGCGGGTCAACAAGAAGTGTCAAGCTTAGAGTACAGGGGCATGTGAACAGACTGTCCAATAGTGTGTCTTAGAACACCTTTGGTAGTTTCTTCCTCCCTATACCTCCATAAGATCCCCTATTGAAACATTGATGCAAGAAAGGTTCTCATTCAAATGAAATGTACGTTTGTTTCTCTATGCTGTAAAGTGTAGGTCAAAGCTGAGTAGACCAACCAGTTTGGTGCATCACTACATTAGTTAGGTTCTATTTTCAGTATTTCTCTCTTTTTTCCCTCCCCCCATTGTTAACATTAACAAATTTAGGGCCTCAAAGGGCATCAAGGGGAGCTAGCCCCTAATCTAGAGATTCATCCCTCAAGTTTGCAACCCACAACAAGAGGAATGTCTCCATTGTGTCGTGTGGAAGAAGGGAGTTGAGTCTCCTTTCAGAGGGTGCAATCCACAGCGTCAATGGTAATCAATAGTTTAGACTTAACCACGTAATGCATGGTACCATATTATGGGGTTTGAATTAGGGTTGTGGCATGAAGGTTCTTTTTGTTTTGTTGTTTCATGGAACTATTGTGACCATGGTGAGTTGGGAAGAAACTCTAACTGCCATTATGGAACTTGTGGAAGCTTGTCCACCATTGCTTGGTCCTCGGAGCTTGAATGGTTTGGTAGGAAAAATTATGGAAATGCTACCATTTTTCACTATAAGAATGAGGAACATGGGGGAACATAAAGTTTATATAATTCAATATGTATATCCAAGATTCGAGGTATTCTAGATGGAAGTGGCAGTTGTTATCGAAGTTTTTAGAATTCGTCTTTGCACAAGAGAGAGAACATAAACCTGTGGGGGAAATAATGATGCAAGCAAGAAAGAAAAGGTCTCTCTATTGTGAAAAGGTGAGGAAAAACTAACTGTGTCTCTTTCTTCAAGTAATGTATTTGGTTTTCATGGTATTTGAGCAAAGAGGTTTAGTGTTGAATGTGCACCAAAAAGAGATTTTGCATTTTTTTCATGGTGTTTTACATGATGGGTGATCAATGTAGTTTGATATGTTTCGGGGTTGTACCCAAGACTGTGGATTGCGTATTTTGGTTTTAAGGGTTTTTTATTTCTTAATACCCTCGATTAAAAATGAACTATAAAATTTCATGATCAAAATGGAGTCCTTGTGACTATTTATTATGTGATTCTAGGCATTAATTATATGGTTTTGTCATTGCTGGTTATTTTGATTTGTCATGGAGTTTTTTCCATTGGTTTTAGGAAACTTGGAAAGTAAGCCATGACCCTGTGAGCCAGACTCCACGATCAAGCTGATAATTGGGGTTGTTAAGGCCAGCGATGGAGGGATCATTGGACTGGTTGTTCAGGATTTAGAACACTACGAATATGGGTTATCTTTCGAGTGAGATTTGAGACATTTTTCAATCTCAAATATCGTTGGAATGATTCTTTGAATTCAAGTTTTGATTCATATTCGATGTGCTTGATATATTTGTTCCTCTCGATATTTATGTTGTAACCGTTATGATAAAGTTTAAATGGTTGATTCTTAACTTTGTATATATCTAGAAACACTAAAGAGGTAAGGATTTGCATAAGTAACTGGTCTATTGTCTTTAGTTATTATTCATGCCCATGTTTTAATGTCTTTGTTTCAACTAAGCTAGAGGGAATATTTTATAAATGTATCATGTTTTTTTGGGGTTGTAATATTAATCTTTGACTGAACTTGAATGTAAATGATTTCATATGTACATTCTCATTTGGTGCAAGTTTTTCATCTTTATATGTATTCACATTAAATATGAAATTATATTTCATTATAAATGATTTATACATGGTTGTGTATATTAATTGTGTATGTGTTTGGGGCTATATCTTTCTTGACCCAGTAATCTGGAAAATTTTCTTTAAACTATTAGATTCTTGAGAATTGTTCAATATTGTTTAGTGGAATGAATTTATGGTAGAAATTGGTAATCAAATGTGGAGTCATATAATGACATTCATAATCAAAGGATTGTTATAAGTTGGAAATTATGTTGCAACTATTACTATAAACCTTGTGTAAGGAAAATCTATATTGATATATGTATATATATAGTATGATTATGTGGAATCCACTCTTAATCTTGAGTTCATTAAGAGTGGATTCCACATTATGATGTTTATTAAGAGTGGAATCCAATCTTGAGTTCATTACGAGTGAATTGACACTAGAAATTGAATATATAAGAGTACACTAGCAATCAGATTATGTGGAATCCACTATTAATCTTGAGTTCATTGCAACTTATTTATTCTTGTATGTAAAGTTGTTGATTTTTTTATTATTTGTTCGATTATTGATTATGTTTTAGACGCGACTTGCTTTGTGCATGTAATTATTGTCATGGTCCGAGTGTTTTTCCATTTTGTGGACTCTAAGCTATGAAGAATAGCTTGAGTGGTATGAGTCTGGGTAAGAGTTAAAAGTGTTACTTCATGACTTGTTTGAAGTTTATGTTAATTGAATTTTACTCTGATAAGCCTATCTTTGTATAAAATCAATACATGTGGATTTTTGCATAAGGTTCTTCTTGCTTTGAAGGTATTAAGATGGAATTTTAATAATTGAACTCATTTTGGTTAAAACCGAGTATTTGACTATAGATTTCAATTTTAAATGGTTATTATATGTCTACATGGTGTAACCTCTTTTCAAAGAGAGGGATTTTTTTGGGTAAAATATGAAACAAGTATGTTGTTTTTACATCCGGTATTAGTATTTATTTGTAGATATTGCTTACTATTTTGAAATGAAAGAATAATATGAAAAGGGACTAAACATTGCTCCTTTGTTAGTGAGCATAAAATGTTTACTAAAAAACTATTTCAAATACTATATGATAACTTTAATAGTTGATTTTTTTGTCTAGTTGTGAGTATTAAGACTAATTGATTTATTGCACTTCTCTTTACTTGTAAGGTGGGAAGTTGTGGAAATAATATTATGTGGTTATTGTGATTTTTGGAAGAGAAAGGGATAACATCAGTCTTAGATACGCACTGATATTAGATGTTGGGTTTTGAACTTTGGAGATTAAATGACTATTTAGTTACTTTTAAGTATATAAGACTTAAATGGATGAATGGATTATTATCACTAAACATTAGTAGATTATTTATGAAGTATTTTGGGAACTCCAACATGAATAGTTCATAAAAAACAAAATCATCTCATTGTGGAAATCATTTGGTTCCACTCATATTTCTTTATTAATTACTTGGTTTCGATTCATCTCGTTGATTCTTGAAATATATTGGGATATTGGAATATGGGTGTTTTATGGTTCATTTCTCCCTTATCTATAAAAATGATGAATGCCACCATTTAGGGGTTGATGTGAACCTTTTCACGTTCTAACTTTTATTTGTCTCTAACAAGTCTCTAACAGTTAAATAGTGACTAAATATTAGTGTACTTTTATGAAAGGCAAGTTTTTAGTTGTTATCGTGGGTCATTAATATAGGTTAAGGCTTAATGATTATCGGACCATGGGTGTTCATTAATAGAAAATATCTCATACAAATAGAGTCCTTAATTCCTTTCTAATTGTTCTTGTTTCTTTAAATTCTAAAGGAAGCCTAATTTATTCAAAATTTATCCACTCAACACTCAATAAAAGATTATTCTTATAGGCAAAACAATGGTAATGCCCTCAGTAGAATTTATCTAATGAGCTAAATAATAAGTATAAAGGAATAAATGCATTTATTCATATGTTGTTTATATCCTAATCTCAATATATTGCAAAGGTTGAAATACTTTCTCATAAGATCTACTTAAAAATACCTAAACCTAATGAGTTTGTATTTCACAATTTGGGGAATGAATTTTATTATAATCAGTTCTATGTTACTTTAGATTTGTTGAGTCTTTTCAGTTGGTGTAATGGTAAAAGTATTCGTATTGACATATTCAAGAATTATTTTTGGGTTCATGATATAGGTATCAGAGCATAGTTGTCACTCTAGGGAATTTTGGGGAAAACCCTTAAATTTGTACCCTACCTTAATCTTTGAATTCTTGACTCCTCCGGATGGTTAGAACAAGATTAAGAGGAATTGTTAATCCCATCCCAACCAGGGTCATGTCAACCCTAAGAGAGGTAGAGGTAGAGGCCATGGTGCTCCCAATATGAAAAACAATAGAGTTGGTCATCTTAATAATGCAACCAGTAATAATGAAGCTCCTAATGCTGACCCACTTGGTGGTAATGCTTCTAAGGAAGTATTGAGTGGAATATTATCATCCTTAAATTCTATTTAGGGGAAACTTGATACATAGGAGTGTAGACTCAACAATCTTGAGAGTGTTCCCCAAGAAACCCTATTTGGGAGGGAAAATGATCAAATGGAAGGACATGTAATTCAAGAATTACCATTCGCAGTATTGGCCCTAATTAGAACTTTAAAAACTTCCTCCACCAATCTTTTCATGAGAAGAAATTGGTGACACGGTTGATGCATGGTTAGTGCACCTATATAAATATTTCAATCTGCACAACATGCCTTCTAATGTAAAATCAAGGGTGTCATCTTATCAATTGGTAGGTGATGCAACCTTGTGGTTGTATAATCTCTATGAATTGGAAGGTTATCGACCCATGAATCTCTCTTGGGAGACATTTTAAAGGTAGTTACACAAGAGGTACTTGAGTGCCAATTTCAAGGAACAAAAAATTATAAATTTTCAGCGATTAAAACAAGAGAACATGATAGTTATCGAATGTGAGAATACATTTTTTAACCTACTGCATCATGTGAACTACATGCATGACGAAAAAACTAAGGTGAATAAATTTAAACTTTGTCTAAAATAAGTATTAATACATGACGTCAATATGAAAAATCCTTAAACTTTAGTGGCTACCATTGAATCTACCATAGCGCTGAAGAGAAGAAAAAAGCTAGGCAAAAAGCTACGGAAGATTTCAAAAAGAATAGATTACAGAGTAAGGCTTAAATAAAATCCCCTCACCAAAAAGCTTCAATAAATCATATCAGAACCATAAATTTACTAAAATTAATAGTGTTTTTAGCAAATTTTAGGGGCATAATAAAAATTATAAATCCCAAAAGTCACCTAAATATGGGCCAAACAATATAAATTAGACTCAAATTAATCAATGTGGACCTACAACATGAGCTAATTATGTTATTATTGCACCTATTAGGACTCTTAAATGTTGGGAATGTGGTGATAACTACTATCAAAAGGACTATCCCAAGATGAAACTTGGACAATCAACCAATTACTAAATATATGCAGTGGCGGATAATCGAAATTCTAATTTTCAAGAAACTTTGATTAAAATTAGAGGTATATTATTTGGTATTGATATTTCTATTTTAATTGATTCTCATGATCCAGATAGATTTATTTTATTTGATATATTAATTAAATTAAATTCTAAACCTATTAGAGTCAAATAAGGATGGGAGGTCGAGTTCAAAACGGGAAAAAAAAATCGATCTGTGAGTGCCTAGAAAGGGTTAAATTGGACTTGGGTGCCTTTAAAATCAAACTAAATATATTTTTAGCTCCTTTTGGATCATATGACTTGATCATTCGAATGAATTGGTTGTAACTCCACCATTCAATGCTAGATTGATTTGGTAAAAGAGTGTGATGCATAGATGATTTTGGCAAAATCTGGGAAGTGCAAAGCATTCTAAAACCAAAAACATGCAAATTACTTTCAAACTTGTAGTTGAAAAAGGTAGTAAGTAAAGGCTACCAAATTTAGTAGTCTAAATACATAAATCAGATAAAAAAGAGGAAGAATCCTTCCAAAAATATCATCTTTTAAGGGAATTCAAGGATGTATTTACAAATAAATAATCTAGGCTTCCACTCAAAAGGGAGTTCAATTTTCTAATTGATATCATGTCTGAGGCTACACCTACCTCTAATGCTACCCATAGGATGAATATAACTGATTTTAAAGAACCGAACGTTTAGATGCAATAATTATTGAAAAATGGGAGTATAATATTGAGTGTATCTCCTTGGGATGGTCTAGTTGTCTTCATGAAGAAGAATGACAACCTTGAGACTATGTGTTGACTATAGGATGCTTAACAAAATAATGATCAAAAATTATTATCCATTGTTAAGAATAGATGATTTATTTGATCAAATGAAGGGAGTTAGTGTTTTCTCTATGATTGATTTAAGATCAGGGTACCATCAATTGAGAATCAAGAAGAAAGACATTCACAAAACAACTTTTTAGAGTCACTATGTTCACTAAGAGTTTATTGTGTTGCCTTTCAGATTCACTAATGCTCTTGCATATTTTATGAACTTGATGTCTAGTGTTTTTAAATATTTTTTAAATAAGTTTGTGCTATTTTTTCTTGATCATATCTTGATTTACTCTAAAAATATAGTTGAACATGAACAACATTTGAAATTGGTTTTATAGAGACTAAGACAAAAGTTGTTTGGACTGTTATCAAAATGTACTTTATTCCAATCTAAGGTCCACTATATTAGATATATAATTTTTAAATAAGGTATTTATATTGATCTATCCAAGATCTGAGCAATACATGAGTGTTCAGAGCCTACTAATGTGCATGAAGTACATAGTTTTGTGGGTTTGGTAGGCTACTATCATAGGTTTGTGGAATTTTTTTCCAGGATAGCCAACCCCATAACTTTCTTATAGTTCAAGGGCAAGAAATTTGTTTGTTCACCCCTCTGTGAAGAGGTGTTCCAAATGCTTAAGGTGATGCTAACTACAACACCCATACTTATTATACCAGACCCAAATGATAACATTAAGGTTTGGACAAATGCTTCGAAGGAAGGTTTGGATGGCATTTTAACTCAATATGAAAAAGTGGTGACTTATGCGTACAGAAGCTCAAATACCATGGAAAAAACTATCCTACACATGACATGGAATTGTTGCCATAGTTCAAGCATGAAATAATGGAAGCATTTTTTATTGAGAAAACATTTCAAGGTGAAATATGATCATCGTAGTTTGGAACATTTTTTTTTCTTGAAGGATCTGAATGCATGCCAACGCAGATGGCTAGAATTTGTGAAAAATTCTGATACAGACATTTCATATGTCAAAGGCAAAGAAAACATTGTTAATGCACTGAATTGATGAACATACCTTGCTACCATTTTTATTAGCAAGTCCATTTTCAAAAATGTTGTGTTTAAACAATTATTTTTTTATAAGTATTACCATGAGGTAAGAGAAGTTTTCGCTGACATGCCTATAGCAAATGTTTTGCTAAATTTTTTATGAAAAATGATGCCCTATTAAGTCACAAAAATATAATTTATGTGCTAGAAATTAGGGACTTGTGAAGTCAATTTATGAAAGAAGTGCATACAACCCCTCATTATGTTCATTCTGGTGTCACCAAGATGACACATGAATTTAAAAAGTATTATTTTTATCCTAGTGTGGATGATATTTATGAATTATATAGCACCTCAATCTTGTACACTTAAAAAACTCATACCTTTACTATTCCTCTCAGTTATAGACATTTCTCGCTTTCAAAAGTCTCACCTCTACTTTATCTTGTGCCCCTGAGCCTATCTCTTAGTCTGAGTAGTCTTATGTTGATGACCCATACCTACTATCTTGCCTAAAATTATTAAAATATGTTTATCTTATGCCCCTACAAGATTTGATCATGTACTTATTTTCTAACTTCCATGACCCAAGTATTAGTCCCAAACCCCTACATCAATACTAGTGTCCTACCATGATGCGGGGGTCTAGTGCCCTAAAATCATTTAATTTGAACATGAAACATATCCTAATAGTCAGCCTAAGTGCTTTAATAAGAGATTTCCCGATATGTTATATATTCACAATCATTCATTCATTCCTCACCTAGTATTCATACCAAACAAACAGCATTCAATTGAGTGAAGCTTCTCTGTGTGTTCCTATTTTCATATCAGTCATAGGGATTGCACATCTACAGGTATGAATTATTGAAGGAGTAGCCTAAGAGCCTGATTTTTTAAGATACCAAGCTAGGTCACTATTGTACTTGCTTTCCACATATTTCATGATTCACACACAATCAAATGCATAAGGGAGAACTACATGAGTTTGAGTCACTCTTCAAAGCATTGGCTATGTAGGTAACTTTCATCAACAGGGGGGTCTTCGGGATCAACTCGACACTGTATGCTAATTAACCTATTTTTTCCAAGGTCACTATGAGGAGGAAGAACTAGGGTTTTGTTACTTGACAAGGAGTGACAATCCATGACCTAGATTTGAATGCACCAGAGTGAAGGTGACAAAAACCCATAAGCATCTAAGTGGTTGCATCTTGTTACAATAGGTATTTAATATAGGACACCTATGTCTAACCCAAACACTAGCGTCAATGCAACTATCCAATGTTAGTGCAAGTGTCTATGGATCTAGAGGCACTCAATCTAGATTTTGGCAACTATTCTAGAATCTTCTTCTAGTCTACTTCCCACTTGTTCCAGATCTAGCACTGTGTTGGCATCAGAGCCAACTAAGTATATTGTTTCCTTGTTATTTTCATATATAGCATAATTGCACTTATTATTTTTAGTCTATCTTAATTTAATAAATTCAACATATATTTTATCTAGGTTTAACATTTAATTGCCCTATTGTAGATCTAATTATCACCCTTATTCACTGTCATTTCTATATTCTTAACCCTATCTACCCAAGGATCCTTATCCAAATTTAAAGTTATATATTTGGTGAACCCAACCTTTGAACTCTTAACCCTATGTCAACTAGAGTTTTGTGTTTTTTTTGTTACCATACTATATTGAAAATATTAAATTATTCATTTGAAAAGGTAATGGAAAATATTAATGCAAAAACCCAAATTCAAATGAAAAATAAAGAAGCATTGATAACTCGTCTCAATAATAATAAGAGTTTAATGGATGCATTTTTGTATGTTACAAGAGATGAAATAAATAAACATGATAAAACTAAGGCTTCTTCACCTAGTGATGATGAGTCCTTAAAAAGTACTACAACTGATTCCATACCAATCAATCTACCTACATCTAGTGGAAGCATATATTATGTCTTGCAACCTTTATTTCTTGAAACTACTATTGCTACATCTACCATAGGGTTAACAAATGTTTCAACTCAAATATCGGTCCATGCCTATTCAAACCATGATTATATCCCCTTTGGTGACTACTCAGCTTGCTAATTTAAATCCCAAAGGGTGCACAATTCAAACACAACTTTAATTTATAAAGACTTTAGAGGAAAAGGTTACAAGCATTAAACAAAATGCTTTAAAATCTCCTCATTGTATTGATTCCCAAGATGTGTTACATAATTCGATTGCACTTGATATATTTTTACACCCTTTGCCAATTGGTTTTATTACACTAAGTTCACATTTTATGATATAAAGGGTGACCCTAAACAACATATTTGATCATTTTATGCAACAAGCCTTGATTACACATCCAACGATAATTTTTTTACCAAATTATTCCCAAGAAGCCTCAAGAACTATGCTTTGAGGTGGTTCTATGATTTACCTCTCCAATCCTTGAAAGCATTCAAACCTCTTGTAGATCAATTTTTAGCACACTTTTCCATTAATATTTATGAAAAGTTTTCCTATGCTCAAATTGCCAAAATTAAACAAGGAACAAATGAACCTATCAATAAATATGTTTTAAGGTACAAGACAATGTTGGCTAGGATGACTAATATTATGGCAGATAAAAAATTGCAAGACATATTCAAGCAAAGTTTGCTTGCCCCTTTATATGAGTCCATTGTTTTCAATAAATTCAAATATTTTAATGACTTATGCCATGTTGTACGGGACCGTGAAATGAAGATTATTTCATTGAATAAGCTCAATTATGTAGCAAACATCCCAACTACCTACACCCATTATCAAGTTTACAATCAAACCAAGTTATAAGGTAAAACCTTATGAGACTAAAAAGAAATCAACCACCACGGTTAACACAGTTCCACAACAACCTAATAGGATCATTTTATCTAATGCACCAAGGAGATAATTTACGCGCTTACTTGAGTCTCCCACTTCATTATTCACGCAGCTAGTAGAGTTTCAAATTATATCTCCCTCATCCTATATAAGATGATATGAATAAACCTCTATCCAAAGGATATGATGCGAAGATTATTGTGATTATCACCTGAGAATAGGACATTCTAAAAACATGTGTTTTATTTTGAAGCATAATATTTAAGACCTCATTGATGACCAAAAGATTACATTTGATGATCCTCCCAAGGAATCAGGTTCACAACCTAGTGATTACTAAGAACATAAAATATTTAATAATCATTTGCAAGACCATTATAAGAAGGAACCAGAAGTGCAAA
Organism: Torreya grandis; assembly: GCA_037957365.1. Taxonomy (NCBI): domain Eukaryota; kingdom Viridiplantae; phylum Streptophyta; class Pinopsida; order Cupressales; family Taxaceae; genus Torreya; species Torreya grandis. The sequence continues at coordinate 5,112,911 of JARHVA010000158.1, read as the reverse complement.
TAGCATCTAATGTACATCCTCCATCACATTACGAACACCCATTAGATTGGATTATTGGTACTTATACACAACATATACATCCTATGATTCAGAGATGTTCTATTACTTTATATGACAATGAGATTAAGGATGATGATTTTGATCTTCACTCTTTATTCACTTGAGCATTCATTGATCACCATCCTCTACACAATGTTATGATTGATAATAGTACAAGTGAAAATGTTTGCACCATTACATTACCTATGCATCTAGATTATACGCATAACGATTTGCATCCTACTAGATGAATTAGAGCATTATGAGACCTCCTAGAAGTTCTTAGCGAGATTGACTTACATTTATAGGTTGATCCCGCACATGTGATTACTACCTTTTCAATTATACCTTCCATGAAAATATTTGATATGTTATTGGGAAGACTTTGGATTCATACTCTTTGAACGGTACCTTCTACTTTGCACAAGCATGTTAAATACATCCATGCCAATCGAGTGATTATAGCTTCTAGAGTTCCAGATGAGCGTCCTCTTGAACAAAAGAAATTTATATACAAACAGTTAATTATCAAGACTACTAAGGCTAATCCACCACAAAAAGGTAATCAACAGACAATACCCTTTACTAGGCCGTCAATACTTGAGTCTATTACATCAAAGACATACATTGAGTTCCACAAAATCCTCATATTATATTACACACTATGTTTAGACATCTAAAACACCTAAATGTGTTTATACTTTTGTTATTCCAAATAAACCATAGAGCGCATAGATATGGGTTCCATGAACCTTTATTCCTTCTATTTCTACTTCATGACCTCAAAGTCCTATTATACATTCACAAAGCACCATAGATACTATAGTGGCATATATTGCACCTTAACATTCTCCTTGGTAGTACCACAAATTCCTTGCACTAGGTTCCGAGTGGGGAGATACCTATGACCATATTTTGGATGAGATCATAGGATGATCTTTCCTCTTCATAATATTCCAAAATACCCAAAAAAATAAAATAACTTCAAAACTCCAAAAACATTTTCGGCCCCTACATGCTATATTGGATCCTTAGCATCTATGTGTTAGTTTCATGTTAATAGATGGAATATCAATTACTCCTACATACACGTGTCATGCTTCTCCTCGAGTGTGATACAGGGATACATAGATACATGATCTAATCTTATTTCAGATGTTAGGCCTTCATTCCATTAACATATCAATAAACATTTAGTTAGATATGCAGAAGCCCTAAAAAAATAATGAACATAGAAGGCACAATAATGATAGTTTTCATCCCTCCATTTTGTCGACTAAGATTTCTCTGCAAAACATTGCATGGTAAGTTCCATGGCCATTTGCAGGGAGGAGATCCACAAAAATGGCAGGGAAAGACATTTGTTGGTGTAATGTTTCAGCGCTCCATTAACATACTAGTGAACATTTACTCACATGTAAAAAAAGCACGCAAAAAAACATGAACAAAGAAAGCACGCCAAGAAAAATTTGTTTGTGGCACGCAAGGCAACATTAACTTGTCATAGTAATGAAGAAAATACCCTCAAGCCATGTGGAAAATTGCGGTAGCTTCCACAATAATGACCCATGTGTCTTTCATTCCGAGTTCAACCTAACAAGTATGTGTCACATATATAAATAATAGAGCATAGCGAATGGAAAACATGTGAACAATAGTTATGTCAATTCATTAACATACCAATAAACATTTACTCGAATGTGAAAGCATGCCAAAACAAACCGTCAAATCATGAAAACCTGAAAAATTCAAAGAACAGAGAAGGCATGCAGCAAAAAACACACAATAACAATAACAATGAAGCAAAAACAAACAAAACACTTGTGGGACTAGTTATATGCAACACACCTACATGAACGCCTTCATCCTTGCATTCTATCAACTGAAATTCCTCTGCATAACGTGGCATGGTCAAGAACTTTTGAGTAGGGTCCATCCGTTCTGGGGGAGTAGGTACGCAAAAAAGTAGGGAGAGAATGTGGTAAGTGACGTGCAGGGGGCATTAACTTGCCACATTAATGGAGAAAAGCCTACTGAGCAATTTGAAAAAAGGCACTGGCTTCGGCATTAATGAGCCACACCTCTTGCAATAACTTGAACATATAAGACCTTAACGAAGGGTTATGCCTTTTGGGTCTGCCTAACAAGTGATGTAAAGACAATAAGGTTAAACCACTAGAATAAAGTGAAAAATAGATCCTAAAGCTAAGGGCAAAACGGAACTAATTAGCAAGTACAAGTGGTACCCTCATTTGAATTAAGAAACAAATAAGAGTACTTGAAAACTTAACTATGAGTCGTATATTAAAAAATGGGAAAAGGTCTTATTGATCTTGTCGAAGTAAGCAACATGAAGTCATGATAAAGAGAAGCATCTAAGGGCACTGATAATTTGACAAATGACTTATGAGAAATAATTTGGGTACACAAACTTAACAATCATAATCTATGTCCATGGAAATTAATATGACTAAGCATAGTTATGTTTATCTGATTGTCTTAATGAACTAAAACAATAGTATAAATGGAGCTTCACCTTTAACGCATGAAATACGTAAAGGTGATGTTTAAATTAAATGAGGGCAGAAGTAAATAACTCCATGAGTTCTTTGGAAAAACACAATGATGTCATTCCCTCATGCCCTAATTGGCTGAAGTTTACCTTCAAATTTTATATCTATTTTGTTGAGGCATAGACCTCAATGATCCATAAACGAACCAGAACATGGTCGCAAACAAGCAAAAATATCAATTCCGAAGGAAGACTATGGGTTTAGTCAACCTTAGACCACAAGCTTGGTCAAACTCATAGACTTTGATTAGTCAATAAAATTCGACACTATGGGTTTAGTCAACCTTAGACCACAAGCTTGGTCAAACTCATAGACTCTCATTAGTCAATAAAATTCGACAAGTGTCTAAAATATAAAATGTGTTCACATTAACCCAATTACTACAACAAAGTACACAAGTTTATTTAAGCCAAATGATAATGCTAGCAATTTTATCTTGTGTAACAAATGGAAGACACTTGGTTGAATAGTAAAAACAAACCAAAAAAAAAACTAGAGCCCCATTTTTGGGGTCTCTACAATAAACTCCTTGTACCTTTTCACGTGTGAGTGCTATATTCAAGGCTGAATTAAAATCCAAATCCCTCCTTCACAAAATTTGTATTGCCTTAGCCAAGTTATATTCCATGGTTCGGCAAATTTTGCCCTTTTTTTAATTTAAGCATAAAATAGCATATAAGACGAAATTTAACTTTATGGCTTTTGTTTCTACCAACCGTAGGCATTAGGCTTAAGCTATTTATGAAATCTATTAAATCCTTAAATCATGTTCTTTCCCTTTAACTACTCAAACATCCTTAAAATGTTTAATTTATTAGCATTCTACTTTGTCACATGCATACACAACCAACAAAATACTCAAGAATTTAATTCTCCACAGAAGCTTAGGTTTCATTGATCTTCTATAACATCTAATCTACTATTAAACCAAAGATGAATGTTCAGGACTACTAAACTAAACATAAAATTAATTAGGTTGGTCTAGAAAGCACCACTATATTTATTTCATCTTATTTGTTTATCGACGGATAAACACTCAAATAAATGTATTCCTTCTAAAATATAATAATAATTATAAGCATCCTTTGCACAATCAGAACAGCCAACCATTGAACATGTAATTTTATACTAACATTCCCTCTGATTACCAATAAGGCAATAACTTATACTAGAAATATTCCAAGCTTATTTCCCTATCTTTATTCACAATCACTTTTAAAGACGAAATCAGACATTCATTTCCTTTATGAGCACCCAGCAATACCCTGAAACCATAAAGCTAGGAATTAATAATTTATTTCCTTTATCAACTTATTTTACCACCGAACTACAATCAAATAATTAACAGGAGTTAAGAGTTAAAATGTGTGCACCAAACAACTGATAGTTCGTTTGCTCCAGTACAACCTGCAGTCTTTACCAAAATGAGATGAGTGGTGTGCTATGATCCACCCGGCTACCCACGCAAGTGCATCGGTTTGTATGGGGGTACTGAGGATTCACTGTGCTCTGCCGATTCATATATTTCTCAGCCCCACTAAACATACCACCACCGCCCAAATTTGGCACCCCAAATCATTTTCCTACTTTCATATCCACTCCAACTATATATTAACAAACAGGTGTAGGAGAATACATAAAGGCTCAGGTTAAGAAAGCAACATAAAAAGTAATACTATGATCCACCAGCCACCCACAAAATGAGTGCACGGGTTCGTAAGGGGATATTGAGCATTTACTGTCTGCCGATTTATCTATTGCTCGGCCAAACTGAACATACTACATACCACCGCCCAAATTTGGCACCCACAAACATTTTCCCTTTTTCATATTCACTCCCAACTATATAATATTGAATAGGTGTGGGAAGAATACATAAGGGCTCATGTCAAGAAAGCAGCATTAAAAGTAATGGAAAGAAGCACAAGGGATTCAAATAATGAAATTCAACTCGAGAATCTTTCATAAATAAAATTACAATATAAGAAACTTTCCCAAATGGACTGAAATCCAATAGAGATGTTTATAAAATCACAAGGCTTTCACAAGGAAAACATCTCAACACCACGATTGTAAAATCATCAAGGGTAAAAGCATAGCTTCCTCCCAAACCTGTACCTAAAGTAAAAAGGGATGTCACCATGGCTGCACCCATGCGCCGATGCCAACAATGGCTATGGCAATAGCTTCGCCCATGCACTGTACCTAAATGTGCTTTGCATATAAGGGGTTAATAAACCCAAAACACCAATCCCAAGACTTATACCCCCTCTCTCGGTGCCTTGGCAGAGGCCTCTAGCTACGTAGCATATTATAATAGATCCAGTCTACGTTGTTGCACCCGGACAAAGGTTTTTCTTCTCCTTCATTACCCACCTACAGGGCAAAAACAGAGGATGACAAGTACAAGGAGAAAAGTTATACATACAATCCAACAAATTTTCACAATCACTGCAAGCGTTCTTCACAAAGGGAAATTGCACAATTAAAAAAAATCAAAAATACCTTCAAGTTTAAAATCTAAGTAGCCAATCTTAGTACTGGTACGGATACAGATTTGGGATTCGGGTAGACAAATATGGAGAATTTATATAGTTGTACAAAAAAATATTAAATATGTAGCCAAATAAGCAAAGTTAACCATATAATATGCATAAAGTAAACAAAATAAGTTAAATAACCATAAAACATACTGAATTCAATGCCAAATGTCATGATATTCAATTGAAAATCCACAATGGGGTTTATTTGTGTGAATCAAGGATCGGAGTGTAAAGGATCCTCCAATAATTTATCAAGTGACAAGTTTCCAGAGGAATGTGGGAAAGGATCACTATGTATTAAGAGTTTTGATAAGGGACTGAAGGAAATTTCAAAGCATCTAGTGTTGATATTGTCATTGATGTCAAAGGAATTGTAATTGATGTCAACATAATTGCCAACGGAAATGTCAAAGGAATTGTAATTGATGTCAATAGAATTGCCAACGAAATTGTCAATGAAAATATCAACGGAATTGCCGACGGACACATCTTTTGGTGAAGAGGTGCCTCTTGGATGGGATGTCTCCTTTGTGAAGAGCCTTTGGAGGCTATATAAGGCGGATAGAAAATTGAAAAACATATGGAATTAATTATTTCTATCATTCAAGCATAAGTGGATTTTTGTGAAGAAGATAAATTTGAATTTGTCATCATTCGTTGATGAAGCAACAATAGTAAGATGGAAGATTGTTTCAATAGATGTCGATGCTTCAGAAAAAAAAGATTGGCATCTATGATGTCCCTGTGGGACCCCCTCGGAAGGTGACGTAGGTCTGTCCGAGCGGTTGGCCCAGCCGCGATTTCCAGGGGGAATTGTACCCCAGTCCGAAGCCACTGGCTAATGGATCTGGAAGAGGACCCAGATCATCTCGGGACTTTTGGTGTGACGGCCAGTCCCCATTGGTATCAGTGCCGAGGTCTCGAGATCGAAACCTTCTGGGCACGGTGGTCTGTGATGATCCGTGCTGAGCCCTGCCGGACGTTCCTCCGACGGTCAGGACAGGTTCCTGGCCAGCCAGTAAGAGTCAACGGCATCGAGATCCCAAAGGGTGTTGCCTCAACGGTCCGAAGTGACTGGCCATATGGTCTGGAAAAGGACCTAGATCATCCCAAGACTTTTGGTGTGACGGCTAGCTGGTAAGAGTCAACGGCATCGCGATCCCAAAGGGTGTTGCCTCGACGGTCCGAAGTGACTGGCCATATGGGTTTGGAAGAGGACCTAGTTCATCCCGGGACTTTTGGTGTGACGGCCAGTCACACCAAAAGTCCCGGGATGATTTGGGTCCTCTTCCAGATCCATTAGCCAGTGGCTTCAGACTGGGGTACAATTCCACCTTGAAATCGCGGCCGGGCCAACCGCTCGGACAAACCTACATCACCTTCCGAGGGGGTCCCACAGGGACATCACAGCACGCCGCGCCCATAGAGGTCTCGACCCCGAGCCCTGGGCTTTGATACCAATGGGGACTGGCCGTCACACCAAAAGTCCCGAGATGATCTGGGTCCTCTTCCAGATCCATTAGCCAGTGGCTTCGGACTGGAGTACAATTCCACTTGAAAATCGCGGTCAGGCCAACCGCTCGGACAGACCTACGTCACCTTTCGAGGGGGGTCCCACGGGGACATCACAGTATCTCTTGCTAAGTTGGTGCTTAGTAGTGGGGACTTGTGTCTCCAGTAGGTTGGTGCCTAAAAATTGTTTAGCAGTGGAGATTAGTGTCTCTAGTGAGTTGGTGCCTACAAATTGTTTAGCGATGGGGATTGGTGTCTCCAGTAGGTTGGTGCCTACAAATTTTGTAAGAAAATTTTTATTTTGTGGTTGGATTTGAACAGTAGATCCAAGCAGTCCTTTTCTCCGTGGTTTTCTCCCGAAAGGGTTTCCACATAAAACTTGTGTTCTTAATTGTTGATGTTGTGTGATTGATATTATTGTGATTATCAATTTGAAAAAGTAAAAGATTGTCTTATACTGATTCACCCCTCCCCCCATTGGTATCAGAGCAGGTTCCTTTGAAAATAGTCTAACCGCTAGAAAGTAGATCTCAACAGCGCACATGGTCGGTCAAGAAGGATTTTCCTCAAACAAGGCTCCATTGTTCAATGGGGTGAACTATTTCTTCTGGAGCATAAGGATGCGCACTTACCTAATGGTTCTTGGCTTTGATATTTGGCAATCAGTTGTGAGTAGATATGTAGCTCCATCATCTCCTCCAACAGATCCGACGAGAAAGAAGGCGAGTGAAAATAATGCAAAAGCTATGAATGCAATTTTGTGTCTATCAAAATTGGGGTTTGTCAAAGTAATGCACTGGGGTTTGTCAAAGTAATGCACTGTGAATCGGCAAAAGCGATTTGGGATAAACTAAAGAACATCTATGAAGGAGACGACAAGGTAAAGAAAGCTAAGCTTCAATCAAACACACAGAAGACAATTTGAAAGTTTGAAGTGAAAGATGAAGAAAACATTGCAGCCTATCTGGTTCGTGTGGATGAAATTGTAAATACCATCAAAGGACTTAGTGAAAAAATTGAAGAGCCAATGATTGTGCAAAAGGTGCTAAGGTCACTTCCCTTAAAATTTGATGCAAAAGTTTCAACCATTGAGGAAATGAAGGACTTGGATAAACTAATTATGGATTAATTGCATGGGATCCTCACCGCATATGAAATGAAGACCGAAAAGTCGAAATCATATTAACGAGAGGCAGCCTTCAAAGCCTCAAAGAAAATGAATGTTAGGACCCGGAAGCACAATTGATTACCATGTACAAGCAACTAAATGCGGAATTTAACCAGAAGTAACAAGTAACTAGAAATCAGAAATAACACAGAATATGAGAGACAATACCCAATTGTATGAATACTTTTCCAGAAAGAAATTACAATGAAGAGATGCCACACTCTTCCACACCTTACAGGGTTCCCACACCAAGTGTACAGTAATTCACCTTCAAGAGTTCACTCTCTCAATTACGATCCCAACACACAACTCAAACACAGAGTTGGTGTTCACCTCCAACCAGTCAGTATCACTACTGCCAGTACACAAGTACTCCACGTACTCCACGACCGAGTACACACCGTACTCCAAGTACACAACGTACTCCAAGTAGATCTCACCTGATCTTGCTACCTGATGTGTTGCTGACCTCCCTGATCTTGCACACCTGCAAATCAACCTGGTTCTGCACACCAACAAACCTAGATCTCGCACACACACACCTGCAAATCAATGATCTTACTTACACATGTAGATCTCTCTACACCCTGAAGAACCCTTGTCCTTGCCTCACCAAGTCCTTATGATTCTCTAAACCAGTACCCCGATGGATCTTCTACCAGATCTTGCTATCCCGTAGATCTACCTGATCATACACACTCGGCACCCCTGTGGAACTAGGAGGAACACACCTTGCTCTCTTCACTCTGAAGGAACTAACCTTGCTCTCTCAACTAGCACACATTAAAATACAGCCCATGCGTCTATTATATAAATCCCATGCAAACAATAATTAGACATCCAATTACAATAATTAGATCCGCAGCTCAAGACTAAAATTAGTCCTTAACATGCAAACAACCGGTTCGTTAATAAACTGTTCGTGAAACCGACAGTTCTGGAACCGCACAGGCGACCGATATCAGTCCCTGTCTGTCTAGAGGTGACCGACGTCGGTTGCGCTGCCGACGTCGGTTGCTGTGCACCTTAGCAACCTCCTCCATGTCTGCATACAGTGAAGCTTTTAGCTCCACAACCTAACAATGAAGAATAAAGAGCCCGAGCCAAGCGATAGTTCCAATAATGAATCAGAGGAAGAAGAAGCTCATTTTGTGAGGACACTGAAGAAAACATCCAGCAAGTACAAAGGTAAGTTACCTTTTAAATGTTTTAATTGTGGAAAGGTGGGACATTTTGCAGCCAAATGCCCATATGCAGAAAATGAAAATAGTGATGAGAAAGAAGAGCATAATATAAAGAATGGCCACAAACAAGGCAAACCTGAGAAAAAGAAGAGCTTTCACAAGCACAAGAAAAGTCTTTATTCCAAAGAGGAAAGCAGTTCATTCAAAGAGAGTTTCTTCACTAGCGATAAAGAAGAGATCTTATTCATGGCAATAGAAACAAAAGATGATATCTTAGAAAGTGAATACAAAGAAAAAGAAGAAAATGAGTCAGAAGGGGAAGAGAACGCCGAAATAGATGGAGAAGTAGATTTGGAAGAACTCATTTGTGCCCTAAGTGAAATCCAGAAACTTAATAGGAACTTGAAACAAAAATTACAACTTCAAGAGGACTGTGAGTCTAAGGCAAAAATGTCACAAAGTCTCGAGGAATCGAAAAAGATGATCATCAATGTCATGTCCCCTCCCAGTTGACATCTCTCAGAGTTGATGATTAGCCTATTATGCGACCCTCGTACGCTGATAGGATGGATAGAGGGTCATGATGGAGCTTGGCTTGGCTTCAACTATCAAAATTTTTCCAGTTGGCTTTCGTTCGAGCTCTTTCGGACACCGTTTGCCTGAGCTCTTATTTTTTAAGGATTTTTAGCACTCAGCGGAGCACCCCTGCTATGGTCTGGTCATGTGCGGAATCACTTCTTTGTTCGCCAGCTTCAAACGGTTCGAGAATCGGATATGTATTGAGGGAGATATTAATATTTAATTGATTTAATTAAATATTAATTATTCGGAGCTATATCATAAAGTTATAATATTTAATATTATAACTTAAGAGTTTTGACTAGGGGGCGCTCATTATGAAGGGGGGGCCATTTTTAATAATTAAAATTGTGATTTTTGAACTATGGAAAAATTAAAAGAAAATCCTAATTTTTAATTATGAAACCCTAATTAGAGAAATCGCACTTTTTCAAGGATATAAGGGTTTCTCATTGGGGAGCGTGCCATTCATGTGGAAGACAATTTTTGCTAAGTATTTTCTTTGAAGACAGAGCCAAGGGTTCCAGTATTCGATTTGCATTGGAAAACGTGCAATCTTCAGTGTGTGCAATTCAGAGGTTGTGAAATCCCAGCTGATCTATTGCCAGGGAGAGATAATTTCACATAGAGGTTATCATAGAGATTCACAGGTATTTATTTCATCAGGTTTTGATCCAGAAATTACCAGAAAGAGATTCCCAGTAGTGGCGCAATTTTCTTGAGATCTGGAGTTCAGCCGTACCAGGGCGTACTATTTTAATTACTGATGTAGGAAATCCGTACGGTTCTGTACCAGGCCGTACAGTTTCAGAAAAGGGCTTATTTTTTCTTTGGAGCAAATCACTTCCTAGTTGTCTAGTCTGTCGATACCCAGTGGAGCGCCTATATATCTAGCATCGATTCGGATCATCAGAAGCAAAGAAAAAAAGTTATTTATCGCAGTCGTACCAGCTGTACCAGATCTAGGGTTTGCAAAAAAATCAAGTTTTTTTAACAATATTTTATATTAATTTTGTATGCATGACAGAGATTTTATATTGTAATCATCTGAAAAGAATAATAAGAATATAGCTTAGCTAGAAAAAGAGTTTACTGCTTCAATATTTATTTTATTTAAATTTATATAAATTTCTTGCAAAAATCGCATTCTTCTTTTATTCATACAAAAACACCAAAAAAATCAAAATACACAAAAACAGTCAAAAAAATATTCAATACCAGAATTTAAGAGAAACAGGGGTTTCTACAGTGGTATCACAGCTAAATCCTGCCACCCTGAGGGTTTAGCAATCTTATGCAGCCACAAGAGTTAGGACCACACAGGGATTACACACGCAGAAGAGCCTTGCTTGAAGGCGACCAGGGTTTAGAACAGCAACGGGTCATCATGAGTGATAGGCGTGAGGGTAGCCCACCCTGGGGAATAATGAGGATCAGGACACCAGAGACTTCTTCCGTGCTATGGTTACAGGACAGCAACAGATAGCGCAGGCATTACAGGGACTTACTACTATGGTAGAAAGGATGAACCCCCCTGTTAGACAGAATGGAGAACAAGGAGATAACAGGAGTGCTACAGTTAATCAGAGACCACAGCTGACCCATTCCAAAACAGCTAATAGGCCTACACGTCCTACATTTGTTCAAGAGGAACCAGAAGAAGCTCCAGCAGAGGTGGCAGGAGACCCCCTATTTGCAGATACGTTGATGGCTGCAAATGAGGAGTGGGAATTATTAGCTCCTCAGGTTCGGGAGAGAATGTCCTTTGATCGTTTTGTAAATCAGAGGAGAGAGCACTACAGGTCACTTCGACAGGATAGGAGGCCTAGAGGTCAGCTTAGTGAGCTGAAGAAGGCTACAGGCAAGCTTTCTTTGACTACTTTTGACGGTAGTGGTAAGATGACAGCTCAAACTTGGATTCATAAGCTTGACACATTTTTGGCATTGAGGCCAATGACAGAGATAGAAGCTATCAAATACACCACTTTGCACTTGGAGGGAGTAGCACATGATTGGTGGTACCATGGTATGGTAACACTTCAGCATAATCAGGTGACAGAGTACCAGGACTTCATGGATAGGTTGGTTGAGAGGTTTGACAAAAAAGATCCAGAGGTTTACTTTCAAGATTTGGCACAGTTGAAACAAACAGATAACTTGGAGTCCTTCATTGGGGAGTTTCAGCGGTTGGCAGTCATGGTGCCAAACATTTCAGAGCGTAGATTGATTGTTCTTTTCATTAAGGGCGTATCCGAACCCTTGAGAGGTTGGATCAAAGCCTTTGATCCTCCTTCGTTACAGGAAGCTATGAAGAAGGCGCGTAGTATGGAGATGGCAGCCCCATCCAGTAAATTCAACTCTAGAGGTACTTCTTCATTCAAGGACAATAAGGGCTTCAACAGAAATAGAGAGAGATCAGATTTTAACAAAGACAAATCAGATTTTAAGAATGATTCAAAAGGCAAACCAGCAACGCCACCTTTGGATCGAGAGGCTCTTAACGATCTACGCATGAAGAAGCTTTGCTTCTACTGCAAAGGTCCCTATGATGCCAATCACGATTGTCCTTTGAGACCTAAGGGCAAGGCAAATCGAGTGATGTGGGCTTATTATGAGGATTCGGAATCAGAGAATTCCGAACAGCAGGAGAGTTTTGAGGAGTCAGAATCAGAGGCTTCAGAGCCTAAGGCAGAGGCAGAGTCAGAGCTTCAGATTCAGGAGGCACGCCTATCTAGCATCCAGCAGGAGGGTTCATTCTGACTCCGTGGAGTTTTGGCAGGGCAAAGGGTCATAACCCTTCTTGACACAAGAGCCACACATAATTTTATTGATGCTAGATTTGTGAAGAAGCGTGGACTGATTACCAAGGAGTTTGACGGCATTAGAGTTAAGGTGGTCGACGGTTACACTCTTAGGTGTGAGCGGATGATTAGAGATCTCCCATTGCGCTTGAACAACTATGAGTTCAACGCTGATTATTATGTGGTGAACATGGGGGATATAGACTTAGTCTTGGGCATGAAGTGGCTTCATTCCCTTGAGGAAGTCACTCTTCGTCTCAAGGACATGGAGATTCGTTTTGATGTTGATGGGAAGACACATTCTGAAGGCAATACGAGACAGCAACATCAAAACTATTTTTTTTCATCAGATGGAGAGGCTCATGCGACACGACATGGTAGAGTGGGCTGCCGAGTGCACATTGGCACCATTACAGGAGGGACAGCAGAAGACTGAGTATCATCCTGACATTCAGTAGTTTAGAATCAAGCACGCTAAGGTATTCAGCGATATTCCACCAGGGAGACCTCCAGATAAGGACATTGAGCACATTATTGAGCTTGAGGAAGGTGCTAAGCCTGTTATGATTACTCCTTATCGGCATCCTAAGCGGTTGAAAGATGAGATCGAGAAAACAATCAAGGAGTTACTTGCTATCGGTCACATTCGGCCTAGCAAATCACCATTCGCTTCTTCAGTTGTTCTGGTGAAGAAGGATGGCACCCTACGCATGTGCATTGACTACAGAGTCCTGAATAAGAGGACTATTAAGAACAGATATCCAATACCTCGTATCGATGAGCTTATTGATGAGCTCCATGGTGCATGCTACTTCACGAAGATAGACTTAAGGTCAGGATATCATCAGACTATGAGTTTGTAGTGATGCCATTTGGGCTCACTAATGCGCCAGCGACATTTCAGTCCACCATGAACAGAGTCTTCCATTCACTGCTGAGGAGATTTGTACTTGTTTTTTTCGATGACATTCTTATATACAACAGGACTTGGCAGGAGCATTTGGCTCACCTGGAGACCGTGCTCAGTGTTTTGGAGAGGGAGTCCTTGTACGCCAAGGAGTCCAAATGTGATTTGGGGATGACCGAATTGTTATACTTAGGTCATATTATCAGTGCAGAGGGAGTGCAGATAGATCCTGAGAAGATCCGCGCTATTATAGACTGGCCTACTCCGGCGAATCTTACACAGCTGCGGGGATTTCTAGGTTTGTGTGGATTTTATCGTAGATTCGTGAATGGTTATTCACGTCATGCAGCCCCTATGACAGATTTGATGAAAAAAGGTGCATTTTGTTGGACACTTGAGGCACAGGAGTGTTTCGTGAGGTTTAAAGAGTTGATGACTACGTGCCCCGTGTTGGCACTACCAGATTTTTCGAAGCCTTTTGAGCTTCAGTGTGATGCTTTAGGTGAGGGCATTGGAGTGGTGCTTATGCAGGACAAGCACACTATTGTGTATGAGAGCCGTAAACTCAAAGGGCCAAAGAGGCTTTACAGCATTTATGATAAGGAGATGCTCGCTATAATGCATGCCTTGGCAAAATTTAGGCAATATCTTGTTGGCAGCAAATTTTGCATCAAAATTGATCACAACAGCTTGAGGCATTTCTTGGGGCAGCGAGATCTCAATGATCGTCAGCGGAAGTGGGTGAGCAAATTACAGGCATATGACTTTGACATCTCTTTCATCAAGGGCACCCAGAATGTAGTGGCCGACGATCTCACACAGGCCTTATTTGAGCGCTATGGTTCACATTACAGAGGATTGGAGACATATGATTGTGGCAGAGTATGCCAAGGATTCATGAGCATCCAGCATTGTTGAGGGATCGACGATTGATACCAGATATACGCTTGTGAATGACTTGATCATTTACAAGAATAGGGTTTATTTGATTCCAGGATCAGTGGTAAAGAACATTATCATGCGAGCCTTTCATGACGTACCTACTGCAGGACATCCCGAGTATTTCAAGACCTATAGACAGATTCGGAAGAGATTCACATGGAAAGGACTTAAGGCAGATGTTCTTCAGTATGTGCGTGAGTGCCCTGTTTGTTAGCAGAACAAGCAGGGGAACACGTACCCGCCAGGATTATTGCGCCACTTTTGATACCTGACAGGGAGTGGGAATGCCTGTCGATGGATTTTATTACGGGCTTGCCTAAAGCCCAAAGACGTGATTGCATATATGTAGTCGTGGATCGGTTAACGAAGTATGCCCACTTCTTTCCGATTACCACCACCTACACAGCTACACAGGTAGCAGAGGTCTTCTTTCGAGAGGTATTCAAACTGCATGGGTTGCCTCGGAGCATAGTGAGCGACAAGGATAGTTGGTTCCTGAGTCACTTCTGGCAAAAGGTGTTCAGACTCTGTGGGACCGAGCTTACACCGAGCACCAGTTACCACCCGTAGACCGATGGACAGACAGAGATAGTGAATAAATGGGTGGAAGGTTACCTCAGGAACTATATTGCAGGGCAGCAAAAGGCATGGGTCAAGTGGATTCATTTGTGCGAGTATTGCTATAACACGACCTTCCATATGACCATTCAAATGTCCCCTTTTATGGCGTTGTATGGATATGAGGCGCCAAGTTTTTTGGATTTGCTACTGAGTGACAGTAGAGTGCCGAGTGCTGGAGACTTGTTGCAGGAGAGTCAGGTTACTATGAGGGCTCTCAAGGAGAATATTGCCAAGGCACAGAATCAGCAAAAGCAGTATGCAGATCAGTGGAGGACAGAGAGATCTTTTGATGTGGGTGACATGGTTTATCTTATGCTGCAGCCTTACCGTCAGTGTACTCTTAGGAAGAGTGGGGCAGAGAAGCTTAAGCCACGTTATTACGGTTCTTTCAGAATCCTGAAGCGTGTTGGAGAAGTGGCTTATGAGCTAGAGCTTCCGACAGAGAGCAGGGTACACAATGTTTTTCATGTGTCACGCCTCAAGAAGGCGTTGGGACACCGTGTGGTACCTTCTACAGTTTTACCTCCCTTAGATGATGAGGGAAAGTTGATTTTAGTACCTTAGTCTATCTTGGAGTACAGAGAGAGACAGTTGTGTAGGAGGACTATCAGGGAATATTTGGTAAAATGGAGAGATTTTCCAGTGGAGGATGCTACATGGGAGAGCGAGGATATTTTACAGCATCCGAAGTTGAGATTGCTTGAGGACAAGCAATTTCAAGAGGGGCGGACTGTCATGTCCCCTTCCAGTTGACATCTCTCAGAGTTGATGATTAGCCTATTATGCGACCCTCGTAGGCTGATAGGATGGATAGAGGGTCATGATGGAGCTTGGCTTGGCTTCGACTATTAGAATTTTTACAGTTGGCTTTCGTTCGGGCTCTTTCGGACACTGTTTGCCTGAGCTCCTATTTTTTAGGAATTTTTGGCACTCAGTAGAGCACCCCTGCTATGGTCTGGTCATGTGCGGAATCACTTCCTTGTTCGCCAGCTTCAGACGGTTCGAGAATCGGATATGTATTGAGGGAGATATTAATATTTAATTGTTTTAATTAAATATTAATTATTCGGAGCTATATCATAAAGTTATAATATTTAATATTATAACTTAAGGGTTTTGACTAGGGGGCGCTCATTATGAAGGGGGGCGTTTTTAATAATTAAAATTGTGATTTTTGAACTATGAAAAAATTAAAAGAAAATCCTAATTTTTAATTATGAAACCCTAATTAGAGAAATCGCACTTTTTCAAGGATATAAGGGTTTCTCATTGGGGAGCATGCCATTCATGTGGAAGACAAATTTTGCTAAGTATTTTCTTTGAAGACAGAGCCAAGGGTTCCAGTATTCGATTTGCATTGGAGAACGTGCAATCTTCAGTGTGTGCAATTCAGAAGTTGTGAAATACCAACTGATCTATTGCCAGGGAGAGATAATTTCACACAGAGGTTATCATAGAGATTCACATGTATTTATTTCATCAGAGTTTGATCCAGAAATTATTCAGAAAGAGATTCCCAGTAGTGGCGCAATTTTCTTGAGATCTGGGGTTCAGCGGTACCAAGCCGTACTGTTTTAATTACTGTTGTACGGAATCTGTACGGTTCTATACCAGGCCGTACAGTTTCAGAAAAGGGCGTATTTTTTCTTTAGAGCAAATCGCTTTCTAGTTGTCTAGTCTATCGATACCCAGTGGAGCACCTATATATCTAGCATCGATTCGGATCATCAGAAGCAAGGAAAAAAGGTTATTTATGGCAGCCGTACCAACTGTACCAGATCTAGGGTTTGCAAAAAAATCAAGTTTTTTTTAACAATATTTTATATTAATTTTGTATGCATGAAAAAGATTTTATATTGTAATCATCTGAGAATAATAAGAATATAGCTTACCCAGAAAAAGGGTTTACTGCTTCAATATTTATTTTATTTAAATTTATATAAATTTCTTGCAAAAATCGCATTCTTCTTTCATTCATACAAAAACACCAAAAAAATCAAAATACACAAAAACAGTGAAAAAAATATTCAGTTCCAGAATTCAGGGGAA
Source organism: Torreya grandis (assembly GCA_037957365.1). NCBI lineage: Eukaryota > Viridiplantae > Streptophyta > Pinopsida > Cupressales > Taxaceae > Torreya > Torreya grandis. Next base: position 5,095,993 of record JARHVA010000158.1, on the reverse strand, counting down.
ACAGGGGTTTCTACAATCAACCTCAAGATTCAACTTCAAGAAGCAAAAAGGATTGAAGAGGTGAAAATCCAATTAAACAAAAAGGAATAAAATTGTGAGAGGCTAGAGTCCGAAATTGTTTCCTTGAGGAAGGAACTGGAGAAAACCACTGCACTGAATAGAAGCCTCAAATTTGAGAAGAGTACCAAAATATTAGATGATATCATAATGGGCAGAGGTCACCATTTATAAAGATTGGTCTTGGATATAAATAAAATTGGATGGCCAACAAAGATCACAAAGAGCCACCAAAGAAGGTAAATGAGGAAAAGACAAGCTATGCAGATGTTCTCAAAAGTCCTATCAGCAAGAAGAAAGAGAATCAAGTCCCACAGAAAACAAGCACTCCAAAAGAAAACAACGACAAATTCAAAAAGTTCTTTCTTCTAAGGCAGGCACACATGCCCAGGGTCCAACATTCTTTTTTTGGTTATTGCTTTTCATGTAATCATTTTGGGCATAGAGCAATGGCGTGTAGGACACATGCAAGAAAGAGGCACGCATGGGACAGTGGCAGTACTTATGCAGTTTCGAGTAGAAACTATAACTCATTTGCGTCGTTATCGAATTACAAAGATAATAACATTGTATGTTATAATTGTAATAACTATGGACATATAGCACGTTTCTGTAGAAGTGTTGTTCTAGAACCCCCTAGACAAAACAAGAAACTGAATGCTCCTATGGTAAAGAAAAGAGAACCTATAAAAATATGGAAACAGAAGCAAGGGGAAGTTAATCAGGACAAGGAGAAATCTATGCTTGTGCGAACAGTTTTTCATGCACAAAACGAAGGGCAGCAATGGTATATTGATAGTGGATGCTCAAGTCACATGATTGGGGACAAGATAAAATTTCTCTCCTTTAAAGAAATAAGTGAAAGCATGATAAAATTTGGAGACAATGCAACGGCGAGAATAGATGAAAAATGTACCCTTAGCCTTGATAATGGAAAAACAAAAACAGAAAATGTATTGTGTGTTGAAGGCTTGAAGCATCACCTTATATGTGTCAGTCAAATATGTGATCGAGGACACACTTTCACGTTTTATGCTCAAAGTTGTGAGATCAAGAAAACAGACACAAGAAAATTAGTTGCAAATGCACACAGAACAACAATCTATACATACTCAATGAAGTTAAGGGAGAGAAATGCTACATGAATAAAATTGATGAAAGCTGGCTATGGCATAGAAGGATGGGCCATATGAACTTCGACAATATAGTGAAAATCAACACCAGGCAAGCCGTAAGAGATATGCCAAAGATTAAAAAACCGTCAAACATTCTTTGCAAATAGTGTCAGCATGGAAAACAAACAAGAGTGAGTTTCAGGTCAAAGGAGTACTCAACCACGAAGCCATTGGAACTTATTCATACAGACGTCTGCGGGCCTACAAGAACACAAAGCACACAAGGTGAGAACTACTTTATGTTGCTCATTGATAATTATCCCAGAATGACATAGGTTGCCTTTCTAAAAGAAAAATCTGAAGTGTTCGAGAAGTTTAAATCTTTTAAAGCTTTGGTTGAAAATGAAATGAATTTAAAGATCAAATGCTTGAGATCAAATCGAGGTGAGTTCATCTCAAATGAATTCAATGATTTTTGTGAGCAACATGGAATAAAAAGGCATTTCTCAGCTGCAAGGACTCCACAGCAAGATGGAGTTGTAGAAAGAAAGAATCAAACTGTTCAAGAAATGGCTAGAACAATGTTAAAAAAATCTAAGTTATCAGATAGGTTTGAAAGAGACACAATTAACACCACAACCTACATTTTGACAAGAGGACAAATCAGAGTAAACAATAGCAAAACCCCTTGTGAGTTACGGAAGAGTAGACCAACATCAATCAAATATTTCAAAGTGTTCGGGAGAAAATGCTTCATTAAGAGATGAAAAAGACTAGGGAAAGTTCGACTCAAGAGTTGGAGGTATTTTTCTTGGATATTCTTCAAAAAGTAAAGCTTATAAATTTTATAATAAAATGCTGCAAATAATCGTAGAAACTGCCAGTGTAAAGATGGATGAAACAAACCCTTAGAAAGTAAGTGCACAAACAAATGATCATTCAGAGGAACAAGACTTCAAAGAAGAAATGGAGCGGGAAGATACAAAGGCACCATCTCAATTTGTTCAAAAACATCATTCTGAAAGTCAAATTATTGGTGATATTGATGTTGGGGTACAAACTAGAAGAAAATTTGTGAGTACACCTAAGCAAGTAAACTCTTTGTTATCCAAAATAGAGCCCAAAAATTTTGCAGAATCTAGCAATGACAAGCACTGGATTGATGCCACGGAAGAAGAATTGAATCAAATTGAAAAGAATGAGACATGGGAACTCATTCCTTGACCAAAAGACAAGAACGTAATTGGTACCAAGTGGGTGTTCAGGGATAAGTTGAATGAAGATGGCCAAGTAACAAGAAATAAAGCAAGGTTGGTTTGCAAGGGGTATACTCAAATGGAAGGTATTGGTTTTGAAGAAACCTTTGCCCCTGTTGCGAGATTAGAAGCCATTAGAATGTTTTTGGCATATGTTGGTTTTAACAACTTCAAAGTTTATCAAATGGATGTGAAATTTTCTTTTCTAAATGGCAAGTTAGAGGAAGAAGTATATATTGAACAACCAGAAGGTTTCCTTCTATCAAAAAACAAGGACTATGTGTGCAGATTGAAGAAGGCACTATATGGGCTAAAGCAAGCCCGTAGACCCTGGTATTCAAGGCTTGATAAATATCTACAAGAACAACATTTTAAAAGGGGAGTTGATAGTAATTTCTATATCAAGATTGAAGGTAAGAATCAATTGATTGTTGTAGTATATGTGGATGATATCATTTTTGAAGGAAATAGTGAACGAATGTCCCAAGCGTTTGCAAAAGATATGCAAAAGGAGTTTGAAATGTCCATGTTGGGTGAGTTGTCATTTTTTCTTGGTTTGCAAATTTCAATCTAACAAAGGAATATTTCTCTCCTAAACCAAGTATATAAAGGAGATGTTAAAGAAGTTCAGAATGGAAGATTGCACACCTATTAGCACACCCATGGTTACAAGATGCAAGTTAAGTAAAACTAATGAATCTCCTTAAGCGAATCAAACATTTTATAGATCCATGATTGGCAGCTTGTTATACACCACTGCATCAAGGCCAGACATCATGCAAGTTGTAGGCTTGGTAGCACGTTTTCAAGCAGCCCCAAAAGAAACACGTGCAAGTGGTCAAAGGATATTTAAATCGCTAAAAAACACTTTGGATTATGGCTTGTGGTATCCAAGAGGTGAAGATTCCACACTAACAGCATATACAAATGCAGATTGGGCAAGAAGTGCTGATCAATAAAAAGACTACAAGTGGAGGAGCATTCTTTCTTGGCAAAAATCTAGTGTCGTGGCTAAACAAAAAGCAACCTTTTGTTTCTTTATCTACAGCTGAAGCAGATTACATAGCAGCAATGTCTTGTTGTACACAAGTCCTTTGGATGAAACAAACGTTGAAAGATTTTAACATAGAATATGAACATTCAATCTCAATACTCTGTGATAACACTAGTGCAATAAACATTTCGAAGAATCTGGTTATGCACTCTAGAACAAAACACATTCCAATCAAGTATCACTTCTTGAGAAAACAGGGTGCAAATCAGCAAGTAAAGATGGAGTATGTTGCCACAAAGGAACATATAGCAAATATCTTCACGAAGCCCCTCCCAAAAGAAACTTTTGATTTTGTAACGCAAAAATTGAGAGTGATCCATTCTTCATCTAGTCATTAAATCCGTCAAGAGAAGCATGGATTAAGGGGGAGCTAATCATTGCATTATTCAGCTCCATGGATATTTTGGTGATATCCATCGTGATTGTGTTGTATGTCTCTTTGCCATTGATGTCAAATGGTGGAGAATTAAAGAAAGGGGAAGCAAAGGAGAACTACAGCAAGGAGTTCATGTACTATTTCTTTAAAGGATTGCCATCAATGACAAAGAGGGAGATTGTCGAAATATTGTCATTAATATCAAAGGAATTGTAATCGATGTCAACGGAATTGCCAACAAAAATATCAAAGGAATTGTAATTGATGTCAATGGAATTGCCGACAGAATTGTCAACGAAATTGCCAACGGAATTGCTAACAAAAATATCAACGGAATTGTCAATGAAAATATTGACGAAAATGTCAACGGACACATCTTTTGGTGAAGAGGTGCCTCTTGGATGGGACGCCTCCTTTGTGAAGAACCTTTGGAGGCCATATAAGACGGATAGAAGATTGAAAAACATATGAAATTAATTCTTTCTATCATTCAAGCATAGGCAGATTTTTGTGGAAAAGAAGAAGAAATTGAATTTGCCATCATTCGTTGATGAAGTAACAATAGTAAAGTGAAAGATTGTTTCAGTAGAGGTCGGTGCCTCAGAAAGAAGAGATTGGTGTCTCTTGCTAAGTTGATGTTTAGCAATGGGGATTGGTGTCTAGTATGTTGGTGCCTACAAATTGTTTAGCAGTGGGGATTGATGTCTCTAGTGGGTTAATGCCTACAAATTGTTTAGCGACGGGGATTGGTGTCTCCAATGGGTTGGTGCCTACAAATTTTGTAAAAAGAATTTTATTTAGTGGTTGGACTTAAACAGTAGATCCAAACAGTCATTTTCTCTGTGGTTTTCTCCCGAAAGGGTTTCCACATAAATCTTGTGTTCTTGTGTTCTTTATTGTTGATGTTGTGTGATTGATATTATTGTGATTGTCAATTTGAAAAAGTAAGAGATTACATTATACTGATTCACCCCCCTCCTCTCAGTATAAGCGTGTGCTCAACATTAAGAGTTAGAGGTTCATTTAGACAATGAGCCTGCAAATAGTGATGAAAATGAAGGAGGATTGCCAAGTAATTGTGAAGGGGTCTTAGAGGCCTCGAGGAATAAGATTTGTAGGTTTGTTTACATATTGGAAGGAGCCTCTAGCCAAGAATTATACACCTATACAAGGGTTGGTACACAAGTAGATCTTTCGAGTGTTGAAAGCCATTAACATTAGATCATTTGAAAGAACATGGCTCCAAGACATTGAGTATGAATGTATTCCTTTCTATTGTTATGAATGGCACTGAACAGAGCATGCGAAGCAAAACTAAAGAATATTTTATTTTTTAATATTTTTTGAAGTTCATATTTGAATTTTTGTAAAGTGAAATCAAAAACAAAAATTAAAAAAGCATCCTTGCACCACAAATCCTGCCCAGATACGGTCAGGGTCTTGTGGGAGGAATGTGGATCCTCTCGGATACATCCCATATTTGACTTTTTGTAAAGTGAAATCAACAACAAAAATTAAAAAAATGTCCTTGGACCTCGGATCCTGCCTAGATATGGCTAGGATCCTACAGGTGGATTGTGGATCCTCCCAAATACGTCCCAAGAGGATACACAATCCTCTTGCAAGATCTTGGCCATATCCGAGCAAGATTGAACTAGGATCCATATCAAAAACATTTCGTATTGAGATCCAAAGGTTTGGGGTTATTAAACTTTGTCAAACCTATCGACCTAGTTTGGCTCTCTACGTATAGGTTTTACAACTTCGTTGACCCTGTCAACCTAGTTCAGTGCTGTGTGCAGGGTTTTCAACTTCATCAAGCTTGACAACCTAGTGCGTAGGGTATCCCAACTTCGTCGACCCTGTTGACCCAATTTTCTCTTGTGCATAGGACTGTTAGTCTCAGTGAACTGGATTGGACCGATCAATCCAGTCTTCTCTTTGGCATTTTTTGCCTAATTGAATCAACCTTTTCGATTGTGTTCATTCCTGCATTTCCTATTTAGCTAACCACATCGATCTGATCGATCTTGTTTTATTTCTCCCATTATTTATCAGTTTTATTTTAACTAGATCAACTGACTCATTTCTATTTGAAAATTTTGTTTTCTACATCTGCAGGATCAAACACTCACCTGGATGACCCAATGAAAACCAACAATTCAACATCTTAGGAAAAGCTACTACATCAACCCGGTCAATTTTGTCCTATATGCCAAGTTCACTCTAGCCAGCGTAGCATTTTCACTCTTTCAATTTATAAAAAAAAAGTCATTTTTCCTGTCTTTTCGTTAAAATTTAAATTCATCACTATTTTTACCAATTTTTTAGTTTTGTTAAATTGTACCTACACAGTCAACTAGATCGACCAGCGCGATCTATTTATGTTTGTTTTTTGCCCAGAGAACTAAGTCGACCTACTCGACCTTGTTTGTTCTAGCATGTTTTTACAACAAACTGAGTCGCCCAGCTCGACTTTGATCTGTTTTGTTCTGTTTGTTCAACTTGATCAACCTTGATCTTGTTCCGTGTTTCACTTTTTAGCTTAAACAAAGAAAATTAACCTATATCTGATGGTAACTACAATAACTTTACTTTTCAATTGGCTACTTGTTTATTTACTTTCAGAAATTGCAACTTGGCTTTTGAAATATTGATTTTTGCTTTTATTTTTCACTTTGATTTTTTCTAGAAAGTGTACTGGTAATTTTTAAACAATTTAGCTACTATCGTGACGAGATACGCAATATTCTATTTACAATCCTTGTCTATCGTTTACAGATATCGTGGCATAAGGGCTTGTCCCCATACTCATAGCCATAATACAAAACTAAACATGGTATTTAGTTGCCATATACCTCACAGTATTTCAAAAATGCTTAAGATTTTCCTTTGTATTAAACCTTAGAAATCGAGCCATCTATTTGATTATACGGTACATCGATTAGCGGTTAGCGCCGAGAAGTTACTTCCAGCTTATCCTTGAAACCGGGTTTAATAGACTATGGGAATGGCACTTCCTCCATAGTTAGCGCTTTAAAATATTGGGCCGACACTATCCAACGAACAAACATCTTTGGAAGCCTACACTATCAATCACAACCTTTAGTACAACTTCCTAATCTTCTTTTCAAACAATTACTTAACATCTAAATTACATTCTTGTTGCTTATTGTTTGCTATTTTATGTTGTATTGCAGCTTGTATTAGCCAGCATTGATAAAAGTTGTGTTGTGTGTTTCAACTAGATCGACCAACTCGACCTAGTTGCTTGTGTGCTTAAACTTTATTTTTTGGATTTAGAACTAAATCCAAAATCAAACTATTAAGAATTTTTGACAGACTACAAAACTCAATCAACCAACTTGGCCCGATCTGTTTATAGATTGTTATGTTTCTCTGCTTTAAAAAACTCAGTTGACTAGCTCGACCCAATCTATTTACAGACTGTTCTGTTTTTCCTGCTTTTCCCAACTAGATCGACTAGCTCTACCTAGTTTGTTTTCAAAATTTTTTGTCAATCTATTTTTCTAACTAAATCGACCAGCTTGACCTACTCTAATTCCAGATTTTTCTATCAACCTATTAGTCTAACTAGATCGACCAACTCAATCTCATTCATTTTTAACTTTTAGATTCTCATTTCCCTAATAAGTGTTTGAAATCAGCGTTTCATCATGCAACTTATGTTTGATGAAGCTACATTGCAAAATCAAACTAACATGATGAGCTTTACTAATCCTCATAAAGTCCCTAAAACACATTTACCATATCATGCGGTAGATAATCCGGATCTTAGCAATACCCATATTACTCCTAGAACTACCAATTGTGGGACTCTTCCCTATTCCACTGCACCTAATCCTTTATTCTTACAAACAGTAGACGATGAAAGTGACTTTGAATATACAGCTGAAATGATCCTCTTCATCAATGAAAACCCCCAACATCGAGGTAAGGATGCCACAATCATTTACAACCTCATGATAGGACCTTATATTAGAAAATGTCATTCACCTTCACCTACCTTTTCTACAGGGTTTGGGGCAAGTCATCATATGACTTCTATCACACCCTTTTCCTCTCTCAAGCCTCTCTATACTAACATGACATCATCTTCCATGCCTTCTTCATCCTCCATGCCAACCATTTCTACAAATATGGCAAGTGTCACTTTTAATGGGTCTACTCAAAATGCCCAAACTAATGCTCAATTCCATACAACTACTAGTGAATCACAAACTACTAGTGCCTCCCAAACTATTACTGCCTCGCATAATGCTAATGCATCCCATGCTGCCTCCACTAGTCAAAATACCATTAATACTAATCAATTGCTATTACAAATTTTAAATCAAATGGCTACATTTCAAACTAATAGTGCCAACCAAATGCTGCAAATGCAAAACCAATTAATGCATTTCCAAAACCACCCTCAATCTATTCAATGGGGAATGCAAAATCCTAATGCACCCCCATGCCCCTTTAGAGATGCACATGGTAACCTTATACCACAACCCCCACTTATTAACAAGGTTATTAAACACTTACAAAATGAACCTCTAGTCCCTCAAATTGCAAACATTGACATAGGTGGCATAGTTCCCACTATCACTTATAACAAATCCACTGATCCAGCATTGCATTTAAAAGCTTTTAAAAAGTTATATAAAGATTGGGTTAAACTTAATACTTTCTCCACCACCAAGCTATTAGCTAAAACCTTTTAAGGTGATGTTTTAGATTGGTATAATCAACTTAAGACTCATTCCATAACAAGCTTGAAAGACTTAGTCAATACATTGGTTCAAGAATTCCAAACTAATGATCTTCCCAAAAACAATCTAGCTCATTTTATCAATTGCAAACAATTAGAATCTGAAACAACACAAGTTTTCATCAAACGATGGAAAGCTTTATCTAACAAAGTTGAGCATAACATGTGTGATGATAATCTATTTCATTTATTCACTACTGCTCTTCACTCCAAATTACAATATCCCGTGAGGACTCTTTCTCCAAAATCCTTAGAAGAAGCCCTTGACCGAGCTAAATGTCAAGATTTCCTTCTAAGACAATTTGAGCCCTCGCACCTTCCAACAAGAACTCGAATGCTTATGAAAGCTAAAAATCGACATGCAACTAATGATGGTGTTACGGATACCTATGATTTCATACACACCATTCAAGCCATTGCTCCAAGTAATCCCATGGAACCTAATCATTCATTGTCACTTTCCAACAATTATCATCCTAGTTTCACATTTTCTCAAGAACATAATATAGATATCCATAAGCAACTTTCCTTAGGAGAGATTCAAAAGCATCTTCCTCGACCTTTGCCACGAGATCTCGATCCTACTCGTCCTACTAAACATTAGTCTGATCCCCACAAATTTTGTTGGTTTCATGCAAGTTGGGGCCATTCTCACGAAACTTGTCGTCAATTAAGAAACTTTGCCATGGATTATCTCCTTGGACCTAACTTTGATCATGAATCGTTCATACATACACATCAACAAGCTTATGAAGTAGCAACTAAGACCCATGAAACAAAAACTAAACATGAAGCCTTGAATCAAACAAATGCTCATTGGGCTATTTACAAGGATCCCCTTCCTAATCATCAAACTAACACTATCCAACCTCCTACTACCAACAATGTTGAAAGTTATGTGGATCCTAACACGAACGATGAGAATGTTGTTAATATGATAGACGACAAATGCCTCCTTTAGGTTGTGTTTGACTCCCTATCACGGTTCCCCTTGTCAAAGTGCATGTCAAAGTCATGATATTTAACTTTCCACTTTCTTATAACAGTTTACTCGGTCGACCTTGGACATGCCGCATGAGAGCAGTAGCCTCGTCGGCATGCCAATGTGTTAAGTTTCATTATAACAGTGCTCTATACAAGATTCAAGGAGATACCAATACTTGGAATTTTGAACAACTCCAAGAAATACATGTTTTTAAAATACCTACCCTCGATCCTTTACCTAGCATCCCATTTCACGAATCACAACGCTTTAATTATCCCATCGATTCTACTATAAGTTACTATGCTCATCCTGAATTAATAGGAAACACACCACCTAATCTTTTAGATTCAAACAATGACGAACCAGATGAGATCAGTTTGAATATCAAAACCTCCAATCTCTCTCCTAACATAATCACTCAACTACCTCTTTCCCTCCGACCTCAATCTCGTCAAAAACCATTAGACAAAAGTCTGATCACTCTATCAAAAACTAAACACTCCATTCATCATGCCTCTTCAATCGATAAATTCATTGATGCATGTACTATTGACCTTCACACTCTTGATTACGATGATGGATATTCCTTAGACGATCCCTTTTTAGCTGGTTTGCTCAAGCTAAAAATGCAAAGATACTTAGATACCATTCTTCTTTAAAGCATTCTCTTAGTTCTATTCATGTAGTTCCTTGTCCTATAGTTCTTGATATTATTTCTTCTGATGTTCACATGTTCGAGATGGAACACACACACACTACTCCAGTTACTGATGAGCCCCTTCGAAGTATGCTTCTAGACCATGCTATGATAGGACCTTACAGGTTTGCTAGATATCACGAACCTCCCAACTTGCTTCCCCCAAAGACGTCGGCTACACTACGTCGACCTGTTGTGAGCTCATTTCGTGATGTGGTCCAGGTTAGACATGATCCTATTATGAGTTCTCCTATTGGTGATGGCATACTACATTTGCCCAAGCTTGACGCTCTACTGGCACAATGGGTAGATGAGCCATATTGTGAGATCCATAGAGTTGTCGGTCATTGGGCCAAAGATTGTCATGTGCATCAACAACAGCAAGCCTCAGGATCTACTTCTACTACAAATAACTGACCCTCACATTCTACTCCTAGACATACTTGTTGCTTTCATGGTACATGTAATCATTCTTTTCATTGCCGACAACTTCGGCAGTGCATTGATATACTTATCCAGAGAAGGCACAATCTACAAACAAGAGCCTACCACCTCCCAAGATACTTCCAGAACGCATCCCTAAATATGGGGAGGTTTATTGTCTTTGACTTCAGTGTACTAAACACCATACAGATACATGTCGAGTCCTACAGCAGCATTAACATCAGGTTCATTTTGTAAGTGTTTAATAACCTTGTTAATAAGTGGGTTGTGGTATAAGATTGCCATGTGCATCATTTGGTTGGCACTATTAGTTTGAAAGGTAGCCATTTGATTTAAAGTTTGTAATAACAATTGATTAGTGTTAATGGTATTTTGACTAGTGGAGGCAGTATGGGATTCACTAGCATCATGCGAGTCAATAATAGTTTGGGAGGCACTATAGTTTGAGATACACTGGTAGTTGTATGGAATTGAGCATTAGTGTAATAACAATTGATTTGTGTTGGTTAGTATCGGCCCAATATTTCAGAGTGCTACAACATTTGTCTAGAGGTGCACTAGGAAAGAGGTTGGCAGACCTTTGGTGCTTCGCAGGATTGTTGGCCCCTATACCAGTACCTAAAACCACTACACACTACCTTTCCAATTTCCTAAACAATAAAAACCCACTTATACACTCCCCTAAGCAATTCACCATCCAAAATAACCCCTACCTAAGCAAATACCCCTTTTATTCAATTTTCCTACTACGTCGGCCCGGTCAACCTTGTTGGAAATCTAGCACACGTTATGGAATTCCATCGGCCCATGTCAACCTAGTTCGAGGCCTAATGGCTCTATTTTCCTGCCAAATAAGATCAACCCGATCAACCTTTTCGATTAAATTCTCGGGAGGGTTTAGGGTCAATTATTGGCTATAAATACCCCTTAACTTCATTTCTAAAGAGGATCATTCAATTGCACATCATTATAGCTCGCAAATCTGTTTATACTATGATTTGAAAGTTTCATTGCTTACGCTTTTGCTTTGAAGTAGTAGCATTCTTGTGGAGGTCTTAGATGCATAAAAAAAATCTTGTAGCCTAGAGCTAATATATCCTTGTGATCCTTACAAGCCACAACAACCTCTTTCAAAGCACCATTGACCAAGGGAGAGATTGAGACACAAAGGGTTCACTACAACAAAGTAAATATACTCATAGCCCTTCATTTTGATATGTAGATGTTGCATAACTAATAAATTGAATTGTATCTCTCCTTGCTTAGATTTCTTCTATATTGTCTTGAATAGAATTGTCTTTGCTTGTTTATTATCTTCCCCATTTGTGGCACAAGCTTTGGTGAGCACTAGATTAGCTTGTATATTCATTTACTAGATTAGCTTGTATGTTTGTTTAGTACATTAATTAATTTTCATTTATCACATTATAAGACCTAGCTAGGATTATTACATGATGACATTTGACTAGAGGCCTTGGAAACCTCTCATTTGCTATTGTGTAGTAAGAGATCCCTTAGTTAAGTTTAGCTGATCCATAATTGGTCATGACCCCGATATAACAAAGTATTGCTAAGCAGATTGTTAATCAATTACCTTCTCCGAACTTGGATATTACTGAGTAGAATAAGTTGTAGATCTATCTTATTTCGCTTGGATAAAGATCCGAGTGTAGACAGAGACAAGATAATAAGACTATGTAAATGCACACAGTGGTAGCATGAACTTGATAAAGGTGGGGATGCAACCATGCAGGTGCACACAGATCCACAAAAGGTTGCATGAGAAAACACTAAAACAAATACCTTACCAATGGCAAAGCTTCCTTAACCTATATAAAAATCTCAATCAAATTATAAAATAATTTACTCAACTATACTCTTTCACATACTGATGAATTTCATGCATAGGGGCAACCAAGACTAACAATGGAGCTACCCGATTCAACACTCAGGTTTCCATATCCACTCTGATGCCATATCAGGGAAAATAAATTGATTAAATTTTATTCATAATAGTGAGATACATATAGGGGCATTATCTCCTATTAATGAGGAGTCGGCCATATCCAAATCCTTATTCTATAGGGGTGAGTTGTTATCACAACTCACGTAACCTCTCACACAACACAAGCTAATATAATATCGTATCTATGTAGTACTAACCACCCTAGGATTTCTCTAAAGAACTCCACCATATACTCTCTCTTCCAATCAAGCATTATTTTTGTCAAATCTATTGAGGATTTGAAGTCTCTAATGAATGGACAAGTTGCTAATAAAGAGGAAGGTAACATTGCACTACCTCAAAGGTCCAAAGAAGAGTCTTCAAGAGGACAACAAATCCATGAAGAAAGAGAAAGCACATCTCCACTTCATAACTACATGGGTGAATGCAAGTTGACTCCATGAAGAGGGCAGTCTTTCAATAGAGGCAAAACTATCAAAGAATAATGCAAATCATCTTCAAAGAGAGGAGAACATCACAAAGGAGGAGGCAGAGCATTACCACTTCATCAAACTTGCACAAGCAAGCATAAGGGCAGACCAAGAAGGTATGCGAGGGACAAGTGTTCTATTGTTTACTTCAATTGTAGAAAGAGAGGCCAGGTAGCACATGAATGTTGGTATATCTATCCATGTTCATTTTGTACTTCACAAAGAAGCCAAAGTACTTCAACAAGAAGGCAAATTGTTTACATTGCTCTCAGAGCCAAAGAAGGGATTGAGGTGTAAAAAGCAGAGAGGATGCAGGTTGTTAAAACCACTCTCCAAATCAGCATGAGAAGGGAAAGAAGAAGCAAATGTTGTCCAAGGATAAGTTGTTAGAAGCAATACATCACTAAGAAGCCAAAGTACTTCTAGTGTGACAATGTGTTGGAAGAAACACTACATCACTAAGAAGCCAAAGTACTTCAACAAGAAGGCAAATTGTTTACATTGCTCTCAGAGCCAAAGAAGGGATTGAGGTGTAAAAAGCAGAGAGGATGCGGGTTGTTAAAACCACTCTCCAAATCAGCATGAGATAGGAAAGAAGAAGCAAATGTTGTCCAAGGATAAGTTGCAAGAAGCAATACATCACTAAGAAGCCAAAGTATTTCAAGGAGGCAAACTGTTTACATCGCTCTCTGAGCCAAAAAAGGGATTGAGGTGGAAGAAGCAAAGAGGATGCAAGTTGTTAAAACCACTCTCCAAATTTGCATTAGGAGGGAAAGAAGAAGCAAATGTTGTCCAAGGAAATGGGCAAGAATTATTGCACTTATTTCAACATGATTAGACATTGGCATACAAAATGATGGAAACTTCATCCACAACTTCACCCCAAGAACCACAAGGGCCAGCCCAAGAAGAAAAAGACGTCTTCAGTAGAGAAAGAGGGAGTTTTTCAAGCATCTACAAGCCTAAAAGTATCAAATGAATAAGCCAAGCTATTCAAGGAAGAAGCCATCAAGAGGGAGCGGCTGATAGAAGAGTCCTCCTCACCATTGCAAGTGGGAAATAGTAAGAATTCATTATTGGTCTCATGGAGAGAATATTTGCAAAGCTAAAATGTTGATTGGCATCCATATGTATGAGTAACACTCACATTGAGAAGCACCTTCAATTTGTCTGCTGCGTTCCATTTGCTAGAAGAAACAAGAAGGTAACTAGCTCCATTTGTATGAGCAAGTAGATAGGCATTTCACTCATCAAGGGTGAATATAGAGTAGCCATCCAATCTATTGAGAAGCACAAGTATGAACAGCCTATTGCATCAAAAAGGTTGCATCATTTTCACCGTTTTCGTATACTAATGTTGATATGCAAGTTAACATGATTTCCTTATCACTTGTTGTAGCACAATAAAATAGGTAGAAAAAGGCACTGTAACTTGAAAGAGAACTTCATAAACATTTGAAGCCATTGCACTTATCAAGGTTGTAGCCATCCAATCTATTGAAACACACAAGTATGAACAGCTCATTGCATCAAAGAGGTTGTATCATTTCAGCATTTTCATATATTCATGCTGATATGCAAATTAACATAAATTCCTTATCGCTTGTTGTAGCACATGACAAAATAGGTATAAAGAGGCACTTTAATTTGAGAGAGAACTCTGAGAAATGGTTGAAGGCATTTCACTCATCAAGAGTGAATATGGTGTAGCCGTCCTATCTATTAAGATGCACTAGTATGAGCAGCCCATCGCATCAAATAGGTTGCATCCTTTTCAGCATTTTCATATATTCATGTTGATATGCAAGTTAGCATGATTTCCCTTACCAATAACATGATAATATAGTTAGAAAGAGGCACTCTAACTTGAGGGAGACCTCCAAGAAAAGGATGAAGGCCAAGGAATCACAAAGGAGACAGCAAGTTGGTTTCAAATTTCTCCAAATAAGTTCAAAGTACATTTAAATAGACATCAATAGTAGCATGTCTATTTGCTCATCATTGTTGTGGCATGCATGCAGACATTACAATGAGAGTAGCATGTGGTCGTAGGTTTGATTTCATAATCAGTGTTGTTGTAGCATGTCAATGATGATTGTAGCATGGGGTTGTTGGTTTGATTTCATAATCAGAGGTGTTGTAGAATGCCTATGATGAGCAGGCTATTCAAACTGATTTCAGTATGGCAGCTGTTGTAAAGGCATAGTGATGGGCATCTAAAAGTATGCTCAAGAGCCCAAGAGTTCTTCCATGGTGGGAAAAGAAGTGGCATGACATTTGATCAATGATACCAAGGTGAGAAGAGCATTCTTAGTGAGTAGCACTCCACAAGAAAACTACTGATTTGATGGATGTGCGATTTGGCATCCATGTTACCTTCATTAATAACATTACATTACATGTATATTGCATTTTTGTTGATGCAAACTTTGAGTTGTAAGGCCCAAGATAGAGGCAGGTTTGTTGAAGGAATTGTAATTTCATTCCATCAATGTTGCATTTTTTTTGTTGATGCAGAATTTGAAATTGTAATACCCAAGACAAGGGCAATTTTGTAAAAGTGGTGATAGTAAGAAAAAAAATTCCACTTGTTTAAAGAATGTGAACAGCAAGGAAGATGTTGTAGCAAGAATCTCCCAAGAGAGAGCTTCACCCTAGACTGCAAGTGTGTGTATTGCAGCAGAAGGGGCCAGGAGGATCAGCCAAAGAGCAAAGGCAAGGCACCAAGAGTGAAAAGAGCAATCCAAGAGGAAGACCAAGACACCCAAGAGTGCAAGAAGGTCAGTCAGCAAGGATTTGAATGGAGTCTAAGACCAATCTAGTTTTGCAAAGTTGTAGGTTGGAACAACAAACTCCAAGGGAGAACATTGTCATCCAAGCAAGGTGATGAAGAAGGGGTGTCCCATTTGAGAAGATACAAGCAAAATATTCATGTATTCACTAAATAGCTTTTGTGGGACCAAAAGCATTCAAGTTGGTGATGTGAGATCCAAATTTAAATCATAAACATCATCATATCCAATTGTTTCAATTAATCAATTGTACTTCTTAATTTATGAGACTAAAGAACGGCTTAAGACATGTTCTAACCTCATAAATGTAGGTTTGATTCAAAGGGAAAAGCAGCACAAGGATAACATCCAAAGTAGATTTTGATTGCATATTTGGATTCCTCTTGAAAAGTTACACTTTCAAAATGACAAAAAGTTATGGCCTTTGCAAGTTGCAAAATTGATGCAATCATGGTTAAGGGTCTCAATGAAGGCCATGCAGCCCACAAACAATTAACGCAATGGAATAATATCAACAACAATTTACTCTTTATTAAACAGAAAATGAGAGAATTCAAACTTAACCAAATCTGGCTTACAACACACACACAGCCCGCAAGCTTACAAACACCGCAGTATTACCCCAAGTCCTCGCAGGGACGTGAATCAACCCTTCAGCCTTCTCCAAATCAGCACACGGATCTCTGCTAGCTAATCTCACTAATAGTTGCACTCTAGACTTTTACCTCACGGGTTCTGAATCCCCTCTCACAAGTGTAGGAATTTGTTTATATAGTCACAGAATCCATCTACTTACATTAATTGCTCTCAACAAACCACTAATGCTTCAAATATTAAATGCTCCTAATACATCAAGATGCACTACCATCATTAAATGAACATGGTTCTAATTAACCCATAACACATCACCATGTGTAGTACTAGCTCTGTTATTTCCAATGTCGACCATTTTAACAAGAAACGATTAGGTAGTTAGTATGATGAGAATAAGTGGAGTGGAATCTTGCATTGGAGTGTTAAAAGGGATAGTAGAGTAACTAGAACAAAGGAAACCAATCATATCTTTTGTGGGCACTATAGTTGTGGTCTGAGTTACTATCATAAAATGGGAGATTGTTGCAGAGTGAAGCCCATGAATGTTGATGCTATGAGAAAGAAAGCTACCATATGGAGGATTTTGCAACAAGGAGGGCTTACAAATTTCATGGAGAAAATAAAAGGTTCCAACCCTCATATCTCTATTGAATTTGCTAATACATGGAAAGTTCGCAATGTCACAATGAGGGGTGTATCTCTCATGGTCTCTGAAGACAATACTGCCCAAGTGACTGGGATGAGCACAAAGGGGTTGAAATTCTTCAAATCTAAACGGGATAAGAAGGAAGACATTGAAATTTACCCCGAAAGGCAAAGAGAAATTGACTGAATTTCAAGGAGGCAATAGAGAGACTCCATCCCCACCCCTTGGAATGATGTCTTACACCAAGTTATGGGGTATGTTACCCTTGACGGAAGATTCAAAGTGGCTTTCTCCTACCATTTTGCATTTCTTAACCATTTTAAGCATAAGGAACTAGTCAACATTTTGTTCTATTTGTTGTTATCTTTGGGAAATTCAATTCTCTAGGTCCAACTTCGAAAATTTGCACTTCCTCTTCATCAATCCTTAATATATCTACTTTCCACCATGCTAAAGTGCAAGTCATTGGACCTTCCCTTGTGATTAGGGTTGTTGAATCTGGTCTGTGTGGGACTTCTGCTAACCCTACAGCTTTTGACGGGGATGGAAGGGGTAAAATCTCCAAAAACCCCATGTTTATCACTATCAAGGTTCCAGCTATAAATAGCCCTCCTATCAAAAAGGGTAAATCCAAGGTGGTTGAGGAATCCTCGGCTTAGGCCACCTCTGATTCTGAACAGAATGATTGTTTTGCTAACACCGATACCCCCAACCCTATTTCTTTAAGCCATAACTCCAATATCAAAGAGAAGCATGACAATGTTAATTTGAAAGCCTAGACTCCTTGTGAGAAGGCAATGTATTTTGATGATCATGAACGTGTTCAAGCCATTGAAGATCTAAATGGTAAGAAGAGAACTTTTGAATACATTAATGATAAAATTCAAGATAAGATGAAATCCCCGGTTAATGATGTTGATCTACACAAAGGCATTATGAAGTGGTTAATGAAGGATAATGAGCGACTCAAGGAAACGGTCAATCAAATCCAACTACAAATCAATGGAAGAACCATTCAAGGAAGTTACACTACCAAGCATGCAGGGGATATGTCTGAAATTAACAATCTAACTAGCAAGGTGGCCCTACTAGAGGAAAGGGTGATTCAGTTGGAAAAGGAAAAATTAAAGATCAAGGAAGACCTCCAACATCTTGTTCAGGTAAGCAGATCAACCATCAAGAACTATGTTACAAATATCAATCTGCTTAAGGAAGCTTTCCAAATGAAAAAAAGATAAATAGGTTGGTTTGAGGACAAGTAAAAGACTAAAAGGTCAAGACAAATAAAATAAGAATGAGATGGAATGGACTGACCTCGACAACACGAAGAAGCTCTTCAACAGCATGGCTGATGAGTGGGAAGTGGCCAAAGTTCTTATTGGCAAATAGTTTTCTTTCTAGTTGTCGCTCTGTTGTAAAGGATTTGTATGTTGTTACTTTGTTGTTGGTCAACAATGTTTTGTAAGCTTTTTTGTTGAGGTTATTGGTTAGCATATCCTTTTTTGGCATGCTCTGTTGATGCGTGTTTCTTGTTTTACTCCTTGTACAAGGAAAGGGCCCCTTTCAAAACCCTCCTTTTACCTTTTATCCAAAAAAAAAACGATTAGGTAGTTGAAATAGATCCTTCTACTAATTGTCAATTAGCCTGTAGTTATGCGGTTTCAAAGGACAAGTATTTGTTCCTCTGATAGATCTTCTAGTTCACAGTAACCCTCAAATTTGAAACTACTCCTACCGCAAACCACTGCCAAATGCTCAAGGGCTCATGTAAAACTTTCTAAAGTGCAAAAGAAAAAACATCCAAAACTAAAGTCCATAATCAAGTCTACTGATATTGCACCACTAGCCGAAGTCAATACAAAGTTATAAACTCAACACAAATTACTTTCATGCTTGTGTGGTGAGAAAACAACTTCGCCAAGAATAATTGAAGCATCTCCATCCTTATAAAACCACAGGATAGAACCAAAACTTGAAGTATCATACAAGAGTAGCATGACATTTGGAAACACACTACAAACCATCAAAACATCCAAGGGATTCACCACTACTTATTACTACTAGCCTACTCTTGTTTTTGGTTGATGCAAGATTGCTTATAAAATGTGCAAGCATGGTGCTCACGCACTAAAGCTACGTGATAGAATCACTCTTTCGTCTTTTGCCAAAGGCCTTGGCATGCTCTTGCACCATATGGAACAATTCATGCCTTCCAGTCTGCAAGGTCGACAAACTAGGTCAAAAACCGTCCTCCACCTATAGCGTTTCTCATCATTGTTGTGCCAGCTCCCACTCCCCTTGGATTGATCTCCTTTGTCTACGCTATGCAATCCTCTTTTCCACTTTATTGTGTCACTGCTCACTGAGACCACTATGTAATTCTCGTAGTTCGCACACTTTCTTTCCTTCCTCTACGCAATATCACTTTTCACCTTCACACACATTGTCTTCACTTCCTCATGAAGATGTTCCTTGCTTTTGCATGTGACCAAATGATTTTGGTGCGCAACCTCTTTGTCCTTCTCCTTCAACAAACTCAAAATATAAATTTGTCCATCATTTTCCACTTGTACAATATTCGCTCTCCCATCATACATCTTGAGATCATATTGCCATGGCCTCCACAACAAGACATGGCATGTATCCATCGGTAGGACATCACACAAATCCTTGTCCATATATCTGCCAATCTTCATCTCCAATTCACATTGCTCCTACACAATGTTATACAAACCAGGACACTCTATAAGGATTTGGGTGTGGCTTGCACACCAAACCCAGCATCATCACCATCTCTATGGACACAAGATTGTTTGTGCTTCCACTATCCACCACAACTTTACAACATTTACCCCTTGTCTTGCACTTGCTTCGGAAAAGATGTCTTCTTTGACTCACCTCCTCACTCTTTCTTGCAACCTTTAAGACTCTTCTCACTGCAAACAAACTCTCTCCCTACTCAAGCTCATCTATATGATGTTCCATGCACGTTGCATCCACTTGTAGGACTTGTCCACTGCTACCACTTACTTTCTTCTAACCATCAACATGTGATGAGAGCACTCAAATGCACGATGTCCAACTTCCCCACATGTGAAACATGTTCCTCTGAATCCACTTCTACCTCTTCCTCTCACAAAAGTGGTTCCTCCTCTGGCTTGTTGCGTCTTTGCAACATTTGTGCCTATATCATTCCCTTGCTCACATGCCGCTAGTTGTTCTTTACCACCATTGAGATTCCCTCTAATTCTCGCAGTACTCTACCTGTGCGCCAACATTTCCTCTGCTCTTAGCACATATTGATATACTTCCTCTTCTATCTACAATCATTATTTTTATCTCATCTTGGATGACCAATTGTAGTCCATTAATGTACCATGCCACCTTCTCTTGATTCATCTCACTATGACCAGCCCGAATAGTGATCTTTTAAAACTTGTCTATATACTCATTCACACTCAACGTGTTTTGTCGTAGATTTTGCAATCTCCTTAACAAATCTAGCTAATAATCTCCAAGTAGAAATTTGCCTTTCAATTTTGCAACCATTCTCTCCCAACAGGTGATTGTCTTTACCCTTGCAATTCCAATCAAGTTGTACATCCTTCCACCAAAGAGACGTGTGACCCTTCAACTTTGTTTGCACAACCTTTTTCTTGCACTCATTTTCTACTTCTTCAAACTCGAAGTACTCATCCATTTCTGCAAGCCAATCTATTAGCTCTTCTAGGTTCAATGTTCCTAAAAAACATGAAACCTTCGTCCCCACTCCCCTTCCAATCTTTGGTATAGCTTTGATAAGCTTCTCTTCGCCCTCATCCAATGCTCATGCACTGGTCATGCTTCTTCATCCACTTCTAGCACGTCGCCCTCTCATCACTTACATCATCACTCAGAACAAATCCTTTTCTTCTATCTCCCTCCACTGTAGCCAACCTTGTTGACATTACTCGTAACATTTATGCGATCTCATCAAGTTTCTGGTCATATTCACGACTACCATGCCTACTCTGCCAATCTTCGCAGAGGCATCTTGACTTTTCTCGCAACCTCAAATCTACTACTACACCGCTTGCAGACTTACAAAAATCAGACACTTCGCTCACTCCCTATTCACTATTGTCTTCGCACAGATGGAGAACTCCAAACCCTCAATATCTCAACCCAAAATTGTTTCCTTGCTCTAATACCAAATGATGCAATCACGATTATAGGTCTCAATGAAGATATGCCTTATAACATGCAGCCCACAAACAATTAACGCATGGAATAACAACAACAATTTACTCACAGTACTCTACCTATGCGCTAACTTTTCCTCTGCTCTTAGCACATATTGAAACACTTCCTCTATTGTCTACAATCTCACTATGTTGATCTTATCTTGGATGACCCATTGCAGTCCGTTAATGTAACCATGACACCACCTCTTGATCCGTCTCACTCTGACCAACCTAGATAATGATCTTGTAAAACTCCTTTGTATACTCTTTCATGCTCAGCGCATTTTGTCGCAACTTTTGCAACCTCTTCAACAAATATAACTGATAACATCCAAGCATAAATTTGCCTTTCAACTTCACAATCATTCTCCCCCTGCAGGTGATTGTCTTTACCCTTGTGATTCTGCTCAAGTTGTACCTCCTTCAACCATAGAGATGCATGTCCCTTCAACTTTGTTTGTGCAACCCTTGTCTTGCGCTCATCCACTACTTCGTCAAACTCGAATTATTCCTCCATTTTTGCGAGCCAATCTATTAGCTCTTTTGGGTTCAATGTTCCTAAAAAAACATGAAACCTCCATCCCTACTCCTCTTTCAATCTTCAGTATAGCCCTAACCCCGCTAATCCCTTACAGGGAGGTCACACATTCTTGTGTGAATCTTTGGACTTGAAAGATATCTCCCTTAACAAAGCTTGGACATCTCCCTTAACAAAGCTTGGACATTGTCAGACCACACCCTTGTTATCCAATTCCAAATTGCCGAAGAGCATTTGCAAGTTCTTAAAGCAAAAAAGTAGTTCATTTCCCTCCCATAGAAAACTTATGTAGATGTTGATCTCACACAACTCCAAGTGGAAGAGCTTCGGAAAGCTCATATTCATGTGGTAGCTGCCAGGCACGAGAACAAGTGGGTTGTTATTAGAGATTGTAGGGCTGTCATTCATGATTCTCCCCCACCTAGGTGTTCATGCCCTGGACCGCCAGCATGATCATAATCTCAAGTCTCGTTGGGTGGTGATGGCATCTCCATTGCTTCTTGGAACTGCAATGGCGCTTTATGGTCTTCTCCAAGTACCTTCCAGGATGTTATTGCTCCCTGAGATCTCATCTTTTTCACTGAGACCCACGAGAGCCTTGAGCAAGCCCTCCCTCCAGTCACATGTTATTCATGGGTTTAAGCCTTTCGTTGTGAGACATTCAACTAAGGGAGTGTTCGTGGTTCAGGTGGTGTAGCTTGCCTCATTCAAGAAAACCTCAGTTCTAGAGTTTCACTTGTGGCTTCTGATGTCCACTCCAGACACATGGCTTCGAATTCAAATAAATCCACCTCCTTTTCGAGACGTCTTCATAGTTGTTTGCTACATTCCCCCCCACCGCCACATCTTCATTCGCCATTCATGTTGATGGGGGACCTGTACCTTGACCTCTGTCTAGAATTCTCTCGATACTCCACTATTGGTGATATCTTTCTTTTGGGTGATTTTAATGCCCGTACAGGGAACCTCCAAACGCCTATTCGTGACCTTGCTCAGGATGAGTTATGCCTTCATGAGCTAGATCTAGAGGAGTTCGGTTTACGAAGAGATTTTGTTGACATGAATGCTACAATTACAGCATATGGGAGACACCTCCTCCACTTGGGTGAATCTCAAAGCCTTCATATTCTCAATGGACTTCTTCACTTCTCCGGCTCTAGTAGATGGACTTGCTTCCCCCATAGTGGTGGTGCGAGCATCACAGACTATGTTCTCGCTAGCAAATCCATCGTCCCTCATTTATATGGCTCCCTTATCTTGCCTCAGCTCCCCCCTGTTGACCATGTCGTCTTGACATTCACCCTCCATACTGGTTCTAACCCCTCCCCCTCCCACCTTCCCCCTTTGCCACACCCCCCAGCACTCAACACACCACAAATCCATTTTGATGATGATTACATCATTGATTATGGTGCATGTCTCTCCCTTCTTATGTTTGGGTTTTACTCCTGTTGACGCTGTGGATTGCACCCTTGAGAGAATGCTGGGCTTCTCTCTTCCACGCGGCACAATGGAGACTCCTCTCTTGCCTGTGGGTCTAGCAAAACTGAGGGGAGAATCTCTAGATAAGGGCTAGCTCCCTTTGATGCATCTCTGATTTATTCCAGTACATTTGCTAATATATATTTATAATGGGGGGGGAGGTTGAAAAGAGAGAAGGATTACTGAAACAGAACCTAAGCTAAGATGGTGATGCACCAAAAAAGTTTGATCTACTCATTTGCTCACACTTCAAACCATAAGAGCACATACATACACTTTATCTGATAAAAGGACCAGACTGCAGAGAACTTAACAGAAAGGCTTAGTGAAGACACACAAAAGATGAACTTACCACAGGTGTTGTAGGAAGACACACTATTTGATAACCCTCTCCTATCTCTGCAATCCAGATTCAACTCTTTTTGCTACCTACAGGAATGGCGCTTTGTTTATACTAGGTGTGCTAGTATCAATCATGTGAAAGCATCATGGAACAATGACAGGACACGGTTAATACTCAGGCACACACAGAGATATATCCAACCAGATAGAGGTAAAACACTTTTTATTGATTCAAAGTGAAAATTGGGCAAGGCTGCGCCATACAAAAATGAGAGATCTCCTTTCTCAAATGAGAGATTACAATTTATATAGAGAGAGAGGAAGTAAAGGCGCTCCCTTGGAAAAAGACTTTGACGCCTTTTTACAATTTGGCCCATGTGTGTTGAGAGCGTTGGGAAGAGGAAACGTTGAAGGAGAATGCTGTGTCGGTTGCCAATTTTGACTTTAAGCGTTTAAAATATATTAAATGTCATGTGTGAAAACATGGGCCGCGCCGTTTGTTTGCAAACAAGACCCCTTCTTCAAGACATTCATGCGGTTGTCTGACCATTAATGCAAAATGAGGAAAAAACAAGCCACGCCGTTCACTGTTCGTGCTCCTTGATGACCATTTCATAGGGACTGTTCCAACCGCTGTAATAATTCCCCTGCTGACGCCTCCCAATTGCCACCTGGGCAGTTTTGTCTATATCTCATTATTTTCTCTTCTTGGCCTTGTCTTTTCCTGGAATTTGAGCTCTCAGGGCTATCTTATTGTCCCTTGCTGGCTCCTTGGGTTCTTTTATCAGCAAGTCGTTGAGTTTGTTCTTAACTTTTGTCTTTTTCCAACTTTGTCTTCTCCTGGCCTTGTCTTTTGTCATCTCTTTTGTCTTTTCTTGGCCTTTTTTGCTCCTTTCTCGGCGGTCTCTTCCCTTTAGCCTTAACCCCATTGAATTTCCTTAGGTTCGTGCTCAAGCATTTGAAGATCAACAGCTATCCCATTGCCCTGAAATTGACGTCTGCGGAGACGTCATCTAACGTCCGGATTCCAACGGCTAGTTCTTGACGCTCAATTTTGACATCTTCGAGCCCGTCACCCCTCTGGCAATTCCTTCGGCTTTCCTTCTTTGGGCTTTCCTTTCCTTCGGCTTTCCTGTCCTTGTCTGGGCCTTTGTCTTTTAACCCTCCCGAAGGGAAGGTGTCCCTTCGGCTTTGAGAAAGGTCCCTTTCACGTTCGCAATCCAAAGGACCCCGAAGGGCAGGTGCCCTTGTGGGGGCTGAGGGCAGGTGCCCTTGTGGGGGACTCTCGGCGAACGTGAGAGGGACCTTTCTCAAAGCCGAAGGGACACCTTCCCTTCGGGAGGGTTAAAAGACAAAGGAAATCTTTCTTTTATGTTTTTCCCGCTTGTTTCTTTCGGTCGGCTCTTTCCTTAGGGCAAATTCCTTCGGACTTTTTGTCCGAAGGATTTGCCTGTGTGAATTTTTTACCGCAAATTTTTTTTCGAAAGATAATCCTTTTGTTCTTTGACTTGGCAATTTCTTCGGACATTTTGCCCGAAGAAATTCAACCTTTGTCTTCGCCTTTTGCCTTAGCATTTCCAAAGGAAAAATCACGCTTTTGATTCCTCCGCAAGGGTTCCCTGCCCTCCACTCGGCACTTGTCCTTCGGGCTTTGCAAGACCCCCTTTGGACCTTCCGATTAAACCAAACACTTTGAACCACACCGACTGAACCAACTGTTTGAACCAACTATGGTTCAAAGTTCAAGTTCAAAGTTCTTGGAAAGATCATGTCGTTGAACCCCGACATTGGACCATTGAATTGGTTCATCCTTCTGCCGAAAGACTTGTGCAAACCAAAATTGAACTAGCTCTGAACAGCAGGGGAAGGAAGAGACCGATTTTAGCCTATAGGAACAAAACGGTCAACAAATTGGCGATTCCCAGGGGAAGCATGACTTCTATGCTTAAGAAACTAGTAGCCTCAAAGTCCATTGGGCATGACTTCTATGCTTTGAAAGAGTTAGCAACAGCCTTGAGATATCCAAGAATCAATCACGAAGGTCTTACCCCCAAAAGAAAATGAAACACACACAAGATTAAGAAAACTACTAACATGTGCAAAAGCACTTAGGGAAAACAGGGAAAAAATAAAGAAAATATGTACATGATGGAAGAAGGCTCAGTGATAACGCTTGAGATGTATCCCATTAACTGGGATACATAGTTCTTCACCATCCAACCTGGAGAGTTGGAACGCATTGTGCTGCTTGCACTAAGTGATGACATATAGACCGCTCCATAGGGCGTCGAACTTCGTGTGCTTTCCAGGCTTAGCTCGGTCCTCATCCCATTTCAAGACAATATCTCCTTCAGAGAAACCTTTTGATGAGGATCTCTTGTCGAAGTGTTTCTTCATCTGCTGTTGGCAGTTGGTCATAGAAGCCATAGCTTGGTCCCTTGTTTCTTGAAGTTCCATCAATTCACACAGCCTAACCTCCATGTTGTTGCCTTCTTCTAACTGCAGCTGATAAGCAAGGTCCAAGGCTGGCAATTCAAGTGAAATAGGAAGTCTAGCTTCCCTTCCATACACGAGCGTGTATGGTGAATTGCCAATTGCCCTCTTTGGAGTGACCCTGTCTACCCACAAGGTTGTTTTCAACTTGGCATGCCAAGTTCTCCGATTCTCTTCCATTGTTCTTTTGATAATCCTGATCAGATTCTTATTGGTAGACTCAGCTAGCCCATTCCCTTGTGGGTAGTAGTTGGAAGAAGTGCTAAGATAGATGTCGTATCTCAATGCCCATTCACTCGTTCTGGTATCCAAGAAGGCCAATGCGTTGTCTGATATGATGGTAGCTGGGACTCCAAACCTTGTCACCAGGTCTTCATAAAAGTCCAAAACAGCACTTTCGTTGGCTTCCTTCAAAGCGACAGCCTCTACCCATCTTGTGAAGTAGTCCGTGGCGGTCAAAACCCATTTGTGGCCAGCACTGGAGGGAGAATTGATCATCCCTATGAAGTCTAGACCCCATTGCATGAATGGTTGCTCCCCCTGAATAGGCTGTAAAGGCATTGCAGCCAGCGGTTGTTTCCCATCAAAAAGTGCACACCTCTGGCACTTTCGTACCCAAGCATGGGTATCTTTGAATAAAGTGGGCCAGAAGTAACCAGCTCTCATTATTCTTGCAGTTGTAGGCTTAGGAGCAAAGTGACCACCAGCTGGCCCATCATGGAACTTGGACAGCACCCTATCAACCTGACCTGGGTCTATGCACCTTAAAAGCACTCCTGAAAAATCCCTTCGGAACAGCACTCCATTGATCAGGACATAAGGGAGAGATTGGAGTCTGAAATACTCCTCTTGGTCCTATCAAGGCCCTGCGGGCACTCACCAGTGAGAAGGAAACGCCTCATGTCTAATGTCCAATCCTTCATGAATGTTGGTTCTTCTATTGTGGCTTCATCATGAATGAGCAAACTGTCTTCTCTCTGTTGTTTAAAGTCCGCAGCAAGGTGTTCACACAGGGCTTTTCCTCTTACCAACTTGGTGGTTTTGATATCCACGTCATATTCCATTACTTTAGTGATCCATCCCGCTCTCTTTTCATTCAGATCACGGTTGGTCAAGAAATCTTTGATGCTGGGATGTGGAACCATGAGATGAATCCTGCTGTTGGACAGTATATGTCTGAATTTCTTCAGGCTCCGTATGACTGCAAGGACTTGCTTCTCCACATATGTATCCCTGACCTCAAAACCCTCTAGACCTTGGCTAAAAAACGCAAACAGTTGTTCAAGGTTATCACCATTCGCTTGGGTAAGCATAGCGGATATTACCTCTTCATTTCCGAAAGTGTAGAGGTTGAAATCTTTAGTGAAGTCAAGACTGATCAAAGTAGAAACCTGGGCGATACCCTGCTTGATCTCTTCAAAACTATCCTTCCTTTGCGCTGTCCACGCGAACTTCTCATCTTTCTTCAGCATAGAGGTCAATGGCTTGACTACCTTCGCAAAATTTGAAATAAATCTCCTGATGAAATTTATTTTGCCAAAGCAGCTTTGCAGACCCTTCTTATCTTTAGGCAAGGACAGCTCTAGGATGGAGCGAACTCTTTCTGGATCAATGGTCAAGCCCTCTTTTGAGACAACATGGCCAAGGAGTTTACCCTCATGGACAACGAACACGCATTTCTTTGGGTTGAGAGAGATACCGAACTCTCTACACCTCTCAAAGAATTGTCTGAGATGTTTCTGTGTTGTCCCGCCTCCTTAGAGAACACTATCACGTCATCAAAATGCACCAGCACAATGTTATTTATCAGGCCTTGAAAGGCCATGTCCATGGCTCGCTGGAAAGTGGCACCAGCATTGGACAGTCCAAATGGCATTTTCCTATAAGCAAACGTTTCCCATTTGGTAGTGAAGGCTGTCTTGTACTGGTCACAGTCTTACACCAAAATCTGATTGTACCCTGAATACCCATCTAGGAGGGAGAAACGCTCGTTGCCTGTCACCATTTGGAGGATCTATT
Source organism: Torreya grandis (assembly GCA_037957365.1). Classification (NCBI taxonomy): domain Eukaryota; kingdom Viridiplantae; phylum Streptophyta; class Pinopsida; order Cupressales; family Taxaceae; genus Torreya; species Torreya grandis. Next base: position 5,067,667 of record JARHVA010000158.1, on the reverse strand, counting down.
CCATACTTGGGAGAGGATAATGGTCCTTCAAAAAGACTCTATTGAGGTCTCTGAAATCTACACATAACCTGATCTCCCCATTCTTTTTTCGGACGGGAACAAGATTGGCCAGCCAAGAAGAGTGTTTGATCGAAAATATAATTTTGGACTCAATCAGCTTGGTGAGTTCCTTACGCATGAGAGGCTCAATCTTTGGATTTACAGGCCTTTGTTTCTGCTTGATCGGCTTGGCGCCTTCCTCTAGCTCGATGCTGTGTTGGGCCAAACTTGGGCCAAAACCCTTCAAATTGCTATACTCTCAAGCGAAGACATTAGCAAACTCTTAGCATAACAAGATGAAGCCCTGCCTTTCGTGATTTGTACACACTTTCCCAAGTGCAAGCAACTTATCTTTGAATATCTCAACATTTTCATAGTTCTCCTTCGTTGTGATGCTTGCTTTATCATTTTTCAATTGGTCATCCTCGTTGAAAATACTCTCGAGAGTGACCAAGCCTTTGGGAAGTTTATTGTTCTTCAGTTGAACAATTTGGCTGCCATATTGTTGTTGTAGCTTAGCTTGGTTTCTAGCAGCAAACTCAGCTTCCTCTTGTAAGAAGAGTGCTATCTGGTGATCCCTGTCAAACACATGCCAATTGGTGATGTCAGGAACGGAGGGTCTAATTACCACTTTCAAATGGCATGGAGTGCTGTCGTGGCCTATCTCCTTGGGGACGTCAAACTGAGCACCAACTGTTGCTAGTCTGTCAGCGTGTTTATTCTACTCTCTAAGAATGGAAGTAACGTTAAAAGCAAGGAAACTCTCCACTAAGTCCCATACCCTGTGTTTGTAGGACTTAAGCAAAGAGTTCTTTGTCAAATTTTGGCCCCTTCCTGATTTACGATCAGCTCGTCCCCAAAAATCTGCAGCTCCTTAATTCCTCTTTTCTTCGCCCACTCCAAACCATGGATGAGGGATTCATACTCCGCAACATTGCACGTGCAAGAAAATTGAAACCTGAAGGCTGAAAAGTATCTTTCCTGAGAGGGGGAAACTAGCACCACTCCCCCACCAGCTCCCAAGCCCTGCCTGTTCTATGAATTTGTAAGGATCATGCTCAAAGTTGTCACTTCCCCATTCATCTAAGAGTAAGTCAGCAACTCCTTCAAGGGTAGAGGGTGGAGATTGATCTACTTGGAAATCTTCTTGATCAATAATGGCATAGCTGACATTTGCCGCCTTAAGTGAGTATGGTTCCAGATGATCTCTGTGGATTGGCTCCGACTCAATTTTAACCTTAGTCCCATACTTGGTTCTAAAAACCAGATAGGACCAGTTTGCTACTAGGTAGCCGCTTATTTTGGATGTGAAATCCCTAGATAAGCAAATGGCAAAGTAAGGAGGAACATCCGCCACCACCACGTCATGAGGGACCGAGAAAGTTGGACAGGCGTGGAGCGTCAAGTTCAAGCCTCTCACCACTCCTACCGTTTTTGTTGGTGTTCCATCCAGCTGCAGGACTCCCTTAGTCATCTCTTCATATTTGAGCCTCAGTTTATCCGCTATGCATTTAGGCATTACCGAGGTGCTTGCTCCACTATCAATGATACAATTGTGCCCCAAGAAGTCTTCTATGACCAAGGACAAATAGAAAGAGGGGACCTTTTCTTCTTTCTTTACTTGCCCTAATGTGGAACGCTGCCCATTTGTGATCAGAACATTATCGACTTTTGCTGGGACAGCTGGTTCATTAAGCCCGTGCAATTCCTTTTGCAGCATGTCCCTTTGTCCCAGTATTGATAATGAATCCCACAAGGAAATATTCATGTGCAGCTTCTTCATGTGGTCTACCACATTGATCTGAGGGTTGCTCCCTTTCAAATTTTCTTTGGGATCACTTGCAGCCTTTTGAGGCGCAGGGCTAGGAGCTGAGAGTACAACTGGCAACCTGAATTTTAGAAATTTCTGGTTCACTTGTGGTGAAAAAGATGGTGCGGACGCTTGAGCAGTTGCTTGAGCTTCTTCCATAGCTCTCCTCTTAGACCTTGTGTTAGCTGCGACACAATCACCTTGATTGTCTGTACTGCCCACGTAATTGACTGTATAAAATTCACCTTCCAGGGGATTCATGAGAGTGGAATCGGGCTGAGCCGGCCTGCTGTCCATGCCATGTTGTAATGACGCCTCAAAGCTATGGAATTGAGCGGCTCCCTGATTGTCATGTGCATTCGCGTACTGACTCAGCATTTCATTTGTGTAGACAACATGATCTTGACTGTATTCCATGGGTGAACAATTTGGCTGCTCTTGTACCAGATTGTTTTGAATGGGCACCATGGCCTTGGATGATGAAGGGGCGCCTGAATTATAGCCTTGAAAAGGTCCGCCCTGTGCAAACTGACCTTGTCCTTGATTGTAATTCTGAAAAGGGAGTTTATTTACTTGCCCATACTATTGATATCCTTGATTTGGCCGATTGCTCTGAGCTTGCTGCCATTTGAGAGCCACTAGTTCATTTGTTACGCTTTGCAACAAGCTTTTTACTTCATGAAAGTCATTGGATGGAGTAGCAGTCGGCTTTTCTACGCTAGGCAGAAGAGCTAAAGTAGGTGTAGCAGTTTGGACTAGAGGCGGCAATTCAAGAAAGAGCGGCATATGAGGTCTAGGGGCTATCTTTCATGCTTGCACCAGGCAATTCTCAGCTGCAATGGCTATGTCATAGGCAGCAGGCAGTACATGTCCTCCCATGGACTGTATCATGACAGCAATGTCGTTGTTTAACACTTTTAAATAATAGAGGAAAGCATAACTTGGGGTCGGCCTTACCAGAATGGGGATTCTATCCCATGTCTTCTGAAAACGAGTATTGAAATCTTGCATGAATTCGTGTGGAGCTCTCTTCATGGTGGTCAATTGCTCGACAAGTGAGAGGTGGTCACTCTTCTCCCCAAATCTGTTTGTTAAGAGGGTGCCCAATTCGTTCCAAGAATCGACTAAATTCATGGGCAAAGTCCCATACTAGTCCAGAACCTTGACCTTGAAAGACAATGCCAGCTATCTGATAGCAATGTCTTCCTCAGTGACATTGTGAATAATGCAGAGGTTAGCAATATTTCTGATGTGTTCAATGGCAGTAATGGGCCCTTCTCCATTAAAGGGAGAAACATTTTTAAGGACTGCCCCTGGGATCAGGTCATAATGCAAAAGATTCAAAGGACTCTGACCATGAAAAGCTACAAAAGGTAAAGCCATAGCTATGACAGGATTCAACCGAGGCCTTCTTGCGTAGGTGTATCTTATAACAGGTCTGGGAAAATAATTTGTTGAATAAAGATGAGTTCTTGCAAACCTCAATCATCTTGCTGAGTTTAAGGTAGTTCGACAAATTCAAAAGGGACACCCTTAGCAGCAGATCGTGTGGTGACCTTAGGCATAGGATGTCAAAATGACCTATGACCAAATACTGATGTTCTTAATAGTGGAGTCGCCAGATGCTGGAAAATGGTTGATTTTGTTGTAACAGGACCAGCATCAATCCTGGAACTTTGTTGAGTGTTAAAAATAGTCCCACCGAGCGTGCCAAACATTGTTGACGCTGTGGATTGCACCCTTGAGAGAAGGTTGGGCTTCTCTCTTCCACGCGGCACAATGGAGACTCCTCTCTTGCCTGTGGGTCTAGCAAAACTGAAGGGGGGAAATCTTTAGATAAGGGCTAGCTCCCTTTGATGCATCTCTGATTTATTCCAGTACATTTGCTAATATATATTTATAATGGGGAGGAGGTTGAAAAGAGAAGGATTACTGAAATAGAACCTAAGCTAAGACGGCGATGCACCAAAAAAGTTCGATCTACTCATTTGCTCACACTTCAAACCATAAGAGCACATACATACACTTTATCTGATAAAAAGACCAGACTGTAGAGAACTTAACGGAAAGGCTTAGTGAAGACACACAGAAGATGAACTTACCACAGGTGATGTAGGAAGACACACTATCTGATAACCCTCTCCTATCTCTGCGCTCCAGATACAGTTCTTTTTGCTACTTGCAGGAATGGTGCTTTGTCTATACCAAGTGTGTTGGTATCAAGCCTGTGAAAGCATCATGGAACAATGACTGGACACAAGGTTAATACTCAGGCACACTCAAAGATATATCCACCCAGATAGAGGTAAAACACTTTTTATTGATTCAAGGTGAAAATTGGGCAGGGCTGCGCCATATAAAAATGAGAGATCTCCTTTCTCAAATGAGAGATTACAATATATATAGAGAGAGAGGAAGTAAAGTCGCTCCCTTGGAAAAAGACTTTGACGCCTTTTTACAATTTGGCCCATGTGCATTGAGAGCGTTGGGAAGAGGAAACGTTGAAGGAGAATGCTGTGTCGGCTGCCAATTTTGACTTTAGGCATTTAAAATATATTCAACGTCATGTGTGAAAACATGGGCCACGTCGTTTGTTTGCAAACAAGACCCCTTCTTCAAGACATTCACACGGTTGTCTGACCATTAATGCAAAATGAGGAAAAAACAAGCCGTGTCGTTCACTATTCGTGCTCCTTGATGACCATTTCATGGGGACTGTTCCAACCACTGTAATAATTCTCCTGCTGACGCCTTCCAATTGCCACTTGGGCAGTTTTGTCCATATCTAGTTATTTTGTCTCTTCTTGGCCTTGTCTTCTCCTGGAATTTGAGCTCTCGGGGCTATCTTATCGTCCCTTGCTGGCTCCTTGGGTTCTTTTATCAGCAGGTCGCTGAGTTTGTTCTTAACTTTTGTCTTTTTCCAACTTTGTCTTCACCTGGCTTTGTCTTTTATCATCTCTTGTCTTTTCCTGCCTGTTTTGCTCCTTTCTCGGTGGTCTCTTCCCTTTAACCTTAACCCCATTGAATTTCCTTAGGTTCGCGCTCAAGCATTTGAAGATTAACGGCTATCCCATTGCCCTGAAATTGATGTCTGCGGGGACGTCATCTGACGTCCGGATTCCAACGGCTAGTTCAAGATGCTCAATTTTGACATCTTCGGGCCTGTCACCCCTCTGGCAATTCCTTCGGCTTTCCTTCTTTGGGCTTTCCTTTCCTCCGGCTTTCCTGTCCTTGTCTGGGCCTTTGTCTTTTAACCCTCCCGAAGGGAAGGTGTCACTTCGGCTTTAAGAAAGGTCCCTTTCACGTTCACCGAGAGTCCCCCACAAGGGCACCTGCCCTTCGGGGTCCTTCATACTGCCTTGGCTTTTCAAATCCTTCGGACATTTTGTCCGAAGGAAATCTTTCCTTTATGTTTTTCTCGCTTGTTTCTTTCTATCAGCTCTTTCCTTCGAGTAAATTGCTTCGGACAAAAATCCGAAGGATTTGCCTGTGTGAATTTTTTGCCACGGAAATTTTTTCGAAAGATAATCCTTTTGTTCTTTGACTTGGCAATTTCTTCGGACAAAACGTCCGAAGGAATTCCTTCGGGCATTTTGCCCGAAGAAATTCAACCTTTGTCTTCGCCTTTTGCCTTAGCATTTCCGAAGGAAAACTCACCCTTTTGATTCCTCCGCAAGGTTACTTTTGGGTTTGGAACTGCCCTCCGCAGCCTGCTGGAAAAGCCCAGTTTGTGCCTGACTGCCCTCCGCAAGGGCACTTGTCCTTCAGGCTTTGCAAGACCCCTTTTGAACCTTCCGATTGAACCAAACCGACTGAACCAACTGTTTGAACCAACAATGGTTCAAAGTTCAAGTTCAAAGTTCTTGGAAAGATCATGTCGTTGAACCCCGACGTCGAACCATTGAACTGGTTCATCCTTCTGCCGAAAGACTTGTGCAAACCAAAATTGAACTGGTTCCGAACAGCAGGGGAAGGAGGAGACCGATTTTGGCCTGTAGGACCAAAATGGTCAACAACTCCCTCCCTCTTCCCACCACCGATTCCATGTATGAGCTTTTACGTCACACCCTTTGGGATGTTGCCCTTGTTTCTTGTCCTCACACTATTCATTACTCCAGATCCCCTACCTGTCAAGGAATTTGCCCAATGCGCTGGTGGTATGATGATGAGTGTCAATCCCTTCATCAGAGACTTCAATATTCCCTAACCCATGACCCTACCTCCATACCCACCCTTCGTAAGGAGTACCGTTGTCTTCTTTGACGTAAGAAACGAAAGTTTATTGCATCTAGACGGCTTTCACTCTTTGCTGATCTTCACCACTCTCCAAAGATTTTTTGGCATAGTCTTCTCCCAAGAAAAACCACCATTTCCGACATCACACCCAAAGCATGGATCTCTTATGCCAATTCCCTCTATGATGTTCCAGCCCATCTTGTTGCAATTGCCCCCACTCCACCATCCTCTTTTGTTTTTTGTACTTCCTCTGTCAAGAGAGCTATTTTGAAATTATGCACTAGTAAAGCAACTGATTGTGAAGGTCTCAAAGATGTGTTCATCAAGTATGGTGTAGATTCCCTTGCCTTTTGCCTTGCCATACTTTTTAAATAGGTGGCGACTTCAGGCTTCCCTCAGTCTTGGTCCCAACACATCATCCACCCTATTCATAAGTCAAGGGATCCCTCTATCCCTGGCAACTACAAGACCATTATGATTGGGCATATATTTTTCAAAATTTATGCCATAGTGTTCGACATGCAGTTGTCAGAATACTTGGAAAGGAATAATATCAAAGCTCAGGGGCAAACAAGTTTTAGGGACTACCAAACTATTGACCACATCTTTACACTCCGAGATATCATTAAAGAAGCACGTCACAGGGTTTCCAAAGTCTTTTGTTGTTTTGTTGACTTCAAGAAAGCCTTTGACTCCTATCTGAGACACCTGCGTTTCCATAAATTGAGAGATTTTGGCATCTCAAATTCTATGATTACCACATCTTGGAGGCTTTTTGAGACAATCATTGGGTAACTTCGTACCTCTCACAATTTGTCGGACTTTGTGAAGAGTACCATTGGGGTCAAACAAGGATGTCCTCTCTCACTGACCCTTTTCAGTATATACATTGATGAGTTAGAGGGGTTTCTTCGGCAACATACTCATATGGATGATAGTTGTCTTTTGCATGAGGTGCTTATAGCCATCCTCCTTTTTGTCGATGATGTTGTCGTCCTCTCCCACTCTGCAAAGGGCTTACATCGACAACTTGATGCCCTTGCTCGCTTCTACAAGCTCCAACAACTTGTGGTCAACCTTAGTAAAACTAAGGTCATGATCTTCAATATCTCCATGCGCTCTCAAAATTCCAATTTTTCTACAGAGGGGAACTTCCTAAGATCACATGAGCGTACACTTATTTGGGGGTCCATGCTTTAAAATGAAGTTTGTCACTCAACCACACCTTTGCAAGGGGTATGCCTCGCTTCCTGTTTTGGAACGTCAGTGTTTCCAAATTCACTTCCAAGACATTCCTTCCAAGTTATACTTGTTTGATTATATCATCAAACCTAGAGTTTTGTATGGTTCAGAGGTTTGGGGGCCTAGCCTAGGGACCGTTGACTAGGCCCGTATTGAGAGGGTCTAGACTCTCATGTTGCAACGCGCGATCCGTTGAAAATAGACAGTTCTTCAATGCATCATCTAGGCTAAGATTACTGCCGGCCCATTACACCTTGAGACTATCTTCAGGGTTGCTTTCTACATCCACAGACTCAGAGCCTTGTGGGACTCAGCTTCTAATCATGAGAGATATCCCTACTTAGCACTTTGCTCTTCAAAGAGGATTCCTTCACTAATCCCCACTAGAAGTAATATTGTTGGTACTTTGAGACTAGGTTGCTCCTTTCTATTAACATTTCTATTGGTAAGCTACCCCCTTTCATGTATTCCCTGGATGCCCCTCCTGGGCTTCTTCCCACTCAAGCTATCATCACTAGGGCTACCAAAGAGGACATCTACAGTTAGTTTATCCAGAGCACCTATATCTCCCCTTGTGAACCGCTCAGTCCCAAGCTTGCTTTCTATGCTAATCATTTCTTACAGGTGGTGGGCAGTATCATTCGCCGCCCTCATTATCTCCAGTGCCATTGGTCTCACGGCTTGAGGTTTCCCCTTGGCCAGATGAGCGTTTGTTCCCACCAATTACGGTTGAAACTGACCATCACATTCTCCATCAGGACTGGATCTGTCGTCTTTGCTCCCTCCAACTTCTAAAGACTACGAACCACTTCATTTTAAGATGCCCCAATTATAATGGGATCCGGGAAAGATATCATTGCCTCTACAGAGACTCAAACAACACTAGCTACTTTCTTTAGATATACAAACCAGTGGTGCATGGCTCTTTATCTTCGCAAGGCTGTCACCTTCTGACGTAGATCCCTACAGGTGGAGCCTAGAGGCTCTACAACTCCCATATTAATCACCTCTTTATTTCAGCCCATTCAAGTGTTTGGCAACACTAAGCATCCTTTGGACATTGGTACATTACACATCAGAGTTGATAAATTAAGCGTCACTTCTCCCGGCACATCACTACTATTCAAACTACTCAGATCTCCAAGCATGATATCTCTTAGCATCGTGGCTCTGCTTTATCCCGTTAGTGTGGCTTTGTCCCTCTCCGGTGACATGGATCTACTACTTGCTAGCTGCCCCCCAGACCATAGGGGCAAACTGATATTACAAGTTGCTTCTCTACTGCGGGAGTTATGTCAACGTTGGATGTTAGGGGAGATTCTAAAGTGTCTTGCGTCCTCCTAGGATCTCCCAACCTGGCTCCTCTGACCCTATATACTCACCGGACAACATTATCAAATCTCTCACAGTGATCAATAATGGCTTAGATGATTCCTCTACTTGAGACACAAACAGAGACATTCGATGAGATTTGCCTCCAGTCTTCATTGGCACATGCTCTTGGGGCTTTTGTTCACACCTCATTACTATATGTATTGGTTTCTTTGCCACTTGTGTTAGTGGCATGCTACTCTATTTTGTCTTTGTACTTTATTTATTTGGTTCACCTCTAGGAATCTCTTCCTAGAACTTTCTATTGCTAATGGTTGCATCCTTCAATCCTATTGACCTACTTTTCATCATTTGTGGACGTTAATATGATTTCTTTCTTTCTTTCTTTCTTTAAGGGCCTCTCTTCACCCTCATCCAACTACTCATGAGTTGGTACTATTGCTTCTTAGTTTGTTTCTAGCGCATCTCCCTCTACATCACTTACAACATCATCCCTCGAAACAAATCCTCTTCTTCTATCTCCCTCCACTACAACCAACCTTGTCTCCATTACTCGCAACATTTATGCCATCTCATCAAATTGCCTGTCATATTTGCAACTATTGTCCCTGCCTTCCCTCTCTTTGCGGAGGCATCTTGACTTTTATTGCAACCTCAAATCTACTGCTATACCTCTTGCAAAACTATGGAGATCACACACTTCGCTCACTCTCTATTCTCTACCAACTTCGCAAAGATGAAGAACTCCAAACCCTCGATCTCTCAACCCAAAGTTGTTTCCTTGCTCTGATACCAAATGATACAATCATGATTAGGGGTCTCAATGAAGAGATGCCTTATACCGTGTAGCCCACAAACAATTGACACAACGGAATAACAACAAAAACAATTTACTCTTTATTAAATAGATATTGACAGAATTCCCACTTATCAAAATCTAGCTTGCAACACACACACAACCCGCAGGCTTACGAACACCGCAATGTTACCCCAAGTCCTCATAAGGACATGATTCAACTCTTCATCCTTCCCCATATATGCACACATATCTCTACTAGCTAATCTAACTAATAGCTGCACTCTAAACTTTTACCTCACGTGTTTTGAATCCCCTCTCACAAGTGTAGAAATCTATTTATATAGTCACAAGATCCACCTAATTACATTAATTGCTATCAACAAACCACTAATGCCTCATATTAAATGCTCCTAATGCATCAAGATGCACTACAATCATTAAATCTACAATATAGTTCTAATGACCCATAACACATCATCATGTGATGTGGTATTGGCTCTACTATTTCCAATGTCGACCATACTAACAAGAAATGGTTAGGTAGTTCAAATAGATCCTCAACTGACTGTCAGTTAGCCTCTAGTTACGCAATTTCATGACAAGTACTCAATCCTCTAGTGGATCTTTTGCTTCACTGCAACCCTTAGATTTAAAACTGCTCTTACCGCAAATATTGTCAAATGCTCAATGACTCGTGTAAAGCTTTATAAAGTGTAGAAGATAAAATATTCAAAACTGAAGTTTAAGTCTATTGATGTTGCACCACTAGCTGAAGTCAATGCAAAGTTTACACGCTCAACGCATATTACTTTTGTGCTCGTGTAGTGAGAAAAACTACTTCACCAAGAATCACTAAAGCATATCCATCCTTATACAACCACATGATAAAACAAGAACTTGCAATAACCTACAAGAGTAGCCTAACATTTGGAAACACACCACAAACCATCAAAACATCCAAGGGCTTCACCGCTACTTATTACTACTAACCTACTCATATTTTTGGTTGATGCAAGAATGCTTGTGTACCCAATTGCTCGTGCATCAAGGACTTTTTGAATAGTTAAGTGGTGGTTATGCATGTGTCAATAGCTGATTTGTCTAGTGGGCGGTTTCCGAACCCCCAATTCCTTAAGCAGCAGTTTCGCACCTGCCAATGCGGTTTCGCATTGTTTTACGCAGCAGTTTCACATGAATGGAACACAAGGGAAGAGTAAACAACATGGAAACAATTTCTCTTCAAATTACTGACTTTAGGGCTTCTTTTTCAAGCCTAAGACATGTTATAATGTATAAATAAACCCTTGAAGATTCAAGGAAGGAATTAATTGAAAGCAATTCATTCAAATGTTTAGAAACATTGTGAATATTAAATTGTGAGATAGAAGACAATAGCAAAGTTGAGAAGGCTAAGGATGGTAGTTGTTGATGTGGGTTTTATCCACACCCCAGATTGAACGAGGTGACCTCTAACGTTTTAGGATCTCAATGGAGGTGAACTCCAATCCATGGCACGAGTTGTAGGTATTTGTTGAACAAACGGGTGGTGGAATAGCAGGCTGAGCATGCAAATTGTTAATTGAGTATATTTGTGGATAAGTGAAACCTAGAAGAAAGTTAAAACCTAGTTGAGTTGGATGGATGGACCTTATTCTAAAGTGGGTAGATCTTGATCAAAGAAACTTCAAAAGAGAAAAGTAGGGCAAAAAATAAGGCTATGGTCTTTAAAAGGATTACTTTCTAACTAGTCTCTTTATGGACAAGTGTTTTAATACCAATGTTTGCAGCAAATAGCTGTTGCACACTCACATGCAAACACAGCAAGAGGATCTAGGGAAGAACTGATATAATAAACTCTAAGATTTCAACTAAAAATTGCTATCATTTAGAGTTGTTGCATACCCTTATTCAATAGATTATAGCTTGGATCAGAGAGGTATCTAAGGCAGCTATGGCTTACACCTAGAAAGCTATATCGAAAAAAAACACTTATGCACACTCAGAGAATTGAAATAGTTTACCTAGTTGCATGAAATTAATGATACTTGCTAATTGTCTAATATATATTGCACATCTTCAAATCACCATACATCAATAATAACAAAAGGAATTATCTGTAGCTTTTGCACACTTCAAATTATTGAATCAAATAGCCCCAAAAATAAAACAATTGAGAAATAACCACGAAAATAAAACACTTCAATTACACAAAATTGGAATGGAAAAGCATCGACACAGTTGCATGACAATCGCAAAGACTTCTTCCTATATTGATAATTTTTCAACCCTTGAATACAAAAGGATTACAAGTATAGATAGATTTGGGGAAGGGTTGCCTCATCTCTCAAATCCATGCAAAATTCAAAGTTACATGTTAATAATAAGAACGTAATTTCCAATTGATGCAAGAACTGCATGTACAATTATAGTGGATCACAACTATATTTCCAAAAATAGATTTGCTCTGACATGGCAATGCAATGTGTGCATGCTTACAAAATTCCTTAACTACTACATGCATATGCGACATATGAATAGGCTTTAGTTACATCAATTTAATTCTTCATGCAATATACATACAAAATTAACCTCAAAAAACTAAGGTTTAGCTGAAGTTGACGGTTGCATGGTCGAGGCTGAAGTAGTAGAAGGAATTGAAGTAGTTGGTTGGGAACTAGATAATGGGGCCACATCGATTTTCTTTGCCTCCAACACTTGATAGTGTTTGTAACTGGCTCCATGTTGCAGCTTGATGATGTCCAAGTTTAGGAGAGATGGCTTATGTACTCTCTTGACTTGCGCCAGCAAGCATGCATGATCAGCTTTGGTGGCCTTGAACTCCACCCGAAAAATATCTACTTCAGTCACCTTTTTCCTTACAAAACTGAACTCTGATTCAATTTCCTCTAATGTGAGCCCTTGGAGCATCTACTTGAAGTTGGTAGAATCATGCTGAAGCAATTGGTCAAAACCAGCTCTACTTACAATTTCCCTATAGAGTCCCTTGCTTGAGAGAGCTTCAATTCATCTAAAATCTACAAGATTAACCTTTCGTGTTGTAAAAACTTTGGGATCAAAATTTTTGTTCTTAAAACCCAGTCCCGAACCTCCCATGTCCGAATGACCACCAAGTTGAGAGCATTAGTTGCCTCTAATGGTGTCATTAAATTCAAATGGCTATAAGCCTTATTAGTTGTATGTAGTACAAGAAAATTCAATTTATTTTCATCTTCTTTTAAAACATTGAACAATTTTCTTGTTTCAATGATATGAGGAGCTAACTCAGCTCTAACTGAACTAATGGCATCCAAAATGTTGTATAATAAGGGTTGCGCTCTGAACATCATTTTCAATCTCTGCAGGGACATGAACAATTTGTTGTTGTTTGCTCCAACTCTCACCTAGCCTGTTCAATCCTCTCATGGAGTTCTATCAAAGCCTCAGTTTGAGTCCTGAAGTAGGACTCAATCTTCGTTGTAAGGAGACTCACCCAGCGTCCTGTTCTTTCTCTTCGACAAAGAGAAAACATCATGCCTCTCCTCCAAAACTAGACCTTTGCCAGTGTCATTAATTTTCCTATTTTTAACCCGTTGGACAGTTCCTATGGATTTGTCAAAGACAGAACTCACCGTGGGAAGTTTTGTTATTGTTAGATTAGGCCTTTGGGAAGCTCGGGCCTCCAAATCCACAACCCATTGAGGAATCACCAATTGGGTAGAGTTGACTGGCTAAGTGTCCTGAGCAGTAGTCTCAGCAAGCAGGTCCCCTGAGGATTGCATTAAAGCCTATGCTTGCAATGGGTTTGGTAATGATGGCCAAATAATTTTGGACAAATCAAAACCACCAAATTGGAGCATTGATGAATAGTGTATACAAGCTTCTTTCCAGATTTCTTCGTTGGAACAACAGAAGTGGACTAGGTGGAACTGAAAGAAGGCATTGCAATCCTAATTGGGTGGAGGAAACATCTAACTGGGCACTTGCCATAGCTCCTTTGGTCTTCTTGAATTTAACCTTTTTAGACTTAGGAGTCGCAGTGCGAATGGTGATTGAGGTGACAACAGTGGAAGAAGAAACAGAAGAGGTTTGAGAAACAAATCCAACACTCGAAACAACTAAACTTGGAAACAACAGTAGTAGCAACAACAGGTTCCAATGAAACAATAGTAGTAGGAGGAACAATAGAAACCAAGGGGGCTATGGATAAAATAGGGATTGAGGTAATTGAAGGAGTTGCATCCATAATTGACTTGTCACCCTCAAGTGGTGCTTTCCCTTTCAATCCCTAAAGGCTTAAGACTTTGGCCTTCTGTAGTTCTTCATCCTCAGGTTCCCTCTTGATGGACGTTTGTCCATGGTCAATTGGGTCCTCTTGCAATTGAGTTTCAGTAGTTGTATCCGCAGAGGTTCCAAGGACTCTAGGTTTTCTTTTGTAATGTCTTGTCGGGCAAGGGGGAAGTCTGTTGAGTGGAGGAAGAAATAACATCCACAATTGTGGCAACTGGAATTGAGGAGGCAACAAGGAGGCCTTCATCTTCTGTATCTGAAGAATCAATACAAATTGGTTCCTCTTGTCCCCCTGGACCACTGGTAACGGCTAGAATTTCTTCCACCTCATGCTCTTGTTTCACAGCCTTCATTGCAAATGGTGGTGTGTGAGATGGTCCTTCTTGAGATGAACTTGAAACCACTGGGATCTCCTCTGGGGTCTCCTCCACATCTAGCTCCTGTTTGATTGATGTCATCACCATAGGTGGTGGCCGAGGAGATTCCTTGGTCTTGAGGCTGCTGGGAACTATGGGAGGTCCAGTAATCTGCAATTAACCATCCCCCAAGAGGGAGCCTAGTGTGTGCATCAGCAATTGTTATGGAAGGCTCTCTCTGAATAATCCTCAAAAGCTCCTCATTCAAAACAGCTGCCTTCGCTCTCTCTAAAAATTCAACATCATCTTTTACATTTGAAAAAATGAAATCATGGTCATAAGGCTCATGTTGGTATGGGATGCCAAGGCCTTCGATATGCTTCTAGATTAGACCGTGGGGATCCCAATCTCTATGCAGCAGAGAATCTAATGAATAATACTCTCTGTTCTTGCCAACTTCTCCAAAGTGTTTACTAATAGTATAGCTCATCCGGCCTATCATCAAGGAGGAACCATGAAACAATCATTTCTTCTTTTTCTTCGAGTCTTCATCCACACTCCACCATATCTGGTAGGCAATTTCTTGCTCAGCCAATTTGTCTGTGACAAACTTGGGGGGATGCAATGGTGCAACCTTGTTTCCCATGACCATAATCACCGTGTAGTCAAGGTAAAGCCATTAATCCCACCTGAGCCCTAATGTTTTGCTAATGCTCTTTGATATTCTAAGCAGGGGTTCTTCATGAATTGCCCTTCATATTTGAGGGTAGACGTTCTCGACAATCCTAACTATGTTCCTCATGCACACATAGATGGAGAGGAAAGAAAACGAATCACATACCCAATTTTTAATGCAGTCTACGGCTGGGCTCCAGAGTGATCCATTGTGTAGATAGATGGTGCCCATGACATCATGTAGAAATGGCTACGTGGGGGCCTCTTATCCTTCTTGAACATCTAATCTTTAAGCCTTGCACTGATTATCTCCCCTGGTGTGAGAGTCAACTCGAAAATCATCATCAAATCCAGCAGTGGTACCCATTCCAGATGGAGATAGTGGATGCTAGGGTGACCATACAATCTGTTCAATAACACTATTCCAATGCAGATACCCATTTGGAACTTGGTAATTTGCACTGGCTCCCTTGCCTTGAGAGTGACCACCTCTCCAGGAGCTATCCATTTCCATAGAGCATTTTCAATCATAGTTGTTTTTTTCCACATCTCCACTCGGTTCCATCAAATGTAGTATCTGCAATTGGAAGCTAGAGATACCTTTGGAAGGCGTCCCTGATATGCAAGCAACAACCATATTATGAATTAGGTGGTGCAAGAATCCACCTCCAGTTATCTTTCCAATGAAGTATAGGTCTCACAACAAGTCGATGCAAGGCATGACTTCAAGCTTTGTTGCTACAAAGTGTAACTTTGACATTTCAATGGTAGTAAGTCTACTACCAGCTACTGTTGTGAGGTTGTCATGACTTCTTCATGCGAATGGGCGTCTATGTCCTCGACTATGTCCCAAAGAGCTGAATAATTAACATACCCATTGTTAAACGTAGTTGACTCAAAAACCATGTCAGTGTACTCTGTAGAATCTTTGATGGAGAATTTAGGTGGCAGCACCCCCCTGAACGCCTTGGATGAAGAGGCCATTCCTACTTGGTTTAATTATGTGATTTTCCCAATAATTCCACTGTGTTGGCTTACTAGAAGAAATTCACAATGGAACACAGACAACTAGGATTCAAGTTCTCTTTGGAGTGCAAGTTCTCGCGAGTTTTTTAGCAATCAATAGGCACGCTATCTCTTTACAGTTCGACGATATAGCTTCGAGTCTAAGATTTTAATTCAGTTCGTGCACTATTAATGTCCAACGTCTCCAAGCATCTTTTACTCGTTTAATTCAAATTTTGTCACTTCACTTTGATGGGTATGCCACGTAGGCTTTCTATTCATTCGAAAAAATGCCACGTTGTAGCCTTGGACAAGTGTCATCTCATCGTTACTTTCGCACAATACCAACTATGTCACGTAGTCTGCCTTTGGATGTCGGGTGTCGAGTATCGCATTGAAACACAACTCGAGAGCGGAATTTCCGAACAAAATATCCAAAGACCAATTCATGCGAACAGACCCTGCAAACAATACCTTTCGCGAACACAACTTCCGAAACACAACTTTCAAAACACAACTTCCGAAGCACAACTCTTGAAACACAACTTCTGAAACACAAAGTTTGCTAAGTGTGGAAATTCTAAACAATATTTGTAAAATATGCAAAGGCAACATCGCAACAAAAGATGCGAACAAACATTCTGAAGATGCACAAGTTCCGAAGCACAAATTGTGAAGATCACATTCTGCAAACAAAAGTTCCAACGAACACTTTTCGTGAAGGAAAAAATATGCTAAGGATCAAAGATGCCAAAAGTCGACTTCGCGAACAAAAGTTCCGACGAATGAAAATGTGTGAAAACAAAACTGGCAAAAAAGTAAATACGTGAAGTCCAAAACCCAGTAATCATTGTGCATACTCCAAAAAATATGTACATGAGCAAAACTCCCAAAGAATATTTTAATAGGTTAATCCGAATAAGTCACCCAGTGAAAACCCGAATACAAAGAAATGCCAAATACATTCATATTAGTCAGTGGTCATTCGTATAAAAAAAATTTAAAGCTTGAGCCTGTTGAATACACACATAAATGCCAATGAAAAACTCTTTTAAACAAAACTAGACCTTTCAAACTTTTAATGGGTCCCTACTCAAGTTCAGAAAAAAAGTGGGGGTGTGTTGAATACAAGTGGCGACTCACAAGGGGAGTACCCCTGAGTACTCAAGAACCCAGAATCTTTGGTTAGCAACCCCAAATTAAATATGAACCACACCACAAAAGAAAAATTGAACTAGAAACATGAAAGAGACTCTAAATGGCTTCATACAACATACTAACCTTGCTCGTAACTGGGATCTCTGTGCTAAACTGATTTTTTTTTACCCTTGCTTGAGGGTTTTAGCAAAGACTTGGTGTTTCATTCTGATTTCTTTAAAGCATATTAAAACTAGAGAAACTCAAGGATTGCTCTACTACCAGCCAAACGTCTATAGCCCCGACAGAGATACATTTGGTTCCTCTTCCTTTTCTTCCCCTCATATTTTTGCATGATGCGTGATACATGGATCTTATTAATTCATGTGAATCTTTGATCACCTTTGGATTTACTTTAGATTTGTTGATCACTCTTTTGGATACACTGGTCCTCTTTTTTTTTTTTTTTTAATGCGCGTAGAAGGAAGACGAGGATCATGGTGAGCTAATGTATGTGAAAAAAAAAACTTGATTTATCAAAATGTCCCTGCCAGCTATATCCATATTAATGGTTATTACCTTGAACAAGTATTAATATTGAAGTGTATTTGATCCAAAATGAGAAAACTTTCTAAATTTGTATGGAGCACTGAGAGCAACGTTTACATACATGATAGAAGTATTCAATTGTGATATAACCATAATTAACATGTTTGTTGCATACCTGAATTATGAAAGTCTCAACACAAGGGTGTAAAGCCTTCATACAAAGTTTGTGTTTTTTTTTTTTATTATGTCCTTCCCACAATTGTTCTTTTGGAAATCCTCTCATGGATTTGACTTTTAACCTCAAACATGGATAAGAAGTCTCATGGATAGGATACTTGCTTGGATACAAAGAGAAGTCAATCAAATTGTCACGAAAAACAAAGACAACTATTCCAAAAAGCAAGGAACTAAACTAAAGAAAGCAAAATGCAAAAAACAAGAAAGGCTAATCTAGAAAACAAAAAAACTACCCTAACGAAAGCAAATGACAAAAAACAAGAAACTAAACTATGAAAACAGTAAATTTAATATACTCCTACCTCTACCTCAGCAGTTATGGTCATTCAAGGACATGTCCAGATGGTGCAAGCATGAAGTAGTACTTCAAAACATACCCATTAAGTGGCTATGTCAATCCATTACCTTGGAGGTCACTCAAATGGAAAGCATTGTTACCCAAGATCTTTGATATTTGATAAGGTCCGATCCATAAAGGGGTAAATTTGTCATGTTGTCCTTTCTTTTCATGGGCTTTGTCCCATAGAAGCCCCAGATCAGAGATTCTGAATACTTTAAACTTTGTTCTTTTTGTCAAACCATATTTTGACCAAGTCCTAATATTTACTAAAATTAAGCAATGCTTCATTCCTCAAATCTTCCATTTCTATTATATCCAATAAACGGGACTCCTCTTTCTCACTTAGTTCCATGTACTCCTGCATAAATTGATATGTTGGCAATTTGAACATGATTGGGAATACGGTCGTTTTTCATATACTAACAGGTAAGGCAAAGCTTTGAGGGCCTGCTTGAATCTTGTTTGGTTTGTCCATAATGCATACTTCAATAAATGATGTCATTCTCTGGGTTTGTCTATAGCTGACTTTTTAATGGCATCGATCAGGGTCTTATTTTTCAATTCAGCTATAATTTGTTTCCCTATGGGTAATGGTTGGAAGATGCCCTAATGGTGATTTGATTATCGTGGGCCCATTCAGTGAATTCAACTGAATGGAATGCTGACCCATTGTCACAAACTAAGAAAATAGGGGTGCCAAACCTAGTTGTGATGTTTTCTTTCAGAAAACTGATTACATCATGTTCTCTGGAATGTTTTTTATCCACTGCTTCAATCCATCTAGTGCAATAATTTGTGGCAATGAGCATAAATTTGTGACCAATTGAATGATTCGGATTAATGACACCAATGAAATCTAAGCCCCACTAAGCAAATGGTCTTCCTTCAATAACAAGTTATAGTGGCATCATTGCGTGCATTTCTCTTTTCACCAAAACCTAGCATTCATGGCATATTTTTACATGTGTGTGTGCGTCCTTGAAGACTATTGGTCAATAGTAGCCCATTCGGAGGATCTTGTGTTGTGGTATTTCCAAACGGATGACCACTGCCAATCTTCTGGTGTAGGTCCTCCAAAATCTCTTGAACTTCTTCTCGTGACACGCATCTCAAATAAATGCCTTCATAATTCCTTCTATAGACGATTCCTTTTTTAATCATGTAGTGAGCAACTTTGAGCCTCAAATCTCTCATTTGTTCTTTATTGAGTTCCGAGGAACAAGTACATGTAAGTAAATATTGAATGATATCAGCGTACCAATCTCCTTTAGATCCCTGGGTTTGACAAACCTCCTCAATGGTGATGCATGGGTCTGGCTCAATCACAAGCTGAATAATGCCTTGTCCTCTGACAATTTTGGCAGGGTTGATTTCATAGTCAAACTCCTACAATTTTGCCATCCATTTGCCTCTGCGCTCCCCCAATTCATTATGTTGTAAAGTGAACTTGACAACAGGGTCTGGCACAATAGTGATAGTTTTATTTCTCAAGATGTAATGTCTAAATTTCTTCGTCGCTTTGACCAAAGCAAAAATTTTCTTGTCTATTATGGAGTACTTGAGTTCTGCCTCTTTTAAATTCATGCTCATGAATGCAATAGGATGCTCCCTTCCATCCTTCTTCTGAGTAAGCACCGCAACAATCGTGTGTTCTGAAGTAAATGAATATAATAAAAAGTCTTCATTGAAGTCTGAGCTTATTAACACTGGAACCTGAGATATGACATCCTTGACATCCTGAAAAGACTTTCGGGCCTCTGGTGTCCACTCCACTTTAGCGTCTTGCTTGAGCATTGCGTTTAGAGGTCTAATGATTTTTGCAAACCTGAGATAAACTTCCTCACAAAATTTATCTTTCCAAAGAAAGACTTGAGTTCCTTCTTGTTGTTTGGGAATGCAATCTTTGAAATCTCCTGAACTTTGTCTAGGTAAATTGTGATTCCTTCTTTGGTGATAATGTGGCCTAAGAGCTTGTCCTCAATAACACCAAATATGCTCTTTTTCGGGTTTAGCAAGATGCCAAACCTTCTACATCTTTCAAAGTTTGACTGTAGATGTCCTACGTGATCATTTTTGCACTTTGAGAAAACAATAAGGTCGTCCGTGTAGATAATTATACATTTACATATCAGCCTTTGAAATGTGTGGTCCATGGCTCATTGAAAGGTAGCTACTACATTAATTAGGCCAAACAGCATCCTCTTGTATGCATAAGTACCCCAATTTGTAGTAAATGCAGTCTTCATTATGTTTTCAGATTCGACCAACACCTAGTTGTATCCTAAAAAAAAGTCCAAGAAGGACATCATTCCAGAACCACTTACTATCTAGATCACCTCATTCAAGGAAGGTTAAGGGTAGTTATCTTTCTCAAAAGCCTTATTCAAGTTCCTGAAATCAACACATAATCTGATTTCCTCATTCTTTTTCCTGACTAGAACCAAGTTGGCAACCCAGATAGAATGTCTGATAGGGAACACTATTCTTGCACTTAACAGTGTCTCTACCTCCTTCTGGATGAACGGTTCTAGAATAGGCTTGATCGGCCTGTCTTTGCCTGAATGGCGTATGGTTTGGCTTCAGCGGGTTTGTATGGGTGATGACTCTTGGGTTAAAAACCTTCAAGTCCTCATACATCCATGCAATCACATCTTTATACTGGGTGAGTAAATCCTTTACCCTTTGTCTTTCTTCTAGAGTGAAACTGAGATCAATATTGACATAGCGTGGATCACTCCCATCTCCCAAGTTCTCTTTATTGAACTCGCATTCATAACTTTGGGTTGCCTCAACTATTGACCCTGAGGGTCTATGTCGAATGCTCTCTCCAAAGAGACCATCCCTAAAGGAAGACAATTTTCTTTGAGTTGAAAAACTCATCTCAGTTCATCCTGGCATAGATAATTGATTTCTTTATTATCATTGATTTGAGATTCAAATTGTCTCAAATTGGTCAAGAATTGGACAATTTGTTGGTCATCATCAAAGACCTGGAAATTTTCCACATTATCAAGAACAAATGGGCAAGGCATGAGCTTGATGGAAATCTTTGCACCTTGGATTCCTCCAATGGCGCCAAATTGGTAGGTGAAGCAGTCAGTGAGTCAACACCCTGATTTTGTTCTCTAGGAACAGCAACTATGTTGAAGGCTTCAAATGACTCAATCAAATCCCAAGGTCTGTGCTTGTACCTTTTCATATATGACAGTTTGCACTAGTATTTATTTTTGACCTGATTAATTATCAGCTCCGAATCTCCATATATTAACAATTGCTTGACATTATTTTTGAGAACGAATTGTACTCCCAAAATCAACGCATTATACGCTGCTCTGTTATTTGTGCAAGGGAATTGCAACTTGTAGACTGTTAGGTATTTCTTACCTTGTGGGTCAACCAATTCAACACCCATTCCTGATCCTTGCTTGGATTTTGCACCATTGAAATGGAGAGTCCAAAATTGGGAAGGCCACTGGACTTCTAGTTCCCGCACCTCATATTTTGTGATAAAGGTATAAATTCCAAGATTTGGGGATTTATAACTCACCTCTTCGTTCTTAGTATTGTACTCCGTGATGGGGTGCTTCATTCTTGGCTCCCGATCAATTTGAATCTGATTTGTATCCCCTCTCCAAGGCAGCCAAATATGAGAGAAGTTTGTTGCTACATATCCGTTCAGCGTCTTCGACCAGTCTCTACTAAGTAGTAGTCCATATCCCTCCAAGATATCCACCACAAGTATATCTACAGTCATTTGCACACATGGCTCGGATGCCACTTGAATGCATACATAATTCAATTCTCCAACCACGGCAACTATGAGACTATCTTCTCGGATGCCACTTGAATGCATACATCATTCAATTCTCCAACCATGGCAACTATGAGACTATCTTTTTAAATGGGTTTGGAGTCAACCAAGCTTTTGACAAATAGAAGTTGGCATCACAATAGCCGAAGCTCCAGAATCAACTATACAGTTGTAAATATTCTTTCCAAATGCTCTGATAGTTAATAAGAAAGGAGGAACTTCTGGTTTACTCTTGTATATGACATTTTTATGGGCAGCCTTTGTCTTCTCTATAGCAGACTTTCCTATGATAGACCTCCACAGGAGCTTTCTGTTCAGTGATCTGAGCCAATTCATGAAGAGTGATGTTTGCTTTAATTTTCTTAATGTCTTCAACAATGTTGTATCCTCATTTGTTTTGTTCATCCTTGTTCTAGGGGTGATCATTCCCTTTTGGGGGAGGTGGATTGTTATCAACCTTCGGATTTGGTGGAATAGTCATTATATGGAGTACATGTTGTGAAGGGTTGTTTGTTCTTCAGATTGTAATTGCCTCTCTGATAATACTATAAGGCGTGTACCTCATCAGAATTATCCTCTGGTACATTGTCATCCTCACTTGGGAAAAGAAACTAATGACTTTCAAAAATCACTGTGGTGCTTCATGAATTAGACTTATGAGGGAACTCTGGTGGGTTGTTCATCAAGCCCTGTCTTACCATTTCCCTTTGGAAGATCTTGAATGCTACACAAAATTCAACACATTGAAATTCACCATGTTGTCATGTATTATGAACTTTGCACCAATTGGTCAGAGCTGTCTCCACTATATTGATTTCTGGCAACTTATTAGGTTGTTGTTCTGCATTATTTGCACACCTATTAAAAGATCGGTTATATCTTTGAAACCCAAAATTCTGAGTATTATTTTGGCCAGTAGCATTACTCATCTCTCTGCATGCCCAAGAAGTCATTGCTCAACTTCTAGACAATTCTCTGTATAGAATCCAGTTTTGCTTTGGTAGAATCAGCACCCTGGGCAATTGCAGCGTTGGATGGGATCAAATGTCGACTCTGTTGATGACCATTCATTTGTGCAGAGTTGTTCAAGAAGTCATAATTCTGATTTGTTGTGTGTTGTGTCATAGGAGGCAGTGCATACAACTGATTCTGGTTGAATGTCGGAACATTTTGATTCACATGAGGCATTGGATTCAAAACTGGGAAACCAGCATTGACGTTGGGAGTTCCTGGTATCTGCGGATTTAGCTGCCTATCAATGTTGATCACTTCTTCATAGGCCAATAATAGAGTGTTAGCAGCAACAGATCTTCGCAAAAATACTGCGGTAATTAGATCCAAGGCGTTCATGTACATTTCGAGTACTAATACCGCTAATGGTTTGTATGCAACACTTAGCCAAGTGTACATCTTTTGAAACCTTGCATTAAAAAATTGGATTGGCTCATTGGGTTCCTCTTCATACTGGTGAAAAGCTAATATACCACACTCGGACTGGTAACTTGTCCAAACTGGGCAAAAAAGTGCTTTGACACAAGTTCCATGAGGTAATTGAGTTCTCTTGCAAATTGAGGAACCAATCATAAGCTACATCTTGTAGTGTAAAAGGGAAAAACATGCATGCAACATCTTCATCAGTGACATTCATTAATCTTAAAGCAGCTTTAAAAGACTTGATATGCTCTTATGTCGTTCTTCCTCCTAAAGAGGAGAAAGAAGGTAGATACTTCTCTGGATTCCTTGGCAAATCATGTACATCTCCTAGGACTGCAATGGCGGATCCAACTAACCAAGGTTGAGCCATAAGAAGATTAACAAGCTGGAAGTTTCTTACTAGGAATGGTGTCTTGACCTGGGATATGGTGGGGACAACTGGCGCAGATCTAGGCTTTCGATGGATTGATAAAAGTGAAACCAAAAGTCTGGTTTGGGCCCTAGACCTGGTTATTCTCTTGGGTGTCTCCAGTGCAACTCAAATATAGGGGATAACCTCTACTAGTGAAGGCACACAAGGGCCCTAGACCTGGTTATTCTCTTGGGTGTCTCCAGTGCAACTCAAATATAGGGGATAACCTCTACTAGTGAAGGCACACAAGGGCCCTCCTAGTGACAACTTTTTTCTGTTGTGGGTTTTATGCACACCCAATTGAATGAAGTGACCATTAACGTTTTAAGATCTTAACGGAGGTGAACTCCACTTCAGAACACTAGTTACAGGTATGGGTTGAACAACTAGGGGGTGGAATAGGAGATTGAACATGCGAGTTGTTAACCGGGTGTATGTGTGGATAAGTGAAATCTAAAAGATAGTTGAAACCTAGTTTAGTTAGATGGATGGACCTTATTCTAAAGTAGGTAGATCTTGATCAAAAAAACTTCAAAAGAGAAAGGTAGGGCAAAAAAGAAGGCTATGTGGTCTTTAGAAGGACTACTTTCCGGCTAGTCTCTTTATGGACAAGTGTTTTAATATCAATGTTTGCAGCTAATAGTTGTTGCACACTCACATGCAAACACAACAAGAGGATCGGGGAAGAACTGAGATAGTAAACTTTGAGTTCTCAACTAAAGATTGCTATCGTTTAGAATTGCTATTGCACACCTTTATTCAATAGATTATAACTTGGATCAAAGGTATCTAAGACATCTATGACTTACGCTTAGAAAACTATACCAAAAGAAAACACTTATGCACACTCAGAGAATTGAAATAATTTACTTAGTTGCATGAAATTAATGGTACTTGTTAATTTTTTAATAGCTATTGCACATCTTCAAATCGCCATCCATCAATTATAACAAAAGGAATTATCTGTAGCTTTTGCACACTTCAAATTACTGAATCAAACAGCCAAGAAAATAAAACACAGCTAATTACACAAAATTGGAATGGAAAAGCATTGACACAGTTGCATGACAATCACAGACTTCTTCCTGTATTGATAATTTTCCAACCCTTGAATACAAAAGGATTACAAGTATAAATAGATTTGGGGAGGGGTCGCCTTATCCCTCAAATCTATGCAAAATTCAAAGTTACATGTTAATAATTAGAACATAAGTTCTAATTGATGCAAGGCTTGCATGTACAATTACAGTTGAGTTGATCACAATAATATTTCCAAAAATAGATTTGCTCTGAAATGGAAATGCAACATGTGCATGCTTACAAAAGTCCTTAACTACTACATGCATATGTGACATATGAATAGGCTTTAGTTATATCGGTTTAATTCTTCATGCAATATACAAACAAAATTAACCTCAAAAAATTAAGGTTTAGCTGAATTTGACAGTTGCATGGTCGAGGCCGAAGTAGTAGAAGGAACTGAAGTAAACGGTTGGGAACTGGATGATGCGGTCATAGCCATTTTCTTTGCCTCTAACTATTGATAGTGTTTGTAGCCAACTCCATGTTGCAGCTTAATGATGTCTATGTTTAGGAGAGATGGCCTATGTACTCTACTGACTTGCACTAGCAAGGCCCTGAACTCCACCCAAAAAATCTCTACTTCGATAACCTTTTCCCTTACAAAACTAAGTTCTGATTCGATTTCCTCTAATGTGAGCCCTTGGAGCCTCTAATTGACGCAATTGGTCAAAACCAGCTCTACTTATCAATTTTTCTGTAGAGTCTCTTGCTTGAGAGAGCTTCAATACATCTAGAATCTGCAAGATTAACCTTTCGTGTTCTGAAAACTTTGGGATCAAAGTTTTTGTGCTTGAAACCCAATCCCGAACCTCCTGTGTCTGGAAGACCACCAAGTTGAGAGCATTAGCTACCTCTAATAGTGTCATCAAATTCAAATAGCTATAAACCTTATTAATTGTATACAATACAAAAAAATTCAATTTATTTTCATCTTCTTTTAAAGAATTGAACACTTTTCTTGTTTCAATGACATGAGGAGCTAGCTCAGCTCTCATTGAACTAATGGCATCCAAAATGTTGTATAACCGAAGGGCTGCGCTCCGAACATCATTTTCAATCTCTGCAAGGACATGAACAAATGTTGTTGTTTCCTAACTGATCACGCTCTTGATCCAACTCTCGCCTAGCCTGTTCAGTCCCCTCATGGAGTTCTATCAAAGCCTCGGTTTGAGTAGGAATTGAAATCTTTGTTGTATGGAGACTCGCCCAACCCCCTGTTCTTTCTCTTCGACAAAGAGAAAACATCCTACCTCTCCTCCAAAACTAGACCTTTGCCTGTGTCATCCTCAATTTTCCTCTTTTTAACCCGTTGGACGGTTCTTGTGGATTTGTCAATGACATAACTCATCATGGGAAGTTTTGTAATCGTTAGATTAGGCCTTTGGGAAGCTTGGGCCTCCAAATCCGCAGCCCACTGAGGAATCATCAATTGGGTAGAGTTGACTAGCTGAATGTCTTGAGCAGTAGTCTCAGCCAGTAGGTCCTCGGAGGATTGCATTAAAGGTTGTGCTTGCAAGGGGTCTGGTAATGATGGCCAAATGATTTTGGACCAATCAATACCACCAAATGGGGGCCTTGGATGAACAATGTATACAAACTTCTGTTTTCCAAATTTTTTTGTTGGAACAACAAAAGTGGACTGAGTGGAACTAGAAGGCATTGGCAATCCTAATTGGGTGGAGGAGACTTGTAATTGGGCACTTGCCACAACTTCTTTGGTCTTCTTGAATTTAACCTTTTTAGGCTTAGGAGTGGCAGGGGGAATGGTGATTGAGGTGACAACAGTGGAAGTAGAAACAATAGGGACTTGAGAAACAAATCCAACGCTAAAAACAACTGGGCTTGGGGAAACAACATTAGTTGCAGCAATAGGATCCAATAAAACAACATTAGTAGGAGAAACAATTTAAACCAAAGGGACTGTGGACAAAATAGGGATTGAGGGAATTGAAGGAGCTGCATCCTTACCTGACTTGTCACTCTCGAGTGGTGCTTTCCATTTCAATCCCTGAAGGCTTAAGACTTTGGCCTTCTATAGTTCTTCATCCTCAGGTTACCTCTTGATGGACGTTTATCCATGGTCTGCTGGGTCCTCTTGGAATGGAACTTCAGCAGTTGTATCCGTAGGGGTTCCAAGGACTTTGGGTTTCCTTTTGTAACAAATTGTAGTCTTGCCAGGCCAGAGGGAAGTCTATTGAGTGGAGGAAGAAGTAACATCCACGGTTGTGGCAACTGGAACTGAGGAGGCAACAAGGAGGCCTTCCTCTTCTGTATTTGAATAATCAATACAAATTGGTTTCTCTTGTCCACCTGGACCACCGATAGCGGCTGGAATTTCTTCCACCTCTTCTCTTGCTTCACAGCCCTCATTGCAAGTGGTGGTGTGAGAGATGGACCTTCTTGAGATGAACTTGAAACCACTGGTGTCTCCTCCACACCAAGCTCCTGCTTGACTGTTGTCATCACCATAGGTGGTGGCCAAGAAAAGGTTCCTTGGTCTTGAGGCTGCTGGGAATTGTGGGAGGTCCAGTAGTCTGCAATTGACCATCCGCCAAGAGGAGGGAACCTAGTGTACGCATCGGCAATTGTTATGGAAGGCTCTCTCTGAATAATCCTCAAAAGCTCCTCATTCAAACCAGCTGCCTTCACTCTCTCTAAAACTTCAGCATTATCTTTTGCATTTAGAAAAATGAAATCATGATCATACGGCTCATGTTGGTACGGGATGCCGAGGCCTTGAATATGCTTCTAGATCAGACCGTGGGGGATCCCAATCTTTATGCGGCAGAGAATCTAATGAATAATAATATTTGTTCTTGCCAACTTCTCCAAAGTGTTTCCTGATGGTATAGCTCATACGGCCTATCATCAAGGAGGAAACATGAAACAATCCTTTCTTCTTTTTCTTCAAGTCTTCATCCACGCTCCACCATAGCTAGTAGGTGATTTCTTGCTCAATCAATTTGTCTAGGACAAACTTGGGGAGACACAATGGAGCAACCTTGTTTCCCATGACCATAATAACCGTGTAGTCAGGATAAAACCAGTAATCCCCCTGAGCCCTAATGTTTTGGTAATGCTCTCTGATATTCTGAGCAGGGGTTCTGCATGAATTGCCCTCCATATTTGAGGGTAGACGTTCTCGACAATCCCAACTATGTTCCTCATGTACGCATAGATGTAGAGGAAAGAAAATGAATCACATACCCGATTTTTAATGCAGTCTGGGACTAGGCTCCAGAGTGATCCCTTGTGTAGGTAGATGGTGTCCATGATAGCGTCCAACAGATAGGACATCATGTAGAAATGGTCGCCTAGGAGCCTCTTATCCTTCTTGAACATTTGCTCTTCAAGCCTTGCACTGATTATCTCCCCTAGTGCGAAGGTCGGCTCAAAAGTCATCATCAAATCCAGTAGTGGTACCCATTCCAAATGGAGATAGTGGATGCTAGAGTGACCATATAATCTATTCCACAATGCCATTCTGATGCAGATACCCATCCGGAGCTTGGTAATTGGCACAGCTCCCTTGCCTTGAGAGTGACCACCTCTCCAGGAATGATCAATTTTTGTAGAGCATTTTCAATCGTAGTTGTCTTTTTCACATCTCCACTCGGTGTCCAAATGTAGCATTTGCAATTGGAAGCTGGAGATACCTTTGGAAGGCATCCCCTGATATGCAAGCAACAACCGTCTTATGGCTAAGGTGGTGCAAGAATCCACCTATAGTTATCTTCCTAGCGAAAAATAGGTCTCGCAACAAATCGATGTAGACCATGACTTCAGGGTTTGCCATTGTAAAGTGTAGTTGTTGACGTTTCAATGGTAGCAAGTCTGCTACCAATTGCTACTGTGAGGCTGTCATGACTTCATGTGAATGAGCGTCTACATCCTCGACTACATCCCAAAGAACTAAATAATTAGTAAACTCGTTGTTAAACACAGTCGAATCAAAAATTGTGTCGGTGTACTCTGTTGAGTCTTTGATGGAGAATTTGGAAGGTGGCAGTGCCCCCTTGAACGCCTTGGATGACGAGGCCATTGCTACCTGGTTCAATTATGTGATTTTCACAATAATTTAACTGTGTTGGCTTACTAGAAGAAATTCACAATGGAACACAGATAAATAGGGCTTCAAGTTCTCGCGAGTTTGTTAGCAATCAATAGCCGCGATGTCACTTTACAATTCGATGATATAGCTTCAAGTCTAAGACTTTAATTCAATTCGTACGTCATTAATGTCCAATGTCTCCAAGCTTGTTTTACTCATTTAATTCAAATTTTGTCAATTCACTTTGGCGGGTATGCCACATAGGCTTTCTATACGTTTAAAAAAATGCCACGTTGTAGCCTTGGACAAGTGTCATCTCATCATTACTTTCGCGCAATACCAATTATGCCACATAGTCTGCCTTCGGATGTCGGGTGTCGGGTATTGCATTGAAACACAACTCGCGAGCAAAAGTTCTGAACAAAATATCCGAAGGCCAATTCATGCAAACAAAACCTGCAAACAAGACCTTTCACAAACACAACTTCTGAAACACAACTTCCGAAATGCAACTTCCGAAGCACAACTTCCAAAACACAACTTTCAAAACGCAAAGTTTGCGAAGTGCCAAAATTCTAAACAAAATTTGCGATGTGTAAAATATGCAAAGGCAAAGTCACAACAAAAAATGCAAACAAACATTCCAAAGATGCACAAGTTCCAAAGCACAAGTTGCGAAGACCACATTATGCGGACAAAAGTTGCAAACAAAAGTTCTGACAAACACTTTTCACGAAGGCAAAAAAGATGCGAAGGATCAAAGATGCCAAAAGTCGACTTCACAAACAAAAGTTCCGACAAACAAAAATGTGTGAAAAAGACAACTGGCGAAAAGGAAAATAAGCTTAGTCCAAAACCCAATAATCACTGTGCATACTCCGAAAAATCTGTACATGAGCAAAACTCCCAAAGAATATTCATAGGTTAGTCCAAATAAGTCACCCAGTGGAAACAAAAATAACAAAGAAATGTCAAATGCGTTCATATTAGTCAGCAGTCATTCATATAATTAACTTTAAAAGCTTGAGCCTGCTCAATACACACATAAATGCCAATGGAACACCCTTTTAAACAGAACTAGACCTTTTAAACTTTTAATGGGTCCCTACTCAAAAACAGAAAAAGAGTGGGGGTGTGTTGAATACAACAGCAGTCATATTTGTTTAGGGAGCAAGCAATCCACAGTAGATTGCAAAGAGAATTTGCAAGTGTTATGATACTGCATCTGCAAGTGTTATGACACTGCATTTCCAAGTGTTATGATACTGTTGAATCATGTTGGTTTTCTTGAAGGTCTCAAGAAGATAATAAGCTTGTAAAACTGCAAGAAGGTAGTGGAGTTGAGGAAGCATGGCTTCACTCTTCTGGAGTTCTCCCACATCGGGTTTTCCTAAGGCAATTTCTTGTGTCTATCTTTGTTTTCCATGTGTGTTGGATCGAATTTGTTGCTTATTTCCATTTCATGCAACTATTTTAGTATCTCAATCACCTAAGCGGGCATAAGAATTAGCTGAATGTATGATACAAGCATAAAAACAAATAGCAATTGAATTCTTCTTCACATGAAGTTCAGGAATCAGTATGCTCTTTGTTGTACTACAATTTTGTGGATTTGATAAGAAGCATGATATGCAATGAGTTAAGGCTATATGTGAGCATAAGCATAGTTGCATAATAAAATGTATGATGTATAATGCAGCAAAGAACCGTAGAAAGCATCAAGTTGTATCATTTGAATGTTGTTTGAATGGCATAGTACTTGGGAACAACAAATGAGGAAAGTAAATTCATGTTGATGAATCTTGCATTGTAATATCCAAGCAAATTAGAGATCACTTTATAAACAACTTCACTCCAAAAGTCGCAACTGAAGATAGCGGACTGTGTGTGAAGCTAATGCAAGTTGAAACTTAGTTCAACTAATAGTAAAGATGATGTGATACAACGATGATACCCCAAAGTTTGTCACCAAAGACAAAATGGTTACAGTCAACTTAAGTGCTCCAGCAAAGCAACGTTGGATATCCAGACACAATTTTTATAAAATACAAGCCATACAATTTAGCAGAAGACATTCTCCATCAAAATCAGGAATATACAACCTGACAAAGTTGTTGAAGTCAATGGAATTCAACTTAATTGTCAATAATCTTATAGCAATCCAAGCAATGAGCAGGTGTTGGGATGAACCCATTATGAGAAAATTCCTTAAAATGCAAAACAGTAGTACACCAATGTCAAAACTTGTTAAAAAGGCACCAAAAAATCACTAGTGGGAAAGATAACAGATAGAAGATCTATTTGGTGTTATAATGAAACACCCTGAGTCTTGCATCCATTGGATGGAGTAAAGTTTATTATAAACCTATATCGGAGAGGGTAGGCCCACTCTCTTCAAACATGGACATGCCAATGAGTCTATGTGCTTCATCTGCACTCTTAAACCATTTGGAATTTTTCTCATCTGGTGTTGATTCAATTTCTTTGTGCATGATTATCCAGTTCCACCTTTTATTCCGCATAAAATGTCATTGGGAATTTCGGGTACAAAATCATACCACTTTTGGACTTTAAGTATTAATTAAGACACAAAATCTTACAAATTTGATCTCCCTCATTAAAAACCAAGAAGCCTGGCTGCATTTTATAAAAAACACATGAGGTGGTTAAGTGAGAGAGAAGGTCAAGAATAGAAGATTCCCGCAAGTCAAGCTTAAATTCAACTTGGAACAAGACTAATGCATGACCTAGTGTGATACTTATAACGTAAGATGAAGGTGAATCTAGATAGGTGAGCTAAAGCTGGACTCAAAATTGTTTAGAAAAATACAATTTGGTGCACATTTAGTCACATCTAATTAAGATCATAATTAAAATATACAAGCATCCCCCCTTAAGGTTAACAGGGAAAATCAAGAAAGGAAGGAAATATTACATGCCATTCCCCCTTAATGATAACTTCCTTCAACATACATCACATTCCCCTAAAAAATTAGGGTTATCAATACAAAGGATGCATCAAATGAATGATAGTGATGGTCAAAACAATGTGGATGTGTTGAAGCTAAAAGTGATCAAACTTATGGTGGTGTTTGCCTTAATTTGGGGAGTTGCAAAAAGAAATCCTCACTATGTATTCTCATAGTGTGTAATGTCTCCAAATGGAATGAATTAATGCAAAAGGGGTTTTCTCCAAAATCCGCAAATCTAAAAATACAATCAACAAACCCTAGATTGCAAAACAAGCTCTCAAAACTCTTAATGAACCCTAAAAACCTTAGACACCAAAATGATAGGGTTTTATATATGATTTTCGGCCAATAATTTGTCTCAAAATTAACTAAATACTTACAGAAAACAATCAACAAATTAAATGCACGAAACAAATATATTTTTGCCAATTTATTGAAGCTCAAATGCCACTTATGAAGGCTGAAAAATCTGATTTAATTCTAAAAATACAGCCACTATTCTGAATATTTTTCTGTTTGAAACCCTTGCCAAAAATCAGCCCTCAACAAATATTATTTCCTACGAATAGCTGAAAACTTCAAAAATTCATAACTCCCTCAATATTTGGAATTATGATGCAAACAAGAGCTCAAACTGATCATAAAAATAATGGCTATCAATTAAAAATAATTTTGAAATTTTCCTTCCATGGGAAGGTCACTAAAAGTTGCTCCGAAATACTGAAAAACCCTAGTTTACTGTCAAAATAATCAAATAATAATTTTTAAAAAATATTATTTAATTTTCTACTTCAAACCCTCACGAACTCCTCCAATTCCTCACACCAACAAGCATAAAATTAGCAAATAAAATCAGAATATTTAATTTGCAATAAATAGACCAAAAGAGGCCTCCAAACCCTAGATCCAAGCTCCCCAAGTGGTTTGCTCCACTTGCAAAAATTGTATAATTAATTAACAAGCTTAACATGCAAGAAAAGAACCACGAAACCCTCACAAAAATCCACGTGAACTCTCCAAAGCAATTCACCCCACTTCTAGGGCAAGAACAAAATCTCCTTAGCAAAAGGTGGTGTCAAAAAACACCTTTTTAGATTGATCAATCACCAACGGTAGCGAACCTCTATTGGGCATGCATCCCAATAGTTTTCTTCAAGCATAAAAAACAATTTTATCAAAATTTATCATATCCTCCATTGTAACCTTCGCCATGTATTTATGACTTCCAAAGAGGGTGAACCACTTTGGGAAGATAAAACACCTTTCTTTTTCCTTTCTTTAGCTCCCATGCCGATATTTTCTTTTTGAATAATATATTAATTATTGGCCTTAATTAAAATAGTAATTAAAATTACTTTAAGGCAAATAAATTAATAATTTATTTATTTAAGCACTTTAGTGGTAAAAACTACTTTTTAAATATTCTATTTATTAATTAGTAATTGTCTTATGATAAAAATCACTATTTCGACAATTAATAAATAACTAATAAAATAACATTCCCCAAAAAGGGCTCCTTTAATCGATGGAGAAATAGACTAAAAGTCTTCAAAACATGTTCATTCATAATGTGAAATAGGGGCATTACAGTCCTCCCCACCCAAAATTGTTTGTCCTCAAGCAATTGCAAAATCCAAGTAGGTGTCCCAACACACCTTATCAAACAATGTCCCCATTTACCTATTTCCCAATGGAGGAAATACTCAAATGGCTTCTTCATACTGTTGTTCATGTACTTTGAGGGCTGCCCCTTAGTGCTAAAAGTGTCCTCACAACCTTCCGAAGGCTCCATATGCTCCCAAACATTTCTTCAAGAAGGTTGTACCCTCTCATTGTGAATGCTTCTTCCATCACCATTCCAAGGTGCCAACATAAGTATGTTTTCAAAATCTTGTATGAGCTGGACCAAATCAATTTTTCCTTTATGGTAACATGGTTGTATATGCAAATAGATTACCGATTTTTCATGTGGACAAACACGAAAATAAACATACTCATACCTTTTTTGACCCAAGAGCTGGAACATGTCATAAAATTCAAAATTTTCCCCTTCTATGCATGGTTGTGTTTGACCTCTTAAATCTAATTTTTTCGGATGACAAAGTTTAGAATTAATATATGCATTCATCCGTCCTCCTATGAGCTAAAGCATGCCCTGATTTTGCAATTTTGTGATTATGTTAAATCCCTGAAATTGCCCCTTTGACTCAGAAATTTTTGAGAAACAAAAATCAGACTTCATACCATTTTTTCCAGGTTTCTTCATTGGCTGCCACGTGCAAGATAAGTTGTTCTTTGCATAGAGTAAGGAACATGAATGTATCCAAATAAATTCAAAACTTTTTGGAGAGAAGGAAAACCAATTTTCCACCTCCTTGATCTCATGACTCAAATTATTATTTCCAGCAATCATTGGGCTCAATACACATGGAAACAAATAGTGTTTTTCATACCTTGAGGGTTGTTCCAGCTTAAGAAAGACCCGGTTCTTTGTTGCCCTTATCCATTTCTTCTTGAGAAAGACTTTTTCCATAGTTTTTGATGCCACCTCCAATGCAAAACAAAATTCAGATTTAGTCATACTTATTGATTTAGTGGAAGACTAAATTTTCTTTGAAGTCATTGGCTGTCCATGATCAAAATTTGCAACCTCTTGCCATAGCCTAAAAATCACACTTGCATCCCACAACAATTCGGAACCTTGATCTACCTCCTTATCCATTTCAAACAATGGATTGTCCATATAATGGAAATCACTTGCATTCCACAACAAGTTCGAACCTCGATCCATGTCAAACAATAGTTTGTCCATACAATGCTCAATTTCTATCTTTGTATCTTTTGGTTTTTTCGGAAAGCATCCCAAATCCAAGTCTTCTTGGAACCTAAGGAGTTCATTAATCACTTGTTCAATTTCCTTAGCCCTTGCCTCATCCTCTTGCTCCCTTAACTGTTTTGCCATCACAATCTGATTTTTCGTCTCTAGAAGTGCCCTTTGACTACCTTTTAAGGAGTCCTTGGTTGATTCTAACTCAAAGGTGAGCTCCTCCACCTTAAGCTTCATTGCCTTATGTGCATTTAAGGCCTCATTTGCAACTTTGATGGCCACATCCTTGTCCTTGATCATGTGAGAATAATCTGATTTTGTTGTCTCCATTGCAACTTTGATTGTGTGCAAGTCCATCGTAGTGACCCTTCTCTTCAAGTATTCCCCTTGCACATTGTGCATTAATTCATCAAGAAGCCTTTTTATGCCATCCCACCTTGTTAGGGTTTGTACTTCCCTCTCACTTGTGATTAACAATTGTTTCTCCAAGCTCTTTCATTAAATCTAGAGCCAGGCAACAAATTTAAACAATTATTAGATTCCAAACAAAAATCATTATTCAACTCATACCTTTCTATGAATATCTCGGTTGCTTTGGCTTCTTCTAAATCATTTTTTTGAATCCCAAAGTTTGGGGTACTTGGCTGCCCCAAAGCACCTAGCATCTCCTCATTTGCAGCCCTCTTTGCTGCTCCAAAGTGCCATATTTTTGTAGCTCATCTTCTTCCTTCAACTCTGATTTTTTTGTTTCTTTGGCTCCTTCATAGGAACCCTTATAGAAGGTTGTCCCTTCATTCTTTCCTGCCAACTCTCCATGTAGTTCAATCTTTTCTTCCTCTACATGCTCCACTAAAAAATAAGGCCTCAATTTTTCCTTACGATCAATTGCAACATTTTCAAACAGCATGTGTGCAATTGAAAAATTTTCCTTTTCTAGCCCCAAACTTGTCAACAAAATAGATAATAATGGCTTGGAAAGATCATCACTTTCATTGAGTGTTATGGTCATCACCTTTTGTATGGACGTTATCATACCTTCTGTAGGATTTTTACTTGCAGCTGTAAGGAAATGTTGGACCATTTCAAGAATAAGTGTGTCACACTTTAAATCCAACATTAGCACACAAGATCTGACATTTGTCATAGTTTCCAAAATAGTGATCCTCTTAGCAAAAGAAGAACTTGTGATGTCACTAAGACCTTCAAAACTTTCCACCATCAACTGAAATATTTCCTTCATGATGTTGTTACTGTATGAATGTTCTGGTGCTGTTATCCTTGTAATTTCACTAATACAAGTGATAACTACAAGTCTCACATCCGAATCTGAATGTCTCAAAAGCTTGGGTCTAGCCAAATAAACCACCAAAGGATTCATTGCCCAAAACATAGACTTAGAATCTGATTGTTCTATCATGGCCAAAAAGTTCGTTGCTTCCTCCAAAATATTGAGTAAAACATTTTTTAAATGATGTAGATGCTCAAGCTTTTTTCCCAATCTGTGAAGCTTTGTTCTGAATTCATCTTCGTTGATTAACTCCATGATTCATAGACTACGCATCCAAATCTGCAAACACAAACCCTCACAGACTAGACAAGATCGGTGCTCTAATACCTCTATAATGTCCCCAAATGGGAGGAATTAATGCAAAAAAGATTTTCCCCAAAATCCGCAAATATGAAAATGCAATCAACAAACCCTAGATTACAAAACAAGCTCTCAAAACCCTTAATGAACCCTAGAAACCTTAAACACCAAAATGATAGGGTTTTATAGATGATTTTCAACCAATAATTTGTCTCAAAATTAATTGAATACTTGTAAAAAACAATCAACAAATTAAATGCACGAAACAAGTACATTTTTGCCAAATTATTGAATCTCAAATGCCACCTTATGATGGCTGAAAAATCTAATTTAATTCCAAAAATACAACAGCCACTGTTCTGAATATTTTTTCACTTCAAACCCTTGCCAAAAATCTGCCCTCAAATATTATTTCCTACGAATAGCTGAAAACTTCAAAAATTCATAACTCCCTCAATATTTGGAATTATGATGCAAACAAGAGCTCAAACTGATCATAAAAATAACGGCTATCAATTAAAAATAATTTCAGAATTTTCCTTCCATGGGAAAGTCACCAAAAGTTGCTCCGAAATTTTGAAAACCCTGGTTTCCTGTCAAAATTATTATTTAATTTTCTACTTCAAACCCTTCACAAACTCCTCCAATTCCTCACATCAACATGCATAAAATTAGCAAATAAAATCAGAATATTTAATTTGCAATAAATAGACCAAAAGAGGCCTCCAAACTCTAGATCCAAGCTCCCCAAGTGGTTCACTCCACTTGCAAAAATAGTATAATTAATTAGCAAGCTTAACATGCAAGAAAAGAACCACGAAACCCTCACAAAAATCCATGTGAACTCTCCAAAGCAATTCGCCCCACTTCTAGGGCAAAAACAAGATCTTCTTAGCAAAAGGTGGTGTCAAAAGACACTTTTTTAGATTGATCAATCACCAACGATAGCAAACTTCTATTGAGCATGCATCCCAATAGTTTTCTTCAAGCATGAAGAACAATTTTATCAAAATTCAACATATCCTCCATTGTAGCCTTCGCCATGTATTTATAACTTCCAAAGAGGGTGAACCACTTTGGGAAGATAATACACCTTTCATTTTCCTTTCTTTAGCTCTCATGCCGATATTTCCTTTTTGAAAAATATATTAATTATTGGTCTTAATTAAAATAGCAATTAAAATTACTTTAAAGCAAATAAAGTAATAATTAATTTATTTAAGCACTTTAATGGTAAAAACCACTTTTTAAATATTTTATTAATTAATTAATAATTGTCTTATGATAAAAATCACTATTTCGACAATTAATAAATAACTAATAAAAAAAAGGGCTCCTTTAATCTATGAGGAATAGACTAAAGGTCTTCAAAACTTGTTTATTCATGATGTGGAAATGGGGACATTACATAGTGAATTGTAATTTCTTCCTTAAACTAGTCCCAAGTGAGTCGTGTCTTCTCTTCACTCGAGACCCATTCATACCACTGGTAAGGTGATGCTTCCAAGAAGAATGTAGTAAGCTCCACCTTCAGCTCCTCCAGTGTGTTGCTAAGCTTGAAATATCCTTCTATAAGGCCAAGCCATGAAGCCACATCTTGTCCATCAAACTTGTGTGGCTCTATCTTGGAAAGGTGGGGTATTGGTCCAAATTGTGATCCTTCGTATCCTAGATTATTCATCCCAAGTTTGAACCCATTGCTAGAGTTGGAATAACCTCCTCTAGCCGTAGAAGTTAATAGGGAATCTCAAATACCCAACGTTCCTCCATTATTGAAGAGTAGTATGTTCAAAAGTTCCTGATTAAACTTTGATCCCATGCCCAAGCTATTTTAATTGAAGAGGGTAAGTATTCCACCAAAGGCGTTGAAGCCACCATAAGATATATCCATCGTGGCCCCATGTCTTAAAAAACGTGTGAATATTGCTATTCATCATGCCCATTCTAACACCATGTCCTCCAAAATTGTCCTTCACGCCCATTGTAGCCCCGTTTCCTTATCTAGCATTGGTGTTGATGTTGCTAGTTGATATGTCGAAGGTTGTACCTTGTCCTCCTTCCTAACTTGTTCCAAACCCCTCAAGGTTCTCTCCTCCTCCCATGCTTGCAATTTTGCTTACCATCATTTGCAACAACTTATCCATGTTTATGTTGAGTTGGTACATTTTTTGACAAGGGCATATGGTTCGAAGATTGATTCTATGCTCAAAAATATACTTTATTGTTTCTTCATTTACACCTTTTGGAATTGGTGGTGGCACATATTGCCATGATTCTTTGCTAGATCCTTCTTCCTTAAGATCTTTCTTGTGTGGA
The DNA here is from genome assembly GCA_037957365.1 of Torreya grandis. Taxonomy (NCBI): domain Eukaryota; kingdom Viridiplantae; phylum Streptophyta; class Pinopsida; order Cupressales; family Taxaceae; genus Torreya; species Torreya grandis. The sequence continues at coordinate 5,029,129 of JARHVA010000158.1, read as the reverse complement.
GACACATACTTTGCATGCAATTTCTCCATGAGTCGCATTTTTTTTTCAAGTTGGAACTATAGATTTTTAGGTTTTTCTATGGGTGGAGACCATGCACTGCTAGGAGAATTTTAGTTAAAAAAGGCTTACAAGAGACCTATATGGATGTGATAGCTAGAAGAAACAAGTGGAAAGGTAGCACTGAAAACCGTCATTATTGCGGAAAATTTGTCAGGGAAGCGGGAGGGTGAAAAATTTAGGGTTGTCGAAGACCTAAATGGTTATAATCATCTCTTCAAGACAATTCCAATGATTGACATGTTTGCTAACCCCTATTGTCTACTCCCTGACTAATTTTTACAAATCCTACTGCGTTAAGCAAAAACTAAAAATTCTTCTTGGTTTGGAAGATAGTTTTTATCATGGATATCACCTAAATAGAAATTTGACCACTAATATGGGAAAAAATGGGCCGATATTTAGCCCAATTTTACTGGCAGCATTCCCTATCTCTTCCTTGTGCAACCAAATTTTGTTGAGATCGTCGCTTTGCTGCCACTTGTTATGATAATACTATATTGAAAACGGAGCGCATTCACTAGAGAGTGGCAATATTCAATGAAATAGCGCACAAAATTCATAATAACAGTAGCAATATCATTGATTGAGATGTTGTAATTTTTTTGCCTTAGTAGAGCTTGGATCGTCATCTCTGAACACTACTTGTCGTTGTCTCTCCCTATCACCTGAGCCTCCATGGCTTCTCCCCCTACCAGGACAAAACCCTTCGGTCCAATGTCCTTGATGACCAAAACGCGTTGCTCAAGAAAGTCGTCTCAAAGGCAATTGCAAACAAGAAGCCACTTGAAGAAAGAATTGATCTCCACATTGTAAAAAGGTGGAATGAAGTTCCCACAATGGATATACCCTATTGACACATTGAAGAAAATTGGTGGATCTATCAGAGCATGCACTGGTGGATAAGTTATCAGGTGAATGGCCGTCATCCAAAACTCTAGAGCAGTGGGCATACCAAGAATGGAGATCAAAAAATTTCTAGTAATATTGAAATTTTTTTGTGCAGCAAAGATTTCTCCATTACAATTTTTACCAACAAAGAAGATAAGGACCTAATATTCAGAAGCGGCCCCTGATTCCTAGGTCCATGTGGTCTCTATATGAACAACTGGAATCCCAACTTTGATCCTCTTGAAGAAACACCGTCCAAGGTGTCAGTATGGGTTCGACTCCCTTTTCTACCCTTGCACCTGTGGCACGAAGATGCATTTCAGGGCATTGGAAATACGATTAGGGTCTACAAAATGTGGGCTGCACCTAAAGAAAAAAAATTCTTTGTTGCCAAAATATGTGTGGAAGTGGACCCCATCAAAGGGCTTCCAGAAACTATCATTCTAAAAATAGGAGAGCTAATCTTCTTGCAAAATCTTGATTATGAGCAAATTCCATTTAAATGCAATCTATGCCATGAGCATGGTCCTTTTCAGAGAGACTGCCCGAAGAAGCCAAAGGAAGCCAACACTCAGAAACGTTCGAATGAAGGGTTTCAGCCACCCCGTCAAAAGAACAAAATCGCCCAAAACCCAGAACAACCTAGCAAGGAGAACCTTGTCTCCAATCCCTTCACGACCTTAGAAGAAACAAATGAGGAAGAAGCTAATAATGAACCCGAAGAAGAGGTCTTACCAGAAGAAAATGTCGAAAAAGGGCAAGAAAATCCCAATCCTCAATCACTACTCAAGATACAAAGCATTCCCATCCAAAGTGATGAGCAAACCTAAGAAGAAATGGAGCCTCCTTCAATTCCCTCTTTCAATCAAAAATCCACTAAAGGCAAGCAAAAGAACATCAAGGTGCGGCAAAAGAAACAACGAAAAATATTGTCGCTGGCACTCAGGGTACTATGGAATAAACCATCAAAGCTAAAAACAAATCAAGTAAGAAATGTTAATGCTTTCCTAAAATATAAGAGGTTTAGGAAACACCAACAAAAAACTTTGCCTCAAAGACATCCTACAAAATAGAAAACCGAATATTCTTCTCGTACAGGAAACCAAATGTCAAGTTTGGATGCCATAAATATTGTTAAAAAAGTCTGGGTCAGTTGTGAATGCATTGTTGTTCCTTCTTGTGGAGCCTCAGGTTGGATCATCACAGCCTAGTCTTCAAAATTCACTCAAGAAGATCAATTTTTGAATGCTAATTGGATCAAAACCACTCTCAAAGAAAAGGCTTCAAATTTGTTGCTTACTATAACTAATGTGTACTCTCCAAAACATTATCTGGACAAAAGAGCTTGTTGGACCTCCATTCAAGATTAGTGCTAGCCAAAATCCCCCTACAAATTGGGCTCTTGGAGGGGATCTAAATCTGGTCCTTAGCCAATCCGAGAAGAAAGAGGGCCTTCCGATTAGAGACAACGAAAGGGGAGCTATGGAAGATATCAACAACCACGACCTGGAAGACCTTAAGCCTGGAAGAGGGAAATACACATAGTAAAATAAGAGGGTATCTACTTTAACATGTTCTTAATCTCCGAGGGGTTGTTAGAATTGTTCTTGCTATCCTATTCGGAAATTCTCCCAAACCTCACCTCAAACCACAAGCACATCAACTTAGTTTTTAAGCAGAAGACTAATTGGGGACCCCTTCCCTTCAAAAACTCATCCATTTGGTGTAGGGAGGAAGGTTTTGAACAAATTGTTAGTCAAGCCTAGCGGGAACATCAACCAATGGACAATTTCTTGAGTCAGTAAAAGATATCAAAGAGCAAGTCTTCAATCATTTTATGCAGCTTTACCAAAATGAAAATGTGGATCAAGATCAGGGTTTGAACAAACTCTTGGAGAACGTCCCCCACATCATCTCCCAAGATCAAAATAAAGACTGTTATACAGAGGTGATGATGGAAGAGTTGAAAAAGGTGGTCTTCAATATGAGCAAAGATAAAGCCCTAGGTCCGAATGGTTTCAACGCAAATTTCTATCAATATTTTCAATAAATTGTTAAAGAAGATCTTTTAGCTTTGGTGGAATATTCTATACAACACCATAAGACTCCATCGAGGGATTAATTCCTCCTTTTTGGTGTTAATCCCAAAAGATGCTCAAGCTATGAGTATTAATCGATATCGACCGATCTCCCTCTGCAATACTTCCTACAAATTTGTTAACCAAATCAATCAAAAAGGCTTGAAAATATTATACCTTTGTTGGTTTCAAAAGAACAAGCAGGGTTTGTTTTGGGTAGGAACAGGTATCATCCTGGCCCAAGAAGCCATCCACTCCAACAAACAAACCAACAAAAAGATCATGACCATCAAACTTGATATGGCAAACGCTTTTGATAGGGTAAATCATAATACAATCTTTAGCACTCTTCATAAGCTGGAATTTGATGAAAATTTGGTGGGTTGGATAAAGGAATGCATCAACTGCGCTTGGATAGCTCCCTTGGTCAATGGCAATCCTACAAAATTCTTCAAACTCTCCAAAGGACTAAGGCAAGTGTGTCCCCTCTCACCCTTAATTTACATCATCTCAGCCAAGCTCCTCAAGCGTACTCTTAAACTCAAAAGACAACAAAGCATCCTCCTTGGGATCCTTGCCTTCCAAGGTGGAAAGGAACTTAATCATGCTCAATTCACAGATGACACCATTTTGCTAGGGAGAGCTTCACCTCAAATTGCTAGGAGATTTGCTTCAGTCCTTAGAGTTTACTCTATTGTTACTGGTTGTGAGGTGAACAAAAGCAAATCAGTCATTTATTTCTCTCACTCCCACCTCAAAGAAGCTGCAAAGATTTCCAAAATTTTGGGATTTAAGATAAGCCTCGAGCAATCTTTCTTCTATCTAGGAGTGCCAATTTCGTTTAATCTCCTTAAAGCTCAGCACTGGGAAAAGATTTTGGGCAAAATGAAGGCCAAGCAAAGCACTTGGCCAAATTTTTGGTTAGCTTCCCCCACGGGTTCTACACATAAACTTTGTGTTATCTGCCCTTCCTATTTACCAAATGAGCATTATTAGTGCTCCCAAGAGCACTATGAACAAAGGCGAGTAGATTATCCAGAATTTTATGTGGGAAGGAGGCAAGCAGGACAGCAAAAAGAAGTTTCACCTTGTCAACTAGGAACAAATCACTAAGAGTAAGAAGGGGGGCTTGGCCTGAGGTGTCTTTATGACCACCAAAAGGCCTTAGCTGCTAAAATCATCCGGAGAATGATTTCAAACAAAGACAAATGGTGGGCATCCTTTCTCTACAACAAATACAACTGCCAATTTTCTAATGGCTATCTTAGTAGCAATTACTATTGTCAACCTGGAGTTGCACCCTGATCGAAGATGTGCTGAAATGGCTAATCCTCGCTCCAGTTGAAACAATGGGATCTTCTCACAAGGGTGGGTGCCTCAATGGTGAGAAGAACCCCAGAGAACATTGGTCCCTGTAAGATGTATCAATGAGGATCTCAATTTTTACGCTACAAACTGCCTGGGAAAAAAAGGAGAAAGAAATTGAAAGAAAATCCTAGCTAAAACGGTGATACACCTAATTTGTTTGATCCACTCAAATAGAGCTTCTAAGAACACTGATCCAGACAAAAAAAGAAGTAAAACTTCAACTTCAATTGATCAATACACAAGTATTTCATGAAAAGGTTATGTCTAATGATTTAAGCTTGAGGGAATCGTAGAAATAGCCCTGATGAAAAGCACTAAACAACCACTAATATCCACTGTAAACTCAGCAAAAGACATTCAAACACAGAACGTGACCTGCATAAATGCCCAGCTAGCAACTAGGTACAAATCCAAATTTGACAAGAAAGAAAGAAAATCTATCACTTAGGCAAATCTATAACAATAGTACACTATACCAACTGCTGAAATTTGAAAAACACATAGTCCTCTTCTCATTGATTCGAAAAAAGGTTACAGCAAAATCTTTGGAAGAAAATTTTTTTGCCAAAAGAGAGATCAAAAAATCTAAGGCTGAAAAGCCATTAATATAGAAATTTACAAAAGCCAAGAGATTGGCGTTGAAAAATAGAAAAGGAAGATTAACTTAGATTAACCCAAGACCAACTTTGTCTTCCAATAAAATATATTTTTCCTTTGTCTTTGCATGAAGCTCCTTGGCGTTTGAGAAATGGACGGTGGGTCTGTTGAAAGTCAACTTCTCCTTTGCATGGAAGATTACGCCAAATTTCAAAAATAGACTCCTCTTGAGCTGTCGGATCAAGAAAACAATCATTTTTGCATGAAAACGGCGCCAAACTTAGACTGAGAAACTTGGCTTGAAGCTGAGTTGGACCTTCGGATGCATAAGAATGACTAGTCAAACCATGAACAAAACAAATAGTCAACTGAAACTTAGCAATCCGCCAAAAATAGCCCTTGCTTGCATGAGTGAGACATATTTACACTGAATCGTTCACCGACTTTCCATTCTCGATTTCCTTATTTCCACGCATGCATTTCTCTTTCTTGTTCGTGGTTTTTCTATTTTTATTTGCCTTGGCTTGTCTTTCCGCGGACTTTGTTCTTATTTCCTTCGGAATTTCTCTTCGGGTTCTTTCCCTAAGCCTTTGTCTATTCAATTTGCATGGTCAATTTTGCTTTTCCCTTGGTCTATCCTTTTGCTTGGATTTTGACTTTTCAAAACCTCTACATTTCCTTCAGACTTATTGCTTTCAACTTCCCGCAGACAAAAAGTCCGCGGGAATTGTCTAAGGTCTATCCTTTGGATTATTTACTTCGGGTTTTTTGTCATCTCTCATTCTTTCGGATTTTGTCTTCCCCTTGGCATTCTTTTCCGTGGACTTTATTCTTCTCTATTTTTTGTGGACTTTCCTTTCTGCGGACGTTTTTCCTTTGTATTTTTCCTGACAGGTACCTACCCTTCGGGATCTCTGACTTGGTCCTTTCCGAAGGGCAATTGCCCTTCAGCTTTTCTGAATGTCCCTTCGAATGTTCCTTTGAGCTTTTTAGAGTTTAGCAATGTTTCGTTTCTATAATGGTTTGTTCCTGAAGGGCAAGTGCCCTTCAGGGTTTTTGTAAAGCCCTTAAACTCGCCAAATGGACCTTCCCGAAGGGCAGGTGCCCTTCGGGTTTCTTCCAACGTCCCTTCCAATCTGGAAATGAACCTTCCAGAAGGGTAGGTACCCTTCGGGTTTTTTGTCAACGACCCTTCCAAATGGTACATGCCCTTCGGGTTTTTAAACAGCGCCTCAGACTTTTCAAACAGCGCTTTCTGAAGCGAATAACCCTTAAGAAAAAGGCACCTGGGTTTTTTGAAGGGCAACTAGGTTTTTTGGAAATGTCCCTTTCGAAGGGTACATTGCCCTTCAGATTTTTTGATTTGTCCTTTTCTGCCTTTCGGATTTTATGGAAGTGTCCTTTGAATATTTTGACTTGTCTTTTGAATTTTTCCAAAGGAATTCCTTCGGGCTTTTTGTCCGAGTCTATTTGCTTGTTCCTCAATGTTTGCAACTTCAAATTCTTCACTAGCACCTACTTCGGATTCTTCATTGCTTGTTACTTATAAAAAGAGATAAGTCATTCACCCTGAGAAATCCGAAATGCATTGTTTAGAGTAATTCATATTTGTGAAACCTTCTTACTTCTACTGATAAAACTTTCATAAGCAAAGCACTTCCCAAAACCCAATTTGCACTGTTTAGAGTAATTTGGGCTTTCCAACCCGGATTACTTCTGCTGAGGGGTTTCAATTGCTGATTACTCATAAAGTGAAATAAGTTGTACCTCTTGTAAAACCTGAAGTCTTGCTTGAATGTTCACCCTCTCACACTCGGGCAAAATTTTGGTATGTAGGCCAAAAAAAATGGCCAACAATTACCTTGGGAAGAAAACTTAGGTTTGAAGGAGTCTAGAAAGAACCATGATGCTGATTTCCAACCAGTTGTCTTGGATGCCTGGAAATGGTGGCAAAATTCAATTTTTTGAAGACAAAAATTTGGGGCAGTTTACACCCCAAATCTCTGATCCTCTAAGAGAATGGCTTCAGGAAAGAAACATTTGTTTTCTAGATCAGGTGGTTAATTTTCAGAACATTCCCACTATTAAGTCAAGTTGGGATGTTAACATTCCCTTTAATTTACAAAATTGTTGGCTCTCCTTTATTTATTCTATGGATGGAAGGGTCCCTCTTGAACCCAGTTGCGAAGATAAACTCATATGAGGCAACATAAATCGCTCAGGTGCTTACTCTGTAAGCAAAGGATATAAGATGCTTCAAGATAATTTCCCTCTTGTGCCCAGATGGAAACATATTTGGCAAAAGGAAGCAATTCCTAAAATCAATTTCTTCTTTTGGATTTTGATGCAAAATAAGCAGCTCACTCTGAACAGCTTGAGGAAAAGGAGAATTATGGGACCAAACTGGTGTGTTCTTTGCAAGGCAGCCGAAGAAAGCAAGAATCATCTCTTCATACACTGTGGGTTTGCCAGAGAAGTCTGGAGCTGTCTCTTATGTAACGCCAATCCCCTAGTCGCTGCCCCTATCTCCTTTCAAGCAGTGATTGATATCCCTTCTTCTATCCAAGGGCTGAAAAAAGCAACTCAGTGGCCTATTGGTGTCAGACATCTTCTTCCTAGATATCTTTTTTGGGGGATTTGGAAGGCTTGAAATGCTCTGATTTTTAGAGATCATGCTGCCCCATGGGTCACCGCCAACTCTGTCTGATCCCTTCTTAAGGAGACAGCTTCTCATAGCACAAATCATAATAAGAAGGAAAACCAGGGAAAAAAGGATACCCTGCCTCACATCAGTACAAGTTTCACCCCTCTGATGGGGCCTCTAAGGAAAATCTAGGCTGTGCTGAAGGAGGAGGAATCATTCTCTTCAACGACAAACCTTGCATAAGATATACTTTTGGCCCTTGCACTGCTACAAATAACAATGCAGAGAAATTGGTACTCTCTCTATCTAGAGATGAAGGGATCGATTGTCTGAAAGATTATGGAGATTCTCAGCTAATTATAAATGCTGTCAATAAGGCCCATTACAATTCCATTAACATTGAATACAATGTCAAATACATCAAAAATTTGGTTAGACTCTTCTCTCAGGTCGAATTCCAACACACAAAAAGGAAATACAATGCTGAGGCAGATACTTTGGCTAATATAGGAGCTGATTTTCCTGCGGGAACTCTGCATCTGTGGTGCAGCCATACAGAAAAATGCATTGAAGGTGGATGACTTACTGCTCTACCAACTGGTCCTCAATGACTGTGGTATTGGTCCCCATCAATTCTGCTGAGCCGTTTCTAAATGGAGCGATGTAATTTCTGGCTTTCTTGCTTTCTGTCTTCTCTGACCTTGCTGCTGTAGGTCTGCCCTGTTCTATATGTAATGTTTGTGCATTAATAAAATATTTTCTTTTATTAAAAAAACAGCAGCAATTCATCCAATAGTAGACTTTATCAAAAATAGCAGCAGTATTCCAATCCAAGATGCGAAAAGAATTGTAGTTAAGAGCAGATCTGAATTACAAATGATGGTGTGAGGCCAAACATACAAAATATTTGAAATATGAAGTGCCACTTTGAGGAGGCAACCTCCAGAGATATAGAATTGTAAATAAAAAGAGATAATTCCGCTTCTGATGCCCCTACAATGACCTACCTAGCTTCTATTTTTATTTAAGGCATTATGTTAAGGCATCCCCAATGTCCTAATAAGGCCAATTACATATACAGCTAGCAATTCTAGAAACTCCGTTGACTAGTGAAATGTCATATACCCCACATGTCGGCAACTCCATAACCATACATGACATATGATGGCAAGATAATAACTAGGGGTGTGACACTATAGAGAATTCATCATGGTTACTGTTGACGCAGAAGATTGCACACTTGGCAGGAGGCCGAGCTCCTGCCTTCTTCACGTAACAATGGAAACTCCCCTCTCGCCTGTGGGACCGGCGAAGCTGGAGGGGAGAGTCTCTAGATGAGGGCTAGCTCCCTCTGATGTATCATTTAGGCCTTGGTTTCTCTTACTGCTAACAACTAAAATGAAAAAAAAGGGGACGGGGGCGGGGGGCACCGAGGGCGATGAAAGGGGGGAGAGAGAGAGATGCTGAAAACAAAGCCTAAGCCTTAAAAAAAAAATCATCTGAAGTGAGAAAACCTTCTACATCAGTGGGTCAGGGGTCCATGGAGATACAGGGAGAAAATAACTACTAGAGGCGTTCTGGGACACACTGCAGCAGCCTATCCACTTCACCTACACTCCTCTAGGGACACTTCTGACAGACCTGTAAAAGGAAACTCAAAAATGCACCAGACATGCTGAAATCATTCTACAAAAGCATTTAAGAAAATGACTTAAAACAAAATCAAATGCATAGACACATACTAAAGATGCAAAACTCAAAATGGAGGTAAAAATGCTAAGTTCTGATTGAAGGTAAAATCTGGCAGCTCTGCCTTACAAGCCCGAGAGATTTTTGGGCAGAGTTTGCCTTAAGGCTAAGAGTCGGATGTCTTCTCAAAAGAGAAGTTTACAATTTATAGAAAGAGGAAGAGCAACTTGGTGCTTCCTGGGAAAGATTTTGGCGCTCTTTTCTGCAAGTGGCCCATACACGTTGAACACATCGGGGAGAGGAAGATCACTGCTACTGATGTCATTCTTCAGAAAAGGCCTACTGGAACCATGCTGTACAATCACCAAAATTGACTTTAGTGTTCAGACATTAATGCAAGAACATGGCCACGCCTCTTTCTTGCAAACAGACTACAGTTTGTCCCCTCATCAATGCCAACTGCAGAAAAATAGGTCGCGCCGCTCATTTGCAATAACTCACCTTCCCTTCGCCACATGCATTGCTTTGTCTTTTCTGCTCCTTGTCTTCTTCCTGCTCTTTCAACTCTCGGGGGTGATCTTTTGGTGGGTCGCTACATTCCTCTGGGTATTTCCGTGATTTGGTGCTCAGACAGTTCAAAATAAGCGGCTACTTCACTGCGTTAAATTTGACGTTCGCATAGCCGTCACCCAACGGTTAGTTCGTCTGCTTAAATTTGACGGCTTTTGGGACGTCACCATCCTTGGCAAAAGTCATCGGGGCCTTTTCTACAGCTTTTCTGCTTCGTGGGCTTTTGTTTCGACCTTTTTTCCCGCAGACAAAAGTCCACAAGAATTGGTCGCTCTTTGTCCTTTTCTTCGGGGTCTTTGAAACTCTCTCTTCCCTCTGCAAGGGCTTCTGGACTTTGAACTGCCCTCCGCAAGGGCTTCTAGACCTTCGGCTGTGCCCTTCGGCTTTCCTTGGAATGTTTCTTGCCCTCCGCAAGGGCGTTTGGATCTTGAACTGCCCTCCACAAGGGCATTTGAACCTTCGGCTATAGGGCGCTTCGTTGAACCGACCCATTGAACCAATCCGTTAAACCAAAATTGGTTCAATGGTTCAACACTACACGCCGAGCCGATTGAACTGTTTGCTTTGAACTTCTCCCGAATTCCTTTCGTTGAACCAATCGTTGAACCGGTTCAACAGTTTAATGTTGCGCGCCGAGCCGCTTGAACCAAAGCTGAATGATCCTGCTGATGAACCGATGGCATCGAACAAATTCGTTGAACTGAAGGCGTTGAACCAAGCGATTGAACCAATGCGTTGAACCGGTTCAACAGTTCAACGCTACGCACTGAGCCCGTTGAACCAAGTGAAATGAACCAAGGCATTGAACCAACGCGTTGAACCAATGCATTGAACTAATTTGTTGAATTGGTTCAACGGTTCAATGCTGCGCGCCGAGCCCGTTGAACCTTGGCACTGAACCGTCTGATTGAACTGGAAGCCGCTTGAACTGATGCCATTAAACCGACTGAGTGAACCAAGGCCGATGAACCTTGTGTTGAACTTGAACCGATTGAACCAAGGTTGAACTTTGCCGATGAACTTGTCATTGAATTGGTTCAATGAACTAAGGTCGATTAAACCAAAGCGTTGAACCAACTGAATTGAACCGAGCGATGGACCCTGCATTTGAACTAAGCCCGATTGAACCGTATGATTAAACCAATGGTTGAACCAACGCATTGAACTTTGCCGATGAACCAAAACGGTTGAACTAGGCGTTGAACCAAAGCATTGAACTGGTTCAATGGTTCAACCATGCCAAATTTTCTTGTGATTTTCTTCAGACCAGAGCCCGAAGAAGCCTTGTAAAACCTGGAACTTTCTGAACTGATCCTTCATGCACCAAAAGACTAACCTGCAGAGTCCGTAGAAATGAACAGATTCATGCAAAATTAGAAAATGAAATGGCCTAGAACAGCAGGGACAGAAGGGGACCAATTTTTGGCTTGTTGGGTAAAAAGTGGTCAACAAATTGGCGACTCCCAGGGGAAGCATGCCTGCTATGCTTAAAGACCAGTTGCCTTGCAGTCCATTGGGCACGGAGTCAGATGCAGCTTTGAAGAAAGTTAGCAACAGCCCCAAAAGATTCGAGAATCAAAACATGAAGCTTTTTACCCCACACACGAAGGGAAACACACAAGGCTAAAAACACTACCTGTGCAAACTGCACTTAGGGAAAACAAGAAAGAAACTGAAAACAAAACTAATATATACAGCTAACCAGGAATATATGCCTTCCTCCTGGATCAAAGGGAAAATTTCTTAAGTCTCCTTCCTAGCAAGAAGACTTATGGTGCCAGGGAAGTAGCTGAATGAAAAAGGGAGTTGGTGACCTGCTCCTCTTGCCTGTCACCTGGATTGGCTGGTATCCGAGTGAATCAGATTCAAACATGCTCCCAACATATGTGTACTCTGCTTGTCCTTGGAAGCTTTTTGAATGCTGGTCCCTCATACTGGTGCTCTTCACTAAGAAATCAATGGCTGCTGGCTCATCACCATAGGCCCTTTGATGTGTATAGCTCCCTTGCAGTGCATCATGGTCTGACTTGTTTCCTTCTGCCTCGTTGAAGACTCTGTCAGACTCATCCTCTGCTTCCTCTTGGACTTCTTGAAGAAGGGTGACTGTGATGATGTCTGAAATGGACTCACAAAATGATTGCTCATCCCATAGAACATCACCTCTTTGTTTGAAGCTTTCTTCTTCAAGGCCTTCCTCCAGGAAGACAAACCTCTCCTTTTCCTCCTTGATGATTAGGATCTCTAGATGTTCAAAGGTATCCTCCTAATCCTCCTCCAACTCAGGGTCCTCAACGTAGTCATCCTCCTCATCGAAGCAACAAGGAAGTTCATCGAACAAGGGGGGAGAGAGCTCACCATGCTTTTGTTCCTCCTCGTATTGCTGGAACATCTGCATATATGCAAGACCTGTATCTTCTCCATTGCCGATGGTGTCTTCAAAAGAAGCATCAATGATGATTCCGCCTTTGTTGTCGCTCATGATAGCCCCTTGGAAAATTGCAGCCTGGATCTTCTGCTCCTCACTCGCTTCCTGTAGAATAGGTTCTTCCTTGAGAAGGGGTGAAGTGGGAAAACCATGTGGAAGAGGAGGTAGTCCTTGAGCTTGAATCATATGATTCTCCTCCTTCCACTCAGCTAACACTTCATCAATATCAGGTGCGGCCTGATATCTCTCTTGAAAATGTGTAGATGGGGTGTGTTCAGACATGGAATGTGCCGTTGGGTTTGAACCATCCATCACACACTGGCTGAACAATCTCTCTTCGGATTCCAACTCTACAATTCTCCTAGCTAGATCTTCTTGGAAGAGCCTTTCTTGGAGATCATCAGCATCATCATGAGCAGGAGTAGCCTCATCTTCTTCAAGGTTTTGAGAAAAACCTTGCTTCTCCTCCTTCCTACCCCATGATTCTACCATTTTCCCCCAGTTCAGGATCTCAAAATTGGAATTTTGCTCCTGCGAACAGGCAGCGACTTTGTTTTCTCCAAGGTCCTGGGGCTCCTCCACGAGGTCTGTAAGTTCTATCTCTCTTTCACAGAGCAGACTCATCCTAGCCTCTAAATCTTTAATTTGCTTAGCTAGATTGTCTTGAAAGAGTCTTTCTTGGAGGTCACCAGCATCATCCTCTTCAAGGCTCTGGGCTGGTTCCTGGCATTCCTTCCTCCAACTCAGAATCTGCACATCACGTTGAAAAACTTGGGGAGGCTGAGGAATGCTAGGAAGAAACTGTTGATGCACCAGAAAAGTCTCTAGAAGAGGGACATGCTGTCTGGTGGTATTCCCCCCAATGGAAGATTCACAATATAAGGAATTGAGAAGATTGATCTCCATGGGGGGCTGCTCTGATGCCCTTTGATGTTGGAAAGCCAGGCACACGGGATTGAGAGCAGATGTATTAGATGAGCTGGAGTGGGCGAGTGCTATATGATAGAAAGGATTTGGTGTACAAGAGGGGGATTTCTTCAGAATAGGAGGGGGCACATAAGACTGACTGCCTTGAATAAATGGATTTCTCTATTTTGCTACCTCCTCCTCCATGGATTGCAAGGCTTGTGCTTGCCTAAACGAACACTCTTCTTTATACATCGGCTCCTGCTGATATCCGTACTACTCTTCTAGTCTGTCAATCTCCATCGTCTGCCTCTCAAACTCCAGCGCCACCTCCCTTATCGTTGCAAGGCAACTAGGAGGGCTACTTGGGGAGATGCCATAAAAACGCTGAGCTTGATCAAAATTATAGGAAGGAAAACAAGGTCCATGATTTTATGCAGAGGGATTATACATACAAAAGTGATTTCTTAATGGCACCAGGCTACTTAACCAGCTGATTCAACTCGGAGTTGCCATTGGTGTTGATGCAAAAGCCTCCAAAGGCTGGTCGGTTGAAGAACACACCAAAAATTATTCAACTCTTTGGACACAACTTGTCCCAGTTGGTCCCACCGGGTGTGCCAGAAACTGTTGACGCAGAAGATTGCACCCTTGGTAGGAGGCCGAGCTCTTGCCTTCTTCACGCAACAATGGAAACTTCCCTCTCGCTTGTGGGACCAACAAAGCTAGAGGGGAGAGTCTCTAGATGAGGGATAGCTCCCTCTGATGTATCATTTAGGCACTGGTTTCTCCTACTGCTAACAACTAAAATGAAAAAAAGGGGGGGGGGATGAAAAGAGAGAGAGAGAGAAGCTGAAAACAAAGCCTAAGCCTAAAAAAGAGAAAAGGTGATACACCAAAAAATTGATCCTCCCAGCGTGAACATACACTTTTCACCAAAAGGAAGCGCTTATACACTTCATCTGAAGTGAAAAAACTTTCTGCATCAGTGGGTCAAGGGTCCGTGGAGATATAGGGAGGAAATTACTACTAGAGGCGTTCTGGGACACACTGCAGCAGCCTATCGACTTCACCTACACTTCTCTAGGGACACTTCTGACAAACATGTAAAAGGAAACTCAAAAATGCACCAGACATGCTGAAATCATTCTGCAAAAGCATTTAAGAAAATGACTTAAAACATAATCAAATGCATAGACACATATTAAAGATGCAAAACTCAAAATGGAGGTAAAAATGCTAAGATCTGATTGAAGGTAAAATATGGTAGCTCTACCTTACAAGCTCGAGAGATTTTTGGGCAGAGTTTGCCTTAAGGCTAAGAGTCAGATGTCTTCTCAAAAGAGAAGTTTACAATTTATAGAAAGAGGAAGAGCAACTTGGCGCTTCCTGGGAAAGATTTTGGCACTCTTTTTTGCAAGTGGCCCATGCGCGCTGAACACATCGAGAAGAGGAAGATCACTGCTATTGATGTCATTCTTCAGAAAAGGCCTACTGGAACCATGCTGTACAATCACCAAAATTGACTTGGGCATTCAAACATTAATGCAAGAACATGGCCGTGCCTCTTTCCTACAAACAGACTGTAGTTTGTCCCCTCATCAATGCCAACTGCAAAAAACAAAAGTCGCACCGCTCATCTGTTATAACTCACCTTCCCTTCGCCACTTGCATTGCTTTGTCTTTTCTGCTCCTTGCCTTCTTCTTGCTCTTTCAGCCCTCGGGGGCGATCTTCTGGCAGGTTGTTACATTCCTCTGGGCATTTCCATGATTTGGCGCTCAGACAGTTCAAAATAAATGGCTACTTCACTACGTTAAATTTGACATTTGCGTAGCCGTCACCCAACGACTAGTTCGTCTGCTTAAATTTGATGGCTTTCGATACGTCACCGTCCTCGACAAAAGTCATCGGGTCCTTTTCTGTGGCTTTTTTGCTTCACATGATTTTGTTTCAGGCTTTTTTCTCGCAAACAAAAGTCCACAGGAATTGACCGCTCTTTGTCCTTTTCTTCGGGCTCTTTGAAACTCTCTCTGCCCTCTACAAGGGCTTCTGGACTTTGAACTGCCCTCCACAAGGGCTTCTGGACCTTCGGCTGTGCCCTTTGGCTTTCCTTGGAATGTTTCTTGCCCTCTACAAGGGCGTTTGGATCTTGAACTGCCCTCCGTAAGGGAATTTGAACCTTCGACTATAGGGCGCTTCGTTGAACTGACCCATTGAACCAATCTGTTGAACCAAAATTGGTTCAATGGTTTAATCGGTTCAACGGTTCAATGCTGCATGTCGAGCTGATTGAACCATTTGATTTGAACTTCTCCTGAATTCCTTTCATTGAACCTAACGTTGAACCAATGCCTTGAACCAATCGTTGAACCGGTTCAACAGTTTAACACTGCATGCCGAGTCGCTTGAACCAAAGTCGAATGATCTTGTTGATGAACCAATGGCATCAAACAAATTCGTTGAACTGAAGGCGTTGAACCAAGCGATTGAACCAATGCATTGAACCGGTCCAACAGTTCAACGCTGCGCGCCGAGCCCGTTGAACCAAGTGAAATGAACCAAGGCATTGAACCAACACATTGAACTGGTTCAACGGTTCAACACTGCGCACCGAGGCCATTGAACCTTAGCATTGAACTGTCTGATTGAACTGGAAGCTGCTTGAACTGATGCCGTTTAACTGACTGAGTGAACCAAGGCTGATGAACCTTGTGTTGAACTTGAACCGATTGAACTGGTTCAAGGCCTCAATCATGCAAGCTTTGACTGATGAAACTTGTCCGTTGAACTCTTTTGTTTGAACCAAAAGCCATGAAGCAAGCGATGAACCAAGCCTGAAAATTGAAGCGATGGACTTGAAGCGATGAACCAGGCTTTGAAATGGAGCGATTGAACCAATGGTTGAACCAAGGCCGATTGAACTGCCGATTGAACCAGGCATGAACTAGGCGATGAACCAAGCGATTGAACCAGGCGTTGAACCAAAGCATTGAACTGGTTCAATGGTTCAACGATGCCAACCTTCTTGTGATTTTTCCTCAGACAAGAGCCCGAAGAAGCCTTGCAAAACCTAGCACTCTCTGAACTGATCCTTCATGCGCCAAAAGACTAACCTGCAGAGTCCGTAGAAATCAGAACCTGCAGAGTCCGTAGAAATCCAAAACCTGTAGAGTCCGTAGATTTAGACCTGCAAAGTCCATAGAAATTCTGCAGAGTCCGTAGAAATGAACAGATTCATGCAAAATCAGAAAATGAAATGGCCTAGAACAGCAGGGACAGAAGGGGACCGATTTTTGGCCAGTTGGGCAAAAAATGGTCAACAGTTACTTCATTAAATTTATACTTCGACCAAAGTGCTGGTTTAATTACATTAAATTGAAAGTGTTTAAGCCCTACCATTAAGGGCTTCTTTCACCAGTTTATATTTTTCTCGTAAAATCCCATGGTTATATGGATGCCCAAGGCCCCAAGGATTTAGCCAAAAGGAGCTACAGTGAATTCCTTGGGAGGTATCCTTAGTTTTTAGAGGTTCTGGTGTGTGTTTTGGTATATATTTGCATACCACGTCTGGTTGAGGTCCTGCTTGAAGCATTGTGGAGTATATTCCAAGCCCAATATGACAACTATCTACAAGGAATATTTCAGCAACAGACTGGAGAATAATTTTTCAGTCTGTAATCAAGGCTTCATTTCTGGCAACACTTCAAATAGTTTTTAGATGCTATGCTTTCTCCATTATATAGTGACATATGGTGACCGTCGGGACACTCAAAAGTTGTCATGAAAGGAAGAGGTGGTTGTGTTTTGGAAGCTCCTTGTGCCATTTGGATTCAAGGCAGCATCGTGGCATTAGACAATGGAAGTGAAGGATAAATATATCATTTCCAACTTCTTTCAAGAAAGTTCTTGAATACGAAATGATATTATAAATGGGTATCGTTGAGCGTTAAAATGGGCCAATATTGGGAAGCCTACGTGTTTAACTAAGACAACCTGCTCCCCTATCCTAATGCTACCCCAAACTGTTGGGGGGAAACGGGGGTAAAAGAAACAATTGCTGAAAATAAAAGGGGGCGATGCACCACAACAATGTTATCTTCTACTACTCGAGGGAATGAAATGTATAACCATTAATCCAGCTAAATTAAAGTCAGTCACCCATAAAACCATAAGCAAAGGGTAGGGAATTAGATACATCAAGCAGATTGAATCATTCACACATTAAATCTAGACAAAGGGCTGAAAAATAGCCACTTATTAAGTGTTTCAAATATACAAAATTGCTCATAGCTATGAAATAAACAAACACTAACTAGAGAAGTAAAAGTTAGGACTAATAATTCACAATGGAAGCTCTCAAAGAACAAAAGAACCACCATACAGAGAGACTTACAAAATATATACAAGGAAAAACCAGTGGAAGGCGGTGTGTGACACCCAAATCTAGACCACACGACTAGAGATGAAAACCCAGTTGAACGCATGTCGAATACTTCGAGTGGCCCATGCAAGATTATCCTCTTCTTCAATCTCGTCGTCAATCAACACTCCAAATTCTCCCTTATCCAAAAATAAGCACCACCTCTAAATATCTCCATCAAAAAATCTTGCTTGTGGGTTCAAAAATAGTAAAGCTAAAAAGCTTTACAAAGCACTTTTAATCAAAAGTCTTGCCTTTATTATTCATTCCTTTAAGGAGAATGGAATATTCCCACCTTTTTTCTTTTATGACGCATCGCCTCCTTAAAGTTCTCTTCACGTGGGAAATATCTTCTCCTTTTATATTCAGGGGGCTAGCCCCTTCTAAATTCTCTAAGAGGCCCATGCCTCCCAATTTATTTTCCCCAAGGGGGCATAAATCATAGTTACATTAAGGGGTGGGCCCTGCAAATCAAATCGAAAGCCTAGCCTTTTACACTACGTTACCGGATACGCCTCCCCCAGGCCCTGGGAGCAAAAGGAAACGCTCCTCGGATATGGGAGCACAAGGGAGCACGGGGATACACCCAAGGAGCATCCCTGGGCTGTGGATATGCCCGGATACGTCTAGGTGACGTATCCGGGCATTTCCTGCAAATTTTTTTTTTTTTTTTTTCAATTTTGCTTAATAAAAAGTCAAACACGGACTTCAAAAAACAAAACAAAGTATGAAAATCTCTCTGCAGTTTCAATGGCTGGCTGTGTATGACTGTTTTCAAAACGTGCGCCTCAGTCGGTTCATCTGTATCTTCTTTATTAGGGCTGTATACAACAGCTGTGAAGGTTGCCAGAGCAAGTCAGCAAGTCTTCCAGTTATTGGATCGCGTTTCAGCCTTGCCAAAATAAAGGAAATAAATTTCTGTCACATGATCAAGATGAGGGAGAGGTTGAAATCAATTATGTCTTTTTTTGCTTATCCTTTATGCCCCAAAAATATCGTTCTCCAGGACTCTTTCTGTGCAGTACATACGGTAAGATCATTTGCACAGGTATAATACAAAAGCTCAACTCGTGAATAAGCTCAAAGAAGAGAACAGGGCATAGTCTTAAGTTGATTTAACACCAGGTCATCTCATTGTAATCTTCACCAAACTGCAGAGAGTGGATTTTCTTGTGTCTTTATTTTTGTCCATACTGGTAAGTTGTAACATTTGCATTATGTACTTGTAATAATAAATAAGACTAATCTAAGTTCGACAATTGAATATTATGATATTTGGCATTGAATTATTAGTATGTTTTGTGGTTATTTAACTTATTATGTTTCTTCTATGCATATTATGTGGTTAATTTTGCTTATATGTCTATATTTTTATATTTTTTAATTTTTTATATATATTTTTGTATGGCAGTATTCAGCCGTATCCAAACCCCCCCAAAAAAATCGCCGTATCCCCGTATCCGATTCTCGCACCCGTATCCGTACCCGTACCCATATCGGTAATGTAGCTTTTACAAAATATATTTTCCCATACAAGAAAATTCAAGGATGTAAAATACCTATAATTTCACTACAAGGACACAAGCTTGTAGCTTGACCTATAAATAAAGAAAGTAGCCTTAAAACCCCAAGTTGGGTTGTGTTTTGTTATAACCCATAATATACATTAAAGGGGGATGTTGGCGGATATAATATTTATTTGGTGTGACTTGGAGCTGTAGAAGTCCATGTAGTTTGTGTGGTTGAAAGGATGGCCAACAATCCAAGTAACCTATCTTGGGATGTTGGTGAATATAATATTTATTTGATGTGACTTATTGCTCTAGAAGTCCGTGTAGTTTGTGTGGTTATAAGGTTTGCCAACAATCCAAGCAACCTATCTTCATATACATAAAAGGAGGTGATTCCTCCCATTTTAAGCCAACAAGATCAACAAGATCATGTAGATATATACGATCTGTAAATATGTCTGAAACCTTGGTAATATATGGCTTGATCTTTATACATTTGTCTCTTTAGAAGATCTTGGGGAGTCGTATTTCCATTCCTAATTCAATAGAAGGTAGTGGAGAGGAACCCTTCCTCTATTCCTCGCCTTGCTGATGGAGTTCTCAAGTTGTCCAATAGTCCTCCAAAGCTCCTCTCCTAAATTTGCCTGCTAATATATGGAGAAAAAGTATTTTTTATGGATAGACAAGGGCCCATCTCTGAGATATAATAAGCCGAGCAACTAATGCCCTAGGGCCAACACGTTATGGGTTAACAATAGGCAAGAAAGCAATAAGAATTTCTCTAGGAAAAAATATTTTCCTAAATGAAGAGAGTGGTTATCATAATGGTGTTACAAGAGGACTCTGCTGCAAAATATTGACCGTTCTGATCTGTTCCTAGAAAGAAAATGTGAGGCAAAAGTTCCAATAAACATGTACCCAAAAGTTCATGGCGATTGCACAAAGACGTCCATTGTGAACAAGCTTGTCAGTCAGACAAAGGTTAGTAAAATATTTCCATGCCAAATATTTGTTCATGGAGTTTAAGGAAGATTTTGTAGATCATAAAGACCAAAAAAAACTATATTGGAGGCAAAAGGATGGTGCCACATCTGCGCACACTTAATGGCGCATCACACGAGCAGCAGAAGGCTCTCCATCGGTGGGAGTGCGCTGCACATACATGATGTTATAGATCACAGATTGAATAATAGGCAGGGTTGTGAAACAGCATTTTGTTAAGTACGACTAGGATTGTTTGGGATAAATCAAAAAAATAGCCGCATTCTAGGATCTCTAAACTTCTGGAGGCTCACCCATCAAACCAATATAAAGGGGAAAAATAATGAAATTAAATGTCACAGATACTTAAGCCAAGTGAACTATGGGAAGTCAACCGAACAAGACACGAGTGTCCCAAATTAGACCTAAGGGTAAGGGACTAAGGTTAAGGTGCTCAAAAGTACCACATTCAACCCATTGGAAGAAATCCACCTAAGGAAAACATGTTAATATTCATTGGACAATTAAAAGTTCAAGTAGAAAATCATGTAAGCATACAAGATAAAAATAAATTAAGTACGCGGAGCCTAAACATAGTGCAAAAATTATAAATGTAAATTCTCACAATTGCTACATGCTATGTCACAATTTTCATAACCCGGTACACTCAGTATATGGACTGTGGAAGCCTAAAATCTGTAACAAAACTGAAATAGCATTCATTTTGTGTTCATTAATAAAAACACTGTTTACACATACATACAGGTCACAGGTGGCAAAAGCATAAATCGACATCAAATTGAATTCCATTGAGAAGGCTAAAGCACGTACAGTGTTTTGGGGTGTAGAAAAAAGTAAGCGTGTAACAATAACTGCCAAGTGAGCTGATGATCTTTTGTTACGCAATGTTAAACGTTGACAGGGGCAGCATCTGAATATGCTCTAATTTAATGTCTTCTGCTGCTGTGTAATCTATGTCTCTGTCTCTGTCTCTGTCTCCGTCTCCGTCTCTGTCTCTGGTACAACCATGTTTGCGAGCCACAGCAGAAAACACCAAAAAGACGAAAAGCTAAAGAAGAAGCGTGTGACAGACAAAAGCGAGGTGTAAGAGAGCCACTGCCCTTGTCTGGTCTTGATGCAAATCACAGTGTAAAGTAAGGGGATAACAACCCTTGGGCACGAAGGAATTTGTTAACAGAGTGAGGGCAGTGTGAAGGAGCCATGTGCCCTGCAATATGAGGCCGCCTGCCAAGCCCACGTCTGCCAACAAAACGCCAGGCTGGCAGGCAAGTACGGCACAGCACGCCGCACAAACGACGCTCACCCGGCCAAAAGCATCATAGCATTTGGCTTCGACATCGCCATCGCCATCGCCATCCACCCTCACCGCCATCCATTCCACGGCAAATGCAACGCCTGTAACGAAGAAGCCAATTTCTCTCCCCCTGCTAAAATAGAGTGTCACTGCAACAACCGAAAACCCCAACAGAACCGCAACTTCATCCAAATTTACAAATGAAATGCCTTGTGTAAACACATGCCAAATTGCAGCGACAGGAAGTGAAAGCAAAAGTAGGAAGAGGTCCCAGTTATGTCCCAGATAATGCCAGGGCTTCGCGGTGTAGTGGTGTGGGGATTTTACATAGCTGCAAAATGAACACACCAGGTGCCGAATTCCCGTGCTGGTTAAAAGGAAAGAGGCTGCAATGTGGGCGACTAATGATCCCATTCAGGATGTGGTACCAAAATTAAATGAACAAACAGAGCCGTGAAGATGCTGCTACGATCATCAGACTTCATTCATATTCGGATATGGTCAATTTTGATTGTTATAATAGCAAGTTGCGTTGCAACAATGAATTTTACCCAATATGCTGCAGCAACACAGCACAAAACTGTCTATATCATATTTGTTTATCATTTATTAGCATAGGCAATAGGCAATATACCTTCCACACAAATTACAGAATGACATGCGCGGCACGCTCCCCGAGCCCGACCTGCTTCGATAGTATTAGTATCGAAGGAATGAATGAAATAAAGTTTTTAATAACATTTACCAGGGTAATCAGCGTATGGGATCCCAGAGTAAAACTAGTCAATAAGAAATCGAAAAATATTATAAGGAATTTTATTGATTGCCTAATTTAAATAAAATTTCAAAAAATATATCGAAAATCAGCAATATTTTTTAAAGCTACAGGGCATGTTTTCATTTGATATGGTCAAAGATTTATGTTAATAGATTTTACAAAATTTATATGTATTAACAGCATGGTCGCTGCTCCCTTGCAGAGGGATTCCTAATTTTCCAAGTAGGGGCCGCTTCGAAATTCTACGAGCATTGTTTTTGGCAAGTGATTTCATTATTTTTTTTTTAAATGGCTTAAAAATTACTATAGCATTTACATTCGGTTTACCAAAATGTTTTCAAGCTTTTTGGCAATTAAAAATGCAGATAAAAGATTTAGAGGGAAGATATAATCTTTGAAGTCCTTTCCTGCATTTCCTTATCTTGTGGACACACCCTACACATACCCAAAAATTAAAACTATTGTGCCCTAAAATTTTTATTATTTTGGGTCTTCAAATAAACTCTATATTTTATGAATAAAATTTATTATATCCAGTAATTATCATATTTTTATGAACAATTAATTTTGCATATTTGAAATCTACCATATAAAAGATTTTTCAAGATTTATAAGTCAAGTCTTACCTCTTCAAATAGCACCAACAATCGAAGTAGTAAGGAGGGACGCAAAAGCAGCATCGAGATGAAAAAAGAATGGAAGTTCCTTGAAATACACACCACTAAAAAAGTCATCACCAATTTTGAAGCTTCTCATTTGCACACTAGATTAGCCAAGCATTGATGGTCGGCAGTACCCAAAAATTTAAATCTCGGGAGAATGGTGATGGTTATCTATATCAATAGCACCGTATGGATTGAGAGGGAACTTCTGAAGCAATCCCTTCTATTATGTATTTTGCCACAACAAAATGTTAATTAATGTGTAGCTACTTTCCAATAATAAATTAATTATTGAAATTATTTTTTTATTGTAAAAATTTTTGGGAACGTCTTAGTAGAGTAAGATTAATTTTCAAACTTTTACCAAGGTTTAATTCTAGCAACTAATTGGACAATGTAAATTTTTTGAATTTGTTTAATTGAAAAAGAGTTATTTTTCTAGGAAATAGTCATGTCAACCAATAAAAAGCCAAAAAAAACGTAATTTTTGAATTTTGTATTTTACAAATTACAATATAAAATCCATGGTCTTTAAAAACTGACAAAATTTTATTGTACATGTTGTTCAATGCAAAATTAATTGGCCAAACCAATTACAATAGTACCTACACAATAGTTACTGAAAATGAAGATTCTTATAATTTAATTGAGAACTATATCATACCAATTTAAATGGGAGATGGGGGAGAGGTGAGTGGTAGAGACGCTAAAAGAAAGGTGGAATGAGAGAATGTCTTTTTGTATGTGTATAAGGTATGGTATATTATGAAATAGGCACACATAAGAGATATTAGAAGAAAGGTGGGATGAGAGAATGTCCTTTATGTGTGTGCATAAGGGATTGTTTAACCTTAAAATCTAGATATGAATAATTTAGGATTAAAGAGGTAGAGATATTTTAGGGCACAAGGATGGTAGAATGTCTATAAAGGAAGGTAATTATTTATAAAACTTGGATAAAATATATATTAAATTCATTATGATGAGATGCTAAATATAGAAAGTATAGTTATGTTAAATACTGCAATGATAATGAGAACAAGACACTTAATTAGCTCTGATATTAATACAGCTTTGGATCTAGAACAGATCGGTAGTGGGTTGAATCTGAATTTTGGATTAGTCATCTGATTTTAGAAATTATACATTTGTAGCTATAGACACTTACATCAAACAAGGATGGGTGTATCGACGCTACTATCTGACTTGGATGTAGGTATCCAATACGAAATACCTATTGAAACTAGATGTAACCACCTGGATGCTTTTGGGTTCTGTGTCACCTTCACACTGGTCCATTTATGTATGGGTCATGGATTATTGCTCCTTATCAAATAGAAAAACCCTAATTTTTCATCTTCATAGTGGTTATGAAAAAAATGGGTTAGTAGACACATAGCGTCAAGTTGTCCCAAAGACTCCTTTATCAATAAGCATTGTCTACATAGCCAATATTCCAAAGAAGGCCTCAGACCTATATAGTCATTCCCTACATGTTGGCTTATGTGTGAATCATGTAATAAATGATAAGCAAGTACAATGGTGACCTAGCTTGTAACTTGACAAATATGGCTCATAGAGTACTTCTTTAGTACTTCAAATCTATAGGTGTGTTGTCCCTATGACTAATAGAGAAATAGGAGAAAATAGGGAAGCTTTGCTCATTTGAGTACTTGATTGAGTGTTTTTTAGTTTGTGCTAGGCTTTTTCTAGGTTCATCTAGGTGATGAATGAATGAGGATTGATATTATATTTATACCAATCCCTTTGGAGAATATCTCACATTAAATCACTTAGGCCAACCATTGGAATATATTTTATTTGTAAATTAGATGACTCTAGGGCACTAGACGCTTACATCGGGATATGACACGTGCATTGATGTAGGTGTCTGATTGGAACGCAAGTGTCCAAGCAGTTGGAAAATAAATGTAGGTCCAAAACTTGTAAATTTGGAAGATAAGCAGGTTTACAACATTTTGGAAAAGATAGAAGGTCTGAGTCATCAGAAAACCATTGGTCAAACTAAGATATAAGCTGTTAAGCACAAAAAGATAGTGTATGTGAGCCTTTTAAGATTGAGAAAGGCTAAAAGCTAAAAGTACATCCATGATATATATTTGCTAAGTGTACAGGACTAAGGTGTTATATAATTTAGAAATAATGTCTATAGGTATGATATATCATAAAATGCTTCGTGTATGAATGTATGATAACATTCAAACTAGTTATATGAGTACTTATAACAATCCCTCACAGTTAATTAGAGTTAGATGAATTTTTTTAAACTCAAATTCAGAATTAACTTAGCATTAACGATCCCTAACTAAATACATTATTTAAGTTAACTACGTTATTAACCATAAGGTTAAGTGTGTGATTCATTTAGCTAGTGATAAATATAACATATATTGATTTGATTTCATAAGTTCAATAATATAATGTACAATAATAACCCAAGTTAATAATTCAACCACTGTTGATTAAGTAATTCAATAAATACAAATAAATTATAGCCAATTGTTTTTGTGATACAAATTACATCAAATAGTTCAAGTTTACCATAATACATATCTGAATAACAAATTATAATTATATAGTGTTCCACATAACATATAAGTCTCAAAGAACTCATTAATATCTAAAAATAATTTTGAGTAAAGCCTCTATCAGTTGACTATTGGAAGAGGAGGGAGAGTATCATCCGAGTATTTTTCCACACCAACCACAGACCATTGATTCTTCACACAATCTCCCAACAAGGGAATGGCCCTCCCTTCATAGATGGGTAGATAGTGATAGTACAAAAATCGAGAAAGTCAACTAGAAACTTGTGTAATGTAAGATAATTTTCACATGCAACATATCATATAAAATGCATTCTAACATGATATTGTGCCATACATACAAACTAAATCAAACATGTGAAATGACAATGTTCAAACCATAAACATTACTTTGGCCAAAGTTTTATTATAGTTTTTTCATATCTAAAGATCAGTCAAATTCATACACACAACTCATTTTAATAATTTCATTTTGCCTATTAGTGGCACTAAGCAAGTAGAAAAGTCCATCTCTCTACTTGCTTAGGGTTATTAATACTAGAATTATTCATTTGTATACTATATTTAAATATACAGATTTAAATACTGAACTTCCATAAAATATCATAATATAGAGTTATATAAGTAAATCATTATTTATCAAATATTTCATCTCATGCTTCTAACTAGTATAATCAAGCTAATTATTTTTATATTCAGTCTTACAGCTAACCTAGTTGATTTAATTAAATTAAACACAATAGTAATAATTTTGTAATTCTTATTTCAAAATTAATGATCATTCATTGTACTATCTACGTCCAGTCTGGATCGGGATATTCATAAATACCAATGACCATACTTAATACAAATATCTCATACAGTCTTATATCAGACCAAATTGATAAAATAAAATCTTATAATATAATTTATGCAAATGAACGGTCTCATCTTTATTCAAAAATATCCAGCTGAATTGTCATTAAAATATAACCATATAATAACTACAAATTTTAGGTAAAAGAAAAATTTATCCCAAACCTTAGTTTAATACCAAGTTATTCTCATATTATATCCCTTATATTCATATTATAAAAATATGTTCACAAACCATTCTCAATAGAGGTATATACTCTGTATATAAGACTTAAGTATCAATACGAGAGCATTCAACCCTATCGAATATTAAAAAGTAAATAACTCTCAATTCTATATATGTATATCACACTTATGAATGCACACATTTATATGTGTGTATAACTAAACGGTTTGGTCTACAAAATTTACCATTGACCTTGTGTTTAAAAATCATACAGTCAACTAATATTCCAACACAAATGCAATTCTAAATATCTAGAATTATCTAATAACTATAGGCTCGACCATCTTTTACTGATCGATCATCTAACTATTAAAATATTCAATATTCAACTATTTATAAATACGTATATTCAACCAATTAAAATCAATCAAACCCCTGTAATATATTCAAAACTATTTAAATAAATGCTCAGTTCCACTTAATTCACATATACAACTATAATTTAAAAGCCAGGTAATAAGGAATAACAAACCACATATTTGAATTAACTCATCCCATAACCAGAAATTCAAATAATTTTCTTGATGCTTGAAAGAACAAGTAGAACAAGACACAGTTTATTTACCTTTACCCGAGGTTTACCAAAATCTCATTAAATCAACATTAAGTCAAACATTTGTTCAATACATATATATATTTATCAGTCAAATAATATTCCCATACATGCAATTGGTTTTAACAACTTAAATTCCTAGTTATAAACTAAAGGCTCGATCCATATTCTCCAAGTCAAATATATAAAATCCTAATTTCCAATAACCACCAAAATAGTTATAGGCTCGACTACTTGGTTAGTCAATCCCTTAACTATATTTTTTAAAAACAACACTCAAAAAATTGTATATATTCAAATGCATTTATTTCAACCAAAAGAAATCAATGAACACAATTTAAAAGTTTTCAACCATTACACCCAAAGCACAATTCTAAAATTCAATAACAAAATCTGAATCAACATAACCCATTCTACATTGGGTAAGATAAATAAACTATCCAAATCTCCATGCATCAACTTAAATCATAACCCTAAACTAATATGAATCTATACACAACCATATTAATAATTTAAATTAATAACTTCCATACATAATATTCTCGGCCATATAAAATAGGGTTTGGCCCTTTTGTATTTGGCTCTTGGGTGGGTCAAATCCTCCCACAAGGTCATATACAAATGAACCCTGGTAACTAAAATATCTATTATTTCATTTCTCCATTTCAACATCATATAAAAACACACTCAATCGTTCATTAATGGGGGGTTATAGTGTTCGGCCCTATGGGTGGTCGTACCCTCCTACAAGGTCATCTACTATATATATATATATATATATATATATATATAGTAGATACAAATCCTCCCACAAGGTCATATACAAATGAACCCTGGTAACTAAAATATCTATTATTTCATTTCTCCATTTCAACATCATATAAAAACACACTCAATCGTTCATTAATGGGGGGTTATAGTGTTCGGCCCTATGGGTGGTCGTACCCTCCTACAAGGTCATCTACTATATATATATATATATATATATATATATATATATATAACATATTCTTGGATCTCTAGACTATTTGGTTTTTACATTTGAGGTAGGGTTTATTCTTATCATTTCTAGTTTTTCTATTTCGACAATATATATATATATATATATATATATATTGTCGAAATAGAAAAACTAGAAATGATAAGAATAAACCCTACCTCAAATGTAAAAACCAAATAGTCTAGAGATCCAAGAATCTATTATGCCTAGCTCTCCTCGATTCATCCTCAATTTTTCTTCTCCTTTTCTCCCTTTTCTTCTTCCAACTCCCTCGACTCCATATATCCATCTAACTGCCAATTCTACGTGCCAAAATTCCTCAAAAGAACTCCACAAAATAGGTTCTTTTCAAACAAACACCAGTTTTTTATAATCATTTTTATAAAATCTCAGTATGATAACCTCAACAATTGAGTTAACTAGTCAAAAACCATAATGACCATCCATGCAACTAAAAGAAGTCAACCAAACTTTGCATTATGGCTCGAAGACTCTAGAATCCCAAATGTTATGAACCCTAGATTTTTTGAATATACCATAATATATAATCATTTAAACATTATAAACCCAAATGATGGTCCATTGACTAAACAATGCCAATCAAATATCATGCACAAATACATAACTCAAAAGGCTTTTTGTCTATAACATCATTATCATACCTTAAGTCAAAAGATTCAAAATATATTGTTTGACCATACACTATGCCTATAGCTAAAACACGTATACATTGTTTTATATTTCAAAACCTTTACTATATCAAATTATGACCTAAGGTGAATCCTTATTCAAAAACACAAACATGCTCTTGTTTTAGATTTATGATCTCATAGATTATATCATGGTCTAAGGTTAAAATCAAACCTTACCAACAATATGACAATGATAACATAATTTAAACATGCCATTTGCATGTTAAAAATGATTATCTAAATAGCCATTTGGTATATATGAATTGCGTATTATCTATGATTTAAACACAACAACTTCCTAATAGACATCAAACATCTCACTTTACCTTTTCACAATTATGTTTCACTCATACGACCCATATGGTACATAGTCATAGAAAATACAGTAATATAACATACAAGCATTTCAACCAACGTAAGATTTTATAAATGCAAACACACTTTACAAGAATTAAAGTAATGTGTAATAGATAATCAATCATTCCAAATGAAAAAATGCTTTAATGATATGATGCATGCTACTAAAATCAATATTAACCATCTAACAATCAATAAACAAATTTTTACTATATGTGGTGTGTGCAGGGTTCTCATCTCATTCTCTCCTCCCCTCCCCCACTTGTCTCCATCTACACAATCCTCTATGATGATACCTTCCCTTGGTCATAGTTAGGAGGGTGGATTCCATCCTGCATCCACTTCAATATAGGTGAACAATAGTTAGACCATATCATGTAAAAATCATAATAATTGATGTAATATAATATACTAAATAATCATGATTAAAATGTATCATAATAGAATATAAATAGCTAACTACCAGTTAACTATCATGATCATAATTAATAAACACTGTTCATAAATGGTATACTACTAATCTAGATACTTAACATTAAGTAAATTAATCACTAAACATAGAATCAGTAGTTAACAGATTAATAAGTCTAGGGGAAAATTGAGATGTAACATCTTTTCCCCCTAAAGTTGGTCATCATCATGATGACACTTATTTCAATAATAGTTTTGAAATAAAATAGTGTTTAGCAAAAAAAAACATAATATCTAGCAAATTACTAAACAAATAAATGAGGAAACAACTTATGAAACTCTTCATAATCTTCTCAAGTATGACTATCTCTAGAATATTAGTCCCACTGGACCCTGTATTGTGACACCTCTCTGTTATGCAAACTAAGTTTATGAGTGTCAATTATTCTAAGTGGTTCTATTGTGACCACCCCAAGATCCAAAACCTATAAAGCATTCCAATCCAACACATGAGAAGGACCAACAACATAATTTCTAAGATAGAACATATGGAAAACATTATGCATGAGTGCTAAAGTTGGTGGCAAATCAACCACAGGATTGACAACATCTAAGACGTTGAAAGGTCCCAAATATCTAAGAGATAATTTGGTTGATTTTTCAAATTTGATCAATCTTTTTTGAGGTTTAACTCACATAAACACTTTGTCTTCAACTAAAAACTACCTTGTTCTCTTAAGATCAACATAGCTCTTATGTCTATCATTGGCTTTAGCCAACCTTTGACATATTAACTTAACATGTGACCAAAGACTACCATGTCTTCTAACCTATCCCAACTGATTGGTGTTCTATAACTTCTCCATACAATGCCTCAAATAGATCCAATATAAGTGTTGATTGGTATGAGTTATTATAGGCAAATTCAACCAATGGAAGATATTTTTCCCATCTATATTATTTATCCATGCAGTATATCCTTAGAAATTTTTCTAAAACCTGATTCACCTTCTCTATTTATCCATCTATTTCTAGATGGTACATTGTAATGAAGTTCAACTGAGTACCCAAAGCTGAATTGAGAGTCAACCAAAATCTAAAAGTCATTTTAAGGTCCTTGGCAAAAATAATCTTTTTTGAAAACCTGTGCAATCTATACACTTCTTTCACGAATCTCTTCTCAAGCAGAGGTGCATCATCCAAAATGTTACCAAGAATGAAGTGACCTACCTTGGTGAGTTTATCAACAACCACCAAAATCATGTCATGTCAGTTATGAGACATCAACAATCCTTAGATAAAATCCATACTAATGACTTCCACTTCCATTCTAGTATGGTGTGCAGGTATAACAACTTAGCAGGATGCACATGCTCAACCTTAACTCACTAACATTGTAGACAATGAGAAACAAAATATGCTACATCTTTCTTAATTCATTTATAGAAATATAATGGCCTTAACTCTACTAAGAGTTTAGTCACACCTAGATTCTCTGAATAAGGAACATTATGTAGTTCCTTGAGTACTACACTCCTCAAATTTTCCTTATCTAGTACATAAATCCTTCCTTTATACCTCAACAAACCATCATATTCAAAATTGAGTCCTTCATACTTAGGATCCTGAGCATTTATAGCCAATGCTAATTCTACTTGATAGTAAAATTCATCTCCTAGAGTGAATTTTACCACTTGATTGCAAAAGGTACTCCTAATAGTAGCCAAAGTGACTATATACCTTCAATGACTAAGGGCATCTACAACCCTATTTTCCTTTCTTTTAATGTATTTAATGTCAAAATCATAATCTAACAAGAACTCTAACCATTGTCTCTGACGTGTATTCAGGTTAGGTTGGGTGAATATATAATCGAGTCTCAAATTATCGATTTTGAGCTCAAATGGTTTTCCCAACAGATAATGCCTCTAAAAATTCAAGGCATGAACAATTATAGTCAATTCCAAATCATGTGGGGCATAATTTTCTTCATATAGTTTTAACTTTCTAGACTCATAAGTTATAACAAAACCCTCTTGCATGAGAACTCCTCTGAGGTCATCTCCTGAAGCATCAATTATAACTGAAAATTAGCCATTTGGATCAGGAACTCTCAACACTAATGTTGAGGTAAGTCTTCTTTTCATCTTTTAAAAATCTTCTTTTCACTTTCTTGACCACATGAACTTATTATTTTTTTGCTAAAAAGAGGTAATTAGATTTGTTATCTTAGAAAAGTTTGGAATAAACTTCCTGTAATATCCTACCAAACCCATAAAAATCCTAACTTCATGGATATCTTTAGGTGATAATCACTCCATAATGGCTTTAATATCCGAAGGATCCACATATATTCCTTCTATAAATATAATGTGCCCAAGGTACTATACCTTTTTTTATAAAAAGGCACACTTTGACAACTTCTCAAAAAGTTTATGCTTCTGCATTTGTTGCAGAACCAAATTCAAATGATCTATATGCTCCTCCTCATATTGAGAATAGATGAGGATATTGTCTAAAAATACTAACACAAAATGATCTAGATAATCCCTAAACACATTATTCACGAGATTAATAAATGTTACTAGTGCATTTGTTAGCCCAAAAGGAATAACTATGAACTCATAATGCATGTATCAAGTTTTGAAGGTTGTTTTCAAAATGTCTTCCTCACAAATCTTTAACTAATGATATCCTACTCGAAAATTAATCTTTGAGAAAACTGATACTCCACATATTTGATCAAAAAGATCATCAATGCGAGATAAAAGATAGCTATTTTTATCATTGCCTTATTCAACATCCTATAATCAATACATAGGTGAAGGGTTCCATCCTTCTTCTTAATAGACACAACTGGTGCACCCCATGGTGAAACACTTGGTCGGATCAACCCTTTGGACAACAAATCTCGAAGTTGAGCCTTCAACTCCACTAACTCAATTGTCATCATTCTTTAGGGGGATTTATACTATGGTTCAGACCCTAGAATAATGTCAATTGAGAATTCAAATTATCTCTTAGGGGGTAAACCCAAAATTCTTTAGGAAAGACATCTCAAAATTCTTTAGGAAAAATATAATCTTTGATAGAAAGATTCTTAGATCCTTCCATCTCATTTATTTTTACAATAAATGCTTGACACACTTTCCTCTAAGATTTTCTCAGCTAAATTGCAAAAATCTATCTAAGCATAAGCTCCCTCTTTGCTCCCTAAATTTGTGTTTGATTACCCAAATCATCTAGACATTCAACTTTTTAAGTAGATAATCCACCTTGACTTTATGTTGAGCTAACCAGTTTACTCTTAAGATCACATCATATGAGCCCAATGGAGTTGTGAACAGATCCACTACCATAGTGAATTTAGATAGTTTGATCTCAAATTCCACTAAACATGTATTGATTTGACTTTAGATTCATTTTTGTATTGAACCGACCATGCATTTGTCATAACACTAGATTTTATAGATAACTTTTTAAACATATTAGGAGCAATAAAACATTCAGTACCTCTAGTGTCAATCAAAATTAAAATTGGCTGACTAAATAAAGTAACTGATATCTCAATAGGAGAAGCTTGAAATTTAGCATGATGATTGTCAATAACTATGTGGATTATTTGATAGAAAGATCCATGTTGCAGAGTATAACCCTTATTCTTACCATTTGATTTTCCTCGAGTACATTCTCTAACGTAATGATCACCTCCATAGATGAAACATCTGCGAGGTGGTCATTTTCTATCATATTGTTGTTTTCCTCTAAAACCTTTTTTGAAACCATTACCTAGATTCATGTTCCATAAATCATTGCTAAACTTGACATGTTAATTATTGAACTAGATTTTAAAGTTTCCATTCCTCTTCCAATTTTTTTTTAAAATTCGTTTTGGGACTTCCAAACTTTTTATTGAATTTTTCTCTGACTCGAGCAAGTGACTTCAACTCCTACTCTTGCTTAATTGCCTTTTTGAATAATTGATCCATAATAGATGGCCCATGCACATCTAATTCACACCCAATTTGGGGTTTTAATCCCATAATCAATTTTTTGATGCGAAACCTCTTGTAAGCCTGATACCGAGGAACATACTTTAGGAGTTTAGTGAATTGCTCCTAGTTTTAATTCACTATAATATATCCCTTTTTTAGATTCTAAAAATCTAACAACTTCTAATAAAAATAAAGTTGGGGCTATCATCATGATATGAACAAGGGCACAAATTATTCCCATGTGGTGGTGGTAGAGTCAAGGTTCATTTCTAACTTCTTGTTTGCCCACCACTTACTTGCTTCACCAGCCAACTAGTAAGCTCCCTAAACTACTTTTGTAACTTTAAAGTAATTTTGTATCTCAAAATACTTTTCTCTATCTTAGTTATCCATAATTCAGCTCCATCTCTTGGAATGGTTCCATCGAAATTGGGTAGATTAAATTTCTTGATATCTCATGCAAGCTCAGTAGAAACACATGATCTCACATCTTAAGGTACCTCCTCTTGCCTAGGTTCCTAAGGAACCTCTTGTTTAATAGGATGTTCTTCAGATTCAATTTTTCTCCTCAACATAGCCATAAACTTCCTATTCAATGGTAGCTATACGATCCCTAGTCTCATTCATGGCTATGAGAATTTGATCAAACTTGGCAACTTGTTTAGTGATAAACTAATTCAAGTCAACTGAAGGGTTAGCATTTTTATAATTTAATGTACCCTTTTCAATTGGCCTTCAACGCAACATTATTTTTTATGAATATAGAAGAATAAAAATATGTTAGTGGACTCACTAAGTCCAAGATTTTGAGCCTCAACTCTGATACCACAATATAACAATGCTTTAGGGTCAACTAGAATAAGGTGATTTTTTTAAAAACTCAACTTTATAATTAACTCAACATTAATGATCCCTAACTAAATGCATCATTTAAGTTAACTATGCTTAACTAGAAGATTAAGTGTGTTATTCATTTAGTTAGTGATCAATATAACATGTATTGATTTTTTTCATAAGTTCAACAATATAATGTACAATAATAATCCAAGTTAATAATTCAACCACTACTGATTAAGTAATTCAATAAGTACAGATAAATTATAACTAACTATTATTATGATATAAATTACATCAAATAGTTCAAGTATACCATAATATATACTTGAATAATAGATTACAATTATATAATGTTTTATAGAACATAAGAGTCTTAAAGAACTCGTTAATATCCAAAAATAATCCTGAGTAAAGCCTCTATCAGTTGACTACTAAAGGGGAGAGAGATTATTATTTGAGTGTTTTTTTACACTAACTACAAACCATTGATCCCCTGCACAATCTCCCAACAAGGTAATGGCCCTCCCTTTATGGATAGACAAATAGTGATAGTGCAAAAATCAAGAAAGTCAACTAGAAACTCATGTGTTGTAAAATAGCTATCACATGCAACATATCATAAAAAATACGTTCTAACATGATATCGTGTCATACATGTAAACTAAACCAAACAAGTGAAATGACAATGTTCAAATCATAAACATTACTTTAGCCAAAGTTTTAATATAATTTTTCTATATCTCAAGATCAGTCAAATTCACACGCACAACTCATTTAAATAATTTCATTATGCTTATTAGTTGCACTAAGCAAGTAGAAAATTTCATCTCTCTACTTGTTTAGGGTCATTAATACCCTAATTATTCATTTTTATACTATATTTAAATCTACAAATTTAAATACTGAACTTCCATAAAATGCCATAATATGAAGTAATATTAGTAAATCATTATTTACTTAATATTTCATCTCATGCTTCTAACCAATATAATCCAGGAAATTATTTTTATATTTAGCCTTACAACTAACCTAGTTGATTTAATTAAATTAAGAACAATAATAATTATCTAATTCTTATTTCAAAATTAATGATCATTCACTATACTATCTACTTCTAGTTTGGATTAGGATATTCATAAAGTACCAATCATTGTACTTATTAATACAAATATCTCATATAGTCTTATATAAGACCAAATCGATAAACTGAAATCTTATAATATAATTTATCCAAATGAACAGTCTCATATTTATTAAAAAGTGACCATTTGAATTGTCATTAAAATATAATCATATAATAACACAAAATTTAGGTAAAATAACAAATTATGTCAAACCTTGGTTTAATACTAGGCCATTCTCATATTGTATCCTTTATATTCATATTATAAAAATATGTTCATAAACCATTCACAATAGAGGTATATACTCCATAGATATGACTTAAGTATTAATACAAGAGTATACAACCCTATCAAATATTAAAAAGTAAATAACTCGTAGTTTTATATATGTATATCACGCTTATGAATGCACTCATTTATGTGTGTGTGTGTGTATAATTAAACAATTTGGTCTACGAAATTTACCATTGACCCTAGATTTAAAAATCATATAGTTAAATAATATTCCAACACAAATGCAATTTTAAATATCCATAAATATCTAATAGCTATAGGCTCGACCATCTTTTACTGATCGATCCTCTATCTATTAAAATATTCAATATTCAACTATTCACAAGTACGTATATTCAACCAATTGAAATTAATCAAACCCTTGTAATATATTCAAAACTATTTAAATAAATGCTCAGTTCCACTTCCTTCATTCACATATACATCTATAGTTTAAAGGCTAGGTAATAAGGAATAACAAACCATAGATTTGAATTACCTCATCCCATAACCAAAAATTGAAACAATTTTTTTGACACTTGAAAAAACATGTAGAGCAAGACACTATTTATTTACGTTTCCCTGGGATTTACCAAAATCTCATTAAATCAACATTAAGTCAAACCTTTGTTCAACACACACACACACACATGCACACATGCACGTGCACATGTACACACGCACACGCACATTTATCAGTCAAATAATATTCCCATATATGCAAATGGTTTTAATAATTTAAATTCATAATTATAAACTAAAGGCTCGATCCATATTCTCCAAGTCTAACATACAAAATCCTAATTTCCAATAACCACCAAAATAGTTACAATCTTGACTACTTGGTTAGTTGATCCTCTTAACTATATTTAAAAATAAATAAAACTAAAAAATTATATATATTCAAACACATTTATTTCAACCAAAATAAATCAGAGAAAACAATTTAAAAGTTTTCAACCATTATGCCCAAAACACAGTTCTGAAATTCAATAACAAAATATGAATTAGCATAACCTTTTCTACATTGGGTAAGATAAACAAACATAGCTATTATCCTATCCAAATCCCCATGCATTGAGTTAAATCATAACTCTGAACCAATATGAACATATACATATCTATATTTATATTTTAAAACAAAACTTGCATACACAATATTCTCAACCATATAAAATAGGGTTTGATTGTCTAACCCATTCAATGCTAAAACAACCACAAAAACATTATGAGTATATATATATATATATATGTATATATATATGTATATATATGTATATATATGTATATATATGTTTATGTATATACATATATATATATATATATATATATATGTATATGTATATACATACATACATATATATACATATATATATATACATATACATATATACATATATGTGTGTGTGTAGTATATATATACATATATATATATATATACATATATATATATACACACACACATATATGTATATATGTATATGTATATATATATATATATATATATATATAATTATTGAAACAAAAATACTATAAATGATAAGAACAAAACCTACCTCAAATGTAAAAACTAAATAGTCTAGAGATCTAAGAATTTGTCCTACCCAGCTCTCCTTGACCTGTCCTCAATTTTTCTTCTCCTTTTCTCCCTTTTCTTCTTCCAACCCCCTCGACTCCATATATCCATCTGACTAGCAATTCTACATGCCAAAATTCCCCAAAAGAACTCGATAAAACCAATTCTTTTTGAACAAACACCAATTTTCCATAATCAATTTACGAAATCTCAGCATGATAACCTCAATAGTCAAGTTAACTAGTCAAAACCCATAATGACCATCCATACAACTAACCAAAGTCAACCAAGCTTCACATTATGGCTCAAAGCCTCTAGAATCCTAAATGTTACAAACCTTAGATTCCCTAAATATGCCATAATATATACCATTAAAAAATTATAAACCCAAATGATGATCCATTGACTAAACAATGCCAATTAAATACCATGCATAAAGACATAGATCGAAAGGCTTTTTGTCTATAACATCATAATCATGCCTTAAGTCAAAAGATTCAAACCATGTTTCAACCATACATTATGCCTATAACTAAAACAAGTATGCCTTGTTTTATATTTCAAAACCTTTACTAAATCAAATTATTACCTACGGTGAATCCTTGTTCAAAAACACAAACATGCTTCTATTTAATAGATGCAACCTTGTTTTAGATTTATGACCTCATAGACTATATGATGTTCTAAGGTTAAAAGCAACCTTACCAACAATATGACAATGATAAACTGTTTAAAACATGTCATTCACATATTAAAAATGATTATCTAAATAGCCATTCGATATGTATGAATTTTAGATCAACTATGATTTAAACATAACAAATTTCTAATAGACATCAAATGTCTGACTTTACCTTTTCACAATTATATTTCACTCATACGACCCATATGGTACATAGTCACAAAATAAAAAGTAATACAACATACAAGCATTTTAGTCAATGCAATATCTTATAAATAGAAACACACTTTACAATAATTAAAGCAATATGCATCATATATCAATCATTCCAAATGATAAAATACATCAATGATATGATGCATGCTGCTAAAATTAATATTAACCATCTAACAATCAATAAACAAATTTTTACTATATGTGGTGTGTGCAAGGTTCCCATCTCATTCTCTCTTCCCCAACTTGTCTCCATTTGCACCATCCTCTTTGATGATACCCTCCCTCGGTCATAGTCAGGAGGGTGGACTCCATCCTGCATCCACCTCAGTACAAGTGAACAATAGTTAGACCATATCATGTAAAAACCATAATAAACTAATGTAATAAAATATACTGAATAATCATGATTAAAATGTATCATAACATAATATAAATAGCTAACTACATGTTAACTATTATGATCATAATTAATAATCATTATCCATAAATAATATACTTCTAATCCAATTACTTAACACATCAAATAAACCAATCACTAACCACAAAATTAGTAGTAAACATATTAATAAGTCTATGGGAAAATTTGGAATGTAATAGTACCCTACAATGGATGTTAATGAAAAAATACTAAAAAGTCTTGAAACTTCTGATCAAGATCCATGGTTAGGAAATCAACTTTTAAAAACACAATAATAACAAATATCTACCTCCACATATCTTTTTTTTTTGAGTTTCTCATGATTTTGGGTAGGCCTTTTACTTATTTGAATCTTATAAATTATTTTGG
This sequence comes from Torreya grandis, assembly GCA_037957365.1. Lineage (NCBI taxonomy): Eukaryota > Viridiplantae > Streptophyta > Pinopsida > Cupressales > Taxaceae > Torreya > Torreya grandis. The sequence continues at coordinate 4,990,085 of JARHVA010000158.1, read as the reverse complement.
TTCCCTGAACATCTACCTAGTTAAATGACTTCCTTCTTGCAGGATCAAAGCTTTTGTTTTGCATTGATCAACCATCAATGACAGTAATAATATTGGTTGTATATGGGACTATGTCTGAGCATCATTTACAAGATGGGAGCATGGGATGATTAGAATTGGGTTATATAAAATAAAATTGGATCCATCTAATCCTTATAGGGTAACAACCATTTTATGTTTGATATACAGGGGAAGGAGGAAAGGTTAAGGGGAAAGGGGACCAGTTATTAGATAGGGTCCAATAGTTGTGATCCTTGTTGTGAAGGGATCCCCTAATTATTATTAATTTGTATTTATTTAATTATGCAGAGAAAAAATAATTATTTATTTTATTATTTATCTTGTCATTTTTAGGGTTAAAAATACAAAAAATAATAACTTATATTTAAAATATTATATACTTATTAAAAATTAATGAACATCATAATTTATTTTAAAAAAATGTACATTATATTAAAAAAATGGTACATCATATTCAAATTTAATATACTTTTCAAAACATCACATTCTTTTGTGATATTTTTCTGTATAAATAGTTTTATAATTTGAAGTAAACATCATAGTTATGAGTGCCAAAAAGTCAATATTTATGCAACTAATGTACATCATTCATATATTTTATTGTGAGTTTTACAAAATATAATTTCCAAATATCTTGAGTTTTATAACATTATAACTGGTGCATTTAAATATTATTAGATATTATGTTATTTAAATTTTAAAGATTTGATTCCAACTTTTGGCTTCACAAACTAGAACATTAAAAGCTAACCTCCTCCATTAAAAATGTGTACCTAAAAAATATAAGTTTAATACAATTTGTAAGTGTTACCATACCCACAATTCAAATTTTGAATTTCAAATTTGGTTCATTAGATACCATTTGGCTATAAATAAATTTTTTTAGACAAATTAGTGTTTGAATTTCAGAGACCATGTTAGTTAGGAATTTACATATTTTGCAAGTGTTGTATTTATTTTCACACCTGTAATCTTTGAAAGATCAAGTTTCAAGTAACCCATGAAGGTTTTCATTCACATACCAATAAATATTTTTTTATATCAAACCAAATCCTTTTGTGAATTCATGTTGTTATGTTATTGATATATTGTTGTCAATTCATATTGTTTGTTACTCTTTCATATTTTCAATATTACAAATATTATTTACCATAGTTTTTGTTGAAATATTGTCCAGTCTACTATCATATTATTTATTCACGTGTTATTATTTTTTACTAAAGTTTACTTGTTGTAAAGGGTGGATCTTTGGTGGGATACTCAAAGTTATTGCATTTTCAAAAGTTCTACAAACATTTACTAGTATGTAGATGGAAATTATAAATGTTTTCATTCACATAATAATAAATATTATTATTTTTGTATCAAACTAAATTATCTTCTGAATTCATTGTGCATGTTGAAGAATGTTTGCATCATTAAGATGCAATTAAGGTCCATGTTCTAAGATGTTTGATGGTATTTATTTTCATTAATGTGGCATGTTGATGTCATCATGCACATCATCTACAACATGTTCATAGTGCCTAATTCAAGTCATTCTCCCATAAATGTAATGGAACCCAAATGCCTCTTCTATAAAATGTAGCATTTCATAAAAATTATAGTGTTAGTATTTTAGAGGGATGAAATGTTACCCATAACATCGACATGTTTTCATTCACATTTGACTCAACATTTGCTAGTATTTGGATGGAATCCCTAGAGGTTTCTACTCACATACCAATATATATATATATATATATATTTTATATCAAAAGAAATCATTATGTGAATTTATATTATCATGTTATTTATATATGCGATGCATTTATATTTCCCTACTTCCAACTTTTCATAGATTCTACAAGCACCCATTAAATATTTTCACACAAAAAATGCTTATTTAGATGGAAAGAGGTTAGAACTTGGGATAGAAGATTGAACATTTACTAGTATGTGGATGGAATTTATGAAGGTTTTCATTCACATACTAGTAAATTATATTATTTTTGTATCAAAATTAAGATTTTTATTCGCATACTATTAAATGTTAAGTCACATGTATCAAACCAAATTATTTTGTGAATTCATGTTGATATGTTATTGGTATGTTGTTGTGAATTCATCTTGTTACATTATTCATTAATATTTTCAACATTAGAAATAGTATTTGCCATAATTTTTGTTGATATGTTTCCATTCTATTGTCAATTACTTATGTATTTTGTTGATTGTTGTAGTTTAGCATGAAGGATGTCAAGAAGAGGATTCAATTTATTAGACGATGAAGAATAGAGCGGTGAAATTCACTGATGGGGTTGATGAAGTTAATGAAGAGAAACCCACTACCAACTAGAAAAATAGGGAAGTGTAGACACATAAATATATTCATTAAAGTTATTGACAATGTTTATTCTTGGCATCTTCACCTTGTTTGGTCTATTCACCATTTCAATAACTCACAGTCTATAAGATATCCCTCGTTGTCTCATAAACACTACGAATATCATACAAACACCCTATTTTAGCCACATTCATCCCTATTCATCTTACAAGCTCCTATCAAACCTATCCCAATAGTCTTTGGTCTTTTGAGACAAGTCTATGTTAGGTGAGATAGGGTTGCTTTATAGCCTTATCCCCCATACTCTAATAGTCACTTTTTCAAATTGAGACATTTCACAACTACTTTTCCACATATTTTGAAAAGTCAGTTACCAAAAATATTCAAAAAAATCTCCTATATAAGCACACCAAGGCCACTCATTACACCCCTAAATGCTTCACTTGAAAATTCTACTACATATTCAATAAAAGAATAATATTTCTTTCAATTTTAATTTATGCAACATTCTAATAGTCATAGGCCAAGTCTAGATATATATTTTTTTAATTCAAGGCCATCCATTTTTAATAATCTCAATCAATATTTTATCTCTACTCATATATTTTCACAATCATGGATCACACGATCACCCTTAGAGGGAGAACTACGTCAGCTTGAGGCCCATTTGGGCTATGTAGGTAACACTTAATTACACAAGGTTTTTGAAGTAAGCTTAACTATGCCTCTTATCTGTTTCCCCTCTTTGCATTTGATATTTATCTTGTTTATTATATACAAATAAGGGTTTCTATTTTTTAGGTGTTTCGTGTATAAATTTAGAACATAAAATTTATCAGTCAACCTTCACATGCAATCGTACCAACCCAGATTGGAAAATTAGGCACACAGTCATCTAGGACACAATCATAATCAACAATCATGGTTGCAATGTGACCCTATCCTCCTATTATGAACTTTTTTTAGTGCACAATCAATCACAACATAATACACACATCTTACTAAGCTATTTTTAGTCATAGTTAAAAAGGTATCTATTTTAGGGAGGTTTGCATATCCTCATGCCTCTTTACTATTTTTAGTAATTTCCTAATTTTATAAAATTATGTATAATTTTATATTTAAATATCATATTTATATACATCAACATTTTAATTTTGATAATTTAATTCTATTAGTTTGATTTGATTAAATTAAAAAGATTAAAACATTCTAGTGAACTTGTTATTTTTAGAACATTTTTTTAAATCTATTTGTTTGATTTTTGTCCCATGATTTCATGAAAATTATATAATTTTTTGACATTGAAATAAAAAAACCTTTGACCTTGGATATCAATCTGACACATAATGATTCAATTCTCTTAGACCTTGAAATAATTTGACACTGAATAGAATTGACTTGTCACCTTGAATAAATCTAACACAAACTCTTTTTTTTAACATTGGGTTGAAATTAATTGATATCTATACACAAAAATATTTCAATTTTATTTTCTCTTTATTTTTCATTTGCTTGTGCTTCTTTTAGAAATGGTGTTTTGGTAGTTTTTAAAGTATTTAGTGACTATCTTGAAGGGCTATGTGGTATTTTATTTATAAACCTCATGGCATGATGGGTTAACCCCATATTCATAGCCATATTACAACACTAAATATCAAGTTTAGATTTCACATACCTTATGATATATCAAAAACACATAGGATTCCCTTGTTTATACCATAGGAATCCTCTTTTAGTCATTTGATTTTTGGTACACCTAAGAATAATATATCACTTAGGGAATTTACTCTCATCATACCCTTTGGAAATGGGGTTAATGGGATACAATCATGGTTCTACCTCTATGGTTAGTGCTATGAAACATTGGGCCAACACTAATCAATGAACAAACAAGTATATTTGAGAGCCCATGTAATCATTCAAAACCTTGCCTAGATTAGCCTCATACCTTATTTCTTGTATTGTATTCATAGTCATTAGTATTGCTTGATTCATATTGTATTATATTCATAAAATTAGATCAATAAATGAAGGTTAGTTTCCCATATTACATAGGATTATGCAATTTATTGTATCATATTCTCTTACTTTCCAAGATTTTATTCATTTCATTAGTAGATGTTTAAGATTTAATGTTGTTCACTAACTTACTTTAGAGCAATATCCATTTTATGCTACTTCATATTATTAAAGTATCCAATTTGAAATGACTTGATTAAGAGGAAACATATTATATAAATTGTCTCAAATTTACACCTTCAAAGGATCTTCTAGTGCTTATCCCTCTTCCTCTTAAAGAACATATCATGGTTCACATTTTAGAACCCAATACTTAAGAATAAACTACTCCAACCAATGAAGATAATTTTTTGCAATATCTTCATGAGCATCCAAAAAAGGTTGATTCATTCTTATATGTTGCTAGAGGTGAACAAAATAAAAGTTCCTAAGATATTTATTCACATATTTATACTTCTACTATTACTTTTTTTCCTCCTTATACACCTCGTGTTACTTCTATAATACCCTCTCTTAGTTTGGAAACATCACTTGGTTTCCAAAAAAAATTCATGTCTATGCCTACTCATGCTACTTACACTCCTCCAATTACCTCTCCAAATGTTATCTTTAAGAAAACCATTCTCTCATTACAAGCTAAGCTTGTTAATATCAAGCAAACTATTTCTCATGTTATCCCCTCTATGAACTCATGTTCCTTGTTGCATAACACTTTGGCACCTGAAATTGCATCTTATCTATTCACAATTGGCTTTGTGGCTCCTTGGCTTCCTCAATATGAAAATAAAAGTGATCTTGAATAACATTTACATACCTTCCTTGCATCTTGTCTAGACTATGCAAATAATGATAAATTATTGAAAAGGTTCTTTCCAGATAAGTCTAAAAAATATGCTCTCAGATGGTTTTATGATCTTCCTCTACAATCAATAAAGACTTTCAATCCCATGTCAAATTATCTTTTGACACACTTTTCTATCAATATTGGTAAAAAGCTTTCATATGCTCACATTACGAAGCTCAAATAAGGATATGATGAAAAAATCAGTGAATATGTGCTAAGGTACAAGATTATGCTTGAAAAAATAACAAATCAAATTTATGATAATGAGTTTCAAGATATCTTCACTCAAAGCCTAATTTATCCACTTCAAGAATCAATTATGTTTGATAAGTTCAAATCTTTTGATGAACAATGCCATATAGTCAAAGAAAGCAAGGTTAAGTTACTTACTTTGAACAAGATTAATTATACTTCAAATTCTCCTTCTACTTCAAATGTCAACTTTAAAAGTAAGCCAAATTATAAGATAAAATCAAATGAAATAAATAATGAGGCTAAAGTTACAATTAATGTTATCTCACAAGAACCTCAAAAGCTTCAATTAAAATCCCCACCAAGGAGGCAATTTTCAAGGTTACCATATTTTCCTTATGTATGTTGCAAAAGCTACTTGAATGCAATCTAACCACTGTTCCTCCACCAGTGGAAGTGGACATGTCTAGACCATAATCCAAGAATTTTGATGGAAATGCATATTGTGATTACCACAGATGTATTGGGCATTCTACAAATGAATGTTTTTTTTTTAACCCTTTTTGAAAATTAAGGGTTATGGAGGAATAGGCTATTCAAGAGTGAGATAACATATTCCTAAAAGTAAGCCAATTAAAAATTTTAGACCATGATATTATATTTTAGTGTTAAACTATGAAAATACTAAATATATAAAGTATAATGCTAAACAATATTTTGATTACATAATCATAAAGAATAAATAATACTTAGCTTATACAATGATGTGTAGACTAATATGAGATGTGCATGTATGGAAATATGCTATCTAATGTTCAAGAACTAGTCATCATATTTTAATTTTTTTTTGGGCTGCCTAGACTCTTGAATCTCCCTATGGACACTCACATTGATGCTATTGTCTAAATACCAATGCAACTATCCTATATGAAATGTTTGATGTATCAAGATGTGGCTACCTAAATTTTGTTAGGTTTTTATTCACCTTTAATTTGATGTATCTGTATCTTATACATGGGCTATAATTATTATTTATAGATCAAACCCTAGTTCTCCACCTTAGATTAGGTTACCTTGTCAAAAATGGGTTAGTGGGCTCATGGTTTTGAGCTAACCCCAAAGACCCCTCTATAAATGAGCATTGCTTACACATCCAATACTCTAACTAGGGCATCTAACATATATAGTTCTCCTTTATGTGTGGGAATGTGTGTGCACAAGGGTGAAATATAGTATATGATAATGCATGTAGTGATCTATCTTGTAACTTGGAAAATATGGCTCATGGGTTGTCTTTTGAGTGCTTTAGACCTGTATGACTACTCCTATGTTTGATATGTAAATAGGGATGAATAAGTAAAAATATCCTAGTTTTAAAATTGATTGATTGAGCTTGAATGTATGATTTATTGGTAAATTTCTAGATGTTCAAATGAATTGGGTTTGACTTTTATTTATACTAGCTTCTTTTGAAATAATTCTCATAAAAGGGTTAATGACATTCTTAAGCTGACATGTACACTTTTAAATATTTGAAAATTTAAGTTTTTGTAAGGTATGGACACTTATGTTGGAGTAGGAACAATAGCCTCAATGTTATTGTCCTGCCTTGAATGCAATTTTCTAGTATAGAGGAAAGTTGTTGAGGTTCTATAACTGAAGGTGTAGACACGAAATTTGAATTATATCACCTCTCAATATTGTATACTTGGAAAGTGTTTCTCACACTTGCACCCTTAAATTATAAGACATTCTTGTTGCCAAAAGACTCACCTTTACTATCTCTTATGCCTATTGCTTATCTCTTAGTCTAACCATATATTATTTTAATGACCAAGCCTTCTATACTATTTAAAATGCTAGTAACCTGCTTATTATCATCCTCTACAAGTTTTGGACCTTTAACTATTTTCTAAATTCTTGGACACTTCTGTTCCATCTAAACACCTATTTCGATGATAGTTTCTTGTGCCAAATTAAGTGTCCAGTGCCCTAAAGTCATCAAATTTTCAAATGAAAAGTATCCCTATGGTTGACCTAAGTGATTTTACATGAGATATTTCTAAAAAGGATTGATATATATATATATATATATATATATACAAGATCAACCCTCATTCATTCCTCACCTAACACAAACCTAATAATTCACAAGGCATCTTATCAAAAGCACTCAATCAAGCATTCAAGCGAGTAAAATTTCCTTATTCTTTCCTATTTCAATATCAGTCATAGGGATAACCCATCTAAAGGTTTTAAGTACTAAAATAACACTCCATGAGCCATATTTACCAAGTTATAAGCTAGTTCACTTTATATACTTGCTTATCACACATTGCATCTCGATAGACATATAAACCAACACATAGGGGATAACTACATAAGTCTAAGGCCTTCTTCAGAGTATTAGTTATATAGGAAATTCCCATTAATAGAGGGGTCCTTGGGGTAGCTCAACACTAGGTGTCCACTAACCCATTTTTCCCATAGTCACTCCAAGGGTGAAAAAGCTAGGGTTTGATCATTTGACAAAGAATGACATGTGCATGAGATCTGAACACACCATAGTAAAGGTGATAGAAAACCTAGAAGGTTCCAAGTGGTCACACTCAGATCTAGTCAATATTATATACTAAAAACCTAAGTCCAAGTTAGACAATAGTGTCAATGCAACCATCCATATCTAACATAAGCATCTGAGGCCACATAGTGCAAATTTATAGAATCTGATGATTGATCAAGAATCCAAATCTAATTTAATTCTAGCCTATTCCATATCAAATTTGCATGTGCATAATAAACTAGCTAAGTACTCTTGTTTCTAATTTATTGCAATATTAATCAATAAATACACTTTCTATTTTTAACATATCTCAATATTATAAGTTTAGGATATTGTTTATCTAAGTTTCCAAATCAATTGGTCTACTATAGATCTATTTACCACCCTTATGATTAATCATTTTTATATTCTTAACCTTATACTATATTGATCCTTCTCAATTTAGGGATAAACATTCTAGTGAACATGTCCCCTAACTTGTTTGAACCAAACCCTCAATTGCAATCTAGGGTTTTACCTTCTCTTAAACAAATTAGGTTTTTATTGTTGTCCTTTTTTCATATCTAAATTGTTAAATGGGCATAGCCTAATAAATGTTTGCCTCTATTTTTTCCCTAGGCATTGTTCTTCTCCTCTATGTGGTTGCATCCAATTTTTTAGTCTTCCTCACCATGTTTAATTTTACTACAAGCCCTAGAAGCCCCATTTTTTGGTTCACTAGTTTAGTATTCTCAATGACCAATGCATTGGATGTGATGATCTTATGACATCTAAAAAAAGAGCTCAATGCTCATCCTTTGATTATAACAATGCTAATAAAAAACTAATAATGAAAATGCAAGTCTAACTGATCATGTTACAATCACAACATGATTTCATATGGTTATGAATGTGATTATACCCGTCTTGAATGTAAATATGATGAGTTTAGTTCTCCTATTTCATTAATTTACAATAATTAAAGGCCTAAAAAATTATAGATGATAATTTTTTTTAGTGCATCACATAGATATGATACAATAGACATGCAAGGAATTAGCACTTATGATGATGAAAGTAACAATGTTTCATGCAAATATTCTCAAGATGAACCAAAAACTAAATGCTTATCTTCCCTTTCAAATGATGCAAATAGTGAAGAAAGTGAGTGTGTACCTTCTTTCCAAATTAATGATAATGGTGTTGAAAATAGTGTAGACGCATGTTCTATTTTTCTTCCAATTCAAAATAAGAAACAAAACATCTTTGCTAAAGGTTTCCTAGTCATTGGAAAAAATAACAATGATGCAAACGATAGTTATGGAATTGTTCCTTTCTCATATACCAATGATGCACCTAAAGTAGAACGTGATATTACATCTTCTATCCCATTTTCAAGTTCAAAAATGAAAATAAAGCTTGCATTTTTACTTCTTATAATAATATTTCAAGTAAAATGGAGAAAAATCCTCTTTCTCCCTCTTTTACATTTTATACTACAAATGATATTCCAATTATAAATGAAACAATTAAAGTACATCTTCTACCCCTCTTACATGTAATAACAATCCAATTACTCATGCTCTTTCAAATAATTATTGCATTCAACTTTGTGATATCTAAAATGATATAATGATCTCTCTTAAGTCATCATGAAAAGTGGATATCTCTTTACCAAATGTTTACAAACTGTTATCACACTAAATTTCACCCTTGAGGAGGTTGTTCAAGCCTTCTTCATTTAGATGATAGAATAAAGACACCTATAAGTTGTGGGTGACCCAATGGTTGAGGTGAATCTCTAGATTAGGGCTAGATCCCTTGATGCTTCACCTAGAACTACTATTAAACCTATTACTTGCAAGGGAAAGGGATAAAAATGATTGAAAATAAGTAAATGAGAGGTGATGCACTAAACTTGACACCCTCAACTTGTATACACTACACTAAGAATATGAAAAAGGACTGAAATCTATTACACTAACTTAACTTGAGTCTCCAAGCATCAATATTTTAATATGAAGGTGAATATCAAGATAATATCCAAGATGGGATGATCAAGAGGTCTCGTAGGAGACACTAATGAAGCAATCTCCACACTTAGCTAATACAAAACCATGTACCACATTCCAAATGACTAGCTAAGATGACTAAAAACCTACAAGTAGTTAATGAGATAGGATACATGAATGAGAGATATGACAAATAAAAGAGAGATATGACACTACTATTAACATTCATCAACTAACCATGAAGCATACACCAATTGTATCATTGAGAAGGATGAAAATCAACATCTATTCACCTCTATAAGAAATGTACAAGTGTTTATATGATCAGGGCTTTTCCATACTCAAGTTGAGGATCCATTACAAGCCTTTCAAGGTAATACATATAGGATAAATGAGAGAGAAGAGAGAGAATTACATCAAGAGAGCCCATGATAGGTGTCATCCTTCACAAATTAGTTACCATGCCAAGTGTAGGAGGCAAACAATAATCTTATCATCCTTTTCAACATTTTTTATTTTTTGAGATGATGATATGTAAGGTGGTGTAAGGGTTTCTTGTTTGAACTTGATGACTCATCACTCGCCTCATGAACTGACCTCCTTCTTGTTGAGAAGTGACAAGTATGACATGTTTATGTTAGTTTTTTATGCTCATTTGATTATGTCCCCCATACCTATGTGTGATTATTTGACATTTACATATGTAATTTTTTGTTTTATAGACATTTTAATATGTCATCCTTGCTTTTTTAGACATTTGACTAAGTCATGTGCCTTTGATTGTGTAGCATTTGAACATGCCCTTTATTTGAGGTCTCGTTGGACCATTGCCTTTTGACTTGATTATGAGTTATCTTATGTGTGAACTTGTTTTATTTTTGATCTTATAATATTACTATCTATATATTTACATGATACTTATCATTCATCTTAGGCCTTCATGTGATCACATAGGTTCTATGTGATTCAATGATATATCTACCTAGACATGTTACTTCTATATGCTACATGATTCCATTCAAAGATTATACAGTTGTATTATCATTTCAAGGTGAGGTAACAACCAATTCCTATCTTTACCTCATCTCAAATGGTAGGGGCATATTAGTTAGGGTATTTCATGGAGGCATGTTGTCTACACTTAGCATAGTTTTTAGATCTAGATGGGGCATGCTTTGGAAGCATGTTCTCCATACTTATTCAGTATGTGGTACTTATATCAATTTTTAGATTTAGTGGGGCCATGTCATATAGGCATGGATTTCACTCATTAATAGTTTTTATATTTAGTCGGGGCATTGCATATGGGCATGGATTCCACACATTAAATATTTTTAGATTCAATGGGGGCATGATTTAGAAGCATGTTATCCACAGTTATTCAATATTCAAGATCTCCATATTATAGTGGGGGCATGTTTTGGAAACATTTTCTCCATATTTATACTTATATAAGTTTTAATATTTCTCCATAGATAGTGGAGGCATGCTTTGGAATCATGTTCTCCACACTTACATAGTTTTTTAAATTGGTCAAAGCACACAATTACATGATTCATATTCACAATTATGGTAGAATTATATACATTGGTACCATTGTTACACAAAGTTTCATCATGAGACATATATAATGTGCATATGCTATGAATTTTATGCCAAATATTACAAAATTTAAATTAGTTTAGATTCTAAAACATTTTTTTGGGACTGTCACCACATCACAAACTTTTATGTACTGATACCTCAGTCAGACTTTTATAAACTTTATTGAGATAATATACTATAGTAGTTGGTTTGATTTTTTGTGTTGTTGAGGTGATTAAATCACTTAATATTCCAAGTTTTTAAGTTTGATTTATTTTATCATCTAACCTTACCAAGTTATAAATATCATTTGGTTGCACGGTTGAGCTTATCTCAATTGTCAGGTGGTAACTCATGTTTATTCCAAGGTTGAGGGCATGGGCTTTCCAATATATCTCTCTCTCTATCTCATTATATATATTCACTTTCAATCTTTATCTATTTTTTTAAATATAAATTTCATAACCTTAAAATGATACATCTTTTTCATATTAACTTGCTAATAGGCAAGGTGGTTACATTGACACATAGGTGTAATCCTAAACCTTGATCTTTAAATTTTAATCTATTTAATGTACTTTAAATTCTATATTATATGGAATGATTATATAATGTAACATTATATTGGTTACAATTGAATTAATAGAAAAGCACTCAATTTAGGCACATGCAAAGATAAGGTGTGTTATGCACACCCTGTATACACATGATATTTTCAAAGTTTTATCACTTATTGACATTTTGTATCTTGCAAGAACCCATCGAGTCTCAATCTCTTTAAATGCATGCCTTAAGGGGTACATCAAGAAAGGGGTGGGAAGACCATTGGTTCTTCATAAGATTATTGTTCATTTTGTCACTTGTTATCTACACACTTGTCTCTTAAAACTATTAACCCTAATCTTGTTCTTCTCTGTTTGACCCATTCCAGGCATTTGCTACATTTTATCTTCTTTTTCCTCACCTAAATCCCATTTGATCTATCAAATGTGCTAGGTTAATTGTGTTGACCTTGTATAGTTTTGAGATATTTTCACTTAGGAATTAGGTCAGCGTTTGGCTGACCTAGCTCGGGACCAAGTGAATTATTGTCTAAAATCATGTTAGGTCGACTAGATCGACCCTATCGCCTGGGATTTTTAGAAGGGTCAAGGGTAAAATCTACCTATAAATACAAGTTCATTTCCATAATTTATTAATAATAATCAAAAGAAGAATTAAGAGTGAACAAACATCTACTTATTGACCATTCTACTTGAGAAGTAAAGCTTAGGGTTCCATAATTTCTTTGAAGATACGATCTTGTCTCATGGATAAGTCTTTTAGATGCATTGATAGGTTGTGTAGCCTAGATATTATTTGTATTTGTTATCCTTACATACCACAACAAAATCTAGAAAAATACCTTGGCCAAGGGAGAGATTGAGGCTTGGAATGTTTGTCCTCAAATGTAAGTATTCCTAACTTTATTTTTCCTTTGTAAGAGTAGATAGATATGTATTTGTGCATCTCTTCCATGTATTAGGATTCTATATACATTTACATGATTATATGTCTTCTATGCATGTTTAGTTTTATTATTTCTAACCCTCACTTTATGCCACAAGATTTGGTGAGCACTAATTTGATTTACTTTACTTATTATTAAATTAGGTGAAATATCAAAACCTAGGACCTCCTTAGGGTTATTGCGTGATTGTGTTAGACTAGATGTTTTGGAACCCTCCTTAGCATAGTGTATTATGATAAATTATTCCCTAATTAGGTTTAGTGGATCCCCATATTAGTCATGCTCCCAATTAGAAAATGTGTTCCCAGTCGAAAGTGTAGGTATGCTCTATCTTCTCCAAGCTAGGATTGATATATATACATGATGTATTTCTAATTATATACATTCTAGTGAACCCAACATGAATATAACCCTTATAGGGTTTTTTTTACTTATTTATTTATTTTATCATTTCTATTTTAATATATTCACAATATTGGGTCGAATGTATCGTCATAATTCTAACTTTTATGCACAGGTTTAACACACAGTCGCATCCATACAACTCTACTCTTTCTGTGTAGGTTCTTTTATAGGTAAAGGCTACTGTATTGACTCAATCAACATAGTAAATTTTTTTAGAATTTTAGACATCATATCCAGACTATTAGGTTGACCCAATTGACCCTGTACATTTTAGACACTTGATAATAGGGTTTTGTAAAGCTAGGTTGACCTAGTCGACCCTTTTAGCAAGATTTGCAAGCATTCATCAAGGTTATTTGACAACAATCTCACTTCTTTGCATCTTCCAACGCACCAAGGTTCCTTTTTATCCTTCTTTCTCTTTCCTTATAGTCTTTCTTTTCACAATTTGTAGTCTTTAAAACTACCCCTATATAGTTAACTAAGTCGATCCTGTCGACTTAGTTCTGTATTTAGTGTGTTATCTAAATAGCTTGGTTAACTCTATTGACCCTATTCATTTTCAATCCTCTTACTTTCATAGTATACAGGTGACATTGTTGATCTTATTTTGTATTATGTGCATACACTATCGATTGCATCAACACTATACTATGTTTCAAAGTTATAATTATCCCATATATACTAGTAATTAGCTCACACTTTCATTTCTTGTTACTTGTATGCTTAAAATAGATCACATAGTCTAATTAGGTGGTTTTTAATATACCATTTAGTTACATTATTTTCTCTTTTATGCACACATAACCAAATCACAAAATCTTAACAAACATTTTAATAATTGTCTACCCAAGGCCAACGTACATGGATTTCATCACCAAGGGGAAAGTCGACTTGGGTTTTGGGCCAAGTATTAACACATGGTTAATGGTATATTTTGGCTAATCACCCAACACCCTTATCACTTCGATGTGTGAAGTGAGGGGTTAGGCCATAATACCAAGCCTATACCATTGCCAATACAGATCTCTTTTAGCCCAAACATCTTGAAACCATCTTTAGATTGATTTTTAGTTGCTTGCTTATAACCAACTTTTTATTACATTTAAAATCTATTTTTATAATCTAAAAAAATTAGGGTTGACCACTTATTGAGATTTTTATTTCCAATTTGATTGCTTTCTCTTTGCTCAAATTGTATGTTATATTCCAAAAACTTGCATTAGCCACCATTGGTGCAAGTTTTTATGTTGTGTGCCTTAATTGGATCAACCTCATTGATCTAATTGATTGTGTGTTTCCCTTAAATTATTACTTTTCTAAGTACATGTAAAATCATTCTTATTTTAGTACACAATAGTTTCAATTAACACAATCTCTTATAGATTATCTATTTTCCCTATTTGTTGTGCTTGGTTGACCTAGTCAATATTGTACACTTTTTCAACCTCTATCTATTATGCTAGGCCGATCCATTTGACCCTGTACAGTTTGTAACCCCTATTTCCTATGATAGATCAACCTAGTTAACTCTGTACAATTTCTATCATCTAATATTTCCTTGCTTTTCTCATCTCTTTTGCTTGGTTTAGTATTTTTAATTCATCATAAAATTTCTATATGAAGACAATACTGGGTTGAATTAAATAGACATGATGAGTTTTACCAACCCTCATAGGGTCTCCCATATGCAGAGTAGGGATCATATCTTAGATGAGAGTAATGTTCACATAACCACTCACACAATGAACTATGGGACCCCTCCTCATGCCTCTTCATAACATAATCCTCTATTATCCCTAGAAGATCAACTCGAATTAGAATATACCCCTGAAATGCTCTTCTTTATCTTTAAATTTCCTCAACATCAAAGAAAGGATCCCTCTACCATTTACCACCTTATGATTAGTGGTCAAGTTGAATATCCTCATTAACCCACTCCCACATTCTCAAATGGATTTGGGGGTACTACTTTCTTTGATTCTTAACATATTTCCTTGATTATGACCCCTTCTCATACCATGACCTCTTCTTCTTTAACTTCTCTACCTCCATGTCTAGTATCTCCATTAACATGGTAGGTTCAACATCTAGTGGTCCTCTTATAAGATCCACTATCCTTAATCCTTCTACTAGTGCATCATTTTATACCCAAGGTAATCATGCTTCTAGTGATTCCTCTTCTCATCCCTTCACTAGTCCATATTTTGCCTCACAAGCAAATCTTGCCACTAGTGCCGCACATTCTAATAATTCCTCTCAAGCTCCTATCAATACCAATAGTGGTACCCAAGCCACTAAAACCAACTCTAATACTTTAAATAATACTAAAAATGCTAATTAAATCCCCCAAATTTTATTACAAATACTTAATCAAATCAATAAATTTCAAGATTATAATACAAATCAAATGACGAGAATGCAAAATCACCTTCTCCATCTTCAAACTAATCCTCAATCAATGACTTGGGGCACACATAATCAAAATGTTACCCCTCCTCCTCTTTGAGATTCCCAAGGAAATCTCATCCCTCAACCTCATTTGGTCAACAAAACCATTAAAAATATTCAAAATGAGCCTCTCACCACTCAAATTTCTAATATTGATATAGGAGGTATCACCCCTACCATTTCTTATAATGGATCAACTGATCCAACCTTTCATCTTATATCATTTGGAAATATTTATAAGGATTGTTTCAAATTGAATACCTTTGCCACTACCAATCTCTTAGCCAACACCCTCACGAGTGATGCCTTAGATTGGTACAACCAACTTATAACCCATTCTATTGCTAGTTTGGAATATTTAGTGAATGCTTTAGTTCAAGAAGTTCAAACTAGTGATCTTCTCAAAAAAAAATTGGCCCACTTCATAAATTATAAATAAATTGAAAATGAAACTACCCAAGCTTTTCTTAAAAGGTGGAAAACATTATCCAATAAATGTGAAGATAACATGGCTGATGATAACCTTTTCCATCTCTTTTACCAATATTCTTTTTTCCAAATTACAATATCAGGTCTACACTCTCTCTTCACGTACTTTGGAGAACGCTATTTACCAAGCTAAATGTCAAGATTACCTTATATGCCCATTCGAGCCACCCCAACCTTTTACAGGTCCTCATCTCTTACTTAAGAGCAAAAATTGTAATGCTATCAATGATGGTGTCACAGATTCTTATGACACCATTCACACTATCCAAACTTTCATTCCTAACCAATCCACGGAACTGGCTCCCCCTTCTCAACAATATACCAATCCTCATGTATCATCACCTAATAATATTAATGTTCACAAACCTTTATCCTCTGCTAAATTACTTAAGCATCTACCTAGGCCTCTACCATGAGAACTTGACCCTACTCATCCTATGAAATCATGGTATGATCCTAACAAGTTTTGTTGGTTTCGCGCTAGTTGGGGTCATTCTCATGAGACCTATAGGAAGATCTATAATTTAGCTATGGATTTTATTCTTAGACCTAATTTTGATTATGATTCAATCATTCTAAAGCACCAACATGCCTATGATATTGCTTTTAAGGCTCATGAATCTCATACTAAATATCAAGCCTTAAATCAAGATAATGATCATTTGGCTATCTATAAAGACCGTCTTCCTGATCACCAACCTAATCAAGATACACAAGACAAGCCCACCCCTTCCACCAAAATTGTATAAAGTCTTGGTGACCCCACTTATGAAGATAATGTGGGTAATATGACTAATATGTGAAGGGTGGTTACTTTTATTAATCCACAACCTATCTACACTACTCCATTGTCCCAAACATTTCATGTTATCCAGGATTCTTCTCCAACTCACTTAAATGATTTGGGGCAAGATGACCTCATAAAATTTGATGAACCACTTCCAACTCCTCTCTTGGATAACACTTTCCATTTTATTTCTACCATCTCTCCATCCTCTTTACCTAATACTAATACTAATCAAGATTCTTCTACAAATTCTCAACACCATCTTGAACTAACTACTTTACCTTATCACCATAATTTTGAACCTTGTTTTAAACCTTTTCCTTATTATCAACATAAATTCCAATGCACTTCGACTCCTCATTTTGAGGACCTTATTAATCACTATGCAATTATTTCTAACAACCTTCTCTTGGGTTATGATGAGTGGGATCCCATTATAGAACTCATTAATATCCCATCTCAAATTTCATTTCTTGAGACTATGAGGACCTCTCCCCACCATATAAACTATCTTATACAACTCTTGTTTGAAATGAACATCCCTTGTCCTCCCCTTACAAGATGTGAAACAACCTTATCTGGATCTGAGGACAACATATTAAAATAATGTGAAGAGATGTCCATCCATGTTGATGAAGCAATGGAAACTTATTTTTCCTTAAAATTTCCTATCACTTTTATGATTCCCAATGAGATTATTCTTCATTCGAATGATCCTCATTTTTTCATTAGTGTCCAAATAGGCAATATCCAAGTCAAACATATATTGATTGATGAGGGTTCTAAAACCTGTGTTGCCTCTCTTGATTTTATTAAAACCCTTGGATATTTTGAATGCAATCTCAAGTCCACATGTAACACATGCCAAGGATATAATCGAAGGAAAATTCCTCCTTTAGGTTGTGTGTGGATTCCCATTATCATCCCACCTATCACCATTCATGTGAAGGCTATGATATTTAACTTTACCCTTTATTATAATGTCTTGCTTGGTAGGTCATGAACTCACTGTATGAGAGCAGTTACTTCTTCTACCTGCCAATGCATTAAATTCCCTCATAATGGAGCCATTTATAGGATTCATGGTGAACTAACCCTTATAATTATGAATAATTCCAATATAGTGGTGTCTTTAAGATTCTTACTCTTGAAATTTTGCCTAGTGTTCCATTCCATGAGTCTCAACGATTTAACTTTCCCATTAATTCAACTCGAGGTTACAATGATCATCTCAAACTCATTGGGAAAATTCCTCGTAATCTCCTAGATTCTAATGATGATGAGCCTAATGAGATCAACCTAAGGATTTAAACTTTTTATCTCTTACCTCATTACCTCTTACAACTTCCTACTTCTTTACTACCTCATTCTCTCAAACCTCCTTATGATGATATTCCTATTATCTTGACTAAGAATCAATATTCTATTCACCATACTTCATCAGATGACAAGTTCACCCCTACTTGCATCATTGATCTTCACACACCTAACTATGATGATGGTTATTCCTTACATGATACATTCCTAGGTGGTCTTGTTTAAGCTCGTGATGCTAAGATTATCTATTATCATTCTTACGTGATTGAGTCTTGTCATGTATCTTCTCATATTTCATCATTTATAGTTATTAATTTTAGTATTTTTCTTCTTTATTATAGGGTAGATATGGTACCGACACATATAGTTTCTAAGGATCCTCATAAGAGTATGCTCATAGATCATGTTATGACTGGGCCTTACCACTTTGCTAGGTACCCTAACCCCTATAGCTTGGTTATCCCTCAGATGCGTGTAACCTTATTTGACCTTATATAGACCCCACCCCTCCCTTAGTAGAGCCCACATCATAGCCCATTCATGCTCTTATTATAGTTGAGCCCATTACTCCTGCTATAGTTGTGCCCATGACTACTTTTATTGTTACTAAGTCTATTCCTACTTCTGATCCCATTACTTTTTTCATTGAGCATAATATAGTTCCTTCCCCACCATCACCTTAGATGCTCTATTGACCACTAAATGGGCTGATGAGCCTTCCAAATTTCCTTATGTTCATATTACACCTCCTCCTAGGAGTGCTTCTACTAAGTCTACTCACAAGCATATCTTTTACTTCAATGGAATAAATAATCATTCATCTACCCATTATCACAAACTATGATAATAATTTGATACTTTGCATCCTTATTTCCTTGAGCCTTCAAACAAATCCATACCTCCCCCAAAGGTACTTCTTAAATATATGCCTAAGTATTTAGAGGTGTATTGTCTTTAGCACCAATGTGGAACCCATCACACCAATCATTATCACATCCTTCAGGAACACCTTAAGGATCATCTTATAGCTATTCCTAGACCTTCTACCATTCCTCCCATAGGTTGTTCCCATAAGAAGGCTCCTCCTTTTTCTCTCATGGTTCCACTTCCTATGGTTTCATCCCTTCTTGTGGTCCCTTCATCACCTTTTATTTCTCCACCCATGAATCCTTCACCCATGGACCTTCCCTCACATGTGTATCCTTCACTTATGAGTCCCTCACCTATGGATACTTCCCCACCAGTGAATCCTACATCTCCTATAGAGTCCACTCCCATGAATTCTCCTGAGCATCCATTGCATGATTTCCCTCTTCATCATGATCCATCAAGAATTCCTATTTTTTTTGTTGAGGAGATTATATGAAAAGTATTTTCCTAGTTTTCACTGAGGATATATGAGAAATTAACAATAATTCGCATCCATCTTGATAGAGATCTATCTGATGTTTTGGATAATGTGCATGGGTAGATTTATCAGTATTTATGAGCACATGCATGGTGCGTTTACATTTACATCTGGATTGGATGTGTGCTCCAAATTTTTATCCATTTTTTATATCATTTGACATTATGTCAAATTATTATTTATCTTACATGGTGACTTTAATTTCACACTTTATATTGCTTATATTATCATTTAGGTTTGTTTATGGATGTTTTTTTATCATTGCTTTCTCTTTCTTTCTTAAAAACTCCCTTTTTTTCTTTTCTTGACTATTTGATAATTATCATTGTGACTTGGTTATACAAACCTTGTTCCTTTTAGATATTTCCTACTACCATATGATCAGTTAGCAAACAATTCATTTCATTATATTATCCTTTTACCGGTCCACCTTATATCTCCTTTTTCCCCTTTATTCCCTTTCTACAAACTAAGCATATACATGGTTGAGGCTTGGGATAACATGCCAGTTAATTATCAAGATTAAGTGTCCTAGTTAGTCTTGTATTTGGTTACTTAGCTTCCTTTATCCTAAGGATAAAACTCATTCATGTGTATCACTCTATCTCTCATGTTTGGTCATTCCAAGTCCATATGGAGGTGGAATCTTTAAAAGCCTTAAAAACATTTAAAATCCAAATCATTTAATAAAAGGCTATGATAGAAAAGGTAAAAAAATTTCAAAATTCTCAAAAGTCAAATCATACTAAAAGACATGATTCAAAGCACATCTCCTTCTATTCAAAGCTCAAATTCCATAGTTGGCCTCATGATAGAGGTGAGGTTTATTAGGGTGTGGTAGGCCAGTACATTAGAGAAGGAGAATAAAAAATTATTTATTGCTACCTACTCTCACATAAGTACCCAATCTTTGTAGTAGATCGATGACTCTATAAGGGGTCCTGAAGAATGAGGAACATGTCATGGAAAGGTAGGTCCATTTTACTTTTCTTGTACCAATCTACCTTCATGAGTTGATCTTAGTAACATGCTTATTTGCCTATAAATCTTTGTCTATAGAGAATATGTTTCCTTTGTATATTGATGGTCATTAGTTACTTAGTGCCTTCTCATGTCCTTAGTATACCTCCTATTTCCTAAGGTCTTCTCATCAAATGCCTAGGTCATACTTTTTACATTCCCTTTTTCACTCCCTACATTCCTTATATTTTGTCTTGAGAAATATTTTTTTGTTCTCTGATCACTCGCCTTAGGATTTCATTTGTGAGTTGCATTATAAGACCATGGTTAGGACCTAGCCATCGTAAAAAATTACCATAATTTTACCTTCTTATTACCCATATCCTTCGTTACCCAATTTTTAGATTTATTCCACCTCATTGGTGTTCCCTTTGTGAGTTGCAGTGTAAGACCACAGATAGGACTTGACTCTCCTCACAAGTTTTTTCAATAATCCAAGTCACAATCAAAATTACATGTGTCAAATATGAGATAAGATGTGATTTATCATGAAGTTACACGTCATTGACATGCCTCCCAGCTTGATTTAGTATGTTTTATGCTTACTTCATTTCTCTTTCACTTTTATCTTCTTATTTTTTGATTGCATGTAAGAATCCAACCATTTCTTGAATTTTTCATACTTCCTAGCTTAAATTAGAGTGATAAATTTAGGACCAAACTTTTACCAATTTTTTTTTTCTTTTATACTTCCCAATGTGATTAAGTATGATTAATTGACTTAATTTATTTGTTTTTTATTTTTATACCATTTATCCTTTTACTTGACTTCCATTTTATTACATTATTTTCATACTTCTGAATGTGACTTAGTGTGATTTTACTTGTTTGAATTTGGTGCCAAATCTTTCTCTTGGTTTAAAAACAAACCTTTTTTTTTGTTTACCAGCCCCTTAGTTATTTATACTTAGTTATTTTCTTGTTATTACACATTTCCAAACTTGAAATAGTGGGTAGTACATTTTTGATTGATTATATTTTAACAAGTCCTTTTTATTTGTTTCTTTTTTTTTACCATGCATGTGTCTTACATAATGCTAGAAAAGAAACCACAACTCATATATTTCCTATAGCATATACAATAAATAGCTAAATACCTATGTTAGAAAGAAATATATCTAAGCATCAACAACCACAACCATACTGATAACACATATAACCAATATCCAAATACCAAAATGGTCCATATATATATTATGAGTTTTGATACAACAAATACAACTATATCCAATACTCCATCTTTATAGCTAGGCCCCATCTTGCCTATCTCATGGCCTAGCCATGCTACCCATAGATGCCTTAGTCTAACTCCTCTGAATAAAATGATATAACGAGGCTATTCAATATATCACTACTGACACCTAACCCTATATATGAGCTATCTTAGCCTACACATGTGCCAATTGGGTTAGGGTCACCAGCTATGTCACTCTCTGCTACTCCTGCACCTATGTCATATGGGTTAGGGTCACTATATATGTTGTTCTCTCTTGGGCATGTGTTTGTGTCATCTATGTCACTATCACCATATGTGCAACTCTCTCTTTAGCTAGGGCTTACCATGCCCATGTCTTTCCTATACCCATCTCTACTAGTGGATACATTCCCTCTCTATGCACTCATAACTGCCTTACAACCTCTCCATCTAATCTAAACTAGCTCACTTGAAATGAGGCATATGATAACTAAGATCCCCTAGTGTAGTGGGTTTGTACAATATTAGTGCCTCATCTAGGACATCATGAAGTGCTCCCCTCACTAGGGACCCCCATCTGATCTCCTCATCCTCTACCATACCTTCATAAAGTAAAATAGATAGATATTAGATCACTGATATATCTTAAAATCTATCTATAGTCTATTTCAAATAAACTTAAGGACAATTTAATCATCTTTTATTACCTATTTATGTATTTGCCACTACTATCTTGCCATCTATGTGATCACCAAACACAGTTTCCCCACTACATTGGCATAGTACTAAGTCCATAGAGTGGATTTTTCTACTAGGTCATTAGTCATGTATGAAGTCAACAGTTTGAAAAACACACTATGTCAGCATATACCTATTAGGTTGGTAGTGTGGATTTAGAAAAATTTCAGCCTACTAGGTCGATTGGGTCGACCTAGTTATTTTTACCTAGTTATTACTTTGATTCCTTATTTTACCCATATATTTGTTTATACTAATCCATTTTTCAAACCATAAAATGTTCTAAAATAGTAATGATGTAAATAATATTTTCCACTATTATATTCTTAATTCCTAAATATTTTGATTTTTGGCTATTTTTTGCACTAACTTCTACAAGTGCACCTGATGTTCTTCACATTTGGATGCCTTCACTTCTCTTGTAGTCTTCTTATTTATCTACAACACTAAGGTAAGTAAATGTATGTGTTTTTCAATTCTATCCTTTCCTTTATCTTATTTTTTACTTAATACACTTTAATTAGCATTAGCATTATGTGTTATCATGTTCTATTTCTTGAAGCACCATCCCATGTTGTACTCACGTGACACTTGATAAGCTTCAAGTGGGGCATATGTATACACATAATATTTTCAAAATTTTATCACTTAATGACACTTTGTATCTTGAAGGAACCCATCGAGCCTCAATCTCTTTGAGTGCACACCTTAAGGGGTACATCAGGAAAGGGGTGGACAAACCATTGGTGCTTCACAAGATTTGTTGTCCCTTTTGCCACTTCTTACCTACACAATTTTCTCTTAAAACCATTAACCCTAAGCTTATTATTCTCTATTATACCCATTCTAGGCATTTACTAAATTTTATCCTCTTTTTCCTCACCTAAATCCCATTTTATCAGTCAGCTGTGCTAGGTCAATTGGGTCGACCCTATATAGTTTTAGGATTTTTTCACTTAGGAATTAGGTTAGCCTTTGGCCAACCTAGCTTGGGACCTAGTGAATTATTGTGCAAAATTGTGTTAGGTCATCTAGGTCGACCCTGTTGACTAGGATTTTTGGAAGGGTAAAGGGTTAAATCCACCTATAAATACAAGTTCATTTTCATCATTTATCAAGAAGAAGTGAAAGAAGTAAGAGTGAATAAACATCTGCTTATTGACCATTCTACTTGAGAAGTAAAGTTTTGGGTTCGATACTTTCTTTAGAGATATGGATCTTGTCTTGTGGATAAGTCTTTTAGATGCATTAATAGGTTGTGTTACTTAGATCTGATTTGTCTTTGTTATCCTTACATACCACAACAAACTCTTGCAAAACACCTTGGCCAAGGGAGAGATTGAGGCTCGATGGGTTCATCTTTAATGGTAAGTATTCCTAACTTTATTTCTCCTTTTTAATAGTAGATAGATATACATTTATGCTTCTATTTCATGTATTGGGATTTTGTATACATTCATGTGAGTATATGTCTTCTATGCATGCTTATTTTTATTATTTCTAACCCCCACTTCGTGCTATAAGCTTTGGTGAGTACTAGATTAGATTTAATTTACTTGTTCTTAGATTAGGTGAAATATCAAAACCTAAGACCTCCTTAAGGTTATTGTGTGATTGTGTTATACTGGAGGCTTTGGAACCCTCATTATAATAGTGTATTATGATAAATGATCCTTAATCAGGCCTAGCAAATCTTCATATTGGTCATATTATCACTTAACATATGTGTTCCCAATTGAATGTGTAAGTATGCTCAATCTTCTTTGAGACATGATTGATTTATAGACATGATGCATTTTTGATTTCATACATACCCAACTAAACATTTCTTTCTTTTAAAATAATAATATAATTATTAGATTAAAAGGGGTAAATGTAGATGATATTTATGGATTATATATAACCTTAATTGTGTACACTTGGAAAACATAGACCTTGGATATTCCTATAAGTTATATATCTTTTATTTCTTATGAAAGTCTTGTATCTATTCTATCTTATGCCCATTGGCTTATTTCTTAGTCTAACTAGCCTTATGTTGATTATCTAGTCCTTCTATCTTGCCTATAATGTTTAAAATGTGCTTATCTTTCATATTTTCAAGTTCTAAACTTATACTTGCTTTCTTTCTACCTAGACTCTAATGTTTGAGACAAACACTAACATCGACATTAGTGTCCTAACTCAAGGCAAGTGTCAAGTGCCCTAAAGTCATATATTTTGTAAATGAAACATATCCTAATGGTCATCCTAAGTGCTTTAATGTGATTTATTTCTCAAAAGGGATTGATATAAATATAATATCAACCCTCATGCATTCCTCACCTAGAATACATGAGAAAATACCTAGCATTTAGTCAAACTAATATTCAATTAAATAAATCTTCCCTATTTATTCTTATTTCCATACAAGCCATAAGGACAACACATCTACAAGACTAAATTACTAAAGGATAAGCCCTAGAGTATAATTTGCCTAGTTACAAGCTAAGTCACTTTTATACTTTATTTGGACACATTTCATGATTCACACACAAACCAACATGTAAGGGATAATTAAATTAGTCTAAGTCCCTCTTCAGATTATTAGATATATAGGTAGCATTCACTAATAGATGGGTCTTTGGGGTTACTCGACATTGTGTGCCCACTAAGCCATTTTCCTTGAAGGTCACTATGAAGATGAAGAACTAGGGTTTTTCAATTTCATGAAGAATGATATTCCATGACCTAGATATGAATGCAACATAGCAAAGATGAAGTCAAAACCATAAGAATCTAGGTGGTTGCATCATTTTATAGTAGTTATTTTATATATGACACTTGTGTTGAACCTAGATAGTAACATCGATACAACCGTCCTGAGTTGATGATAGTGTCTAAAGCCCATTAATAATACATTCCAGAATCTAATGATTGTTCCAGAATCTTCTTCCATCTTATTTTATACCTTTTTTAGATCTAACACTGTGTTAGCATTAGAACTAGCTAAGTATATTACTTATTTATCATTTTCATGCATAACTTACTTATAATTTATATATTTAGCCTATTCTCAACATAATAAATTAAGTGTATGTTTAAATATCATTTTAGCACCCACTTAACTTGTTGTAGATATGATTATCACCCTTGTGCATTATCATTTCTATATTCTTAACCCTATCTACCCAAAATAGGATCTGCATCCATTTTAGGGTTAAGCACTAAGGATGTAAACCTCAAAAATAAATTTGAATCATACAAAATAAATATTATGCCAATAATTAAGACATCACACATTTCTCAAATTAGTGAAATGTAATGCAACATGATTTCCATTTCACCTCCTCTTAACAACTCTAACATTGGTTCTCATCTAAACAAAATATATTGAAAACCTCCCCACACGAATCCCTTCAATAATGCTATTAATAATCTCCCTCAAAATATTATTATTGATTATACATAAGTAATTAATAAGGTATTATACCAAATATACCTTATCAAAGCTACTATTACCAACTAAATGCTCCAAATACAAAATCACCTTTTGAAAATGGCTATGTAACCTCAAAAAATTATTTTAAACCAACATAATTAAAATTATATTCATCCTCCCCTTAAATATTATAACATAATATTATTCCCCAACCTCTTATTCACAACAAAAATTCTTAGAAATATAAAAAACAATCAAGAAAGGCCATTATGGATGTGGATGCATGGTCATCATGGCCAACCATAGATAGACACAAGGATGAAGGCAAATCACTAAGCACTAAAATTGATGGGTGAATCCACATCTATATGACCACATCTTTGGATAGTTTAGAATTTCACACTTGGAAGTTCCTTTAGTTGTCTTATCATTTTGGACCCACCATGCTAGAGATCCATGTAGCATAATATGGAAATAAGTCTTAGATGTTGTTTATGTGGTGAGGCCTCACCAAATAAGATGTTGATATAATTATGAAGATAAAAGTTGGTGGCATGGGTAGACAGATGAGGTGGATAGATAAAGGAAATGCCTTAGTGACAATATGGATATCCTCAAGTAGATCAAGCTAACATTTAGATCATAGAGTGGTGAGTGATCAAATCAACTCATCAGGGTATAATAATCTAAAAAAATAGATACATGAGATTCTCACATCCACAAAACCATGGAATCCTTCATGTTATTGGTAGTCAGGGTGATGCAACTATAGTTAGTAAGTAAATTTATTATTTTTATATTATCTCTTTTATTTCCTAGAAGTAGAGATATGCATGGTAGGTATTAAATAAATAGACTACATATTTGGGTATATAAATGAGAGGTGGTGGTATTTTGGTTTTATTTTTGTATATGTGACAAAAAATGAGGAGACACGGTGTAGGAATTTGGTGTAGACTACCCACCATAATATTTTGACCCCATGTTTCCTAAACACAATAGTATTAGGGTTCACAATCCCATGACACTAATAGTTGGAGCACATGCTACATGGTTTATAATAGTTGGAGAGATTGACAAGGAGTTAAAAATATGAGATAAAGTTTTTAATTAGGTTTCACTTTTGCTAGGACTTGGATCTGTAGAGGTGGTAACATGGTGAGAGATTTCCAAAGAGAGAGTTGTAGACATGGATATAATTGGGAAGGTTTATAAGATATAGACATAGATAGTTCACCCATAGGGACAAGCCTAGGGACTACAGTCATGGACACAACCTCTATATTAAATAATACCTAGGAAATGATCTAGAACATCCATGGGGAGTGTGGCACCTCCCCCTTCTATTAGGAAAGGTGGACCGCATGCCTAAATATGACATTCTACATAGTTGTAGTACTTTTGATGTATTATATGATGTAATTTGGATGTATTTGTATAAAAATAAACCATGGTTGTTATCTACATGCATGATGTACTGATTTGATTTTATTTTTACCATACATTATTGTTTAATATCATGATATGGGAAAATGTTATAAACCATTATGTTTTTTAATTCCTTTCTATAAAAATGTGAGTAAATGCATGGTCAAAAAGAAAAAAAATGAATTTAGATAAATTGACATATTGAGTGAGTATATATAAAATAAAAAATCAAAATATGTGAAAAAAGATGAAAAAAATGAAGTTAAAAACACACCACAAAAATTGAGATATGTAAAAATATTGCAAGTGAAATATCAATTTAAGACAAATCAAACAAAGATATGTGGGTAAATAATGTGATATCATGTAATAAAATCATGTCAAATCAAATATAAAGAAAACATATATGATTGTAAATAAAATGAGATTCAAAATGTAAGACAAACATTTCAAGTAAAATACAAATAAAAACACAAAAACATGTAAAGAAAAATATAATTTAAAATTTAATACAAGCATGTCAAATCAAACATAAATGAAAACACATAATAAATTATGAAAAATGTCCTATGTAAGATAAGTGAAATCCAAAACAATAAAACAATAACATGATGTATAAATGAAACCAATAAACTATAAGGTATGACAACTCACACTTAGTGCTTGTTCTAAAAATGTGATGTAATAAAAACATAAACATCTAATGATATGATAAAGATGATAATGAGATGGTATGCAAAGTGAAGGTGATGCATGTTTGTAAGGAAGGCCTTAATATATTATTCAGGCCTTACAATGTAGGTCATAAATTAAAACCCAACTGGTGTAAATATATGTGATTGAGGATGTGATTTACTAGAAGTGATACCCATCAGTAGGATATATTGGAAAATATGATATAAATAATGAAATGAAATATGCCACATAGGTGATGTGGAAGTCCTCAGTGGTAATGAGACACTATAGACAAGTGTAAAAGGCTAATAAATATTGGCATTAAGAACCCAAGGCACTCCAATTACCAACATGTTCCTTGCTCCTTAGGATCCCTTATAGAGCCATCGACTTACTAAAAATATTGGGTACTTATGTGAGAAGATAAGTGGTAATGAAATGTAGGAATATATAATTATGTAATTATATAAGACCCCTACCCATAATTTATTGGCCTATCACACCCCATTGAACCTCGTCTATAATAGGAGGCTAACGATGGAGTTTGGGATTCGATTAAGATAGGAGATGTGATAAATAAAGATCAAGTATTTTGGTGTGATGTTACTTTTGTGATATAATTTTTCCTTCTGATATTTTTTTTAAAGTAGTTATTTTATATTTTTCCATTTCTCCTCCATACAAATTTGGAAAACCAAATATGGGTGAAATAAATAACTTACATAAGAGAGCTTACACTTGTTCTATATAAAGGAGAAATTAAAGATCATGCTGCCTAAAGAATCATAGATTTTCCCCACATGTAAGTGTGAAATCTTGAAACCAACCTACGTGTGCCTCAAGTGAAAGGAAAAAGGGATAAATGGGGAATATGGGATATTTATCAATGTAATTAAAATGATTCAATGAGGAATATGTTTATAACTGATCACAAGGATGGAAAATAATGCTTAGGAAGGGAACATACTATGTTATGATATGCATGTCACTAGTAAAGTTGTAATGACACACAAAAGATCTAACACAAACAAAAATGAAAGTAGTGGTAATCCCAAAAAAGGGGTAAAGTAAGTAAGGTCCAAAGAATCACAAGGAGGCTAAATAAAAAATGATGAAAATGTGATAACAAGAAAACTTGAAGGTGATACCTAAGCTCTACAAGATATACAAAGGCCAACTACAAAGTCGTGTAAAATGATAAAAATAAGATATAAATAATGAAAATTAAAATATTTAAAAATGAAGAACCATGATATAATCAATATATGTACAACAAGCCTCACAAATGCTAAAAATAATAAACATGAAATCTACTTGTAGGACAATTTAAAAATATGATATGAATCAAATATGTTCTCACAAATGTCATGATAGATATCAACATACATCATCTATAAAATCTAATAAATCTCAATGTAACTGGTATCTAGCTCTAATCATAGTCTCCTCTGTACTCTTAAAATGTTATGTTAGGACTTCTTAGTAAATGAGCACTATGGTGAAAATAATAAAACTATAAGGAAGAGGTTGTGGGGCCTCCTATGAATCATACTCAATGCAATGAAATTGTAACATTAGGTTACTACTATCATATAATATTATTTAAGTCTCTGGTCATGGATAAGGTTTCCCCTTCATCAGAGAATGATTATGTGAACATTATAAATAAGGTTGAGGCACAGACCTTGAAAAGTCAAAAAAATGTTTTTAGAATGCTCTATCTCTATGTGTATTATGTGTAGCACATTGATAATAAAGACTATAGATTTCTCCTTATTTAGTGCTATAATATAAAGATATCTTTAGAGGTGGCAAGTTTGGGACATCAGAAATTTGAGTTGATTTAGAATGAATCACATCTGGGTATTTACAAAGGGAAAGACAATGTGTTGAATAATGTGTGTTCTTACCATGAAATAAAAAACACACCTAAGATTATATGACTAAGGTGGTCAATGTAGACATTATTTTTGATTTATATAACACCTTAGTATTATATACTCATCAAACACATATCTTGGATGTACCTTTAGCTTCTAGACCTTTTTCTCTACCAAAAGGCTCACACACACTATATCTCTATGCCTAATTTCTTATCTCTTAGTTTGAATAATGTTATTCTAATAACTCAGACCTTTTATCAATCCTAGAATGTTATAAACCTACTTATCTTCCATATCTACAAGTTTTAGACTTGCGCTTATTTTCCAACTATCAAAACACTTGCATTCTAGTCAAACACTTGAGTCAATACAAGTGTCCTATTATGACATAAGTGTCTAGTGCCTTAAAGTCATCTAATTTACAACAAAACGTATTCCTATGGTCATCCTAAGTGTTTTAATGTGAGACATTCTCCAAAGGGATTTATAAATATAAGATCAACCCTCATTCATTTTTCATATAGAAAATTCTTACCTACTCACAAGGCAACTTACCAAAAGCATTATATCAAGAACTCAAGTGAGAAAAGCTTCCTTATTTTATCTTATTTCCATATTAGTCATAGAGACAACACATATATAGGTCTAAAGTACTGAAGGAGCATCCCAAGAGTTATATTTTCTAAGTTATAAGCTAGGTCACTATTTTACTTATCACACATTGCATGATTCACACACAAGCCAACATGTAGGGGATAACTACATAAGTCTAAGGCTTTCTTCAAATTATTGGATATATAGGTAACACTCATTTACATAGGGGTATTTGGTGTAGCATGATACTGTATTCTAGAGTGACGATGGCACATAACCTAAAAGCATCCAGGTGGTTGCATATAATTTCAATAGGTATTCTATGCTGGACACCTATATCCAAGTCAAATATTATCATCAATGTAACCATCACAGGTTAAAGCAAGTGTATGAAGCTATAGAGGTACAATTTATATAATTAGACAACTATTCTAGAATCCAAATATAGTCCAATTTATGTATGTTTCATATGCAAATCTACATTAACATCAAAACTAACTAAGTATATTATTTTTATTATCATTGTAATATCTAACATAGCTATACTTTTTATTCTTATCATATCTCATCATAATAAATTTAGTATATGTTTATATGAGTTTTTTAAATAATTGGCTTACTCTAGAGATAGTCTACCATACTTGTGCCCTAGGATATCTCTTCCCCCTTTACCCTTAGATCCACCACATCTATATTTTAGGGTTAAACATTTAGTGAACCTAACCTATGGTCCTTAAAACCCAAGAGGGTTTCTTGATTCTCTATTTCTAATTTCTGATTTAACAAAATTTACAAGTTCAAAATTAGAATTCATTTTCTATTCATATGTTCAATATGGATACATGTATACTTCATTTTATATTACAATGTTTAATTGTAGTTAAAATATGCTATTGAAATACACTAATCCAAATAAACAATCATATTTGTTAATATAATAAGAGGGTCCTAAAATGAACTAAATATAATATTTCCTTTGAAAATAAGGACCTACCACCACACAGCCTCTTAAATTATTGTTTACCATTATACATTCAAGATGGTGTGTGCACTAAATTTGTAAAAAGAGACCTTGTGGACAATGTTTCAAGGTTAAGCATTTATAATATATCCTTTATTTCCTTACTTGGGATTGGGATTAATGATTTGGAAACTTCCAATATAAGCATTGATAAGCATTCCATATAGCTCATTATATCTAATAAAAATTGTCCATAAGTGTTGCCTTTTGGTTATATATGGCATTTCATATAATAGTTAAGGTCTTATCTAAGTAGGAAATGAATGCCATTTATCCTTTGTTTGTATGTAATACATTTTTAATTCTTTATCTTGCTATTGTGTCTAACTTGGATGAAATGAGAATAGTTTTGTGTACAAAAATACATCTCTATGGTGGGATCATTTTGAGAAGGAATTAAACAATTTTGGCAATAGTTTTTAGGATTCAACGAATGAGCTCTAAAGATTTGATGATCTGAAGATGATCTGAAGATGCTCTGAAGGTGCTTTGAAGATGCTATAAAGATGCTCTGAAGGCACTTTGAAGACCTGTACAGAATGATCTGAAGACACCCAGGCATGCTCCAAAGATGTCTAGCTGGATCTTACAAACCAAGATAATCATTCTAAAGATATCTATTGTATATAAATAGAGTTTACATATTTAGATATTAATATTCATAATAATGGTATAAAATGATATAGATATATTTTGATTTCTATTTTGTAAAACTAGATATAATCTCTTTAGGTCTATGTTAGTCTCTATCTATTGTTAGTTGAGTCTATTTTAATGCCTTCTTATAAGTGTGGGATCTGATTCCTAGATCTTCTATATTTTGAATAAGTAGATTTGGCCATTTAGATCACCAAATTTTGTATTCTATGAATAGATGTTGAGATGTGCTTTAAATGCATGTCTCCTTCTCATTCTAAATACTTTTTGGAAGTTAGAAATTTTAGTTAATAAAAAATTAGAAGAAGCATTCCAATGTACTTTTACATCTTTGTATATGTTCCTTTGATAATTAAATAAATACCAACATTCCTTTTCATTACTGAGTAAAGCTATTCTTATTTTGAGGAAGGAGCAAGGGCCCATTTCTCTTTGAAGATTAGGACAAGCTAGTGCTTTTAGTTTATAGTTTAGAAGTATTTATTTAATCCAGGTATAATTCATTCATTGCAAAGTGTGATTTCCTTTTGAATTAAAGAGTGATTTCTTTTCAATGTAAGAGTGATATCCTTTTGAATGCAAGTGTGATTTCCTTTTCAAAGCAAAGTGTGAATTTCCTATTTAATGCAAGTGTGTTTCCATTACATGCAAAGGTTGTTTAAATTCAATACAAGTGAGTTTTATTTATGTAAGGGTGTGTATTTAAATTTAATATAAAGTAAAGTCTATTAAATTATCTCCATATTCATAATTTGTTAGGATTAGTTTAAGTGATAGTAGACAATAACCTCACATTTTAGAATATCACATTGTTTTATCCAACTAGGCAAGTCAAGTGTGGACATCATAATGTCTTATTCTATATGTTTAAGTTTTGTATGTTGATGGTATAAATGCTATAGGAGATATTTATTTGGAAAAAATTTTAGATTTACTTTTATACAAAATAGATTTAGAGTCTTACTTAATGTTCTTAGGATTTAGAAATCATAGTAGATGTAAAACCCCCCAAACCATGAACTATAAACTCCAATATCCAATGGTCTCATTACATATATCCTTGGATAGTGGCCCTGGTAGAAAATAAAAACAAGCCATTGATTGGTTAAATGATAGGTATAATGATAGCTTCTCATTTTTAGTGCCATTACTAGGGACTCATCAATAAGTGTTAGTGAGATCTTACATTAGATTTATACACAGAAAATTCAAAAACATTCACAAAACTCAAAAACATAAAAACAATCAAGGAATCTTTAGATTTGTGAACCACCTAATAGATTCTCAAGGATGATTTATCTCTAAGGGATCCTAAATAAATCAAGAAGAAGAGAGGATCCAATTCTTACTGGAAATATCAGGAAGTGAAATAAAGGTAATTGAAAGTTATATACATACTTTTTTTATTCCTTTTTTGAACAAGGTTTATCCTCACAAACAGATCCTACAAGAATAATCATATTCATGACATCTTCTCCTATAGGGATAATTGATCTTGAAAATCCTATTTCTAGAATAGTTGGATTTGATCCATAAGATTTAAAAGAAGATATGATCAGAAATGAAGATTCTCCTCTTGAGGTAGACCATAGGTTGAGCACCCAAGAAGAGAATTTATATTGGATTGATAACCAAAGTTGGGAATAAAATATGGGATACAAATATACACATGTGAAAAACCCTGATCGACAACCTCAATAGGACATAACTTTTTCTTATCCAATCAGCTTAGGTCCTAACGATAAAAATTCCATGAAAAATATTTCACCATCTATTTTACCTACTTTTAGAGGTAAATCCTTAGAGGATCTAGATTAGTTCCTCTTTGAATTTTAGGCTCTTTGCCAAACATATGATTATGTCACTGACAATCAAAATTTGAAATTATTCACATCTAGACTCAAGGATGTAGACATGATATGGTTCATGGGATTTGAGGGTAATTATATCACCACTTAGGATGAAATGGGAACTACATTTATGGACAAATATCAAGATTATTTTAGAGTCAGATTATGGAAGGAAGAGTTTTTCAAGATCAAATAAAGTGAAGATGAAACCTTAGAATATTACCTTGTAGGTTTATATTTACCCATAAATGGAGTAGTTACCAACTCACTGAGGAGGTCAAAAAGATAGTCTTTCTTAAAGGCCTAGATGATTATGCACGTGCTGCTTTGAACCTAATAGGAAAGGGTGAAATTGACAAGTTAACCTTTCATCAAATTTTAGTATTGTGTACTAACTACTCTAGGACAAGACCTAGCATAAGGAAATCAAGGTTAGGAAAATCACCTGAAGTTGGTCAATTAATGGAATAATTTACTAATTTCAAAATATAAATATGAGTACAATTGATATCCACATTAGATGGCCTCAAAGAAAAATCTAATGCTACCAACACTGAACAATTATCAATATATTATCCTATATGTAGACTCAAACATATGGTAAAAGATTATCCTTTAGATAAAATAGAGGTATGTGGTATTTATGACCTAAACAATGACACCAAGAATTGAAAAAACCTTCTTACCATGAAAAACCAAGTAAAAAAAGTATCACATATAGTTGAGGAAGTGAACTTTATCCAAAGGCAAGGAAACTAATACTCCCAACCTCAAAATCAATTTGGTTGAAAATTTCCTCCCAATCCATGGATGGCACCATGGGATGGACAAGTCACACCACCAATGTGGGGACCACCACAAAAACAACATTGGGGTACTCAATAATGGATGCCACATATGTGGGGATTGCCTCAAAACCCTTCACAACCCTAGGCACAATATTAAAACCAAATATCACATTGGGTACAACAGTCACCACCTAAATGGTCAAATCAACAATATCAACCGCAAAGAAGGTTTTCTCTACAATAGGACTTGATACCTTTATAACCTCAATCAACACCAATTAAGTAGAATATTAACCAACCATAGTTACCTACCCATCCATTGGAAAATCCAAAGAATAGGCAAAATACACCTATTTATGGAGTTGATCAAGAAAGTAATATTTTAAGTAGTTCAGTTGAGTGTAATAATGTTTAAATTAAATTAGGGGAGGTAGTAGAAGATTCACCCATTACCATAACTAAAATTCCTAATGATGAAAACACTCTTGAGCCAAATGTAGTCTAAAAACCAATTGAAAAAAAAGGCATAAGCCACAACCACACCAACCATAATTCAAGATCCCCCTATTATTCCATTTCCTGAGAGACGTAAGGAAGAAAAACCTAGAAAAGATTCTGAATTGATGCATGGATTAAAAAAGATGAAGATAAAAATTCCATTGCTAAGATCCATTAAGGATATTACTATGTTGAATCAAATAATTAAAGGATTTTGCATCAAAGTATTAGGAAAAAATAAGCAATATCCTAAAATAATTTAGGTAATAGGCAAAATTGTGGATTTGCTAGTAAGAAACATACTCATTCCTAAATATGGAGATCTTGGTAGTCTTGTGATGACTGTGAAAATTGGGAACAAGTCTATTCCAAATGCGCTTATAGATCTAAGAATTTCCATCAACATAATGACTGTCAATATAGTAGAGTTTTTATCTCTCATAGGGCTTTAGCCTACCACTACAATCTTATAAATGGTAGATCAATCCACTGCTACCCCTAAAAGAACCATAGAGAATGTTCCAGTTGTATACACATAGTATTTTCAAAATTTTATAAAAAATTGACACTTTGTATCTTTTAATAACATGTCGAGTCTCAATCTCTCTGAGTGCATGCCTTAAGGGGTACGCTAAGAAAGTGGTGGGTAGACCATTGGTGCTTTATAGGATTGTTTCCATTTTTCCACTTGTTATCTACACACTTGTCTCCTAAAACCATTAACCCCAAGCTTGATCTTCTCTTTTGTACCTATTCTAGACATTTTCTACATTTTATCCTCCTTTTCCTTACCTAAATCCCATTTTATTAGTTGTCTATACTAGGTCAACTAGGTTGACCGTTTATAGTTTCAGGGTATTTTTCACTTAGGATCAAGTTGACCTTTGGCTGACTTAGCTCATGACCTAGTGAATTATTATCCAAAACTATGTTAGGTCTATTGGGTTGAACCTATCGGCAAGGATTTTTTAAAGGGTTTAGGGTCAAATCTGATTATAAATACAAGTTAATTTCCATCATTTGATAAGAAGTGAAATAAGAAGAGTGAATGAACATATGCTTATTGACCATTCTACTTGAGAAGTAAAGCTTAGAATTTCATACTTTCATTAGAGATATGAATATTGTCTTATGGAGAAGTATTTTAGATGCATCGATAGGTTGTGTATCCTAGAGATGATTTATCTTTGTCATCCGTATATACCATAATAATTTCTTGTGAAGCACCTTAGCCAAGAGAGAGATTGAGGCTCGGTGGGTTCATATTCAAAGGAAAGTATTCCTAAATTTATTTCTCCTTTGTAAGAGTAGATAGATAATGTATTTGATTCTCTTCCATGTATTAGGATTATGTATACATTGACATGAGTGTATGTCTTCTATACATGTTTAGTTTTATTATTTCTAACCCCCACTTTGTATCACAAGCTTTGGTGAGCACTAGATTACATTTAATTTTCTTGTTATTAGTTTAGGTGAAATATCAAACCTAGGACCCCCTTAGGATTATTGCATGATTATGTTGGACTGTAGGCTTTGGAACCCTCCTTAACATGGTGTATTGTGATATATTCTCCCCTAATCAAGTGTAGAAAATCCCCATATTGGTCATGTTCCTACTTAACAAATGTGTTCCCAATCAGAAGTGTAGGTATGCTCTATCTTCTCTGAGTTAGGATTGATTTATAAGACATGATGCATTTATGATTGCATACATTATGGTGAACCCAATGTGAATCTAACCCTTACAGGGTTTGTTTCACTTATTTCTTCATTTTATCATTTTTATTATCATATATTCATGCATACTGGATCAATTGTATCAACACAGTTCTAACTTTTATGGGTAGGTTTAACACAGTCACATCTATACGACTCTGTTCTTTTTATGCAAGTTATTTTTAGGTACAGGATTTACTAGGTCGACCAATTGAACAATATATTTTTTCAAACTCTCAAACATCTAGTTCATACTACTAGGTTGACCCAATCAACCTTATACATTTTAGGCACTCAGCAATAGGTTCTGCAAAGTTAGGTCAACCCTATTAGCAAGATTTGAAAGTATTTCTCAAGGTTATTTCATACAAAATATCACTTTTTTGCATCTTAAAACCACCAAGGTTCATTTCTATCCTTTTTATCTATTTTACAATCTTTTTTTCATAGTTTGTAATCTTTAAAACTTCCCTTGTACAGTCAACTAGGTTCAACCCTATCAACCTAGTTCTGTATTATGTGTATTGTCTAGATAACTAGGTTAACTCTGTTCACCCTATTCACTTTTAAACCTTTGATTTTTAGTATAGAGGCAACATTATTGACCCTATTCTATATTATTAAGCATATATTATTGACTGCATCCACACTATACCATGTTTCAAAGTTAGAATTAAACCTTTATATGCTAGTAATTAGCTCACACTTTCATTTCTTATTGCTTGCATGCTTAGAATAGATCACATAGTCTAATTAGATGGTTTTTAATATACCATTTAGTTTCAATATTTTATATTTTATGTGCACATACCAAATCACAAAATCTTAACAAGCATTTTAACAATTATCTACCCAAGGCCTACCTACTTGGATTTCATCACCAAGGGGGAAGCTGACTTGGTTTTCTAGCTAAGTATAAACATGTGGTTAATGGTATATTTTGGGTAAACAACCAAAACCCTTATCATTATGGTGTGTGAAGTGAGGGGGTAGGCCTTAATACCAAGCCTATACCATTGCCAATATAGATCCCTTTCAACCCAAACTTCCTAAAACCATCCTTAGATTGATTTTTAGTTCCTTGCTTATAACCAACTTCCTTCACATTGAAAACTATATTTTAATAATATAACACCATTTAGGTTGACCACATAGCTATCTTTTACTTTCCAAGTTGATTGCTTACTCTTTGCTTAATTGTATTTTATATTGTAAAAACTTGCATTAGTCAGTGTTGGTGCAAGGATTTATGCTGTGTGCCTTAATTGGATCAACCCCATTGATCTAATTTATTATTTGTTTCCCTTCAGTTCTTACTTTTTTATGTACTTGAAAAATCATTCTTATTTTAGAACATGATCATTTTAGTTGACATAGTTTGTTATAGGTTCTCTAATTTTCCCTGTTCGCTATGCTTGGTCAAATTAGTCGACCCTGTACACTTTTTTAGCCTCTATTGGCTATGTTAGGTTGACTCAGTTGACCCTATATAGTTTTTAGGCCCTATTAGCTATGCTAGGTTAACCTAGTTGACCCTGTACTATTTTTGTTACTTCCTATTTCCTTGCTTCATCATCTCATTTTCCTAGTTTAGTTGTTCTCCTTCATCATGAACTTTTTATTTGAAGACAATACTGAGTTGAATTCAAAAGACATGATGAGTTTTACCAGCCCTTATAGTGTCTCCCATATACAGAGTAAGGCTCCTATTCTAGATGAGAATAATGTTCACATAGCCACTCACATGATGAACTATGAGACCCCTCCTCATACCTCTTCACATCATAATCCTTTCTTCTCCTTATATGATCAACCCTAATTATATTATACCCCTAAAATGATCTTCTTTATCTCCAAATTTCCTTGACATCAAGGAAAATATCCTTCTACCATCTACCACGTCATAATTAGTGGTAAATTTTAAGATACTCAATCGCCTACTCCCACATTCTCAAATGGATTTGGGGGTACTACCTTCTTTGATTCTCAACCTATTCCCTCAATCATGACCCCTTCTCATACCATGACCTCTTCTTATTTAACTTCTTTTACCTCTATGCCTAGTATATCCACTAACACGGCAGGTTCTACATCTAGTGGGCCTCTCATAAGATCCACTATCCTTAATCCTTCCACTAATGCATGTTTTGATACCCAAGGTAATCATGATTCTAGTGTTTCTTCTTCTCATCCTTTCACTAATCCATCTTTTGCCTCACAAGTAAATTTTGCCACTAGTGCTTCACATTCTCATAGTTCCTCTCAAGCTCCTATCAATACTAATAGTGGTACCCAAGCCACTAATACAAAATTTAAAACTTGAACTTATGATAATAATGCTGATTAAACCCACCAACTCTTGTTACAAACACTCAATCAAATGAATACCTTTCAAGCTCATAATACAAATCAAATAATGAGAATGCAAAATCACCTTCTTCATCTTCAAACTCATCTTGAACCAATTACTTGGGGCACACATAATCAAAATTTTCCCCCTCCTCTTCAAGACTCCCAAGGAAATCTCATCCCTCAACCTCCTTTGGTCAACAAAACCATTAAACATATTCAAAGTGAGCCTCTTACCAATCAAATTACTAATATTGACATAAGAGGTATCACCCATATAATTTCTTATAATGGATCAACTAGTCCTACCCTTCATCTTAAAACACTTATAAATCTTTATAAGGATTGGGTCAAATTGAACACCTTTGTTGCTACCAATCTCTTAGAGAAAACCCTCACAGGTGAGGCCTTAGATTGTTATAACTAACTTAGAACTCATTCCTTTGCTAGTTTGGAGGATTTAGTGAAAGTTTTAGTTCAAGAGTTTCAAACTAATGATCATCCTAAAAATACTTTGGCCCACTTTATAAATTATAAAAAACTTAAAAACAAAATTTCCCAAGATTTTTTTAAAAGGTGCAAAACATTGTCAAACACGTGTGAACATAACATGGTTGATGATAACCTTTTCCATATCTTCACTAATGTTCTTTTTCCCAAGTTAAAATATCAGGTCTATACTCTCTCTCCATGTACTTTGGAAGAGGCTATTGACCAAGCTAAATGTCAAGATTTCCTTATGTATCATTTTTAGACACCCCAACCTTCTACGGGTCTCATCTTTTGCTTAAGAAAAAAATCATAATGCTACCAATGATAGTGTCATAGACTCTTATGACACCATTCACAACATTCAAGATATTGTTACCCAATATTTGGAGCCAACTCCCCCTTATCAATAATATACTAATCCTCATTTATCTTCACCAACTACCATCAATGTTAACAAACCATTATACTTGACTAAATTACTTAAGTGTCTACCTAGGCCTCTTCCATGATAACTTGATCCTACTCGTTCTATGAAATCTTGGTATGATCCCAACAAGTTTTGTTGGTTTCATGCTAGTTGGGGTCATTCTCATGTGACTTGTAGGCAACTTCGTAATTTAGCTATCTATTTTCTTCTTGGTCCTAATTTTGATCATGATTTTATCTTTTAAAATCATTAACAAGCTTGTTACATTGATTTTAGGGCTCACAAATCACACACTAAATCTCAAGCCTTAAATCAAGATAATGCTCATTTGGCTATCTACAAAGACCCTTTTCCTTAATCACCAATGTAATCAAGATACCTAAGATAAACCCACCCCTTCCACCAATATTATAGAAATTCTTGTTGGCCCCACTTCTGAAGAGAATGTGGTTAACATGACTAATATGTGAAGGGTGGTTACTTTTATTGATTCTCAACCTATCTACACTCCATTATCTCAAACATTCCATGTTATCCAGGATTCTTCTCCAACTCATTTAAATGAGTTGGGGTAAGATGACATTATAACTTTTGATGATCTAATTCCCAATTCTCCCTTGGATAACACTTCCCATTATATTTATACCATCCCTCCATCTTCTAAGAATAATGATAATCAAGCTTCTACTAACACTTCTACTAATTCTAAAACCATCCTGAACCAACCAATTCTTCTTCTCAACATAATTTACAACCTTGTTATAAACATTCTCCTTCTTATCAACACAAATTCCAAAGTACTTCAGTTCCTCCTTTCGAGGACCTTCTTAATCATTATGCACATATTTCTAACAAACTTCTTATGGGTTATGATGAGTGGAATCCCATTATGGAGCTCACTATCTCCCATTTCAAATTCTATTCTTTGAGATTATGAGGACATCTCCATGTCAAATAAATCATCTTATGCAACTATTGTTCAAAATGAATATCCCCTAGCCTCCCCTAGCAGGATGTGAAACAACCTTGTCTAGATCTGAGGATAACATATTACACTAATGTGAAGAGATGTCCATCCATATTTATGAAACAATGGACACTTCTCTTTCCTTAAAATTTCCTATCACTTTTATGATTCTCGATGAGATATAATTCATGCAGATGATCCGATTTTATTCATTAGTGTCCAAAT
Organism: Torreya grandis; assembly: GCA_037957365.1. NCBI lineage: Eukaryota > Viridiplantae > Streptophyta > Pinopsida > Cupressales > Taxaceae > Torreya > Torreya grandis. The sequence continues at coordinate 4,948,189 of JARHVA010000158.1, read as the reverse complement.
AGGTGATATCCAAGTCAAGCATACATTAATTGATGAGGGTTCTCACACCTGTGTTTCCTCTCTTGATTTCATCAAAACCCTTAGATATTTTAAATGTAATCTCAAGTCCACACACAACACATGCCAAGGATATAATAGAAGGAAAATGACTCCTTTAGGTTGTGTGTGGTTTCCTATTACCATCCCACATGTCACTATTCATGTGAAGGTGATGATATTTAACTATTTTCTTTCTTATAATATCTTACTTGGTAGGCTGTGGACTCAGCATATGAGAGTAGTTGCTTCTTTCACCTATAAATATGTTAAATTCCCTAACAATGGATCCATTTATAGGATTCAAGCTAACACTAAACCCTTAAATTTCAAACAATTAAAAGACTATTGTGTCTTGAATATTCTTAGTCTTAAACCTTTGCCTAGTGTGCCATTTTGTGAGTCTCAAAGCTTCAATTTTTTCATCAATTCCAATGGAGGTTACAACAGTCATCCCAAACTCATTGGGAAAACTCCTCCTAACCTCTTAGATTCTAATGATGATGAGCCTGATAAGATTAACTTAAAGATTAAAACTTTTGATGTCTCACCTCATCTCATCTCTCAGCTTCCTGCTTCTTTGTAACCCCATTCTCCCAAATATCCTTGTGATGATATTCCTATTGTCTTTACCAAGACTCAAAATTCTATTCACCACACTTCATTAGATGACAAGGTCATCCATAATTGTGCTATTGACCATCACACACCTGATTATGATGATGATTATTACTTGGATGATCCATTCCTAGGTAGTCTTGTTTAGGCTCATGATGCTAAGATTATCCATTATCATTCTTATTTGTTTGAGTCTTTTCATATATCTACCCATATTACCTCATTTATCATTCCTATTTTTTTCCCTCTATTATAGGGTAGAGATGGTACCAACACCTCCAATTTATTAGGAACCTCATAGGAGTATACTCATAGATCATGTTATAACTAGGCTTTACCACTTTGATAGGTACCTTGATCGCTATAGCCTACTTATCCCTAAAATGCATGCAACCCTTCTTTGGCCTTCTGTATATCCCACCCATCCCTTAGTGGAACCCACATCGGAGGCCATTCCTGTTCCTACTATAGTTGAGGCCATTCTTGTTCCAACTATAGGTGAGCCTAATCTTGCTCTCACTGTTGTTGAGTCTATCCCTACTCCTGATCCCATCCCTCCTTTCATTGAGACTAATCTAATTATTTCCCCACCATCACCTTCTCTTCATGATGGTTTGCTTCCTTTACCTTTGATGGCTCCATTTCCCACCAAATGGGTTGATGAGCCTTCCCAAGCTCCTTCTGTTCCTATTACACCTCCTCATGTGAGTGCTTCTACTAAGTCCACTCATAGGTGTATTTATTGCTTCCATAGAATAGATAATCATTAATCCACCCATTATCTCATGATGCAATAATATATTTATACTTTGTGTCCTTCTTCCCCCAAATCCTCAAACAAAGCTATACCTCCCCTAAAGGTACTTCTTGAATATATGCCTAAGATGGAGAGGTATATTATCTTTGGCACCAATGTGGCACCCATCACACTGATCATTGCCATATCCTTCAACAACACCTTAAGGATCATATTTTAGATATTATTGGACCTTTTACCCTTCCTCCCACATGTCATTCTTGTAAGAAGGCTCATCCTCCTTATCCTATGGTTCCATCCCCTCTTGTGGTCCCTTCATCATCTTCTATGCCTCCACTCATGACTCCTTTACTTGTGAACCTTCCCTCACTTGTGGATCCTTCTCCACCTATGAGTCCCTCACCTATGGATCTTTCCCCACTGATGATCCCTTCATCTCCATTAGAGCCCACTCCCATGCATTCTCCTGAGCATCCCTTGCTTGATATCCCTCCTCAACATGATCCATACAACATTCCTACTTTTTATTTTAAGGAGATTAGATGGGAAGTATTTTCCTTCTTTTCATTGAAGATAGAGGAGACATTAGTAGTAGTTCACATCCAACTTCATAGAGATCCATCTAATGTTTTGGATAATGTGTGTGGGAATGTTTATTAGTATTTATGAGCACAAGCATGGTGATTTTACATTTTCATTTGGATTGGATGTGTGATCAAATATTATCTTTATCTATCTGTTAATTTGAAATTGTCAAATTATTATTTATCTTACATGGTGACTTTAATTTTTCACTTTATATTGCTTATATTATCATTTATGTTTGCTTATGGATGTCTTATTTATCATTGCTTTCTCTTTCTTTCTTGCATTTTCTTTCTTCCAAATTCTCTTATTTTATCTTTATGATTATTTGATTTATTATCTCTATTTTTCATGGCTAATTGTCATTATGACTTGGTTATATAAACCTTATTCCCTTTAGTCATTTCCTATTATCATATGATTAGTTATCAAACAATTCATCTCATTATATTGTCCTTTTACTAGGCCACTTTGGATCTCTTTTATACCTTCTATTTCCCTTTTCATAAACTAAGCATATACATGGTTGAGACTTGAGATAACATGTTGGTTCATTGTTAAGCCCAAGTGTCCTAGTCTGTCTTATCTTTGGTTACTTAGCTTCCTTTAGTCTAAGCTTACAACTCATTCATGTATATCACTCTATCTCTCATGCTTAGTCATTACAAGTTTGAATGGAGGAGGAATATTTAAAAGCCTTAAAAACATTTAAAAGCCAAATCATTTAACAAAAGGCAATGATACAAAAGGCAAAAACATTAAAAATTTCTTAAAATATAAATCACACTAAAATACATGATTAAAAGCACATCTCCTTTTTCTAGTCAAAGCTCAAACTCCATAGTTAGCCTCAAGATAGAGCCAAGTTCCATTGGGGTGCAGTAGGCTAGTATATTAGAAAAGGAGAATAAAAAAATCTTTTAGTGCTACCTACTTTCTCATGTAAGTACCCAATCTTTGTAGTAGACTGATAGCTTTGTTAGGGGTCTTGAGGAATGGGGACATGTCATGGGAAGGTAGGTCCCTTTTAAATTTATTTTACCAATCTACCTTCATGAGTTGATCTTAGAAACATGCTTATTTGCCTATAAAGCTTAGTGTCTCTATTGAATAAGTTTCCTTTGTACATTGATGGTAACTAGTTACTTAGTACCTTTTCATATCTATAGTATGCCTCCTATCTCCTAAGGTCTTCTCATAAGATGCCTATGTCATGATTTTTACATTCCCTTTTTCCCTCCCTACATTATTTATATTTATTCTTGAGAAATATTATTTTGTTTGCTGATCACTCCCCTTGAGATTTCATTTATGAGTTGCATTGTAAGACCATGGATAGGACCTATCCATCCTCATAAATTACCATAATTTCACCTTATTATTACCCACATCGTTTGTTACCCAATTTTCACATTTATTCCACCTTATTGGTGTTCCCTTTATGAGTTGCAGTGTAAGACCATAGATAGGCCCTGACCCTGCTCACAAAATTTTCCAATAATCTAAGTCACAATCAAAATTACATGTGTCAAATATGAGATAAGATGTGATTGATCATGATGTTACACATCATTGACATGCTTCCTAGCTTGATTTAGTATGTTTTATGCTTACTTCATTTTTTTTGATTTTATCTTATTATTTTTTGATTGCATGTAAGAATCCAACCATTTCTTGAATTTTTCATACTTCCCAGATTGAATTAGTGTGATAAATTTAAGACCCAAATTTTACCAATTTTGTTTTTGTCTTATACTTCCCAATGTGATTTAGTATGATTGATTGACTAAGTTAATTTAATTTTATACCATTTTGTTCTTTTTACATTATTTCCATTTTATTACATTATTTTCATGCTTCCCAACATGATTTAGTGTTATTTTACTTGTTTTAATTTGGTGCTAAATTTTTTTTTGGTTTAAAAATAAATTTATTTTTACCATCTTGTTTACCATCCATTTGGTTCTTTATATTTAGGTCATTTTCTTGTTATTAAACATTTCCCAATGTGAAATAGTGTTTATTACATTTCTTGATTGATTACATTTTACCAAGTCTTTTTTGCCTATTTATTTTTAACCATGCATGTGTCCTACATAATGCTAGAAAAGAAACCACAACTCATATATTTCCTATAGCATATAAAACAAATAGCTAAATACATATGCTAGAAAGAAATTTATCCAAAGCATCCACAACCACAACCATACTGATAACACATACAATCAATGTCCAAAATGATCCATATATATATCATGAGTTTGATACAACAAATACAACCATATACAATGCTCCAACTTTATGTCTAGGACCCATTCTACATATCTCATGGCCTAGCCATGATGCCTGTAGATGCCTCAGTCTGACCCCTCCAAATAGAATGTTGTAAAGAGGCTATCTGAGATCTCAATTATAACACCTACCCTTATAGATTAGATAGTTGAGCCTACACATATGCCAATTGGGCTAGGGGTTGCTAGATGTGTTTCTCTTTCTTAATTCTATACCTGTGTCATATGGGTCAGGGTGGTTATATGTGTCACTCTATCCTACTCTTGTACTTGTGTCATATGGGTCAGGATTGTTGCATGTGTCACTCTATCTTGAGCATGTGCTTGCATCATCTATGTCACTATAGTTATATGTGTATCTCTCTCCTTATCTAGGGACTACCATGCCCATATCTTGCCTACACCCATATTTATTAGTGGTTGCATCCCCTCTCTGTGTGCTCATAGCTACCTCACAAACTCTCCACTAATCTAAACCAACTTACCTGAGCTGGGGTAAATGGTACCCTTGGATCCTTTAGTATAGTGGGGTCATATATCATAAATACCTCATCTAGGACTTCATGGATTGCTCCCCTCACTAGGGACCCCCATTTAATCTCCTCATCCTCTACTGCATCTACAAAAAGGAAAAAAAATAGATATTAGATCACTAATATATCTCCAAATCTATCTCTAGTATATCTGAAGCAAATTCAAAGCAACATTTAACCATATTTTATTACCTATCTATGTGTCAACCACTACTATCTTTCCATCTGCATGATCATCAGTCATGATCTTCCCATCTATGAAACCTCTAAGAACCTCCTCTATTGGTCACCTCCTAAAAGCAAATCCTATACATGCCACTTATGCCCATCTCAAGATACACCTAAGTGGTCTCTCCATAGTCCAACTCTATCCCAACCTACCTACTAGGTCATCTAAGACATATATGGTCTTTGGTAACTCCTACTCTTGTTACTTCGATCAATGCTATGTCCTTGGTGGTTGCTTCTCATCTCACTATGGAGCTATTAGTGATTATTATGGTACTCCTACCTCCACCCCCATCTCCTTTTACTCTGATGCCTATCACGCTCAACCAATCCATGGTCTCTCATGATGTGGCTTGAGTATTAGCCTCACCACTAGTGGCCCTAGTTTTTTTCTCCCCTGTGGCTCTTTAACATGCTAGGAATAAAATGTAGGCACCACTATTGATGCCATTGAGTGAGGTAAACTCAATTTCCTTGGTACTTATTGCATCAGATGTGGCTCCATCCACCATGTGTAATGCCTTGTCACCTCTATCCATACTAAAGCTAGTATTATTATGTCCCAACTAGGCCATGTAGTAGCGATGTGCCCATATGGCTGCCATACTATATCTACTCATCTCACTATCTATAACATTGACACATTGGACACAACCTATGCTACTTGGTCCTATTTTCATCTCTGTACTCATGATGACCTATCATCGACTGCATTGGGCAACCCAGCTAGTTAATATATGGGGAACCTCTCATAGATCCATGCCATCAAAAATATGATAGATCTAATAGACTTACACCCTTTGGACAACACTCCATACATGTCATGTATGAGCTATACCTAAAGGATAGACCCTAGATCATATAACACCCTCTCTTCTAATATCATCTAGCTCAAGGCTATCATAAAAAGTGGTACCTTGCCATCTGACTTGTGACATAACACTCATGCTATCAAAAGTCCTATCATATCCTTCTTGATATCTAGAACCTATGAGGTATATACATCAAACGTGCTCACCCTCTAGCTTGAGTATATCTTCTCTGAGCCTGTAGCCCATATAGCTAAGGCTCTCCTCTCATCATCACTATCAGGTATCTCAATAGTCATAGGTGTCCCTATTATAAGCAAACCTAAGATGGCATGTATTTCCTCGATGGTGATGCCCACCTCTATAGTATCCCCTCCACCTTCCACCTGAAGGTGTTTGTCAATCATTCCCAACATCCTAGGAACATGACTAACACATCTGGGCTCAAGGGTATCCTATACATCTCTGTTATACCTCATAGGCCTATATAGACTATTCTAGTCCTATCTTTTATCGATAGGCACTCTAATAGATATGGTAGCCATGATATATCTACCAAACATCAAAATCTCACCCACCCCTATAATCAAGAAACCACAAAAGTTGTATTAGATCTTTTATGTCATGTATAGTCAAAATAGTTTCTTTTTAAAATTTTAATAAAAAACAAGACTAAACCACTTTAATTTATTCATTTGAACCTATTTTTAGCCTACTCACCCCTTTTAGCCCTCAGTCAGTCATTCTAATACTCTTTCAGCCACTTACATGCATTTTTGTACTATTCTAGTTCTTTTGTCAAACTAGTTTAACCAACATTTCCTTATTTTTTGACTTGGTTGACTTAAAATTCTAAGTCAACCCTCTTATTTCCCCCTAGTACTGCACTATCATACTAGATTTTTTTGCTCAATTGGTAAACTATACTAGATCAGTAGTTTGTAAAATGTACAAGGTTGACGCATACATACTCAATTAACAGTGTGGATTTTGTCATTTTTAGCCTACTAGGTCAACTGGGTTGACCTAGTTGTTTTTCCATGCCAACCCGTTACATTTTATGAATTATATGCCTTTTATCAGTTATTTACCCAAACCCTTCAAACCCATTTCCCTAAATAGTTTTTCTTAACCATAACACCTAATTTGGTTTCATTTCGATGTCTATAAATGCTTAAAAACATAAATTTATGAAAATATACTTAAAACACTAAAATATTCAAAAAGTGGCTTAAGATTCTTAGTTTCCTACCTATCCTACACCTGATGCTACCTCTGGGGGTCCCTCTCACCTAGCCTATCATCTCATTTCCATATTAGATCGTTTGGTCTCTCATAGCTCTTTTTCTCTCCTTCACAAGTCAAAAATAACAAATGACTTGCATTTCACCCTATTTAAAATCACTTTTCAAAATCTAAATCTTTCAATTATTCTCTAGCACACTCCTTGTTTTACCTCTATCTTTGTTTTTAGTCATCCTTTTTTCAAACCATAAAATGTTCTAAAATCATGATGATGTGGAGAATATTTTCCACTACCATATGCTTAAAATAGCCAAAAATTATAATTTTTGGCTATTTTTTCACTATCATCTATAGGTTCACCTAGTGTTCTTCACATTGGATGCCTTCACTTCTCTTGCAGTGTAATAATTTATCTACAACACTAAGGTAAGTAAAGGTATGTTTTTTTAATTATATCTTTTCATTTATCTTATTTTCTACTTACTATACTTAGCATCAACATTATGTGTTATCATGCTTTATTTCTCAAATCACCATCCTGTGTTGCACTCACATGACATGTGATGAGATTAAAGTGGGGCATATGTATACACACAATATTTTCAAAATTTTATCAATTAATGTCACTTTGTATCTTTTAGGAACCCACCGAGTCTCAATCTCTTTGAGTGCATGCCTTAAGGGGTGCATTAGAAAGGGGTGGACAGACCATTGGTGCTTTGCAGGACTATTATCCCTTTTGCCACTTATTATCTACACACTTGTCTCTTGAAACCATTAACCCTAAGATTTATCTTCTCTATTGTACCCATTCTAGGAATTTGTTATATTTTATCGTCCTTTTCCTCACCTAAATCCCATTTTATCAGTCAGCTATACTATGTTGACTGGGTTGACCCTTTACAGTTTTGGTGTATTTTTCACTTAGGAGCTAGTTGACCTTTGGCCAACCTAGCTCATAACCTAGTGAATTATTATCTGAAACTATGCTAGGTCAACTGGGTCAACCCTATCGGTCAGGTTTTTTGGAAGGGTTTAGGGTCAACTCTACCTATAAATACAAGTTTATTTCCATCATTTGATAATAAAAAAGTGAAATAAGAAGTAAGAGCAAATGAAAATCTACTTATTGACCATTCTAATTGAGAATTAAATCTTAGGGTTCCATACTTTCTTTAGAGATACAAATTTTGTCTTATGGAGAAGTATTTTGGATGCATCGATAGGTTATGTAGCCTAGAGCTGATTTGTCTTTGTCATCTTTACATACCACAATAATTTCTGGCAAAGCACCTTGGCCAAGGGAGAGATTGAGGCTTGGTAGGTTCCTCTTCAAAGGTAAGTATTCTTAACTTTATTTATTCTTTATAAGAGTATATAGATAATGAATTTATGCTTCTCTTTCATGTATTTGGATTCTGTATACATTGACATGAGTATATGTCTTCTATGCATGTTTAGTTTTATTGTTTCTAACCCCCACTTTATGCCACAAACTTTAGTGAGCACTAGATTAGATTTAGTTTTCTTGTTATTAGTTTAGATGAAATATGAAAATTAGGACCCCCTTAGAGTTATTTCATGATAAATGCCCCCCTTGGCATAGTGTATTATGATAAATGCCCCCATAATTGGGTCTAGCAGATCCCCATATTAGTCATGATCTTTCTTAACAAATGTGTTTCCAATCAGAAGTGTAGGTATACTATATCTTCTCCAAGTTAGGATTGATTTATAAACATGATGAATTTTTGATAACACACACTGGTCACCATAGAGTCCTAAGACTACCCTATTTATTTCATGATCCTTCAACCTAAACCAAAGAGGGTAGGATATCTAATCATTCTTAGTAGACCTTAGTTATCTATAGTTACAACATAAATTGACTGTAGATCTATAAAAATGAACATTTATAATGAAATTCACACTAAATATATATCTCTCTATCTAGATGCTAGACCTTAAATTGGTCTTTCTAAACAAATATGGGTGGATCATCCTGAATAGAACCAGACTATAGTGTCTTCCTTAGCCATGGTTACCATCAAATAACATGTTAAAGAGTTTGAAAAATAAATAATATAGGATTTAGACCAAGAAATCCTAGCTCTAAAGTCCAACAATTTTTCATTGAAGTTTGAAAGCATAGCTCTAAAGACTAATAGCTTAGCTTCAAAGACTAGTAGCTTAGCTCTGAAGACTAGTAGCTTAGATCTGAAGACTAATAGCTATGCTCCAAAAATGAAAAATTATGAATGGGAATAATCCACCTCCATTATTAAGAAACAAAATAATTTCATAAGATCACAAAACATGTTATTTGGTTTACAAGACATTTAACAAGTGATAGTTGATTGGGCTCAAAATGGGTAAAATTTATTTTTACATGATTTTTATTATCCATTGACCAATATGCTCTCCAAAAGTGAAAACTTTTACAAGGATGTAGCTACAATTAAAATTTTACCACCACGCACATTTCCATTGAATGCCTTGATGAGTGAATAGAAATAGTTAAATTCCATTATTTCTAGGCACTAAATAGATTGCAATCCAACCTAGTAAACTATTGAATATCAATAGTTGGTTAACTAACCAGTAGGAAATAAAGGTGTTTGATGTATTAGTAAAACACATAAAATATTTTTCTTGGGATTACAGTGATATGAAAGGAATACATCCTAGTGTTTGTACACATCACATATACATTGAAAATGTTAGACTAGTTAGACAACCATAACGAAGGATTAATCCAGCCTTGAAAGAAATTCTTAAGAAGGAGATAGAAAAACTATTGGAATTTGGTTTTATTTATCCCATATCTGATAGTCAATGGGTTTCACCTCTAGTTATTATACCTAAAAATAATTAAAAATGGAGAGTTTTTGTAGACTACATAGAATTGAATAAAACCACTATAAGAGACTACTTTCCTTTACTTTTTATTGATCAAGTTTTGGATAAATTGGTAGAAAAATAATATTTTTATTTCTTAGATGGATTTAATGGATATAATTAAATTATAATATCCCTTAAATATTAGGATAAAACTATGTTTACCTACTCTTCGGGAACATATGCTTATACAGTCATTCCTTTTGGATTGTGAAATGCACCTGCTACCTTTTAGAGAGCAGTGTTAGCGATGTTTTTTGATCTTAAAAATGATTGTGTGGAAGTGTAGATGGATGATTTAACTATCGATGGTACTAAATTTGATGAATCTTTGGATAATTTGGATAAAGTGCTTACCATATGTGAGGATCACCAAGTATTTTTGAGTCATGAGAAGTGCATCATAATGGATGATGAAGGGATAGTCTTAGGACATCATATATCCTCTTAAGGAATAAAAGTAAATCCCAAAAATATTGAGCTAATTTCTAATCTCTCCATCTCACAAACATAAATAGATGTTAAAAGTTTTCTTGATCATGTAGGATATTACAGAAGATTTATTGAAGACTTCAACAAGATAGTTGCACCTATATTTTTTTATTAATAAAAGACAATGAATTTGTATGGAATGAAGTGTCAAGAGGCTTTTGAAACATTAAAGAACAAACTCATGACTGCTCTAGTTTTTAAAGGAACTAATTGGGAAAAGCCTTTTCATATCTATATTGACGCTTCTAATAATGCATTAGGAGAAGTCATAGGTCAAAGAGATGAGGATGGAGAGATGTATGTTATTTATTAGATCAACAAGAATCTTACTCCCATAGAGAAAAACTATACTACCACAGAAAAATAATTTTTTGATGTTGTCTATGCTATAAACAAGTTTAGGCATTACATTAATAGTTATCAGGTATTTATCTATACAAATCATTTAGCTATTAAGTACTTAATGAATAAACTAGTAGTAGGTGGAAGAAACATTATATGGCTATTGTTATTACAAGAATTTGACATAACCATCATAGACAAACAAGGGAAGTATAATATTGTTGCTGACTTTTTGTCTATATTGATCACTAAAAGTGAAGATGAACCTATGGAAGACTCTTTTCTAGATGAACACCTATTTTCTATATCTACATACTCCCCATGGTTTATAGACATGGAAAATTACTTGGCAATAGTGATGTTTCCTCATTATTTTACTTCTAAAGAAATAAAACGTTTGGTTAGAGATAGTTCTCATTTCAAATGGTTTAAAGGCATGTTGTTTAAAATTGGACCTAATCATGTACTTCATAGATGTGTCAGAGAAGATGAAGTGTATGACATCATAAGAGCATGATATAGTGAACCAAGAGGAGGATATTATTCAAAAAAAGGACAATTCATAATATCCTTGGTGCAAGTAATTACTAGTCATATATTTTCAAGGCTATCAAAAGGTTTGTATGGAAATGTGATCCTTACCAAAGGATGGGTAAGCCTACTCTATCCTCTGAAATTCCTCTCCATCATCAAATAAGTTTAGAACTATTTGAAAAATAGGGTTTGAATTTTGTTGCACCAATCAACCCACCATTCAAGGAAAAGAATATTTATTAAAATGTATTGATTATTTTATAAGTGGGATGAAGTGTAGAAACACACCTTTTCTAGGGAAGAAATGGTTGTTGATTTCATATACCATAAGATCATGCTAAGATTTGGAGCTCCTAGATCTATTATTTCAGATCAAGAACCCAAATTCATGTCTAACATGATCAAGGCTTTCATAGAACTATACCAGATCAATCATAGAAAATCATCATCATATCATCCCCAAGATAATGGGCAAGTGGAGGTCACCAACCAAGAGATAGAAAATATTCTAACCAAAATAGTGAACAATAATAGAAAAGATTGGGTTAAAAAAGTACCTGAAGTAGTTTGGGCATACATTACAACATGGAACATAACTAGAATATTCTCTCCATCTGAACATGTTTATTGAAAAAACCTTTGTTACCAATAAAATTTGAATTGTAGACATTGAAGACAACAACTAATATAGAAATTGATCTTGATGAAGCACAAAAAAAAAAGAATCATGCAACTAAATGGATTGGATGAACTAAGAATGGATGCAATCACTCGAACCAACATGATACAAAGCAAAAAAAGTAATGGAATGATACTCACATCAGAGAATGAAAATTTCAATAAGAAGATTGGGAACTTCTTTTTTATTCTAAATTCTAGAATTTCAAGGGTAAACTTAGGACAAGATTGTTGGGACCATACCTGATCAAAACCATTTACAACAATGTCTCTGTTTAACTTCAACCAATTGATAGTGATAAAAGGACACTCGTAGTCAATGGTCATAGGCTTAAGGTGTATAAAAGACCTCTCATCAAGAAAGAAGTTATTGAGTAGAACTAAGACCAGTTTGATCTTGTGAAAGAACTTGGTTCTTCCACTAGGGCCAAATGATCTTTGTGCATACAACCAATAAAGGAGGAGTATTTAAAACTAGCAAATGATGATTCTTCTTCCTTAAAAATTCAAAAAATTAAAAAAATATAAAAATGAGAAAATAAAAAATAATAAAAATATTAAAAAATACTGAAAAGTGAACTAACAAATGACACTTTTCAAAAGAAATCTTCAGCAATCAAATATGAATTGTTATCAACTAACCTATCTTTTCAAACTTATTTATCATTTTAGGACACATGGAAACTATAGAAGATAGGCATGGATCCTTAAAACAAAGGTACATTTGTATTTATTTTCCAAAGGATTAGGCATTTTCTATTTCATGTTATGCATGTATGATTAGTAGGCAGTCAACACTTTTTCAAATGGACAAGCTTTGTTGATGCCATGTGGATATGATGAAGCCAACATCATCACCACATTTAAATATTTGATGTGAAATTATTTTAAAAGGCCCTTTTTAAAAACATATGATGTGATGAGTCAACATCATCACCACATTCAAAGATTTGATGTGAAGTTATTTTAAAATGCCCTTTTTAAAAAGATATGATGTGATACAAAAATCATTATGGATATTATTTCAAGTGTTTCCAATTATAAATCTTATACCCCATCATTGATAATGATCTAAAAAGTGCTTTCCCATTAAATCTCACATGCTCCAAAGTACTCACCATAATTATTTCTATAATTTCATGATATATCTTGATTTTTTACTCATTATTCCTTCTATCCATTATTGCATCATATCCCCAATCTATTTATTACCTTCATCTGTACCCTATACAATTTTGAGCTCCATGTTTCATGGCATAATAAGGTTTTCAAGAAAATAGTGATAGCTTTGAAAATAAGAGGTAGGAAGAAGAAAAGTGACCCATAATCATTAGATGCATTATTTTAGGATGAAACAACTAGTGATATCTTCAAGTCAGTAGGATGGTTGAATTTCCTAAACATGTTTTAGGGTTTTGAAGAATATATTATGTAATAATTATTTGAAAATTTTGATGAGAACCATTTTGTTGTCAAGGAAAAAACATTCTGATAGATTCCTCTATGATCAGTGCACTCTCTAGAATTCCTAAATAGGGTGTAGTTGTCATAAATAAATTAAGTTTTGTCAACTTAATTCAAATTCTCATTGACGGAAATGAGTTCCATCCTAGATTGGCCAAATCCCCACAAGATGTGGCTAAATAAATTATGAGAGATAACCCTTTATAACCATGGTAGAACATTGCATTTTGGGTTATGAAATATCTTACCTATGATGATCAATTTACTATGGTCAATGGAGATGCCATGAAACTTATTATTCACTTGAGGAAAGGAGCTATTAGAGTAGAGTACCAGGTAAATCTTCCATATTTACTTCACCATGCAATAATTAATATTTCTTGGAAATTAACAAGAGGAACTGGGTCTATCCGACACCATGGTTTGGTTACCCTCAATTTTTAGCATCATTTTTTACAAAAACCTAAGGGTGAAAAGCCTTGGTCCTCATTTTTCCATAATCCTCCTAGATTCCTGTTAAGAAACCAAAACATCCTATTTCTTCTTCCCACATAATATCACAAATTGAATAAGTCCCATCTTCAGTGACCTTGGCTCTGAAGATGTTACATTGGAGTTTCAAAATATGAATGTGAGTTTCATAAAAAAACCCTAATCCTCCAATCAAGCTTTGACAAAGGCATCAGCTCATTTTGTAGGAAGAAGAAGGAGATGTATAGGTAGCTAATATTTTTTGAATCTTAAGCTCTCCCATAGAAGTTATAGATGATAAATAAGTAGTTCATAAAGAAATCCATGCCCAAGATTTTTGTAGTTCAAGAAACAACCCTTGTAGAAGAAATTAGAGCTCAAGAAGTAGAAAGACCTTTACCCTCTACAACTGATAAGGGTAAAGATCCATTTATAGAATAAGGCCCATATTATCCCTAGCTTGCTAATGAATAAAAAGAGTTACATCATGTCATGGCTATGTCTTGGTATAAAGAAACCATTTGACATAAATAATTAGAATTATATTTTCTCCGTTCAATTCTACAAGGTAAGAACCAAACCATTTCCAATTTAGAAAGAAGATGTGAAGAATATATTACTCAAGTTAGGGTAAAAGAAGTAATTCTTATAGTAATGAATTCTAAGAAAACTAGAATACTCAATCAAATGTTTTCCTAAACTCAAGACTTAAGTACTTTACAAAATTCTCTTTCTAATAAAGATACCCAAATTATTAATTTGCAAAATTCCATTATTGATAAAGATACCAGATTAATAATCTACAACAGTCTATTTCTAGTAAAAATGCATTGCTAACACAATACACTACTCATATACAAGAGTTAACCACTTAGACTATTGAGTTACAAGCCTCTTTATAAGCAACACAGAGGGAGACAAGGGAAATTACAGTTCAAATAGAAGGATATACAAGAGATATTCCTTCCTTCCCCCTTCCATTTCATTAAATTATTTTAGTTTGGAACAAAGTCTAGCACAAAATTTAGAAATTGGAAGAAGAAAATGCTAAGATTAAATTGGAGTCTCAACAATAACTACAAAAATCTCAGACCTCTATTCAAAATATTTGTGCAATTTTTGAAAAATTATTATCATGTAGACAACCTTCCTTTGTCTATGATATTTTTCTTCATGAAAAATTCTACAAATGGAAGATACATTTGATTTTTCTTGGTTTTCCTCATATTATTGAATTTTAACATGTATTTATGAATGCCTTTCTAAAGAGTACCACAGAAAGATAAGATGAAATTTGTGAATTCTATATTTTTAACATGTTTTTAGGTTATTAGTTTGGATTTATAGTAAAATTATCTATAGGGGAAACACAATTGCATGCTTTCCTCTCTACTCTTAGAAATCATTCAGCATGGAAATAAGCACACAATAAATTTTTGGAATTATAGAACACCACAGGTCTGTGTATGAGACCCCAATTTCTAGAGGCCTAGAAGCTTCTTGCTAATTTTTAACCCATGTACCATATGTACATGAAAAATAAATACAATGAATTATTGAAATCCAATGTAGTAGCTGTTAGAAATTTTATGAGCCAACATTCCACCAATTCCATCAATTCTAGCATATCCAGATGGGAGACTTTACCTATTACTTTATAGCACAGGGAAGTCATGAGTCTCACCAAAATTAGGTGGAGTTTTTGAAGAGCTGAAGCAATTTCATGGATTATCAATCATATATTGGATGAAGGAGGCTCATACATATGGATTGGAATGATATTTAGACATCCCATTCTTCTCTATCCTATGTCCCCCTAACAAAGCTGGCACAATCAAGTGGAAGTTGAATTTTAGGCTTGAATCCACACAATAGTAAGTGATTATGGATTATTGCCCAGAGGTCATCATGATTGGGGACACCATTTTCAGATTTATGATCTCAATCAATGGTTAGAATCTTGACTTTTAGATTGAATACTAGTTATCCTACTTGTTTGCAAGAGGACTTATAAAAGG
The DNA here is from genome assembly GCA_037957365.1 of Torreya grandis. Classification (NCBI taxonomy): domain Eukaryota; kingdom Viridiplantae; phylum Streptophyta; class Pinopsida; order Cupressales; family Taxaceae; genus Torreya; species Torreya grandis. The sequence goes on along the minus strand of JARHVA010000158.1, from coordinate 4,932,190 downwards.
TGAAGTGTGGAGGAAAAATGATGAGCATTCCATATAGCTTATTATATCTAATAAAAACTATCCACAAGTGTTGCCTTTTGATTATATATTGCATTGCATTTAATATTTAAAGTCTTATCTAAGTAGGAAATGAATGCAATTTTTCTTTTGTTTATATGTGATACATTGTTGATTCTTTATCTTGCTATTGTGTCTAACTTGGATGAAATGAGCACACTTTTGTGTACATAAATACATCCCTATGGTAGGATCATTTTGAGAAGACATCAAAAAATTTTGGCAAATATTTTTAGAAATATTTTTGAGGATTCGATGAATGATCTATGAAGATATAACACTCTGAAGATGCTTTGAAGGTACTCCGAAAGCTCTCTAAAGACCTATACAAAATGCTTTGAAGAATCCCAAACATGCTCCAAGGATGTCCAGTTAGATCCTATAGACTAAGATAGTGATTCTAAAGATATATATTATATATAAATAGACTTTCAATATTTAGATATCTTATTTTATACATCACTATTCATAGTAATGGTATAAAATGATCCAGAGATATTTGTATTTTGATTTTGTAAAAATGGATATAATATCTTTGGATCTTTGTTAGTTATTTTCCATCTATTGTTAGTTGAGTCCATTCCAATGCCTTCCTATAAGCATGGGATCTAATTCATAGATCATTTATATTTTGAAAAATTAGATTTAGCCATTTAGATCATCAATTTTTTTATTCTATGAATAGATGTTGAGATGTGCTTTAAATGCATGTCTCCTCATTCTAGATAGTTTTTAGAAGTTAAAATTTAGCTAATAAAAAATTAGAAGAATAATTCTAGTGTATTTTCACATCTCTGTATATGTTCCTTTAGAATGAAATAAAGACCAACATTCATTTTCATTATTGAGTAAATTTATTCTTATTCTGAGGAAAGAGCAAGGGCCCACTTCTCTCCAAAGATCATGATAAATTGATACTTTTAATTTATAGTTTAGAAGTATTTATTTAATCTAGGTATAATTCATTCAATATAAAGTGTGATTTCCTTTTAAATGAAAGAGTGATTTCTTTTTAAATCAAAGAGTGATTTATTTTCAATGCAATAGTGATTTCATTTTGAATGCAAGTGTGACTTCCTTTTCAAAGCAAAGAATGAATTTCCTATTTAATGCAAGTGTGTTTCCATTACATGCAAATGTTGTTTCAATTCAATACAAGTGATTTTTATTTATGTAAGGGTGTGTCTTTAAATTTCATAGAAATTAAAGTGTGTTAATTCATCTCCATATTCATAATTTGTTAGGAGCAATTTAAGTTATAATAGATAGTATTCTCACATTCTAGAATATCACACTGTCCTACCTAGCCAGGCAAGTCGAGTGAGGACACCATAATATCTTATTCTAGATGTTTAAGTTCTGGATGTTGATCATGTGAATGCTATAAGAGATATTTAGTTAACAAAACTTCTATATTTAATTTTGTACAAAATAGAGTTAGAGTCTTACTTTCTTAGAATTTAGAAATCAGAGCAGATGTAAAACCCCCCAAACCATAAATTGTAACATCTAATATCTGATGGTATCATTGCATATAGCCTTGGACATTGGCCCTTGTAGAAAATGACATCAATCCATTGATTGGTTAAATGAGAGGTATAATGACAACCTATCAAGCATCAAAATATTTTATAATATTTCATAAAACATATGGGAACAAATAACATTAAACATTATTGTGGGGCACCGTACACTACCTATTTTATGTTACATCATGCCAAATGATTCAAACTATAACAAATTGTTGGGATGGACTTAGATACATGAAATTTATGCAATTTCATATACTTTGCACACATGCTTAAAATTTAGCCCTCAGATATTTATTTATGCATGTCTAATGGATACTAATACCTTTAAACATCATTCAATGGTCCAACAAATAAATGATCATGCACCACAATCCTATAAACCTAATTTTGGCCTTAGAATTTTATAAAATATGGATGTAGAGAACAAGAATTTGGAAAAATTATTAGGGTATAAATCAACCAATATCTCATATAAATAATACGTCAACTGATACACTATTACAAAAACCTAATCGACTAGTTTTATCCAATGCACCATGGAGATAATTCACATGCTTACCTGAGTCTCTCACTTCATTACCCTTGAAACTTGTAGACTACCATATTATGTCTCCCCATAATAAAATATATGTTGATGAGTAGACCTCTACCTAAATGGCATGATGTGAATGTTTATTGTGACTATTACCAAGGCCTTAGTCATTCTACAAACAAATGTTTTACCTTAAAGCATAAGATCTGAGACCTAATGAATGAATAAAATATTAAACTTGATGATTCTCCAAAGGAATCAGGTTGAAAACCTAGTGATCATCATATGTGGAAAACATTTAATTATCCTTTACAAAATAATTCTAACAAGGAACCATAAGTAAAAATGGTAGACAATACATAAAAAATATTTCAAATTAAACAAATAAAACAACATCCACACCAAAAATAATTAACATTCATAATATTCATTTGTGGTGATTATTTTTGGCATAACCATATTGATCCCACACAAACAAAAATTACTTGTAATATAAGATGTCTCCAACATCTTGGCTTTGATCTAAAAGACTTACAAAAAAAAAGTCAATAGGAAAGATTCCTTGGGAAACATAACAAAAAAAATTCCTTGTGGTCCTAAAGTAATTGAAACACGGGTTTGGGTTATACTTACCACTTATCCATATGCATTTAAACTAATAAATATTTTGTTATACCAAATTGAAACAAAAATTGACCAAAATCAATAAGGTATTTCCTTTTCTCATGAAGGCAAATTGATCCATATTCCAAATGATAGCATTAGCTATTCCACTACACATCTAAAACATGAGGAGGAACATGTCATGTATTATTTAAAATTATCCATCCATGATCCAAAAAATGTAAAAACATACAACTTAAGGTTTCAAGGTCTCACATATTTCAAAAATACCAAAAAAAAAAAAAAAAAAAAAAAAAAATTAAAAAATATTTTTAGCATTTACATATCCTATTAGTTCCTTAGCATATATGTTATTAGTTGCATGTTGGTATATGTCTATCAATATTTCCTATATACACATGTTTCACATATTTTTTGAGTGTGATTTAGGCATACATAGATACATGATCTATGAACTTTTAGATGTTGGGCTTTCCCTGTACTCACATCACCAAGATGGTGGGGGCATCCACCTCTATTACCATGATACATATAGGCTATATCATTCTATGTTCATTTTAAATTATTACATTTGATCTCATATTTTTTGTTACACATGCATTTATCCATGCTTATATCTTTTGAAGTGTAATTGATATGTTATATAGTTAATTTTTTTACTAAAATATATATTCAATGACTAGTACGACACGTTTATACTGGCTGCTTATGCTTTTATTTATGCAATTCCTTGAGTGTCTTGCCTTTATATTGTTTTTCTTGTTTGATAATTTGAGTATGATCTAGTTTTTGTGTCCCTCGTGCCTTTGTTTTACTCTTTAACATTTGAATATGTCATTTCTTACTTTGTGGAAATTTCACTAAGTCATGTCCCTTCAATTATATGACATTTGAACATGCCCCTAGTTTTTTGTCTCCTTTGACCATTGTATTTTGATTTGATTTTAAGTGTTCTTGTGTGTTCTTCATTACTTTTTGAGCTTGTGTTGTCACTATATAGACATTGCTATGATCTACATCATGTAACTTAGAAATTAGTGTGATCACATTATTCATGATTCAATGATATATCTACATGGACATGTTCCCTATATGAGCTACAAGGTAATTCACAATTTATATGGTTATCTTATCCTTTTGAGGTAAGGTAGCCATGAGTTACTAATTTCCCTCACCTCAAATGGGGGCATATAAGTGGGGGCATGCCATAGAAGAATGAATTTCATGTTGCTTCATAGATTAAGATTGCATTAGGGGCATGTTTTGAAAACATGTTATTCACATTCACACTTACACCAATTCTCACATTTAGATCCAAGGGGCATGTTTTGGAAACTTATTCTCCATACTTATTTAGTATTCAACATACCTAGATTATAGTGGGGGCATGTTTTGGAAACATTTCCCCCACATTAGAACTTATATTAGTTTTTATATTTATCCATACATATTGGGGGCATGATTTGGAAGCATTTAATACATACTTACATAATTTTAAATTTTCTATATTGCATAGTTATATGATTTAGATACACATTTATGGAAGAATTTTATACATTGGTACCATTATTATACATAGTTTTAACATGAGACATATATAAGGTGCATATGATATGAAATGTGTCCTAATATTACAAAATCAAATCATTTTTAGACTCCAAACACTTTTAGGGACTGTCACCACCCACCAAGTTGGAATTTTAAAGCCTCTATTAAGACAATCTACTACAGTAGTTGTTTTTCTTTTTGGTATGGTTAAGGTGATTAAATCACTCAATCTTACCAATTTTATAGGTTAGACTTGATTTCATCATCTAAACTCACCAATTTTATAGTGTGAGTTGACTTGGTTCACTCACACTCACCAAGTTATAAGTATGATTCGGTTGCATGATTGATCTATTCTCAAATTTTAGGTGGCAACTCGTCTTTTCTCCAAGTCTGGGGGTATGTACCCTCCAATATCTCTCTATCTCATTTGATATATGGTATTTCTATATTTATATTTATCTTAATCTTAGTTTCAATTATTCATAATGACATATCTTTTAAATCAAATTACCAAAAGTCAAGACGATTACATCAATACACAAGTGTACTCCTAAACCTTGCTCTCTTTCAATTTCAATCATTTCAATTTTCTATTACATGTATTAATTATATATTATAACATGATTTTGGTTACAGGTCAGTCACCTTCAAATCACTCAAGTTGGACTCAATCAAAGACAAGGTGTGTTAGACACACCTAAGTATGCATTCCTTTTCATTTAAAAAGACTATTTAAAATAATCTAGACTTATGCACCACAAACTAGACTGGATAAAATTTTAGACCAGGTTAGTTTTCATATATTCCAAATAAACTGAACTATGAGTATGTTAATAATTTTAATCTATTACCCATATATTGAATTGGAGAGAATTTATATCTATTTTTTTTCAAAAAGGTAGACTTATTTATGATAGTTTATTTTTTAGTTGGATTAGTAATAAGTCCAAATTATTCAAAATAGTCCCTTTAAACTATAAATTTCATTACTATATTAAAGGGTGGGGGGAATGTAGACACTATTTATGAATTATATATCACCTCAATCTTCTACACTTGACAAATACATAATAATCATGGATTTACCTTTAGCTTCTAGACCTTTTTCTACTTCCAAAAGGCTCTCACACACTATCTCTTTGTGCCTAATTACTTATCTATTAGTTTGAATAATGTTATTCTTATGACTCAAGCCTTTTATCTTTCCCAAAATTTTATAAACCTATTTATCTTCCATCTCTACAAGTTTGGACCTACACTTATTTTCTAATTGCCTAGACACTTGAGACGACACAAGTTTCCTATTTTGATCCAAGTGTCTAGTGCCATAAAGTCATCTAATTTACTTCTTATGGTTGGCTTAAATTATTTAATGTGAGATATTATACAAGGGTATTGGTTTAAATATAAGATCAACTTGCACTTAAAAACTTATTACCTACTCATAAGGCAACTGACCTAAAGCATTCCATCAAGCACTCAAGTAAGAAAAAGCTTCACTATTTTATCTTATTTTCATATCAGTCATATGGATATCCCATGTATAGATATGAATTATTAGAGTAGCAACCAAGGATATATATTTTCAAAATTATAATATAGGTCATTATTGTACTTATTATGCATTGCAAGATTCACATACAAGACAACACATAGGGGAGAACTACATAAGTTTGAGGCCCTCTTCAAAGTATTGGCTATGTAGGCAATGCTCATTAATAGTGGTGTCTTTGGGGTAGCTCAATATTGTGTTCCCACTAATCCATTTTATCCATATCCAATATGAAGATAAAGAACTAGGGTTTTTCTATTTGATAAGGAGTGATAGTCCATGACCCAAATCTAAATGCATCAGAGAAAATAAAGCATAGAACCCAAAAGCATGTAGATGGTTGCATCCTCTTTTAGTAGGTATTACATATAATAAACCTATGTCTAATTTAGACAATGGCATTAACATAACCATCCTAGGTCGACACATGTTTTTGTAGCTATAAAGGCATAATTTCTAGAATCAAGTGACTATTCCATAATATAGATCTAGTCTAATTTATTCCTGTTGTAGATCCATATCTGCATTAACATCATAACTAGCTAGGTATATTATTTTCATTATTATATCTGGAATAGTTTTCATTTCTATATTTAACATCTTAGAATAATAAATTTAGTATATGTTTTATCTAAGTTTTGATAACAATTGACATACTCTAAAGATAGTCTACCATCCATGTGCCCTAGGATATCTCTTTCCTATTTAACCCTAGATTCCTCATATCTATATTTTAGGGTTAAACATTCAACTATCTATGGTGGGAACTAATCCTTATGGCCTATGCTTTGATAATTTTTTTTTTATGATAGATAATATTTGTCTAAGTGACTGGTCACCTTGTGAAACTCATAGTACAACTTGTATTCTTAGGTGGGTGGGAGTGGAACCAAATCCAACCTAAGTGGAGAATATTACTAGGTTATTTTTTGAACCTCATCAAATAAATCATCATTATAAAAAAATCTAAGGGTAAGTTAAGTAATGGGAGTTACAATTATTTCTTTGGGGGAGTATGCCAATTTTATTAGTGTGTCAACATATCTAGAGGAATTATTCTCAAAGGATTCTAAATTATATAACAGTAGTATGTTATAGTCATGTAATGATCTAGGAGCATACTCTAAAGAGTATCGAAAGTAGATAAGGTAGTACATGAAGAAGCTAGAACATGTTCCATGTATAACCTATGAACATCAACCAATGAAGGAAAAATGATAGGTAAAGTATAAGGAAGGTAAATTATATCAACCAAGTCAATGTAATAAGAATATAAATATATCTCATAGGATCACTAAAGAGAGGATTTATAATGAAGGATTTCCACTTCCTTAGTTTAATCATAACCAACTAAAACTAGATCATCAAGGGATTAGACACAATCATAATCAGGTGTATGAAGATCATTATGAAGTATTTTGACCATTATGTCACTAGAGGAAGAGTGAGAATCATGATTTTTAGGAATAACAATAGAAGTTAAAAACTCGTTAGTTGGCTTCTTCTAAGAATGGGGTCACAAGGAAGGGGACAACAAAGCTATAATGCTAGAAGGGAGATTTAATGTTTTGATCTTAAAGTTGATCTATGATAAGTTATTTTAGTGTGATATTTATCTGAGCCAGTTAGACTCATTATCTTAGGCTTAGGGATAACATATGATTCCTTATTTCAAGGACATCCAATCCCTATATAGTTTTAGGTTATTATATTATTATGTAATGCAAATAATTTATGTGTTAGTTTTGGTTTATCCTAAAACAAATCTTTCATTTGGTACCAAAGCAATTTAAGATTAGATAATTTTAAGATAAAACTATGTTAGAGTTTTTAGACTGACATTTTGGTTCACACTCCATGGATCATCATCAGGTTATGAGAATGAATTAGTTAATATTGCAGACCAAACAACTCCTTTATAGTTATAACAATAAATCTCATTGATGTCCTTGTGAGTCAAAAAATGGGGGAGGAGGGGAGCACAAAAAGAAGAGAGAACTCAAAAAATATAAATTAATAATAAAATAAAAATACAAAAATACAAAGAAAACAAAAATAATAACATCATTAATAAAAATAAAATTAAGATTAAAAGTTATAAATTTTAAGAATAAAAATTAAAAAAAATTGGAATTTTTAGGATTATAAATATTTAATTATTTTAATTTGATAATTGTTGATATAAGTTTATTAATCTGATTTAAATTACAAATTATAACTCACATATTATAAATTATTAGTCGTGTATTATAAATTGTCAATTGTAAATATTTTTAGAATTATAAATACTTAATTTATAAAATGTAAACAAACATTTATAAATTATCAATCATCAATTATTCATTTATTTTAATTATCAATTATTAATTTATAAATTTTAAATTATAAGAAATAATATATAAAATAACATAATAAAGTTATAACAAATTAACATAGCCAATTTTAATTATGATTAAGATGAACTAAAAAATGAAATTAAAATAATAATTATAAACTACAATTAGTAAATTCTTAAAGTTGCCCATTATAAATTTGTAAAATATGAATTAAAAATTTTGAATTGTAAAATTATAAAATGAAAATTATTGATTTTTAATATAAACGTAAATATGCATATTATACATTATTAATTATAACTTATAATTACACATTAAAGATCCCAAAATTTTGATTTAACAATTATAACCTAAAAGTTGTAAGAAAAGCCTAGAAATTATAAATAGTAAACTCAAAAAAGGAAGTTAAAATGGTGGGGGTTAGGGAAGGAGGTAAAGTGAAATTAGGATAGGACGGGGTGGATGAGTGCGAGAGAGGAGGGGAGAAAGGAAAGATGGGGTGAATAAACAAGTAGGAAAACTAGAAAAAACAAAAAAAAAGTAAAAGTGGGCAAGGGGAAGGGGGAATGGGCGGTTAGTGGGAATAAAAATCAATGAGGATGGATTAAGTTTATGATAGGTGTCTAGGTTTGGGTTAACTCTAGACCACTACCTCTATTAAGGTTGTTATCATACTTTTGAATTGCAATGGCTTCCCTGAGATGACTTTTGAAGAAATTATTCTCCATAACAATAACTATAGTTTATTCTATATATATATGATGATGTGTCTTAAAGTAGAGTTTTGCAAGGGTAGACTTTACCAACCTCTCTCTGTTGATATCTACCACATGTTCATTGATCCTAGTCTTGATGGAGTGATATGTCTCACCAATGTATGACATCCCACATAAACAATCAATTTTATACACCTCGCTTCTCAGAATTGGTTCTAATTTGTCTTTGGAAGATTTGACCATACTTCTTAGTTTTTTATGTAGGATAAAAGTGGAATTGATGTTGTTACTTTTTAAAATCTTGGAAATTTTATTAGAGATGCCTTCTATAAAGGGGAGGAAGGTTGTAGGTTTCTTCTCAATATCCTTCAAATTATTGGGTCTTGCTAGGGAATTCTTGGTGGATTTGAAAGCCCTACAAATTTGTATAACTTTGTACCCATTCAACTTAAACACTTTGGAAAGGTGAAGGATCTCAACCTCTAAGTTCTCATCCTCACAAATTTTGAACACTCTTGTATCAAGGGTTTTTAGGACACTTGATTTTTGAGAGGGATGGTGGTGGGAATCCGCATGTAGATAGAGATCAATGTGGGTAGATTTACGTTAGAATCTACAGGAGAAAGAACCATTAGATTTTCTAGAGAGGAGGATGTCTAAGAAGGGAAGACTACCCCTTGATTCCAATTCCTTTGTGAACTTTATATAATCAGTAATCTTGTTTAAATGAGTATGGAATTATTCAAGTTTTTCTAACCCATATGGCCAATTGACATGTGTGTCATCTATGTATATTTTCCACCAAGTGGGTTTTAAAGGGAAGGAGTTAAGAGCTAGGTCTTCCAAATAATCCATAAATATTATAGATCAATTTAATCCAAGATGAGAGTCTCAATCAGATATTTCATAGAGACCCCAAGCTCTTCAAATATGGATACAAACAAAATTGTCCTCTTTCTAGTCATTTTTCATGGCATGCGATAGTTTTGAGAGATGTGTTATTTTTACTATCTAATCAACTTTTGAAAAATCTCTTGTTGACTATGTATACACCTTACTCGTATCACTATGCATATTCTACATTAGGTTTATGGATTGATAATAATATTCATGTATCTTACTCTTTGGTTATATATTTATATGGCCTATACACTCCATAGTTGTTCTTCTATCATGAAATATTCAAAACATCCACCTCTGATTGATTTAATTATGATTGAGTTTCACATCTTATTTAATATTCTAGTTGTTTTTCATGGTAGATGGTTTCTTATATCTATTCACTAATATTTTCTAGTATGAAGCTTTCATTAGCAAATATATCTACCTGATCTCATATTTTTTGGCATGAGATTTGGCATGTTATCTCTCTCAATTATTGGCATCTCCCTAGGCCATTGAAACTCCAATCTTGGCTTGGATCAATAATTAAAGTGAGAGGTAACTCGGTGTAAAAGATTATAAGTTTTATTTTTATGATATAATTCATATGAGTCCATGTTAGGATTTTTTTTTACTATATAGTTTGTCTTAATTTAGAAACTATATTTTTTGTTAAAATACTTTTGATAAAATAGTATAACTATTTCATTAAACTTTGTATTCTTTAGATTGGTTTGTAAAGTGGGACAATCATACTTTTGAAAAATGGGATGGTTGTATAGTAGTTAATGTAGACACTAAAAACCCACACACAATGGTTCTAGATGTCTAAATACACCTAGACCACCTTAGGACGCCCTAGGTCCATCCCATAACCCTTTGACCACAAACCTAAGCCAAAATTTGCTGACTAGCATGACCCACTGACTAACTCACCTTTCGACCCAACCTAGCCTTGACTTGTGACCATCGATGGTCACCCTAACCATCAATGGCTAACCCTGACCACCGATGGTTAGGTTCCCACCACCTGAATAGTCAAACTATAGTCAACTTTAGCTTGATTTTTTATATTTATATCATCTAATTTGTGTGCAAACCAATGCATGTGAAAGCTAAATTTGAACTACTTGTGGAACCTCTTGTTAACATATCATTACACCTCTCCTTCCTTCCTATAAAAAGGAAAGAAAGAGAGGGTGTGTCTAGATCCAAAATCAATCAATCATTTAGAGATAGAGCCCCTTTGCATCAACACTTCCTTTTGTAGGTGTTAAATCAATGAACCAACAAGTGTGATAGAGATACAAAGTGATACCATCCATCATCCAACAACCAAGTATCATTACTCTATCAAAATTGCCCCAAACCCCCTCAATGAGTTTATCAACCAACTACTTCATCTGTTCATTAGACTTACAACCAGTAAATTAAGTATCTATTTTCAATCATTCAATCACTTTATTTATATTTTGAAATCAACCCAACCCAAACCCATCTCTTAGAATTTCATTCTATAACCTTGTCAAAACAACCTTTTTTTGACTAGACTCAACCCATAGTAACCATCGATGGTCACCTTAACTATTGACGATCTATCCCAACTGCTGACAGTTACCATAACTTCCAATGATCACCCCAACCATTGATGGTCACTGTTAAACAAATAAACAAGTTATTTTCACCCACTAGACCTTAACTAAAACTTAGTTTTAGACCTTCTGCATGACTGTAGAACCTTGCCCTATTTTATGGACCATACCTGATTCATTTATCATTAATATCAATCTATTTATTGCTATAATTAGTCAAATTTCACCCATTTATTTATCGAGCACTTCTTGTATTTGATTTTAGTAACTTTTATTATTTATGCAAGTACTTTGTTTTTCAGAACTTGATTGTTTAAAAGTGTGGATTGATAGCCTCCAAGGAAGCTTGTGCTTCTTGGATTTAGCTTGCTAGGCAATCCAACCTACTATCTAACTAATCAAAATGATTACTTTGAGTGATTTCTCATTTGTAGGTCATTCATCCCAAGCCAAAGAAGAGTATCTACACTCATCTGGATCAAATACGTGCAAAACATATTAGGTTTTTCTACCACACCCTTCTCGAGTTTCTTTTCTCTTCCTTCTAAAGAATAAAATTGAAATTTTTCTAAAACATTCTGGCATACCTGGTGGGACACTTGAGTCTTTTTTTGGGTTCATAGTTGCATCTAGGTGTTTTCTTCTTATCTTTCTATTCTTACAATGAAATCAAAATTTCATTTTGGGCTTAAAATCAATTACATACATTGGTTGCTTACAAGTTTAGCTCTCATAGTTTAAATTAAAGTAAAGTAATTCAATCATAGCTTCACTCTTATCACACACACAAGACCAAAGCACTTATATCTAATCAAGCATAAAAACATTGACATAAGGCCCGACTAGTATTTCATTACATAGCGATTACCTTTCCTAGCTATCCTACTTGGATTTAATCACCAAGGGGAGAATGAACTCAGATCTCTAGTTGAGGATAATCTTTGGTAATTGGTATATATTTTCTAAGAAATGACACCCTTATCATTGTAGTGTGTGAAGTGAGGGGGTAGGCCCCAATATCAAGCCATGTATTGATTTTGAATATAGATCCTTTTGAGAGCCTAAACACAACCTAAAACCAACCTTACACTTCTTTTCTAGTACCTGCTCTACAAGCCAATTTGAGTCACACAATTCTTAAAGCTTAAGGCATAAGCCACAAGAGAGACTAAAAAAACCTTAATATTTAATGTGCTTTAGTGTGTGCTTTATTTCCTAGACTTTTTCTTGTCTTCTCTTTATTTGAGTTATGAGACTATTTGTAGCTTCTTCTTTTCTTCATCTGAATGATCTTGACTAGGTAATAACTAAGAAACCAAGAAAATTAGGACCCACCTCCTAATCATTCATCTTCCTCTTCTCCCTCATCCATGGAGTACATATCAGATGTAGAGAGTTTTCCCCATCCTTTTGGGAGCCCTACCATCCCTTAGATAGTTTCCTAAGGTGATGTAGATTTCACCACCTTTCTGGACAACAAACCCATAACCCTTCAACATTACCTTAGCACCGTATACAATCATACCCCTAATTTGGTTCTACCTATTTACCAACCCTATGGCATGCCATCCTACCTTATGGGTGACACTTATGTAGCCACCAACTCCACCCAACCTTTAGTCACCCAGGAATCATCCTCTAACAATAACCCCATTGATACCACTATTCAAAACCAATCCACTCAACCAAGAAACACTCAAGCACCTTCTTCCCCAACTAATAACCCTCTTAGTAGAATATCAACCCAACATTTGAGCACTGGTACTTCCATTAATATAGGAATACCCTCTTTTAGTGCCACCACCATTCCTCTTGTTTCAAACCTACCTACGTCCACTCCCTTTCAGATCTTGGTGGTTCCCATACCTTCTACCCTTACACCCATCAATAACAACCTAACCTCCATTTAATAACCCAACCATACCTCCTACCCAACCTATGCTAATGTCTCAACAAGCACCCATTACATATAACTCAAGTTACATCCCTAACCCATAAGCGTATGTGGCACTACCTTCTATCCAACTGCCTATCTATAGATATTCATATGTGGCATCATCCCAACCACCCATGTCCACATACCAACATGTGGAAGCCTCTAAAACCCCCACCAACTATACATATGTCATGCCTATTGAGACCCAACACAACCTACCTTACAACTACGAGGGTACATAACCCCAAACCGACCTTGTCAAAATGTTGATGGACCAAATGACTACTTTGGAGTTGTCCATTTATAGAGTTCATAATATTTTGTCATATGACCAAATCTATAATGAACTAATTCACCCATCTATCCCTATTTGACCATACCTTCCTCAATGGGAACTTCTGAAGTTTTCAAAGTTTTAGAGTAAGGACCCTCAATAACACCTAAAAGCATTTAGGCATTCATGTTATATGATTGCCTATGATGATGCTCTCCTTCTTCACACCTTCCCCAAGTCTCTATTAGGTCTAACATTAGATTGGTACAATCCTATTACAAAACATTCCCTCTTTTCTTTTGTCTAACTATTCCAAATTTTTTTAGATCATTTTTCTATAATCATCTCTAAGAAATTCTTCATCACTGATCTTTACTCTATTCAAGAATTTGATGACAAATCCATTGCTGACTTTGTGGCCTATTGGGGAAGTCTAATAAAATAATTCTCCTTCTCTTTACCCCAACTTGAGATAATTGAAATCCTTACCCGTGCTTGTGCTAAAGATATCTCCTCTGCTTTATGGGTCTAAATATTCAAGACCTTTGATGAAGATTTCACTATGGCATGAAAAATAGAAAATAAGGCCATTATTGAGGGGAAGTTGAAATTGAAAAATAATAATTCCACCTTCAAATCATATGAGACTTCATCCTATAAACCCAACAACTAAACCAACACCAACCCTAAAAATAAGAAAACCATGAATGTGGTTGTTCTTAAGACCACCCCTCCGCTCATTGTTAACCAATCTAATTCTTCTAATTCCTCCAATCAAAATACTAGGAACCCAAGTTGTAACACCCAAAAAAATTTACTCCACTTGGAGAGACATATGCTTCAGTATTGGAGAAATTTTTAAAAGCTGATATCATACAACTTTCTCCCATTAAACCTCCACAACAATTTGATTCTTCTCATCCTGCACCTAGTTGGTATAAAGAGAATAAATTATGCACCTTCTGTAGAGTCATTAGACATGATGTTAGTAGATGTAACACCTTTAATAATGTTGTCCAAACCCTCCTTAACGAGGGGGAGCTTGTTTTGGATAACCCCAATGCACCCTCAAACCAATCACTTAACATATTTAGACAACCATTTCAAAACCATGATCCCTCCACCAAAAATGAAAACAAAGTAAATCCTCTCATACCCATGATGCCCATACCATCAATATGGTTTTTGGTGAACTCATTTCTAAATAAATCATTGACCAAATCACTTCTTCCCCTACTCTACTTATTAAGGTAATGGAGTCACCAACCTCTCCTTTGGTATGCATATTAGAAGAGGAAACCCTTCCCACTTTATCATTTTCCTCAATCATACAACAATCCACTCTTCCTTTAGCGACCACTCCTAAGGAAAAAACCACTTTGCCTACACCTCCCATTAAAGAGTTATCTTCCCAAATATTAAAACCTATTGATCAAGAAAAAGAGGAGATAATTGTTTCTTCCCTTCACCCCCTAAATCTAACCTTCAAGTCCACTATTGAGGGATTCAGACATGTCTATAAACCCTTCTCTAGACTAGTTAAAAACTTAGAATTCATATTTGATCCTAGCCTAGATTAGGCCACCTTTTGGTAATAGCTTGAAATCCTATATAAAACCAAGAAGGAGCCCTCTTTTTTAGAACAACCTATCCTTTCCACTATCAAATACACTACACCATAATCCAACCATCAAACACCTCTGCCAATCAAACCATAATAACACCACTAGAACCAAACTCACCCAAAGTAACCAAATCACCTTCTACCATTCTAACCAAACCCACCAAGAACCTTGGCACATTTGATTCCCACAATATTACTCACCCATAAATAAAGTTGGACCTAAACCCACTAAACCTATCAAACAAACCCCAAGCTAAGCCGACAAAGAAGGAAAAACCACCTAAAAGCCTAAAAATCAAAACTCTGCCTCCCCTCTCCACTCTACCCTCTATTTTGGGAACTTATCCCTTTACGTTAATTAGGAAGATAACCATCCCAATAAAAACCCAACCAAAACTCTTGGTTACACCATCACTTTTACTTTCATCCACACCTATTTTCACCTAGCCACCCATGGCATACCTCCTATCTCCCAACCAACTATAAACAAACTACTTATTTCCAAAATGTCTACCCCAAAAATTTATAACCCTAAACCCTCAACCTCTCTACCAAAACCCAAACCATCAACCAAGGGCACCCCTTCACATAGGTATTTGACCATCAAAACCACTCCTAAAAGGGATTCCACCCCCACTACTAAACCTAATCCCTCTACACCTCTGCCACCATTGTCTAAGTCTTGCTTAACCATAATTTGAAGGTTATTATAGGCATCTTGCTTATAATTACCCCTATCAGACCATTTAACCCACATAGTCCTAAACCATCTTGGTGTAATGACAAATTGATATGTTCATACCATAAGACTCCTGGGCATGACATGAAGAACTGCAAAGCTCTCCAAGTGATAGCTCATAAGCTATATCATGAGGATGACTTATTATTAGATGAGCCCCTTATGAGCCCAACATTTATCCAAGAACCAATAGCCATCAACCAAAACCTACCTACCTCTCCAATCTCACCTCAGAGTGAGGAGGAACCAAAGCAATCACCTATCCTGACTCCTTCCCTAATGCATACCATCCATGTGGTCACACAATCACATGCTCAACCAAAAGATAAGGGGAAGACAAAGGTGTACATTCCATAGATATATCCCTCTTCCTCCATCTAACCACTTGAATAACACTAAACACCTTTAACTTTAACTAAACCCAAAGCATTCATCTTGGGACCTTCCCCCTCCAATCCATCTAAATCAATCTAGTGTGTAGTTCTAAAATAGCTTCACCAGATGTTGGTGAAGATGAGTTTGTATGAACTAATCAATACCTCACCCCATAACCACTAAGAAATGATAGAAGCATTACAATATATAGAGGTGAGGTTAGAAGACCCTCAACCTTTAGCAACCTTTGTTGGAGCTCTCCACCTTTCCAACCTTGTCATCTTCAAGAATTCAAAAATACCTTCCATCCATCCAGATGACCCAGATCTTCCCTTCTTCATTACCACCTATATCAACCAGACCCACATCAAGAGGGTTATGATTGATGAAGGGACTATTATCAACATCATATCCTATCACACCTACATCCAACTCAAATTAACTAATAACATCATGTTATAAACCTCTATGGTGCTCTGATCATTCAATGATACCATGGCTGAAACTCTAGGAACTATTATCCTTCAGATTTGCCTAGGACCCCATATGATTATTGAGATCTTATCTATAGTGGAAGGTGAGTTCCATTAGAAAATATTATTGGGACACCCTTGGATTTATTCCATGGATTGTGTGCCATCCACCCTACATCAGTGCTTCAAATTTGAGCATGAAGGTCAAGTTTTTACCATACAAACTGACCTGAGCCCTTTCACATCATGCAACATGATGTATCAACCCAATGACATTATCATTCCTACATCTAACAAGCTTTCATTAGTAAAAGACAAGGCTACATCTTCTTTTACCACTAAATCATTCATTATTTCATTTGTTACTTCTATCCAAATCCCCACAACATACCCTTTGGAATCAATATTCCAACGTCTTTCATTGGGGGAGTATCACCTTCTCACCCTTGACACTTTCCCTACTCCCCAAGAGTATGGGAATCTTGAACACCAACCTACTTATGACCCTAATATTAGAACCATTATTCCTTTTAGACCCTCAACTTGTCAAACCAATTTCATCTATGGGGGACTTGATAAATCCCTTGACACTTTTGCCACCTCTTCCTCACCTTGAACATTCACCTCCAATTTTTACTATCTAGACAAATTTTAATTTGCCAAAATGTACCTCTAAAAGTGTGCCTAGAAGGGATTTGGTCTGGGTCGATACAAACATGGGTCACATGAGTTGCTTCCAATCAAAACCTAAAAACCTCACAAAAAGCATAGTCTTAGTTTCATTCCAACTAAATAATAAACCAACCCACCTCCTATTATCATCATTGACAAGGAAATCCCATCCTCACCATCCACTACACCATCAATAATTGAGGATTCCAATATCATCCCCCCTCACTTTTTTTCATCAACATGATCAGCCTCAGACCCTTAACTTATTAAAAGGATGAGGTGATCGTAACCATCCCTCTGACCCATCCTGAGATGACAGGAGATGAATCTCATACCATTAATACCATTTAGAGTTAGGATGATGATTCCATTCTCACCTATCTTAGTGTGATAGATTATTCTATCCAAAAATCTCTTCCTCCTAAGACTTTGACCATGTTAAATTAATCCACCATGGATATCAACTTGGGCACTTTGGATAACCCCCACATTGTTAAAATTGGCCAATTTTTAAATTTTGAGGAGCTTCGAGACTTCACCTCCTTCCTACAAGACTATAACATAGAATTTGCTTGGTTTTATAGTGACATGCTAAGAATCGACCCTCTCCATCTCTACCCACAACATAGTCACTAACCATGATGCTAAGCCTATTAGGTAGATACTTTGATGAATGTACCCTCGCATAGCCCTTCTCATCAAAGAAGAGCTTCATCGTATCCTATCCATCAATTTTATTTAAGTCATTGACTATACTCAATGGGTCTCAAACATCATACCCATCACTAAAGCCATAGGGGGACTATATATTTGTGTGGATTTTCATGACCTCATCCTTGCTTGCCCAAAGGATGAATTTCCTCTACCAAATATTGATGAACTAGTTGATCTTTTAACCAACCATAAGTTGTTATATCTTATGGATAAATTCTTGAGTTAAAATCAAATCTTGATTTCCCCTAAAGATCAACACAAAACTACCTTTATCACCCTATGGGGGACTTTTTACTATTGGGTAATGCCTTTTGGACTGAAGAATGCCGGTGTAACTAACCAATGCACTATGACCTACATATTCCATAACCTCATCCAAAAAATCATAAAATACCATATTGATGACCTTCATAGGAAATATAAATATCATAAGGATCATTCATCTATTATCTTGATTAAATTTGAGTGACTCATCCATTACCATATCTACCTTAACCCCAAGAAGTGCATTTTTGGGGTCTTATCAGGAAATATCCTTAGCTACATCATATCCCTTTGGGGAATTTAAGTCAATCTAACCAAAATCAAAGAAACCCTTGATATAGCTCCTTTTACACACCTCAAACAACTTCGTAGCTTGCAGGGAAAGCTCCAATATATTCATCGCTTTATCTCTCAACTCTCAGACTGATACTAACCCTTCAATCACCTTCTAAATAAGGATGTATCTTTTAAGTGTAATGACTATCAAAATGCCTTTGATCCACTTAAATAGAACCTTTTGTCTCCACCTATCCTCACTCCTCTTAGGGATGATCAACATTTATACCTTTATATCTCCACCAGCTACCACTCCTGAGGGACCATGCTTGTTCATCGAGATGAAGAACACAAAGATTGAGCCATCTACTACATTAACCACACACTTATAGAATATGAAACTCAGTACACCCATATGGAAAATATTTGCCTAGCCTTGGTCTTTGTGGCCACCAAGCTTCACCACTACCTTTTCAACCACAAGACCTATGTCATAACTAATACCGACCCACTCAAGTATATGCACTCCAAGCCATACCAAAACTAACGTATGCCCAAGTGGCTCATGATTTTAGCTGAGTTTAACCTTGATTTTTTTAAGAAAAAGTTAATTAAAGGGTAGGTCATTTCTAACTGATTGGATGATGCACCCTTAGCAGATGATCAACATCCCCCTCTTGAGTTTCTTGATGAGTCCATTATGATCCTCTCTCAGGCAGACTTCACCTATCAAATGACCATGTTCTTAGTTGGATTAAACTATCAACATGGTGGGGGAGTTAGAAATATCCTTATCCCCCTTCATGGTGAACCTCTTCCTTTATCCTTCAAGTTATATTTTGAATACACCAATAATATGGCTGAGTATGAAGCCCTAGTAATAGGCCTTCGGACTGTGTTAGCCTTGGGAGTCAAAATGATCAACAACTTTGGTGACTCAACTAGTGGTCAATAAAATCAATGAATCTTATCAATATAAGAATGATTTTTACAATATTACAAATAATTATTAGATGCCCTCTTATACTCATTTGAATATTATCGTATCCAAACCACCCCATGATCTATGAACAAGTTTATCGATACGATAGCTTCCCTCACCTCTTAGATCTTGTCGACACCCTCTGACTCCAAGATATATATCAATAACCATAAAATTACCCAACCCTATTATTTAAAATTATATTCTCCCACAATCTTTAATGTGGAGGAGACCCAACCCAACCTTTGGTATCAACAGACCTTCAACTATCTCAACCTTGCCATCATTATTTTCAGTCTTTTTAAGAATGATCTAAGAGCATTTATCTAGAGTAACTCACGTTATACCATATTGGGGGGAATTATTTATAAACATGGCTTTGATGGTCTTCTCTTGCATTTCTTACGTCATCATGAGGCCTCTCATGATATTAAGGAAATATATGATGGACTATGTGGTGGACACTTAAGTGGCCTCACCATCGCTAAACACATCCTTCATCTAGCTATTATTGGCTTACCCTTAACCAAAACTATTGTGATTATGTGAAGAAGTGTGTTAAATGTCAATAACATGCCAATTGACATCACACTCATAGCCATAGCCTTCACATATCCACATATTTTTGGCCATTCTTATAATGGGGTCTGGACCTTATTGGTGAAATTAACCCCTATTATTCATAGCGACATCATTTTATCATCACTATGACTAAGTAATTTACTAAATGGGTAGAGGATATTCCTTTTATCTTGACCAAAGCTAAAAATTATATGAACTTTATCAACCATCACATCATCTATCATTTCAGTGTTCTTCATAAAATCATCACCAATAATGACAAATCCTTCAAAAACAAACAAGTCCAAGGTCTTAATGATGTATTTGGTATCAAGTTAAGTTTTTATTCACCCTATCATCATAAAGTAAATGGAAAAGTAGAATCTTCTAACAAAAATCTCAATAACATGCTAAATAAAATGGTTAATGCATCTGGTCGAGATTGGCATTTACATATCCCCTTCACCTTATGGGTATATCACCTCTCTAAGTCCAAATTCCCTCTCTTTACGTATCCTTATAAGATCTCATCTCTTTGAGTGATTATTGTCAAGAATGTTTAGCCCAAATTTAGCTACTTAATGAGCATCATTTAGCAACCTTTACTCACCTTCATGTCTATCAAGAGAGAATCAAGAATGATCATAACAAAGACCTTAAAGTGTGAGAATTTAGTATTAGAGACCTCATCCTAAAGGAAAATTATCATGTCACCAATATGGAGAAAATCAAGTGAGACAAGTTTGCTTTCAATTGGCTTGGACCTTATATCATAATTCATAGGTATAGATCAAGATCTTACCGATTATCCTCTCTTGAGGGAAACCCAGACCCTGATCCCCTCAACACTTCACATCTACATCCTTTCTTTTGTTAAAAAGGATCAAACTCACCTTTTGTATAACTTAAGCTCATCCCTAGCTTTCAAACCACATTCATCTCCCTATTTTAGTGGCAACCAATTAACACTGAATCATGTGATTATCCATCACAATCATAACCTAATCTTGAATAATGGGTACCATGGCTCTACCCATGGCATGATTCTCATGGTACTTTCTACCCTTATTATAAGATGGATTCCCATGGTCATTGTCACCTAAACCTCTTTTATACCTAATCAACCTTCTTGTGCTTTTAGTTTTGACTTCATAAAAGGTGATCCTTTAGGCCTATATAAATAAGTCTATGCCATCAAAAACAAAGATCAAAATAGAAATCAAAAGAGCCCACATGGGTTGTTCCTAGTATTTACATATTTCTCCTTTGAAGGACAACTACCAAAAACATATAAAAATTTCTCAAAGTAAGGTAGACTACTCCTTTGAAGGATGACTAGCAAAAGCATTAAACAAAGCACATAAACTTAGACCACTCCTTTGAAGGATGGATGAGTAAAGAATTTTTCAAAGCATAGCAATTTATTAAAAGCTTCCCACATTGATTAGCTTCCCCAAACCTCCCAAAAAACAACAAAATAGCAAAGGACCTATTATCAAACATCATAAAAAGTAACATAATTTTGAAATCCACAATCGACTCTCACTAGTCGACTCTCATGAGTAGACTTCCCACATTGATTAGTCTACGCCTTATATGACATAGACTTGTTTATACTGGCTCTTTGGTAACCTCCAAAATAGGAATGATCATAAGAATGTTCCATCTTCATCCATCTCCCCTTTATACACTATAAGCAAGGGATTTGTGAGCTTACTTGACATTATGTGATCAAGACACCTTTTTAACCAACTAACAAATGCTAATGCAAAGCATTTAAAGGGATTATGTTCCTTAAGCCAATCCAACTTTGGTTATTTTAGTCCATGATAAATATTAAGCATCATGCCCTCTTCTTATCCTCTCATACTGGTTGATATATTCACTTAGACATTTATCTCTTGATTATATTCTATTTCTCACATATGGTTTTATTATTTAAGTTACTTTATGTGATTCAATTTAAACAAAATGACTGTAATAATAACCACATCACATCACATCATCATCACAATCATCATCAAAATCCATAACATCAAACATCATATTAACATCATAACATCCATGAACAATGAGCTATAAACCATTTTCACCATGTGTCTAAATCTAAATGACAAAGCATATACTCATCAAATTTTAGCATAAACATCATCATCATATCAATGTCATGAACATGATCATCTCAAAATTGAAATTAAATCATCACATCCATACACAACATCATCAAGATCTATAATCATAAATGTCATAAACATCATCCTTGTGATCAACAACATCACATTCTCATCATAATCACATGAGATAACATCAAATCCATAACCAAACATTATCACAAACATAAATAAAGAGACATATCATCACATGCCTAGCTAGGTGAGTCCACATTCACATCATCATGAGAATAACCATAATCAATATAACATCATCAATAATCAATATGAACATCATAACCATGAACCATAAGGCATAAAACATATATGTATTATAAATGAACATCATCATGTATAATAATATACATATCTCTAAAAAAAATACATCTCATTACATTGGCTCACAGGTCGGTATAAAAAATCATATACATAATAAGTATAATGTATCCTAAACAAAACTAATAACCTGGGGCACCAATACCTCTTGGTGCACCATTGTCCCCTAGAGCCTATCCTTCTATACCTACCTGGCCACTTGTAGATGTGGCTCACTGACCTGGTGTTGTTGTACCTACACCACCTACAATCTTAGCCCTATACTCACCCCATTAGGTATCATATAGACAATGCCTAAAGACTATGGCCTCATAATACCATAGATCCTCCATATTCACTACATATCTATGCATAGGGATAGTCCCTACTGGTGCCATTGCTACTGGTATTCCACCCCCTATCTACCCAAGAGAATCTCTCTCCTATGTCACCAGAGCTAACATAGCTATGACATGATCTCTCTCACCTATGATAGTAGCCAATTGACCTTGTACTACTACCAGTGATGCTTGTAATGCTATCATGGAAGTTTGTATTGTGGCTAATGTTGCTCGTGCTTGGTCTTTTTGACTAATCATTGCCTAAATATCTAGGGTAACCCCATATACCTGAGCTTGAAAATCACCTCTACCATTTGGGATTACATCCATCACCTAATGACCACCATCATCACCCCAAAATCAACCACCACATCAAGTGTCTGGTACCATATAGGGTAGGCTTGTGTAACATCTACATTATCCCTATCTATCCTCACATGTAACTCCTCATGATCAATAAAAATGTGAACTAGATGTGGCTTAGTGAGTAGGATATCTACATCCTCCTACCTATATCTTGGGAATGGACCCAAAATATCTTGAGCTAGGTTGAATTATCACCACACCCTATCAAAAAGAATGAGCTCTATCTCACCATCCCTCCTAGTATAGATCCATCAATAGCTTTGTAATGATAGTATGTGTCTCTTATAGTTTTCCCACTCTGGAAAGCTAACATATGGTATCCAAATCACATATCTGATTACTAAGGCATCTAGTAAACCTCTAAACTAGTCAATATCATGAACCCCTCCACCTAGTCTTGAGAGGGAAAAATGAAATTTCCACTGCATAAATCCAATTCAAAAACCCATCTAAACATACCCATCCCAAAATAGCCCCATCAACCTTAGTACCTAGAGGTGCTCATAGGCCTAGTAGTGGAAATTTTTTTTGACACTGATCCCATACCCCTATGAGCCTAAAATCCCCATAGCTCCCTATAAATTTGAACTAGTAACATAGGCACCCATTCAAGCACCGTGTGACCCAATAACATCTTGACCAACACCACTAGAAAAAAATAAGGTAACTATTATCATCAAATTGTGCATCCTAGGACACTCTATGAAACTCCTATAATTTGATGCAACATTGAATCATCTCTCAAGTTTTTGGGAACTTGTAAGAGAGATAAATATTTAGGATTGAAAGGGTTAGGTCCCTAGATATGAATTGATGTGCTTATGCTACTAAAAATTCCTATTATGGGTGAAAAGAGAGAGAAACATACATAAATAAAACCTAAACTAGGAGGTCATACACCAATATTTGCTTCCATTCATACACTTGAAGTTTGCATAATGAACTAAGACAACCAAACTAGCCTCAACACCATTAATGGAGCTCCTTAGCATTAGTGTTTGTCATGAAGGAAAATAACAACTCAAAAATGAATGAAAGTGAAGGGAAGGTTAGATATGACACTACCAAACTCATACACACTTCAATATTATATTAAAACAACATACACTTCATGAAACCTATTAGGAGAGAAGTCATTTACAACAACACATTCAAGGATTACATGAAAACAAGATGAACTCAATCTATACTTAAATTTCAAGATGGATCACTTCAACACAAAGTGAAAATGGAATTAGAGTATAACCAAATTTATTCTCATTAGCTTAATTAAAAATTTGGGTACAATTTTGGTAGGGCTTTTGCCATGCCAAGAGTTGGAATCCACTTGCAAAGCTAAAATGGCTTGCATTTATAGAATGTGTAAAAAAAGAGAAAAGAAAAATCTAAAGGACAAAAGGAAAATTGTAAAGTTTCTCCAATTAGTTAAAAATCATGAGAATAAGGTGTAAGAGAGGTCAATAAATTGATGTGGACATGTGTCCATCTCAAACCAAGCAACTTCCTTATATGTGGTGTAGGAACTCTTCCATTTTCCCTTGAAAATTGCCTTCATCATTGGCCCCTCTTGAGCACTCCAAGGAATATTAGGGACAAATTTATCATGTATAATTTGGAGAGGGAGTTAAAAATATGATTACACTTATATTGGGAGTTTCCTTCATCATTAAACTCTCTTACATAAGTTCATCATCACCTTGCAACCATGATTACCCTCTATTAGGCTTGTTTTGACAATTGGCATTACAAATATTTTCATATTTCTCAAATTATCCATAAAATAGGTGTTATGACACATGTATAGGCACCTCATATTCCCATATCCATCCAAAACACCTTAAAATACCTTCAAATTTAAGTTGCTACTCTTTCCACTATGTGATCACTCTTCTCATTCTGGACTGGCTGAAACGAGAAGCCTAATAGAGACACTTAGGACAATTTATAAGTTTTTAAAATGACTTTAGGAGTTTATTTAGGTCTCAATATTTATATCAAGGTGATTTACATCACTTAAATCCTTCAATAACCTATAGGAAACACCAATTTTATGCTAAAAACTACCTCTGTACCCTATTCATATGGAATCCATATAATAAAATCATATTTTTAGAAACCTAATAATGTATTATACAACTTTAATTTTATACTCCTAGCCTAATTATTTAATCTTGTTTCCTTACCAACTCAATCTCTCCAAATAGGTCACTATAGGCTTCTTAGGAGGGTTTAAAGGTTTCTAACCCTCTTAAGGATGGTTCATGAAGTTGTGAGATTGAACATAAAAAATAATCTAACAAATTTATTTTATGAGACCCTCAAAAACTTATATAAACACCTCCAACACCCATGCATGACCTGAGCAAAGTTCTAAGTATGAGAAGATGTCTTCCTAGGCTCAAAGTTGCATTTTAGGAGGACTAGAAGTCAAATTACCCCTCCTGGGTTAGTTTTTAGTGATCCTATACATCCTAACTTTAAAAAACCTATAAAACATGGTCAATATTCCTCTCAAAGTGTTATTAAGTCTCCACTTACCTTAATTCTCCAAGTAGCTACACCAACCAAGCAATTGGCTCTTAAGTAGAATGCTAGGCTTAGAGGCCTAAAGTGAAGAACCCTAAGTTTTTACTTGTAAGGGAAAATATACACCTTAATGAACATGTGTGAGGTTATAAAAAAATATTTAAAAATTCATTAGAGTTTTAAAATTACATATTCACCTCCTTATCTCACCTTAGAGCCATGTCATCCAATCCACTAGCTAAAAGAAAAAAGGTATATCTACAACTGAGTGTGTCTTTCTTATCTATGAGTATATTCACCCCTACTATAGGAATTTTTGCATTATAAAAAGCATGAATTTAAATTTAAGACACTCCAAAGTTTCTTTAATTCCTCTTAGATTACCTCTTTATACTATTTCATGCCTCACTAAGCTAATCTCCATTATCCTTCAATGTTCTTGTGAGACCCCTGTAGGTGTATATCTTCTTGATTCTACTTATTGGTGAGTATCTTGAGTTGAATGAGTGTGTAATTAGTTATGAGAGAATATCAAGTTCATACTTTATTCAAAATTAGGCTCCCAGGGTTATTCATGATAACACATATCACTCCTTTCTTTCAAAACACACATGGTATATTGAAACACTAACACACACCTGCAACTAGGCATATGACTTGGAGTGATTTAAAACTAATTGAAGGTATATTTATTCATGATAAATTTTGAAAACTTTGGGATACTCTCAAACATACTTCCAAATTCATTCATTATTCTCCAAACCTCACTAGATATTTCAACCATTTAGTTGGCTATTACATGCTTGTGAACCAGTGTGTACAACTTTATTTTAGTGCTTTGGATGTAGGTTACTTGACCTAGGTTTTAGGATTTTAAGAACACAATACACACAATTTTTTATGTTTAAAATTTCATGTGAGTGATCCTTCATCATTTTTCCAATTCCAAGCTCACTCTTTTGCACCAATGCATCCCTTATGCTTAAGATTAGGCCACTACCTGTGTGGACTGAGATAGCCCTTTAATACCTACTTGTAGGTGATTTTAGTCTTAACCTATAGATTTTAAACTTTATTACATGTTTCTTAGGCCATAAAATTCCTCATAATACTTTATATTCAATTGAAAACTCCTCAAACCATATCAACTCCATGTTTAGGTCCTTGATCTAGAATACCCTGCTTGACTGTGACAATAATGATTTGTCATCCCTGTAGGATTCATCTTAGCAAGAATTAGGTCTAGTGTATGATATGCTTAGGATTTTCATGATCACATTGAGGTTAATTTTCAAGAATATACCTTGTATCCATTTTTAAAGCTCCTCATGAGGTTTAAACTTCAATGTTCGACCTTACTGCCAACATACCTTTTGACTAACTGTGTTTTCATGGATTTAGGGGCTTGTAGGTATGTTTGAGTTCTATTAGGTCATGTTATTGAAAATAAACACTTACACCCTAGGCCTAGTACCCTAAAAATTCCCAATTCACTTCAATCCTTTTAATTTGGTCATTGTTATCCCAAATTGAGATGAAATTTTTGATAAACCTGCTGTAGATGGTTATTCTCAATCCCCTGTATGAACATGGAAGAGAGTTTTGGAGGTTAAGACATTAAACCTTACCTTTTCTTAGTCACCTTAGCTTAGGATTACTATTTAGACTATTTAAGATTATTTTAACTTGATGGCATAATTTACAACTTCCCATATGAGGTGAAAGATCAACTTTTCACTAACACCCCTATATAATTCACTATTAATACTTAGTGATTTTTTGATAACTTTGAGGGTGTTCAAACTCCATCTCCACTCCTCCATTTGACCTCAAAATTGGCATAGGAAATTCATGTAGATAGGGATATGAGGTGAACTATTAAATATCATTGAGAACCCATTATATCATGACAAACATTATCCCAAAAAAGCTTTGGGATCTCTATTTTTCACTTTTAGGGATAAAGGAACCAAAACAATCAATCATTCTTTTAAAGGAGAATTTACACTTTGCATAGTATCTTTAGCTTCATGGAATGAAATCCATGACCTTTGTATATTTTAGGACCTCAAAAATTATTTCCACCATGGATCCCATCCTTTTTACCTCCGTACATCATCTTGAACTTGTACAGAATTTGACTGTGAGCACACTTTGCTAATGAGGCAGTGAATAAGGGAATAGGTAAGCAATTTAGCTTTTAAATGGCATTAATTTGATTTATCCAAAGATTATTCATTGAAATAACCATTTAAAACATGATTTCAAGTACCTTATAACACCTCATGGAGCTTTGCCCATGTTAAGAAAACTCAAGTTCTGCACCCATGACTGCCAACTTTGAGAAACAAGCACATTTTGGAATCCTCTTTCAAGGGCATTAAAGTATAAGTGTTGTATGATTGAAACATCATGGATATGACCATAATACAACCTGAAAATCACCTCATCAAACTCACATATTTCCTTGGATTCTTGAAAATAGGAAATAGATACAAACTTATACCCTTCTTAGATGCAATTCCATAAAAAAGCTATTTGGAGTGCAAGTGATTATTCATGAAGGAGGATACACCAAATTGAGAATTAGTTTTATGGATTTGGAGTGCACTTAGAGTAATATACACTTGTAAAATAATTCTTTCTAACTCCACTTGTAGATTCCATAGTGTGTGCTTGAATTTGCCCTGCCTTAGCTTGCCAATGGAATAAGAAGGAAAAGAAGTTAGAAATGAATTTTTTTATATAATATTATCAATAAAAAAATGGAAATGACCTGTGGGGAGGTGAAGAGTCACACCACCACGTTTTTAACTATAAGTGCACTTGAGAAGTCCATACAAGTGCCCCAAAACTCCTATTTTAAAGGAAAAACTACCATTTCTTGATCATAATAGACTTCTAACTATCACATGAATAATTATAATGTGAATTGACATTATCCACTTTGATAAAAACCTTAATGAAATATTTTATAACTCCTATCATCCTTACAAAGTCAAGGTTGTCTCTATACAAAAGCTCCTTAAAATCATCTTACTCCTTTTCAATATGGTAAATCAGTTCACCTCATATGGGTAGTGATATAATCCTATGGATATCCTTAGGTAAGATGGTCATGTCCCCTGTAGGTATTAGGAAGGTGTTAATGGTAGGATCTTATCTCTTTATGAGTTCCACTATCATCACCACATCCCATGGAACATGCTAGTAATGCACAATACCACAAAGGCTCACCTTCTCCATTTGGGCCTAATCATTAGTAGTCATACCTTGATAGATCTCATTGAAAATATAGGGCACTCTATCCCTTATCTAGATCCTCTACCATGCCTATAAAATTTTATTAGCAAATCTTAGTTGAAAAACTAAAGTGCTATCTTCCCTATAAACTCTATTGATTACAACTACCTCCTAATTCCAATCAATACACTTTGTAAATGTTTGCCTACTATAAACTATTCCTACCACTTATCGACATCACTTATCTTAACCTATCACAATCTACCTTTTTACCTCACACACTTAGCCTTACTCTTCAACATTTACCTATCAACCTATATCATTTGACCATTACATGAATGAGGACCCTTACCCATGACCTATTACCCTTAACCCTTACCATTAACTATTACTTGACCATCACCCTTATGAAATTTACCTAGGGCATCCAACCTCTCTACCTCAACTATTAGATATAACCTACTACCACTCATACATTTGCCCTGATAGCTGACCTTAACGTTCTAACCTAGCAAACACTTAACCTTAACACTAAAAAATATTCCAACAAAACAAATTGACCCCTGATGGTCAACTATTCCTATAATCAACTGTTGATGGTCAAAAAACCCTCGACAGTCACTTATCAACCATTGATAATTAGTGGTGACCACTGATAGAACCTCCAAACCTTACCCACCACAAACACCCACCCAATGACCATGATCAAATAGAAACACTTTTACCTCTACCTATTCTACCCCACCCTAACTACCCTACCCTTATAAATTTTAAAATTAACCTCAAATTAACCACAAAAAAATTCAACAAACCCTAAACCTAGGTCAAGCATACCACAAACTAAACTACCTACCACAAATTACAAATTTAAAATAAAAATACATTTGCCAACTTAAATCTACCATTTACCAATTCAAAACACCACCTACCTCATTCCTCGACCATCATCAAAGAGGAACTTGAGGACCCATGATTTGGCCATGTGCCCTTCCTCATCCATGCTACATCTTCAATCAACTCAACTCTCCAAAAACATAGGTCAACCTCAATGATCTCAACCAATCACATGCTAGCAACCTATAGCCATATTTTCATAAACACCAAAACACCCACCACCCTCAATCAATTTGCTCAAATGAGAAAAAAAGGCCCATGATGGTCTTTTGACCTCACCCTTTTAGGGTTGACATTCGATCATTGATGGTCTAGGTGACCATCAATGGTTGACCAGTTGACCCTAAGGGTCAACCCTGACTATCGATGGTCACCATTTTTAGGGTTTATCCTCCAAACCAATAACTTCTCAACTTTTAGCACATACCCACACCAATTGCCCACATATGGAGATCACCTTCTCCATCCACCTTGATTATACCACATCAACCTCACTAGTTGTCATTTGGCCCCCAACTTTTGTATGTTTTGAGATGACCTTACTTGGTACTTTTGACCACACCAACTAAATTACCAAGTTTAACATTTTGAACTTGGGTTACCTTGCACACAACTGATTGTTTTATGTCTCTACAGGAATACTTCCTAACTTGGATACCCATGAGAACACTAACCTTGTTTAGGAGACTTGAGTTTATGAGTGTATCCCAACCATCACATACAGTCACATGGTATACTTATCACTTATCCTTCTAGTACTGACCTAAATTTTTTATCAACCATGGGAACCTAGTCAATGTGTGATCTCAACTATCACATTTAGTTTCACTTTGTGTACATGTTTTCACTTTAGTACCAAACTTATCAACCACCATCTCAAATCCAAATTAACTTCTTATCAAACCTGTACTCAATTCTATTTCACCTCATCAATTCTTGATTTGAGGGGGAATACCTCCTCCCATACTTGGGGTAACCATACCTTTGACCTGCACTCTATTTTTGTTTTTCCACTTGCTGATACGAATTATAAAAAAAAGGGGAAAAATGTAGACACTAAAAACCTAAACATAATGGTTCTATATGTTAAAATACCCCTAGACCACCTTGGGACCCCCTAGGTCCATCCCATAACCCTTTGACTATAAACCTAAGCTGGGATTTGCTAACTAGCATGACCCACTGACTAACTCACCTTTTGACCCAACTTAGCTTTGACCAGTAACCACTGATGATCACCCTAGCCATCGATGGTTAGGCCTGACCATTGATGATTAGGTTTCCACCACCTAAATAGTCAAACTATAGTCAACTCTAGCTTACTTTTTTATATTTAACTCATCTAATTTGTATGCAAATCAATGCATGCAAATTCTAAATTTGAACTGCTTGTGGAACCTCTTGTTAACATATCATTTCACTTCTCCTTCCTTGTTATAAAAAGGAGAAGAAGAGAGGGTGAATTTGGATCCATAATCAATCAATCATCTAGATACAGAGCCCCTTCATAGTAACACTTCCTTTTGTAGGTGTTCTGCTAATGAACTGACAAGTGTGATAGAGATCCAAAGTACTACCATCCATCAGTCAATAACCAAGTATCGTTACTCTACCAAAATTACCCTAGAATCCCTTAATGATTTTATCAACCAACTACCTCAATCATTCATTAGACTTACAAACAATAAACTAAGTATCTATTTTTAATCATTTAGTCACATTGTTTCTATTTTACAATCAACCCAACCCAAACCCATCTTTCAGAATTCCATTTTATGACCTCATTAAAATAGCCTTTTCTTGATTAGACCTAACCCATAATAACCTCTAATGGTCACCCTGACCACTGACAGTCTATCCCAACCATCGATGGCTACCCTAAATGCTGATGGTTACCCCAACCACTGATGATCAATATTAGAGAAATAAACAACAAGCTATTTTCACCCACTAGACCTTAACCAAAACTCAATTTCAGACCTTCTACCTGACCATAGAACCCTACCCTATTTTTTGGACCATACCTAATTAATTTAGCATTAATGTTAATATGTTTATTGCTATAATTAGTCAAATTTCACCCATTCATTTCTTGAGCACTTCTTGTATTTGATTTTAGTATCTTCTATTATTTATGAAATTACTTTCTATCTCAAAACTTGATTGTTTAAAAGTGTGGATTGAAAGCCTCTAAAGAAGCTCATGCTTCTTGGATATAGCTTGCTAGGCAATCCACCCTACTATCTAACTAATCAAAACCATTTCGTTGGGTGCTTTCTCATCTACAGATCATTCCTCCCAAGACAAAGAGGAGTATATAAACTCATTTAGATTAAATACACGCACAACATATCAATTTTTTCTACCATACCCTTATCGAGTTTCTTTTCTCTTTCTTCTAACGAACATAAGCATAATTTCTCTAAAATAGTTAGGTCTATAGATCTATATATTTTTAGATTCAATAGTTTCTTGTTTGAGTCTATATTTGGTATTTGAAATGATGTATTATTAGTAGAAACCAACATCCTATGTATTTATTTTTTGTTCATTTTAAAATATGGACATCCCACTAGAAAAGTAACTTGGTCTCAATTTTCACACTTGGAAGATGAAAATCCAGATTTAATTGATGAACAAAAATTTATGGGGAATTGTAAGTAGAAATGAAAAACAACCTATAAAGAATAGTAAGTTATTGGAATGGTAGAGTATGGATGATGAATAGAAGGCCATTGTTAGTCTTGCTCTCTCAGATTCTAAGCTACATTATGTAGACTTAGAAAATCCATTTATAGAAATCTAGGATAATATGAATAAATTATTTGGAGCAAAAGTAGTAAATGCTAAGTTCTCACTAAAATTCTAGTTATTTAGATTAACAATGGGTGATAGAGATTGAATGTCAATTCATATAAATAATTTAAGGTCTCTCATTAGATAACTAGTAGAAGTCAAAGTTAAAGTAAGATGAAAATGTTAAATTAAACCTATTAAATAGTTTGTCCTCTAAATACAATAATGTTATTTTTGATCTTGGACATATTTCTTATCAAACCTTGGAAGACATGATTTCATATCTCCTAGTTGAATAAAAGAGAACAAGTGCTGAAGACATAGAAGAGGAAAGTGCAAAAATAGAATGAAATAAGGCTATTTCATATTTTTAGGTAAAAATGGTAAAAACAAATATTCAAGAAGAAATTTTCTTTGCCATTATTTTAAGTAGCTAGGACATCTTGTTATGTACTATAATAAATGATCAGAAGATCTCATAGATGATAAATTAAAACAAAAAACCTTAATTATTGAAGAGACTGATTAGGATGAATATCTTCCCTATACTAGTGATGAACATTATTCTCAAAATAGTGATGAATATTATGTCTACTAAGTGTTTGTGTGCTTGAATAAGAAAAAAATATCATTCCTATTCACATGTGTGGTATGAAAGAAATAAATCATTGTACCTCTCTACTATGATGGTAGTCTCAATAATCATCTTATAGTAGCAAACACGTATTGGATAAGAACAATGACTAAGTGGTTAATGTGTTTATATGAGTTGGTTGGTGGGACCCAATTCATAAAACATGTATTCATGTGAATAGGTTGATGGGACCATATTCATGTTAGATGTAGTTCCCACAGTCTATATTTATGTCATGGTCATGTGCAAGTTCTGTGACTACATGCTATAGTTCATTAGTATTAATATTTGATGTATATTCACACTAGGGGAGGGAATGGTGATTTAATTTAGTGTTATTGTTACATGAGTCAGTTAGACTCACTATATTAGGCTTAGGGATAACATAGGATTCCTTATTTTAAAGAGATCTAATCCTTATATATTTGTGTTTTATTATATTATTATGTAATGCAAATAATTCTTGTGTTAGTTTTCATTTATCCTAAACCAAAACTTTCAATCTCAGTAGATTCATCCTCATCATAATCTAATACATTATGAGGTATATTACCCATAACCTTGGGGTGACCATTATGTTGTGCCCAAACACATCCCATTTTCAAAATTAAACCAGGGACCCTTTATAATAAAAAAATTTCATTGTAAGGTCAAGATGAACCTTAAAATACAAATATTAAATTAATACATTATAATGATATTAATTCACCAAGTAAGCAGAAATACAAAAATATATCACAATGATATGGAAATATAGCAGAAATAATGAATAATAGATAAGCCACTTCAAGGGGACATCCTCCCAAATGCTTGAAATAAGAATGAATACTCAAATATGATGATGAATAACTAACCCTACCTCATGTATATAGTCTAACAAGGCCATGTGCCACCCATAATCTGACCTAATAAGTATATGAATGCATAGAGAAATGTAAAATAATATGCAAAAGGGTTATGTAAGCCACAAGTTAGATACACATATCCCTAGACATGCCAATGGTTAGGGGTGTAACATGCCCCTCAAATTCAAAACAACATTATCCTCAATGTTGAATCAATCTCAAATGTTGTTGCATGAATGATTCATCCTCTTAGGTAGCATCTTTAGAAGGCATATTCCTCCATTTGATCAGATATTCAATATCAATCTAGACCGTAGCTGCTTAGTACACGTTTGAAGGACCACTTAAGGATCAAGAATAACCCTTCCTTCCTCATCTAATTTTGGTGACTTTGTTTGAGTGGTAACTCTCTATATAATGACCTTCTTAAGGAAATATACATGAAATACAGGATGAATACGAGTGGATGGAGGAAATTATAGCTTGTAGTCCACACTACTAATTTTTTGCAAGATTTGATAAGAGCCATAATACTTGGGGTACATCTTATTATCCTTTTTATATTTTTTTAAGGATATATGATTATATTTATATAAGTGAACAAACACCAAATCACCAATTTCAAAATGCCTCTCACTCTTGTGTTGATCTACCTATTGCTTCATGCGATTCTGGGCCAAAGATAATTTTTCATGTAAACTAGCAAGGACTTCATATTGATTTAAAAGGTGTTCCTCCACTACATGAAAATTTGAGTGGGTATTCAAGGGTGAAGTGAGGGATGGAGGATGGTATCCATACAATTCCATAAAAGGAGACATTTTGGATGAACTATGCATTGAATTATTATACCACCATTCAGCTAAGGGTAGCTACTGAACCCATTTATCCTATTTATTTGATACAAAGTAATGAAGGTACCCTTCTAGACACATGTTGAATACCTTAGTTTGTCCATAATATTGAAGATGATAAGATTATATATGAGCCAATTAGGTTCCTAAACATGCAATTAATTTATCCAAAAAATACTAGTGAATATGGGATCTCAATCATTAATAATAATCTTGGGAGTGCCATGTAATTTCTGAACTATATTGAGGAAGGAAAAAGCTACTATATAGGTCACCAATGGTTGAGATAAAGAAAAAACATGAGAATGCTTTGTGGTTTTATCTAATGAAAACCATGATAACATTTATACCTTTAGATCATGGTAACCCAATAATGAAATCCATAGATACCTCTTCCCATCATTGACTAGGGATGGATAAGGGTTGTAAAAGACTTAGGGTTTTAATGGTTTCAAATTTATTTTGATGATAGACCATACATTCAACCACAAATTTTTGTACATCCCCATTGAGTCCTTTCCAAAAAAAACCTTTTTGACTCTATGATAGGTAGTCAAAAACCCTGAGTGATCACCAAGTGGAGATGCATAAAGTTTTTGAAAGATTTTCTATTTAAGAAAATTTTGACACATATATAATCTATATTTGTACCATAGTTAATTCCCATTCCATGTAAAATTTTCAATTCCATCTAAACCCTACTATAGATTCTGAATCACTACATGGGTAATACTTTCATTCCCCCATTCTACCTGCGAAATGGTCATGGCACATAATAATGCCTTAACTAGTTCATCATGCCTAGATAGTGCATCAACCACCAAATTTTATTTTCATTTCTTTTAGAATATTTCAAAATCAAAACGTAAAATTTTTTTCACCTAATTTTGTTGTTCTTTATAGGATAACAACTATTTAAAAAAATATTTAAGGCTATCATGATCAGTCTTTACCTGAAAGTGATGACCCAATAGATAAGGTCTCCATTGTTTGAAATCATGTAGAATAACCATCATATATTTCTCATAGATGGGTTTGAGATGATTTTTACCCTTAAATTGATGAATTTTAAAGGCAATGGGCCTACCCTCTTGCATGAGTACTGCATCCATACCATATCTAGATGCATCACATTCAACCACAAAAGTTTTAGAAAAATTTGGATTAACCA
Source organism: Torreya grandis (assembly GCA_037957365.1). Classification (NCBI taxonomy): domain Eukaryota; kingdom Viridiplantae; phylum Streptophyta; class Pinopsida; order Cupressales; family Taxaceae; genus Torreya; species Torreya grandis. The sequence goes on along the minus strand of JARHVA010000158.1, from coordinate 4,895,791 downwards.
ATATCAGTGTGGTGCACAGAGCCATTTTTAGTTGTTTAAATGCCTTAGTAGCTATATAAGCCCACTATAAGGAGTCTTTCTTCAATAAGGAAGTGATAGGTGCTACAATAATACCATTGTTTTTGAAAAAACTACAATAGTAACTAGTTAACCCCATAAATCCCCTTAGTTATTTAAGTGTATTGGGAATATACCACTCCATAATGGCTTGGATTTTTATAAGATAAAATTTTAATCCCTCATGTGATATAATATGACTCAAATATTCCACTTCCTAAAATCCAAAAACACATTTGGATGGTTTAGCATACAACTAATATTGCTCAAGAACTAAGAGTACCTATTTCACATGATGCAAGTGATTTTACCAATTTTTGCTATAAATAAGGATGTCATAAAAAACACAAGTACAAACTTTCTCAAAAATGGCCTAAAAACTATATTCATCAAAATCTGAAAGGTGGATGGTGCATTGGTGTGACCAAAAGGCATGACCAAAAATTCATAATGGCCTTCATGAGTACAAAATGCTATTTTAGGAATATCTTCCTCATGGATCCGAATTTGATGATACCTAGAGCAAAGATCTAATTTGGTAAAATAAACAACACCATGTAATTCATCTAAAAAATCATCAATTATAGGAATAAGAAACTTATCTTTGATAGTGAACTTGTTGATATTTCTATAATCTGGGCACATCCTCTAAGTTTCATCCTTCTTTCACACCATAACTACTAGAGAAAAATATTCACTTTGGCTATGGTGAATGGTTCCTACCTCCAACAACTCTTATACCATTTTTTCAATTTCACTCTTTTGGGTATAAGGATATCTATATGGTATGATGTTGGGTGGTGTACTTCCAAGAATGAGTCTGATGGCATGATCATGAGTACAACTAAGAGGAAGACCTTTTGGCATGGATCTAAAAATAACTGAATGCTCATCCTGTATTTATTGTAACTCAGGATTGGTAGACTCAGTTTTTTGAACATCAATGGAAAACAACCACGCGACAAATCCTTCATCACCTTTTTTCATCATCTTTGTCATCTAATGTGAATTAACCACTTGTGGAGATTTAAAACTTAATCCCCGTAGTTCTACCTGCTTACCTTCACAATAAAAATGCATGAACAATTCATGGAAATTCACCTCAATTTTACCCAATGTGGTGAGCCATTATACTCCCAAAACAATGCCAGTCCTACCCATAAGAATAGAAAACATAAGAGAATCTATAAAATAATCCCCCATTTCTAACTTAATACTATGGAATTTTCCATAACAATTAATTGTACCACCATCTACAATCATGACTTGAAATTTTGGGGTTAGGTAGATGAAACAATTCAAATGAGCAACCAACTTACTATTAAAGAAATTATGTCTACTACCTAAGTCAATCAACATTATGACCTTCTATTTTTTAAAGAAACCCACCACCTTAAGATTATGAGGAGTAAAAATACCTACAAGGGCATGGTAGGAGATAGTAGGTTGAGAATCTACAGCTTCATTATTAAGTCCTTCAAAACCCTAATCAGATGCCTCCTTATCTTTTTCATCCTCATTGGCCCCTTCAATGTAAAATAAATTCTTTTTAGCACATTGATGACCTTTTTTACATTTTATATCACAACCATAACACAAACCTTTGGGATGCTTCTCAATTTGTTATGGTGTCAATCTAGTAGGTTGAGGACGTGATGGAGTTGGGAAGGTATGTTCCTGACTTGTAGTGAAAGGATGATGTTTTTTTATTCTACCAAGAGTGCCCTTGGTATATATTCAAATATATTTGTGGGGTTAAACATATGAACCTCTAATTGAATACTATCTTTTAGTCCACCCAAAAAAAGGTCAGTCATATTTGTCTCAGTGATATCCTCCACACATAAGGATAGATTATAAAATTGATGAATATAATCCTTCACCATTCCTATTAATCATAGTTTGGATAATTATTTAAATTAGTTTTTAGAAACATTATCTTGATAGTGAGGCATCAGTTCATTAGAGAATACTGACCATGTGATAGGAGTACTAGTCTTATTCTTTTGAACACAAAACCAATGATATCAAATGAATAGATCAAGTTTTAGATATAGATATGAGACAATGACCTTTTGAGAGCTAGGAGTTTGGTGTAGATCAAATAGATTTTTAATTTGAGTGATCCAAGTGAGTGGATCCTTACCATCAAAATTCTATAAGTCTACTTTTGGCAACATCAGTTTAACCCTATATTGGCAGTGTTACTATTGAGAAGAGGAGTACCAAAAGGAAAATGTGGAGGGTTATTGAGTGGTAAATGAGATGAAATGGTAACCAATTGTGTCATGATCTGATGCAACTGATTGTTCATGCCATTAATCTCTCCTTGCATTGCCATTATTTGAGTTTGGACTTACACATCTTTCTGCATTAGGCCATGTAGATTTGACTAGATTTGAGAAATAATATTAGATGATTTATACTCCATGTCATCCCATAAATAAGTTTTAGGGGTATATTTCCCTTTCCCCCATCTGCTGGAGTTAGGACCATCCATACAAAGGCTTGATGGTGAACCTTATTTTGCCCAATTGACCCAAATTTGACCCCAAATGTTTTTAAATATTTTGGCCTAAAATCACATATATCAAATAATAAACCCAAACTAATTTTTTCCAAGGTTTTGAAAAATGTAAATAAATTTGAAAAATTCTACAAATTGTGAGCTATGGAACAAATTTATGAAAAAACCTAAAATTGAGATAATTTCTGAAAAAAAATTCAAATAAGCTTAAATTTTAATGGAAACTTACTTGAGTGATTTCATAACTCCAGTAAAACAATTATAGATAAATTTTCTACCATTTACAAGATATATCCAAATTTCAAGATCTAGGGTTTTTAACTTGATTATGGCCCAAATCAATGCTCTGATACCACTTGGAATGCTATTAATTCACCAAATAATTATAAATTAATATAAATCTATCATAATGATATGAAAATATAACAAAAATAATGAATAATAGATAAGCCACTTTGAGGGGGAAACTTCTCAAATACTTGTAATAAGAATGAATATTCAAATATGATGATGAATAACTAACCCTACCTCCTATATATAGTCTAACAAGGACATGTGACACCCATAGGCCAACCTAATAAGTATATGAATATATAGAGAAATGTAAAATAATATGTGAAAGAGTTATGCAATCCACAAGTTGGCTACACATATCCGTAGACCTGCCAATGGTTAAGGGCATATCATCCATGTTACTTAAGGTTATTTTGGATTCAATTTTGCATTTCAAAATAAAAATTTAAAGCTTGGAAATGGTATATTATTATTTTATCTATCATCTTTTATTTTATTTAGAATCTTTAATCTAAGTTGAATTTTTGATTTTAATTGACTAATGGAGCTAATAAAGTTGTATGTTATTGTATTTTTCTTATTTAGCATATGCAATCACTTTTGGGAATTAGGATTATCTTGACTCAACTACATGTTTAGATCTTGTTAATATAAGTTATAATGCCATAGTTTATGAAATATTTTTGAATCACTGAGATCTCATCATGTGTCATTATCATAGCTACTAGGAACATATAGTTTAAAAATTGGGCCTATTTTATTCATACACTTTTTAGTTCCATAATATTATTATATTTGGAATCATCACATCAACTCAAAATCTTGGAAACCAGTTAGGGGAAAGTACATTATCAAAATTTCAAATAAATTTAGATCCCTAAGATCATTCCATGTGTCATGATCCCTTTCACTCAGAACACAACAAACCAAAATACATAGACTTATCTTCAAAGTTATTTGTATCAATGCAGAACATCCACATGCCATGATCCTATTCACTTGGACCCTAACAAAAATAAGGTACATTGTCAAATTTATAAGTTTTTAATATAATTAAGATACATCCACATGTCATGATCCTATTCACTCAGACCTTATTAGAAAAAAGGCACACTATCAAAGTTCTAAGTTCTTCATATCAACAAGGACCATCCATGTGTCATGATCCTAGACACTCATCATTTGATAGGTCTAAATACAACATAAAATTTTAAAATACCCCAAATCATCAAGATTCATCCACATGACATGATCTTAATAACTTATATCCTATCAATCAAAGGTACATTTTCAAGATTATATGTTATCTAGATCACTAAGATTTGTCTACATGTCATCATCTTGGAATTATAAAACTTGTCAAAATAAGGAATAAGATTAATAGTCAAAATAACCATAGATTCCTAAGAATCATCAACATGTCACCATCCCATTCACATGGATCCTTTTGGGAAGATGTACATAGTTAATAGTCAAAATAACCTCAAATTCTTGAGATCATGCAAAGTGGCATATTTTCATTAACTCACATCTTATAATGGGTAAAATGTAATATTATAAAATTAAATACCCTTAGGTAAGTGATATTGTGACAAGTGTTACAATCATGGAGATGCATAGGTTCAATATAAATGAAAATTTTGATAGTTAGGAAAAATTTGATGTATGGGAAATGGACACCTATCTTGATGCAATGACTAAGCACTCATAGTGAACAAGAAGTTTCCACATGGAAAAAGGTACCTACCAAAGTTGATTGCAAAATTCAAATCCAAATGGAAATCAAATACAAAATTTGTTTCTACATTAAATCTATGTGAATTGAGCATTCAAGTCTTAAAATTTTAGAAATATATGTAAATTTCAAAACAACATCAATTCACCATTTACATTGATAAAATACAAGTAAAATATGAATTTGAGCTATCTAGATATCAAAATCCATAGCTTTTCTTCTAGAGAATTTGTGACGACCTCCAACCACTTTACAATAACTTTTACATAGCTTTATAGTATAGTAATGGTTTCTTCATCATTAGCATCTTAGAATCAACCTCCTTCCCATACACCATCATAAGTGGGATGAAATATTTAGACATAGTATTTGACAAGGGAGAACTCAAAATTTTGATTCCCTCATTACTCAAAACATTAGGGATGTGATGCATGATGTAAATACATTTTCAACATAAGATCAACTATTTGAAAATGGGTGAAGATATATTGATTATTTAATGCTAATCAGACCATGGGATTGCACAATGTGACAATAAAATCTAGTGTAATGCCTTGAATTTATTTAATTCATAATTTATTTATTAATGGTGTTGTTACTGGGGATTGCCTACACTTAAGTAAGAATTAATAGAATAAACATAACATATATTTATGGGGAAGCATTCAAGAACTATTTTACAACTACCAATGCTAGAGGTGACCTATGATCAAGTTTTGGCTAATGATTTTTTAGAACATAATATTTTTGAGGGGAAACTCAAATAATGGATTAGTAAAAGATAAATATTGAATATTTGAGGTGTTATATCCTTAGATCCCATAATCAGGTTGAAGTTCATGCCATTAATTCAAATAAAAATGACATTGGTGAACATATTGTATGGTTTTCCTATCACCACTTATGTTCATGAGGAATGGGTGCCCTTTTTAGACACTATTTTGACCACTGTAAAATTGTAACACTAGGTGAAATCATCTGTGTGAGGCTAAGGGCACAAATGTTATAACTTAACCAAAGTCCCTCTAATGAAAATTTTTATATGATGTCCTACTTAGTGGACATATTCATTGGAATAATACATAATTCTCACAGGAAATCCTAGGAACCATGTAATGATTACATAAATAACATGGTTTGTGATGATTATTCAATACTAAATGTTTACATATTTATAATTGAAATCAAAATAATTTTATAAGAAATCTACCCACAAATATACCAAACCATCTATGAGCATCAGATGCCTAGGATTTATGAGAATATAATAAGAATTATAAATAAAATATGGGATTACTAGTATTATCATGATTGTACCATAATCAATATATAGGTAATTAGGGAACCTCCTCTATATTTTCCATGTAATGCCCCTAATAATGTGTTAGTATAGGAAATAACACATCATATATATATATAATAGTTTGTATAAATATCTCAGTGCTAAACACCAAGGGTACTACCAAAAAAACCTCTGAGCATTGGTCAAATTCAATACTTAGTAGAGAAGCTCCTAATTTTAGTTGGTAAAATTAGGGCTTATTATGGTTTAAAATTAGCACAATATAGAGTTTGGGACTCTAAAGGTAGAGTCAATAAATATTTTAATGATCTCAATAAAAATGGAGTTCATATTCCTTATGGACATACATTTTTTGAGCATGATGAAATATTTATAAATGCTTCAGATGATTTTGAGTTCAACATTTGAATGAACAAATACAAAATATAATGGTAGTTACACAAAATATTTTGTATAATCCTTTGATTAATAGAAAAGAGGAAAACAAAATGATATAGGAGGTAAATAGAGATACAATTTAGTAGTGTCTCCTAACACATGCTCAATTATCCCCAAAGCAAGATCAACCTTCCTCTCCTCAGTAAGAATAAGCTAGACCATTGGAAGAATATGCCACTTAAAGGGAGGTGGATCTCCGAATCAAGAAGAATATTATTAAGGTACTACCAAAGCTTTAACTAATATATATAATACATCTCCCTATAGAAAATATAAGGGAACTACCTTGTATAGGTGGATCAACAAGAGTCATTTCTTTGGAACCTTTACCTCCTTTGACTACAATTCAACAAGTATGTCATCTTGAATTTTAGTAGAGTTATTTTATCATAATGCCATCCATAGTAGCACCCCCATAACATCCATCATTTCCACTATTTGTTCTTGTATTTTTAGTTCCTCCACCTCCATGTACTAAATCCCCTTCATCTTCCATTCCATCTACTTCAAGGCAAGCCCCAATTTCTACTCAACTAGCCATTGTTACTTTCCAAAGGAAGCCCAAAACTCCTCCAGTCTCTCAAGGATTTTCCAAGTGGAGAAAATACCTACAAAAATTCAATTCATTTGTAGAGGTTATATTTTTTAAGAATTAGAGGAAGAATATGAAGAAGAAGTTTCAATATAATATTATACCAGTGGTGAGGAAGAGGAGGAACTAGACACTATGGAGGAATAATAAAAAAAGGTAAAAATTGAGACAATTAAAATAATAGAGGATACTAAGTCTGAATAAATCAATCAAGAAAAGGATAAATTAGAAAGCATAGGGTTGTTGGAAGGAGAAGATAGACTAGTCCCCAAATAAAGTGAATGTGTTCTTACTAAAGAAGAAAGTTAGGACCTCAATAAGGTAGTGTCTTCTCTTACCTCCTCCCTTATAGATACTAATATTGTCAATTTTCCATCTACTAGTCTATCTGTTACACACCTTTTTCCATATGAGTCATTATAATAATATTATTTGAAAACTAAGTCAATATATACCCATGCTAATACTAAGGAAATTGAAAAACAAACTTATAAATCTTTTGATTCTTTAATTCTTTCAACCAAGTATCTAATAACAACTAGACCCAAATCCCCTAGAAGGAGGGTTCATTTTAAAGACTTAGTGTATGTTTCCATTTTTTATAGCCAAACACCACCTTCACACTCAAGGCCATCTATCCAATTGGGTTTTCCATTCCTTAGTTGACTTAATTTGAGTATTCCATTATGAAAATATTAAAGACCCTAAGAGAAAAAAATATGTGGTAGAGACTACACCCAAAAGATACATCTCAAGATGGAATAGGGTCAATCAACCACCTCTTCAACTACCTATACAAATAAGTGATTCAATTCTTACACTGGGATTTTCACCACCTTTCACAACTTTAGAGACCATTCAACTTGAGGAACAAGGAGAACTCATTGTACGTTATTGGGTTAAAGAGTTGTAAGAGGAAAAAAAGGATAGAATAGGCTTGGTCCTCATAGATTTTATAGTAATAAATACATTATTTGATAAGTAGACCAATACTATACAAAGGTTGAGGAAAATAAAGGTAGTGGATGAAAGGGGAAAAAATAATACTAGAATAAATGGATAACTTCATACCCTTGGAAAAGAAAGAAAAAAGGAACCCCAATGACCCTGATGAGTATGAAGAGTAATTTTGTGCTTTTTTGGACTCAATTAAGGAAGACATGAAGAGATTTATAGGATATATAACCAAACTAGATAAAGGCGTCTATTTAGGAAAATTATTCAATCTCTAAAAAAGATAGTGGACAATTTTTAGAGTGCAATTAAATTGTATACATCCTGAACATGATAATAATTTCAAGGGATGAGTCCTAACCTCATTAGGGAAGAGTGTTAACCTTTTGAAATCAAGTTAAATAACTAGAAAAGAGGCTTAACTTCTTAGTATATTGTATAAGACATAATGGTTATAATGACTACCCAAGAAATTATATGGGCCTTGAATTATGTGATTCCTAAAAGAGATAGTGCCTTCCATAGGCACCAATATATGAAGGCCTTGATAACTATTGTGACTCAATTTTACACCCTTAGAGAGGTAGTTCAAGCCTTCTCTAAATTGAGTGGAACATGGGATTATCCCTAGACTTATGGGTTGTCTATTGTAGGGATAAACCTCTAAATTGAAGAGCTAATTCCCTTGATATATCTATTGTAGCTCATCACCTATACTACTTAGCTTGTTTAGATGAAAAGAGATAGAAATAACATGAAAGAAACCTATCTTAATGAGGTGATACATAAAGTTAATCTCCAATAGACTACCATGTAATTTCACTATGAAATATGACTCACAAGACTGACTTTAACATCCTATATTTATCTAACATAAGTATTTCAAACATGAAAGTGATATGCAATGCACTTCTCAATGAGGATGAATAAGAGGTTTGATTGTAGAAACTAATGATTTTACTTACACTTAAAGACAAAAAAAGACACTAAATGCACTTCATATGACCTTTTATAAAGCAAATACTTGCACAAAACATGAAAGAGTAAGGTAAACACAAAGATAGATGGTTATCACTTGTCATTAATCTATGCACTACTTCACACACTTAGATAATAAATTATTAACACAAAAACATCTTGAAATATTTATTCAAAGGAAAATATAGTATTCAAACCAAAAGGGATTTTCCATATTAGATGTGGATTCTATAAACTTAGCTAAAAGTGGCTACTTATATAGAGAATGGTGAAGAGAGAGAGAAAGGTGTAGTAGAGAAAAATTGACAAGTGTCCATGAGTTACATCAAGAAAGGGAGTTATGAGATAGTCTATTAAGATCCTGGTGGGTGGATTCACTAATAGTCTAGGCTTTTGGTATAACAATTTGTTACATGGGGTATCAAAGCCTCCACTTAGGTTCAAATCATGGAGTGGGTGGATATGTCATCATGGTAGTGTTCGTCCAGGGCTTATACATGTGAGGGATTTTTTTTATGGATGAAAATCTATCCCATAGTCTAGAATTTAGAAGCATGGTGGGATGTTATGATATTTATGGGTGGATTTCACTAATGCCTTGAGGTTTTGGTGTAATGGTTTGTTACATTTCATGCTATTTCCTTAACCTATAGTGTGTCTAGGGATATGTGTGGCCAACTTATGGCTTACACATCTTCATATTAGCTTGTTTCATTTATCAATGTTCTTAGTATGGTCTCTCTATATAAAAACCATGGCTAAGTAGAGTATATATAAGAGGTACTGGTTAGTCTTTTATCATCATATTATGAATTCTATTCTTATTGTATTGTTATGGAGGTTGGCTACTTAAAGTGGCTTAGATATAATGTTCAAGAATTATGCTCTTTTGCCAATTATTATTGTGGATCTACTAATTATACTATATATAATTCTACTACTATGAATCATATAAGTAATTTACTTACAAGTGGTATAAGAGCATCAATTTGGGTAAGTTTTTGTGGCACTTCTTTTTGGATATAACATCCTAAGCACTAGAAGGCTAAAAAAACATAACTTGTGATCTAGGAGGATTTGATTTTTTTTCTCACCATAGTTTTCTTTGTGAGGTTTTTTACAAAAAAATAAAAAACAAGTTTGGAATTTTTTTTTACCTTATGCAAATTAGCAGTCATTAGATTTATCTCTATGAGATTATTGTAATGGTATATTCTACTGGTACACTTTCTTGGGTCAAAAATTTTCACCCATGTACATAATAATAGTCATTAGATTCATCTCGATGAGATGATCACAAAGATGAATTCCACCAATACATTATTTTTAGGGTTGAAACCCTCTTAAGGTTTGTGCATGGCTAGCCCAAATACTCATAGATGTAATAAAGGGTAGGAAACTCCCAAAACTCCTAATGAGGATGACAAAGAGTCTAAAAATTTTGATCCATCTATTTCAGAGGTAGTTTAGTAACATAAGTTAGAGTTGCAAGGAATGGTGAAAAAAGATGACTTTGATATGATTTAAGGGGACATTACAGGTTTGAGAGGGGACTTAGAAGTGTGAAGGATCAATTAAAATAAGTATTTGGTCAATTGTCCAACTTGTTAGCTTAGCTACTATAAAATAATCTTCCACCACTTTAGTTTGGTTCTCCTACTCCAAATAATACCAACACAGATTCTAGCCCTAAGTTGATATTGACAAAATTAGACCTACGCAATTTTGATGTTAATGATTCACTCACTTGGCTCACTCAAATTGAAAATTTATTTGATTTGCATCAGACTCCATGTTCACAAAAAAGTGGTTATGGCCTCTCTATATATAGAACCTAAGCCATTCATTTGGTATCATTGGTTGTGTACTCAAAATAAAAATAAAGGTGTCCTAGTTTAATGGTCAATATTTTATGAGGAGTTACAGCTCCACTATCACAATAATGTCTTTACAAATTAATTTATTTAGCTAGCCAACTTGTATAAAATTGGGATTATCAAGGACTACATTCATCAATTTTAGAATCTCTCCTTATGTGTGGTAGACACCACTGAGGAAAATTTGATTGACCCATTTTTGAGTGGCCTCAAAGATATCATCTAATTAGAGGTTTTCATGTTTCATCCTAGTAGTGTATCTGAGGCCATACCAAATGCATGCATGGTTGAGGAAAAAAAATTGATTAGATGAATACCTTTACCAATGTTCATGAATGCACCTTTTTAGCACCATAATTTCATTAGCCTACCAGATTGACCCCTGAACAAGTGGAAGAAAATCATTCAAAAGGTTTGTGTTTTGGCTATGATAGAAAATGGTGCAAAAGGCATCGATGTGATAAAAATAAATTGTTTTACATTGATGGTGCCAATGAGGAGGAAGCAGATGAGGAGGATTTAGGGGAAGAGTTAGAAGAACCAAAGGATGAATCTAAAGATTCTCAACTTACTATTTCTTTACATACACTCTCAAGCATTGGTACTCCTCAAACTATTAAGGAGGTGGGGTTCTTGAAGAAATAGAAGGCGACTATGTTAATTAACTTTGGGATTACACATAACTTCATCAATAGTAAGGTGATTTCTCATTTAAATTATTTCATTTACCTAGCTTCATAATTTTAGGTCATTATTACAAATGGTGGTACTGTCAACTATTTTAGAAAATGTCATAGTATTAAGATTGCTATGGGGGACTATTTGCTAGATTCCCCTATGTTTTCTATTCCCATGGGAGAAGCTGAAATTATTTTGGGAGTGTAATGGCTCACCACTTTGTGCACTATTGAGATGAATTTCCAAGAATTATTCATGAGGTTCCATGTATAAGGAATTAATTTTTAACTACATGGATTACAAGATAAATCTCCACAACTGGTTAGTTCCCACTAGATGATGAAGATTCTAAGAAAAGGTGCAGAAGGTTTTGTGGCATGCTTATTTTCCATGGAGGTTCAACAAACCAAGGAGTCTACACACCCTGATTTACAAAAGGTGTTGAATGACCATTCTGTTATTTTTGGTGACATGCCAAAAGGATTTCTTCTAAGTCATGTACATGATCATGCCATCAAACTCATTTCAAGAATTAAACCATCCAATATTAGACCCTCTAGGTATCCCTATACCCAAAAGAGTGAAATTAAAAATATTATCCAAAATATGTTGGAGGTAGGAATTAGTTGACATAGTAAAAGTGAATATTCCTCCCCAATGTTCATGGTGCAGAAGAAGGATGATAGTTGGAGGATGTTCCCAAACTACAAAGAACTCAACAAATACACCATTAAAGATAAGTTTCATATTCCAATAATTGATGATTTTCTAGATGAATTGTGGTGCTATTTATTTTACCAAGTTAGATCTTCACTTGGGATATCATCAAATTTGCATATGCAATGAAGACATACCTAAAATAAATTTTATAACTCATAAAGGCCATTATGAATTTATGGTCATGCCTTTTTGCCTCACAAATACACTATCTACATTTTAAACTTTGATGAATACTATTTTTAGGCCATTTTTTAGAAAGTTTGTATTAGTGTTTTTTGATGATATACTCATCTATAATAAAAATTGGGAAGACCATTTAAAGCATGTGAAATAGGTGCTTTTAGTCCTAGAACAACATCAACTTTATGAAAAACCTTCTAAATGTGATTTTGGTGCACAAGGGTGGAGTACTTGGGTTTATTGTTTCACATAAATAAGTGAAAGTTGATCCTAAGAAAATCCAAGAAATGATGGAGTGGTCAGTTCCCAAGACCATCAAGAACCTCTATGGATTTTTGGGGTTAAATGGTTACTATCATTAGTTTGTCAAAAATTATGGTAGAATTGTATCCCCACTCACATATTTGCTAAAGAAAGACTCCATCTAGTGGACTGATTTAGCTACCAAGGCATTTCAATAGTTGAAAATGGTTATGTGCACAACTCTAGTTTTAGTTACTCTTGATTTTTCAATTTTTTTTGTTTTGGAGTGTGACACATCAGGATATGGCATGGGGGATGTACTCATGCAATAAGGTAAACCAATAACATTTAAAATTCACCAACTTAAGGGAAAAATAGGCTTAAACCAATATATGAGAAAGAGTTGATGGCTATTCAACATGTAATGAAGCAATGGAACCTGTATCTAATGGGTCATCACTTTTAGGTAAATATTGATCATGATAGCCTCAAATATTTTTTAAAACAATGCTTATCATGTAAAGAACAAAAAAATGGGTGACTAAAATATTAGTCTATGATTTTGAAATATTGTATAAGGAAGGAAAAGATAATGTGGTGGAAGATTCCATTTCTTGATAGGATGAACCAGTTGAGGCATTTTTATGTGCCATGACCATGTAATAGGTAGATTGGATAGAGGAAGCAAGATCATAATGGGAGAATGATAGTGCTACCAAGGATTTGATTCACAATCTTTAGCAGGGTTCTAATGACTCTAGAAAATTTACATAGAAAGGGAACATATTATGGTATAAATATAGATTATACCTTTGTAAGCATTCTCTCCTCAAACATAAAATTATTTAGGAACTTCATGCCTCTCCACTTGAAGAATAATCAAGATTTTTGAAGACATACCATAGTATCAAGCAAGATTTATTTTGGGAAGGAATCAAAGGGGATGTTCAAAAATATGTGGCTAAATGCATGGTATGACAATAAATTAAAGGTGAAACCGTTAAGGCCCCAGGTATTTTGCATCCTTTATCAATTCCTAGCCATCATTGGGAAGTGGTTTCCATGGATTTCATTACAAAGTTACCTAGGTCTGAGGGTAAAAATGTTATAATGATAGTTTTGGATCGAATCACCAATTATGCTCTTCTTTTATCCTTATCATAGCCATTTATTTCTAGTAAAGTAGCTTCTACTTTTCTCAATATAGTTCAAAAATTGCATGGCACTCCAAAGATCATTGTAAGTAACAGAGATCCCATTGCCATATTTACTAGTAATTTTTAGACTAAATTGTTTACATGTTTGGGTACCCAATTTGCTCAGATCTCATAATATCATCCTAAATATGATGGATAAATAGAGGTAGTCAACAAATGTATCTAAGGGTATGTTTGTTGTTTTTTTTCTGAGAAATAAGACAAATGGGTTCATTGGATACCACTTGCTGAATGGTGGTATAACACTTCTTTTCACACTTCTTCCAAGATGTCTCCCTTTATAGAATTATATGGGTATCACCCCCATCCATCACTTAAGTTTTGATAGTGCATCCTAAGGTTTGAGATGTTGAGGAACACATTAACCATCAATAGGAGGTGTTATTTAGTTTTTGAGAGAATTTAGCAATGGCACAAAATCGAATGAAGTAATAAATAAATCGACATTCCAGTGAGCGACATTTTGACATAGGGATTGGGTCTTTATGAATTTGTATCCATATAAGTATATGTCATGAAGAAATATAAAAAGGATAACAAGATATCATATAAGTATTATGGACCTTACTAGATCTTGCAAAAATTTGGTAGTGTGGCTTACAAGTTAGAATTACTCCCAACCACTCGCATACATTTGGTATTCCATGTAGCTTACCTAAAGAAAGTAATTGGACATAGAGTTTCCACTAAGAATAAGTTACCTAAATTAGATGAAGAAGGAAAATTAATTCTATATCTTGAGCATATCTTCAACATGCACACTAAGCAACTACAGACCTGTCATGTCCCCTTTTTTGAGGACATTGACAGATTTGATGATTGGCCTATTATGCGACCTTCGTAGGCTAATAGGATGGATAGAGGGTCATAATGGAGCTTGGATTGACTTTGATTCACAGGATTTCTACATTTGATTTTCATTCAGATTATTTTGGACACATTTGGCTGAGCTCCTACTTTTTAGGGATATTTGATATGCAGTGGAGCGCCTTTATTGTGGTATGGTTATGTGCGGAATCACTCCCTGATTCACCTGCCTCGATCGGTTTGAGGATCCGACTCATATTGAGGGAGATATTAATATTTGATTGATTTAATCAAATATTAATTAATTGGTCTCATTAATAATTAATTATTAATTATTAATTATTTGCTCTAATTTTAAATTAGAAACCCTAATGCTAATTTAAGAAAACCCTAATTAGGGCAAGCATATCTTTTGAGGGTATAAGGGTTTCACATGGAGGCCATTAGGGATTTATGCTATTGATTATGGAAAATTGAAGAATTTCTTCTGTGAAGACTGAGCCTAGGGTTCAAGGATTCCATTTGCATTGGAGAACGTTCCCTCTTCAGTGTGTGCAATTAAGAGGCTGTGAAATATCAGCTGATCTATTGCCAAAGTGAGAGATAGCTTCATCCAGAAGTTATCACAGAATTTTAGGTTTGAGAGATAACTTCACACAGAAGTTATCACAGATATTCTAGGTATTTATTGCTTTATGTTTTGATTCAATAAATTATACAGCTAGAGATCTACTGTGCTAGAGACAGATATCTTCAGATCAGGGGTTGGAAACAGGGAAGTTGTGCTTAATTTGCGGCCGTACAGAATCCGTACGGGTTCATACAGACCAGTGCAGGAATCGACCTCGGCAGACAGAGGGTTTCAGTGACCGACATCGGTCGACTGAAGACCGACGTCGGCAGAAATCCGACCGGCAGAGACCGACGTCGGTGAGATATCGACCGACGACGGCGACTGTGTGTCGACACAGAAGGGCCGAAACTTTCCAGAACTCAATTTGCACTACCAGATTTGCAAAGCCAGGGTTTTCAAGACTGTATTTCATATTTTATATGCATATTAGAGGACTGCAATTGTAATAATTTAGAAGGACAAGTGATACAATCTGTATTTGTTATTAAGAGACTATATTATTGTGATCTTTCTGAATTTATTCAACAGCTATTATATCTTGGTTCAGATTTATTGTGTTGCTATATTTCCTGTTTAGAAGGGGATATTACAGTGGTATCAGAGCTTTGGGCTTTGGTATCAGAGTTTTTGTGCAGATAAGAGAGCCCCTAAGTAAGGGACATCACAGTGGTATCAAAGCCAAATTCCTGCCATCCTGTTGGGCACATCAGAACTAATATCTTGCCATCCTGTTGGGTAGTTGGGGTAGATCGAATCAGCAAAGGATCATGATGCCTTCATATACTCAGAAACAGTGGGACAATGATATGAAGAAGCTGGAACACAGTTTGAAGCGGTTGGATGAAACCCAGAAGAGGATGAATGAAATTCTTTCATATCCTACATCCAAAAACAAACCCGCACGGTATATGACAGCGAAGGAGGAGTGGGAGTTAGTACCACCTCGAATTCAGAAGTTGTTGCCTTTTGATCGCTTTGTTAAGCATAGGAGAGAGCACTATAGATCACTTCGACGAAAGAGTAGCATGTCCCATGATTATTACGATTATGAGATAGGAGATAGTGAAGATGATGATGAGTTAGATGCTTGCACTCAGAGTGTACAGGTGGGCTCAGATGTTAGTGCACTGAGGGTTGATGATCTCTCAACTATGGCAGAGATTGTAGCAGAGTCCCAGGATCCTATTATTGCAGATGATACTCAGGAGAATGCAGTGGACAGTTTTGAGGACTTAGTTTCACCGGTTGTTTCTTTCTGTATGGAAGAGTTAGACAGTGATGCTATAGTTGTTGATACTCCGTCTGTTCATATGAGCTTTGACGTTGATCATTTGTATATTGAGGTGGTTGGTGATGAGTACATTCCTGCAGTTGTTGCTGATGAGCATGTTGTTGAGGCTGATACACGTATTCAGGATTTGGGAGTACCTGATTCTGATGAGCGAGAGATACCAGTGGAGTCGAGTCTCTAGATTGATTCTTCTCACACAGATGATAGTGTGGTACAGTTGGTTGTGCCGCCTTTACAGAGAGATCAGTTGGGGTGTGTGGGGGAATATGTTGATGCTTCCACATATAATTTCTACTGCACTGAACCATTCATGGAGTATTTATTGGATAGTGCAGGTGTTCGTCAGGATTCACATAAGATGACAGAAGGTGTTCTGATCCGAGGTTCTAGTCCTATTAGCAGATTGGGTGAGGGGATTTTACGAACCCTTTCTACTATGTTACCTTACAGGGATGTTGAGGTATTGTTTGTTGAGCCGAGATTGGAGCCATCCATTGAGTCCCAGTTTGGCAATAGTGTGCCAGTAGCAGAGTTTGGGGGTTCTTACCAGCATCATACGGTGAGGTATGCTCCTTATTTTTCTTTGCATTTAGAGATTAGTTTTGGTGTCAGTGACTCAGGAACCCATGATTGTCATATCCACGGTCCAGTTGGGTGTGGGTATCAGTTAGACAGGGACTTAAATTTTGACAGAGTGGATGTTTTAGTTGGCTTGAGTTCCACAGTGTGGTTTCTTCTACCGGCATCTACAGTTGGTCTTCAGATAGTTGTTTGGGTGTCAAGTGCAGTTTATCAGTTGCTGATTTTGATACTGTTGATGCTATTGCTGTTGATGATTCATTCAAATAGGTTGATTGGTGACATGATGGATGTTACACAATTTTTTCCTTGGGATCCAGGTGGATTGAGTAGTTCATTATTCCGAGATTGCTTGGGGACAAGCAATTTTCGGAGGGGCGGATTGTCATGTCCCCTTTTTTGAGGACATTGACAGATTTGATGATTGGCCTATTATGCGACCTTCGTAGGCTAATAGGATGGATAGAGGGTCATAATGGAGCTTGGATTGACTTTGATTCACAGGATTTCTACATTTGATTTTCATTCAGATTATTTTGGACACATTTGGCTGAGCTCCTACTTTTTAGGGATATTTGATATGCAGTGGAGCGCCTTTATTGTGGTATGGTTATGTGCGGAATCACTCCCTGATTCACCTGCCTCGATCGGTTTGAGGATCCGACTCATATTGAGGGAGATATTAATATTTGATTGATTTAATCAAATATTAATTAATTGGTCTCATTAATAATTAATTATTAATTATTAATTATTTGCTCTAATTTTAAATTAGAAACCCTAATGCTAATTTAAGAAAACCCTAATTAGGGCAAGCATATCTTTTGAGGGTATAAGGGTTTCACATGGAGGCCATTAGGGATTTATGCTATTGATTATTGAAAATTGAAGAATTTCTTCTGTGAAGACTGAGCCTAGGGTTCAAGGATTCCATTTGCATTGGAGAACGTTCCCTCTTCAGTGTGTGCAATTAAGAGGCTGTGAAATATCAGCTGATCTATTGCCAAAGTGAGAGATAGCTTCATCCAGAAGTTATCACAGAATTTCAGGTTTGAGAGATAACTTCACACAGAAGTTATCACAGATATTCCAGGTATTTATTGCTTTATGTTTTGATTCAATAAATTATACAGCTAGAGATCTACTGTGCTAGAGACAGATATCTTCAGATCAGGGGTTGGAAACAGGGAAGTTGTGCTTAATTTGCGGCCGTACAGAATCCGTACGGGTTCGTACAGACCAGTGCAGGAACCGACCTCGGCAGACAGAGGGTTTCAGTGACCGACATCGGTCGACTGAAGACCGACGTCGGCAGAAATCCGACCGGCAGAGACCGACGTCGGTGAGATATCGACCGACGACGGTGACTGTGTGTCGACACAGAAGGGCCGAAACTTTCCAGAACTCAATTTGCACTACCAGATTTGCAAAGCCAGGGTTTTCAAGACTGTATTTCATATTTTATATGCATATTAGAGGACTGCAATTGTAATAATTTAGAAGGACAAGTGATATAATCTGTATTTGTTATTAAGAGACTATATTATTGTGATCTTTCTGAATTTATTCAACAGCTATTATATCTTGGTTCAGATTTATTGTGTTGCTATATTTCCTGTTTAGAAGGGGATATTACAGTGGTATCAGAGCTTTGGGCTTTGGTATCAGAGTTTTTGTGCAGATAAGAGAGCCCCTAAGTAAGGGACATCACAGTGGTATCAGAGCCAAATTCCTGCCATCCTGTTGGGCACATCAGAACTAATATCTTGCCATCCTGTTGGGTAGTTGGGGTAGATCGAATCAGCAAAGGATCATGATGCCTTCATATACTCAGAAATAGTGGGACAATGATATGAAGAAGCTGGAACACAGTTTGAAGCGGTTGGATGAAACCCAGAAGAGGATGAATGAAATTCTTTCATATCCTACATCCAAAAACAAACCCGCACGGTATATGACAGCGAAGGAGGAGTGGGAGTTAGTACCACCTCGAATTCAGAAGTTGTTGCCTTTTGATCGCTTTGTTAAGCATAGGAGAGAGCACTATAGATCACTTCGACGAAAGAGTAGCATGTCCCATGATTATTACGATTATGAGATAGGAGATAGTGAAGATGATGATGAGTTAGATGCTTGCACTCAGAGTGTACAGGTGGGCTCAGATGTTAGTGCACTGAGGGTTGATGATCTCTCAACTATGGCAGAGATTGTAGTAGAGTCCCAGGATCCTATTATTGCAGATGATACTCAGGAGAATGCAGTGGACAGTTTTGAGGACTTAGTTTCACCGGTTGTTTCTTTCTGTATGGAAGAGTTAGACAGTGATGCTATAGTTGTTGATACTCCGTCTGTTCATATGAGCTTTGACGTTGATCATTTGTATATTGAGGTGGTTGGTGATGAGTACATTCCTGCAGTTGTTGCTGATGAGCATGTTGTTGAGGCTGATACACGTATTCAGGATTTGGGAGTACCTGATTCTGATGAGCGAGAGATACCAGTGGAGTCGAGTCTCTAGATTGATTCTTCTCACACAGATGACAGTGTGGTACAGTTGGTTGTGCCGCCTTTACAGAGAGATCAGTTGGGGTGTGTGGGGGAATATGTTGATGCTTCCACATATAATTTCTACTGCACTGAACCATTCATGGAGTATTTATTGGATAGTGCAGGTGTTCGTCAGGATTCACATAAGATGACAGAAGGTGTTCTGATCCGAGGTTCTAGTCCTATTAGCAGATTGGGTGAGGGGATTTTACGAACCCTTTCTACTATGTTACCTTACAGGGATGTTGAGGTATTGTTTGTTGAGCCGAGATTGGAGCCATCCATTGAGTCCCAGTTTGGCAATAGTGTGCCAGTAGCAGAGTTTGGGGGTTCTTACCAGCATCATACGGTGAGGTATGCTCCTTATTTTTCTTTGCATTTAGAGATTAGTTTTGGTGTCAGTGACTCAGGAACCCATGATTGTCATATCCACGGTCCAGTTGGGTGTGGGTATCAGTTAGACAGGGACTTAAATTTTGACAGAGTGGATGTTTTAGTTGGCTTGAGTTCCACAGTGTGGTTTCTTCTACCGGCATCTACAGTTGGTCTTCAGATAGTTGTTTGGGTGTCAAGTGCAGTTTATCAGTTGCTGATTTTGATACTGTTGATGCTATTGCTGTTGATGATTCATTCAAATAGGTTGATTGGTGACATGATGGATGTTACACAATTTTTTCCTTGGGATCCAGGTGGATTGAGTAGTTCATTGTTCCGAGATTGCTTGGGGACAAGCAATTTTCGGAGGGGCGGATTGTCATGTCCCCTTTTTTGAGGACATTGACAGATTTGATGATTGGCCTATTATGCGACCTTCGTAGGCTAATAGGATGGATAGAGGGTCATAATGGAGCTTGGATTGACTTTGATTCACAGGATTTCTACATTTGATTTTCATTCAGATTATTTTGGACACATTTGGCTGAGCTCCTACTTTTTAGGGATATTTGATATGCAGTGGAGCGCCTTTATTGTGGTATGGTTATGTGCGGAATCACTCCCTGATTCACCTGCCTCGATCGGTTTGAGGATCCGACTCATATTGAGGGAGATATTAATATTTGATTGATTTAATCAAATATTAATTAATTGGTCTCATTAATAATTAATTATTAATTATTAATTATTTGCTCTAATTTTAAATTAGAAACCCTAATGCTAATTTAAGAAAACCCTAATTAGGGCAAGCATATCTTTTGAGGGTATAAGGGTTTCACATGGAGGCCATTAGGGATTTATGCTATTGATTATTGAAAATTGAAGAATTTCTTCTGTGAAGACTGAGCCTAGGGTTCAAGGATTCCATTTGCATTGGAGAACGTTCCCTCTTCAGTGTGTGCAATTAAGAGGCTGTGAAATATCAGCTGATCTATTGCCAAAGTGAGAGATAGCTTCATCCAGAAGTTATCACAGAATTTCAGGTTTGAGAGATAACTTCACACAGAAGTTATCACAGATATTCCAGGTATTTATTGCTTTATGTTTTGATTCAATAAATTATACAGCTAGAGATCTACTGTGCTAGAGACAGATATCTTCAGATCAGGGGTTGGAAACAGGGAAGTTGTGCTTAATTTGCGGCCGTACAGAATCCGTACGGGTTCGTACAGACCAGTGCAGGAACCGACCTCGGCAGACAGAGGGTTTCAGTGACCGACATCGGTCGACTGAAGACCGACGTCGGCAGAAATCCGACCGGCAGAGACCGACGTCGGTGAGATATCGACCGACGACGGCGACTGTGTGTCGACACAGAAGGGCCGAAACTTTCCAGAACTCAATTTGCACTACCAGATTTGCAAAGCCAGGGTTTTCAAGACTGTATTTCATATTTTATATGCATATTAGAGGATTGCAATTGTAATAATTTAGAAGGACAAGTGATACAATCTGTATTTGTTATTAAGAGACTATATTATTGTGATCTTTCTGAATTTATTCAACAGCTATTATATCTTGGTTCAGATTTATTGTGTTGCTATATTTCCTGTTTAGAAGGGGATATTACAAGACCAGAGCCATTAAGTAGTATTCGATCAAATGGAAGAACCTGTATTCTAAAGATGCAACATGGGAGGATGAAACATTCTTATAAAAACATCCTAGTTTGATTCAAAGTTGAGGATAATGTTGTTTTGAATGGGAGGAGAATGTTATGCCCTTAACCTATAGTGCATCTAGGGATATGTGTGGCCAAATTTTGGCTTACACATCTTCATATTAGTTTGTTGTATTTCTTGATGTTCTTAGTATGGTTAGCCTATATAATAACCATGGCTAAGTAGAGTATATATAGGAGGTAGTGGTTAGTATTTTATCATAATATTGTGAATTATATTATTATTGAATTATTATGGATGTTTCCCCCTTGAATTAGCTCAAATATAATATTCAAGTATTCTACTCTTTTGCCAGTTATTATTATGGATCTGCTCATTCTGCTCTTAATTCTATCATATATAATTCTACTATTTTGAATCATCTAAGTAATTTACTTATAAGTGGTATCAAATCACCCACCTATGTTTAATTATTAGGTCTTAAGTGGTAACATATATATGGAAAAGTTCATCTAAGGCTCCTATGTGCATATGGAGGGGCAGACCCATCTTGAGGAGGGGATTGTAAGAAGCATGGTGGGGTGTTAAGATCTTGGTGGGTGGATTAACTAAAATATAAGATTTTGGTGAAATATTTAATTATAAAATCCTAATATACCTCTAAGTACATGTGTCTCACACCTTAATATGCTATGACCCTCCATGTGGTGTAGGGGTTACAAACTTGCTTGACACCTTGACTAGCTTCTTGAAAGATGCCCTTCTTTGCATGAAAGGAGTGAAAAATGGAATTTAAAACCATGAATTATCCATTAAATAATCTCATAAAACTAATTTAACAACTTCCATGACTTAATAAATACCTCTGACCTGACATTCTGTCATTCATGTGCATAGGTGTCTTGAAACTCTTCATTTCCCACACCTGGTTTGGTCCAAATGGCCTAAAAATAAATTTAATACTATTTATCTTGTCCAAAATACATGAATAGTATTAAAATATGTTATCAAGTCTATTTTTTTTTCTTGTAACAACTCCTAAGAACTCATTTTGCTCCTTAAGCCTTCACTAGGCCTAGTTTCCTTATAACACTAAAACTTGTAAACCTCCTTGTGTAGGGAGTTGTACAGATGATTTTGAAAAAATTAGGACATATTATAGGACCAATTATGTCTTTATATCTCTATTTAAAATTTATTCTTCATAATATGAGTGTAATTCTATCTTTTCTACCTTTCTCTCTATTGAATTAAGCCTCCTTACTTAGGACCCTATTTTGTTTCTAAAAACTTCTATCACGTGTTAAATCATCCAAAAAAATGTTATTAAATTTACCAAGGCCATCACAAACCTCCATTTCAATTTTTACGTCCTTAGACCTTATGGAAGTATGTAAACCAAGAAATGGCCTTGCTACCTAGCCTCATTTTGAGCCTATTTGAGATTACCTTGGAAAATGGCCCTAGTTTGGTCACATATAGAATATAATGTGAAAATTTTAAGAATTTAATGGATATTAATAATCCCAAATGACCTCATCTCATTATTTGGAAGCTTTCCCCTTCTCATAATACCTATAAAAAACTAAAAACATGCCAAAATAGGGCATTTGTAGAAGTCTATATAAGTGAAATCAGCATCAAATTACATTTTGGTAACCCTATTTGAGTCTTCAACAACATAAAATAGGTTTTATAATAAAAATATGGAACTATATATGCATTTTATGTCTTTTTTCCATGACTAGTCACTATCAAGGTTTTAGAGAGGTTTAAGACCAGTTTAGGGTCTTAACGATTGTTCATAAAGAAAAAATAATTAATTGACCTCCTTAAAATTTTGAGACCTTATTATCTAACCTCCTAAACTATCTCAAATGATTCATCCCCCATAAAAAGTGTGAGCTATGGTTTAAACATCTGAAGTTGTTCCTCGAGTGGCATGCTTAGTGTTTGTTAAGCTCAGGAAGGGTCTAATTTGAGCCTTGGGTCTTAAAAATCATTACCAATGTTGTAATAGAATTAAAAAACTCAATTTTTTTTAATCCATGATTATACATGCCTTATCATTACTTATTTCCCCTCTGTATGATCATGGTGTACTGGTTAGGGGTCTTGGGGTTATGGGCTTGTCATCTTCTTGATAGCCCTCAAGGGCATTGGATGAAAAAATGTGTGTGTGTGTACCTTAAAAGTGTATGGATAAATTTTACATGGATATTTAATATCTAAATATCCACCTATGGTATTGACATACTTGTTTTATGCCTTTGAGCTCAAACAGACCCCTTGGTCTCAAGACTTCCCCTTACCTAAGGAGCCAACTAAGTTTGAGATAAAATAGTGATTATGTCCACTATTTGTGTTAATTTTAATTGATCATGAACACCTTAAAAAATCATTCTAAAATTATATACCAATTTTTAGAGTGTGATTATACTGATAGGACTTCTCAAAACTCAATCTTACCTCCTGACTAGTTTTAGGCTCGACTGTGATTGTCCTTCCTTAGATCTAGAATGAGTATGGAGTTTGGGACTTAGTTTTATCAATAATATCTATGTTTAATTTAGTATAAAAACAAATTATTACCTTTTTTTCAAACTTATTTGGACCTAAGAGTCTTTGATGTCATACTTTTCTCTCTATTTAGGCTTAAAGTTTGCCTATCCTAAGCTTGCAGTCTATTAATGGCCCTTTAGTGTCATGACTATAATTTTTTTTAGGTCCTCACCATTATCATTAATAAAATATTCAATAGGTTATTAAACCTAGATATATTCAAAATTTGGATCAATGTTCTTTTCAAACATCTCTCTGCGTTCTCTTTTATGCCTGAAGCTAGTCTATATTCTCTCAGCCTGTAGGTGATGTTTAGAGCATTCTGATTGCATTCTCATATGTTTTAGGTCTCTCCTTAAATATAAATAAACCTATAAATGTTATTTGAACTAGTTACATTCTCAATTTGGATATAAACCTCTCTCAACACCTTTATCTCTTTATTCAGGCTTTGAGACTAGTTTGATCTATTAACCGCCTGTAGGTGTCTTTAAAGGATCTTGACTATGTTAGGTATTCTAGACCTTACCTTAAATTCAATGATCTTTGCCATGATATTAAATTTTATTGAAATTTTAAAATAGGTTTAGATATCTTCTCATATATGATTTACCCCTCTTTTAGGTCTGATAATAGACCATCACTCTAAGTAGGCTTGTAGGTGCTTATAGGGTATTGACTATGCATAGGAGTTTTGAACCTACTCCTTTCACTAGGCATGATGCTTTAAGAATCCAAACCTAGAGATCTTATCCAGATATAAGGTAGAGTCCATAGGTTTCTTGGCACTGTCAAACCTATTTTGCACTTTCTTATTCCGTGTAAGGTGATATAAGTGCTTGTTAGGGTTGTATATAGGAACATGTAATCTCGCACCCATTTTATTTGTTTACCATTGATGCTTGAGATGTCCAAACCAAAAGGAACTCAATATCACTATCTATGGGATATAATAACTTCCTTTTGACATTTCAAATAACTTGTCCTTTTCCATCAAATACACAATACTTTACACATATGTAGATGGCCATGTAACTGTCAACTCAGCTTCTCAATTCCCTTGACTGCCCAAGTAGCTTGGTGTTATTTTATGAGTTAGAGCACTGTCTAATTTAAATATGTTTTGTATCTTCAAGTTCAATCTTTGTTTTTATTTTTCTAAGGGTGACTTTGATCCCAAAAGAGGATCTATAGGCTTAGGGCTTGTAGGTCACTATGGGACTATTTAGGGGTACACAAAGAGCCACTTCATGAGTTTCATAGCTTGTAAACATTATAAACACTTCATTCCTCCTAAACACTTCTTAATTATATAAAAAGGCTTATGACCATGCATTTTCATCTTCAACTTAACCTACAAGTTTGTATGAACTTGTACGTGCCTATTACCTCATATATAGTGTCTATATGACTGTATAGAGAATCTAGTCAGTTTGATAAATTTTGAAGAGGGAAGTGAGGTAGTTAAGGATATATGAATACATGAGGATATGTATCAAGCCTCCATGATAGCTCTGAGCATCTAAAACCTATTACTATAGTCTGTAGAGCTACATCTTGAAAATATAGATGTGACCTCTCATTGAAAGTGTGCATTTGGGATCTTATATTGAATTTTATTCACTTTAAATGGTATAATATCACTTAAAAATTTATACTAAGATATGTTATTGGTACTAGAGAAAAAATAAGAAATCAAACTTCTAGTAGATTATATAACATAGACCATGTCTCCTAAAAACAAGCATACTTGAATAAGATAGACAAAAGACACATCTCAGATAATAACAATGAATTACATGAAACTGAGTGAGCTCTCATGAGTGATAAATCACTATAAACCTTTAAGAATGACCACTAAGAAAAGTAAATAATAACTTGTACTAAGATTTTATAAAAGACCTTATACACCAAGACATTATTATTCCAAGTGAAGTCACCTCATAGAGATGAGTTGGATAATGAAACCACCATGAAAAGGAGATACATTAACTCTAAAAATCACCCTAAAAAATATTCCTCTCCATTTATTTATAAACTAGAGTAAAAGGTGAAAGAATAGACCCCTCTTAGATGGATAGGCCTAATGACCTACTATCATGCTTAGTGATTGTTCATAAGGAATAAGCCATTAATATTCAAACCAATGCCAATTATTTCAATCTTACTGCAACCCCTATCAATGTCCAAATTTTTAGATCCCAACTCTCTCTCTCTCTCTCTCTCTCTCTCCTGGCCATACCATTCAATTCAAATTTGCCTTCTTGAGCTTGTGAAGGTAGTGATGGAGGAGAAAAGGTGTCTGGAGTGTAAATTCAACCTAAAACTTGGTCCAAAGATAGAAAATGATCCTATGGAGCCTAAGGGACACTTATAAACCATTTTAAACTGAAAACTAGTCTTGAAAAGCTATACAAGTGCTTGTAAAGTATCCTTTTGCCAAGATTAGGCATTAAATTGTAGATGCTATCAGACTTTGACTATTTTTGAACCTTCTTTGACCTATTTCTGACATTAGGGATGTTGAAAATCCATTTGAAATGTTTTCTTCTTGAAATGGTACATCCACCTCTTCTATATGGGCCAAAAAGTGGCCAAATTGACATTTTTTGCATATGAGAGTTAAATAAAGGTTAGTGTAAGATAATATGAAATTAAATGACATGAAAATAACATTTTATAATGAATCTAGAGCAAACTAAACCTTTTACCATGTTTGACCATTTCAATACCTTGTGATTGACCATATGACTAGATAAATGAACCTAAGACTAGAACTTGGACAATGCTAGACAAGGGCACATATGAACATATAGGACAATTTAGGACCACTAGATACCATGAAAAACATTTGAAAACCCTTTGAAGTTCCAACCTAGAGGGGGTGACCAATTTTAACTTGGGGTTAAAATTTGGTCAACATTCTTTGAGATTCATAGGGGTAGCATGCCTACACTACTATGGACCAATAACCTTTTCCTTCCATTAGGATATAGATTCACTCTTCTACTCAATCTAAAACTAATATTCCTTCTAGAGATTTACACCAAAAACACAACAAGAAGGAAACACACACTATGCTTTAAAGCATTTAGGGAAAAGACATAAAATAACACACCTAACCTACTATATACAGACCTTAAAACATGTTTGAGGTGAAGAAACACTTCTTTGCCTTCAACATTGATCAAAAAGGATGTTTCTTGAGTCACAGTTGCTCCATAAAAGTAAGTCACCATATGATGGATGCTTGTTAAGAAAAATTTGCTTATGCAGATGATAAAAATACTTACCATTCATAGGACCTTAGTTAGCTACAAGTTGATCATTTGAAACTTCATTAAATAGTCCTTCAATCTCTCATTTAGGTTTGCTTGATAGTGAAACCTATTTGTCCTCCTTCATGATCATTTGGTGTTCTTCATTCTGCTCCTTGGGAGTCTTTAAAGCTTGGTTAACTTTAATTTCATCTATACCATGATGCACTTGATGTCTAAATCTTGCATGCTTGTTTTCTTGTTACTCAAACATGTTTTCAAGTGGTTCAATATTAGTATGTTGTCTAGGATTATCTTCAATCACAAAACCTTATACCTTTTCTTCATTTCAATCCTTCATGATTGCATCTTGATTGACATTGAATTGAACCTCTTTTTCATGATAAATAATTCCACCAATGCCCTTATAATCAAGTTCATGTTCTTTAGGAATGAGATTTGGATTATTCATTTGTTCAAACTCCTAAACTATGGCATGAAACTGATGCCATAAATCATCTTCCTTTTCATAACTATCACATTAATGAACTTATTCCTTTTGATTAGGCATAATTACATTGTATTCCTTATAACCATGATCTATCACACTTTGAACTCATCATCATCATACATATGAATAATATAGTTACCTTCTACATCTTATTGATAAAGACCATCAAGACTTACCTCAAAATCTTCATCACCCTTATCTTGAATGATGTATGTGCTAAGGCATGTTTCCTACATGAAATAATAGGGATAATATTAAAATGTATTAGCACTATAATCATCTAGGAAGATATTGATACCTTCAAGTTTGGAAGATGCTCCATCATCTATGACATGCTCCTCTTGCTCATGGATAGTACAATTCAAATTGGAACTAGTTTCCACATATGGATCAATGTGAAACTTGGCTAATGGATATGTCCTTATAGTCACCTTTGCTACATGCCTTTTTATAAAGGCCAAGAAGTACCAATAAATATAAATATATCCTCCTATCTTGGTGGTAAATTATCTTGATAGATAAATAGTAAAATGTGCAAGTATATCTACCACCACTATGTCTTGAAGGATGGGAAAACTTGGGAAGTCATGAAAAAAAACTTTAAAACTTTTGATAATCCATATTTAATTGGTTGGTCTCCCATAAATATGCAATACTCCTTTGATATATGGCTCATATTTCAAGCCCAAATTATCTGCAACTAGTTTGGGCATAACTAAAGTGCTTGACCCACTATCCACAATGCAATTGTAAATACACTTATCTACCACAATGAGGGTAATATAGAAAGGTAGGGGATTTTCAGATTTGGTGTAGGGTCAAATAGTGTGAGAAGGTGAATTTTTGAGGGCTAAACCACCATGCCCCTATGGTTGAGAATTGATATGAAGTTGGGACAATTATTCTTGGAGTAGTTCTTTTTTACCAAGCATGTGGAGTACATACCAAAGAGATATATTAGTATTTTTGTTCTTAAAGGAGTCAATGATATTCAAAGGAGAAATAATAAAATTTTATTACATCCTTGTAGGTAATGAAGTACCTTGAGTTTGAGGTAATGAAAATTGAGTCACCCTTCCCAAGTTTTGATTTTGATGAACTAAAATACTTGTAGAGGTTGCTACATTTGCATTCACACCTTTTTACCTTGAAGGAAGATTGTTTGTAATTGTCTCCACATCTTGAAAATCTCTCAAATATT
Source organism: Torreya grandis (assembly GCA_037957365.1). NCBI lineage: Eukaryota > Viridiplantae > Streptophyta > Pinopsida > Cupressales > Taxaceae > Torreya > Torreya grandis. Next base: position 4,866,552 of record JARHVA010000158.1, on the reverse strand, counting down.
CTCTTTGACCTTGGGTTGGATTTAATTGAGGTACTTTAGTTTACGACCAATATGTCCTCCACTTGAAAGTTTACAAGGCTCACTCCTTGACTGCCATACTCTCCATTTGATTCTGACTACATGAAGCTCTCATATTCTACTTTCAAGTGAATATTAGGCCCTCCTTGAGCAACTAAATATTTAACTTAACCTTCATTGGCATTCATGTATTATCCTTGATGCTACCATTCTTTTTTTTGAACCATGTTACTATGGACTGGAACCATGGCTCTTGAAGTGGGAGAAGAATTTGGATCATAGATGTTATATGACCTATTCAAATTAGGCTAACCTTGTCCCCTCCCTTGACCATTATGCTGAGGTGGAAATATATTTGCTTGTGTAGGTTAGTATTAGGGGTTTTGGTGAGATCTAAATTATTGATTTAGTTGCCTAATTTGAGCTTATAAGACTTATACTTTACTTTCTAATCAATGACATCATCTGATTTATTTGGAGTAGCTTTGGCCTTATTGATTAGATTAAGAAATGGAGGAGTAATTGACATGTTAGGAAATATGGGCATAGATAATTTTGGAGGGATTTCACTAGCCTATATGAAACCATTCTCATCTCTAATAGCTATATCATAGGCTTTAGGTAAAGTATATCCACCCATGTACTGTAACATGATAGCTATATTAGTCTTAATAGGTCTTATGTAATTTGGGAAAACAAAACTTAAATGGGGTCTCATGGGAGGTGGGAGCCTATTCCATGTTCTTTGAAACCTCTAATTGAAATCATGCATCATTTCCTCAGGCCCTCTTTGAATGACATTTAAATGATGTATGTGTAGGCACTATAATCTCATACCCCTTAGGACTATTATTTGGGTGTTGTAGGCCCTTTTATATTTAAATTCATAAATAAAATATTATCCTAAATTTTGGAGTATTTACTATTTTTTTGCTTAGTAAATATTTCTTAATTTTATCCTTTTACCATTCCTAACCCCCTAAAACCAATAATAGCCTAGAATCTACCTGTGTAACCTCTTTAGCCTATGTGAAATCATTACAAATGAATTTCACCCATTCTTGACCTATTATCATCCACGGTTGCAAAAAACACTCTTTTTTTTGAGAATGGTGTCGATTCTCTAGATCAACGTTAATCCATAAATATGCAACCTACATCTGCATTTGGGATAAAACTAGAAATTAGAGAGCCTAGAATTGTTGATCATTTTACTTATGACTTTGATGAAATTTATACCAACACTCTACTAGATTTTAAACTCATTCAGACACATCCTCTATATAATTAGAACTACTACCTATACTCATGGAAGGAATCCATTCTCTTCACAACTGATCAAGAGGTAAGTATTGTATTTCAATTAGATCAATAATCATTAATCATTTAGATATCCATTAGACCAATTAATCATCATTACTAGCCTATATTATCTATCAATCCATTTATTTTATTCAATCTTTCCCATTTTTGGTTCTCTATTTATTAAATTTAGACATAAAAAATTGACATTGATTTACTCTAAATTGACACTAATTTTATCGATTAGCACCAATCCTTTTAGGATTAACATTGATCCACTATGTTTAATACATAAAATCTAGAACTATACCTTAAGTCTATGTTTTCAAAATACTTTTTCTGATTACTTTCATTTAAACATGGCTTTACCTTTATAGATGAATTTACTCAATGTATCCCATGATGTGACCAACATCCTTCATCTTCCTATAGTTCCTCAACCATTATTTGAAGATCAAAACAACATTACTTTTGAGTTATCCCTATGTGCTATTATCTAGGTACCCACTAATGGATCTTGGGAAGAATCATTAGCTATAATTTAGGATGATGTAGATTTCACTACTACTTATTGAGAAGAGTACTTTATTTACATTGTTGAATTAATTAAGGAGGAAAATTAGGATTAATATCATTATCACATCATTTATATTTTTTATAATTTCTTATGTTTTTTTATTTCATTTAATTACTTAATAGTGGATTGATATCCATCCAAGGGAGTGAAACACTTCCTAGAACTGATTCCTGATTAGGTAGTCTACCTATCTCTCTATTAGTCAAATTTTGTCAAGTTTCCACATGTGTACAGGTTAGCCTTCCCAGCCAAAAAGGAGTTTTCACTATCACTAGATACAAGTAGTGTGAAAATGTCTTCCATCCATAGGTAACATCATAAACCCTATTATTTCAAGTTCCTAGTAAATCACATTTAGATTTAAAAAAAATACAAAAACCTACTTAAACATTTTGGCATGCCCGGTGGGACCATGAGGTCTCACTCTTTTTGTTAAAATTCATTTTTTGAATTTTTTTATTTATTTTCTTTTCTCCTGTGTGTTGAATTCATCCAACATAAAATCAAAATTACATTTTTCCTTTTTAAAGGTTAAAACAATCTACATCCATTTTGCTTGTTTAGTTTACTCAGAATAATCTAAGTGATAACTTCATCATAGTTGTCACTTTTATCACACACAAACCAAATCACATTCACAATAAACTCAGCAAAACACCTAACATAAAGAACCAATGAAAATTTCATTGCCTCATGGTAACCTTATTCCTGATGATCCTACTTGGATTTCACCATCAAGGGGAGGACCAACTCAGTTCTCTAGTTGAGTATAAACTCTGGTCAATTGGTATATTCTGGCTAAGCTCTTGACACCTTTACATTGTGGTGTGTGAAGTAAGGGGGTAGGCCCAAACACTAAGCCAAGTATCAATACCAATACAGATCCCTTTGAGTGCCAAAACAAATCCCAAAACTATCCATATATCACCATTTATTAGGACCTTCGATATCCTTCTTTTTTCTTTTTTTTACACATTTTAAAGTTCAGAAAATAAAATATTAGGAACACCTTTAGTGTGTGCACCCTTTTCATCCAAATTTAAAATGAGATAATAAAAAACAATCTTTTGCATGTTTCCATTTCTTGTTTTTATCATTACATGGTTTTGATGTGATAATAGTTGCTAAAAAAAGCTAAACCTCCGTCTAGGTCTTCATCTATGGAGAATTCACCTAGCTCCCTTCCTTCTCCTTAATACATAGGAAAAGACATCCCTTAGTAACATACCCAAGGTGACCCTAAGTTTACCACCATACTCGATAGTAATCCCATTGCTCTTAATTATTATCTCACCTCTAGATCCATTTGCATCCTAGTATCTCCCCATATGCAATTCTCTTAGCATCTATATGACATGCCTTCGAAAGAGGGTGAGGGATTCACTACTAATATGGTAAATTCCCATAATAATCCCCCACATACTACCTCTAACACCACTAAAACATAACCCTTAGCTAAACCGCGTCTAGTGACATCTAGTACCCCATCACTCACCATCATCCTAACTCATAATGTTACCACTACTTAGCCTATAGCTACCCAACTGGTTACTACTTCAATTAAGAGCTTAGTCACATCAGTTCTAGCAATAGTTCCATTGATTCAAACTATTATGCCATAATCACCCAAACATAACTGTTATAGTAAGATATTATGATTTAGCCACTTCAACAACATATACCCTTAACTACTTAGTATATTGTGCCCACACAGGCTATTGGGTCTACATACATCCCTATGCAAGATCCATAGTATGTGATAGCTTATCATCCCATTATGACCATGTCAATAGGATATCCCCTATCTTAGATTTTTTCTATACCATTATCCACATACCAACTCCCACAATAAAACATCTTGGGAGGTATCCCTTAGCATAACATCTAACCTGATCTCATGAGCATCCTCACGAATAAGATGGCTAACCTTGAAGATTTTACCTCTAGGTAGAAGAACATGCTCACCTATGAATAGATTTGTAATGAGCCCATCAATCCCATTGTTCCTATCAGACCTTATCTTCCATAATGGGAACTCCCTAAGTTTACCAAATTCTAGAATAAAGAGGATCCACAACAAAATATTTGAGTGTTTTGACATGCTTGTTATCTCATAGTGCATGATGATGGTAGTTAGGCCTACCCTAGATTGGTATAGATCGATTCCCCAAAATTCCCTCTTTTCATTTGGATAATTTGTTTAAACATTTTTAGAACACTTTTCCATCAATATAGCAAATAAAGTTACCATTATAGACCTTTATGCTATTTAGCAATTTAATGATGAGTCCATTGTCAACTTTGTAGCTAGGTGGAAAAGTTTAATTAACCAACTCACTTTCACTTTACTGTAACTTGAGTTAATCAAATTATTTACAAGAGCATGCACAAAACACATTTCATCAACACTAAGGGTCTAGTCCTTCAAAACTTTTGATGAGGCCTTTTTAATGGCCTAAAAGCTTGAAATTAGAGCCCTTGAAGAAGAGAAGATCAAAATATGAAACAATAACTTTAATTTTAAAACCTCCAAAGGTACCACTAGTAATAAAAATAATAAAATTAAGGGGGCAACCAACACTGTAGTTGTTAAGTTAGCACCCTCTCAATCCAAAAACCAATCCAAACCCTCCACTTCGTAAACATAGTCTTAGAAACCATTAACATGCTTTCCCTTGAGATAATATACCCCTCTAGGAGAATCCTATGCTTATATTTTAGATAAGCTCCTAAAGGTGTCTTTTGTCAAACTCACTCCTATTAGACCTCTCAATGAGTCACATCCTAAACCTAGTTGGTTTAGGGAAAGTGCCTTCTATAATTTTCACCATGTGATAGGCCATGATGTCAGTAGATGTCAATATTTCAAAGGCTTAGTAAAAACCTTATAGATCAGGGAGAATTATAATTAGATAATCCTAATGCCCCCATAAACCAATCCATAGATATATTCATGAAACCTTTCCCAAATCATGCCTTTACATAAAAATCTATGGAGGCTCAATAAGGATCTATGTTAGAACATGAGATTCATGTAATTAGCACCATCCATGATCAACTTCTACCTAATTAAGATGTTACCCCTATCCTGGATCTCCTTACAAGAGACACTTTTAAACTATCCAAACCCAGTGAAGAGATCCCCATAACTTCCTCTAATATGTTGGATCTCATTGTTTGGGACCCATTGGAGAATCCATATCTAAAGACACTCAAGAACCAAAAGAGGAAAAATTTATTAAAGAAAAGGCTTGTGTAGACATTCCACAAGATTCTATTCCTCATAATGTTTTGATACCTGTACCTAGTATGCCTCTTCCTATTAGCCTATTACTCCCTGAGGAAACTGTTATACCTCAAACTATCTCTAGACTAGTTCTCCCAATTGCTAGGGAGACACTAAATCATAGAGATAATAAGGGAAAAGCTGTAGATACTAGAAACAAAAATCTAGGAGCCCTAAGGGGAAAATATCTACAACATCCCCATGTTAGGATTGAATTACTTGAATAGAACATTCCTGCAACCCCTGAATAGATACAAAAAGTAAAAGCACCATTACCCCCTATTAAGACTAGAGCATCTATACTAGGGCCTCATAATTCAACCAAAATAAAAGATACTATCATATAATCCATTATTAAATCATAATCACCATCATAAAAAAATATCCCCACTATGGTCATGCCAATCCATAATCCATTAAACCCTACTACCCACATGGTTTAGGAGTAAAAACTTACTATCAACACAAAATACCTATCATAAGGACTATCTAAATAGTTATCTCAAAAAGCCAAGGTTTGAGGCCATGTACCTCTCCTCCATCAACACCTTGAAGGATGGAAAAGCTAAGTCAAGACCCATTGAAGGATCTTATTCTAAAATCCTTGATCAACTTATCCAGACATCCTCAATCATGCTACCACCTATAAAAGCTATCAACCCTCAGGTTCAAAAGCTATCATAGTATAGAGAAAATAGGTCATGCATATACCATTGAATAGTCAAGCATGATACATAAAACTATAACATGTTAAAATTCATAGTCTAAAATCTATTAGATGAAGATGATCTCTTAATAGAATAACCAGATCATACCCATCCCCCTATAGTTCCATCTATCATAGAAAATAACCTATTTGAGCAAGCTATAAAGAAGGATAAAAATGATGATTGAGTTCAACGCCACTCTCTCCCCCATGTGAAAATTACCTTAAAAGCATGGAAAATCCTCCTCTATTTCATATAGATACAATTCATATAGCCACATAAGCCCAAACATAGAGTTACAAGACCCACAATCACATGAAATCTAAACTAACCATTGATAATACATTAGCTTCTACCAAAAATAATCAAATAACTCATGCCTATAAATGTAAGGTCTCTATTTTAGGAAAGGCACAAAACAATAATGCTTTGGAAATTATACAAATATCTATCCTAAAAGCAACTACATGAACTGCCAGTCAAAATGTCATTGTATAAACTCATCCAAAACTCCTTATATTATCATGAAGCCATGATAAAAGCCTTACAGGCCATATAAGTACAAATGAATGAGACCCAACCATTATCAGCCTTCATTTCATCACTCTAGAAACCTTTATCTATTATGTTTCATGATTTCAAAATACCACCTTTACATCCAGATGATCAAGATCATTATTTGTTTATCACCACCAAGATAGATCAAACTTAGATTAAAAGAGTCATGATAGATAATGGTGCTAGTATAAACATTATCTCTTCTAATGCATTCAAATAACTAAAGCTACCTGAGACAATGGTAACCCAATCATCTACCATCTTACAAGCCTTTAATGACACCATTGCCTCTGCATTAGGAATGATAGTACTTCACATTCAGGTTGGTATAAGAGTCCTAAAATTATTTTATGTCATTGAAGGGTAATTTTACTATAATATTATCCTAGGACATCCTTAGATACACACCATGCACTACATCCCCTCAATGTTACATTGATGCATTAAGTTTATATATGAGGGTAAAATCTATAACATCGCAGTTGACCCCCATCCATTTAAAACTTGTAACCTTACCTTCTGACCCAATGAGTTCCTAATTATACTTCAAAATGTTCCCCATCTAATGAATCATCCATTAACACAACCATCCCTACATCAAAAATAGGTAAGGAAACCATCAATTCTGCCTTTCAACAACTTTCAATCAAAGAGTACTAAATACTGATGCTTAATACCCTCACTACACTACAAGAATATGGATGCCCCAATAAATAAATATCTTATTACCCAAATATCAAGGACTCTATTCCTTTCAGTCCACCATTCCTTCATACCCACCTAATTTATGGGGGAATTGACTAGCCTTCCATGGGCCCTTCTAAGCAAACTCAAACTAGATCATTTACATCTAACTTCTCATTTTGTGATAAACCTCATTTCATAGAAACATACCTGTAGTGATGCACCTAGAATTATTTTTGTTGGGACATTCTAAACAAGGCTATCATGAGGTTGTATTGGGATATTTTAGAAAAACCCATGAGAAACATGGCCTTGGCTTCAACAAAATCCCCAAATTCTCCTCAAGGTTCATTCTTCCCCCCATCCTTGAAGAGGATACACCATCCTCATCATCTGACACTTCTTCCTCAACTAATAGTTTTGTATCCATCTTACCTAACTTTATTTATAGTCAACACCATTTTTGTAGAGCCTTTCATCTATCATCATGATGGTGAGGTCCACACCATTCCTCTATCCTACCCTGACATGATAGGGTAGGATTATCCCACCATCCCTATTCTTTATTTCTAGGATGATGAATCCATCTTAACTCATCTAGGTACTGAGAACTCCCACCTACATAAAGCCCTCCCATAAGAAACTTTTAGTCTTCTGAATGAAGCCACTATCGACATTAACATAGGATCCCTAGAGATTCTTTACATCATTAAAGTCCATAAATCCTTAGATCCTTAGGAATATCAGGACTTCATTATGTTTCTAGATGACCATAGTGAGGTAGTCTCTTGGTCTTATAGTGATATGCCTAGTATTGATCCTTTCATCATTATCCATAATATTATTACATTTATTGATGCTAAGCCTATCAAGCAAAATCTCTAAAAAATGCATCCTCTTGTTTCACTCTTAGTCAAAGAGGAATTGCAGTGCCTCTTATCTATTAATTTTATCCAACCTATTGATTAACCTTAATGAGTATCTAACATCATCCCTGTCATGAAGCTTACGAGGGGACTTCACCTTTGTACTGACTTTCAAGACCTCAATCTTACTTGTCTAAAAAATGACTTTCCTCTCCCTAATATTGATCAATTAGTAGATTTGACTATTGGCCAGGAAATTTTGTCATTAATGGGTCATTTTTGTCGCACTAGAAGACCAATATAAGACCTCATTTATTACTCCCTAGGGGAATTTCTCTATTGTGTTATGCCATTTGGCCTAAAGAACATATGAACTACCTATCAGAGATCCATGACTTATATTTTTCATTATATCATCCATAATATTGTGGAGGATTATGTAGATGATCTCCTCAGTAAATCTAAGTTACAAAAAGACCACATTTCCATTCTAAAGGTTATTTTTGATCACCTAATCCAATTTTGTGTCTAACTAAACTCCAAGAAATACATTTTTGGAGTGTTGATAGGTAAAATCTTAAGTATTATTATCTCCATCCATGGGATAGAATTTGAGATCACTAAAATCAAGGCCATCCTAGAGATACCACCTCCATCCAATCTCAAGTAGCTTCATATTTTGTAAGGTAAATTACAATCTATTTGTCATTTTATATCCTAGTTATTTGATCGATGTCAGCCTTTCCATCACCTTTTAAGAAAGGATATCCATTTTAAGTGGGATTTTGGCTATCAAGAGGCTTTTGAGGCTCTTAAAATCTACCTTCTCTCACCACCAATTCTCACCCATCCTAAAGAAGGACAACCATTCTTCTTGTACATCTCTTCTACTGAACATGCCCTTAACACTATGTTAGCCCATCACAATGAACAACACAAAGATTAGGATATGTAGAATATCAATTATACGCTTGTTGAGTATGATACATATTATTCTCATACTAAAAATTTGTGTTTGGATCTTATTTTTGTTGCTACTAAATTACAATATTATCTCCTCAATCATAAGACTTATGTTATTACAAAACTGACCCCATAAAATTCATGCACTTCAAGCCTTATCAAAATTAGTGAATGACTAAGTGGATTATGCTTTTGGTGGAGTTTGAGATATAATTTATCCATAAAAATGTATTAAAAGGTCAAACTATTGATGATCAACTTGTTGAGGCACCCCTTCTTGATATCCAACCTATTAATTTTAAATTTTTAGATGAATCTATAGCCTTTACGTCTCAAATAGATCCACAATATGAAATGACTCTCTTTTTTTATGGATCCAAATGTGAACATGGTAGGGGAAATATAATTATCTTAATTCACCTTGGGGGATACCTATCCCCTATCCTTTAATCATGATTTTGATTGCACTAACAATATGGTAGAGTACAAGGCTTTAATCATAGGTCTCCAAACTGCTTTAGCTTTGGGTATTAAACTGATCAATATTTATGGTGATTCCAAACTCATGGTTAGCAAATCAAAGGCATATATCAGTGTAAGAATGATACTCTTTAAAAGTATAAAATCTTAGATGATCAGTTGCTTGCCACCTTTGAGCATTACACTATCTAAACTATCTCTCGATCGACTAACAAATTTGTAGATACCATGGCCTCCTTAGCCTCTTTTATCTCATCTTCATCTTAGGAATCAAAGTTTTTTGTCCTTATTTATAAGATTAATCAACCCTATTTTACCCAAAATAACCTCCCATCCATCCATAATGTAGAAGAGAATCTTTTAGATCTCTGATATTGCAAGATATTTGATTATTTATCTAGGGGGATTTCTCCTCTAGACCTATCTCAAAATGCTAAGTTTCAAAATTGTATCACTAATTTTGTCATAGTAGGGGGTGTCCTTTAAAAATGTGGTTTTAATGACATTATTCTTTGTTATCTTCAAAACCATGAAGCTACACTCACTATAAGGAAGCTCATGATGGATCATGTGGAGGTCACTTTAATGTTCATGCTATCGCTAAAAGAATCCTATGGTTGGGTTATTATTGGCCCAATTTAAATAAATATTTTTGTTAGTACATTAAGAAGTGTGCTAAATGTCAACATCATGCCAATTTATCCCGTATCCCTAGCCAAGCCTTACAAGACACTCAAGACTTTTGGACTTTTTATCAATGTGGGCTTGATCTTATAAGATAGATTAATCCTAAATCATTATAGCATCATGGGTTTATTATTACCACCAATGAGTATTTTACTAAGTGGGTGGAATCTATCCCCATTATCTCAACCAAAGTAGATAAAATCAGTGAATTCATTACTCAACATATCATTTGTCACTTCAACATTCCTCATAAGATCATCACAGATAATGGAAAATATTTTAAGAATAAAAAGGTTCAGGATATCTATGATTATTTTAATATTAAGCTCAATTTTCCTCACCTTTATATCCCTAAGATAATGGTTAGGATAAGGCATCCAACAATACCCTAATCAAAATCCTAACCAAAGTAGTCAATGAAGCAGGTAGAAATTAGCACTTGCATGTTCCCTATGCCTTATGGACTTATCGAATTAGTATTCGAACCCCTACAAGCACTATGCCTTTTTATCTAGTCTATGGTACTAAAGTTTTACTTCTCTCAAAGTCCAAACTCCATCCCTCTACATATCCTTGAAGGATATCATTTCCAAATATGATTTTCATTAGGAAAGACTAACCCAACTTGAACTCGTAGATGTGCATCACTCTATAGCCCTTAACCATCTACATATATATTAGGAATGAATTAAATATGATTATAATAAACACTTAAAGAAACATGAATTTAACATTGATGATCTTGTCTTAAAATAAAATCAGCATGTAACTAATATGGAAAAAAGCAAAAGGGGAAAATTTACTCCAAATTGCCTTGGACCATACTATTATCACTCTAAAGAGTACCCTATTTGAAGATGTGCAAGGCACACCTTCTCTCTAGATGATATGATTGGATATTATTAAGTGTGGGTGACTCTGTATTGAGAATAACCTCTAGAGAGGATTGGTTTCCTTAATATTTATCTTTAAAACTAATCTACTTTTGAGTTTTTTGGATGAAAAGGGAGAAGGAAACTAAAATAGGAAATCTTATTTAATGGGGTCATGCACATGAATGATTGGTATTATATAAAATATATTGAAAATAAGGCACATATATAAATCAATATGAATTACTCAAATTTCCCATAAACATTAGTATTTTAGATGAAGGATTGAGAGGATTTTGAATTGTAAAATTCTATTCCTATCTCTTCAAATGACCTGTAGAGGGTGAGATTTTCATAGTAGGTGTGAAAAGGACCTAAAAAAAAGGGACATAGATCTCGATTGTATGTTGGTACATAGTTAAAATACACTCTATTCTAATATCAAACTCATATGCAAAAATAATCTTCTTTATTTGATAAAAATGGTGTCAATTATAATTTCTTCTCTGCCTCAGGAATTAATGAAAAATGGCTTGAAAAAGCCAATATATATGTCTAAAACCTAACTTAAAGCAAATGTGGCATGGAAAAGAGAAGGATTAGTATTTTTTGAGTTAGATTAATATTAAAATCCTTTTACAATATTAATTAAATGCTTTAAAATCTTTTAAGTCTTCAAAAAATGCATGTTCTTCATTTTCAACATATAATTGAGAAGTGTTGGGCCCATGTTGACTTCCCAACCTTCCTTGTATGAAAATCATGTCATAATTTGGAATATAACTCTATATTTAAAGTGATTTTAATTTATTTAATGTATTTATCTTACATTAATAGCATGGGAGATGCATGAAACTAGTCAAACTAGTCAACCAAAGAGATGTGGACTCAAAGACTAGTCAACTTGCACTTGAACTCAACTTACATGAATTAGAACTTTTGGATTGAGTTGAGAATGATATATTCACTTAAAAAATAGATATGGCATGTGGTAACTCCAAAATTAATTAATTTTATATATTTTCAATGCCATTCTTTAAGTTGACCGTTTGACCAACTAGGCCTATTAGACCAAATAAGCCTAAAAGCTAATCTATGCATTTGAACTCCATTAAACTTGAAATAAGAAGCTGTTAAACTTGAAATAAGAAGCCATGAAACTTGAAAAAAATAAAAAAATGAAATAGACCTAGGAAAACTTTTCTCATCACAACATATTTGATTTTGATGAGAAAACACTCACCATTTAGTCAAGAGGGTTGACTAGGCCTATTTTGCTCCATTTTCCTACAGATTGGCCATTTTGATCAAGATGGTTGGGATAATTTAGAGATTATTTATGACCAAATGAATATTTTAGGATGAATTAAAAGTCTTATTATTTTATCTCCATTGATTATATTTCATTGAACTATCTTGTACTTTATTTTACATGCTTTTTTTCACAAAAAAAATGATTTCTGCTCTCATCTGTATAGTTCTATATATAAAATTGACATTTATGTAATATTATCTAAGTTTAATTGAAATTTTAAAATGTTTTAGGTTTATTCTTGATGATTTTATTGTAATAAAATCAATTTTTTGCAAAACTATTTTTTTGAGGGTTTAAGAGGGTTTTAAAGTTGAATCTTCAAAATGATGGTGCATGAAGTAAAATACTCAAAATAAAAAAATATTTATATTTATATGTATCATAATAAACCCCCTAACATCCATAAAAATATTGGATTCCCATGAAAAATATATGAAAAGTTATCATGTGGAGAAATTTGCCTATGGGGTTTTGACTACATTCTGGGCTACCTACGCTCTTAACAATTATTCATAAATTACAGCCCATAAAAGTGTCTAAATTTTTCATTAATTATAATTAAATATATGTCATTATAACATAATAATATCATTCTAAAAAAATCCACATGTGGTGAAAGATATGAGCATCTGAATAGGAGGCTTGGAAGGCTATTTAGAACTGCAAAAAACAAAAAATTCACCAAAATGAAAATAAATATTAAATTGATTTCCAATGCCTAAAAAAATAATCATGGGGTATTTACCATGCTATAAAAACACTTTGAAATCACATTTTTCTTGAAAAGTCAAAAAACCCTTTTTTTGGCCTATATACATGTTTGCTTCCAAAAGCCCGTATGAGAATGGTTTGATTAAAATTTAGAGTTTTTAAACTATTTAAATATATAATTATGATTTTAAAAAAATCATCCCACTATTTTCAAACTTTAACCTAGACTTAGAAATCTCTATGGCACTCCAGAATGATGCCTGGATCAATGGTAATCTCCAACAGACATGTTGATGACTATTACAAAACAAAGAGTATCTCCACTCATCTAATGGACATTAAAGTTTTTTCAAAAGGTTCTTAAATTCATGATGAAATTTTTAAAAAATTTTGAGGTCTTGAAACTACCTTTAGCTCCCAAAAAGTTTAACTTTCTCTCAAAATTAACCCCTGTGCATGGATTGTCTGCATATTTGAATTTTACAATGATATTTTGAAATGATAATGACCCATTTAAAATACATTTTTGAAAATTTTACCAAAATTAGTGATTTTTAGGCCATTAGTTTGACCAGCTTTAAAGGGATAATAACTAGTTTTAGGAAAATTTTGAATGATAAGGGTAGTAATTTGGCCTTGACAAGTCAAATTATTAACTATTTTGGCAGCTTTTATGGGTTGACCAGCCTGCTGTTCAAATAACTAAAAAAATCTATTAAAATTGACTTGGGTAAACACTAACTTTTGGAAGATCTTTTGCAGACAAAGACACAAGATAACTGACACAAACAACAACAAACACGTGCACATATGCACCTCAAGGAATGGACAACAACAATTGGAAAGGGAGAAAACAATAACTAAAAGTATGTGCAGATATGCACTTAGAGTAAAACAACAATAATATGTCTATTATGTACAAACTAACCTCCAACTTGCTAGTCCTCCTGGATCAAAAGAAAAATTTGATAATTCCCTTGTGTGATAAGATGGATAATGATACATCACATGTTCCCTTGCAAGCTCGGTGATTGAAAAATTGTCTTCTTTGCCAACTCTTTTGACATGCTCATATGTGGAATAGTAGGAGTAAATTAACCTCTAATATAAATCCACTCACTTGGTGGCTCTTTCTCTTTATTAGGTTCCATTTCTACATAATTTGGTTGATTAGGCTGAGCACAAAATATACTAGTATTACCTTTTGGAATCATATCCATGTCTGTAGGCTCATCAAAAAGATGATATATAATTTTAAAGATCTAAAATAAGTCTCTATCAATAATGAACTCTTGAGGTGGTAGAATTGAAGGACTTCCTACTCCTTTCTCTTCATTTGGCTTGACAAAGCTATTCTATTTGGCTATAACTAGACTATAGTCCCCTTGGAGAAGAGTATATCATGCTCCCAAAACATTAAGCACATCCTCCAATGAGATTTTTGGCTTATTGGTAATCTCTAGCTATCCCATTTATTGATTAATTTGATTAGCTGCTACATCTATTTCCTCATTCTCTTCATAAGATGGCAACACTACTTCCTTAACCTCTTCATGAACACTTGCATCCTCCTCAACACACTCTTCTTGAAACTCATTTGAATTTGCAATTTCCTGCTCCTCTTCCTTCTTCTGCATGCTTCTCTAGATGGATTTCCAAGATGGAAATGAGTTAGATTCTTGAAGAGGGAGGGATAGTACCTAAGTATCTTTGGATTGGCTTAACTTCATGATTTGGTTCTAAGATGGGAAAGATAGAGGCTCTTTTTTAACCTTTTGATTATGGTTCTCTTTCTCTTTCCATGTCTTTAGCTTTAACTCTCTGATCTGCTTGTCAATATTCTCTTGGAATATCTTCTCTTTAAAGTGGTTAGTGATCTCAACAGCAGGCTGTGCCATAAAAATATCCTTCTTTCTTTGACATTTGTCTTGGATAGATCTCCAAGAAGGGAAGGTCTGAGAAACACATGAAAACTTTGGCAAACTCAAAGGGGCACTTGGAATGGTGTCTTTAGGAGGAATGGATGGCATATAAGAAGGATATGGTTGAACCTATTATTCTTTGAGGCCTTTTAATTTATCCTCAATGCTCTAAATATAACCACCTACATCCATCGTCTCACTAGTAAGATTACCCCAATTTACCCTCTCAATAGGTGCCCATTATTCTTTTATTTCCTAAAATTACTCTCTCACACAATGGATCTGGTGAGTAGGGGTATCCTGGCCATAATAGCTCTATGAGTGTAACTCTAGTGCATGCTTTTCAATGCTCAATAAAGTTTGTTTAAGTGCTGGTATGGATTGGGTAGCTATAAAATGGCCATGATTATTGGCTAGATGGGTAGGATGGCTCATGATAAGATTGGTAAGGGGAAATATTATGATAGATTGGTTGTTCATAAGGAGGGTTAGGGTAGTACTCTTGTATATATGCCTAATATAGGTCCTCATACTATTGGTGAGGATCATAGTGTGGTTGGTCATACTGATTGTTGGGTGAATATTTTGTCACCAGCTAACTGATGAGCAAAATAGGTCTCTTCAACCACATCATAGGGAGATTGGTCAGCCAGATGTGTAGGTTTACCACATCAAAAGGGGACAAATCTCTCCTCTCATCAAGGGGAGGTTCCCTTATAACTATGAGGAGCTATATACTATATATATATGCAGAAAATAACACTCAGGGGTAGGATAACACCATCCATCTCTCTTTTTTTAGAGATGATGTTCATAAACAAAGAAGAAATCCAGGTGGAAACACTGAAGGCACTTCTCTTCTTTCAGAAGTGGTCTTACAACAAATAACTGGAGTTCTTTCTGGTAGGTAACAAGTAACTGGTAACAAGGGCACAATAACTAGCAGAATGAGGTGTAGCACAAAGTCTCCACCTCAACTTCCCAAGAGTGAAATACGAAGGACAATGAGGGCACAAAATCATCCCAAGGTCCTTTACATAGAAATAGAAAATAGACAAACACACTAAAGACAATTGTGGGGGCACAAAGTCTCTCCACAGTTGGCTTTAGGACACCTTCCTGATTACTTCCAGTAGTTCTACTTATTTCATAAAAATAGACAAGAACACATTCAAGAAATAGACATAAGAATAATCTCCTAAATGATACAAGCTATAATAGCACAAAGTATGAAAGTAACTTTCTTTCTCATTCAAACAAAGAAATATGATTAACAATCTGAGCTCAAAGTCTCAGTAATCACCTCTCAATTTTGATAGAGTTTTGCTTCTGTAATCAAAAATATCTCTCTTGCATAAAGTAAGAGAATACAATATATAGTAGCCAAGAAAGGCTTGGCTCTTTATTTCAGGGAATGACCCATGCTATATTTAATGCCTTGAATACATTTTCAGTTTTGTCAAAGAGGGCCATGTTGGAACAAGGTGGCTGCCTTAACTATGGCATGTTGATTTATCTCAAATGTCTTCTCCTAGGTCTGGGTCATCTGATCTGTCACCTAATATATGTGTAGTTGTCCACTTCACCTTTACTCCAAGGGAGATAAACAAGCCACACCTTTAATGCTTGTGAGCTCAAACATCTACTTGGAGGACTATTCCACCTACTAGAATAACTTCTACGTAGATATTTTTGGTCTTTCCCTCTTTCCTATTGTGATTTGAGCTTTCAGGCTATCTTTTCACCTTCTGGCTGGCTCTTTAGGCTCCCTCTTTAGCTGGTCATTGAGTTCATTTTTAACTATTGTCTTTTTCTAGCTTTGTCTCTTCTTGGTTTTGTCTTTTCCTAGAATTTGAGCTCTCAGGGCTAAATGCCCAACTTTGCTAGCTCCTTGCGTTCTTCTCTTAGTGGTTCTTCCTTTTGGCCTAAAGGCCTTTAAATAAATTTGAGTCTACACTCAAACCTTTAAAGATCAATGGCTATTTCATTACCATAAAATTGATAGCTTCAGGGATGTCACTATTTGAAAGCCAACAGCTAGTTTATTTCCCTAAATTTGATGGCTGCAGGGATGTCACCGGACGTCTGGATCCAATGACTAGTTCATGGTGCTTAATCTTGATGTCTTCAGGCTTGTCACCCTCCTTGGAAATTCCTTTGAATTTCTTGTTTGATCCTTCTCGAAGGGGAGGAATCCCTTTAGGGTCTTGAGAAAGGCCCATTTTCTGGTCGACAAGAGTCCCCCACAAGGGTACCTACCCTTCAGGGTTCTTCAGGTGGCCTTCGGGCAGTCTTCGAGGTCCTTTTGGCTTCAATTCCTTCAGACATTTTATCTAAAGGAAACCTTTCCTTGCCTTATCTATTTCCATCGGGCCTTATTCTTTTAGGCAAATTCCTTCAGACAAAAGTCTGAAGGAATTCACCTTATTTCTTGCCATGGGAAATCTTCCCAAAGGAATTCCAATTTTTTTGCCTTGTTCACTTTTCCAAAGAAAATCTTACCCTTTTAGCCTTTTGCAATTATCTATTTTACTCATCACCTACCCTCTACAAGGGCACTCACTTTTGGTTCACTACCCTCTGCAAGGGTATTTTGGCCTCTGGCTTTGGGGCACTCCTTTAAATCGACCGATTGAGCCAACTTTGGTTCAACGGTTCAACAGTTCAATCTCGTGTTCCACTCATTCAATTAACCACTTGAACCAACCACATTGAACCAACCGCTTTGAACCAAACTCATTGAACCAACTGTGTTGAACCTTTGAACTTTTTTTGGTTCAAGGTTCAACGGTTCAATCTTCCTTATTTTTGCTAAGTCTTTTGAAGCTATTGAACTTGCCGAAGCGGTTAAACTTTAAACTTTTGGTGAAGTGCTTAACTCTTTATGCTTGCTGACATTGTTGAACCTTTGAACCCATTGAACCTTTGAACCTTTGAACCATTTTGGTTCAAGGTTCAAAAGTTCAACGGTTCATTCCTTTGTTTAAAGCTTGCCGATGGACCTTTTGGTTGAATCTCGGTGCTGAACCAAGCTTGAAAATGCCTAAGTGTTGGGAACTTATTTCTTTTCTATAGAGTCCATAGAAATGAACCTGTGGAGTCCATAGAAATGAACCTATGGAGTCCGTAGAAATGAGTCCATAGAAACTAGTCTGTAAAACCAAGAAACCAACTTGCAGAGTCTGTAGAAATGAGTCCATAGAATCCAACCTATAAAGTCTATAGAAATGAGTTTGTAGAATCCAACCTACGAAGTCCATAGAAATACATTTGTAGAGTCTATAGAAATGAGCCCGTGGAGTCCGTAGAAGTGAAAAAGCTTGAAAAATGGAGAATTTGAATGCCCAAAATAATTTTTGAGAAGGGAAGAGAGAATTTTGTCCTGTAGGACCAAAATAGTTCATGTGTTGTCCCAAAAAGAAGTGACAAATTTTGGGAACAATAGCTGGCTCTAGTTGGGGAACTTCTTTCAGTTGAAATTTTGAAGCAGCTGAGGGGAGTAGAAACTAGAATCTCTAGTGCCTTCAAGTATGCCATTAGGCTACGGAGTCATGCTACCCAAAAAAGAAAGGCACAAAAAACAAACAAAAATGAACAACACAAAACAAGATAAATACTATACAAAAATTATACATATGTACAAGTTGATCTTATCTGATACTTCAAAGATTGAAGTGCTTCAGATGTTGCCCACTGTGAGATAATGAAAATGGCATTCCATCTTGATAAACTAGCAAGAAACCATTTTCTCCCCATAATTGGTGATGGGCAAATGGAACTCTCCACCAGGAATCATATTTTCTATGCACTCCTTTTGGTTCTCTCTTCTTGCCCCATGGAAAGACATGGTCTCCAATCTGAAAACCATAAATCCTTGCTCTCTTGGAGAAGAGTTCCTTTTCCTGACTTGGATGCACAATAGTATGGTTCACTACCATAACTTGCTATTCTTCTAGTTTAGTCCAACACATGATTTGATTGTCCCCCTCAGATACCCACCAATGGTTAGCTTTATTAGGCACACTTGGTTGAAAGACTAGTTTGATAGTGTACCTATTATCTTTGAAATCAGGGTGAAGAACCATGAAGGTTGTAGGGACAACCAATGAATTTGCATGATTGTGAGGCTCTCTAAGCACTACAAAAATATTAAAAGCTTTAAAACTTTCAATTTGATCCCATACAAGATTGTGGTAATGGTGCAAACTTTTGTTCTTAGTTTGACATAGGTTCCTCACCTAACAAACCATCAGTTCAACATCTCCTTTAACATGAAGGAGTTTAACACCTCTATCCTGAGCTGCCTTCAACCTGAGCAGTAGAGATTTGTAATTAGCAGTGTTGTTGGTGTTGCTAAACTACAACTTGTATGAAAAAGGAAAAATATCTCTTTGAGGAGATATCAACACAGTCCTGGCTCCAGCACCAGTAAAAGAATTGCTGCCATTGAATTCTAGGATCCAAACATCATCAGAAGCTGATCTTCTATCAAATTTTTCTTCATTAGAGAGGGAAGATCTTTTTTCATCTATACTGCACCCTACCAATTCTTCTGATGTCTTATTTGAATCAATTCTTGGATTTCCAGCTACAAGACTTTCATCTACAAAAACATGAACATCCTCTATGGACAAAAAATAATTACCCCTACTTGAAGACTCAATTCAGGGGCAAACATTTGAGTGACAACATATTTTTCTTCCTTCTCAGGGAGCAATCTCTACATAACACCTTTAACTAGGATCCTTGCCTCAAATAGGTCCATGCTCAATTCTCCACCAACATCCTTGCAAAAATTTCACCCAAGAAGGATGCCATATGAGGGTGGGACGTTGGCCACCAGGACTGTCATCTTGATTCTCTTGTCTGGGAATGCTACAAATACAAATTGGGCATCCTTGATTTATGCCAGCAGTGGCACTTGTTTGTTCTCCATAGAGAAACATCTCCTAAATGTCTTAATCAGTGTGAGACCAAGAGATTCTACCACTTTGGCAGGCATGACATTGCTTAAAGCTCTAAAATCAATGATGCAATTGCTCAACTGGTGATTGTTTATCAATAGAGAAACATAGAAAGGCTCTATTTTCCTAGGGGCAGTAGGAGGAGTAATGAAAAGATTATTTGGGATGGGCATGTTCCTTGGGGGATCATGAGTTACCTTCTTAACATCTTGTCCTACAGGGACAACTTTATTCTTCACACACTCAACCAACCTATCCAACTGTTCAGGGTTGGCTTGTAAGAATTCAAATTTAGACATTTGAATTTTAGTTTTCTTAACATGGTCGATTAAGTCAAATGTCTAAAATGAACTAGGAATAGAGGATGAGAGTTCATCCTTTCGGTTTTTGGGAGGGGGAGGATTGATCTGTGAATTTGAAGTAGAAGGTGTAGGGATGTTTGATGTACTTACCTTTCTTGCAATCACTGGGTCCTTTGGATGGAAAGGCAGAGTGGTTCCCCGATTAGCAATTGAAATTTCTAGTTGAGGTCACTCTTCTATTTTTTCCTTATCAGCTTGCTGGGCTGACTGGTTCTTGGATCAGGTGAATACAACGTATGATCCCTCAGTTGCTTTACCTTCACTTTTGGGTTCATCCTGGTAATTCAGGAAACCAATGTTGGAGTCACCAACTAATTCTTCTTCTCCCTCAGTGAAGATATTAGTGTCATCTTCTAGTTTCAACTCGGGCTAGAAGGAGAAATCTGATTCTACTTCAAGATATCCAACTGCTGAATTGGTTGGAAGTGGTTTTAATGACAAGGTTTCCCTATGGGGGAGGAAGATGATTGGGCTGCCCTTGATTCTTGGCAGCATTGCCTTGATATGACTGATTGGGGAATGTCCTCATTGGTACATCTCTATATGAAGGCACATATGACATCCCTTGTGCCATTTTCTTTCTAAGAGCTAGCAACTCATGTGCTAGCTTCTGCACCATTAGGTCAATGATTATTGTAGGTGAGTATTTAGAATATGAAGAGGATTCACCTATGTTAGCATCTCTCCTTATCTTTCCTACCAAGATAAGGTCATCTTCTACCTTGGTAGCCAAATCCTAAGCAATAACAAGGTCTATGTGGCCAGCCCATCTCAGCAAAAAACTCACTTCAGATAGCTATGAGTTGATGAAGAAGCATTTAAGGTTCTCAAGTGTTGGCTGAGCAATTGTAGGAATCTAGATCCTCAGCTTGTCAAACTTGGAAATGAAGTCTCTCATAGGTTCATGAGGTTCCTTATTCATTTGTGTGAGATAGGCTAGCAAAGCATGCACATCATCTACAGGCTTGAACCTAGCTTCAAATTTAGCTTTGAGAGTGTCCCAGTCAGTCACTGACCTAGCTTGCAGATGGTAGAACTAATCTACAGTAGCGCCTTGTAGTGTTTCCACAAATAGCCTGACTGCTACGTCTTCAAATTCCACACCTATCATGCCACAGGCTATGCTGAAGGCTGTAATATGTTTATCAGGATGAACTCTCCCATCACCAAAGAATTTGAGGAAATTCTTCCTTAAACTGCATGGAAGCTCATGTAGAGGTGGAGTAAGATTGAGTGGACTAAAAGAGTTACCCCAGGGGTCTTGAGCCACCATGATTTGATTATGGATAGTGGGGATGACAAATTCAGGTGGAGTATGTATAGGCAAAGCCCTACTAACAAAAGAAAAAGAAGCTTTACCTTGTGTTGGTGACCTGGTATGGGTAAGAGGAAAACTTCTAGATCATTGAACTTAAAGTTGGGGAGGGAATAAATCAAAATTGCCCTGCTGCACCAACTCAAAAATGGGGTCAACAACACCTTGGGCTCTCTAGTTTCTAGTATAGCATGCAGTTTTTAGATTGTAGAATAAAAATGGGAAAGAACTGGTCCTGCTTTAGCTTGAAGCTTGAGGCTTTAAACTACTTTTTCTTCTCCAGTGGAGTCGCCAAAAAACTATTGGCATAAGAGTTGGAGGAAAGTGGTAAGGCTATAATGATAATGGGTAAGACACAAACTAGAGTCACCAGAGTATATAATGGATAAGGGTAGGAACTTCTCGTTGATCCCCAACAGAGTCGCCAAAAAATTGTTGGGTGAATATTTTGTCACCAGCTAACTGATGAGCAAAATAGGTCTCTTCAACCATAACATAGGGAGATTGGTCAACCAGATGTGCATGTTTACCACATCAAAAGGGGACAAATCTCTCCTCTCATTAAGGGGAGGTTCCCTTATAACTATGAGGAGCTATATACTATATATATATGTAAAAAATAACACTCAGGGGTAGGATAACACCATCCATCTCTCTTTTTTAGAGATGATGTTCACAAATAAAGGATAAATCTAGGTGGAAACACTGAAGGCACTTCTCTTCTTTCAGAAGTAGTCTTACAACAAATAGCTAGAGTTCTTTCTGGTAGATAACAAGTAACTGGTAACAAGGACACAATAACCAGTAGAATGAGGTGTAGCACAAAGTCTCCACCTCAACTACCCAAGAGTGAAATACGAAGGACAATGAGGACACAAAGTCATCCCTAGGTCCTTTACACAAAAATAGAAAATAGACAAACACACTAAAGACAATTATGGGGGCATAAAGTCTCTCCATAGTTGGCTTCAAGACACCTTCCTGATTACTTCCACTAGTTTTTCTTATTTCATTAAAATGGACAAGAACACATTCAGGAAACAAACATAAGAACAATCCCCTAAATGACACAAGCTATAACAATACAAAGTTTGAAAGTAACTTGCTTTCTCATTCAAACAAAGAAATATGATTAACAATCTGAGCTCAAAGTCTCAGTAATCACCCCTCAATTTTGGTAGAGTTTTGCTTCTATAATAAAAAAGATCTCTCTTACATAAAGTAAGAGAATACAATATATAGTAGCCAAGAAAGGCTTGGCTCTCTATTTTAGGGAATGACCCATGCTACATTTAATACGTTGAATGCATTTTCAATTTTGTCAAAGAGGGCCATGTTAGAACAAGATGGCTACCTTAATTTTGGCATGTTGATTTATCTCAAATGTCTTCTCCTGAGTCTAGGTCATCTAGTCTATCACCTGATATCTACACAATTGTCCACTTTGACTTTACTCCAAGGGAGACAAATAGGTCACAGCTTTAATGCTTATGAGCTTAGATGTCTACTTGGTGGACTATTCCACCTACTAGAATAACTTCTACGTAGATATTTTTGGTCTTTCCCTCTTTCCTGTTGTGATTTGAGCTTTCAGGCTATCTTTTCCCCTTTTCGCTGGCTCTTTGGGCTCCCTCTTTAGCTGGTCGTTGGGTTCATTTTTAACTTTTATCTTTTTCCAACTTTATTTTTTCATGGTTTTGTCTTTTCTTAGAATTTGAGCTCTCAGGGCTGAATTTCTAGTTTTACTGGCTCCTTGCATTCTTCTCTTAGCGGTTCTTCCCTTTGGCCTTAAGGCCTTTGAATGCATTCGGATCCACGCTCAAACCTTTAAAGATCAATGGCTATTTCATTGCCATAAAATTGATAGCTTCAGGGATGTCACTATTTGAAAGCCAATGACTAGTCTATTACCCTAAATTTGATGACTGTGGGGATGCCACTAGACGTCTGGATCCCAATGGCTAGTTAATGGTGCTTAATCTTGTTGTCTTTAGGCCTGTCACCCTCCTTGACAATTCCTTTAGCTTTTTTGTTTGATCCTTCTTGAAGGGGAGGAATCCCTTCAGGGTCTTGAGAAAGGCCCATTTTTTGGTCGGTGAGAGCCCCCTACAAGGGTACCTACCCTTTGGGGTTCTTTGAGTGGCCTTCAGGCTGTCTTCAGGGTCCTTTTAGCTTTAATTCCTTCAAACAAAATGTATGAACGAATTCCTTCAGACATTTTGTCTGAAGGAAACTTTTACTTGCC
The DNA here is from genome assembly GCA_037957365.1 of Torreya grandis. Lineage (NCBI taxonomy): Eukaryota > Viridiplantae > Streptophyta > Pinopsida > Cupressales > Taxaceae > Torreya > Torreya grandis. The sequence goes on along the minus strand of JARHVA010000158.1, from coordinate 4,842,718 downwards.
TTAGCTATTTCTGTCGAGCCTTATTCTTTTGAGAGAATTCCTTCAAACAAAAGTCTAAAGGAATTCCTTTAGACTTTTTATCTGAAGGAATTCACCTTGTTTCTTTTCATGGGAAATCTTCCTGAAGGAATTCCAACTTTTCTGCCTTGTTCACTTTTTCAAAGAAAATCTTACCCTTTCAGCTTTTTGCAATGATCCATTTTGCTCATCACCTACCCTCCACAAGGGCACTCACTTTTGGTTCACTTCCCTCCGTAAGGCTATTTTAGCCTTTGAAATTTGGGTCACTCCTTTGAACTGACTGATTGAACCGATCGATTGAACCAAATTTGGTTCAACGATTTAACGGTTCAATCTCGTGTTCTGCTCATTCAATTAACTGCTTGAACTAACTACATTGAACCAACAACTTTGAACCAAACTCATTGAACCAACCATGTTGAACCTTTGAACCTTTTTTGGTTCAAGGTTCAATAGTTCAATAGTTCAATCCTCCTTGTTTTTGCTAAGTCTTTTGAAGCCATTGAACTTGTTGAATCGGTTGAACTTTGAAATTTTGGTAAAGTGTTTAACTCTTTAAGCTTGCCAACATCATTAAACCTTTGAACCCATTGAACCATTTTGGTTCAAAGTTCAATGGTTCAATGGTTCATTCCTTTGTTTGAAGCTTGCCGATGGACTTTTTGATTGAACCTCAGCGTTAAACCAAGCTTGAAAATGCCTAAGTGTTGGGAAATTATTTCTTTCCTACAGAGTCCATAGAAATAAACCTGTAGAGTTTGTAGAAATGAACCTGTGGAGTTTGTAGAAATGATTCCATAGAAACTAGTTTGTAGAACCAAGAAACCAACCTGCAGAGTCTGTAGAATCCAGCCTGTGAAGTTCATAGAATCCAACCTGCGGAGTCTATAGAAACATATCTACAGAGTCTGTAGAAATGATCCCATGAAGTCCATAGAAATGAAAAAGCTTGAAAAATGGAGAATTTGAATGCCCAAAATAATTTTTGAGAAGGGAAGAGAGAATTTTGGCCTATAGGACCATAATAGTTCATGTGTTGTCCCAAAAAGGAGTGACAAATTTTGGGAACAACACTGATCATCATGAAGATAATATAGATCCATACTAAAATAAGCCATTTCAAACCATTAGTAAGATAAATACTAAAAGTAGTCAATATTTGAAATGATATCCAATCTTTTGAATGCCTCCAATGGCTATTATGTAGAAAGAGAGTCCCACTAGGTGTGTCAAAAACTATTATCACTCTAGAGAGTACCCTGTTTGAAGATGTGCAAGGCACACCTTCTCTCTAGCTAATAAAATTTGATGTTCTTAGAGTGTGGGTGACTCTATGTTGAGAAGAAAGAGGGCTGGTTCCTTTAATATTTATCTCTAAAACTAATCTAATTTTGATTTTTTGGGATGAAAAGGGAGAAGGAAACTGAAATGAGAAATCCTATTTAATGGGGTGATGCACTTGAATGATTGGTATTCTATAAAAGATATTGAAATTAAGGCATAAATATAAATCAATAGGAAGTCTTCAAATTTACCCTAAACATTAGTATTTTAGATGAAGGATTGAGAGGATTTTGGATTGTAAAATTCTATTCTTATCTCTTCAAATGACCTGTAGAGGGTGAGATTTTCATAGTAAGTATGGAAAGGACCTAAAAAAATGGGCATGGATCTCACTTGTATGATGGTACACAATAAAATAACACTCTATTCTGATATAAAACTTATATGCAAAAAAAAATTTCTTTATTTGATAAGAATGTTGTCAATTATAATTTCTTCTCTGCCTAAGGAATTAATGAAAAATGGCTTGAAAAAGTCAATATATATATATATATATATATATATATATATATATATATATATATAACCTAACTTAAATCCAAAGTGGCATGGAAAAGAGAAGGATTAGTCTTACTTGAGTTAAATTAATACTAAAATCATTTTACAATATTAATTAAGGGCTTTGAAATCTTCCAAGTCTTCAAAAAATGCATGTTCTTCATTTTTGGCATAGAATTGAGAAGTGGTGGGCCCATGTTGACTTCCCAACCTTCGTTTCATGAAAATCATGCCATAATTTGGAATATAACTCCATATTTAAAGTGATTTTATGTTATTTAATGTCCTTATCTTTCATGAAAAATATGGGAGATGCATGAAACTAGTCAAACTAGTCAACCAAAGAGATGTGGACTCAAAGATTAGTCAACTTCCACTTGAACTCAACTTGCATGAATTGGAACTTATAGATTGAATTGAGAATGATATATTCACTTAAATAATATATATGGCACGTGGTAACTCCAAAATTAATTCATTTTATATATTTTTAATACCATTCTTCAAGTTGACCATTTGACCAACTAGGCCTACTAGACCAAATAGGCCTAAAAGCCAATCTATGCATTTGAACTCCATTAAACTAGAAACAAGATGCCATGAAACCTAAAAAAAATAAATTGAAATATACCTGGAAAAAATTTTCTCATCATAACATATTTGATTTTGCTGAGAAAACACTCATCATTCAGTTGACAGGGTTGACTAGGCTTATGTTGCTCCATTTTCTTGTAGACTGACCATTTTGATCAAGCTAGTTGGGATACTTCTAGGATTATTTATGAATAAATGAATATTTTAGGATGAATAAAAAGTCTTAGGATTTGAATTCCATTGATTAGATTTCACTGAATATCTTTTAATTCATTTTAAATGTTTTTTCCATAAAAATATGATTTATGCCCTCATCTATACAAATCCATACATAAAATTGACATTTATGGAATATTATCTTAGTGTACTTGCCATATTAAAATGTTTTAGGTTGATATGAAATGATTTTATGGAAATAAAATCAATTTTTTTGTAAAAATAGTTTTTTGAGGGTTTATGAGGGTTTTGAAGCTAAATCCTCAAAATGATGGTTCATGATGTACAAACCTCCAAATCCCAAAATATTTCCATTGGTATGTATAAAAATAATCCCCATAAAAAATTGACATTTATCGAATATTATCTTAGTGTACTTTCCATATTAAAATGTTTTAGGTTGATATGTAATGATTTTATGGAAATAAAATCAACTTTTTTGTAAAAATAGTTTTTTGAGGGTTTAGGAGGGTTTTGAAGCTAAATCCTCAAAATGATGTTTCATGATGTACAAACCTCCAAATCCCAAAATATTTCCATTGGTATGTATAAAAATAATCCCCATAAAAAATTGACATTTATCGAATATTATCTTAGTGTACTTTCCATATTAAAATGTTTTAGGTTGATATGTAATGATTTTATGGAAATAAAATCAACTTTTTTGTAAAAATAGTTTTTTGAGGGTTTAGGAGGGTTTTGAAGCTAAATCCTCAAAATGATGTTTCATGATGTACAAACCTCCAAATCCCAAAATATTTCCATTGGTATGTATAAAAATAATCCCCCTAACATCATTAAAAATATTGGGTTCCCATGCAAAATATATAAAAATTTACCATGTAGAGAAATTTGCTTTTGGGGTTTTGACAACATTCTAGGCTGCCTACGCTCTTAATGATTGTTCATAAATAAAAACATATCAAATGATATCAATTTTTAATAAATTATAATTAAATATAGGTCCTCAAAACATACTAATGTTTTTATACCAAAATCTACACATGGTGAAAGATATGAGCATCTGAACAAGAGGCTTGGAAGGGTGTCTAGAATTGCAAAAAATGAAAAATTCACCAAAATGAAAATAAATATTCACCTTAATATAAATTCATAAAAAAATCATCATGGGGTTTTTACCAAACTATCATAACACTTTTAAAGCACATTTTTCTTGAAAAGTCAAAAAACCCCTTTTTTGGCCTATATGCTTGTTTGCTTGTAAAAGTCTATATGAGCATGGTTTGATTAAAATTTGGAGTTTATAAACTCTTTAAATATATAATTATGATGTAAAAAAAATAATCCCATACTTTTTAAACTTTTTTTTGGACTTAGAAACCTCTGTGGCACTCCAGAACGATGCCTGCTCCAATGGTGATCTCAAACGAACATGATGAAGATTGATAAAAAAAGAGTATCTACACTCATCTAATGTACATGAAATTTTTTCAAAAGTTTATTCAAGTTGTGATGACCTTGTGTACAAAATTTGAGGTCCTGAAACCACATATAGCTCCCAAAAAAATTAACTTTATCTCAAAATTGACCCCTGTGCATAGATTGTCTGCATATTTGAATTTGAAAATACTAATTTTAAATGACATTGACCCATTTACAATAAATTTTTGACATTTTTATCAAAATTAATTATTTTTGGGCCACAATTTCTTAGTTTGATTAGCTTTAAAGGGCTAATGACTGGTTTTAGGAAAGTTTCAAATGATAGGGTTAGTAATTTGGCCTTGACAAGTCAAATTACTAACACATACATCATTAACCATAAATATGGATTTGGGGCATATCACTTGGTCTCTATTGATGTAAAATTAGATCAATAACCTCTTAATTCCTTGTAATTGCATCCTTTCTATTGTTAATCAATCTTAATCATTTTGGTTAGCCTAGTTTAGTTTATAGGTTTTATATCCCTCTCACTATTATACCTAGTAATGTTATCTAGAAACATATGGTTATCTGATAGATTTGCCTATTATTAACCTTAAATATGAATACCCTATCTCTATTCATAGCATGCTCTAATTGGATAAGTTTTGCCCATTTTGGGATAGAACTCCAAATCATTATTCCCTAAAACCCCCTCATTATAACTAAAGTCCCTTTTAAGATTATCTATGTTTTATATTGTCTATCAAAATATTTTGGAAATTATCTTAGGATACCTAAGGCCAATCTAGAAAATCAAAAAAAATATTAGGTTTAAAATTCAAAATCACAATACCTATATAAGCAAAAGCAAAGCAAAATGAATAGGCTATTCCCTTGAAGGATAACTATTAAATCCATAAAATTTTATGCACTATATCAAAAGCACAGATTGATCCCTTGAAGGACATGTGTTTCAAAAATAAATCATATCTTAATAAATAGACCATTCCCTTAAAGGATGGCTATCATGGATAAATAATCCCTAGAAAGCTTCCCACATTGATCAAATTTATTAATTTGGTAGACTTCCTACATTGATCAGTCTACATAGATTGGCACATTAGGATTATAGATTAACCCTTAATTTTGGGTATGTAAGTTGGAAGCACCTTATTCTTATCACCCATTTATTATCACATCATGAATTCTAAATCAATCAAATCCTGAGCTTAGTTGACCTAAAATTGTTAGGAATTTATTAGCACTAAGTTGAGGATGCATGTGCATCACTTTTAAATGGTTTTTCATGGGTCATGGTATGAGCCAATCAATAAGCAGTATGCCTTTTTGGTGAAATTAATTACCAAACTATCATCCTTATTAATAAATGTCCAAATCTAAATCTATAAACAATTAACTTCCATTAATCCATAAACTATAAAAATCATAATCCATGATCATTAATCATAATCCATCATTAGTACATAATTCATAATCACAAGTTGTATAAAAATCAAATAAATATTACCATCCATAAATCCCTAATCAAATAAATCCATACATAAATCATTAACATAATCTAATTAAATCCAAGTATGCATAATCATATTAAATCATAACTATTTTATCCATCACATCCATAATCCATGAACCATCTCTAATATACCATAAAATCCATAAAACATTTCACAAATTAACTCATTACATCACATAAAAACTCACAATCATCTAATCTACTCCATAACAATTAAAAGTATCACATGTAAAGACCATAATCTAACATAATCCATAATCCATCCATAATCTATAAACAATATACAAATCCATAATCTAATCCATAAAAACGTAATCCATAACATCTATAAGCATGATCCATCATAATCCATAACTCTAATATCCATAGCATCACATAATCTATAAACAATGCTAATCCATAAACAACATAATACATAACAACCATGAACTAAACATAATAATCAATTTATCCATCAAATCAGATAATCCATAATCTTGATATATATATATATATATATATATATATATATATATATATATATCAATATCAAAAATCCATGTACATGAAAATGACTGAATACATGTTGGTGGCTCTTAGGCCAATACACACACACACATACACAAACATGTAAGTATATAGAGTAAAATATACTCTAATTAGGTGGATGCTTAGTTGAGCTCCACTCCTATCTCCACCCCCATCTCCATCCGTATACCTCTTCCATGTAATACTCCCCATGCTGATAGAATCTATAAAAGTGTGCCTAGAAGATTTGCCCTGTATGGCCCTATAGGTTACATAGTGGGGAGTCTCTGGTAACTAATATAAAACAATACACTCATAATATCTTAGCTCCAATGCTAGCTCCCTATAGCATTCTATGATCACTATCCCCCTTGGTCTTGTGCTTATCCTTGCCATCTCCTTGATAACCTATACTGATGGTTCCCTTTCCTCTGCCTACCTCCTCAATGTATCTAACTCTGTCCTGAGCCTATCCCACTTCTCCACTACCATGTCATGACTCAACTATAGGGAATCAAATCCCACCTATAGTTTTTCCATCTGATTACTACAATATCCCACTCCACCTGTGCCATTGTTAGAGCCCCTTACATTGTTGTTAGCTGACTATATAAGTAGGCACACTACTCCCATAGTATGTGTCTTTATATAATAATCTCCTCCACATCTATCTCTTCCTGCTCAACCTCTTCCTCCTCCCTTCCAACCTCTCCCCTAGTTTCCTTAGCTCCCATCTCATCTCCTACCCCCCATGTCTCCTCAACTTCAAAACCATCCTCTTCCTCCTCCTCCTCTGCCTCCTCCATTTCTCATCCTCCCCTCCCTAGTATTGCTAAACCATCCTCTCTTTCCATACCCCCCACTACTCTACCCACCAAGATTTATATGCAAGAGTGCATCTTATATCTTCCATGTCTTATATTTCTAGCAGTTGGTCCTCCTCCACCAGGACGTATCCTATCATTGGTCTTGGTAGCTCCTGCTCTATCTCATCTCTCCTATATACATGAGGGGCCCATGGGATGTCTTACATCAAACCAAACTATCACTATACTTGGTTAAAATTTATATTCTCCCATCGATCCCTCCTTCTCCTTAACACCCATCACTCCCTCCATATCCTTGCTAGCTCCACGTCCATCCTTAGACACTCAAGAAGTCATAAATAGGGCCTCTAGATGATATCTATCACCCTCAGCCCTTCCATTACTCCCTTTTAGTACTTTAGATATCTCACAATGCTATGTATAAGTACCTATGCTAGATCAACCTTCCATCATATAAATGCTACACTGTAATTGATCTTGTACCACCATATCCATAGGGTACCTATGGGACACATTACCCAAATGTGCTCATAGGCCCAAACACTAGAGTGTCACTATCACATCTAATCCATATCTCCTCTGGGTCTTAAAATCCTAGAACTCCCTATATATCTTCATTAGCAATGTAAGGGCCCAAGTAAAAATTATACAATGCTCAAAAATATCTATAACTACTCCCATAAAACCCCATGGAAATATCTTGCTTCCTAAGTTTAGAAGTGCATAACAGGAGATTGCTAGTATCATCATCATCAATACACCTTGCCCTATTATGTATACATGATATAATGGCCTAAAAGTGAAACCCCCAGTAACAAAACTAATCCCAACTAAATCATAACAATATAGGAATCTCAGGGATACAGTTTGAACCTACTCATCTATAGGAATTATCAGTGCATCTTACACTAAAAGTTACAAAATCTTATATATATCCTCCTCGATGATGGTCATCTCATCAATTAGCATCTAGAAGGTATCGATAGTAACATCTCATCACTCTATCAATGCTATCAACAATCTAGTGTCTCAATGGATGAGTTGATAATAACACACCCTTCCCAAGCCTATGACCTTTAGGTACACCCAATCATCATCGATAAGTCACACTCGTATATCCTCCAATAATGGTAGCACTCGATCCCATAGTCATAGTATCCCCTATTGTTGTCATCAATATATTTATAATCTTAGTAATACCCTAAAATCCCTAAATTATCCTAAAAACCTAACTCTACCTTAAACCCTTCCCACTAGATAAGAATTGATGCTTATTTCTTTTGGATCGATGTCATTCTCCTGAATTGATACCATTTGAGTGAAACAACATCGATTCCTTATGAATCATCACTAATTCCCTAGGAAATTAACATCGATTAGATTACACCATCCCTCTGTCACCCAACCTTTTATTAATCCCTCAAAATTACAAAAATTTCAAAAAATTCAAAAAATTAATGGAATACATGACCTACCTCATCGTGGGAGCATCATTATCATCGAGAACTATTATCACTAGTTGTCATTTCATCCTCTAACACTTTTTGTCATTTGAGTTTTGAGGTGTCATTTGAGATTTCTTAATTTTCAAATGAGACCTTTTTGATGTTGGACTTGATTTTATACTTGAATTTGAATTAATGCTGATTCATTTTGGATCGGTGCTATTTGGCTTGATCATCATCGATTCATTTTAGATCACTGTTGATTAGACCCATTTTTTTTACATTACTTATAATTTTACATAAATCTACTTTTATTACTCCCTATTATTCAATCCATACCATTTTAGATTTATGGATTTTAATCAGCTAATGGTCCCACAACCTACGAAAGGCATGTGCTCTTTTGGGTTTATACCCTTGGCTGAGCCTCGAGAGTTTATTCTCCTTTGAGAATAACTTTATATAGGTAGTGTGCACATAGTTTAGCAGATCTGATGCTTTGTTCATCCAACCCTATCATTATTCTCTTATTCAACCTTTATTAATCCCACATATTCATGATTATGGCATATGATTATCTAATTTGCCTTGGGGCATCTCTACTTGTATTATCCTCCAATCCTACTAGTGTAAAATATACACTTCATGTTATACATCCATGGTTTTTAGAGATTATCTATTATCCATCCCATTCATCTTTCAAACCTATCACTCACTCATTATTATTCATTAGCTCTTGGTTTGAGGGGGGATATCTCCTTACATAAACCTGGGGTAGTGGACCCTTCATAGTTTTTGTCTCATGGCATGCACCCTATACCACTCCATAAAAATGGGCAAATGTAGAAACTATAATTTTATACCCCTTAGGATGATTATTTGGGTGTCGTAGGTCCTTTTTTATTTAAATTATTAAATAAAATCTTATCCTAAAGTTTGGAGTATTTTCTATTTTTTTGCTTAGTAAATATTTCTTATTTTTATCCTTTTACCCTTCCTAACCCCCTAAAACCAATAATAGCCTATAATATACCTGTGTAACCTCTTTAGCCCATGTAGAATAATTAAAAATGAATTTCACGCATTCTTGACCTATTCTCATCCATAATTGCAACAAAGGTTCTTTTTTGGGAGAATCAATGATGATTCTCCTATGATCGGTATCGATTCTCTAGATCAACATCAATCCATAAATACGTAACCTTTGTTTGCATTCGAGATGAAACTAGAACTTGGAGAGCCTAGAATTGCTTCTCATTTTCCTTATGAATTTGATGATATTCATATTGGTACTCTACTATATTTTCAACTCATTCAGACACATCCTCTACATAATTAAAACTACTACCTATACTCATGGAAGGAATCCATTCTCTTTTCACTTGATCAAGAGGTAAGTATTGTATTTCAATTTAATTCTTATCTTTAATCATTAATCATTTAGATATCCATTAAATTAATTAAGAATCATTACTAACCTTTGTTATCTATCAATCCATTTCTTTTATCTAATATATATTATTTTTGGTTCTTTGTTTATTAAATTTAGACACAGAGAATCGACACTAATTCACTTTGAATTGACACCGATTCTATCGATTGGCACCGATCCTTTCAAGATCAAAATCAATCCACTATGTTTAATACCTAGGATCTAAAACTATACCTTAAGCTTCTATTTTCAAAATATTTTTACTGATTACTTCCATTTAAACATGGCTTTATCCTTGTAGATGACTTTACCTAGTGTAGCCCATGACATGACCAACATCCTTCATCTTCCTATAGTCCCTCAACCATTATTTGAATATCAAAACAACATTACTTTTGAGTTATCCCTCTATGCTATTATCTGAGCACCCACCTATGAATATTGGGAATAATCATTATCTATAATTTAGGATGATGTAGATTTTATTGCTGCTTACTAGGAAGAGTACTTTATTTACATTGCTAAATTAATCGAGGAGGAAAATAAGGTTTAATATCATTATCACATCACTTATCTATTTTATAATTTATTATGTTTTTATTTTGATTAATTTCTTAATAGTGGATTGACATCCATCCAAGAGAGTGTACCACTTCTTATAACTGATCATAGATCAGGTAATCCACCTATCTCTCTATTAATCAATTTTTGTCAACTTTCCACATGTGAAGGTTAGCCTTCCCAACCAAAAAGGTGTTCTCACTATCATTGGATACAAAGGTGCGTAAATGTCTTACAATCCATAGGTAACATCATAAACCCTAAAATTTCAATTTTTTAGTAAATCACATTTTAATTATACAAAAAATATGAAAAACTACTTAAACAGTGTGAGTGATGTATGGTCACTCTTGTCCTCAAACCTTTAAGTCAACAACTCTCCAAACTCATCCCAAGTAGTAATACATCATCTCAACAATGTTCTATACCAATAAAGGGATTTTACCCTAAGAAACATGATAAGCAATCTGACTACAATGTTCACGTTTGTGACATTATGGAAATTACATAAGTTGGATATGTCTCTAATATGTTCACTTGGGATGATAGGACCTTTCCCATTGAAAGTGGGAACACTCTTAGTGGTATTGGGAGGGATATCATCATAGGAATTAAGGTTTATAGGATTTTTAGTATTGAAGGTTGGGAAAACATGTTGCCTAGCCATGTTGCCTTTAAACTCTTCTTCACTCTCCTACTCTTCTTGACTTTCAAAGTATTCTTGTTCTTTAGGCTCTTCATGTGTCAAGATAGGATCAGGATATTGAACTTCAAGAGGAATTTTAAGATGAGGGAGTGGATTTATAAGATGATAAACTCTAATAGTATTTGATTTAGTAAGGACCATGAAGCATAAATAAAATAAATAAGAAATTAGTTTACAACTAGATGTTATACCTTTAGTGGAGTCACCAAATGCTGAGTGAGGAACACTTATACAATTGTGATGTTGTCAAGACAAACATTCACCTTGAGAAGAAGTATTTAAGATAAAGGACCCACTAGGCATGAAAAAACTATTGTCACTCAATTTTTCACACTTAGAGAGGTAGTTAAAGCCTTGCCCAAGTTGAGTGGAACATGGGATTACCCCAAGACCTATGGGTTATTTATTGTAGGGGTAAACCTCTAGATTGAAGGGTTAGTTCCCTTGATATATCTATTATAGCTCATCACCTATACTACTTAGCTTGTTTGGATGAAAAGAGATAGAAATAACATGAAACTAACTTATCTTAATAAGGTGATACACTAAATTTAATCTCCACTAGACTACCATGTACTTGAAGTATGAGAGATGACTCACAATATTGACTTCAACATCCTAGATTTCTCTAACATAAGTATTTTAAACATGAAGGTGATATGCAATGAAATTATCAAGGTAGATGAATAAGAGGTATGATTGTATAAAATATTTCATTTAATTACACTTATAAATAGACAAAGACACTAAATACAATTCATGTGAACTGTTATAAAGTAGATTGCTTGCACAAAACATGAAAGAGTAAGGTGAACACAAGGATAGATTGTTATCACTTATCATTCATATATGCACTAATTCACAAATTTTGATAAGAAGTTTTTAAATAAAAACTAGATTTAAATATTTATTCAAATTCAAATATAATATTCAAACCATAAGGTCTTTGCCATACCAGATATTAATTCTACAAACTTAGCCAAAAGTGGCTGCTTATATAGAAAATGGTGAAGAGAGATAAATAGGGGCATAATAGAGAATAATTGACAAGTTTCCATGAGTCAAACAAAGAAAAGGAGTTATGATAAAATCCCAATATACCTCCAAGTCTATGTGTCCCACTCCTAAAGATGCTCTGACCATTTATGTGGCATAGGGGTTATAAACTTGCTTGATACCTTGACTAGCTTCTTGAAAATTGACTTTATTTACATGAAAGGAATGAAAAATAGAATTTAATACCATGAATTAGCCATTACATAATATTATACCACTCATTTAACATTTTTCATGTCTTAAGAAACTCCTCTGACCTAACATTCCATCATTCATGTGCATAGGTGTCTTGAAACTCTTCATTTCTCACACTTAGTTTGGTCCAAGTGGCCTAAAACTCAAGTTCATATTATTAAAATTGTCCAAAATCCATGAATGGTATTAAAATATGTTATGAAGTCTAAAAAAAACCATTTTGGTTCCTATAACAACTCTTAATAACTTATTTTTCTCCTTAAGCTTTCACTAGGCCTAGTTTCCTTATACCCCTAAAAAAAATGTAAAGCTCCTTTTGTAGGGAGTTGTACAAATGATATTGAAAAAAAGGTCATATTATAGGAAAAATTATGACTTTATAAATCCCTGTCAAATTTAATCTTCAGACTCTGAGTGGAAGTCTATCTTTTTTCCTTTCTCTCTCTTGAATTAGGTCTCCTTGCTTAAGACCCTATTTTATTGCTCTAGACTTATGTCAAATGTTTTAAATCACCCAAAATAATGTGATTAAATTTCCTAAATTTATCACTAACATACATGACAATTTGGAGGTCCTGAGACCCTGTGGAAGTATGCAAACCAAAAAATAGCCTTGCTACCTAGACTCATTTTGATCCTCTTTGAGACTACCTTAGAAAATGTGCCTAGTTTGGTCACCTCCAAAATCTCCTATGATTTTTTTTGGAATTCAATGGATATTAAAACTCCAAAATGAACTTATCCCATGATTTGGAATCTCTCCCCTTCTCATAACACTTTCAAAACACCAAAAACTTTTAAAAATAGGGCATTTGTGTATGTTTGTACAAGGGACGTTAGCATCAAAGTAGATGTTGGTAACCTATTTGGAGTTATAAAAAAAATAAAAGAGGTTTAATAATAAAATTTTGGTATTATAAATATATTTTAGGTCTTTTTTCCTTGATTGGTCACTATTAGGGTTTTAAAGAGGTTTAAGACCAATTTGAGGTCTTAACGATTGTTCATAAAGAACATATCATTAATTAACCTCATTACACTTGAAAAAAATTATTATCTAACCCCCTCAAATATCCCAAATGTATTATCCCCAATTCAAAGTGTGAGATATGGTATGAGCATCTGAAGTTGTTCTTCAAGTGGCATGCTTACTATTTCTTAAGCTCAAAAAGTGTCTAATCTAAGTTTTGGGTCTTAAAATTCATTCCTAATACTATGATAGGATAAAAAAACTTAAAAAAAACTTTTTACATGATTATAAATGACTTATAAGTCCTTGTTACCCCTATGCATTCTCATGATGTACTGGTTAGGGGTCTTGGGGTTATGGGCTTGTCATTTTCTTGATAGCTCTCAAGGGAATTGGATTAAAAATTGTGTGTGTGTGCACCTTAAAAATTTATGGATATAATTTCAATTATTTTTTACCATATTTTTATCCCATCATGGTATTTGACATACTTTTTTATGACTTTGAGCTCAAACAGACCCCTTGGACTCAATACTACCCCTTGCCCAAGGAGTGAACTAAGTCTGAGACAAAATATTGACTATGTACATTATTTGTGTGACTTTGAATTGATCATGAAAACATTAGTAAAATAATTATAAAATTATTTACTAATTTTTAGTGTGTGATTATACCTATAGGAATTCTTGAAACTCAATCTTACCTCCTGCCTGGTTGTAGGCTTGATTGTGTGTGTCCTTCCTTAGATCTAGACTGAGTATGGAGTTGTGGACTCAGTTTGCTCAGTAATATATATGTTTAATTTAGTGTCAAAACACATTATTACCTTATTTTAAAATATAGGTGGACCTTATATTACATCATGTCATATTTTTTTCTCCCTTTAGGCTTAAAATCTACTTATCTTAAGCTTGCGGTCTTTGTACGCCCCTTTAGTGTCATGATTGTATTCTTTGTCTTAGGTTCTCACCATTCAAATTACTAACCTATTAAATATTTTATTGAGCCTAGATAAAGTCTCAATTGGGATCAAGGTTCTTTTCAAACATATCTTTGCTCTCTCTTTTAGTCCTGAAGCTAGTCTATGTTCTCTCAGCATATAGGTGATGTTTAGAGCATTATGACTGCATTCTCCTTAAATATATCTAACCCTCTCAATGTTATTTGAACTATTTTCAATATAAATTTAGATATATACCTCTCTCAACACCTCTATCTCTTTACTCATTCTTTAAGACTAGTTTGCTCCATTAGCCACCTGTCGGTGTCTTTAGAGGATATTGAATATGTTAGGTATTCTATACCTTAATTTCAATTCAATTATCATATTTATGATATTGAATTTCCATGAAGTTTTAAAATAGGTTTATATCTATCCTTATACATGCTCTACCCATCCTTTAGGTATAAGAATGGATCAACCCTCTAAGTAAGCCTATAGGTGCCTATAAGGTATTGATTGTGCATAAGAGTTTTGATCCTACTCCTTTCATTATGCATGATTCTTCAAGAATATAAAGCTATAGAGCTTATATATATACAAGGAAAATTCCATAGGTTTTTTAGCAATACAAAATCATTTTTTCACTTGCTCATTCTATACAAGGTATTGTAGGTACCTGTTAGGGCTGTATATAAGAATATATAGTCTTGAACCTAGTTTATTTGTTTGCCATTGATGATTGAAGATGCCCAAACAAAATTTAACTCAATATCACTATCCATAGGGTATGATAACTTAATTTTGACATTTCAAACATCTTGTCCTTTACCATTAAATACACAACACTATACACACTTGTAGATGATCATTTGACTATCAACTCAAATTCTTGATTCCCTTAACTACCCAAGTCGCTTGGTGTTCTTTGATGATATAGAGTAGTGTTTTAATATAATTATGTTAGGTTATCCAAGTTCAAGGCATTGTTTTTTTTAGTATGAGGGTGACTTTCATCCCTGTTGACGCTTGAAAGTGCACCCTGTGGCAGGAAAACGGATTCCTGCCCTCTCCTCGCAACATGGAAACCCTTCTCTCACCTGTGGGAGGGAGAAGCAGGAGAGGAGAGTCTCTAGGTATGGGCTAGTTCCCTCTGATGTATCTTGTTTGTTTTAGGTAGCAAAAAAATATAGGTATATAGGTATACTGGGGGGGATGAAAAGAGATAGAGAAAAAGCATGAAAATAAATAGCCTACTCTAAAAGAGGTGATACACCAAAAACAAGTTGACCTTCCACATCCACACTCAGGATCAGGGAAAAACATACATACACTCAGATCTGGCAGAAAAGACCAGGTCTCTGGGATGACAGGGAGGTTCTTATGGAAAGCACAAGAAACAGGGACTCACCAAGGTGCTGAGAAATACACACTATAAGTGACCTCACCTATTTTATACCTCCAAAATAGAACTCTACTCCTGGCAGCAGCAGACAGTGGCACTTTGTAGATCACAGGTTTGCTAGTGTTGAACCTGTGAGAGCATCAAGAGACAATGACTAGACATAGATTAACATTCAATGCATACAGAGAAAGATCCATCCAAATAGAGGTAAAACTGTCTTTTATTGATTCAGGTGGAAAATTTGGAGAGCAGTGCTCTTTAAAAAAGTGGGGAAGATCCCTTGATAAATGAACAAGTATGCCCATTTATAGAGAAAATCCAAGAGGTGTCTCATTGGAAAGAGTGAAAAAAACACTATTGATGATGTCATAAGTCTGCCAAGACCATGCTTGTTGCCTCGTTTTGCATGTTGGTCTTCTCCTCCGGTGGCTGGGCGGGTTTTTTCCTGTGTTTTGCAAGTGTTTTTTGCTACCTCATGTTGTGGGCGGCAAATTTTCTGCCTGCTGCAGTGGATTACATGTAGGACTTCTACCGATGTCGGTCGATAAGATGTCAACTGTGGTAGTTTTGCTGATGTCGGCCTATGTAAGCTACCGATGGTGGCAGTTTCACTGACGTCGGCTGATGTTAGTGGCCTCTTTTTCTCCACCGGCGTTGTGGGCGGTGATTTTGCCGCCCTCTACATTGCGTGTAGGGGCTCTCTTTTTACCCACCCGTGTTATGGGTAGTGATTCTTTCGCCCCCTACATTTTGTCTGCCCTTCCTTTTTTGCTAAGTGTCAAACACCCCAGTTTTTTCCCTTCTTCTTGTGAATGTTTGAAGACTCTGCCTCTTGCTACTGTGAATTCTAACGAACTAGGCCAATGAGCCAATGCTTTGAAACGGAGCTGTCGAACCCTAAAGGCAGACCTTGCAACCCAAAATGACTGGCCTTTCATAGCAAGTGCAGAAGGTGACCGATATTTTGCTTGAGGGGCAAAATTGGGTCAACAAATTGGCGACTCACAGGGTAAGCGTGCCTGCTATGCTTAGAACCTAGTTGCCTTACATATCCATTGGGTGCAGAGTCAGATGGTGACTTTGAAGAGAGTTTAAAATAGCTTTGAAGATCCCAGAATCAAATACACAAAATTTCCCCCCCACAAATGAAGGAAAACACACAAGCCTAAAAATAACTAACTGTGCAAACTGCACTTAGGGAAAACATGAAGAACAACTGAAAGCAAACTATTATGTACAGTTAACCAAGAATGTTTGCATCCCTCCTGGATTGAAAGGAAAATTTCTTAAGTCCCCTTCCTGGTGAAGAGACTTATTGTGACAGGTAAGTAGCTGAAAGAAAATGAGATTTGGTGACTTGCTCTTACTGCCTGTCACCTGAGTTGGCTAGAAATCGAGGGGATCAAAATCAAACATGCCTCCAATATATACATATTCTGATTGTTCTAGGAGGCATGTTGGATGCTGGTCCCTCAAATTGGTGCCCCTCACCAAGAAATCAATTACTGTCAGTTTATCACCGTAAGCCTTCTAATCTGCACAATTCTTCTGCAATGTATCATGCTCTGATTTGTTTCCCTCTACTTCGCTGAAAACTCTGTCGGACTCATCCTCTGCTTCCTCTTGGCCTTTTTAAAGAAGGGTGAATGTGGTAATGTCTAAAAGGGGCTCACAAAATGATTTTTCATCCTATATAACATCACTTATCTATTTAAAGTTTAGTTCTTCAAGGTATTCCTCCACGAAGACAGACTTTCCCTTTTTCTCTTTGCTGATCAGGTTCTCTAGATTTTCAAAAATATCTTCCTGATCCTCCTTTAACTCAGGTTCTTCAATGTAGTCATCCTCATCAATATAGCAAGGAATTTCATCAACCAGAGGAGAAGAGGGCTTACCACACATTTGTCCCTCTTCGAATTGCAGGAACATCCACATATACGCAAGGCCTGCATCTTCTCCACTGCTGATAAGGTCTTCACAAGGGGCATCAATGATGATTTCTTCTTCATTGTCGCTCATGACAACCTCTTGAAGGACTGCAGATTGGATCTTTTGTTCCTCTCTTACCTCTTGAAAAATAGGTTCTTCCTCGAGAAGGGGTGAAGTGGAGAAAGCAGGTGGAAGAGGGAACAGTCCTTGAGCTAGAATCGAATGATTCTCCTCTCTCCACTTAATCAATACTTCATCTATATCAGGCACGACCTGATAACTCTCTTGGAAATGTGTAGGTGGGGTGTGTTCAGGCATGGAATGTGTTGTTTGGTCTGAACCATCCACCATGCATTGGCTGAGGAATTTCTTTTTAGACTCCAACTCTGTAATTCTCCTACTCAGATCTTCTTGGAAAAGCTTTTCCTGGAGGCTGCCAGCATCATCACAGGTAGGCACAGCTTTAGCTTCTTCAAGGTTTTGAGAAAAACTTTGCTTTTCTTCTTCCTCTTTTCTGCCCCATGATTCCACTATCTTCCCCCAATTCAGGATCCCAGAATGTGAATTTTGCTCCTGTGAATAGGGAGCAACTTTGTTTTCCACAAGGACCTGAGGCTCTTCCGCAAGGTCTAAAAAATTTAACTCTTTTTCAAGGAGTAGCTTCATCTTAGCCTCTAAGTCTTCAATTTGTCTAGCTAGGTTTTCCTATAAGAGTCTTTCTTGGAAGTGGCTAGCATGATCCTCTCCAAAGCTCTGAGCTGGTCCTTGGCATTCTTTCCTCCAACTTGGAATTTGCACATCATGCTGGAAAACTTGGGGAGGCTAAAGAATGCAAGGAAGACACTATTGGTGCGTTGGAGGAGGGACATGTTGGCTAGTGGTACTTTTATCAATGGAAGATTCTTGATCTAAGGAGTTGAAAAGATTGATCTCCATGGGAGGTTGCTCTGATGCCATTTGGTGTTGGAAAGCTAGGCGCATGGGATTGGGAGCAACTGTATTTCATGAGTTGGAGTGAGCAAGTGCAATTTGATAAAATGGATTTGGTGCAAAAGAGTTGGTTTTCTTCAGGGTAGGAGGGGGCACGCAAGGCTAACTACCTTGAAAAGATGGATTTATCCATTTTGGTGTCTCTTCCTTCATGGATTTTATGACCTACACTTGCCTAAACAATCACTCTTCTTTATACATCAGCTCTTGTTGATATTTGTACTGCTCTTCCAGCCTGCCATTGTCTGCTTCTCAAATTCTAATGCCACCTCCCTTATAGTTGCAGGGCAACTAAGAGAGCTACTTGAGGGGATTCTCTGAATATCTGAAGTCTGATTATGTTCATATGAAGGAAAATAAGATCCATGATTTGGTGTAAAAGAATTATACATACAAGAAATGGATGATTTCTGATGGCACCAAGCTGCTTAACCAGTGGATTTACTCAGAGTCGCCAGATGCTGAAGAAACTTGATTTGTTGTAATAGGACTAGCATCAATCTCGAAACCTTATTGCATTAAAAAACTTGTCCCACCGGGCGTGCCAAAACTGTTGACGCACATGGGGCTGTATTGGTGGTTCCTCTACTGTAACAGGATTAGCGAGTAACCCTGCAAATTTTTTGATTAAAAACTTGGAGTCCCACCGGGCGTGCCAAAACTGTTGATGCTAGAAAGTGCACCCTGTGGCAGGAAAACGGATTCCTGCCCTTTCCCCGCAACATGGAAACCCCTCTCTCGCCTGTGGGATGACGAAGCAGGAGAGGAGAGTCTCTAGGTATGGGCTAGTTCCCTCTGATGTATCTTGTTTGTTTCAGGTAGCACAAAAATATAGGTATATAGGTATACTGGGGGGGATGAAAAGAGATAGAGAAAAAGCATGAAAACAAACAACCTACTCTAAAAGAGGTGATACACCAAAAATAGGTTGACCTTCCACATCCACACTCAGGATCAGGGAAAAACATACATACACTCAGATCTGGTAGAAAAGACTAGGTCTCTGGGATGACAGGGAGGTTCTTATGGAAAGCAAAAGAAATAGGGACTGACCAAGGTGCTGAGAAATACACACTGTAAGTGACCTCACCTGTTTTATACCTCCAAAATAGAACTCTGCTCCTGGCAGCAGCAGACAGTGGCACTTTGTAGATTGCAGGTTTGCTGGTGTTGAACCTGTGAGAGCATCAAGAGACAATGATTGGACACAGATTAACATTTAATGCATACATAGAAAGATCCATCCAAATAGAGGTAAAACTGTCTTTTATTGATTCAGGTGGAAAATCTGGAGAGCAGTGCTCTTTACAAAAGTGGGGAAGATCCCATGATAAATGAACAAGTCTGCCCATTTATAGAGAAAAGCCAAGAGGAGTCTCATTGGAAAGAGTGAAAAAACACTATTGATGATGTCATAAGTCTGCCAAGACCATGCTTGTTGCCTCATTTTGCGTGTTGGTCTTCTCCTCTAGTGGCTGGGTGGGTTTTTTTGTGTTCTGCAAGTGTTTTTTACCGCCTCATGTTGTGGGCAGTGAATTTGCCGCCTGCTGCAGTGGATTGCATGTAGGACTTCTACCGACGTCATCTGATAAGATGCCGACCGTGGTAGTTTTGCTAACGTCAGCCTATGTAAGCTCCCGACGATGGCATATTCACCGACGTCGGCCAATGTTAGTGGCCTCTTTTTCTCCGTCGGTGTTGTGGGTGGTGATTTTGCTGCCCTCTGCATTGCATGTAGGGGCTCTCTTTTTACCCGCCCGTGTTATGGGTAGTGATTCTACTGCCCCCTGCATTTTTTTTGCCCTTCCTTTTTTGCTAAGTGTCGAATGCCCCAGTTTTTTCCCTTCTTCTTGTGAACATTTGAAAACTCGGCCTCTTACTACTGTGAATGCCAACGAACTAGGCCAATGAGCCAATGCTCTGAAACGGAGCTGTCAAACCCTAAAGGCAGACCTTGCAACCCAAAATGACTGGCCTTTCATAGCAAGTGCAGAAGGTGACCGAGATTTTGCTTGAGGGGAAAAATTGGGTCAACAAATTGGTGACTCACAGGGTAAGCGTGCCTGCTATGCTTAGAACCCAGTTGCCTTACATATCCATTGGGTGTGGAGTTAGATGGTGACTTTGAAGAGAGTTCACAATAGCTTTGAAGATCCCAGAATCAAATACACAAAATTTCCCCCCCACAAATGAAGGAAAACACACAAGCCTAAAAATAACTAACTGTGCAAACTGCACTTAGGGAAAACAGGAAGAACAACTGAAAGAAAACTATTATGTACAGCTAACCAGGAATGTTTGCATCCCTCCTGGATCGAAAGGAAAATTTATTAAGTCTCCTTCTTGGTGAAGAGACTTATTGTGATAGGCAAGTAGCTAAAAGAAAATGAGATTTGGTGACTTGCTCTTCCTACCTGTCACCTGAGTTGGCTGGAAATCGAGGGGATCAAAATCAAACATGTCTCCAATATATACGTATTCTGATTGTTCTGAGAGGCCTGTTAGATGCTGGTCCCTCAAATTGGTGCCCCTCACCAAGAAATCAATTACTGTCAGTTTATCACCATAAGCCTTCTGATCTGCACAATTCTTCTGCAATGTATCGTGCTCTGATTTGTTTCCCTCTACTTCACTGAAAACTCTGTCGGACTCATCCTCTGCTTCCTCTTGGCCTTTTTGAAGAAGGGTGAATGTGGTAATGTCTAAAAGGGGCTCAAAAAATTATTGTTCATCTCATAGAACATCACTTATCTATTTAAAGTTCAGTTCTTCAAGGTATTCCTCCACAAAGATAGACTTCCCCTTTTTCTCTTTGCTGATCAGGTTCTCTAGATTTTCAAAAATATCTTCCTGATCCTCCTTTAACTCAGGTTCTTCAATGTAGTCATCCTCATCAATACAGCAAGGAAGTTCATCGACCAGAGGAGAAGAGGGCTTACCACGCATTTGTTCCTCTTCGAATTGCTGGAACATCTGCATATACGCAAGGCCTGCATCTTCTCCATTGCTGATAAGGTCTTCACAAGGGGCATCAATGATGATTTCTTCTTCGTTGTCACTCATGACAACCTCTTGAAGGACTGCAAATTGGATCTTTTGTTCCTCTCCTGCCTCTTGCAAAATAGGTTCTTCCTCGAGAAGCAGTGAAGTGGAGAAAGCAGGTGGAAGAGGGAACAATCCTTGAGCTAGAATCGAATGATTCTCCTCTCTCCACTTAATCAGTACTTCATCTATATCAGGCACGACCTGATAACTCTCTTGGAAATGTGTAGGTGGGGTGTGTTCAGGCATGGAATGTGCTATTTGGTCTAAACTATCCACCACACATTGGTTGAGGAATTTCTTTTTAGACCCTAACTCTGTAATTCTCCTACTCAGATCTTCTTGGAAAAGCTTTTCCTGGAGGCTGCCAACATCATCACAGGCAGGCATAGCTTTAGCTTCTTCAAGGTTTTGAGAAAAACCTTGCTTTTCTTCTTCCTCTTTGCTGCCCCATGATTCCACTGTCTTCCCCCAATTCAAGATCCCAAAATTTGAATTTTGCTCTTGTGAACAGGCAACAACTTTGTTTTCCACAAGGACCTGAGGCTCTTCCGCAAGGTCTGAAAAATTTAACTCTTTTTCAAGGAGTAGCTTCATCTTATCCTCTAAGTCTTCAATTTGTCTGGCTAGGTTTTCCTAGAAGAGTCTTTCTTGGAGGTGGCTAGCATGATCCTCTCCAAAGCTCTGAGCTGGTCCTTGGCATTCTTTCCTCCAACTTGGAATTTGCACATCATGCTGGAAAACTTGGGGAGGCTGAAGAATGCAAGGAAAACACTGTTGGTGCGTTGGAGGAGGGACGTGTTGGCTAGTGGTAATTTTCTCAATGGAAGATTCTTGATCTAAGGAGTTGAAAAGATTGATCTCCATGGGAGGTTGCTCTGATGCCATTTGGTGTTGGAAAGCCAGGTGCACGAGATTGGAAGCAACTGTATTTGATGAGTTGGAGTGAGCAAGTGCAATTTGATAAAATGGATTTGGTGCAAAAGAGGGGGTTTTCTTCAGGGTAGAAGGGGGCACGCAAGGTTGACTGCCTTGAAAAGATGGATTTCTCCATTTTGGTGCCTCTTCCTTTATGGATTGTACGACTTGCACTGGCCTAAACAAGCACTCTTCTTTATACATAAGCTCCTGCTGATATTTGTACTACTCTTCCAGCCTATCGATTTCCATTGTCTACTTCTCAAATTCTGACGCCACCTCCCTTATAGTTGTAGGGAAACTAAGAGAGATACTTGAGGGGATTTTCTGAATATCTAAAGTCTGATTATGTTCATATGAAGGAAAACAAGATCCATGATTTGGTGTAAAAGAATTATACATACAAGAAATGGATGATTTTTGATGGCACCAGGCTGCTTAACCAGCGGATTTACTCAGAGTCGCCAGATGCTGAAGAAACTTGATTTGTTGTAACAGGACCAGCATCAATCTCGAAACCTTATTGCGTTAAAAAACTTGTCCCACCAGGCGTGCCAAAAATGTTGACGCGGACGGTGCTGTATTGGTGGTTCCTCTACTGTAACAGGATCAGCGAGTAACCCTGCAACTTTTCTAATTAAAAACTTGGAGTCCCACTGGGCATGCCAAAATTGTTGATGCTGGAAAGTGCACCCTGCGATAGGAAAATGGATTCCTACCCTCTCCCTGCAACATGGAAACCCCTCTCTCGCCTGTGGGATGGTGAAGCAGGAGAGGAGAGTCTCTAGGTATGGGCTAGTTCCCTCTGATGTATCTTGTTTGTTTTAGGTAGCATAAAAATATAGGTATACTGGGGGGGATGAAAAGAGATAGAGAAAAAACATGAAAACAAACAGCCTACTCTAAAAGAGGTGATACACCAAAAACAGGTTGACCTTCCACATCCACACTCAGGATCAGGGAAAAACATACATACACTCAGATCTAGCAGAAAAGACCAGGTCTCTGGGATGACAGGGAGGTTCTTATGGAAAGCACAAGAAATAGGGACTCACCAAGGTGCTGAGAAATACACACTATAAGTGACCTCACCTATTTTATACCTCCAAAATAGAACTCTACTCCTGGCAGCAGCAGACAATGGCACTTTGTAGATCGCAGGTTTGCTGGTGTTGAACCTATGAGAGCATCAAGAGACAATGACTGGACACAGATTAACATTCAATGCATACACAGAAAGATCCATCCAAATAGAGGTAAAACTATCTTTTATTGATTCAGGTGGAAAATTTGGAGAGCAATGCTCTTTACAAAAGTGGGGAAGATCCCTTGATAAATGAACAAGTCTGCCCATTTATAGAGAAAAGCCAAGAGGAGTCTCATTTGAAAGAGTGAAAAAAACACTATTGATGATGTCATAAGTTTGCCAAGACCATGCTTATTGCCTCATTTTGCGTGTTGGTCTTCTCCTCTGGTGGCTGGGTGGGTTTTTTCCTGTGTTTTGCAAGTGTTTTTTGCCACCTCATGTTGTGGGTGGTGAATTTGCCGCCTGCTGCAGTGGATTGCATGTAGGACTTCTACCGATGTCGACTGATAAGATGCTGACCACGGCAGTTTTTCCGACGTCGGCTTATGTAAGCTACCGACGGTGGCAGTTTTGCCAACATCGGCCGATGTTAGTGGCCTCTTTTTCTCCATCGACGTTGTGGGCGGTGATTTTGCCACCCTCTGCATTGCGTGTAGGGGCTCTCTTTTTACCCGCCCGTGTTGTGGGCGGTGATTCTGCCACCCCCTGCATTTTTTTTGCCCTTCCTTTTTTGCTAAGTGTCAAACGGCCTAGTTTTTTCCCTTCTTCTTGTGAATGTTTGAAGACTCTGCCTCTTGCTACTGTGAATGCCAATGAACTAGGCCAATGAGCCAATGCTCTGAAATGGAGCTGTCAAACCCTGAAGGTGGACCTTGCAACCCAAAATGACTGGCCTTTCATAACAAGTGTAGAAGGTGACCGAGATTTTGCTTGAGGGGCAAAATTGGGTCAACAATCCCAAAAGAGGACCTACAAACTTAGGGCCTGTAGTTAACTATGGGATTGTTTAGGGCTACATGAAGTGCCACTTCATGAGTTCCATAGATTTTAAACATTTTCAACCACTTCATACTTATTAAACAATACTCAATGGTCTAAAAAATATTATTGAAATGAATTTTCATCTTCAAATTACCCTACATGTTTGTATATACCTATTGGTGATTATTAGATCATAAATAGGGTTTGTATGACTGTACAGAGAATATAGTAAGTTAGAGAAAATTTAAAGATATAAGTGATATTGTTAAGGCTGTATGAAGACATTAGGATATGTATCAATCCTCCACCATAGATATGATCATCTCCAACCTATTCCTATAGTCTGTGTAACTACATCTTGAAAAGACACCTGTGACCTCTCATTGAAAGTGTGCATTTGGGATCTTATCTTGAATTTTATTCAATTTTAATGGTGAAATATCACTTATAACTTTGTAATAATATATGTTAATATTAATAGATAAAAAATTATCAATCAAACTTCCAGTAGATTACATAACACAAACCATGTCTCCCAAAAGCAAGCACACTTGAAGAAGATATACAAAAGACACATCTCAGACAAGAACAATATAGTTACATGAACTGAGTGAGATAATATGAGTGAAAAATAACTATAAACCTCTTAGAATGACCACCATGAAAAGGAAATAACAACTTGTAGTAGGATGGTCTGGAAGACCTTGTACACCAAGACATTATTCCTCTAAGTGAAGGCACCTTATAGAGATGAGTTAGCTAATGAAACAACCATGAAAATGAGATACATGACGTCTAAAAACCATCCTCAAAAACATTTCTCTCCATAAATTTATGAACTAGAGAAACAGGTGAAAAAATTGACCCCTCTTAGATGGATAGGACATAGTGACCTATTTCCACTCTTAGCCATTGTTTATAAAGTTTAAGCCATAAATATGCAAACCAATGCCACTGATTTAAATATTACTAGGACCCCTACAAATTTATAAATTTTTATCTCCTAACTCTCTCTTTATCTTGGCCATACCATTTAATTTAAATTTTTCTTCCTAAGCTTATGAAGGCACTGATGGAAGATAAAAGGTGTTTAGAATATTAGTTCTACTTGAAAACTGGTCCAGATCTATAAAATAATCTAAGGGAGCTGAAGGAACACTTATAAACTATTTGAAATTGAAAACTAATCTTATAAGGCCATACAAGTGTTTGTAAAGTGTCATTTTCTCAAGATTAGGCATTGAACTATAGATGTTATTATAATCTAACTATTCTTGAACCTTATCTAACCTTGTTTTGACACCAGGGATATTGAAAATACTTTTTAAATGTTATCTTATTTAAATGGTACATCCACCTCTTCCATATGGGCCAAAAAGTGCCCAAATTGACATTTTTTGCATATGAGAGTCAAATAACGGTTAGTGAAAAATAATATGAAATTAAATGACATAAAAATAACCTTTTATAATGAATCTATACCAAACTACACCTTTGACCATGTTTGACCATTTCAAGACGTTGTGATTGACCATAGGACTAGACAAGTGAACCTAAGACCAAAACTTGGACAATGCTAGACAATGACACACATGACCATATAGGATACTTTAGGACCACTAGAGACCATAAAAAGACTAGGAGAAATATTTTAAATCCCTATGAAGTTTCAACCTAGATGGGGTGACCAATTTTAACTTGGGGTCAAAATTTGGTCAACATAAACACAATTTTTAATGTAAAAGAGAGAGGCTATAGAAATTCTAAGGGATATGGTCACATGTGTGATTAATTCTATAGGGAAAATGGTAATTAGGTCCAATTTTTAAGGATTAATCATAGTATCTATAAATCTATTCAATATTTAATTAGAAGGCAAAGTATACAAGATTAGTGAAGAGATTTTTCAACCAATTAATTTTACAAAAGATAAGGTGGCTAAGGTAGAGGCTTGTAGAGCTAAATTTAGAGCTTTAGCAGTTGAACATAGAAGGATAATGGATGAAATAATATGTATATTCAAATCATCCATGATCAATTTTAGAATTATTAATACTAATTTTGACACTTCATATGCAAAGGGATGAGAATTTTTATAATCAAGGTGAATAATAAATTCTATGGATTTTTCTCCAAGTTTCTCTTCATGTGCATTATTTTTTATTCTTCAAACCTTGTGATTCATTGAAGAATTTCTATCATTTTTGTATTTTTAATCTTTGGGTTATGTATAAATTCTTTTAGTTTTGTTATTCAGACTATGTTGTAGCAAATTTAAATGTTTTTGTTTATTAATCATAATCTCCCTTTGAATATGTGCAGTTACAAGCATACATTAGTAACAAACTTTGGTTATAAATAGTGAAGTTTACAATATTTTTTTAATTTTGAATCATAAATATGTTTGTGTGTTTTGTGTGTTGATAATAAATTGTAGTAGGAATTAGCTTCCTACTACTTGTCCAACCCATAGTGTAGGATCTAATTTGGAAGGGTTTCATTTATCTTTGGATCACATACCTTATTTCCTACCCTACCTTTTCCCCCATTTTAGAATTTTTTAATCTAGTCCACCTTAGGTTAGAATCCACCCAGCTATATCATGTAGAATTTTAATTAAATTTAGTTTCCATATATCCAAACCATCCAATGTAAATAACCCATTTCTCACTATTATTCTACCACTAGGTTATTTGTAAAACAAAATTCCCCATAACTCATAACTTAGAGTGAATATTTTCTTCAATCTTAAAATGTTGGAGGCCACCTCATAAGATTTTTTGGTGTGCATAAAACCCACATCAAAAATAAATTTACATTCTACTAGAAGGAGGAGCCCCCTTTCATCTATTAAGAATATTACTTGAGTTGTATTAGATATACCCACAATATTAAAAAGGTCCACTTCAAATACTAGTCTACTAGACCCACCTTTGTAGATCCATATAAGACTTATCTGAGATAAAGGCATCTTAAGGGGAACCTAAACCCAATATTGTTCCCCAATCAGAAGAGGCCATCTTCCTTCATGTATGATGGCCCTAGCCTAGTTAGCTAGTTCTACTATTATTGTACCTAAAGCTATCCATGATTTGCCTAAAAACCTAGAAAAAAATATCTTCCTTCCTTCTCTCCCTCAAGAGGAAACACTATTGATGAACACATAAATGATTTCAATACTACCTTAGGGATACTAAATGTAACCCATGAATATGGGGCACATATACTTATCCCTTTTACATTGTAAGATGTTGCTTATGACTAGTTCCACAATATCCTAGAGGATTCAATTACCACTTTTAATTAGTGTCAAGATAATTTTTGGCATGATTTAGATAGGTCATTATCCCAAGTCTCATATATATTTTTTTTAAAGTATGACAAGAGAGACAAATGATCTAATCAGAGCCTTTAACACAAGATTACCATAGATGTATAATCAAGTTGATAATGAATATAGACCTAATGTTATGTTAGACCTTGAGATATACAAAAATGCCTTAGAATATATGATAATTGACTTAATACATAGATAAACTAATATTACTTAACTTTAACTCAATTATGCCAAAGCTATCAATATTGAAAGGTAGTTGAATCCCCAATTAAAAGATTTGCCCCTACACAATATTTGTCCTATTTTCATCCCTCAAGCCTATTCCAAATGATAATATGAATGTTATGGCTCATAATTATAACTAAGTGTATACATAATTACCTTATGCCTATGCTCCACATAACCAAAACCTTGTATTTATAAATAATCATGTGTTTACACCTAATAAATAAAATTAGAACCAATCCTTAATACCATTTGATGATGATACCACACAAGGTACTGCTTTTGATTTTATAATGAAATATTGGATGTTATCCAACATATGATACAAAAGTTAAGCAATGAGTTCCTAGCATACAAAAGTGAATGGTAAACACCATGGGAAAAATATCATTCAAAACTTCACATTACATATGTATAATACACATTTCAACATATCTAGGAATAACATGGAATAAAATCCACCTAAAAATTTACCTAAAATAAATATCTTAGAAGCATCACTTCCTAATTAGTGTTGCATTCACAATAAATCACAACATGATGAATTGGATATTATATAGTTATTTAGTAATTTTGATATCTTCTATAAGGAAATGGGTAGCTATTAATCTTCTCCAAATTATTTTGATCCATCTTCATCTAATGCTTTAAATCCCTACAGTACTGTAATGTTGTTTGAGTCATATGAATTCCCATTCCTAGTTGAGGATGAGAATGAGCTAGAAAAGAATATAAATTATATCCATGCTTTCCATCAGTACCAAATAAATAATTATAATTTTAAAATCAAATGCTAATATACTCTCATGACTTCCATGCCAACAAATAATATTGTAGTTACTCCTCCAGATCTAAAATCTAATAATATCCCCCCTCTAAAGGGAAATGATCAACTCCATAAAAAAATTAGATATGACATATTTGAGAATATGATTAAATTTAAGTCAAAAATCACTCTTCATGATTTATCTTAGATTACTGATCAAATATATTTTTTATTAAATGCATTGACCAACATGCCATCCAATGATAAGTCCAAAGTTGCAATACTAATGTGGTTTTTCATTAAGACAAACCTAAGGAACCACCTTTTATGTTGACTATCACAATGTTTGGAAAAAATGTGCATAATTATTTGGTATACTTAGGCACTTAAACCAACATCATGACTATAAATATTTTAAAAAATTAGGGTTGACTCCAAAAATATCCAAAAGAGTATTGTTGTAGCTGGATGAGACCATAGTCCCAATCATTGAGGAGTTATTAAAAGCTCATATGAACTTGTATTTAGAGCCATGTGTACACACACACACACACACACACACACACCACACACACACACACACACACACACACACACACACACACACACACACACACACACACACACACACAAACACACACACACACACACACACACACACACACACACACACACACACACACACACACACACACACACACACACACACACACACACACATGTCATTGAAATTATTGAAGCTTATGGTTTACTGCTAAATCATGATTGGTTAAAGATATTAAATGGATACATGGAAAAATAATTCTCACACATGTGGCTTCCTTGGAAAATAGTATCCAATTTGATTCAAGTTGACTAAAAATTGAATATGAAGTACCTAATTACATAATATAATGTTAAAAATGAGAGGGATAGATTTACATCCTCACATGAAAGTGTTTATAAATTTACTACAAATCATGAACCTCATGAATAAGAATTTGAAGCCCTTTCACAATTGTGGACTCTTCATTTTGATGGATCCAAATCTAAGTAAGGCTCTGGTGTTGGCATAAATTTAATAGATCTAGATGGGAGACATTATCTCACTACATACAAGTTAAAAATACCTTACACCAACAATCAAGATGAATATGAAACTTTGATTACAGGCTTATAGTTTTTGCTAAAACATAATATCAAGAAGTTGATGATGTTTGGTGATTCAGAGCTAGTTATCAATTAGATAAAGAGTAAAACTAGTGAAAACTCTCATATTTAAAATTTTATAAGCATAAAGCCTAATATTTGATTGATTCATTTGAGGCAATCAACATCAAGGCTATTCCAAGGGAAGAAAATTAGATAATGGATTTACTGTCATGTTCAACTACCGCTTTAACACCACTCCAATAATTTTAAATGTATAAGTTTTTTATGGATTTGGTTCCTTGCCATTATGTAAAATATAACATGGAAAAATTACTTGTTTAATTATGATCAATATATCATACAATTTATGAATAGTTCTAGAGCCTTTGAATCTCAAATAATAGGTGAAAAGGATTTTGAACCTATGGCTAGTTTAGGATGACATCTTAAAGATCAAATAGAATAGTATACTTGTGGGAATGATTTCATGAGAATGATATTTTGACATGGATCCACAAGCTCAAAAACAAAAAATATTTTTAAGTGAGTGAATCTAATTTCACTAAAGATAATTTGAGAACCAATGAACATTCTTATTATGTCAATATTGGTCTGGGTTGCACTAAAAGTGAGATTTTTTTTGAAAGATATAGTGATAGAATAAAAAGATGTGATATTTTGGACATATGAGGATCTTAAAATATTTTATCCATGGATCATAACACATACTATCTTTTAATCTAGAGCACCAGCACTTCAATAAATCATAGAGACCAATGAATCCAATTCTAGATCCACTCATTTAGATAGAATTTTAGAAGCTATTAGATGATAATATTATATTACCAATCAAGAAATCCACTTGGGTTTATATATTATTTCCTATCAAAAAAATTATGGAGAAATTAGGTTGTGAATTGATTTCAAGACTCTGAATAAAGCATTAGAAAAATAAAGTTATCCTCTACCTTCATTAAATGAGGTGATTCATATAGTTAAAGATTTAGAGATGATATATTTTATATATGGTTTTTTAGGTTAAAAAAAAGTGTTGTTAAAAGTAGAGGGTCATATGAAAATGAATTTTACCACCAAATGGATAACTTTTGCATATAAAAGGATGCTTTTTAGCTTAAGAAATGTAGGATAAGCTTTTCAATGGGCCATGGATTATGCTTTCCAAGGACTTATCAAAAAGTGAATTATTATTTATATAGATGATATTAAATTATTTTAAAATAAAATAATTGATCATGTATATCATTTACAAAAAGTATTTGATAGGTGAAAAAAATATGGAGTGTCACCAAATCCAAAGAACATATTTAAAGTTATAGAGGGCAACGACTAGGACACATCATTACGAAAGATGAGATTACCATTAATCTATAATGAATCTAGAACATTTCATAGATAAATCTTCCTAAAAATAGGAAACAAATTAATTATTTATTTGGAAAGATAAACTTTGTATGGAAGTTAATTTTTATATTTGCATAGATTTTCAAGCCACTGAATGTCATGTTGAAACAATATACTAAAATAGAATGGATAAAAAATACAAGAAAGTATTTAAAGATATTAAGAGTACCATCACACAAGATCTATTTATAATTATTCCTAATTTTACTAAGTATTTATTTATGTATTCATTTTCTTTAGAACACACTATATCAACAACACTCACACAAAAGGTTGAAGATAATGAACATCCAATTGCCTTCACGAGTAATAATATAAAATATGTAGAATTAAAATTTTGATTATAGATAGGAAAATATATGTCTTGATAAAGTCAATGAAGAAATTAATTAACTATATTATTTAAAATAATATGTAGGCCATCATTCCAGATCAAGATATCAAGCTCACACTTGGCCAAAATGAGTTAGAAGAGATAAGAGGTAAATAGATGGCTAAATTACAATAGTTGATATTTAAACTAGACCTACCAAGATGGTATGAGGCAAAGGAATCATTCATATCATTACTAAAATGGGTCCACATATTCAAATTAATTAGATCAATGAAACATAGGTAGCTAGTGGTGACTAGTATTATCACATTATCCACTTCCTACTCATGTGTACATGTCCCATTAAGTTTAAAAAAATCAAAGGTGAAACCTTTGGATAAAATCAACCCATTACATGATCAAAAATGGATTTTTGTACAAGAATAATTATGAGGGAATTTACTTGAGGTGTGTTTCAATAGAAGAAACTACAAAAATCCTATATGATTGATATTATAAGATAGGTAGTGGAAATCCTTATAGAAATGCTACATCCCACAAGATCTTGAAGATGGGATACTATTAGCTTAATATTTTCAAGGATTCCCATAGTCATGTTAAAACATGCCATGAATTTTGAGTATTAAAAAAGAGGTATGTACATGTTACTATGCCATTACATCTTGTGATCAAAGGATGCCCTTTTGATCAATGGGGTCTTGAATTTTTTGGATTAATCAATCAAAATTATTTGATAAGACAATTTTATTTTAATATCTATTGATTATTGCACTCGGTAGATATATGTCATTACTAAAAGTAATTTTCTATTCCAAGATGTGATTTAATTTCTATAAGAAATCATACCTGACTAGATTTGGGACTCTAATTTCTATGGTATGCGATAATATTCAAACATTTCAATGTATAACATTTACTGAATGAGACTACAATAAGCTGAATATCATCAAGTTTTCCTTGAATTACAATCTATAAGGGAATGGAATTACTAAGTTCACTAATAAGAATTTTATGGATTCCGTTAATAAATTAGCACAAGACAAACTAAGATAATAGAACCTACTATTGAAATATGCATTATGGTTAAACATAACAATACATAAACAAGCCCTCATAGATCACCTTTCCTAAAAATGTATGGAATAAAAATATATTTTCCTATTACTCTCAAACTACCAACATATTAGTTCATACAAGAGTATATGAGAGAAGATGAAAGGATTCAACCTAAGTTGATTGACATAGTCCAGATGGAGGATTTATCAACAAAAGCATTACATAGCTTCAACAAGAACCAAAACATTGATAAGAGGTGGTTCAATAAAAGATCCAAAAGAAAGGCTTTCAAAATTTTAGACCTAGAGTTTTTATGGTAAAACCCTAAAAATCTAGAAGGTAAAAAGTGAAAAGGTGAATTATTTTTTCACATTTGACTTTTTGCATTTGTGCTTTGGGTGAATAGTGTATTTTTGATAGTTAGTGTGCTGACACTGCTGAGGTGGAAGCTTATGATTGGTTGGCTCACTTGAGTGAGGATCAAGTTGATGGAGGGTGGTTGAGGACATGACAAAGTGGTGGGATGAGGCATGCAACCATGTTAGTGATCATGGAATGAGGTATGGTATATTTTGAATTGATAACTAGGGTTGATTTTAAAAATAGTTAAGGGATTTAGTTATTCAGGCTAGTTGCTTGTGAAATCCCTAGGTAGGGTTGAGGTAAAATTATGGTGTAATCAAGAATTGGTGGGGGTGGGTTGGTAAGTTAGGTTGGGAGAGGGTGTAGCTATAATAATTTTATTGTATTTCAAGAATTTTAGGTAGTTTAAGAGTGAGATAGGGTTATAATAGAGGTGCTTAGTTTGAGTCCCTCCATGGTTTGGGTGAAGATAGTGACCGATGATGGTTCTTATTGATCAACACTGGTTGACCCCAAGGAGGAAAATCGATCTCAAGGGACTGATGATGGCTATAAGAACTATTGGTGGTTGAAGGACTAGTGAAAAAGGGGTAGGTTTTTGATTCCAAAGGTGTTTGCTAAAAAGAGTTTATGATTAGAGATTTTAGTTGATGAGGGTAGAGTCTATAGGATAGTTGGTTAGTGAGGTGAGAATTAGCTTAGTTGATAAGTGTTTGGGAGATAGGGGATGTAATAGGTGTGGTTTTGACAAAAGGATGTAATGGGGTGAATTAGAATAGGCTAAGGAAGGCATGAGTTAGTATTCAGTTTTAAGTGAAAAACTAAGCATGCATGCTTATTATATGTTATATTTATAGGCTTGTGAGTAGATTCACTTGAGGGACTAGGTTCCCATACTCTTTGTAGAGATCCAAGATGCCATGATTGCTGATAAGTGGTGGCATATGGAGGCCATTAGATTAGGTGTGATGTGCCATTATCAACACCTAACCTAAGATCATATGATGATCATCATGCTAATCAAGAGATGGGACCCTATGATGAACATATTTTGGCTAACTATTGGAGAGAACACCATCCTCCCAGAGGATGTGCATAGGATCACTCATTTTTTGATTCAAGGAGACATAATATATCAGATAGAGAATGATGAGATAGACTACTGTATAGAGATGATATATGGTGAGGATCACATTCACATGTAGTTTCATGTAGGTGGATTAATTTATAGTCTATTATACTAGATGGCTCTTGAGGATAGATGATTAATTATGATGATGATGGTCTTGATGAGTTTTTTGTTTATTGATTTAGTTGGGGGGTGGTTTCCACATGTTTTGCTTGGTATTTTAGTGTAGATGTTACTAGGGAGGATTATTGGGTGGGCCCCCATTTTATTGGTACAAATATACTAGGAGCTCTAGGGATTCTAAGCACATATATGGTACAAGATCAGTGTCAACTTTGTTATTCACTATTGGGCATTTAAGAACATTTAAGTGTTAACACCCTTGGGACTACTAATGGAGGGTTATTTATCAACTGATTATATAGTGGGATTATTACATTAGAGGAGAGGTAGAGCAATGATATGGGTAGGTGGAGGAGCCAAAGATATTGAGTGGTTTTGGGATGCTTTGGAGGGGTTGATGCTAAGGGATGTGATATGGTGACCCTATGTTGGATGGCCATAGTGGACTGGATATATGTATCGCACCCTAAAGCTATAGATATGATGGTGGATATATGGCCATTAGGAGGGTGAGGATGAGATCCTTTCATTTGATCATGTGTAGAGATAGTTTGGGCTAGTTCAAGGGATCCTACCTAATTTTCCCTAATACAAGAGAGAGGAGGTGAAGTTTATGTTGCCCATGCCGCAACTACAAGATATTATGCTAGATTATGAGGAGCTACCAATGAGAGCTCCCATTGATGACATAAGTGTTGTTAATGGATACATAGCTTGGTACTAGGGTAGATATGCCATAATAAAATTTGGATGGGGTGATGGGGGCTAACAAGCCATGGACATATATCTGGCAAGGGAACATATATAGGGGGATGGTTAGGTGACAGTAGCATAGGCCTAAGTCACCACATTATAGGGGTAGGTGGATGCACTATAGGGTAGGTAGCCACCTTATAGGGGTAAGTTTAGGATTTGATGGTTAAGAGGGACTAGGCCTAGGCTACCCTTGGCATGGTTACATAGGAGAGAGATGCTCTGAGATAAGGTGGAGGGGCAGTGGTAGTGCTAGCTAGTTTTGTTCCTCAAGCCTAGTATTTAGCTATGATTTAGGAGCTAAGATATTATGAGGCCATAGTTATGAATTAGTGCCTAGTAGAGATGAGATGGGGGGAGTATAGGGTTAGCTTGGTAGGTGGCCTATCTCTCATGACTATAGGATAGGGGGCTTCGATAGTGGGTCCCTAGGCAACTATCTTAGGAGGACCACCACTAGATGGGGCTACAAGTTTAGGTACAAGTGGTGAATTGGTAGTGGTGCAAGTGTAGGTTCTAGTGCCCCATGATAATGTATGGGCATGTTTTGACATATTGGTAGTGATAGGTATACACCATTTTGATACCAACATACGTGTTGATGCAACAAGATGTATATGTTTGGAGAGAGAGACCATACATTGTTATCTATATTATTTTATGATGACATGATGTATATATGATGTTTATGGATGATGGTGTTATATATGATGTTCATGCTTATGATTGATGGATGTTTATGGTTCATGGTGTTAATGTTTTTGATTGATGTTTTATGAGATGTTTGACTTGGTAGATTAGGCATGTGGTATTAGAAAGATAGATATGATGCCTTGATTCTATTCATGGATGTGAAATTATGTGTTATTAATGGATGTATGTAATGTGATAATGTAATAGCTTTGTTTATGATAATGTTTATATGTTTGGGATGAGTTAATGTTTATAAGATGAATTATGCTAATGTCATGGTAAATGGATAGAGTGATAGATGGTATATGGATTGATGTCTTGCTCATTGGTTTGATTTATGCTTATGATGGTGTAATGGTATGATTATATGCTCATATGATGTCATGATGGTTAATGGATAAGACAATGTTGAGGATATGTTGTTATATGTTTTCCTTATGTTTTTGCTCATATATCTCTAGATGATGTTGCTTGTAGACATAGTTGATGATGTTCACACTTTTGATGTGAAAACTATTGTTTATACTCATGGAGATAAAATGTGAATATGGTTGAAGATAAGAATACATGAATTAAACAAAAAGATAAGAACAAGGAATACGATGCCTTTCCATTGGTAAGGATTGAAATAAAACTTGAAGTTGGATTGGCTTAGAAAAAATAAGACTTTCAAATGGTTTGCATTAGCATGCTTATGTTGATAAATACGTATCTTAATAACATTGTGTCAAATAAGCTCATAGTCCCATGCATATGATATGTGGAGGTAGAATGGGTGAAACTAGAACCTCTAGTGAGACTAGAGTATCCCTTATATAGGCTTCCAAAGAGGTAGTATAAACAAGTGTATGCTCATATATAAAGTGGAGACTGGTTAATGAAGGAAGTCTACTGAGGAGGGCCAATTGTGGCCTTACAAGATTATTACTTTTATGAGAGCTGATTATGTCTTTCTCATTAATTTTGCTTTTGCTTAGGGGTCTTTGCTAATTTGAATTTGATTTAAGGTTGGGGAAGCTGATCAATGTGGGAAGATTTCAAGAAATTACTAGCTTTAACAAATGCTTTACTCAACCATACTTCAAGGGAGTCATCTGAGTTTACATGCTTAGTTCAATTGCTTATGATAGCTATCCTTCAAGGGAGAAGTCCACCTTATGTTTGTAATTTTGACTGACTTTTAAATAATTGTCCTTAAAGGGAGTAGTCTATGAATGTTAGGGTGACCCATGATTTGTTTTTGACTTTTGATATTGATTTTTCTTGACATAGACTTGCTTATACATGCTCAAGGGGTTGCCTTTATGAAGGCAAGACTAAGTTGACATGAAAGTTTAGTAGGTGAAAAAGGGGTATAGATGACAATGACCATGGGAATCTATCTTAAAGAGGGATAGAAAGTACCATGAGAATCATGCCATAGATAGATCCATGGTACCCATAGTTTAATATTAGGCTATGATTTTGATGGATAATTACATGATTCAATTGTAGTTGGTTGCCCCTAAGAAGAGGGAAATTAATGTGGTTTCAAGAGATGAGTTTAAGTTAGGCAAATGATGATTATGATTATCATTTAAAAATAGAAAATATGTAGATGTGAAGCATTGAGAGGCTCAGGTTCTATTTTTCCCTTGAGAGAGGACAAGTGATAAGCCCCTGATCTATACTTATGGGTTATGGTGTAGTGTCCAAACCAATTGAAAGCAAATTTGCCCCTTTTGCTTTTCTTCATATTAGTTACATGTTGATTTTACTTGAGGATGAGATCTCCAATATTGAAGTCATAATTTCAGGTGTTCATTATAGGCATGTTTGATTCATTCTTGATAGACACAGAGATGGGAAAGAGCGGCCAAATGACGCTCATCAAGTAGCTCAAGTTGGGCTAAACATTCTTAATGATAATTGTCTTTTGAAATAAGATTATGTAAAGATATGTGAAGAGAATGTATTTGGATTTTAAGAGGCAATACAACCTTAGATACAAACATGAGGGAAAAATGTGTAGTACATGTAGGGGTTTGGATGCTAGTGTGATATGCCCATAAGGTGAAAGGGATGTGAAATTGCCAATCCTGACTTGAGGCATTGACCATTTTGGTAAGCATGTTGTTAAGGGTTTTATTAAAGGCCTTTACTTGTACATTTTATTATGGGTGATAAGGTGATGAAAATCTTAATTTAATTTTAAATATGTCACAAATACCTTAAACTTGTTTGTTTTTGAAGGATTTGTCATTTTTAGTGATGATCTTATAGGGAACACTAAAGTGATAGATGATATGATGGGTGATACATTCAATAATATCTTTAGCTTTTGTCAAGATAAGAGGAATATCCTCTACCCCTTTAGTGAAATATTCAATCATAGTGATGATAGAGTGATGTTATTATGAAGAGTATGGGTTAATTACCAATAAGGTCTAGACCCCATTATGAGAAGGGATAATAGTCCATGGAAATGTGAAGACTATTTTTGGGTGAATGATGTAAATTATCATGTTGTTGACACTTGACACACTTTTTCACATAATCACAATAGTCTTGGTTAGGGGTAGGCTAATAATAGCCTAGGTAGAGGATGCACTTAGCCACAGTGAGTCTACTAAAGTGACCCCCATAGATACCATCATGTTTTTCTTTGATAGTGTGAGAGGTTTTTGGACCATGAAGGCAATGGAATAAGAGGCCATAAAAATAACATTTGTAAAGGATTCCTCCCATAATAGTATAATGAGAGGTACTTTGAAAGAATGTTTGATGGGCATTCCTAGAGAGGTTAGAGGGAACTATTCTATGGTGGAGGTAGTTGAAGGTTTGTTGATACCAAAGGAAGAATATCTTCCATGATAAATATGGTTAGTGTCTAATTTGGTGTAGGAAAGTTTAGTTAGGTGATGGACAATGACTAAAATTTTAGAGTTTGAGGGTGCTGACAGGATCTGAGAGGCAAGAGAAGCCATAGTGTCGACAAACTTGTTGGTAGATTGTGGGGTGGTTTGAATGTGGTAGTGTTTAAATGATGTCAAGAGTTCTATGACTAACTATCTATATAGTTTCAAAATATATTTCTTATACTGGTAAATTCCATTGACTTGATTAACCACAAGTTGGGAGTCACCAAAGATGTTGATCATTTAATGTGGTTTGCAGACCTATTGCCAGGGCTTCATATTCAACCATATTATTGATATCAAATTTAAGTTTAAAAGATAAAGGAAGTGGTTAACCAACAAGGGGGATAAGGATGATACCATCTCCCCCACCACACTAACATTTAGAACCATAAAAAAACATGGTTACTTGATTAGTGAAATCCACTTGAGATAGGCTTGTGAAAGACTCGTCTAGAAACTTAAGAGGAGGAGGTTAGTTGTTTGTTAGGGCTACATCAACTAATTGGATAGCAATGAATTTCCCTTTGATTGATTTTTTTTGGAGTAATTCAAATTTAAACTCAATTAAAAGCATGAGTCGCTTATCCATATGCTAGTTTTGTTATGGTTTAGAGTGCATGTACTTGAGTGGGTTGGTATCAGTTATGATAAAAGTTTTTTGGTTAAGAAGGTAGTGGTGAAGTTTGCTAGCCATGAAGACTAGAGCCAAATATAGTTTCTTGGTATGTGTATACCAAGTCTTATACTTGAAAAGTGTCTGAATAATGTAATAGACAACTTGTTCTTTGCATTGTTCATCTCGATGGGCAAGCATTGCCCCTAGGGAATGGCCAGTGGTAGAGATATAAAGGTAGAAAGGTTAGTCATCCGTAGGAGGTGTGAAGATAGGTGGAAATATAAGGTACTATTTGAGTGTATCAAAGGCCTTTTGATAATCAAAATTCCAATTGAAAGAGATGTCCTTTTTCAAGAGGTGGTGGAAGGGTTCACATCGATCGAAGAGCTAGGAGATGAAGCGATGAATGGATCGGAGCTTCCCCTCTAAACTATAGAGTTGCTTAAGATTGGTTATAGGTAACATATCAAGGATGGATTTAATTTTGGCTAAATCAACCTTGATTCCTTGAAGGGAAATGATGAAGCCAAGAAGTTTGCCTGATAACCCCAAAAATACATTTCTTGAGATTAAGGTGGACCTGATAATGGATAAGTTGCTTAAAGATAATCTTGAGATTGGCTAAGTGGTCTTAGAAAAGTTTGGACTTCCTGAGAAGGTCATCCACATAGTCTTTAATGATTGTATGGATAACGTCATGGAAAATATAGGTTATGTCACGTTCGTAGGTTACACTAACATTCTTTAGACTGAAGGGCATGACTCTATAATAAAAAGTCCCTTATGGGGTGATAAAGGTAGTCTTGTGCTGATCTTTAGGGGTAATTAGAATTTGATTATAACTTGAGAATCCATCCATGAGTGACAACATCTCATAGCCTGTCATAAGATCAATAAGTTGGTCAATGATAAGTAGAGGAAAGTCATATTTTAGGTAGGTGAGGTTGAGATCACAAAAGTCCACATAGATATAGAGTCCCCCTATGGCTTTAGTGATGGGCACGATGTTCAAAACCCAATTAATAGATCAAATGAAGTTGATAAAAAGGTGGTGTTAGAGATCTTCTTTAATAAGGAAAGCTATACAAGGATGCATTTAATAGATTTTCTATTTGACAAGCTTGACATCATGATTAGTCACAATATTGTGGGTGGTAATGGCTAGGTAAATACTAGGCATGTCAGCATATGATAAGGTGAATGTAATACTACGGTCTTAGAAGAAGGTAGAGAAGTCCTGTAGTTCCTCAGAGGTGAGAGTTTGGACTAGTTTGACAACATGAGGGTTGTTTAGAGTGCCTATGTCAATATCTATGGTGAGTTCATTCAACATAGTTGAGGTCTCTAGAGGTAAGGATTTGTGTATGGAGGAATAAAGTGTACCAAGGTAGGTGAGAATAGAATCATCATCTTGGCACTAGATAATGTGAATGGTAGGAGAGTCTTCTCCTACTAATTTAGGATGGATTAAAGGGATGGATATGGGTGCCCCCTCATTTTTATAAGTCAAGGGGCTAAGGGTAATCATGTGGATGAAAAAAAAAAAGTTAGGTGGGATGATGTCCTCATCTTCATACCCAGGTGGAGGGGGTGTTGGTGAGGAAGGGGTCTCTTCTTCAACAATGGTAGTGATAGGTTGTTTTGATTTCTTCTTATTAGGTAGAATACATATAAGGCCATATTTTTTGTGAGGCTTATGGGTCTCAATTAATATTAATGTGTGTGGGTGATGCTCATACCATCCTAATCCAAATCCTTTTCAAGCATACCTATGGAGGTATAGCTTGGAAAAGTTTGGGTCATCTAAGTAAGATAAGTTAGA
Organism: Torreya grandis; assembly: GCA_037957365.1. Lineage (NCBI taxonomy): Eukaryota > Viridiplantae > Streptophyta > Pinopsida > Cupressales > Taxaceae > Torreya > Torreya grandis. The sequence continues at coordinate 4,801,461 of JARHVA010000158.1, read as the reverse complement.
GATGAATGGTCAAGGTGGAAAGGGAGTCATGGAAAAATTAAGTGTCTTGTCAATTCCCCCATAGATAAAATGGGTTTGACAACTTAGAGGCCCCAAAGGGGTAATGGCTCTAATGTTGGGGTCATAGCCTATTTGGTAGTTGAGATTTTCACATTCTTAGGGAGTTTGGAATGTGTTAAGGGTGAAGAGACAATATTATACAAAGGTAAGGATTTGAAAGGTGGGTTATAAAGGATTAGTGATGGGTATCTAGTTCATAGGAATATATGAACTGGTATATAATTTAGTGGAAGAGGAAGCAATGGATTTGGATTTTTTGGGTGAGGGCTTGGTGGTGGTCATTTTTGGTGCTTTGGATAGAGGTAAGAAAGTTTCATTAGGTTGGTGGGTCATATTGCATGCTACACAATGAATAGGGTCAGCTTTTATGGTAATAACTTGACCTTCATGTTCAAACTTGACACAATGATGTAGGGTGGAAGGTACATAACCCATGGTACAGATCCAAGATCACCGTAGTAAAATATTGTACTAGAATTCACCTTTGACCACATAAAAGAGTTTGGGGAGCATGCAAGGTCCTAGATGAATGTGAAGGATAATGGTTCCTAAGGTAGTGGTTATAGTGTCGTTAAAGGATCTAAAGATGGCTAAAGTTTTAGACATGACATTATTTGGTAGTTTGAGTTTCTTATAGGCATGAGAAGAGATGATGTTGATATTGGATTCCCCATAGATCATAGCCCATTTGATGTGTGTTTGGTTGATATGGGATATAATAATAAGAAGGGGATATAGATCCTTAGGGTGGATAGAAGGTATTCTGATTCCTTGAAGGTAATAAGGGTGGAGAGTTGGAGAGCACCTACGAAGGCCTCTATAGGTTGGGAGTCTCTTGGTCTAACCTCAATAGCTAGCATAGCCTCTATCATGGCCTAATGATGGTGGGGTGAGGTGGAAATGAGTTAATAAAGTCTCATTTTAGTTGGGGTATGGTGAAGTTGTTTAATAATGACCTTCTTGATAGATTCAGAGGAGTTAACATCCAAGGTGCCTAAGATGGTAACTTTGGGCTTAGCTAAAAACGTAGAGGTTTGGATCTAGTTTGGTTTAGGATGAGTTGGTGGGTATGTCCATGGAATGGAGACTTTGGCCTTCCCTTTATCCTTTTGTTGTGATCATGTGACCAAATTAATGGTATGGATAGAGGGGAAAGGTAGGATATGAGGTTGGGTAGATTTTCCATCACTCTAAGGTGAGAGTGGGGTATTAGGAATGTGTTGGTGACTAGCTGTTGGGTGTATTAGTAGAGGAATGGATGAAAGTTTATCTACTAAAAGATCATCCTCATCATAAAGTTGGTGGATAATGGATTAGAGAGATTTTAAATTCTTCATGTCATGCCCAGGTGTCTTATGATAGGAGTAGATTTGATGGTCATTATACTAGGCTAGCTTCGAACTGAGAGGATTGAAAGGTCTGATAGGAGGTAATGTCAGGTAGGAGGTTTGTAATAATATTTGAATAATGGTTGTATAGGATTCTAATATAGGTAAGAAAGGTTTAGGGATCATGGTTTTGGTTGGTAAGATGGGTGTGTTGGTGGCAATAGGTTTGGTGAGAGATGGTTTTTATAAGGTGGTGCTTCTAGTTGATGGATTTGGTTTGGGTACACTAGTAGTTGGCATGGATGAGTTTGATGGTCTGACTATTGGTAATTTAGGTAGGAATGGTGCATCAGATAATGAGTGGGATGGCATAACCAATGATAGTGGGTGAAATATGTTAAAATAGGGTTGATTTTTAAGTGAAGTGGAAGGGTGAGGCCCTAAGATAAAGGGAAAAGTATAGGGAGGTAGAGTCTTAGTCATGCAACCCTTCAATGTTTTTGTCCTCTTGGTTGGTGTGGATCAAGATTTGGGTATAGGCTTGGGGAAGGTTAATTCCACTTTCAAGGATGGGTAAAACAAACTTCAAGAAGGGAAGGCACCAAGATTTTTGAAAGGTTTGGTTGGTAATGTGGTGGTTAGAGAGGTGGCTATTTTGGTTGATTGAGAAGGTGAGGGGTTGGTACAAGTTTTGATTGGTTTAAGAGGTAGTGAGGAATTGATGGATTGGTTGGTTAGAGGCATGCTAGAAGGTTTAGGTTTGTTGATGTAAGGAATCCCTAACTATTTCCAAAAAATGGCTTGATCCATGTTTGATTTTGTGACCATACCTAACTTTTGAACAAGTTTAGAAAAAGGTTTGTATACTAGTTTGGCCCTTAGGTAGCTTTTGATAAGGATATACTTATGGGTTGAGGAGGAGGGTTGATAGCCTCATTCATTTCCTCAAGCAAGGGAGGTAAGTTTAGGTTGGGTTGTTACTTTGAGAGGGGTATTTGTGAAAAAGTAGCTCTCTTGGGCACAATGTCCATACTTGTGGCTTGATCTATAGTTAGGGGAGATGGTGGGTTAGGAATGGTTGTTTTTTTGGGTTAGCTATCCAAAGGGGTGCTTGATGATTCTAATTCCTCTATGAATATAACCAAGGAAAAAGGAACCTCTTTAGTTTGTGCTTTTGAAGGAAGAGAAGATGATTATACCACTTTGATAGGTGAAGTGGGAGAGGAACATGTCAGTTGGATGATAGCCTCCCCATTGACAAGTGTGTCAAAGATAGTATTGATCATGTGGGCACCATGAGAATATTCAGCTTGTGTGTCCTCAACTTTAACAGGGGCATGGTTGGGAAAAGGTTTCCTGAAGATGTCAAGAGCTTGATTTTGAGGGGCATTAGGATTATCTAACATGAGTTCCCTCTTGTTGATAAGACTCTGAAAAACATTATTGAAAGTATTACATCAACTAACATGATGTATAATTACTCAATGAAAAGCACAAAGGTCATTGTCATTGTACCACATAGGTGCTAGATGCAAAGAATCAAACTATTGGGGAGGTTTGATGGGTAAAAGCTATATAAGGTTAGATTTTATTAGTTTGTCCAGAACCAATGTGTACGATTCTCCAAGTGAAGTGAACTATTTATAGTTGCTTTCATTTGGGTTCCTTGAGTTTTGGTTGGAGGTAATGGAATAACTTTGTTGATTGACATTGGGTGGAGGAGTGCTTTTAAGGACAATGGCATTTTTAGTTCCCCTAGTCTTTGTTCTAGTATTGGTTTGGTTTCGTAGGTTGGAGGAAGAGGTTTTTTTGGTATTAAAGGCAGAGTTCATATTTCATAAATTCAATTCACCCTCATTTATGGCTCAATTTTCTAGCTTAGGTGCCATGGTAAAATCTTCATCAAATTTTTTGAAGCTTTGGATACATAGTGTATATGATATATGTTTGATGCAGGCTTGAACAAAAGTTCTATAAGTTCAATTTGAGATAAGGAAAATGAAGGACGATTAATCAAGCTTCTCCAATGGGTGATGAAATTGGCAATGGACTCATCATTAAATTTCCTAATAGAATAGAGGTTAGTGATAGAGACCTTCTTGGAAATGTTAATGAAAAAGTGATCTAAGAAGACTTGTGCTAATTGGGTGAAATAAAAGATGGAATGCTTGGTGAGGGAACTATACCAGTTGAGTGCTAGGCCAGATAAAGATATGGGAATTTTGAAGGAGAAAGGCATCATCATAAGCAATAATGTAACATGCATGCCTAAAATCCCTAAAGTGTTGTTGGGGGTCTTCCTTGCTCTAAAATTTGGTAAATTTTGGAAGCTCCCATTGAGGAGGGTAAGGTTTGATGGGGATAGAAGGATGAATAGGTTCAATACAAATCTGATAATAGGATAAGATGTTATGAGCCCCCAAAATGGATAATTCAAGGTTTGTCATCTTGTCTATGAGTATATTTATTAAGTTAGTTTGAGGTGGTACACTAAAATGATTGTAAGGTTGATATTGTGGTTGAGGTTGGGTAGCATATTGGTAATTGTTTTATAGTTAAGAGGCTACCACATATTAGAATATGGGGGCTAGAGGTTGGGTAGGGTAGGTGGATAATGGTGGTTGGGTAGTGGATATATACCCTTGTGGGTTAGGGATGTATCCTAGATTAGGTACAATGGGTAATATTGAGGAGTCCCTGTGGATTGGACATGGGTGGTAGTTGGGTTGGTGATAAAAGGTGAGGTAGTGACCTTTGTGCTAATGGGTGGTGAAGTAAAAGGGATATATACCCCTAATATTGGTATAGGGGTATCGATTGATGGGTTAGGTTTGATAGAGGGGAGGTTGGTAGTGTTGGTGGTGGGTACTTTAGTAATAAGTGGAGTATGATGGGTTAATGGTTGGGTTATGCCCAAGGTAGAGGAGTCATTGGTAGGGGTAGAAGGTGTAAGGGTAGAAATTGGTTGGATAGGTTGGTTTTTAATTATGGCATCAAAGGGGTTAGTAGGTGAAGATGCCTGGGTGGTCAAAGGTTGGTTGGTGATCTCGAAAATAGGTATACCCTTCATAAGGTGGGATGACATGCCATAAGGAGGATCTTGAGGTGGAGTTAAAACTAGGATATGGTGAGGGGAGGTGTTAAGATAGTGTTGAAGGGCAACTAGATTGTTGTCTAAAAAAGTGGTAAAATTCATTTCTCCTTAGGGAAATACCTAAGGAAAAGTAGGGAATCCTAATGGATGAGGTAAATATTCTACCTCGAAGATGTACTCCATAGATGATGAGGTATGAGAGGTCAATTTAAGTGATGGATTTTGCTCTACTAGGTCTCTTCATTATTGGCAAGTGAGAACCATACAAGAAAGGGGGAGAGAAAACAATAACAAACTCACCACTCAAATGAGAAGAAGACAAGAAAATGATCAAAGTAATCAAGAGACACACTATGAAGTATGCTAAGCCTAGAGGTTTGTTTTAATTTCACTTTTGGCTTATGCCATAGTTTTTGTGATAGATGATGGATTGTAGATTAGGTACTATAGAAGTAGTCTATGGTTACTTTTAGGTTGTTAGGTGCTCAAAATAATATATATTGGAATCAATACATGACTTAGTATTTGGGCATACCCCCTCACTTCATGGTCCCACAATGATAAGGGTGTCAAGTACTTAGCCAATATATATTGATATCTAGAGTTTATACTCAACCAGAGAGCTAATTTGGTTCTCCCCTTAGTAATGACCTCCAAGTAGGATTTCCAAGAATGGGCAAGGTGACCGTTAGGTGATGAAATCCTAGTTTAGCCTTGTCTCAAGTTGTTTTGATGTTTGATTGATGAAAGTGGCTTGGATAGTGTGTGTAGTAAAAGTGGTGCTACGATAAGATTAATGTGTTTTTAATTCAAAGTGAACTAATGTTAAAAACAAGAAATGAATTTAGTTGATTTTAATCCCAAAATAAATTTTAGTTTTAATTATGATCATAGATGGAGAGAAGAGTATACAAATGCAAAGAAAATGTGAGTAAAGACTCTAGGTCCTACCAGGTGTGCCAAAATGTTTCATGTAAATTTTCACTTAAGTTATAAAGAAGAGAGAAAATAAATTCAATACAGCTATGGTTGAAAAACTTTCTTGGTTGTGCATGTGCTAAATCAGAAGATTGTGAAGAAATCCTCTTTGGCTTGGGAGGAAGACCTATAGATAAGAAATCACTAAATCAAATTCATTCATTAGATAGATAGTTGAGTGGATTGCCTAGTGATAGCTAGATCTTGGAAGCGAGAGCTTCTTTAGGGGCTATCAATCTACACATTTTAAATAATCACATTCACAAAACTAGAAATAAGGTACTTGCATCAATAATCAAAAGGTACTAAAACTAAACACAAGAATGATTATTAATAAAATAGACTATAAATGATCTAATTAGTGATACATTGATTAGTACTAATGCTAAGGGGTCAGGGTATGCTTCATAAAACTTGAAAGAAGCCTATGAATAGGTAGGGACACAGAAAAATGGATTTGGTTGGGTGTAGGTAGGTGGAATTAACTTGTTATTTTTTGGTGCCATAGGTGATCATCACTAGTCATCTAAAAATCACCAGTTAAGGATAACCATCATCGATTACATAACCATCACTTGTTGAGGCTAACCATCACTAATCAGGCAACTATCATTGATTTCCTATTAGTAGAACTAGGAGTGGAATTAGGGTTGGTGTTACTGATTGATGGGATTTATAAGGTAAGTTTTAAGAGGTAGATAAGGGATATGATGATCTTGAAATGGAAATATGATAAGTAGATACCAAAAATCAAATACTTGTCTTACCAAAATTTAGTGGGGTGGATGGTTGAGATAGATTACCTATCAATGGAATCTAGGCTGATTCTAGTAGAATAATGGTACATGAAAGCTTGGTTGAGAGGCCATAGTGAGTCATCTCATAATAAGATGGTTGATGGTACTTGATTATGCTAATTTACCTACAAAAAAATATTTTGGATGCATAAAGCTCTTGATAACAATTATAGATGGATTTGGCCTTTCAGGCTCTTTCTCTTATAGGCACAAGTAAGAGGTGGAAGTGAAGGTGTAACTAGACCATATAAATATAATTTATCCATGCAAAGGATCAAAAAAAGATCTAGATGAGATACATTTAGAAAATCAAAGTGGTGGTTTGCATGTTAAAAGTCCAGGTAGTATAACCTGATCATCATTGATCAAGGTGACCATCACCAGTCAAGGACCTAGGGAAAGGTGGGTTAAAATGATGAAAAGGTGAATTAAGTTAGTTAAGTGGCTAACTTGACTCTGGGTTAGGTAAGTGGGTTAGTTTAGGTATATTTTTTAACCTTTTAGGTGTAGTCGAAAGAGATTAAATAAAAACCCAAGGAATTTTGACAACTAGGACCGTGTGTGCAGTTTTCTAGTGTCTACAGTTAAAACTACACTGATAAATAGAAGACAAGTGTTAAAAAATTAAATAAATTGGTAATTCATAGTGTTCACTATGTATAATGCTTGGAAAAAAAATATAACTTATAAAATGATGAGAGTGTAAAAGTAATTATGGGCAAGGTAATAATAAGGATGAGGAAACTAAAGGACAAATGGTTACTTGTGAAATAGTTATAAGGCCCACAATCCTTAGGGTGATAGAGATTGAAATAAGTTCCAAAAGGTAGGGATGTGATGAATAAGTGGTGGTTGAGCTAACCCTAGATGCCCCATGTATCTAAATGTCGCTTACATAGTCTCTGTGGACCTCAGGTTGATGTAGTTCTCCCAATATTTGGGATAGAATAAAAATTGATGATAAGTAGACCTGATAGCAAAGAAGAAATAGGAAAGTGTCATACTCATAAAACAAAAAGAGAATTTAAGTGATGAGAATGGGAAGTGGACTGCATTAAATATATAATACCCACTAGTCATGATAATGATTACTCACAAAAGATCACGATTATAAGAAAGGTCAATGATTCAAAGGTTCATCAAGTTCAAATGCACAAATTTCCATAAAAGTGACTCACAAAATGGTGAGAGTGTAAGGCAAAGGGGTTTGGTGCTCAAAATTATGAGAATTTCAGGCATACAAGTTTTTAGAATTGTGGAGGTGAGGTTTAGGCTAAAACCACACTAAAAGATAGAAGACAAGTGTTCACAAATGAAATAGGTTGGTAATTCATAATGCTCACTAACTTTAATGCTTAGAAAAATAATATGACTCACAAAATGGTGAGAGCATAAAAATAATGATGGTTAGGGTAATAATAAGGATGAGGAAACTAAAGGACAATTGGTTATTGTACCCAATGAATCTAAGGAAAAATAAAGGTTAACTTCTCTTTGTTAGTCTAAATAAACAAAATAAATTAAACAAAGATATATTTATAGGCCTAGGATCTAGGAGAGATAAATAACAAAGTAAAGTAGACAATAAATGAAAAAAACACTTACATTCCTTGTAAATTTTTAGAACTTGATGGCATGAAATTGGGCTTGAGATCAGCTTATGAGCAATGCTTCTTTGTCAATGGTGCTATTTCATAATTTACATTTATCCACTTGGTCTATGGCCTTGGTAGTTGGTACTTTTGAATCTTATCTTAGGATTAATTTAGTATTATAAAATTACACAAGAAATATAATTTTAGAATGGTCATGACACTTGTATTTATACTTTTATTAAAATGGGGAGTGTATACAAATAATATTTTCAACTTTTATAAAATATTTGATGCTTTACATCTTGTAGAAACCCATCAAAACTAAATCTCTCTGAGTGTACACCCTAAGGGGTGCACCAAGAAAGGGGTGGGTATACCTTTGGTGCTTCACAAGATTGTTTATTATCACATTATTACCAATATAACTCGTTCTTAAAACCATTATCTAAGTTATTACTCCTCTCTTGCACATTCCTTCAGTCTTTTTCCTCTTTCCATCCCTATTTTCCTCACCTCGATCCCCTTTTGCCAATTGACTGTACTAAGTCAATTGGGTTGACCCTGTATAGTTTTTAGTCCCTAATTATTGTATAGGGTTGACTTGGTTTAACCTATAATATTTAGTGGTATTTTTCACTTAGAGTTTCATCAACCCTTCGATCGACCTAGCTTGGGACCTAGTGATTTATCTCCTGAAAACATATAAGGTCGATTGAGTTGACCTCGTACAACTGACATATTTAGAAGGATTTAGGGTGAGATCCACCTATAAATATAGGATAATTTCATCATTATTTCAATATGAAATCAAGAGTTATTGTTCACTTGCACTTATTTACAATCTGATCTTTCACCATTCTACTTGAGGATTCTTAGATTAGGGTTTCTACTTAGAGAATCTAGTCTTATGGATAAGTCTTAGATGCTTTGTCCTTTATTATTTATCCTTACAAACCATAAAAACTTCTTGTAAATCCCCTTTGGCCAAGGGAGAGATTGAGGATCAATGGGTTCACATTTAGATTAGTGTATTCTAACTTTTTTCTCCTCTCTTTAGTAGATAGAAGTAGCATAAATACTGGCTCAAATAATATTACTCTTCATATTCCATGTATTAGGGTATTACTCATACTTATCTTAACTAATATTTTATTATACATGTTTTGATTGATTTTTAACCCCTCATGTTGTGTCACAAGCTTTAGTGTGCACTAGATTAGATTTACTTTCTTGTTTATTAGAATAGAGTAAACATTAAACTTAGGACTCTTTTAGGGTTGTTACATGATTGTGTTAGATTTTAGGCATTGAAACCCTTCTTAGCATGGTGTACTATGACAAGTGATCCCTTAATCAAGTCTATTGGATCCCCATATTGGTCATGCTCCCACTTAAAAAATGTATCCCTATTAGTGTAGGTTTTTATTTTTTCCTATTTATTAATTAGGGAAATTGTATTTCTTGTGCATACATAGAGTTTTCTTACATTTTTGGGATAGGCTAGCTTATGTGGAGGTGTGTGTCATAGGTGTCATGATAATGTCATAAGTAACTCCCTTGATGGGAGTTACTTCTATATTCTTAGCACCTTGTCACCACCTTTCATGGAGGAGTTACTGTCTATTCTTGGGGTGCCTTGTCCACCTTTTGAGGAGGAGTTACTTTCGTACTCTCCTATATGTATTCCTCACTTTGGCCATCTCATGCTAATCAGATTTTGGTTTTATCTATTTTGTCTTGTGCAATTTATCTTATTGTGCTAATTTTAAATTGCTTTAGCATCTATGTGGTGTGCATTTGATTCAACTTGTGTGATCACGTCTCCATTGCACTTGCATTATCTGGATTCTGGAAAAAACTCTGATATGGTATCAGAGTTACTCTGGTAATCATGTGTCTGGTTATGCTAGTAGTTTATTTTGAAATTCTTACTTTGATTTCCTAGTTTAACTCGATTGCATTTGAGAGTTTTGGTAGAGTTTCTTGAAAACTCATGCAAATCCATAAAGAAATCTATCAAAAAAATTACTTATAATTGAGTTTTATTCAGATCTCCCTTTATATATCTGAGTTAAAATTTGCCAAGACATCTTGATTGATTTGTTGTGGCTCAAGTAAGGCAGAGGAATTTTTTTTGTCATTTTTGCAAAAAAACTCTACATTCTATTTGTTGTTCTTGGATGCCACCTTTCTCTACATTCTATTTGTGTGACTCCAAATTGAGAAAAGAGGTGAGGACTACCCAGACCAGGTGCTACCCAAACTAGGCGCTGCCAACATTAGCTGCTGCCCAGTCCATACAATGCACCAATTTTTTGCTTCAGTCCAGGCACAACACTTCTGGAACTTTTGTGCCTAGATTCTATGCCTAGCTTTTGGTTTTCTATCTTTGCCATGCCTACCTTAAACACAACCATGCCTATCTTTTTCCATGCCTCAGACAGGCTATACGACCAGCAAGTTTACAATTATTTTGTCTTTTCTACTATAAATTTTGGACTATTTTTTTTGGCGCCCCTCCCTGCTTGGCATCCCATGTGGGCTCTTGGACATGTGGCTTCATAAATTATATATTTGCTTTACTTTATTTAGTTGAAAATTGACTTGTTAAAACAAAAATTAGTCAATTTGACTAAATATTCAGTTTTATAGAAAATTTTGGGGGTTTTATTTTTAACTTGTATCTTCGACCTACGAAGACGAAGGGTGAGGCTCAGGTTGGTGGGAGGCCAATTCCCCCTCACACAAACCTCCTTTGGATTCTTCATTCTGTGCCAAATCCAAAGAGTGGTTGGAAGGCCACTTTCTCTCTCAAAATAGGCATTTTTTTAATGTTTTAGTGCTTTTTTTGTAAAAACACTAGTTTATGGGAAAATTAAACCTTTAATATCTTGTAAACGGTAGCTAAGATTTAGGTGCCATTTTTTACAAAAGTGTTTGTAATTCAATTATCCACAAAGTATGCTTGTTATTTGTAAAAAACACACTAGTTTATAAAGTGCCAAAAATTTGGGTCTCTCGGGATGCATTTTTGCCTGAGTCCGACGTCCTGTTTGCTTTAGTCTTGCACCAATTGCTCTAAGATGCATTCTCGGCTGAGTCTGACATCTTTTGAGCATGCACTTGAATATTTTGGGGGCTCAATATTTTGGGGGGGTGTGATTTCTTTCCACAACTTGCTAATCTTTGCTTTCATTCTCCTTTCTACATAAATTCACAACTTGCAATCAACACAACTTCACCTAAATTCAGCTAAAAATAGATTATTTTCAACTTAAACCCCTAACACCCTTCAAATATCATGAATGGAAGGTTAAAATGTCAATTATTCTTAGAAGCAAAGGGTTGTATAGGATCACCATGGGTATTGAAATAGAACCTAACACTGATGATGAAAAGGTTAAGTGGTACAACTGTAGTGATGAAGCCTATGGATTACTGAGCTTGTCTATGTCTCCAGAACTTTTCTTCCATCTAGAATCCTCCCAGACTCCAAATGACATATGGGACACCTTAGATTTTTTTTTGGAAAGCTTGATGAGATGAGAGGTCATGAGCTCAAAAATGAACTCATAAGTCTAAGTCCTAGAAACTTTGACACCCTACAAGACTTCTTCACTAAGTTTAAGGCCCTTCGATTGCAATTGAAAGAATTTAGGATAGAGAAGAAATATGATCAACTCATACTTTATATTCTCACAAAGTTAGGTACAAGCTATTCAGTCTTTGTCTCCACCTTTTATGCCACAAAAAGTGCCCTTGGCACTACATGGAAAATGCCTTCTTTGGATTCATTCATTGCCGACTTGACTAGGGAGCAAGATAAGCTAATTCAAATGGGCATAGTGAAGTCTAATCAACCCCAAGATTTGATCACTGGAAATGGTAAGGACAAGACTTCAGCAAAGGAGAAGAAGAAAAAGAACAAGGACCAGGAGAAGAAGAAAGAAAACACCAATCATGCCAAAAACAACACTAAGACTTCCTCTTCCAATGCTAAACCTAAGAAAGAGAAGGTTAAGTGTGCTTATTATAAAAATACAGGGCATGATGAACACAAATGCATAAAGAAATAAATAGATCACCTAACTCATCTTCTAGAGAAGAACAACATCGGTGTTCCTGAGTCCATCAAGCAGAATTCATCTACCCAAGATTATACTAAGGAAAAAGCCAAGGGTAAGGAGAAAGAAAAGGGCAAGGCCCTTGTAGCTACAACAGCTTCTACATCTTCATGGGTCATCGACTCAGGTGCTTCTCACCATATGGGCTCTTCATTAGTTGAGTTTTCATCCTTAGAGCCTTGTAGCATGACTTCAATTAGTTTGGGTGATGACACATCAATTTTTGTTATAGGGAGAGGGTCAATTGAAATGGAAGGAGGAACATTCAATAATGTTCATTCCTTCTCTTTCAACCAATCTCCTATCAATGTACCAAATCACTCACATTGGTTGGGGCATGAGTGTTGAGTTTTCACCAGATTCAGTGGTTATTTGGGAGTTACATAGTGACACTATAGTGGTAGTGGGTAGGGCAGATCACGAAGCAAGGTTATACACCTTCTCACATTTTGCATCAGATTCTTCTCCAAAAGCATTGCTGACTCATTTAGATGGAGTTAGAAAATTATGGCATGATTGGTTTGGCCACCTTAACTACCACTACCTTAAGCAACTTTGCAAACATGACATGGTCATTGGCTTGCCTCGTGTCCAATTCTCAAAAGGACATTGTGAAGGGTGTTCCCTTGGGAAGCATCCTGAAGCAAAATTTAACAAAGGCAAAGCTTAGAGGGCTTCAAAACCTTTGGAGTTAGTCCATAGTGATGTATCGGGACCCTTTCCCAAACCATCTTTCATAAGGGCCAAGTACATCCTCACTTTCATTGATGACTTCTCTAGGTACACTTGGATATATTTTCTCAAACAAAAGTCTGAAGTGTTTGAAAATTTTATAGACTTTAAGGCTCTTGTTGAGAAATAGAGTGAGAAATCCATCAAGGTTCTTTGAATTGATAATGGAGGGGAGTATGTCAGCATCAGGTTTGAGAAATTTTACACCATAGAGGGGATTGATTTATAGCGCATAGTCACATACAGTCCTTCATAGAATGGGGTTGCAGAATGCAAAAATAGGTTCTTGAAAGAGATGGGTAGCTATATGATTCACTCCAAATCCTTAGCACCATAGTACTGGGCTGAAGCCATCAATTGTGCTTGCTGCATTAAAAATAGGGATCCTCACAAAGCTTTGAAAGGGATAACACCCTTTGAAGCTTGGCATAAAAGGAAACCTAATGTTGAGCACCTTAGAGTTTTTAGATCCCCAGCCATGGCCCACATTCTAAAGAAGAAATGCAAAGATATGGAACATCAGTCTAAGCCTTGCATCTTTGTAGGATATCTGGATGGTATTAAGGGATATCACCTTCTAGATCTAGTCACTCATGAGTTGTTCATCAAGAGAAGTTTCCATTTTCAAGAGAGTCCTAGAGACTCAACACTTGACACTTCTTCTCCCTCATCGGATCTACTTCTTCATGATGATTCCTCATTAGATATAGATAAGCCATAACAGGTTCTTGAGCCAGAGACATCTTCTTCTTATTCAAGTTCAGACAGTGAGGATAGTGATGCAGGGTCATCCACCTTTAGTCAGTCAGAGGATGAGGAGTTAGCACCTGACTCACCCACTTTTGGGCCACTTTGGGCCAAATAGACACTTGAGAGTGCTGACACTTGGGCAGGAGATCCTACAAATGACAGACATACTAGGGGGATTTTCAGAGAGATCCACATGCCTTCTTTGCTTTAGTTTCAGATCCACAAAATTTTTGAGAGGCATCAGGGGTACCTGAGTGGGATAGTGCTATGGAGGAAGAATATTCTTCCTTAATCAAAAATCACACTTGGGACTTGAATTCACTTCCTAAGGGAAGAAAGATGGTTCGATGTGTGTGGATATATCAGACCAAGTTTATAGAAGATGGGTCAATTGATAAGTATAAGGTGTGATTGGTCGCCAAGGGTTTCTCATAGGTGGCAGACATTGACTACTCAAAGACATTTGCACCTGTTGTAAAGTTGACTTCTATTTGACTCACCTTGGCTATTGCTATAACACATGGTTGGGATGTGCATCAGATAGATGTGAAGAGTGCCTTTCTTCATGGAGACCTAGAGAAGGAGATCTACATGGAGTAGCTGCCAGGATTTTTTCAAGATTCTTCCTTAGTATGTAGACTTAGGAAATCTATCTATGGCCTCAAATAGGCCCCTCAATCTTGGTATGCCAAGATGGATTCCTTCCTTCTCACAGCAGGTTTCACTAGGTGCCATTCTAATCCCAATGCCTACTTACGGTAGGATGATTCACTCTTGATTTTAGTTCTATATGTTGATGACCTTTTGATCACCAGGAGTTCTTCAATGGCTAGTGCAGTGGTGAAGGCATCTCTTCAGGATAGATTTGACATGAAAAACTTAGGTTTGTTGCACTACTTCCTTGGCATCGAGATCTCACAGTCAGATTTAAGGATTTATCTTACATAGCCTAAGTATGCTCTTGATTTATTGGCTTAGTTTCACATGGCTGATTGCAAGCCATCTTCGACTCCCTTTCTATTAGGAGTCAAGCTTGAGGCTAATTATTCTTCACCATTGGTTGATGCTACTCGGTATTGACAACTTGTTGGTAGTCTCATCTACTTGACTCACACCAGACTCGACATATCATATACAGTGGGACTTATTTCCAGATTCATGCAAGAACCTCATGAGCTACATTAGAAAGAAGCTAAGAGGATCTTGCACTACATACAGGGTTCACATAGATATGGGATTCATTACATATTTGGCATAGAGGTTGACTTGGTTAGATATACAAATTTAGACTGGGCTGGTGATTCACAGACTCGCAAGTCCACTTCTAGTTATAGTTTCTCTCTAGGTTTTGGTCCTATCAATTGGTCTAGTATGAAGCATAATGCTATTGCTATATCATCCACAGAGGCAAACTACAAGGGAGCTGTTAATGCAGCTATTGAGTCTATTTGGATTTAGGGGATACTTTTTGAGTTTGGCATTCATATTAGGCAGCCCACCATCATTTATTATGACAACTAGAGTACCATTTAGATTTGTAGGAATATAGTTCAACACCAGTAGACCAAGCACATAGAGATTCACATGCATTTCATTTGGGAGCTTATTCATAGTCAGGTCATTGACTTGATATTTTACCAGTCTTCGAAGTAGGTTGTAGACATATTCACCAAACCTTTCACTGAGAGCAAGTTCATTCATCTACGAGATCTTCTTGGGGTATGGTCCACATCTACAATAGCATCATCTTTAGGGGGGGCCTTCTAGCCTCTTCTTTCTTTTATGTCTCTCTTTTGGGGGGGAGTTTTTTCCTACGGGTTTTCTCCTTTTCTCTATCTTATGGGAGATTGCATTTGTACATGGGTATCTCATTAGGCCTAGTTGTTGGGACCCATTTTATATTTCCACACTTCCCACCTAAGCTACACTTATGGGGGGTATTAGTGTAGATTTTTATTTTTCCCTATTTATTAATTAGAGAAATTGTATTTCTTGTGCATACATGGAGTTTTCTTACATTTGTGGGATGGGCTAGCTTATGTGGAGGTGTGTGTCATAGATGTGTCATAGGTGTCATAAGAATGTCATAAGTAACTCCCTTGATGGGAGTTACTTCTCTATTCTTAGCACCTTGTCACCACCTTTCATGGAGGAGTTACTATCTATTCTTGGGGTGCCTTGTCCATATTTTGAGGAGGAGTTACTTTCATACTCTCTTATATGTATTCCTCACTTTGGCCATCTCATGCTAATCAGATTTTTTTTTTCTCCATTTTGTCTTGTGCAATTTATCTTATTGTATTAATTTCAAATTGCTTTAGCATCTATGTGGTGTGCACTTGATTCAACTTGTGTGATCATGTCTCCATTGCACTTGCATTATCTAGATTTTGGCAACAACTCTGATAATCCCCAATCATAAGTGTAGGTATGCTCGATCTTCTCTGAGCCAAGATTGATTTATAGATATGATGCATTTTTGATTACATATATTTTGGTGAACTTGACTTGAACTAACCCTTGTAATATTTTTTCATATTATTTAATTTATTTAATTATTTCATCATTATTTTTATCATATATTTCCCATACTAGATCAACTCTATTGACCTATTATTTAACTTCTATGTGCAAGTTTTCTGGTATAGGCTACTGGATCGATCTTATCAACTAGGTATAGTTTTTTAGATTTTTAGACATCTAGTCTACACTACTAGGTTGACTTAGTCAACCCTATATTTTTTTAGACCTTAGGTTTAACATACTAGGTTAACTAGTCAACCTTGTACACTTCAAGCACTTAGCAACAAGTTTTTATTAATCTTGATTGACCTAGTCGACTCACTTAGTAGGATTTGCAAGAATATATCAAGGTTCTTGAACAACAATATTCATTCTTTGCATATCTAATCTACCAAGGTTCCTTTATATCTCTCTATTTCTTTCTTTATAGTCTTTCCTTTTATAGTTTTTAGTCTTTAAAACTACCTTTGCACAGTCAATTGGATCAACCCTACTGACCCAGTTCTATGTTTTATGTGCTATCTAGATAACTAGTTTAACTCTACTAACCCTATTATTTTTTAGGTATTCCTTTCAATGTATAGGTGTGACCCTATTCTATATTTTATGCATACACTATTGACCATATCAAAATTGTACCTTGTTTCAAAGTTGAAATTAACCTTATATGCTAGCAATTAATTCACACTTTCATTTTTTGTTGCTTGCATGCTTAGAATAGATCACATAGTTTAACTAGGTGTTTTTTAATGAATCATTTATTTCACTATTTTCTATTTCATGCACACACAACCAAATCATAAAATCTAAACAAGAATTTTAACATTTGTCTACCCAAGGCCAACCTACTTGAATTTCATCACCAAGGGGGAAGTTGAATTGATACTCTGGTCAAGTATAAAGTGTGGTTAATGGTATATTATGGATAAACACCTAAAACCCTTATCATTATAGTGTGTGAAGTGAGGGGGTAGGCCCCAATACCAAGCCTATATCATTTCCACTACAATCATTTTTAGCCCAAACTACCTGAAACCATCCTTAGATTACCATTCTAGTTCCTTACATCCAAATTTCCATCACATTTAAAATCATATCTTAATAATATAATAAACATTCAATTTGACCAATTATTTATCTATTTACTTTCCAATTTTATTTCTTTCTCTTTGCTAAATTATATTTTGTATTGCAAAAACTTGCATTAACCAACATTGGTATAAGGTTTAGTGTTGTGTGCCTTAATTAGATTGGCTAGAGTTAATCCAATTGATTATTTATTTCCTTTCAATTTTTTTTCCAAATTAATTGAAAAATTTATCTTCTTTTAGTCCACAAATATATCATAAACCTCTTAACTTTACCTATCTATTGTACTGGGTCGACCCAATTGAACATGTATCTTTTTAACCCATGTTAACTATACTAGATCGACCCAATTGACCCTATACTATTTGAAAACTATACTTTTTCCTTTTATATCCTTTGTTCACTATATTATATCGACCTAGTTGACCCTGTATAGTTTCTAGGCCCTATTTTTGTGTTATGTTGACACAGTGGACCTTATACTACTTTTTGCCTTCCTTATTTATCAATATAGTTGCCTATTTCTCCTTCTTTGCATTCTATTCATCTCTCTTCAGTCACAATGAATTATCCTATTATAATATTATTGTATATCTTTAATCCATTTAGATACTATATGGGATGTTCATTTCTCCCTCTCTTTTCCTCCCAAGAACACCATCACTCTTGGGGAACCTCTTCTTGTCATTCATCCATGAACTGTAATATGGTGCATAAATAACATCTCAAGATGAAGTTGATGGATCTAATATTTTATATACCTACCAAGAAACTCATCATCTTAAAAATACTCAAACTAATGTGGGAGTAATTGATACAAGTTTACTTAACAATCCGACTAGTAAGCCTTCTTCTAGCAATCCTCCCCCTAACACCAATTTTAGGAGTACCCCTACCAACACCAACCCACCTCATGATACAAATCAAAATTTAGCCCAAGTTTTTTAAAAAATTAACATAATTAAAAATTATAACACCAACCAAATGATTCAACTTCAACAACATTTAATCAATGCGGGTAATCAACCTCCAACTATGCATCCTCAAGCTAATCCCAATTTCATTCCTCCACCTCTTAGGGATGCCTCAAGCAATGTTATTACTCAACCCATAATGAATAAAAAGATGATTAAAACCATTCAAAATTATCCCTTATCCCCCCTAATTTTATCCATTTATATTGGTAATATATCTCCAACTATCAAATATGATGGGACTAAAGACCCTGCCTCATTTCTCAAAGCCTTTGACAACCTTTACAAGGTGAGGATCCAAACTAATAACTTTGACACAACTAAAACCTTAGTGAAAACATTCACTGGTGATGTATTATAATGGTATAATAAACTTTCCCAACATTATATTTGGCAACTTGAATATTTGGTTAATCCTTTGGTTAAAGAGTTTCAACACAATGATCTTCCTAAAAATTGTCTTAGCCACTTCATCAATGCTAAGAAATATCCCACTGAATCAGCTCATGACTTTATCAAAATGTGGAAATATTTAACTCATAAATATAATCATAACATGACATATGAAAACTTATTCAAATTATTTATCATTTCTTTGACTCCCACTCTTTAATATAAGGTTCAAACCTTTGCTCCCCAAATACTTAATAAAGCTCTTGATCAAGCTAAACGTAAAGACTTTATCATGAATAAATTTGAACATAATCATAAAATTATTAAAGGATATTTCCAAAAAATATAATTATATCACTATTAATACTATTCAAACCAAACTAAGAATTGCCAAAACTGATGTTCCTTCACCTTCTCATACACCTCTTTCAGTTTTACAAATGAAACAATTTTTACCGCCCTCAAAATCTTTCATCTATCCCAATGATCCTCATAAGTGGTATGACCCCAATATATTTTGTTGGTTTCATGATGAAATTTGGAATTATCATTAATATTTTATAGGATTCACTAAATTTATTGTCTCTTATATGCTTGGTGATTCATTCAATCATGAAGTTATGATCAATCTTTGTCGTCAAGAATACATTGCTACTTTTCAAAAATAATAAACTTCTAAAGATTATACCTAAAATAACCAAAATATTCTTCCAATAATAAATTAAATACCAAGGATATTTATTCCATTAATGATGATTATGACCAATATTTTAATAATTCTCAATATGTCAATATATCTAGGTTCAATTATTGTCATAAACTAGCTCATAAAGATCCTATTACCAAGCCTAAGAAGCCATAGTTAGAGGAATAACTTATTAAATATACTACCAATACTAATGTTACTTTGGAAACCTAAGAGGAACCATCTCCTTCAAATCATATAACTTCATCTATTCCTTTAAAATTTAATTTACCTCCTAAACCTTGTGCTGGTTCTTCTAAATCTCATTGGAACTTTCTTGAAGAACTCAACTCTATGCCTTGTAGGATTCCACTTATGGAGTTGGTATGTACTTCCTCCTATCATCATAAATTATTTATGAAAAAACTCTAATAAATTTAAGATCCATCCTCCATAGATGAATAACCACCTTCTATTTCATCTCAACCTACTAATGTTAATACCATTGAAACTATGTGTCCTTCCAAACCCTCTATTGAATTCCTTGAAGAGGACATGGTCAATGATGAAATTATATTTCATGTTGATGATCCACCACTTTTAATCAAATTATCCATTAATATCACTCTTATCCATAAATTTCTAGTTGATAAAGGTTCTGGTATTAATGTAACATCTTTATGTCTCATCCAACAACTTGGTTATAACAAGGATTATCTCAAGCAAACCCATCTTACTTGTCGTTATTTTGATAAAACTAACAAAAAACCACTTATTTTTATTTGGCTTCCATTAACCATTAGACCTAAGACTATTTGAACTAAGATTATGGTATTTTATCTTCTTTTATATTATAACATACTCGTTAATTGCTCATGAACTCATCAAATGAGGGCCATTACTTCTTTTGGTAGTCAATGTATTAAATTATTACATAATGGAAAATTGTATAAGCATGAATTTGATCCAAACCCATAGAGAATCCAACTTCCTAATCCTAAATAAAAATACCATATTCCTACCATTCCTAGGATCAATAGTGCTCCTTTACCCAAGTTCATTAACATGAATCCTGATTTACAAGTTACTCTTATGGATTCTGATGATGATGAACCCAATGATTTATAAAATACTTGTAATACTACCAAATTACCTCAATACATTTTGTAATGGCTTCCTCCTTCTCTATTACCTAGGGACCATACTATTCCTTGTATTGATGAGATTACTGATTTTCCCCCTCCATGTAATGATAAATAACCTTCTTTACCTAAATATGCCTTCACTTTAAATGATTTTGGAGTGGCCAAAAACTTTCAAGATCCTCTCATTATGTCTCCTTGTACATTCAATAATATTGGGATTTCACCTTCAAAAACTCCCCTTGATTCTCAAGCATGTATAATTTCTCCAACATATGATGATAATTATATAATGGCCCAAGATCAATATAGAGACTTGGATGTCTATCATTATCAAAAAACCTTAGCCCAAATTCATGATTTTAATTAGGATGTTCATACCATTTCTGTGGATCATACCATATATTTTGAGGGTAATGTGCCTCTTTCCAATTCTCCTCTTATCGATACTCCTTGGGTGGTAAAACAAATTATACCTTTTGAACCTCCAAAAATTTCTACATCTCCTTTACCACCTATAAATCCAATCATTACATCTGATCCTTCTCTCATCATTCAACCCACTGATATTTCAACCCCTTCTACTCTATCTAATTCTACTCCTAAAATTACTGTTGACCAAATTTGACTTTTAGTCAAAATAATTTAACCCCTATCATTTTAAATTTTTAAATAAGGTTTACATGCATCCTATAGCATCTCATTTTATCCTCGATATCGTGCTTAGCCATGTCCTAGTCTTGGTTGAAGTTCTTTCCTCTTGAATTAGCCTAGTCAACCATGGTCAACTTGGTCAAACCTTGGTCAAAAGGTCCATTTTGTGTAAATTTATCCTAGCATGGTTTTTATAATGTTTTAATGTGTTTACAAGTCATGAATTGTTCATTTCCTAAGTTTGATGTGTAAAAAGGGGTTCTTTGGCCTCTTTCTAGCTCATTAATGGAATTGTACAAACTTCTAAAAGGACAAATTTGTAACCAAGATCAATTTTAACATGGGAGAGGTTAGATTCAAGCCATAATTAGTCAAATAGCATCTAGAGGTCAATTACAATAAAAAAATGTGAGTTTGTCCTTGTTTTTAGGGGATTTTAGGCACTTGTATAGCCCCCATGATTAGATATTTAGCTAGAAATGTGGGTGGGTGTCTCTTCACCTTCCCACATCCATTTCCATGTTTTAACTTCAAGGATAATGCAAAAGGATTCATCTACAACTCAATTTTCTTCATCTTCCTCTTGGTATGTAAAGAAGGGTCAAATTCAGATGCCGACCATGGGCTGTACAGTTTGAGTTGGAAGAAATGATATTGGGGGTGGATAGTTATATGACTATACTTCATTTTCATAATATGAGTGTGTTTTGGTGCCTCCTTTATGAATGATTTTTAACACTCCAAGAAGTTCCTATGCCTATTCAACCAAGAAGGGGTCTCTTTTTGAATCTATTTCAACTTCTCTTGCTTTGGATTGATGTGTTTGAGAATTTCAAGTGATTCTACATGATCCTCAAGGATATTTTCATGTTTTTACTTTTTTTGAATTGTCCATTTGTTGATACATCCTTTTCTAGGCCTAAAGATTAGAGTTGCAAACTTGATTACAAAACTTCACCTCCAACTACTTTCTATAGGTTTCCCACATGGGAAAAAGGGAATAGAAAATGGTTTTAAGTTTGCTGATCATATAATATGCTTTGGTAGTTTTCATACCTTCTCACTTTGCATAATTTCATCCTTCCATACATCTACCCATACATGTGATTCAATACTATCACCTATAGGTTCTAATCCTTCTCCATGGAGGTGTTCATGTGTGATAGTCACTATTTCCAAGACAATAAGGGTTTATATGAAGTATTGGTAGTTATTTTGATGTTTTAGACCTAGTGGTGAGCCTAGGAAGAAGGATGGATAGCTCCAAGAACACTGATTTGATTTTAGGGTCTGAATCCCTAAACACCCCAAATAGAGTTCCCAAAGGTCTTTTGGGTTTTCCTAAGTTGAAACTATGTTTTATTTTGAGGAATCCTTTTAGGCAAATCTTATAGTTCTATCCATGGACAAATTTCATGCCAAGTTTGAGCTTTAATGGGTAAGGATCATGTGTGCTTTGAGACCTTCCAAAATGGCAAAAAAACACTAAAACTAAATAGTGACATCTACAAGATTTATAGGGAAGGTTTGATGTTTACACCATAGGAGGAATTACTAAGAAAATTCTTGTAATAAGTAACAATTACAAGCACTCCAACAAGAAAATTTAGGTTTCTTGATCATGAGAAAATAAGTGATTGCATGAAATGACCTTTCTTGGCCATCCCTTGTCTGTACATAGGGTACATAAGGTAGTGAGGGAAATGTTTCAATGGATGGAACAATAGATGGTATTGAAATTTATTAGGGAGGAATATAAGTCATAATATGAATACTAAAAATTTAAATACAATCTAAGAAAGCTCCATACACTCCTAGGCATGATGCAAATGCTCCATGAAACTTATAGGCATGAACATGCATACATAACCAACCTATTTGGAAGTTGGTCTCAGTCAGTAGTAAGGAAGTTTTTTGAAGCTAATTAAGCATGTAGTGGGTGAATTGATGTGACATGATATTATAAAATCAACTAAAGGCATTATACACACTTTTTGAGGTCAAAAAAATCTCACCTAAAATACCTACAACCAAGGTAAAATAAGCATCTACAGTCATAAGAACAAGGTGGTATTTTAAGGCCTAATTAATGCATGAAAAAAATGTAATTATGTAATTTTAATGATTATATGAATTAAAACAAAAGGATTTCATACATTTGAGGTAAAAATCCTATATAGCAACCCACAAGCCTGTAAGTATGTCTTAGTCCTAACATTGAAAATGCCTAACTTTGAGGATGAAAGGTATATGAAGGTGCATAGACTGAGATTGCCCTGAAAATATGGTTAGGTGATAAATTTAACAAGGTCACAAGTATGATATAATTTTGTATTGTTTCACTAAATTTTGAAGAAAACCCTTGTCTACTATCTCAGTCCTGATAGGGCACTAGTTGGTGATGACAAGGTGTCATATTTGACCTCCTAGAGAGGTATGAAGGATTTAATGCATTGTGTATGGTAAATTAAAATAAATTTAAGGTAATTAAGCTCATAATAACGTGAAAATATCTATCCAAACACCTTTTCACCTAAGCAAAGTTGTCTCAGTCCATACAGTTGGACTAAAAGGACCTTGTTCTAAGGGGTGAGTGGTGATTCTCAATAGTAAATAGGCTTTCTAAGGACTTAAAAATTTTCATGACATTGGAATAAGGATTATAAACATTTTTAAGTGTAATTTAGGAATGTGAATGTAATTAAATGAGCAAATACATGGATGTTTACATAAAAAATATGCAAAAATAGGGTAGTTTGACCCCTTTTTTGGCAAGGTTGAGTTGGTTGGACCACCTAGACTTGGAATCTGATGAAATAATTTAGTAAAAGTGGTAATGAGGAAATTTTTTAGATCCAAAAAATTTCAATTTTCCCATTAAATTAGGCATAATATCCTATATTTTGTCTTAGAGGTAGGTCAGTCCTCTCATGCAAGAAGTTGGCAGTTTTTGGGAAAGGAGCTAGATAGTGAACCAGAGGTCATTATAATCAATT
Organism: Torreya grandis; assembly: GCA_037957365.1. Taxonomy (NCBI): domain Eukaryota; kingdom Viridiplantae; phylum Streptophyta; class Pinopsida; order Cupressales; family Taxaceae; genus Torreya; species Torreya grandis. Next base: position 4,777,547 of record JARHVA010000158.1, on the reverse strand, counting down.
GGTGAGGTTTTTATTGTTGGGGGAAATATGGGAAAAAATTAGGAATCATATTATGAGGTTTTAATTCCCAGGATATGGTTTGGATAAGGAGGTTTTTAGGTAGACCTAGTTGGAAAGCATGAAAACCCAACCCCTAATGATATGCCATTTCAAGTTATAGAATCTCCAAGTACTCTAATGTTTTGTGTGATGAATAAAGGGTTAAATATAATGTTTTAATTCTATTGGAATGAATTTATGGTGAATATTTTCATTTTTTGGCTCACAAAGTGCTAACAGGTCTGTTGACATGACATAGTCCTTATTCCAAAATAGGGGTAACTTCCATTTTGGGGTCTTGTTGAATTATAAAAAGGATTTTAATATGTTGGTAGGTAAAAATAAGAGGTGAATAATCTTTTTTTAGACTAAGAAACTCCACAAGAAGCCACATACAACTCTAGACATACTCAAACCCTCATGAGAAGCATGAAAGCCACTCAAAGGTCAACTTTGGACACTCATATCTCTCACAAACATTTTCATGCAACCCTGAGACAATTGGAATGTTAGGGAGGGTACTTAAGGAGATATTAGTGGAATTTTTCAAGGGTTTTAATGCTTGAACATTATGAATAAAGGTTAGGAGTCCAAGTCACTCAAAACCCTTGTAAAACCCTCACAAGGACCTAGTTAGAGAGATAGAGAATTTTGATCATATAAATGCAAGGGGATGACCATGAAACCACTTGGAATTTTTATATAAATATTATAGGATCTCACATGTGTTTTTTTTGTATGACATATGGAATAGGGAAAACTATGTTTATTTTGGCCATTTTGAGTGGTGTGAAAGCTACAATAGGAGTTAGAGGATGAAATAATTTTTTTAAGGAAGATATAAAAATAAGATAGATCTTAAAATTCATTTAATATCATGAATAAAACTCTAAGTTTATCAACCAGACTCTCACTTTCAGTCAATCTAGTGAGCCAGGCTAGTGAACACGTGGGAAAGTGGTGAAAAGTAATTAGGGAGGCATTTTAAATTTTTAAATTGAAACTAGTGGTATTATATCCTTTTAAAAGTTTAATTACATCTTGTTCATGGATTATTTATGAAAATTTAGGAGTTTTGAATTCCAAGTGGAGAAGGTGCATGGAAAAAAGCCTTTTAGAACTAACAGTGATGATTTTGCATGTCCACAAGAATAGGGATGGTCATAGACCTATAAAATACATGTAGGGGCTTGTTTATAAACCATATTTATTATAAAAACCATCAGACCTAACAATATGCAAGGACATGGGAAATTTTGGAAGGAAACTTAGGTGGGCAATTTCTTATGCTAAAATGGTAGTTTTATGCCACTTTTCACTATCTTTATGACTTGTTTTGGACAAGGATACACTATGACATGGAATATATTGACCCACCTCTCTTACACATGAAATTTTAACTAATTATCTTAGATGGAGACATTTAAAAGTGACTCTTGGACTTCCCTTCTCCCTACCTTCCCATTTCTTCTATAAATTTCAGCCTCTTGGCTATTGTATGAATCTCTCTGCTTGGGTATGGAAAATCCCTACCAAAATTTTACCTTGAATCAATAAATATAAGTGTTTTAACTCATTAAAATATTATATTAAGTGTACATTCTTGGTATTAGTCTTATGCAAATGTAATTTCCTTTACCTTCACATGTTGATTCCAATGGTACCTAGTGTATTGTGATTTCCTTCTTGTAGGTCAACAAGAAGTGTCTGAAAAGAATGCAAGTGTAAGTGAGTAGGCTACTTAATAGAGTGTCTTAGAATTAATATTATTTATTTCCTCCTATCCTATTTCATTTCCAAGATGACATGCTGAAACACTGATGTGAGAGGGGAGATTGATGTTGAATGGAGTGTATGTGCTATTTGTCCTTAGTTTCAAGTGCATGTTAAAGGCATGAGTAGAGAAATATTTTGGTGCATCACCTCTAGTAGAATAAGTTTAATTTCAATTTTTCAAACCCTTTTCATCCCCCTAAGTTGTTAGTAGTAGGACTATGAGTTTTAATGATGCATCAAGGGGAACTAGCCCTTAATCTAGAGATCCACCCCTATATAGGGGTACCCACAGCCTTGAGGTGGTTCCATTGTGTCACTTGAGTGAGGATAAGTTTGTCCCATATCTTCATTGAGTGAATTCAAGTGACAACAATTAAACTAGATGGCAAGGTAATTTATGTTCATTAGATACATTCTAAGTTTGATCACCATGGTAGTGAAATTATATATCTTGAAGTAGATGTTGAGTATTATGGTCCTTTTCCTACCTTGTCTAGTGACGAGACTATCCTTGAGTTAATTTATGCCCAATAACCTCAACTTCCTTGGCAACATCATAAACTTGGAAAATTTAAGACTAAAACTCCTTGCTTTAATAACTTCATTGCTATCATTGATCCAATCCAATTTTTGCCTTACCCAATGCATCATACCACTCTCAATATGAAAATTCCATACTTATTGAAGAAACCAATCACGTAGAATATGTTACTCCATCTTTTCCTCAACCAATTACAATTTCTCAAAAAACTTTCACCTATTGAGCATGATAATTTTAGTTTATTATTTGGAAAATATTGTGAAGCTTTCACTTGGTCCTAAGAGGACATGCCTAGAATTGACCCTAAAATTGTGGTGCATAACATCATTACTTATCCTAATGCCAAGCCCATGTGTCAAAAGCAAAGAAAATTTATACCTAAATTTTCCACTTTATGTCATAAGGAAATCATCAAATTACTTGATAAATTTATTAAATGAGTGGATTATTCTGAATGGGTTTCCAACATTGTTCCTATTCAAAAGAAGGTAAATATGGTCATTCACATTTGTATTTATTTCCATAATATTAATATTTTTTGTCCTAATGATAAATCCCCCTTACCTTTAATATATGACATTATTGATTCCATAATTGGTTACAAAATGTTATCTCTTATGGATGGCTTTTCAAGATACAATCAGATTCATATTACCCCCAAGGACCAACATAAGACTACTTTTACCATGTAATGGGGCACCTATTGCTATGTCAAAATTCCCTTCAGCCTCAAAAATGTTAGAGCCACTTACTAATGAGTGATGATTCACATCTTTCATGATCTCATTCAAAAAATTATTGAAACCTATGTGGATGATATTATTTCTAAATTTAAACATCATAAAAATCATCTTTCTGATCTTGATATCATCTTTGATCATCTCCTTAAATATAAATTTAGGCTTAATCCTTACAATTGTGTCTTTGGAGTCACATCTAGAAAATTATTAGGATTCTTAGTCTCTCTTCATGGAATTAATGTTGACCCTACCAAAATTAGTGCTATCATCAACATGCCCATTCTTCATTGTATTCCTAGTATTTGTACTTATTTAGGAAAACTTGGGATAATTAGATGATTCATCCTTGAAATGGCATATAGAATTCACTTTGTCAATTCCCTTCTTAAGAAAGGTACTACTTTAGAATGGATAGATCCATGTCAAAAATTCTTTGATAACATGAAAGAGTCTTTACTTCACCCACCTACACTTCATCCTCTTTATAATGATAAAACTTTGATTCTATATACTTCTTCCACACCTATTTCAGTTGGGGCAATGCTTACCCAACAAGATGATACAAGAGAGTATGCTATTTACTACATTAGTTGAAGCCTCATTGACTATGAGTCATGTTATACCAAAATTGAGAGTAATTACCTTGCCATCTATTTTGCATCTGAAAAGCTTCACCATTATATGATTTACCAAAATACTTATGTCATTATTCATTCTAATCTCATTTATCATTTCTTCTCCAAAGCATTTATTTATAGAGATAGAATTGGTAAATGGTTCTCCTTATATAATTTGATCTCTACATCATCACTCAAAAAGTTGTCAAAGGGAAAATCATAGCTGATCAACTTGTTTTAGCTCCCATTCCATCTACTTCTCTTCAAGATAATCTTCCAAATGACAATAACCTTTATATCAAAGGTCTTAATCAATCTATTTATCTCAAATATTATTTTCATAGCTTTATTTTTGATTTTGAAGCCAATAACCTTGATGAATCCACTACTCTCTCTGGTACTACTAAACCAAAAGTAGTTATCGAGGAGAATCCTAAAATCAATGTTGAATTGCATGAGGATACTTGGACCCTTCACTTTGATGGTGCTAAATGCCTTCAAGGAATTGGGGTAGGTTGCATTCTCACAGGTCCTCTTGGCAAGATCATTCCTTTAGATTTTCTCTTCACCTTTAATGTCACCAACAATATGGTCGAGTATGAAGCTCTTATCCTAGGTATGAGAGCTTCTCTTGATTTATACATTTAACACCTTCATGATTTCGGTGACTCTCAACTTATTTTCCCTCAATTCAGTGGTGATTATTAATGTAAAAGTAAGAACCTCATCACATATCATCAAATTGTAACCACTCTTACTAAGGATTTCATGTCTTTCACTATTGAGCCTATTCCTAGAGATAAAAATTCCATTATTGATTCACTTACCTCTTTGACATCTCTCTTTCACCATACCAAGTTCTTTTTTATCCTAATTTTCTTATACAAATAATAAAATTTCCATGTTCAACTTAACCACCAGATTTACTTATCTATCATATTGAGGCTATTACCATTTGAAAAATCCCATGGTATAAAGACATCATTCAATTCTTGGAACATAAAACTTATCCTCCTAATTTAGACTCTTGTGAAAATACACGTATTCATAAAAAAGCTTTCAGATATGTATTTTGACACAACATCCTTTATTATCGTAATGCTAAAAGTACCTTACTCTATTGTGTTATGCAAGATGAGGTCCCTCCTCTTCTTGAAAAAACATGGGGAATTTTTGGTGGTCACTACAGTGGATATACTACAACCCACAAATGCCTATGTATAGGTTACTTGTGGCCTACTCTTGAAAAAGATGAAATTGACTATGCTAAAAAATGTAATCCTTATCAGCTTCACAATGATCTAATCCATTCACCTCCATTTGAAATTCAAACCATAAAATCTCTTTGGCCATTTTCCACATGGGGATTTTATCTCATTGGAAAACTACCTCACTCCCAAGATGGGCATGTCTTTATCATCACCTCTATTGAATATTTTACCAAGTGGGTAGAAGCCATGCCCTTTGTTAACATCATCAATGCTACTATTTACAAAATTATTCTTAATAAAATAATTTTATGATTTAGTGTTCCCCATACCATCATTTTAGATAATGGTGGTAATTTCAAAAACAAACATGTTAAACAACTTTGCAACAAATTTAAGATCAATCACAAATTTTCCATGCCTTATCATCCTCAATGCAATGATCAAGCTAAGGCCACTAATAAAATTCTCAACAAAATTATCCAAAATATGATTCATGAAACCCATACTAATTGGCATCTTCATCTTTATCCTATGCTTTGGTCCTCTTAGATTAGCATACACACTGCCACTGGGGCAACTCCATTCTCACTAGTCTATGGTTTTGAGTCATTACTTCCTTTAGAAGTTAAGCTTCCCTCTCTTTGTATATATCTTCATGGTATTATTATTTATGAATAATTACGTGAATCTTGTTTTCATGTCCTTGATATTCTTGATGAATTCCATATTTTTTATTTACAACATAACTACCAATAATGCCATCTTTCTTCTTTACAACATAACTACCAATACATGGCTTGCATTGTCAGCAACATAATAAACATGTTAAAGTCCTCACATTTAATATTGGTGATTTTGTCCTTAAATTAGACTACATCCATGATAAAGAAGGTAAATACAACCAAAAATGGTGGGGCCCATATTTATTCAAATATATTCTTAGTCCAAGCACCTAACACCTTCAAACCAATGAAGGCCATGTTTTCAAAAATCCCACCAATGCACAATTCCTCAAAAAGTAATTCACTTAAACATTTCCTTCTTTTCATGATTTCTATCTACATCTATAAAACACTTTTTTTAGGTTACTTAAATGGGTCTCTCCTTATGTATCAAGTTCCTTCCTTTCACAAATATTTACTTCTCCCTTTTGGTCTTTTGGTTTCTTGATGTACCATAGTCTTTTTTGTCTTCTTGTATTTTCTCATTTGACACCCCTTGGGTCTATATTTTATGATTTGATTCATAAAACCATGGATAAGACTTGACATTCCTCACAAAATTACCATCTTTTACTTATTTTTTCCTACCTTACTTTATCTTTTTCATTCACTTATTTGCACCCTTTGGGTTTCTCTTTTATGAAGTTTTAGTGTAAGACCATGGATAGGGCCTGAACCTCCTCATAAAATTACCATATTTTCATCTTTTTAATTTTTTTTTTTCAAACTTTAGATTTTTTCTTCTTTTGATAGATGAAATTTGTGCAAACAATCTATTTTATCATGTTTTCCTTCATTTCCCTCATTCTTATGATAATGAATCACACTTTACTATCATTGTATCCATTTTTACCCTTTGTCACAATTTTTTTAATTTGAAGTAATTCAAATTGTTCCATGTGTTACTCCTCTTGAGTTCCCCTTTAATTTCACTCTACATTGGATAAAACAAGGTTAAAGTCAAGATAACACTTTTATTTTACCTAGATTTATGAGACTCTTAGACCCCATGCTCTTTGAAGTTTCTTTCTCTTTGAACCAAGTCCCAAGTATTCAAATGAAAGTCATATTTAGTACCCATGTTTGGTTTTACAAATCCATATGGGGTATGAATATAAAAATTCATCAATAAAATTAAAATCCAAATCATTTTAAATAAAAGGCAATGATATCTAAAAGGAAACATACAAATATCAAAAGTCAAATTCACACCAAAAGATATGATTACAAGCACATATCATATCTATAAAGAAATATCAAAATCCATAGTTGGCCTCACATAGAGCTAAGGTCCTTTGGGGTGTAGTAGCAAATATATTGAAATACGTGAATTCAACAAAGTCTATGGTGCCACCTACTTTCTCATGTAAGTACCCAATCTTCACAGTAGACTGATGACTCTATAAGGGGTCCTGAAGAATGGGGAACATGTTATGGGGAGGTAGGTCCATTTTAATTTTCATGTATATAGCCTTCATGGGATGATCTATATACTCCATTTGTTGACCTATGACTTGTGTGGCTAAGAGAAGTTTTTTAGAGTCCTTAAGGTTAAAATTCCTCATATTTTGACAAACTTAATTTGAGTGTCTTGAATTTGATAAAGACTTCCTATACCTTGGTTCTTACTTCATTCCCCCCTCCACCCATTTCATTTTGCCCCCTTGATAGGAAAATTGTGATTCCAAATCTATTTTCCCTTCTTCTTTATTTTTTTTTCATCTCTTAAAACCATGCTAGCACTACTTTGTTTCATTTTTATCTATCCTTATAGTGAAACAACATGTTTGAATACCTATGGATTACCTATTTATTTTTTAACATATATTTATATTCATACACTTATTTTACTATCATTTTAACATTTTTTATTATTTTACTATCCTACTATTATGGACACCTGAGTTCGTACCTTTATTACTTAAGGATAACTTGTTTGAGTTTTTTGGTCTTTAGTAGCCTTGGATTTTTGGTTACTGTTGACCATTTTTGCCCAACAGGGCAAAAAATTAGTCACTTTCTTCCCTTGCTATTTAAGGCCAATTCATTTTTTGATTTTGCACAAGTCCAGGAGTTTATACGAACTCTACAGGTGCTTGGTTCAAGCTTCAAGTTCTTTGGCTTTAGTTCAATCAGCTAAGTTCAATGCAGATTTCAATTGACAAAGTTCAAATGGTCCAATGGCCTTTGGTTCAACAAAGGGTTCATCGCTTGGTTCAAATGCCTCGATTCAACAACGTTGAACCATTGAATCATTGAACCAATCTTGGTTCAAGGAGCTCGAAGAAAAGACAAAGTGGAAAAGGAAAAGCCCAAAGCTTAGAAAAGTAATGCAGGAAAGGCCCGATGACATTTACCGAGGATGATGATGGCTATGTGAATGTCAAAGTTAACATAGTGAAATAGCCATTTTCTTTCAAACTAAAAGGATGCCAACCATGAAGAGAAGCCTAGAAATGCAACGACCCACTAGAAGAACGCCCCCGAGGGCTGAAGGAGCCAGAAGAGACAAGATAGGAAAAAGACAAAAGTGCCAAGTGTAGGAGCAAGCAGATAGATTAAGTGGTGAAGGGAGGTGTCAATTCTAAAAATTACTCTAGTAGGTGATACAGTGCCTACAAGTTGACCATTATAAGGTGTGAATGACCAACCATGTGACCCATTTCCTTTATTTCACATTTATGAGTAGATGAAGCAATCCAAGTAACATAGGGAGGTGTCAAGAAGTTATCTCAGTGGTTGACACAGTGCCTACCGTGCGATCATTAAAGAGGCATGATAGTGGTTAGTGTGACTATTTTTTTTCATTATGCACTACAGAGTAGGAAAATGGCACAGCTCATCAATACAGTTCTTGACAGTAGAATGGCCATCACTCAAAAGTAGATGAAGCGATCCAAGTAACGCAGGAAGGTGTCGATTCAAGAAGTTATTTTAGTGGTTGGCACAGTGCCTACCTTGGGGTCACTTGTAAAAGGGGTGCCAAAAGGCCTCCTTTATTCTCATATATATTGAGGACTTGCCATTTTTGTAAGGATCTTCCACATTTTTAAGGCGTAGCCCTAGAAAAATTTCACCTAAATCAATAAACACAATTTTACCTCTATCTTGGATAGATATTTTTGAGTATGTCTCAAGTGTTAGTTTATGTTTATTCATTATTTCTTGATGCTTTTATAGGTTCGACACCAACATACCTATTATCTATAAGGTGCCATTTTTGTAGCTAACAAGGTGAGATGTATTTGGAAGTGTAGAAGCAGAAGAAATTACTACATAAGTGTGCATCTCATAGCACCTTTGGTGATCTCTATTTTTTGTATTTTCCATTAAAGCCTCCTTGCCATGTTTCTTGCAACCTGGTCCTTCTGCCAGGTTTGAAGTGTATGTATGCTTATTTGATTTAAGTGTGAAAGTGAGAAGGTTGACTTTATTTTGGTGCATCACCTCTGTAGAGTAGTTTGTTTTCTTGTAATCTTTCTCCCTTTTCATCTCCCCCATTATATATATATATATATATATATATATATATATATATATATATATATATATATATATGTATGTATTAACACTTACTAGAACAAACATGATGCATCAAAGGGAGCTATCCCCTACCTAGAGACTCTCCCCTCCAGCTTCACCAGTCCCATAGGTGAGAGGGCAGTTTCCATTGTTGCGTGTGGAAGGCAGGAGCTCAACCTCTTGCCCACGGGTGCAATCCACTGCATCAATAGTTTCTAGCACGCCTGGTGGGACCAACTGAGATAGGTTTTGTCTAAAGAGTTGAAGAATTTTTGGTGTGTTCTTCAACTGACTAGCCTTTGGAGGATTTTACATCAAACACAAATGGCAACTCTGAGTTAAATCAACTAATTAAGTAGTTCTGGTACCATACCATCAAGAAACAACATTTTGGTATGTATAATCCCATCATTCAAAGCCATGGACCCTATTTTCCTTGGCTATCATGGCTATGATCCTTACCAGCCTTATGTTGATCCTTATCAGGTTCAATATGACCAGTTTCAACCCTGCCATAAGCTATATCAGCCTTATGCCTAGTCTTCTCATTACATCACTTCTCCCACTCAACCCAGTCTCCTTGCCAATCAACCCATTTTTGCCTTCAAGCAAGCACTACTGGGATATGAAAAATATGTAATAGATCTTGACACCAGAAGGGGATGTGGCCAGGAAATTATTGATCATAACATCCATCAAGTGAGGAATGCATTGAATCAGGTTAATAAGGAATGGGCTCCTATTGAAAGATCCAATTAGCACAGGTTTATAAATGAGATGCTGGATGTGAGTGGTTTGATTGCATATGTGGAGGAGAAGCTGAGTATTTATGAGAGGTAGCCTTAACAAGTTTATCAACCTACATACTCACTACCCCAAGCATCATATTAGTCATATACAACCCCTGCTTATCAGCTAAGTCAAGCTTGTCAAAGTCCTTTCCCCATTTATGTTGAGGAGAGTTCCAAAACAACAAACCTTGTGTTTAAGGCTAATATTGATGGATAGATCAAATTGGCAAACCTTTAGATGCAACAGTCCATTTTGGTAGCAAGGGAAATGGAATCTAAATCTTTATTACCCTCTCACATTATGGCCCCATCAACCCTAAAGGAGATGCCTAGTCCAAATTTATTGAGCTGGAATCAAGTGGTTGAGTCATGGAACAACAAGGGGGCAAAAGACATTGTCTAAGAGTGTGAGGTACAAGATGAGGTTATTCCTTTTCAAGTTCCCCCCACTCTTCTTCAGGAAGCTCCTTGCACTTCATGGAAATCTTCATGCACTCCCCGTCTCTATGGTGTTTCCCACGAGCTCCAAGAAGTACAAGGTGAGGATTATCTGGCTAAGCAAGTTGAGGAATTAAAAGCTAGGATGAGACTACTTAGAGAAATAGAGATGGAGATTTTAGACCTTGTAGAGGAGCTAATGCCAAAAGACACCCCTTCCACCAATCCACAAGCTAATTTCAATATTGATGAAGTGTTGGTAAAATGGAGGGATGAAAATCAAGAAATTTTGGCCCAAAGTCTACCCTCTCCTATTCTAGAGAAAAATCCCTCTTGTATGCCAAATCCTTTCTATCAAATGGCACTTGCTCATTCAGACTCATCTAATGCATCAATCGATCCTATCCTCAATCCTATGCACCTAGTTTTTTAGCACACCTCTTTTCAGATAGCTCTTCCTATACATGAGCAGACCCTCCCAAATCTTTCCCAACCTCCTCATGTATTTCAACATGATCTCAAAATTCCAAGCTAGAAGAAGGAACATCATGGACCAACTTAGGACCTTGAAGAGGATAAAGTCATTGCCTATTCACAGGAGCAAGATTCCAATCCCAAGATCATGAGTTGGAAGCAAATAGTGGAATCTTGGGGTAGAAAGGAAGAAGAAGAGAAATGTTTTGCTCAAAACCTTAAAGAAGATGGGGCTACTCCTGCTCTTGATGATGATTGTGACTTCTAGGAAAGGCTTTTATAGGAAGATATGGATAGGTAGATTATAGAGTTATAATCCAAAGAGAGATTCCTCAGCCAACATGCGATGGATGGTTTAGACCCAATGACACATTCCATGTCTGAACACACCCCACCTACACATCCCCAAGAGAGCTATCAGGCCATGCCTGATATAGGTGAAGTACTGACCAAATGGAAAGAGGAGAATAATTCGATTCTAGTTCAAGGACTGCCTCCTCTTCCACATGAGTTCGTCCATCGGCCTTCCACTTCACTCCTTCTCAAGGAGGAACCTATCTTGAAGGAAGCAAGTGAAGAGGAGTATGCTTAGATCATGACTGATCAGGGAGACTTCATGAGTGTAGATGAGGAGGAGATCACCTTAAGTGACATGGAGGATCATGGACAATCTCTTGTTCATGATTTGAATGATTTGTTTGAAGTCATTGAGGCAGGCTACACTGTTCTTCAAGGAGGCTGAGCTGGATAAGAGCGGAGAAGGCAGCATTGGGGTTCAAACAAGCATGAAAAGAGGCTATAGTTTTTTAGATTTACCCCTTCAAGAGGTTAGTGAAGCTGAAGATATCTTATTTGAAATCATCAAGGAAGATGGTCATACCATGGAACCCGAGCATGAGGCAGAAGAGAGCAAGCCAAATAATGATGCATATCAAGGGGCTTATGGTGATGAGCTGGCAACAATTGATTTCTTGATGAGATACACCAGCCTGAAGAACCAATATGAGGCAAGCTTCTAAGAACAAACAAAGTACTTATAAATTGGAAGCATGTTTGAATCTCCACTCAGGTATAAGCCAATGCAGGTGACAGGCAAGAAGAGCAAGTTACCAATTCTCCTATTCATTCAGCTACTTACCTGCCACCATAAGTCTTCTTTCCAAGAAGGGGACTTAAGAAATTTTCCCTTTGATCTATGAGGGAAGAAAATATTCTTGGTTATCTATATATATTGTTTTCAATTTCTTTCCTACTTTCCCTAAGTGCAGTTACACAAGTAGTTTTCTTAGCCTTGTGTATGTTTTCTTTTCCTCTTGGAGTGAATCTACGTGACTGATTCTAGAATTTATCAAAGCTATTTCTATTTTAAAGTTACAATCTGACTCCATGCCCAATGGATTTTTGAGGTAACTAGCTTCTAAGCATGACAGGCATGCTTCCCCTGGGAGGTGCCAATATGTTGACCATTTTTGCCTAATAGGGCAAAAAATCGGTCACCTTCTTCCCCTATTGTTTAAGGCTAATTCATTTTTTGATTTTGTAGAAGTCCAGGAGTTTCTATGGACTCTACAAGTGCTTGGTTTGAGCTTCAAGTTCTTCAGCTTTGGTTCAATTAGCTAAGTTCAATGCAGATTTCAATCAGCAAAGTTCAAATGGTCTAACGACCTTTGGTTCAAAAAAGATTTCATTGCTCGATTCAAATGCCTTGATTCAAAAGTATTAAACCATTGAACCATTGAACCAATCTTGGTTCAATGGCTTGGTTCAAGGAGCCCAAAGAAAAGACAAAGTGGAAAAGGAAAAGCCTAAAGCTCAGAAAAGCAACATAGGAAAGGCCTGATGACATTTATCGAGGATGATGACGGCTGTGTGAACGTCAAAGTTAACATAGTGAAATATCCATTTGCTTTCAAACTAAAAGGATGCCAACCATGAAAGGGAGCCCAAAAATGTAGTGACCCACTAGAAGAATGCCCCTGAGGGCCGAAGGAGCCAGAAGAGACAAGATAGGAAAAAGATAAAAGTACCAGGTGTAGGAGCAAGCAGATAGATTAAGTGGTGAAGGGAGGCATCAATTTCATAAATTACTCTAGTAGGTGATATAGTGCCTAAAATTTGACCATTAGAAGGTGTGAATGACCAACCATGTGACATGTTTCCTTTATTTCACATTTATGAGTAGATGAAGCAATCCAAGTAACATAGGGAGGTGTCAGGAAGTTATATTAGTGGTTGACACAGTGCCTACTATGAAATCATCAAGGAGGCACGACAGTGGTCAGTGTGACTATTTTTTTTCATTATGCACTATAGAGTAGGAAAATGGCATGACTCATCAATACAGTTCCTGACAGCAGAATGGCCATCACTTAGAAGCAGACGGAGCGATCCAAGTAACGCAGGAAGGTGTCGATTCAAGAAGTTATTTCAGTGGTTGGCACAGTGCCTACCTTGGGGTCATTTGTAAAAAGGGTGCCAGAAGGCCTCCTTTCTTCTCATATATATTGAGGACTTGTCATTTTTTTAAGGATCTTCCACATTTGTAAGGCGTAGCCCTGGCAAAATTTCACCTGAATCAATAAACACAATTTTACCTCTATCTTGGATAGATATTTCTGAGTATGTCTCGAGTGTTAGTTTGTGTTTAGTCATTATTTATTGATGCTTTCATAGGTTCGACACCAACATACCTATTGTATATAAGGTGCCATTTTTACAGCTGACAAGGTGAGCCATATTTGGAAGTGTAGAAGCAGAAGAAATTAATACATAAGTGTGTGTCTCATAGCACCTTTGGTGATCTCTATTTTCTATATTTTCCATTAAATTCGCCTTGCCATGTTTCTTGCAGCCTGGTCCTTCTGCCAAGTTTGAAGTGTATGTATGCTTGTTTGATTTAAGTGTGAAAGTGAGAAGGTTGACTTTATTTTAGTGCATCACCTCTTTAGAGTAGTTTGTTTTCCTATAATCTTTCTCCCTTTTCATCCCCCCTATTATATTTATATATATATATATATATATATATATATATATATATATATATATATATATATATATATATGTATTAACACTTACTGGAATGAACATGATGCATCAAAGGGAGCTAGCCCTTACCTTGATACTCTCCCCTCCAGCTTTGTCGATCCCACAGGTGAGAGGGGAGTTTCCATTGTTGCGTGTGGAAGGCAGGAGCTCAACCTCCTGCCCACGGGTGCAATCCACTGCATGAATAGTTACCTAATTTACTCTTGTTTTTATCTTGGTAATTTTGTCTAACATAACACCTATCACCCTAACTTGCCAAATTATCCAAGTATGTCCCATCCTCATAGCACCAACTATCCTGGCTTTTATTACATTTGTTTGTTTTTGCTCTTTAGTTTTGTATTCTTGGGTTTGTTGAAAGTAGTCTCTATGCCTTACATAATAAAAACTAACAACATAATAGACAACCATCCCATAATATATGTAAGTCAAGTTATGCATTACATTTAATTTTTATTTATTTTATATTTTAGTTATTTACTTTTCAATCGTTTACTTTCAGTTATTTTTCTTTAAAATATTACAACTTTTTTTTTAACATCAACATTTTCTGTCCATATGTTCTTTATCAAAGCATCATCCCCTATTTCACCTTAGTGACACATGACGAGCTTCAAGTGGGCTATATGTATACATGATATTTTCAACTTTTATCAAATATTGACACTTTACATCTGGCAAGAACCCATTGAGACTCAATCTCTTTGAGTGCACACCCTAAGGGGTGCATCAGGAAAGAGGTCGGTAGACATTTGGTGCTTCATAGGATTATTGTCCCTTATTGCCACATTATAACCAATCCAACTAGTTCTTAAAATCATTCCCTAATCTATTACTCCTCCCTTGCACATTCCTCTAGTATTTTTTCTCTTTCCATCCCTTTTTTCCTCACCTCGATCCCTTTTCACTAGTTGATTATACTAAGTCAACTGGGTCAACCCTATATAATTTTTATTCCCTAATTACTATACAAGGTTGAATAGGTCAACCTTGTACTATTTAGGGGTATTTTTCATTTAGATTTTTGTTATCCCTTCAATCAACCTAATTTAAGACCTAGTTATTTATCTCTCAAAAACATACAGGGTCGACTGGGTTGACCCCATACAACTAACACATTTATAAGGATTTAGGTTGAGATCCACCTATAAATACAAGATAATTTCATCATTATTTCAATATGTAATCAAGATTTATTATTTTCTCATATTTATTTACAATCTACTCTTCCACCATTCTACTTGAGGAGTCTTAGCGTAGGGTTTCTACTTGGAGAATCTAGTCTTGTGGATAAGTCTTGGATGCTTTAGCCTTTCTTAGTTATCCTTACAAAACAAAACAAACTTTTGAAAATCCCATTTAGCCAAGGGAGAGATTGAGTCTCGATGGCTTCACAATCAGGTAAGTATATTCTAACTTTGTTCTCCTCTCTTTAGTAAATAAAATTAGCATAAGTATTGGCTCAAATAATATTACTCTTCATATTCCATGTATTAAGGTATTACATATACTTAGCTTAATTGATATTCTCTTATACATGTTTTGATTGCTTTACTAACTGCTCATGTTTCGTCACAAGCTTTGGTGTGCACTAGATTAGATTTACTTTCTTGTTTATTAGAATAGAGTAAACATTAAACTTATGACTCTTTTAGGGTTGTTACATGATTATGTTAGATTGTAGGATTTGGAACTCTTCCTAACATGGTGTATTGTGACAAATGATCCCCTAATTGAGTCTATCAGATCCCCATATTGGTCATGCTCCCACTTAACAAATGCATCCCCAATCAACAGTGTAGGTATGCTCTATCTTCTCTGAGCTAGGATTGATTTATAAACATGATGCATTTCTAATTACATATAGGGAGGATCAATTGTGATTGTCCAATCTAAGATATAGATGTGTGGCTCACATTTGGCCCAATTTTGGAGGTGAAAGTCCTTAAATGCTTTCATTAATATTTGGAAGAATGGAGAAATCAATAAGAATGCATTTTTGTTTTAGATATTTTTTCATTAACTTTTTGAGTGCTTACCAAATTTTAAGGTGACATAATGATGATTTCATGGACTAATATTTTGAATTTTTAAAATTACAATTTAAGATATTCAGTAATTGAATATGGATTTTTCACTTATGCATTTAATTGGTTTAAAAAATTAAGTGAATATGGTTAATGTTTTGGCCCTTTCTATAAGTTAGTTAAGTGCCCCACTTAATAGGTTAAAAGTGTCAGTTTGCTTGGTTACAATCTGAATGGAGATGAATCCATGGGAGTTTATTATTTTATATAGGATAATATCCCAAATAGGGTTGCCTCAACATGATTCTAGGCATTAATGTCTGATGTGTGGACAAAATTGGGATGCTTAGGTAAATTTTAGGCTTAATTTACATTATTTGCTAGAAATTGGTCTAATATCTAGTTTAGACATGGATGTGGCCAAAATAAAGTGTCTAAACTTTCCCCCTATTTGAGTAAGTGTTACAAGACAAAATCATTATAATGTCTTCTCAAAAAATGAAAAAGTCATTAATGCTTTGGATAAAACCATATAGGGTGATTGATGAGCCCTAGATACCCCCTCAAGAGAGTGAGAGGTGTATATTGTCATCTAATAGGCCCTCAAAAAGAGGAAAAATTACATGATTTAGCTAAAATAGAGGTCAAAAATAGTGATTTTGCCAAAGGTAGTTATAATCACTATAAAAAATGAAGGTTGACATAATGATTTTCCCCAAGGCAGTTATAATTAGTGACATAGTGATTTTCCCCAATAGGATCAATTGATTAGGATAAATTTGATTTAGCCCCAATAAGGTAAGATGAAATGGTAATATGTCAAAAATAATTTGTCACATTTGGGAAAATTGGCAAAGGGATCTCATGTCATAAATTTGTAAATGGAGTGATGATGAGTTGGCATAGAATAACAACACAAATCTAAAATATTAGCTAGTAGGAAGATGTATGTTTAAACTAACATGAGTTAGGTATATAAAGTAGCATTGTTAGATGAGCCTATAAAAAGCCTAGTAACATGGTTTGATAAAAAAATATGGAATATAGAATCAAACTTCAAGAAAAATAAACCACATAGTTAAAGATAAGAACTCCTAGAATGAAAGGAAAGAAACCTTAGGCCTTGAGGGTGAAAAATTAATTTTCCAAGCTATATATTCACCCCATGGGTGATTTTTTTAAATTTTCATTGTAGCCTATTAATAATTTGGAGATATAACCCTATGGATAAAAATGGCTCATGGACAAGGACAAAGGCATGTGAGTAACTAGGTGAGAAAGCATGAGAAACCATCACATGATGGGCAGTTGGTAAGTGCACCTACTAGAGCTTTTTAGTATATTTATTACTAGTTTTAGGGCACAAATTAGAAAAGTCATCATTTTTATGGAAGGTAAAATGATGGATTTGGAGATAAAATTAGCGACTTCATATGAAGTCATCATTTCAAAAAATGATGACATCATTGAAAAATAATGAAAAATGCTGAATTGGTAATTTTACCCATGTCATGAAAAATCATTGTTTTCATAAAAAATGAAAATAATAGTTTCATCTAAAAAGGGTAGAAAATGCCAAAATGGTGACTTCATCATTTTGGAAAATGGTGACTTTTACCTCAAAGTCAAAATGTATAGTTAGAGGACCCAAAATGGGTCCATCCTCTAGGAGAGAGTGATAGATAATGTCTAGGGTATAAATTAGGTTTGGTAGGATATGTATATGTTATATAGTAGCATAGATATAGCCTAATACAAATTTATCTATGGTTGAAATAATTTTTAGAGGCATTAACAATATGCGAGTGACACTCGCACTACTGATGAACACAATAGATCTAGATGTTATAGATGGTCAGGTTCTTTTAGATTATGAGTCGATTAGAGGTGGTGTGGATGGTTGTTATGCAATTAGATCAAGCCTACTTAAGTACACTAGATGAGAGATGTCACTCTAAGACTTCCACATTTTATCTACCTATAATAAATGATGTGGTGACACTTGAAGATACCTACCATATCTTTAAGCTACCTATGAGAGGATGAAGGCTATTTTGAATAGCTCAAGTGCAACAATAAGAGGTGATAGAGGATTTAAATAGATACAGAGACATTCCCATGCCACATGGGAAGGTAAATATTGAATTTATAGAGTCATATATATATATATATATATTTGACTAGACATCTTGGTGTCAGAGGAGCTAACACCACCAACACTAGTAAATACAAAGGTTTTTATGCTCATGGACATTGTTAGTGACATATTAATTCTTGACAAGAGCAACCAATTTTTTCATATGGGCCTAGGTACAATTATCATGTCTATGATATATGATAACACTATATTTACTTAGGGGCTTGTAGTATTTACCTAAATTTATAAGGAATTGCACATAGTCTCCTATCAAAGAGGCTAGAGTATTAGTGCAATGACACTACTCTAGGTGTCATAATGGGAGAACATAGAAGTGGAGTGCCTAGTTGGGCATATAAGGGTGCAAGACCCATATGATATAGTGGAATATGGATAGGCATAGATAGGTGTAGGCTATATAGGAAACTAAGGGTATATCTAATTCTATCTATGCATGCTAGATGATATAACTTTAGAGTTATTCACTTGGTAACCCTATTTGCCCTTATAGTTAGATTAGACATAGGATAGGTGGTATACCAATTTTATGACTACCAGGTGTTTCTTGATTGGGTGAAAGATGCATATTATTGAGAAGTATAGGATTGATCATGTATAATGGTAGTTTGGGATGCAAAAATATGTCTCAGAGGGTCTAGGTGGTTTGTGCATAATTATTAAGAGAGTAACCAAGTGACACTAGTGATTACTAGGGGTGTGATAGTGGTTAGTTATGGAGGAGTTACATAAAATACATGGGACTATGTAAAAGGACTTTCAACTTTAGGTTTGACATAGGCATATATACTTATTGGGCACAGGTTTATCCATTGAGATTGATAGAATTGACATAGGCACTAAGACATGTTCAAGTAGGATAGGTACAGGGTGGGCAGGTCAAGTAGGTTAGTTAGGCTGGATAGGTACCAGTTAGATAGGTTGGTTAGGGTGTTCAAGGATTAGATTATTAGGGTGTGTATTATGGTGGGGATTATATTGATGTGTAGGTAAAGGAGGGTAAGGATATTGTGGATATTATGATGGAGGTAAAGGATGTGGAGGATCAAGGAGGTGATCAAATGGATTTGAATTGGGGTAGTGATCAAGGTACTATACATCTTGGTAATAGGGGTACAAAGAGGATAGTTGTTGATATAGACCCTAGTCAGGTAGGTAATTTAGCGACTCAATAAAATTTAGGTCAGGTAGAAACACCAAATACATGGATAGCTCAAGATGTTGTTATGTTGGAGGAGGACATCACTTAATGTGTAGGTGAGATTGAGGGATTGGAGAGGTAGGTGGGTTAGATAAAAACATAAATTACTCTCATGGATGATGATATTACTCTCCTTTAGTAGGATATTAGTTGACTGAAGGCATAAATGGCATAGATGATACAAGTATAGAGACAAATATAGGGTTCTCAATATTAGACCATATCTAAGAGGGATCAATCATAGAGAGAGAGGGATAGAATTGATGTGCAATAGATTAGATAGGAATGGGATGAGGTTCATAGAGATATAACACAAGTAGGGTTTTCTTAGATGGTACTTGAGATCCTTTGGACTAAAAATGAGGCCTCTTATTATTGGTAAACATATGTGACTATAGTGTTGTGGGATCAACAAATAACCACTTTTGAGGTATGTGATAGGTTGTAACTATACCTCTCATTTAACCAATAAATGATTTGGTGTCATTTTATACCAGGGACATTGTCTAAGGATATATGCAATGAGGCATTGGACATTTGAGTTAACATTTCATTATTTGGGGGTTTACTCTATTGTTGATGTCTAAATCCTAAGGACAATAAATAAGATTTTAATTATATGTTACAAAAAGTAAATCTAGAAATTTATACTAATTGAAGATCTCCTATGGCATTCCTTAGCTAAAAGGATTCTTCAATTTGCACCATTAACATATAGAACTTAAACATCTAGCATAAAAAACTATGGTGTCCTCACTCGAGTTGCTTAGTTGGGTAAGATAGTGTGATATTTTATTTAAGGTCACTTAGACTACTTCCTAACAAATTTTGAATATGGAGATGAGTTACCAAAATTTACTTCTTATGAAATTAAAAGACACACTCTGCATAAATAAAACTCACTTGCATTAAATTTAAACAACCTTTGCATTAAGTGGAAACACACTTGCATTAAAATTAAATATACCTTAATTAAAATAAATACACTTTTAAACTACAAACTAAAAATACTAATTGTCCTGATCTTTGGAGAGAAGTGGGCCCTTGCTCCTTCCTCAGAGTAGGATCAGCTTTTACTTAGTAATGAAATAGAATTCTAAACTTTATTTCATTATCAAAAGGAACATATACAGTTGCACAAAATTACACTTGAATGTTTATTCTCTCTATTCTGTTCTCTATTTTCTAATTGATTATCAATTATCTGGAATGAGGAGACATGTATTTAAAGCATATCTCAATGACTATTCTCAGAATACAAAATATAGTGATCTAAATAGCCAAATTCACTTATTAAAAATATAATATTTAGGAATTAGATCCCACCCTTATAGAGAGGGATTGTAATTGATTCAATTAATAATAAACCAAGAATAACTAACATAGATCCAAATATATTATGTTTGGTTTTACAAAATATAAATACATTTATATCTGGATCATTTTAGACCATTACTATGAATAATAATGTCTAAAAGAATATATTTAAATAAGATATATATATATATATATATATATATATATATATATATATATATAGTAGATATATTTATAATTGTTATATGGATTTGCAGAATATAACTAGACATCTTCAGAAAGCAACGAGGCATCTTCAGAGCATGATTAGATAGGTTTTTGAAGCATCTTCAAAGCTAAAAATATTTGGATCTTGACTAAGGATCTTTAAATCTCAATGTGTTATATGTCAAGTCTTCAAAACTATTGCCAAAAAGGGTTGCCAATGTTAGAGCATTTAATCCTAAGTGGGCTTATTGACCCTTAGCTTTAGTAAAGTTATTAAATAATAATAATATATTAATTATTAACATGAGGTGGAAACCTCATGAAAATAAATAATAAAATTATAATTATTTAATGAGTTGCTAAAGTTTAATTAAATGACTTTATTGGGATGGATGGACCCATTATTTTTATAATGGTCACCTCCCTTATAATATCACTTTAAAATAGGGTTTTACCCCTGTTGCGAATTCATTTGAATATAAAATTATTTTGATCATATTCAATTTGTGAGTTTTATGAAGCATTTCATGAAGAAGTGAGAAGGAGAAGAATTTATATTGGTGTTGTTATTGTTTCTCAATTATTGAATATCACTCATGGGTTTTTTTACCTCCTGGAGGTTTTCCCACTTTAAATCTTTGCCATTTGTCTCATATGCTTTATCTATTCATTTACACTTCTAAATCTCTTCCTGTGTATTACTACATATATGTATACATGAAATATTTTAGCCAAAACTGTTGATGACTTATCAAAATAATCCTGCCATAGGGATGCATCTCTATATACAAAATTGTGCTCATTTCATCCAAGTTAGACACGAATAACAAGATACAGAGTCAACAATGTATCACATACAAAAAAAAGATAATTGCACTCATTTCCTACTTAAATAAGACCTTAACTATTAAATGTAATTCAATATATAACCAAGAGGCAACACTTATGAATAGTTTATATGAGATATAATGAGTTATATAGAATTCTCATCATTTTTCTCCCACACTTTACCTTTTGCAAGTCCTCTTGCAAACTATTGGGAGAACTGTTCTTGAATCCAGGAGTTCAAATTTTAACCATTGAATGAGATCATAAATTTGAAAGTGATGTCCCCAATCATGATGGTTTCTAGGTAGAAACCCCAAATCTCTTACCACTATATGCAACCATGCCTAAAATTCAATTTCTACCTAATTATACCAATTTTTCTAAGGAGACATGGGATAAAGAAGAATGGGTGGCCTAAATATCATGTTGATCTACCCATCTAACCCTCCTTCATCGAAGAGCTGAGTGATAATCTAAGTAATTTATTGATCTCCTTGAAGACTCCAACTAATGGTGGTGGGTCTCATAACTTCCTTGCATTTCAAATCAATAGACAAAGCTCCCATCTAGCCATACTTGCATTGATGGAGCTGAGGGAATGATGGCTCAAAAAAGCTTTAAAAGTTGCGACATTTTCTCCCAATAATTCATGATATTTATTTTTCATGTACATATGATACATAGGCTAGAAGGAAACAAGAAGTTTGTGGGCTTCTAGAAACTAAGGTCTCATACATATACCTGTAGTGTTCTACAGTTTTAGGAATTGATTGTGTTCTTATTCCCAAACAGTTTGATTTCTCATGGTGGAAAGGAAAACACATAATTATGTTTCCCCCACAAACAAGTTCACTAAAAATCTAGATTGGTAACCCAAAAACATGTTAAAAATATAAAACTCACAAATTTGATTGTCTTTGTTTAGTACTTTTAGAAATATATCTATGAACATATGTTCATCTTCAATAACATTGGGAAAACCAAGATAAATCAATTAAATATACCATTTATAAAATTATTTATGAATAAATAAAAGATAGAAATAAGAAGGTTTACTACAAGATAACAGATTTTTAGCAATTTCATAAATAATTTGAACAAAAATCTGAGCTTTCTGTAACTACTACTAGAATCTACTTAGATTCTAGCATTTTCTTCTTCTAATTTTTGAATCTTGTGCTAAGGTTTATTCCAAACTAAAATAGTCTCATTAAGTGGTAGATGGAAATAAGGAATATCCCTTGTGATTCCTTCAGTTTGTATAGTTATTTCTCTTGTTTCCCTTTACATAGCTTATATGGAAGCTTGCAACTCAGTAGTATGAGTTATTAGCTCCTGTATGTGAGTATTTTTTTGACTTAACAATGCATTTTTACCAAAAATATAATATTATAAATTATTAATCTTAGCATCCTTACTAGCTATATAATTTTGTAGACTATGAATTTGAGCATCCTTATTTGCATGGGAATTTTTTAAGATGCTAAGTTCATGAGACTGGGAGAATAGTTGATTATGGATTTTGGTCTCTTCAATATTAACTACTATGATGATTATTTCTTGTGATTGAACCTAAGAAACAAAATATTCATATCTTCTTTCCAAACTAGAAATGGTTTGATTCTTACTTTGCAGTGTCAATAAGAGAAAATCCAACTCTAGTTGTTGTTGACAAATGGTTTCCTCATGCCATGACAGGGTCATAACATGTTGCAACTTTGTGTCTTCATGAACAAGCTGAGGAGGAGATGAAGCTTATTATATAAGTGGAGATTTTCCATTGTTAACTATAAAAGGTAAGGGTATTTATTATTCTTTAGTGATAATTTCTTGTGTAGGGGTTTCTTCAACTATTTGTTCAACATCTATAACTTCTATGGGAGAGCTTAAAATTCCCAAAATTTTAGCTACATGTACATCACTTTCTTCTTCCTCTTAAAGAATTAGCCAATGATTTCACTAAGGTTTGACTAATTTTTTTGATGAAACCCTCATTTTTATTTTTGACCTTTGGAGTAACATCTTTAGAGCTACAGATGCTGAATATGGACCTTCCTCTATTCTTACTATCATGGGAGGAGGAGAAATAGGATGTGGTGATTACTTACCAAAAATTTGGGATGTTTTTTGTAGAAATGAGGACCAAACTTTCTTACCCTTAGGTTTCTTTAGAAAATGGTGCCAACATATGAGATGAATAAAACCATGATGTTTGATTGACCTAGTTCACTTTTTTAATTTTTGAGCTACATTAATTATAGAATGATGAAGAAAGGATGGTAGGTTTACTTGGCATTTAGGTCTAGTAGCTCCTTTCCTCAAATGAATGAGAAGCTACATGGCGTCACCATTGACCAAAGTGAATTACCCATCACAAGTGAGGTATTTCATGACCCAATATGAGATAATATGCCATGGAGGTAGAAGACTTTCCTAAATGATTCCTCTGGTGATGCCTTATGGAGTTTTGGCTAGCTTAAGATGGGGTTCATTGTCATCAATTAACATTTTAATTAGATTGACAAAACTTAATTTGTCAGTAACAAACACACTTTCTTCAAGAATCCCTACAAGTTAATTGATAATAGATGGATCAATAGGAATATGCTCACCTATAACTAAAGAATGGTCCTCATCAAAATTTTCTAAAAAATCCTAAACAATATTTTCCTAAAAAACCTAAAACGTTTTTAGAAAATTGATCCATCCTACCATTTCAAAAATATCCCTAGTGGATTCATCTTGTAAAAAAGGTTCTGTTGACTCTAGTTTACTTTTTTTCTTACTCCCCATCCTCAAAGCTATTCACAATATTCTCAAAAACTACTTGTGTGATGAAAAATTAAGCTTGAAATTGAATAGAGTACTGAGGAAGGAAAAAAAATTGGGATGTCATGTAGTAATGAATATAAAATAAATGGGTATCACAAAATTATGGTATAAATTATGGCCAAGCACTTTGGATCATGTATATTTTTAATGAGAAATCACTTTTTGGGGTCAATATCAATGACATGCGTGAGAGATCATACTTGACAACACTTGAAATAATATTCACAATGATTTCCACATCAAGTCATATCTTTTTGAAAATATCTAATAACTTTTCATCAAATCCATAAATGTGGATATGGTACTAGATTCAATCACATCCATGTGGCATCAAAAAAACTTATCCATAATAAAAAGTGTTGTTCGCCTAATGGTCATACATGCAGAACATAAAATAGAAAATGTCTAAAATGTTGGGAAGGAAGTAAAACTATGACTTTATTGTAAGGATCCATGATTATCTCTTAAAGTTTCCATGCGTCCTAAAATAAGAAATAATTTTGTGAAGATAATTAGTTGACAAGATAATAGTTCATGTTTATTACATAAGTTTCATCTAAAATATGCCATTTCTAGTCTTCACTTTTTAGTAGTTTTTTATATTTTATACTTTTTTATTTTTTCATTTACATATATATATATATATATATATATATATATATATATATATATATATATATAATTCTTGAATGGAGGAGAACCACTATTTTTTAGTTTTTATAATTAATCCTTTATTGGATGGCTGTTACAAAGATCATTTGGCCTTAGTGGAAGAACCAGGTTATTCCATAATATCAAATTAGTTTTGATTATATTTAATGAATTATTCCCTACTAAGAGGTCTTCTATACACTTTAATTCTATGACCATTGACCAAAAGTGTTCTTTGGTCTCCATCAATTGGTTGAAGTTGAATAGAACCATTGTTGTGAATGGTTTTAATCAGGTATGGCCCCAATCATCTTGTCTTAAGCTTACCTTTAAAATGATTCAATTTAGAATCAAATAAAAGTGCCCAATCACCTTCTTGAAATTATTTTTATCTAATATGAGTATCATTTCACTATTTTATCTGCTTCTAGATCATGCTGGTTTGAGTGAGTGCATCCATCCTTAGTTCATCCAGTGCATTTAGTTGCATAATTCTTTCCTTATGTGCTTCATCAAGATCAATTCCCATATCAGCTACTGTATTCAATGTTTGTAGTTCAAATTTTTTTATCATTAAAGGTTTCTTTCCAAACATAAGTTCATATGAAGAGAATACTATGTTAGTATTCCATGTTGTATTATATGCCCAAAATCTTCAAGTACTCTATCTACCCAATCTTCCCTGTTGTTGTTCACTATTTTGGTTAGAATATTTTTAAGTTCTTGATTGGTGACCTCCACTTGCCATTAGCTTAGGGGTGATATGGTGAGGATTTATGGTGATTTATTTTGTATAGTTATGTGAAAGTGTTGATCATGCTAAATATGAATTAGGGCCCTTGATCAGAAATAATAGATCTAGGAGCTCCAAATATCAACATGATCTTATGATATAGAAAATCAACAACTATTTAATCCCTAGCAAAGGTGAGTGCCTACACTTTAGCCCACTTAGTAACATAATAAATACATACTAATAAATACTCTTTTCCTTGATATGGTGGGTTGATTGGTCCAATAAAATCTAAACCCCATTTATATGGAGAGGCATTTCTGAGGATAGAGTAGGCTTACCCATCCTTTGGCAAGGATCACATTGCCATACAAACCTTTTTATAGTCTTATAAATATATGACCAATAATATCTTGCACCAAGGATCTTATGAATGGTCCTTTTTACTGAATAATGTCCTCCTCCTAGTTCACTATGGCATGCTCTTATGATGTTAGATAATTCATCTTCTCTGACACACTTGTGAAGTACATAATTAGGTCCAGTTTTAAATAACATGCCTTTAAAACATTTAAAATGAGAACTACTCTAATAAAATGTTTTATTTCTTTAAAAGTAAAAGAATGAGGAAACTTCCATGTTGCCAAGTAATTTTCCATGTCTGTAAACCATGGGGAGTATGTAGATATAGAAAACAAATATTCATTTGGAAAAAAATTCTCCATAGGTTCATCTTCACTTATAGTGATCAATCTAGACAAAAATTTGTCAATAAAATTATATTTCCTAGGTTTGTCTATAATGTTAATGTCAAATTCTTGAAATAGTAGTAGCCATCTAATAACTATCCCACCTACTACTAGTTTATTCATTAAGTACTTAATAGCTGAATGATCTATAAAGATAAATACCTAATAACTAGTAATGTAGTGCCTAAACTTGTTTATGGCTTAAACAATAACAAGAAATTATTTTTCTATGGTAGTGTAGTTTTTCTCTATGGAATCAAGATTATTGTTGACATAATAAATGGCATACATTTTTCCTTCCTCATCTCTTTGTCCTAGAACTTCCCCTAGTGCATTATTGGAAGAATCAATATAGATATGAAAAGGTTGTTTCCAATTAGGTATTTTATAAATTGGATCAGTCATGAGTTTTTTTTAATGTTTCAAAAGCTTCTTGACACTTATCATTCCATACAAATTCACTGTCTTTTGTTAGTAAAGAAAACATAGTATGACTATTTTTATAGAGTCTTCAATAAATCTTATGTAATATCCTACATGACCAAGAAATTTTTTAACATCTGTTTGTGTTTGAGGAATGGGAAGACTAGAAATTAATTCAATCTTCTTGGGATCCACTTTTATTCCTTGAGAAGAGATA
Source organism: Torreya grandis (assembly GCA_037957365.1). Taxonomy (NCBI): domain Eukaryota; kingdom Viridiplantae; phylum Streptophyta; class Pinopsida; order Cupressales; family Taxaceae; genus Torreya; species Torreya grandis. Next base: position 4,750,291 of record JARHVA010000158.1, on the reverse strand, counting down.
TGATGTCCTAAGATTATCCCTTCATTAGTGATTATTATACACTTCTCATGACTCAAAGATACTTGGTGTTCCTCATACCTGGTAAGCACTTTATCTAAATTACTCAATAATTCATCAAATGTAGTACCATGCATAGTTAAATCATCCATGTATACTACCACATAATTATTTGTAAGATCAAGAAATATGGCTAACACTACTCTCTGAGAGGTAACAGGTGCATTATATAATCCAGAAGGAAGGACTGTATAAGAAAATTTTCTTTAGGGGAAGGTAAATGTAGTTTTATCTTGATCTTTAAGGGCTATTATAATTTGATTATATCCATTGAACCCATCTAAGAAAGAAAAGTACTGCTTTCCTACCAAGTTATCTAAAAATTGATCAATAAAAAGTAAAGGAAAGTAATCACTCATAGTGGCTTTATTCAATTCTCTGTAATCCACACAAATTATCCATTTTCCATTCTTCTTAGGAAAAATGACCAAAGTTGAAATCCATTGACTATCAGATATGGGGTAAATAAAACCAACTTCTAATAGTTTCACTATTTTGGTCTTTACAATTTCTTTCAAGGTTGGATTAATTTTCCATTATGGTTGTCTGACTGGTCTAATATCTTTGATGTAGATGTGATGGGTAAAAAAATTGGGATGTATTCCTTCCATATCACTTTAATCCAAAGTAAAGGATTTTGTGTGTCATTCCAATACATCAAACACTTTTATTTCTTGTTGGTCAATTAACCAACTATTAATATTCAATAGTTTACTATGTTGGATTGTAATTTGTTTGGTACCTAGAATAATAGAATTTACCTATTTATATTCACTCATCAAATCATAAAATGAAATGTATTTGGTCATATCATGTGAAATTCAGCCATATCCTTGTAAAATGTTTCACTTTTTGAGATCATATTGGTTAATGGATAATGAAAATCATTTAAAAATAAATTATGTCCATTTTGAGCCCAATTAACTATGGTTTGAAAGATATCTCGTGGACCAAATAACATGTTTGGGAAACTTATGACATTATCTTGGTTCTCATTAGTGGAATTAAACTATTCCCATTCATGATTGTTCATATTCAAAGATAATCTATGAGTCTTTGGAGCTAAGTTATCAGTCTTCAAAACTAAGCTATCAAACTTCAAAACTAGGCCTTTTTATTCCAAATATTCTGTTATTTATTCCATAAATTCTTGGACATATTATTTTATGGTAACCATGGATAATAAAGACACACTATTCTAATTTTGTTCAGGTTGATCCAACCATATCTATTTAAAAAGATCCAGTGAAGGTTTATCAGGTAGTTAAAGAGATATTTGTTTAGCATGAATTACATTAGAAATGGTCATATTTATAGATTTACAGTCAATTTGTGCTATGATTGTATTTAATGAAGGTATTCGTGGAATAATTTGATACCCTACCTATTAAAAACTAGAATTGTACCCTTGTGGGAGAGTTATTCAGGCTCTCCCACTCCCATCCATAATATGGGAACAACCTCAGGCTATGGGTATCTTATAGTGAGGTTGAACCTCCGAAGAAGGCTGACTTCCTCTTAGTAGATCACCTAAACTAATGCTTCTACTCAAAAAAGGGATAGAGAGGGGGTAAAGGCTAACTAATAGAGATAAATGGGTGATACACCAAATTTTATTGACACTCACATAAACATGATATAAACATTGATTTAACATAAGACAATCTTTACTCACGTAATCTCACAATCTAGATAATTTGCATAAGTATTTCATAAACTAGGCTCACCAAACAAGGAATGAAACAAAGAGGAATTTTAATGTTCACAAAAATAATCCATTAATGGTGGAAATAAATCAATTTAATACCTATAACTAACTTGAAAACACCTATAAATAGGCAAGAAGGAAGGACAAAGGACAGGAAGAACACTTCTTCACAAGGCCATCATGCATAAGCTTGCTAAACATAATTCAAAGGCAAGAGATAGGTAAAGATTATGTTTATTGCTTCAATAGGTATTTCATACAAATTTTTGACATGGATTCACCTTATAAAATGAGTGTCTCCTTATTCAATAGATTGAGCTAGGATTTATAGCACACCAAAGCATCTTTGTGCTGAGGTCGAGAGTGCACATCAGGTCCTGAGCTAGATATTTGGTTGATCATTCTGTCAGCTCCATCACCTTTATGCCTTTGCACCTTAGTCACCATGTTTATCCATTTAAGAAGAACCCATAAAAAAATGGGTGATAGTTAACCACCTGCTATCTATGGCAATCATACCAAGTGATTTCCATTATCTTCATTCTATTTTATGACACTTGGTAATATTACCTTGCTTTGGTTAAGAACCCTAATAGTGACACTTGATCTGTAAATCCTCCATGATGGCATTATGACTATTTTGTCATGAATCTCATACTTCTCTTAGGTTATCATCTTAAATATCCTTTTCAAATGACCATGCTTTAGGTTTAGTCTATAATCTTCATGCACTTAGATGTTTTCAGGTTCTTAAAACACTTTAACAAGTATCGTGAACACCCTAATCCTTATAAACTATGAATTTATGTAGGCCTAATGTAGGTGCCCAATCACTTATGAAAGGATGATCAAAACTAGGACTAGAATAATTTTTGAATAATGATCTTGATATTGATTCTATCATCATTCTCTTACCACACTCCACTAATATCCTGATGACGGTATAATACTTGTTGGAACTTACTATAGGTCTCTATATAATGGAAAACCAATTCACTTATTAGTTTTATGTGGAAAAATCACTCCTTGATGTATCCATATAATTCAAATTAGTAGGAAACCATGGTTATATAGGTCAAATAATTATAAAAGCCAAGAACTCATTATACATGTGGGTCCCTTTTAAAGAACAATAAACACAGTCATGAAACAATAATGCAACCTCAAAAAACAAGGCTTGTAGGCTATAAATATTCAAACCAAGGATCTTAAATAAGATTCAATGGTAGAATATGAGCTATAAGTCTTTTATTTGGCAACCCATGGGTCCAAAAAGTATTTTGATCTGACATGTCAGCCTATGTGGTATCTCCCTACCACACTATTTATTTTTAAAAATTAAAATATGCTCATTATCATTTTGGACACATGTCTTCATCTTGTGCCCCTTGGAAATTGATAAAATTCACACCATAAATCTCATAGAGAGTCTCCCATCCTTGAATTTAAATGTCAGCCATTGATCTTTGATCTATATCCGAGATCATGACACTTGACAACCCCATGCTTACTATGTGGACACTTGGTGGCCTTGCATGCAATCTAGGTTAATGCTTTTGATATCATGACACTTAATAGCCCCACATTCCTTCTATAGACCCTGATATTAGTATCCATATAGTTAACACTCTTACACCATGTGGTGGCTTTGCATACAATTTGGGCTCTTTGACTTTTTGACCTTGATCCACACCATCAATCTACTTTTGTATGGTTGAATGCATGTTGTAGATCTTTGATTTGCCATATCAAACACATGTTATTGATTTTTATCCAAATAATATAATAAAATGTGGTCCATTTATTTTATTGGGAGTTCATCATGATCGAGACACTTAGCACCATCGCATTCATTCTCAATATCCTCTGACCTTTTAACCTTATACTCACCATTGATATTTAATTACAGGATTGAACGTGTGTCATTGATCTTCCTTGACTTATTGACCCTAACTATCACCTGCATGCCATTGATACTTGATCTAATTGAGAAATATTATGAAATTTGGTAGCCCTAAATTCAATTTTTAGGTTCCTCTAAATATTTTTGAATCTAAATGGCTATTTCTTGTGGCCTTAATTTGATGTTTCTCGATAAGTCCCACACTGTTAGATCATTTTTAAAGGCTTATATCTTGAGATAGAAAACACATCAAGAAATAAAAATTGTAGAGGATATTCATGGAAAAAAAAATATATCATTTTCATTTAATTATTCAACTTTGGTTGAATTCCCAATTACACTTATTAAATTCACAACCAAACTGACATGTTCATTCTTGTATGACATGTTAAGATAGTCTAGTTCCTTGAGGCTTATGCTAGTCATCTTTTTATCTTCAAAAGGACACTAATAGGAATTAAAACTTTACCAAGAAACCTATGAGCTTTAAAACCATATTTATTACCTTAATAACCTATAGGGGATGACCTTAACTTACAAGCTTAGACTTTTTTCTAGATTTGCTTCTCAAAATCACCAAAATCACCTTAAAACTTGCTTAAAGTGTTTCAAAAGCATGTAAGTGAAATATGGTTAGGTAATGAGGTTTGTATCCTTCTCTATTCATTAGATCACTCACTCAACCATAACTCTACTTAGCTTCTCACACCACACCAGGCAAAAGTTTCTTATGAAGGCCAATTTTGGCCAACATTTTTGGTGACCTCATGGGATTTCATGCCTGCTATGCAATAGATTAATTACTTTATCTGATCCATTGGGCATATGGGGTGAAAAGTATTTGTTCCCAACTGATATGAATTTTATATAAGGCTATCCCTTTCCATAAAACCTCCTCTTGAATCAACAAGGGTAATAAGAAAAAAAAACACTATGCCTAAGGCACTTTGGGAAGGGAACACACAACTAAATAGATGTGCATAAGGCACTTAAAATAAAACAACAAAATCTTCTCTATTATGTATAATATATATAATGGATAAAAAATCTTATAATAACAAAGATTTAAATGAATCCCATTAACTGGGATGGGTAATACCTCTCCATCTAGCTAGGCAAGCTGAAAAGCATTATGCTATTTGCATTCATGGATCAAGTAAGGGCCACTCCACAAGATGTCAAACTTGGTATGATTTCCTGGCTTGGCCTTATTTAAATATAAATTGAGGATTAGATCCCCTTGTTTGAGTTCCCTTGATATGGCTCTCTTGTAAAAGGCTTTTTTGACTTGAGCTTAGTGTGAATCTAATGTTTTCATTATAAGGTCCCTTATTTCTTCAATCTTCATGAGCTATACCATCCTTACGCTCATAGATTCACTCTCCATCAACTCAAGTTGATAGGCTAACTCCAAGGTAGGTAACTCAAGAGAGATGGGTAGTTTGGCCTCCTTATTATATACAAGGATGAATGTGAGTTACCAATGGAAACTTTGGGAGTCACTTTATCAACCCATAGGGTTATCCTTAATTTTGTGTGCCAAACTCTTTGATTCTCTTCCATCATCCTCTTGATGATCTTTATCAAGTGTTTATTTGTTGACTCTTCTAGTCCATTACCTTCGAGGTAATAATTTGAGGATATACTAAGATAAATTTCTAACTAAAGCACCCATTCACTTGTCCTCATGCCAAGAAATGCTAAGGCAATATCTAAAATTATTGTTTTTGGTATACCAAACCTCATCACTATGCTATCATATAAGTACAACACTACTATTTCATTGGATTGTTTTAAGGAAATTGATTCCACCCACTAGGTGAATTAGTCAGTAATAGTGAGTACCCATTTATGTCCTCTACTGGAAGGTGGATTGATCATTCATATGAAGTCTAAACCCCATTGCATGAAGGGTTATTTCACATCGATTGGGTTGAGGGGAAGGGATACCAATATTTGCTTGCCTAAAAAGAGAGAACACTTTTGAAACTTTATTACTCATGCATATGCATCCTTGAAGAGGTTGGGACAATAATAATCAGCCCTCATCACTTTTTATACTATAGTCCTTAGAGTAAAATGGCCTCTTATAGGCCCATCATGGAATTGTTCCAAAAGCCTGGTCACTTGGTCATCATCAATGCACCTTAGAAGCACCCCATTGAGGTCTTTTATGAATAAAACCCCATCAACCAATGTATAAGGTATGGAATAAAGTCTGAAATACCTTCCATTTGCTCTATCCATACCTTATGGGCACTCACCTATTATCAAGAAATGTGTCATATCTTAGAGCCAACTAGTGTGAGATGGAGGTGCATCTATTTGTGAGTCATCTTGTGTCATGAAGATAACATCTTTATCCTCATGAAGATGATCCACCATATGCTAACATAATATTTTCCCCCTTACTAGTTTTGTGACCTTAATCTCCACATCATACTCCATGACCTTGGTAATCCAACTAGCCCTCTTTTTGTTCAAGTCTTTGTTAAGAAGGAAGTCCCTTACTCCAGGATGAGATACCATAAGATAGATTTTTCCATGGAGAGCATTAGTATGAAATTTTTAAGGCTTCTTACCACTACAAGTCCTTTATTTCTATAAAATTATACCTTACCTAATACCCCTTAAGCCCTTGACTAAAAAAATCAATTGGCTTCTCAAGTCCTTCACCATTCTTTTGCATCAACATAACTAATATATTATGAATATTGGAAAAGGTATACATTATGAAATCCCTTGAGAAATCAAGATTCATGAGTGTGGGTGCTTGGGAAATGGATTGATTGATAGCCTCAAATGTTGCTTTACTTTCATTTAACTAAGTGAAAACTTGGTTATTCTTTAGCATGGTAGTGATGGGTTTGAAAAAGTTTGTAAAAATAGGTATAAACCTTCTCATGAAGTTTATTTTCTAAAGGAAGCTATGGAGTCCCTTCTTGTGCTTAGGTAAGGATAATGCAAAGATATCACTTATTCTATTAAGATCAATATCTAATCCCTATTTTGAGATAATATGTCTCAATATTTTACCCATGGATGTCAAACACACACTTTTTAGGATTCAATGAGATCCCATATTCTTTTCATCTCTCAAAGATCAATCTTAGATGATCCAAGTGCTCATTAACCTTCTTAGAGAAAACTGTTATGTCATCCAAGTAGGCAAGCACCATCTAATTTAACAAGCCTTAGAAATCCATGTCCATGGCCCTTTATAAAGTAGACCTAACATTTTATAGGGCAAAAGGCATCTTATAATAAGCATATGTACCCCACTTTATGGTGAAGGTAGTCTTATATTAGTCTTCTTCTCTTACCAACACCTAGTTATATCCCAAGTATCCATCCAAAAGAGAGAAATGTTATGAACCAAAAACCATTTTAAGGAGTTACTCTATGTATGATAAGGGGTAATGATATTTCAAAGAGACCTTATTTATCTCCTTGAAGTCAACACACAACCAAATTTCATGATTCTTCTTCCTCATAGGTAACAAGTTGGATACCCATGAGGAGTGTTTGATGGGAAATAGGATATTGGATTCAATTAATTTGGTAAATTATTTCCTCATTAGATATTTAATTTTGAGGTTTATAGGCCTTTAATTCTACCTCATAGGCTTGGCATCTACCTCCAAATCTATAGTGTGTTGGGTTAGCTTGGGATCAAAGCCTCTCAAATCACTGTATTCCTAAGTAAACATGTATAAATATTCCTTACAAAGTTCAATGAAATCATTCCTTTCAACATTAGTTCTTAACTTTCTAAGATTGAGGATCTTGTATTGGAGGAAAAAAAATCTTTCATAGTTCTCTTCATCAATTGACACTACTTCCTTGTATTTCCTCATATGGTCTCCTTCAAGGATGACTGAACCTTTATTGAGGAAAACTCAACTTCTTACTACAAGAAACAAGCAATTTGCTTGTCATTGTCGAAGACCCACTAATGAGCCTCATTATATATCATTGATGGTGTTACCACCACTTTAACATTTGGATGCACTTTGGAATTTTTCAACTCATTTGGGATGCCAAACTAAGCTCCCACAATTGTCAACCTATCAACATGCCAATTTTGGTTCCTTGGCACTATTTAGATGTTAAAGGCCTAAAATTTCTCAAGTATATCCCACACTCTATGTTTTTAGGATTTCATTAAGGGATTCTTTGTGGTGTTTTGGACTTTGACTTGATTCACTACTAGCTCACTATCCCCATATACTTATAACTGCTTGATTCCCCTCTTACTATCTAATGAAAGGCCATGGATAGGGACCTCATACTCATTTGCATTATAAGAGAAAATAAATTAGAACCTATAAGAAAATAAGTAATTATCTTTGGATGGAGATACTAGCATGTCACTTGCACCTACCCCATGTTTGCTCTTTGATCCATCAAATAACAATTTCCAAAAACCACTAGTATCTTTCTATGGCCTAGTGAGGGATGGAAAGAATTCATTCTCCTCATGCAAGTAATAGACTCCCATGTCTCTTTTTTCAAAACCTTATAAAGGTTAAATTAGATAATTTTCAATCCATAACTCATCCAAGAACATATCAAGTATGCCTTCAGGATGACTGTCTAGTTCTTAACCAACTAGGTGTTCATATTCATCAAGAATGGCATAGTTGATGTTTGGGATATTTGGCCCATAAGGCTCTATGTGAAATTATGTAATAGGATTAGCTTTAATCGACACCTTGGTACCATATCTTATCCTAAAAGCCATGTAGGACTAATCCACTACTAGATAACCCCTAATTTTTGTTGCAAAGTCTCTAGATAAGCCTAGAGAAAAACAAGGAGGCACATGTAGAATAAACACATCCTAAGCCACTGAAACACTAAGACAAACATGCAAGGTCAAGTTTAGACCTTTGATGATGTCATATAGTTTAGTGGAAGATCTATCAAGATGTAAAACTCCCTTATATTTAGGTTCATACTCCAAACCAAGATGATCTACTATTAACTTTGGCATCACTGAAGTACTTATTCCACTATCTACCATGTAGTTATGTACCAAAAAGTCACCAATGATTACAAAAATGTGGAAGGGAGGATGTTCAACCACCTTATTTGATTTCCCTTCATTAGTTTCCTTAGTTGTATTGGTGAGAACTACATTTTCCTTACTTGGTGGCTTGTCTGAAACATTGATCTTTGACAAATTTTATCAGAGGATATCCACCTAACCAGACTTAGAAAGCACATCCCACATTATCACACTCATATTGGAATTTTTAATTTATTCAATAATATAATGGGAAAACTATCAAAATTTTCTTATAATTTGGGAACCATAATCATACTTTGAACTTATAAGTTTTGGGGTACAAAGGCATTCCCACGATTTTGATTATTTGGAGCAATTGGAACCTTTTGGGTAGAAGTAGGTTCATTTGGATTTGATAGTAATGGAGTAATAGTAGGAGGATCTTTGACTGCTTCTTGGTTACCATCCATATTCCTTCTTTTAAACCTAGTATTAGCTAATATTGGAATGTTTACTTGGCTAGAAATAGCCTACTAATTAGATGCATAACATTCTCCTTGCTCATAATTAACCATTGTAGTGATTAATTGATTTGGTCCTTCATTAGGCTCTTGGAATTATTGAGGCTCTTCTAGTTTTATCATCATAGGTATTTCTATATTCTGAGCCATAAGAGCTTGATTGTATCCATAGCTAACACCTTATTTCTATAGATCATTGAAATCCTAATTAAACTCAGTATTTGGGATAATGGATTAACCAAAATATTTATTCCAAGGCATAGTACCCTCACTTTCTTGAGCAATGTTGTTTTGAGTAGGGACTGAAGTTTTAGAAGTGCTTGCAACATTCAGATTATATTTATTTTACCTAGCATAGTTAGGCTATCCTTGTCCTTGGCCTTGGCCTTAAAAATTTCCTTTATAGGGTGGCCTATTAGATTTATAATATTATTGTTGAGGCTGATATGGAGCTTGATAAGGTCTATTTAATTGAGTTTTATACCTCTCCATATTCAACAATTTATTACCAAAGGATTGAACCATGATCTTAAGATCTTGGAAATTCTTATTTTCTTTGGAGTCACTAGATTGACTAATTGAATCCTTTTCCTACTTTGGTGTAGTTATGGAAACAAGTGTTGGAATAGGTGGAATGATAACAAGGGGAGGAATGATGATAGGAGGTGGTTGAATCTCAAGAAACAAAGGCATTGGTGGTCTAGGTGTAAGCTTGCCAGCTTGTACTAGATAATTCTTTACTCTAATTGCCACCTCATAAGCATTTGGTAGTGTGTTTCCTCTTATAAACTAAATAATTAATGTAATATCACTATTAAGAACTTTAAAATAGTAAAATAAAGCATAGTTAGGAGTAGGCCTGATAGATATTAGAATCCTATCCAATGTCTTTTAAAACCTGGTATTAAAGTCTTGCATAATCTCACGAGGAGCCCTTTAAATTGTAGTTAACTATTTAACAAGTGACAAATGGTCACTCTTATCTTCAAATCTCTTGAAAAATGAATCACTTAACTGATCCTATGATGTGATGGAGTTAGCAGTAAGGTTTATATAATAGTCTAGGGATTTACCCTTGAAAGCGATGGCCAATAACCTGATAGCTATATTTTCTTCATTGATGTTATGAATATTATAAAAGTTGGATATATCTCTAAGGTTCTTAGAAGGTGTTATAGACTAGTGTCCCCTGAAGTAAGGAACACTTTAAGTGCTAACACTAGAATAGGATCATATTGATTGAGGTTTAAAGGTCTCTAACCATTAAAATCCATAAAAGGGAAAGCCATAGTGGCTATCATGGTAGTGAAAGGACCAAATAAGGATATTATTGAAGAGGTAAATTTTAAAATTGGTTTAAGAGGGAAGTTTCCCATGTATGGGTAAGTGTTAACAAATCTTAACCTTCTTACTCAATTTTAAGGTAATTCACAAATTTAAAAGGAATACCTTTACAAGTTGATCTTGTAGTCACCTTTAGCATGATAGATAGCTACTAATCTAACACCAAAATGTTGAGTGCTCTTTAGAGTCACCATATACTAAAAGATGAAATATATAATCATTGTAAATTGATCAAACCAACATCAAACTTGACTAATCTTCTTCAAAAATTATCCCATTGGGTATGCTAGAAACTTTTGAAGACTATAATTACACCCTCATGGGAGAGTTATTCAGGATCTCCCACTCCTAGCCATAATGTGGGAATAAAATTAGGCTATGGGTATCCTATAGTGATGTTGAACCTCTAGAGAAGGCTGAATTTCTCTTGGTAGATCACCTAAACTAATGCTTTTGCTTGGAAAAAGGATAAAGAGGGGGTAAAGGGTAACTAAAAGAGATAAATGGGTGATACACTAAATTTTATTGAAAATCACATAATCATGAAATAAACACTGATTTAGCATAAGATAATCCTTACTCACACAATCTCACAATCTAGCTAATTTGCATAAGTATTTCATAAACTAGGCTCACCAAATAATGAATGAAGCAAAGAAGAATTATAAGATTCACACCAAGCATCCATTAATGGTAGAAAGAGCTCAATTTTAGACCAGAAAATAAATTTAAAATAAATATAAATAGGAAATAAAGAAGGACAATGGACATGGAAGAACACTTCTTGACAAGGCCATCATGCACAAGCTTGTTAAACACAATTCAAAGGCAAGAGAGAGGTAAAGATTATCTTTATTAATTTAAGAGGTCTTTCATAATTTTTTTTGATAGGGATTCACCTTATCAAATGAGTGTCTCATTTTTCACTAGATTGAGCTAGGATTTATAACACACAAGAGCATATTTGTGCCAGGGTGGAGAGTGCACGTTGGGTGTTGAGCTAGAGCTTTGGTAGATCTTTTTGTTGACTTCATCACCTTGGTCCCTTTGAAATATGGTTACTACGTATAACCATTCAAGAAGATCCCATAAAAAATTGGGTTCTATTTAACCACCTTCTAGCTATGACAATCAAACCAAGTGATTTCTATTATCTTCATTCTATTTCATGACACTTGACAGTATTACCCTGCTTTGGTTAAGAACCCCAATAGTGAAACTTGATCTCCAAATCCTCCATGATAGTGTTATGACTATTTTGTCTTTAATACCTTACTATTCTAACTGAGGTTATCATCCTCAATATCCTTTTCAAATTACCATGCTTTAGTTTTAGGCTATAATATTCATGCATTTGTATGTTTTCAAGTTCTTAAAACACTTTGGCAAGTCTCTTGACCACCGTAATCCTTACCAACTATGAATTATTTTAGGCTTGTTGTAGGTGACCAATCACTTATGAGAGGATGATCAAAACTAGTCCTAGCTTAATTTTAAAAAAATCATCTTGATATCAATTCTATGATCATCCTCTTACCACACTCCACTAATATCTTGTTGATTGTATAGTTCTTGTCAGAACTTATTATAGGTCTCCATGGAATGGAAAACTAATTCCCTTATTAGTTTTCCATGGAAACCTAACTCCTTGATGTATCCATCTCATTATAATAAATAGGAAACCATGGTTCTATAGGTCAAAACATTATAGAATCCAAGAACTCATTATACATGTGGGTCCCTTTTAAAGAACAATGGACATAGTCATGAAACAACACTACAACCTCAAAAAACATGGCCTATAGGCTCTAAATATTCAAACCAAGGATCTTAACTAAGATAAAATGGTGGAATACAAGTTTTAAGTCTTTTATTTGGAAACCCATGGGTCCATAAAGTCTTTTTATCTGATGTGTCTACCTATGTAGCATCTCCCTACCACATTATTTATTTTTAATTTTAAAATATGATAATTGTTGTTTTGGACACGTGTCTTCATCTTGTACCCCCTAAAACTTGATCCAATTCATATCATCTATCTCCTTAGGAGTCTCATATCCTTGAATTTAAACATCAGCTATTGATCTTTGATCTACATCCAAGATCGTGACACTTGGCATCCCCACATGTCTTCTATGGACACTTGGTGGCCTTGCATGCAATCTAGGCTCATGCTTCTAAGATCGTGACACTTGGTAACCCTACATTCCTTTTGTGGAACCTACTATTAATCTCAATCTGGTTAGTACCCTTACACTATGTGGTGGCCTTGTGTGCAATCTAGGTTCATTGACTTTTTGACCTTGATTTGCACTGTCAATCTACTTTTACATGGAAAATGCATGCCATAGATATTTAATTTGATAGATCAAATACACACTATTGATATTTATCTAAAAAATATGATAAAATTTATTCTATAAATTTATTTGGGAGTTCATCATGATTGAGACACTTTGAACCATCATGTTTATTCTTAGGATGCTCTAACCTTTTGATGTCATGCTTGTCATTGATCTTTAACTACAAGATTGAATGTGTACCATTGATCTTCCTTGACTTATTTACCCCAAATATCACCATAATAACATTGATCCTTGATCTAATTTAATGAGATTATGACACTTGGTAGCCTTGAATTCAATTTTTAGGTTCCTCTAAATATTTTTGAATCTACACAGCTATTTCCTATGGCCTTAATTTGATGTTTCCTGGCACATCCCATAGTGCTAGATCATTTATTTAAGGATTATATATTGAGATAGAAAACACATCAAGACAAAAAAAATTTAGGGGATATTCATGGCATGAAATACATCATTTTCATGTAATTTTTATACTTTGGTTGGTATCCCAAGTACACTTATTAAATACACAACCAAACTAACCTGTTCATTCATGCATGACATGTTAAGATAGTCTAGTTCCTCTAGGTTTGTTCTAGTCATATTTATCTCTTTAAAAGGAAACTAGGAGGCATTGTAAATTTACGAAGATACCTCTAAGATTCAAAACCATCTTTGTTACCTTAATAACCTGTAGGGGATGACCTTCACTTGCAATCTTAGACCTATTTTTAGGCCTACTTCTCAAAATCACTAAAATCACCTTAAAACTTGCTTAAAGTGTTTCAAAATATTTAAGTGACATGTGATCATGTCATGAAGTCCATCTCATTCTCTTTTCATTGGATCACTCACTTAATTAGAACTCTGCTCAGCTTCTCACACCATACTAGGAAAAAGTTTTTTATGTAGGCCAATTTTGGCCAACACTAAATTCATGGGTTTAGGTTGAAGGATCATGAAATCCATAAGATATTCCTAGGATTATATGGTGAATATAATATTTTATATGGTTCCTTTAGGAACATAAGTGGATTGATCTACCATTTGTAAAATTAGAGTGGTAAGATGAAGCCCCATGAGGGATATAAAATCTACTATTTTGATATTCATTATGTTGATGGTAGCATCTAGATCTACAAACACATTTGGTATGGACTTGTTTATAATTGTCACAATCATCATAAGACTACCAGGGACTCTATATTTGGGAACAAGTATGTTTCTCACTAGTAAATCAATAATTTTGTTAGTTACTTAGATTATTTTAGGATATTATTTATTTCTACCCAGTGCTCTGATTCACAATCCTTTAATGATTTGATTCAACTCAAGAATATTCTTAATGGCTCTTAACATTGAAATTTATACCTTCATCTCTTTTAATATTTGAATCAATTTAGAATCCTCTTTAGGTTTTTCTTCCTTAAGTCTCTCAAGGAATGTAACAACAAGGGGATCTTGATTAATGGTTAGCATGATTAGAGTTATGGTGGTTTTTACCTTTTATTCCTTTGGTACTTGGACTACAAGTGACTCAAGAGTGTTTTCATCATTGAGAATTTTAGTTATGGTAATGGTTAAACCTCGTACTACCTTTCTTGATCTGAGTTGAACATTATTACACTCAACTAAACCACTTATAATGTTACTTTCTTGTTCAACTCCATAAACAAGAGTATTTTGCCTATTCTTAAGATTTACCATTGATTGGATAGGTAACTATGGTTGGTTAACCTGCTATTCAATTGGTGGTAGTTGAGGTTGTGAAGGCATAAAAGCTTATTTTGGAGGAAACCTTCTCAGTATTTGATATTGTTGATTTGGCCATTGAGGTGGTGACTATTATATCCAATGTGGTTGTTGGTTTTGCTGTTATGCCCAAGGTTATGAAATACCCCATAGTTACGGTTGTGGTGGTGGTCCCCAAATTTATGGTGTGACTTGTCCATCACATGGTGTCATCCATGGATTTGGAGGAAATCTTGGACCAAATTAATTTTGAGGTTAGGGGTACTGGTTTCCTTGTCTTTGGATAAAGTTCACTTCCTCAATTGCATATATTAATTATTTTATTTGGTTTATCATGGTAGGAAGATGATTAAAATTCTTGGTGTCATGATCTAAGTCACAAATACCACATACCTCTATTTTATCTAAAAGACAATCTTTTATCGCATGTTTGAGTCTACATCTAGGATAATATATTGACAACTATTCAATGTTGGTAGCATTATATTTTAATTTGAGACCATCTAATGTGGATGTTAATTTTACTAGAATATCTATTTTGAAATTAACAAGTTCTTCCTTTAATTAGCCAATTTTTAGTGATTTTCCTAACTATGATTTCTTTATGCTAGGTCTTGTCCTAGAATAGTTAGTACATAATGTTGAAATTGATGAAAGGTTAACTTGTCAATGTCACCCTCTCCCATTAGGTTAAAATCATCATGTGCATCATCATATAATCTGTTAATGAATATTTCCTTGATGACCTACTTTGTGAGTTGGTAACCACTCTTTTTATGGGAAAATATAAACCTATCAAGGTAATATTCTAAGGTTTTATCTTCATTTTATTTGATCTTGAAAAATTCTTCTTTTCATTCTCTGACTCTACAATAGTCCTGATATTTATCAAGAAATATAGTTTTCATTTATTACCAAGTACTTATATAATTAACGTCAAGGCCCATGAACCATCTATGGCTATGTCCTTAAGTGTATATGGGAATAATTTCAACTTCTAATTATCAGTGGCATAGTCATATGTTTGGTAGAGAACCTAAAATTTAAATAGGAACTAATTAGGGTCCTCTAAGGATTTACCTCTAAAGGTAGGTAAAATATATGGTGATATATTTTTCATGGAGGTTCTATCATCAAGACCCAAGCTGACTAGATAGGAAAAAGTTTTGTCTTGTTGAGGCTGTCAATCAAGGTTTTCTACATGTGTATGTTCATCTCCCATAATTTATTCCCAACTTTGGTTATCAATCCAATATAAATTATCTTCTTGGGTTCTCAACCTATGGTCTACCTTAAGAGGAGAATATTCATTGGTGATTAAATATTCTTCTTGTAGATCTTTTGGGTCTAATCTAACTATTATAGAAAGAGGATTTTTTGGATCAATTTTACCTATAGGGGAAGATGTCCTGAATAAAATTCTTCTTGTAGGATCTACTTGTGAGGATGAACCTTATTTAAGAGAGGAATTAGAAAAATTTTATATACAACTTTCAATTTCCTTTCTCTCACTTCCTAATCCTTATATCAAGGATATGATCCTCTCTTCTTCTTGTTTTATTTGGGATTCTTTAGAGATACACTTTCTTTGAGAATCTCTTGAGAAGTTCATAAATGTAAAGAGTCCTTGATTGTTTTTGTGTTTTTGGGGTATATGAATGTTTTTGAATTTCATCTTAATAAATCTAATATAGGATCTCACTAACACTTATTTATTAATATTCCCTAATAATGAAACCAAAAATGATAGGTTATTATACCTCTCATTTAAATAATAAATGAATTTGTGTCATTTTACACTAGGGTTAGTGTCCAAGGCTATATGCAATGAGACATGGGATATTTGAGTTAACATTTCATTGTTTGGGGGGTTTACTTTGTTATTTATGTCTAAATCCTAAGGATAATAAATATGATTATAATTATATGTTATAAAAAATTAAATCTAGAAAGTTTTTCTAATTGAAGATCTCCTATGGCATTCTTTGGTTAAAAGGATTCTTCAATTCACACCATCAACATCCATAACTTATACATCTGGTTTAAGACATTATGGTGTCCTCACTCAACTTGGCCGACTAGGTAAGATAGTGTAATATTTTATAATTTTAGAATGGTGATTATCTATTGTCACTTAGATTACTTCCTAATAAATTCTAAATATAGAGACGAGTTAACAAACTTTACTTCTTGTGAAATTGAAAGATGTACTTTGCATAAATAAAACTCACTTGCATTGAATTGAAAAAACCTTTCAATTAAATGAAAACACACTTAAATTAAAAGGTAAGTCACACTTTACAATTAAAGGGAAATCAAACTTATGATAAAAGGGAAATCACACTTGTGTTAAAAGGGAATATACTTGAATCAAAAGAAATACACTTTTAAACTATAAATTAAAAACACCAATTGTCTTGATCTTTAGAGAGAAGTGGGTCCTTGCTTCTTCCTCAAAATAAGATCAGCTTTTACTTAGTAATGAAATGGATGGTGAAATTTATTTCAATATAAAAAAGAACATATGCAGATGCATAAAATTATACTTGAATGTTTCTTCTCTCTATTTTCTTCTCTATTTTTGATTGATTATCGATTATCTAGAATGAGAAAGAGACATGTATTTAAATCACATCTTAATGACTATTTTTAGAATATAAAATTTGGTGATCTAAATAGCCAAATCTGCTTATTTAAAATAGAATATATAAGAATTAGATCCCACACTTATAGGGAGGTATTGGAATTGATTCAACTAAAAATAGATTGAGAATAACTAACATATATCTAAAGAGATTATTTTTGGTTTTACAAAATAGAAATACATTTATATTTGGATCTTTTTAGTCCATTACTATGAATAGTAATGTTTAAAATAATATATCTAAAGAATTAAAATCTCTCTCTCTATATATATACATTATATATATTTATAATAGGTATATGGATATGTAATGTACAATTAGACATCTTTAGAGCATAGTGAGGCATCTTTTTATCATGGCTAGATAGGTTTTTGGAGCGTCTTCAAAGCTGTATATCTTTGAATCTCAACTAAGGATCTTTGGATCTCAATGTGTTATACATCAAGTCTTCAAAATTGTTTCCAAAAAGGTTTCCAAAATTATTGATGACTTCTCAAAATGATCCCACCATAGGGATGTATCTCTGTATACAAAACTGTGCTCATTTCATTGAAGTTAGACATAAATGACAAGATAAAGATTCAATAATGTCTCACATATAAATAAAATATAATTACACTCATTTCCTACTTAGATGAGACCTTAACTATCAAATGTAATGAAATATATAACCAAGAGGCAACATTTATGGACAATTTATATGAGATATAATGAGCTATATAAAATGCTCATTAGTATGTGAGGCACAAAGGGATGGTAATATGTCCTCATGATTTAGGACATGAACACATGACACAAAAACCTTAGGATAGTTATCACATCAACCATGACCACTACCACAATTAGGGCCACTAGGGCCACAACCTACTACAAGACCAAGAGATTCATAGAATTAGAGCTGATCTTGTATAACTCTTTGGCATACTTATATTTCATAATTTTGACATGTATATTATTGTGACACATATTTTATTTATTTTTGTGATGTATATGCCATTCATTTATGGTCTATAGACTTTTACATGGACTATTATTCTTTTGATATGCAAGCGATGCTCTTTTTCTACTTTATCATGATATATGATGTTCTCTTATTTATGTTATGTTGTCTTAGTAATGTTGATGTTGTACGTCCATTTAAACATGTGTATGGCCTTTAATTTTTCATTATTTCATGTTATGGCATGTTAGAATGTATGTAGTTGCTCATGTTTATGACCTATGATATATGCTTATTCAGATATGCACATCTTCATTAGATCATAGCATAGTAATTATGATTTAGTTATTATGGGTTTGGATTTGTTTGGAAAAATGCCCATTATGAACAAAGGAAAATATCATGACACCATTATTTTGAGATCCATTGGTCAGATTTTTGTTTTAGCTTGTGACACTATGCATCATAGTTATAAACAACTATAATAATAATATATATCTTAAGAATGGAAAACTTAATTTAAATGCAAGTATAAACAACTTAGGCATAATATATGATCAATCAAATCCCAAACATAAATACAATGCAATAAACTAAGTGTAAGAATGAATACAAATATCTACAACTCAAGTAAAAGATATAAAAAATGAATACTTCAGTGAAAACATAATGTAATAAACTTATGGAAACTAAAATAAGGAAGACACAAGAAAATAAAATAAACAAACCAATAAAACAAATAAATAAAAACAAACAATCTAAGAAAAGAACTAAAATACTAATGAAAGAAACAATGTTAGTCATCAACCCAAAAGGTAAATGAAATTAACAAAAATATCAAGGCAAATAACATAAACACGTAAAACTAAAGAATAAGAAATAAATAATAAATTTAAATCAAGAGAAAAATACAACCTAAATTAAATCATAAAAAAAAAAAACCTAATTACAAATGAACAAACTACTAATATAATTGCAAATGAACAAACAACTAATCTAACTATTTGTGCACGTGTAATAGAAGTGTTTGCTTGAAACATAGGTTTATATTAGGCTATAAGGAACAAAAATGTAGGTAGGATGACAAAGGTTGACCCTAAGTTATAATATAAGGAATAACAACATTATAACTATTAAAGGGGATAGAATAATAAGGAAGGGGATGTCCTAGTTAAATCCAAATGCACTAGGCAATTGGATTCTACCTACATAGCCCCATGGATATTGGATCCAACATGAACACCATGCAAAATTTATTTCTCTTATGATTTGGGATAAAATAAAATTTATAAAAAGAAAACATGACTAACTTGTATATGAGAATAGTAATGGTCTCACAAAATAGTGAGAGTGTGAGAAGTCTATGACTCATAAAACAATGAGACTGTGAAAGGTCTATGACTCATAAAAAAAGAGAGTATGAGAGGTCTATGACTCATAAAATGGTGAAAGCATGGATGAAAAAATCTTATAATAAGTAATGATCTAAGAAAATGGTGAAATCAATCAATCACTGAGGTTGTTTGAGCTGACTCCAAATATACTACACAATCAGATGTTGCCTACATAGTCCCATGGACATAAGGTCCAACATGGACTTTAGGCCAGATGTATTTCTCCATAAAATGGGATGAAACACTATGAAAAAATGGAATGGGTAAATTGAAATGGTCATGATATGATCCATGTTAATAATTCAGTTATACCTACTAACTAAGAGATGCACATCTTGAGTGGCATGGATACAATCTAGATTGCCTAATGTTGAAGGTTTATTTAGGAGTTTCCTAGCATATATCTATGTTTTTGAGTTTTCTAGGTAGATAAATTCAATGGATAATTATAATACAGATAATGGGATAACTCAAAAAATGGTGAGAGCATGGCTTAGGTTGCTCATAAAATGATGAGAATGTTATTTAAATTGATCATAGAAAGGTGAGATCATTTATGAAAATTACTCATAAAATGATAAGAGCATGGGAATAATGGTAGCTGAGTTAACCTCAAAAAACATTAAGAACTACCTAAAGAGTCTAAATGTACCTCACTCCACTATAGTTCACCCTATAGTAAAGGATCTGACTAGGTAAAAACAAGTTCAAAAAATAGGCAAATGGTGATGTCTAAAATTACAGAACAATGGTATGATAAGGCATGATAGAAAATGTTACTCCTAGGCTATAAAAAATAATGACACAATAAATTTTCCCTTAATTTATAAGGAGTAATGAGATAGGTATAATGGTCAATAATTTTAACAAGAATAAATGATGAAATTGATAAGACCACTATCATACTACCCTAAGATACCACCATTAAATGAAAGGACTTTGAAAGTTTCAAACCTGAATTTTCTATTGTAGCTGTATCAGAATCTAACCATTGAAGGTGTGTTAAGTACCAATGGATCAGAACTAAGATAAAAAACATGATATGGGAAGGTAAAACAAACTTCAACCAATAGATAAGGTATGGGAGGAATGGTATATGGATGGTATAAGGTAGATGATGTCAAGACATAACTTAAATGATCCTCATAGATAATTCTTAAGGTATCTCAAGTGAAAAATCACTTGAGATGTATTATGTGCATTGGTTCATTAAGTTCATCTCCTTTTGGTGCATCCAACCTATATGCTCTAGAGAGATAGTTAACAATAATCACTTAAGGTCCCAACCAATTAGGATTGAACTTACCCTTTTTATTATGTTCAACATTGGTGTTCTTATAGTTTTATTTGAGTATAAGATCACTAAGCTCAAAATCTCTATGATTCACACACTTGTTATAATGACCACATAATTGGTTTTAGTATTCTTGAAGGTTATTCATAGTGTCCATTCATTTTTTGTCCAATATTTCTATCTCTTAAAAATGAGATACTATATACTCCTCATCATTAAAGATATGTTTCAATGAAATGCACAAAGAAGGAAATTTGATCTCTATGGGAAGAATGGCCTTAGTTACATAAATGAGGGAATATGGTGTAGCTCTTGTTAGAGTGAAAAAATTGGTATGGTAGGCCCAAAGAGAATGGAATATTTGCAAGTGACAATCATGGCCATCATCATTGATGATATTCTTAAGAATATTGACAATGGTATTGTTATATGACTTTACTTGGCCATTACCTTGCAGGTAATATGCAATGGAAAAATGTTTGGTAATGTTAAACTCAACATAGAGGGATTTAACATCCTTTTTTAAAAATGAATTGCCATTATCAGATATAATGCTAGATGGGATACCATAATGTTAAATGAGATAGTTGAAAATAAATTTAGAAATTTGATTTCCTATCATACAAGTGAGGGGAATGGCTTCAACCCACTTATTAAAGTACTTGGTGTCGGTAAGGATATGCTTATAGCCATATGAGGAAGTAGCGTTAATCTTCCCTATGATATCGAGTCCCCACATTGAAAATAAATAGGGCATTGTCATTGGCTTGAGTGTTCATGCTATAACATGGATCACATTAACATGTTTTTTGACATTGTTTACATCTTTTAACATATGTAGTCACATCTGCTTCCATGGTTTGCCAATAATAAATAGTATGTAGGATCATTTTGGCAAGGATATCCCCACTTGTGTGAGCCCTGAAAAACCTTTTGTGAACTTCCATCAACACTAATCTAGATTATATCAAAGTTAAACAATGAAACAAAATTCCATAAAAGATACTATGGTAAGTGTACGTCCAAGTAAGGTATAATAAGAGGCTTGGTGTGTGAATGCCTTTTTTTTAAGGGAAAGGTCTAGTGGAAAGAATTAGTCATGGAGGTAATTAAATAGTTTAAAATACTAGGTACAATTGGGAGAAATAATATCATAGATCATTTTAATAGTTGAGAGTTCATGAGCAGGTGCTAGGAGATGTCAAATGAGGAATTGATAGTCTATTTCCTTTTCTATGATGCAAATCATAGAATTGATTCTAGCCATGGCATTTGTTGTTTGGTTATTGCACAAAGGTATGTTTTCAAACTAAAGGTGAATAATATATTTCTTGAAAGTGTACACATGGATTTATAAGGTATCATATTCTCATCTTTGGTCTAGAATTGGTCTGTAACATGATTAATGATAAGTTATGAATCAACATAAACTAGTAGATGTTAAATATTCCATTATCCTATTAGACAAATCCCCATAATGAGTTCTTCATACTCAACCATGTTATTGGTACAAGGAAAGTTGATCTAGAAGGACTTGGAAATGATATCCCCCTATGGTGTTATGAATAAAAATCCTACTCTTGACCCATGAGATGTGAAATAACTATAAAAATAAAGTTTCTATTACTAATATTTAGGAGATGTTTATGCTACGGTCATGATAAAATCATCTAAAAATGTAAAAGTAAGTAGCTAAAGATATGAAATGGTAACTTTGATAAGATTATTTGAAAATACCTATCCCTTATAGGAATTTTGGTTAACATATTCAATCTCAAACTCACTTAGAAACATGATCCACTTAGCCATATGACCCTGTAAATCTATTTTTTATAGTAGATACTTGAGTAGATCTACTTTGATGATGAATATGGTCTTATTGTTGAGCATGTAATGATGCAACTTCTGGGCTATGAATACCATAGATAAATAATATTTCTCAATTGGTGTATAATTTTGTTCATGCAATCTAGTGTACATCTTAAATATTAGACCACATGTTCTTTCTGTGCTCATCATGTTGGGCCAAAAGTGCCCCTAAGTCATTTTCAATGGCAGATAGGTAAAGTAAGAATGGGTTTCATGATGTAGGTGGTATAATAATAGGTGGATTGTCCGAGTATTATTTTATGTGTTTAAAGGCCTTTTGGTAGTCTTTATTCCATGAAATGGTAGTGCCTTTCTTCAATAATTGAGTGAATGGGTGGCATTTATAGGCCAATTATGAAATGAAGCATCTAATAAATTAAAAATTTCCCTACAAATTATGGATATGATTCAAATTATAAGGTGGAAACATCCTGGTAATGGCCTTATCTTAACAAGATCATCTTAAATACCTCAACAAGAGATAATAAATCTTAATAGTTTTCTTGAAGTAACACTAAAGATGCACTTTTTGGGGTTGATGCAAACCTTGTACTCAAGAATCCTTTCAAATATTATTTTTAGTATGGTTAGATGGTCTACATAGGTCTTATATTTACCCAGTATGTCTTAAACATAGTATTCTAAAATATCATGCATCATATCATGTAATATAATAGTCATGGCCCTTAGGTATGTTTCCCTTACATTATTAAGGCTAAAAGGCATGACTTGATAGTAAAATGTTCCCCAAAGAGTGGTGAATGATGTCTTGTGTTGGTACTTAGGTACAATATTGATTTGGTTGTATCCTAAAAAACCATCTATGAGGGAAAGCATTTCATATCTATATGTGGAGTCAACAATCATGTCAATGTTTAACAAAGAACATTAATCCTTTGGGTAGGCTTTATTAGTGTCTCAAAATCAATGCACAATCTAATACCTTCTATATTTTTTTTGACTATCACAATATTAGAGATCCATGCCAAATAATCAATAGGTATAATACACCCTACATCTAAGAGTTTCTACAATTATTTCTAAACTAAGATGGAAATACAAGGATGTATTTTCTTATGTTTCTACTTGATAGGCTTGGCATCAAGATGTATAATAAGATTGTGTACAATAAATTATGGATCCAAACCTAGCATATCAAATTAAACCCATGGAAAAATGTATATGAACTCTCTAAAATGAGATGTAATAACTTCACATTCCTCTTCAATGAGGGAAATGCCTATTTTTATCCACATGGGATCATCTGGAGCTCCAATGTTGAATTTTAAAGTATCATATATAAGGAGAGTAGAGCCATCTTATAGAATAGTCAAAAAAGATGTAAATTAGATAGCAATATAAAATTCCTTTGGTTGGACTGGTTCTTTAAGTTAACCAAAATAAGATGAATCAAAATCTCCTAATGACGTCTAGGGCCATGTAACAAACACTTAAGGACACTCAATTTTTTTTCTCAAAAGCATGTTTCTCCTCTATATTGACTTTAGACCCAAATGCAATTCATTATTTATGGCCTCCTAAGCTTCATTCAAGGAAGGGTGAACATCCCCATCTAGTGGGCTTAAAATAAGTCTTCACCAAGAGACTGGCCTTTTTATTTACTTTTTCCCTTGTCCAAAAGCACCTCAAAGAGGTTTTCACTTTAGGACCTCAATGTTTTATTTTTTTGCTTTTAGCTATGTGTGTTCAATCACACTCTAAAATAGGTAGCAAGATATAATTTGATAGAGAATCCTTTCTTATGGTCTCCAAAAGGAACATTATCTCTCAAGCCCATGAAATAAAAAAATACTCATCATTTTTAAACTCATCAAGAGGTACTATAGATTCTTGTTAGTCCCAATCTATGAGTTGAGGGTGATAAAGGACAAGTGGGTAATGGTGGATTAATGGTGTGATGGTATAAATGGTGTAAGGATCAAATAGGTTGGTGTTGATTAGGTTTTCATATATACTATGATTAGACTCTATTTGACTGTCAACATTGTCTTTGATTGTGATTAGTTTAGTAACATGAATAAGATAGGCTAGGTCACCCCAGGTGGTTTAAATCTAATATAATGAGTTCCTTTGTACTTGGTTATAGAAATAGGCTCAATAATACCTTATTGATTTTCCCCTAGGCCTTTGACTTCATAATCTTGGTTATCCATAATCTTGTTAGGAATGGGTTACTTTTTAATTTGGTATTAATCATCCAAATCATCAATGTAAATAAATAATTATCTTTAGCAAGGGGGTCTTATTCTTGTCTAGCATTGAATGTGAAAATAATAGGCATTCAGATGTGAAGTTTTCCTTTATGTTGCCATTCCATGTGAACTAGCTTAGATTTGGGCCTTTCATAATACTTAAGGTTTTGCATGAGTTTGTCTATATAGAAGGTATTATGTGTAAATTATTCTCATAGACCATTGTATAAAATAGAAAAATGATCAGAAATTTCAAGAGGTGTATATGAAGTTGAGGCAAGGTTATTGGGGTCTATGTAATTGGACTTTGGTG
Organism: Torreya grandis; assembly: GCA_037957365.1. Taxonomy (NCBI): domain Eukaryota; kingdom Viridiplantae; phylum Streptophyta; class Pinopsida; order Cupressales; family Taxaceae; genus Torreya; species Torreya grandis. Next base: position 4,724,982 of record JARHVA010000158.1, on the reverse strand, counting down.
ATTCAACAAGTATATTATTGTCCTTATTTAGTGTAGGTTCTAAGACACAATGGTAATTATAGATCTCATAGTTAGCCTCCAAATGATTGTAAAATTTATCTAGCTATATGTTTACATGAATATTTAACTCCATCCTAAAATGAGGAAACTTAATACACCAGTGCAAGGTTGAAGGTATTGCACAAATTTCATGTATCCATGGTTGGCACAAAAGCAAATTATATGATAAATCTAGATCTAAGGCATGATCAAGTATGTTATAGGTCAAATTACCAATGACAACTAGAAAATAAATTGTTATTTATGATTCCCTCTCTTCATTATCATAGGCCTTGATGGTAATGGTCTCTTGTTGAAGGTCAACTGTCATAAATCCCAGAAGCTTGATTAACTTTAGAGACACAATATTAAGGCCTAATTCATTGACTATGAGGATGTTTTTAAATTTATGTCATGTTATGAAAACTTTAATATACAATGGGTTATTGTGGATAGGGCCTAGGGATGACATATCACTTTAGTCAAAAGTTAATTTCAGGCTTGGGGCTAGGTGTCTAACCACAACTTGAAATTTTTCTAGTGCAATGTCATTGGGTACTTAAGACTGACTTAGGAGTTAGGTAAGGATATTTGTGTTGATAGTAGATGTGCATAACAAATATATAATATAGATTTATGTGGACATATTTTTTAGTTATTTTGTAATATCATACATTCTCTCTTTTACATTGGTAATTGGATTACTCCTAACCAATATGGGGTACTTAAGGTGTTCATTGGTAGAAGTTAGTTATGGGCTTGGAATGGTAATATTAGTCCACCAAGTTGTAATTGAATAATATAGATTAGGTAAAGGACCATTATAGGTAGAAGAAGGTTAAGGGCCTGGGATGGTAATTTTTTATCACCATTATGTTTGATTACAGTCACATGTTGAAGGAAGATTACCAATATCAAGAGGTTGATAGACATTATTAAAGATTGGTCATTGGCAATTAAATGATGGCCTAGGTTTTATGGTAATTATGGCTATATAACCACCTAAAATGCAACCTACTATTCTATTGTAGTCATGTGTAATTGTGTGATAGGCCTCTTGGTTATTAGGATCATTCTAGCCCTGGTTCCATCTATTTTGTGGTTGGGTTATCATGTTCATTGTTATTATTGTTTCTATTCATATTACAATGGTGGTATTCATTGTTATTGGTGTTAATTAGTAGTGTTATGTTGTGGAAAAGGGTCTTAGTAAATACCCACATTCTGATTGGAAGTAGATTCCCCATTATCCAACTAGATATCCTCATTTTATAACATGTTCTAAATGAGGTGCTTCAACTACACACATCGGCATATTAAATGACCATGAACATGATGGTATTTTTATAATGCCTACTCTTTATACCATTCAAGGTAAGGTACACCTTCATGAAAGTGTTTTAGAATTAGGTAACTAATCATATTGGCTATGGCTAATTTGTGAAACATTGATTCAATTAACTCACCAAGGTCACTGAAGACTCTATTATTGGGTCTTCTTCTTGGAGGAAGGGTTTATAAAGGTGGATACTAAGGTCCCTACATGTGAAAAGATGGTTACATTTATGAATCTAGTTATGGTTGTGGAATAATTTGTATTTAAATAATAGGTTGAGTAGGTGATGTTTTCACCATTTGGACATGATGCGACTCTATGACTCCAATATTGAAAACATTCTTGTTGTGGTTATATGCCAAATTTTTTTAAAGGTTAATAGATTATGCTGGCATAAAATCCTATATTTTGATTGGGTTTGGGTTCTAACTTGGGCCTAGATTTTAGTTTTGGCTCTATTTTTGGTTTGGGGTGTACAAATTTATCACCCCTTTATTGATAAGGGCATTTTTAATTTACATTAATTTGTAAATTATCTCTTAAAACACATGGGCACATTGAAACTCCAAGTGATAAGATATATCACTCCATAAGTTACATGTGAACAATGTGGCCAACTATTTATCTAGCAACTTGTGTATGAAACAACTAACAAGTGACCTCCACCATTATAAATAACTTGTAAAACTCTCCCTAAGATTTTTTTGTGCTTGGCTGAAATCCACCATAATAATCTCATGACTGATGCTATATGATAAATGCTTTACAATTTTTTTTGACAAGCCATCAAAATTAGGAACTGAGCTCTTAGGTAGTTTAAGAAGCCACTCTAGGGCATATCTAGCTAAAATTTGTGGTAAAAAGAGAAGTAGGTAGATGTCACTAAAAATAATTGATTAGAAAGAAACATAAAACTCCTTCAAATGTTCCCTTGGGTCTCCTTTGCCATTATACTTTTTGAACTTGGGCAACGCAAATCCTAGAGGAAACACTATCTGTAAGTAATCCATGCTAAATGGATATGGACATATTTCATCCAATTTAAATTTATTTACCCATTTCATCATTTAAAGAGCCATAATTTCATCCTTTAACTATTGTATTTATTGGGCTATAAATATGGAAGGTAGAGATGGATTTGTTTGGGCTTGGGTGGTTCTAAGTGGATTATTTTGGTTGGGTTATAACAAAGGTATGGTAGACTATTTTATATTAAACTAGTTGGTCTACCTACTAGGAAAATGTAGCCTTTATTTAGGAATGTATTATTTGGGTGGTATTTATTTTGGTAAGTATTGGGATTATCAATAAAAATTTGATTTGGAAGGAACTATGGCTTGTGTGGTGGTATTTGGTATTGAGGGATGAATTTTATTTATTAGGTTATAAACAAAAAATGATATTGACAAGTTGAACCTTATGTTATGGAGGGTATCCAGTGTTGTCCAAATGCTTATTTTAGAGATTTTTTCATGGCTGACACTCATTTGGGGTAAGATATTTAGTGGGTGTAAGACACAAAATATCTAATAGGTACCTATTGCATATTTGACACTTGGTGTATATTGAATACTTATTGACCATAAGTTATATATTATTGTCCAACTATGAGATATTATTGACCAACAATATTACATTATTGGTTAGTCTATATTTGGGATGGAACATTTACCACTTGATGTGGTGACACGTTGGTATATATTAGATGCTATGAAATGTTGGTCACCACATGTTAGGGTGGAGTAATATTCACCACCTATTGAGGTGGAGGATTGGTTTATGTTTGATTTTTTTCTCCTTGTTGTGTATTTAAGGAAGTATTTGGTTGGTGGGGAGTAGTTATGTGTTGCACTTTCTAACTTGATGTCCCTACCCCTTATTATGAAATACTCATAATGTTTATTATAACCTATTATGAATTTGTCCTTTGAATATTTGGCTAAGCCTAGTTTGGGTTAGGGTACACTAATGTGCCACTTTCCATGGTTTGAAAAAGGTATTCAATGAGTTATATGAGTTGTTCTTAAGTTAAAATAACTTGAAGCATGTCCACAACATACATTATTTAAAAATAATAATCTATGGTTGGTTTCCCATAACTCGATGAGTCAATTTGTATCCTTATGGAAGGAGATAACTCTATGAGTGGCGTATTATAAATTTTCATGGCATTAATATTTCTATCCAAGTTAAAGTACATTTGGTATGCTTACTACATTTATGCTATTTGGTCAATAATTTGACCCTTTCATTTTACAAGCATAACTAATTCTAAGTTTTGCATTGGTACTAGAGCTTGAATTTGGCTAGATGAGGTTTGTTCAAATGTTTTGACTTGAGGCCTATTACTAGGTGTACACACTAAGCTAGGTAAATTATCATAAGGAAAGTTTGAAGGTAACTCAGTGCCTACTTATACCATTCTAACAAAGATTTTGTCCCTATTCTCTAAGAGGTGGCAATCGAATAAGCATGAATAATAACTCATACTAGTTGATGTAGTTATATAATATAGCATTTATTGTTATTAACCTTATTCTATGGGGCTTGGTACATTTACTAGGTATTGGGTCCATTGGTCCTATTCTTTCCCTAGATATGAATGTGTATTAGAAATATAGTGTGCTAAAGGATATTGAATTTTTTCAACATAGTTAGTATTATATGAGGGATACAGATCCATAACATAAGCTATTTATTATTCATAAGGATCATGAACAAATAGATCACTTATGACAATATTCTCATAATTCAAATTTTATATGGCTCCACTATGTGTATAATGATGCATGATTGAATTAAATGTCTCACAAAAGGTTTATCTAATATTGAAATTTTTTAAAACTTGGTCTAAACTTGTTATTTGTCTAAAAAGTTTACAAAACACACATTTAGATCTAGAAAAGAGGCTTAAAATTGAAATGTGAATGTGGTCTTGGCTAAGGTCTTGAACTAGGTCTAAGGAAATTTTAAAATGTGAACATGAAATTGGTCTATGGTAAAGGCCTTTGACTTGGTCTAAAGTAAAACAAATTTGGTCTAAAAAAATGTGTTATGTCTTTGGTTAAAACTCACAAAGCTAGTCTTAGAAATGAAGCTTTGGTTTAAGGCACAAACTTTTAAATTAACTAGAATCTAAGGCAATTGGATTGAAGATAAAAGTCATTCTTGGATTAATTATAACTTTGGAAGCTAAGTTAAATGAAAACCTTGTTATAAAGTCACTTGTGGTCTAAAATGGAAACTTGGTATTTAGGCAAGGGGTCTTTAAAAATCAAACTAAAAGTTGATCCAAGTTTCACAATTTAGACACAGGAAGGTGTACAACTCAAGCCCAAGTTATAATCAAGACTCAAGCATAAACCAGTCATCTTTAGATCTAAACTTTAAAACATGAATTTTAAATGGGATTGAAAGAATTGGATGAATAAAGGTTCAGACTAAAACTGGTAGTGTAGCAATGTGTCATCTAAACTTAAAGACACAATTAGTCTTGGTCTTGGTTTGAGCTAAGATAAATGGTTTGAATGATTTATATAGGATAACATTTTTTGGTGAAAATGGGTGTGTAACATGTGTCTATTTATTGTTTTAATTTTGGAAAAGTGACTTTTAGATTCAAATTAGTGAAAGAAAAAATTGCACTTAAGTGCATGCTCTTACTCTAAAACTAACACAATGTTTGCATATTATCCACCAAAGTTTCCACTGATATACCTATCTTGAAAGGAATTATTTATTAATCCAATAAAGAAAGAGTGAATGTAGGTAGAGTTTTTAATCCCCCTCTATCTCTCAAGAATTGGTACATGGTAAGGAACTTAGAGTGATAAAGTAACTAAGTATTTGGTAGGATATTCCATGGTAATTGGGGTTAATTATGTCTAAAAGGTCTCATGTTTGGATTTCTATGGGGTACATAAGTATCAAAAAATACTTATGCACAATTAAAAATATATGTTAATGGATTTAAACTATCTATATTGTTATGCAAGGGTCTTATCCCTTGCATAATGACTTCAACCATGTACTACTTACTAAATTTTGATTTTTAGATTTCCACTTGACCTGATTCCTATTTCTTCTAGTTATGCTAACCATTCAAATAATATGTTGTACATTTAGCACACTCTTATTATATACCACACCAGAATGAGTGTGGTTGGTATGATGTTGGGAGATGAAACCCCAGGTCAACACACCCATAAATAATCCATGAGGATGCGATGAAATCTCACTCACAAGCCAAGGCAAGAAATAAAAATGAAAAACTTAGACATTTATGAGTCATTCAAGTCCCTAGGAATAAGAGGATAACATAAACAACATTTATTCAAGTGTTTTAAATCTAAAACACAAGTAAAAAATGCATTTTTGGTCACCCAAGTTCCCTAATGTGGATAAGGGGAGATCATGCGTGTAAAATTTATACTAAAAAATAAACCTTTCTATAAATGAAACTAGTTAAGTGCTTTGATAAATGAAGAACAAGAAAGTAAAGTGTTCCTAGGAATACTAAATCTAGAGTGATTTTTATTTTTATTCACGAATTTGAATCATGATTGAAGTTTGACCATTGAAAAAACTTTAAAATAATAAAAAATAAAACTTATTTTCACAAGTTTTAAACACCAAAATAAATGTGAAGTGGATTTGATAGGATGTGAAAATGTCTTCTAACTTTCCTAATTCCCTACAACAAATGTTAGTGGATTGATTTAGTTTGAAATAAGAAGCCAATTTTTTTTAACTTTTGAAGCCTTAGGTCTTTTCCATAGGGTGAAGTCACCATTTACTCAACAGGGTGAAGTCACTGATTTCCTAAAAATAAACTAGATAGATATAACTTTGGTGAAGTCTCCAATTATTAGGGGTGAAGTCACCGATTATGAGCACAAAAATTAGTTGGTTTCTTTAAAAATTATGAAAAAACACCAATGAATAAAGGATGGATACATGACAAATCCATCATTTTTGGGGGATAAAGTCATTGTTTTATTTGAAAATATATTTCATTCTAAGGCAAAGTCACCACTTTTAGAAAGGTATGGTCATAGGGCAAAGTCATAAATTCTAGGAAAAGTTGATTTGAGGTGAAGTCACCAATATGAAGTGTTGAAGTACTCATTTTACTTAGACAACATATAAAAAATAGAATACAATAAAAGTGGTGAAGTCACTGATTATCAAGGGTGAATTCACTAATCAACAGTCAATAAAAACATAATATTTTTGAAGGAAAAAAAGTTAAACTAAGGTCTAAAATGGTTTTTTGGATTTATATGATAATTTATGAGTTGCATTGTGTCCCACCAAGTGTGACATTATGTATCCAAGGAATTCAAGAAAAAAAACTTATCTTCTCTTTTTTAGTCCAAATAAATAAATCAAAACAAACAAAGTATATTTACAAGATTACGATCTAGGAGAGATTAAAAAAAAGTTAAAAAAATAAAAATTGAAAGACAAATGATAGAAACACTTACCTTGTAAATTTTTATAACTTATCAGCATGAGTTTGGGCTTGACCTCATCTTGTGAGCAATGGTTCTTTGTTAGTGGTGGTCCTGCATCATTTTCATTTGTCTACTTGGTCTATGGCCTTAACAACTGGTCTTGTTTGAATATTCTCTTAGGAGTAATTCAACATTATAACATTGCACAAGAAATATTGTTTTAGAATGGTTATGTCACTTGCATTTATAGTTTTATTGAAATGAGGAGGATTAACTATGACTGTCCAATCTAAGATCTAGATTTGTGGCAGATAATTTTCCTAATTTTGGAGGTAAAAGATTTTTAAATGCTTCTATTAATATTTTTAAGAATGGAATAATCAGTAGGCATGGATTGCCATTTTAGATATTTATTTTTATTGAATTTTTGAGTGATTTCCAACTTTCAAGGTGACATCATGATGATGTCATAGCTTGATATTTTAAATTTTTGAAATTCCAATTTTAGATATTCACTAATTTGATATGGATTTATCACTTATGCATTTAATTAGGTTTAATCATTTAAGTGAATCTGATTAATATTTTGGCACTTTATAAATTTGGTTAAGTGCCCCACTTAATAGGTTGAAAGTGTCGGTTTTTTGGTTGCAACTTGACTAAATATAAATATGTGGGAGGTTATTTTTGCATACAAGATAATACCCTAAATAGGGATGCCCTGAAATGATTCTATGAATTGATGTCTAATGTGCAGATGAAATTGGGATGTTTAGGTAATTTCTTTACATCATGTGCTATAAATTGGTCTGATATCTAACTTAGACATAGATATGGCCACAATAGAGTGTTTAAAATTACTTGTGAAATAGTTATAAGGACCACAGTCCTTAGGGTGAAATAGATGAAAATATGTGTTAAAAGATAATAAAGTTATGAATAAGTTATGGTTGAGCTAACCCTAGATACCCCATGTATCTAAGTGCTACCTACATAGTCTATGTGGACCTCAAGATGATGTATTTCTCCAAAAAATAGGAGTGAAATGGCATGGCAATTTGGTCTTGAAATGAAGTGAACTAGATAATAAAGGTTCCATCCTAGAAAATTTATGAAAATTTATATCTCACATGTAAATTCTAAGGTAATTTTCATGATTTTTTAGATTTTTAGGGTTTTCAAGGTCTTTCTAATATTTTTGGTTTTTAAGTGTATCTCAAATCAATTGAGGATTCCAAAATAAAAATATTTTTTTACTGGAAAAATAGAGAGATAATGTATTAGGTTTCTTGTGAAATGGATAGGTCATGGGAAAGGTTACTCATAAAATGATGAGACCATGGGAAAGGTTTCTTGTAAAATAGTGAGAGAGCAGAAATGGTTACTTGTAAAATAGTGAGTGTGATTATATTACTTGTAAAATAAAAAGAGTGTTGGAAAGGTTTCTTGAAAAATGGTGAGAGGGTGGCTTAGGTTTATTGTAAAATAATGATAGCATGGATTAGGTTTCTCATAAAATGGAAAGAGTGTGGCTTAGGTTTCTAATAAAATAGTGAGAGCATTGGCTTAGGTTGCTCATAAAATAATGAGAGCGTGGCTTAGGTTACTTATAAAATTATGAGAACATAATGCAAATGGGTGACCAAGATAACCTTAATATAAGTTAAGTGCTACCTACATAGTCTTGAAGGACCTCAAGTCAATGTTGTTCTACTTATAAAGAGTAATATGACTAAGTAATATCATGTTTGTGAATAGGCAAATGGTAGGGTATGAAACAATGGTAAGGCAAGACATGGTAAAAGGTTGATTCTAGTCTATATGAAATAACAAAATAGGTAGGAATAATGATTTATCCAAAGTTATTTATAATCATTAGCACTATGAATATGCCCCAATAGGGTAGATGTAGAATGTTTAATAAAATGAAGGATGTAATTTCTAGACCACTATCATATTGCCCCAAGATACCACCCATTTGTGAATGAACACACTCAAATAGTCATAAGACTAAATCATATGCTAAAACTACATTTAAATCCAATCACTAAAAGTGTCTGTAGCATCAATGAATCAGAACCAAGGTAAAAAATGGGAATATGGGAGGTAGAGCAAACTTTGGATAATAGGGAAGGTACAATAGGAAAGGTATATGGTATAATATAAATAAGGTGATGTTAAAACAAAAATTAAATTATCCTAAAAAATAATAATTCAGGTATGTAAAGTGAAAAATCACTTGAGATGTATTATGTTTATTGGTTCATCAAGTTCATCTCCTTCTAGTGTAGCCAAACTGTATGTTCCAGAGCCAAAATTAGCAACAATCACATAAGGTCCCAACTAATTAGGCTTGAACTTGTCTTTATTCTTACATTCAACATTAGTGTTCTTCTAGTTTTATTTGAGTACAAGATCACCAAAATCAAACTCTCTATATTTCACATGCTTATTATATTAACTATTCAACTAATTTTGGTATGCTGAAGACTATTCATGGTGGCCTTGCATTTTTCATCTAGTAGTTCTAGATCTTGCAAATGAGCTACTTTATAATTCTCATCATCAAGGACATATTTTAATGAAATTAATAGAAAAGGTAACTTGACCTCAACATGAATAATGGACTTAGAACCATAAATAAGAGAATATGGTGTGGCTCCTATTGGAGTGTATAAATTGGTTCAGTAGGCCTAGAGGGCATGAAAGAGTTGTAAGTGTTAATCACTACCAACATCATTGATAATATTTATAATGGTCTTGTTATTTACCTATTCTTGGCCATTACCTTATGGGTGATATTTAGGGGAAAAATGTTGGGTAATGTTAAATTTGACACAAAGGGATTTAACATAATTAATTAATAATATAATGTCAGAGGGGATACCATAGTGATAGATGAGGTGATTAAAAATTAATTTAGATATTTGTTTGCCTACCATGTAAGTGAGGGGAATGGCTTCAAACCACTTAGTGAAGTACTAAGTTGTGGTAAAGATATGTTTATGGCCATCTAAGGAGGTAGGTTTAATATTCACTATGAGTTTGAGTTAGCACATTAAAAATGGCCATGGTGTAGTCATTAGCTTGAATGTTTGGGTTGGAGCATGTATCAAATTGGCATACTTATATCATTGTTTATACCTTTTAACATAAGAAGTTACATCTGCTTACATGGTTGGCTAATAATAAGTAGTATGCATTAGTTTCTTGGAAAGGATAAACCTAATGGTGTGGTCCCTATTAACACTCCAAGATACACCCTTTGAAATAGATAATTTAATTATATTCAAGCTTTAACTAACATGGGATTGGCCTAAAGGTTGTGGGTGACCTATATTAAGACCAAACCTCTAGTTTTATGGGTATAGGTCCCCTGGTACATCATCTAAAACTCTCTTACTAAGACCTACTAATGTTGGAGTGAAAAGAGATAGGATAAAAACATGAAAATAAAACCTACTCTAAGGATGGTGATGTACCAATGCTAATTTATCCTCTCTTAATTTATCTTCAATAACACTTGTGAATCAAATGAAAGATTAGTGAATAAAAAAACTTATTAACACACTCATAAACATAAATATTTCATGTGTAGATTATGTTTAAGGTCTGCAATATGAAGGTGGTGGAAAGAGAGGCCTACTTGAAACTCTATCAACCAACTCACTCTTCAATACAACTACCACATTATTAACACTTCACATGACCTACATAAGATGAAATTATAATAGTTAGGTGAAGAGGAGGACATGAAAAATGAAATAAAATCACACTTTTTTCAAGTCAATAATAATGACACACTAATGCTAACAAGTCTATAAATAGTCATTTTCTCTATTTATTATCAAGGTTCAAGATACCATTTGGTAGAGCTTTGCTATACCTAGTTGAGGGATGAGAAGCAAGGCATCAAGGCATAAATATATATATATATATATATATATATATATATATATATATATATATATATATATATATATATATATATATATATATATATATATATATATATATATATATATATATATATATATATATATATATATATGTACGTAGGTATGTATATGTGTGTGTGTGTGTGTGTGTGTGTGTGTGTGTGTGTGTGTGTGTGTGTGTGTGTGTGTGTGTGTGTGTGTGTGTGTGTGTGTGTGTGTGTGTGTGTGTGTGTGTGTGTGTGTATATGTATATGTATATGTATATATATATATATAAATATATAAATGTGAGTAAGAGATATGAGGGAATATTTCATAGAAGTGGAAATAGGGGGACATAATTTTCATCATCCACTCATTCAATAATTACAATGGACTTTCACATTCCACCATGCATTTCTTGGGTTGACTAGTGCCTTGAATGAACACCTTAGAACATTAAGGCCTATTTTTATCAAGTTATGATTTATGAATATTTAATTAATTACACCCTTAGTCAACTCCCTTTCATTTAATCAATTACTAAGCATTGAAATAGGTCTAATTAGACCTTTTTTATAAGGCATTAAGTAGTTGCCGTTTGATGACATATTGGCCATGTTTAAGAAAATAGCAAAATCCTTCATAGTTTCCATGGACATGGAAATTTATATATTTAAGGGTAAGTTATGGATGTTTTATGATGTCACATTAAATTCATTATGACCTTATATTCCCATTAGCTTTTCCATTTTGTTTGCTAATCAGGCCTTATAGTCTAGCAGCCTAATCTCTTGTTGATTCACTATTTCAAGAGTTATGAGAATTGAACTAGGATTTCAAGATATCTAAGTAGGATTTATTTACACCTAAATTAATATACTACATAAATACTTGGTACTTAAAAATATCCTACACCTACAATCTTACCCTTCATGTATGACTAGACCATCTTCATTAGCTTCTATAGATTGACTGAATGGTGGAGGTTTGTAGAAGCATTTATAGGTAGTGTTTTATACATTTCATAATTTGAGAGGATGAAAAAAGTCTCAGATCACCCCCTCTAATTATTATAAAATTTTTACCAAGTCTTTCACTTCATCTCCTACTCAAATCCTTGTAAACTTATAGTTTATGGAAGTGTCCATACACTATTTGTATAGACCAGTACCTTAGTAGAAGCCTTATCTAAGTTTACTACATTAACCAAGTGTTTTATAAGTGGTTACGATACATTTCGAGGAATTTTCATCTTAAATCTTTCCAATTGGGTCCTTATTAGGGTTTTAGGGAGGTTTAGGAGGGTTTTGTGTTCTTAATAATGGTTCATAGAGGTTAGGACCTTAAAATTTGAAAAAAATTCCACTAATATCTTGTATAAAACCCCCCATTTATCCTAAATTTCTCATATTCCCATGCAATATCTCTATACATTTGTGATCTCATCAACTTACCTCTCAGGTGAGAAACATGCATTATGGGCAGTCTTGAGGTGTCTTTAGGCCAAAATGACCAATTATGGCATCTCCCCTATAAACCAAAATGATACACACATCTAAAATAACCTGATGATCATTAACATGAAGGTTTTATATGTCCTCTAATCTCATTTTTTCCTCTAATCTATCCTCTAAGTGGCAATGTCTCAATGAAGGTGCTAGATCAAAGGGCATAAGGTTAGGGTTTTTGAGTTCCTGGTCTAAATATGGAGCTATGATGCACTTAGCCACTTTTATTAACATGAAAATCACCCTTTAGATCACTTAGATCATCTATGTTGGATTGATCAATCCATTTACCTTCTTTTTCTTGCATACAATACTTCATTTGGATAGTTGAGCCTATTTTCAAGAGTTTTCAATCATGGAGGCCCCTGAGAGTGGCAAATGTAAGATCATTTGGGAAATTTGAGACCCTATATCCCTTGTGTAACCTATGGTGTATGCAAATCTTTCTCAACTTCCTTACTTATAGGCTTAAAATAGATTTTTCAAGCTTAATGTGTATAGTATATCCCCTACACGTGCCAACCAATAGGTGATATGAGTGCTCAAAAGACTTGAGGAGACCATTAAGACACTTTCATAGATCAATCACTCCATTTTTGTGCATTTGTGGGTGTAGTTATATCATTGGGTCTAAAATAGGGTTTAATAAGGGTTTTATAGGTCCACCATCTTAACGATGGTTCATATAGTACAAACTTACCAAAACCTCTTGTCATTAATTTCTATTTGACTAACACCATCTCTCATAAATAGTTTAGGGTCCCATGAAAATTGTGTGTGAAGATATGAGCAGAGGATGGTGTGTCTCAAGCTCGCTATTAGGAAGTCTATGTAGGTTATCTTTTTAATGTTCATTCATAGAGCTAGGTCCCCCAACCCCACTCACTCCTTTATGGATTGTTTTTCACAAGGGTGCTTAAGTTTCCCTAAGAGCCCTAGGCTTGGGTACATTTATGGTGAAAAGTACAAGTGTTTAGAAGTGCAACTTGACTTGTCTACTTAATAAATAGATCTTGAGAGGGAGATAAAATCAAATAGAATTATCTTATTTCATTCATTTATCTCCAATACATTATCTAGGGTTTTAAATACCTCTATATACTCCCACATTGCATTGAGCCTCTTTAGAGGTATGGATTTGCCTTTAAAGTGGGCATGGGGTCTTGAAACCTATATGAGCCTTTAGGTCTTCTAGGGCTAGATTGAGTATTGGAACTTCATCCCCTTAATGGATTCATGTGTATTTCATGTTTCTATAACACCTTCCTCAACCCATATTCCACCTCCTTCATATACTATTATCTAATTAGACCATCTTGTTAACCTTTCTCTCTCTTAAGCCTTGATGAGGCCACCAATTGCTTTATTTTATAGCCTCATACATACCTAGTATATATATTTTTATATGTAAATGCCCATAACCATCCATGACTCATGCAATTTAATGAATGAATTTATGATTTTATGTGTGCATTGAAATATATGTTATGTTATGAATAAATGATGCTTTTTCTTTGATTAAATTATACTTGTGTAACCTTATTTAACAAACATTTAAAAAGGTAACATAAGACTACAAGAATCTTGTTTAGTCACAAAACTTATATATAAGCCCATAAAAAAAGGGGATTCCACCTACAAGTTTCCCATAGAAACTATTGGCTTCCACCTACAGGTTTCCCGTAGCAACTGTTAACTTCCACATATAGGTTACCCATAGCAACTGTTGGCTTCCACCTGTAGGGTGACCATAACAACTATTAGTTTTCACCTACAAATTACCCATAATAACTAATAGTTTCCACCTGCAGGTTGCTCATAGCAACTACTAGTTTCTACCTATAGGTTACCTACAATAACTATAGGCTTTCACCTATAAGAACCCATAACCACTACATAGAGTAGAACTATTATTGTGATAAGGTGTAATTAGCTCTTAAGGACACATCCAACTATCTTAGGAACCAAGTGGATGATTTAAGAGGATCCTCCATATCTATTATATGGAATCCTCACATGAAAATAATCTTGGACGTGATGCCAAAAATGAGTAAGACAAAGACAATATAAAGGAGATAAAAAGAAGTAAAACAATAAAATAATATATATTGTCCTTAATCCAGTCAGGCCTAAAATAAGTAAATTCAATTACTAACCAATTGAAGGTTTATTGGGGTAGTTCCAAAACTATTTTTACCTTTATTATTTTAGTGTTTTTAGTTAAATCTAATAAAACTACCTTATATATTTAATGGCAGAACCTAGATTAGATTAAGTGTTGAATATAGAATAATAGAGTAGTAGAATTTTAGAAGTCATTGCATTCTGAATATTATAATATTTTGTAGTAATATTTAATTGCTACATATCTGAGTAATGAGAAGGTTGATTCTATAGGAATCTTTTGAAAGTCTCTCAGAGAAGGATTGGAACTTATTTTTGAATGAGGAAGGGCCCCCTCAGAAGGAGTTGCAGTGAAGATCCTAACCCTCTTTAGTTTAAGTGTGTTATGTAAGTTAATTTCATTATTACTTTGATTATATAAAGTTTGATGCATGTGTGATTCATAAGTGTAAAGTATTTCTTTATTTTTATATTTTTATTATAATAATTTCATAGTATAACTATCTAGTGAATTAAGTATAAGTTCATTATACTGCAATTAGTAAACAAGTTAATATATGGATTAATAATGCATATATAGTGGTAACATCCTTGAAAAAAATATGTACCCTAAGTTTAAAATTAATATTAATTAGAGTCAATAATTTGGTATTAACTGGGTAATAAGTTTGCACAACATTTTGGCACTGTTGCTAGGGAGGGTGTCAATTATTACTTTCTAGATTAATTATTGATTTTCAAGATTGATTACTACACTATCCTACCTAGCTGGGCAAGTTGAGTGAGGGCACTATGGTGTATTAATCCAGATGTCTAAGTTCATTGATGTTTATGGTGCACAACATTTTTAATGTACTATCCTACCCAACTAGGCAAGTTGAGTGAGGTCACTACAGTGTCTTATGCTAGATGTCTAAGTTTTTGGATGTTGATTGTGTACAACTTTGAATGCCTCTTTACAATCTTATAATTTACTTATTTAATGGTTTTTTTATAATTTACTTTCTTTCAAGATTTATTTATTTTCCATAAAGTGTGCCTTTCATTTTCTACTTTCTAGAGTAATTTTCCTACTTTCATTTCTAGCATTCTAGAGTAATTTATTGCTTTCATTTCCTTCTTTCTAGAGTAATTTTCATACTTTTAGTAGATAAATTTACTACTTTTTAGAAGTAAAATTTTAATTTTAATCATTTTTATTTATATACTCCTTTATTTCTCTACATTTTATTTTTTGCTTATTTTAAACAACCGCCTGGAACACATAAAAAACACACTAACCCTATATAGGAAGGGACAAGATAGCTAAAGGAGTGGTACAATACTTATGCAGAGAGAAAGAGATTCTTGAGGGAGTTTCCTAATAAACAAGGCATAAGTTTATATTGAGAAAGAACCATAAATACTTATAGCAACTAATAATCCTATTAAAAAATATACCATAAGCTAGAGGGCTGTTGAAGAAGGAAAAACTAAAAATTGAAGGAGGTAGCTTGCATAAGAAGTACTATTGGATTTGAAAAAAAAATAGAAGTGGAGGAAGAATTAGTTGAGTTATTAAATAAAAATGAAAGAGAAGAACTTCATAAACCAAACCTTCTAAAAAGTAACATCAGATCAACATTCCAACAAGGTTTTCTTGAGCAAATCAAAGAAAGCTCAGGAGAGTCTTTAGACTTTTTATTTGGTAAAAATATTATGGATCAATAGATAAAAATTTACTATCGTGCTAATGAAGGGAATGATATAAAATTTTAAGATGTGATCCTAAGTACCTTTGGTATCCATATCACAAGAAAATCCATCATGAATGGAGAAGAAGACTTTGTGGATGAAAACAGGCCTCTAGACAATTTTTTTGAATTTCCTATTCCAGATGCAATAGGTGTAACAAAAATGCAAAATATCCCACCCTTAACTTTGTCTAATTTCAGAGGTACATTATTAGAATAACTAGATACATTTTTTTTTGAATTTTATATCCTCTATAGAAGCTATAACTATAGTTAGGATGCATAGAAATTGAAACTTTTTACAGCCACCCTCAAAGACTCAACACTTCGTTGGTTCGTGGGACTAGGTAGTAATTCAGTCCACACTTGGGAGGAAATGAAAAATAAATTTTTGGCTAAGTATAAAGAATGTGGATGAATAATAAAGTAAATAATAAATAACATCTTCAATATGACTCAATAAGGGGATGAATATTTGGAAGACTATGTTGAATGATTCATGTTTAGTGTATAAAAATTCAAGCAAAGTGCACTAGGAGAAGAGCCTCCAAAACTCATCTTCCTAAAATGAGTAAGAGAATATTTTCTAAAATAATTATGCCTAATGAGTGGGAGAGATATCTCCCACCTTTCATTCATAGACATCAATGAGTTGAGCAAGAATTATTCCAGATTTGCCATAAACAAAGTTAGGGGCAACAAGCTTCTATTGATAGCTGTAAGTGGCCTATAAAAATTTGAAGTTAGTAACCTATTAAAAGACATAAAATAGAATATCATTAGTCAATTGGCTACCCAACTAGATATATTTAACTCAAGGCAAAATCAAATAGACTTAGATCTAGCTTTGACCATCTATTATCTAGATTGTAAGAAGAAGATGGATTGTAGGTGTCATGAGGTTTAGGCTAAAGTAGCTAACATCACAACTGAATAACCAAAAATAATAGAGATACCCATTTTAAGAGGAGATAGATATCAAGTTTTATATGTTTCAAAAATAAATCCATGGGTTTAATAACCATCTTATCTAGGTATGAGACAAAATCCACCTTTTGCATATTCTACCTCCTTTAATTCACAATTTGAAAATATTACTCCCAATTAAACTAATCCATGGATGAACATCTCATCTACTAATTAAAACTGGCATCCACCTTAGACAAGATACCCCACCACCTCTTATTAGCCTCCACAAAATCTATCCCCACCTTGGATACAAGCTTGGCAACTAGCCTAAGGCTCACCCTTCACAAACTAGTGGCAGTAGCCCTGGAGACCCAATCATCCCTAAATAAACCATTAAAGAGGATTACATCCACAAAAACAAAAACAACTTCTTAATCTTATGATCAATACACAAGCTACACCTAAGCCTAACCATCTCCATACCTAACCTATGTAAAATTCTACAAATAAGTCAGTATAACCAACATCCAATACTGAACTTGTTGAGTAACTAGTATCCATAGTGAACATTCATAAAATTTACCTATATTTAGGGAAAGTTATACCACCCCAAACCCCACAAATAATAATGGATTTAGATCAAGAAACTCTAAAATATCATGCTAACCCACCTTCACTACCATAAGAACTCTTTGAAATAACAAATAGAGTTATTGATAAAATAACCCCACCATTTTTAGAACATCTTAGCCTTTAATACCATGTAATTGAGCTTAAATGTGATTTCATAAGATAGCTCATGAATCTCTATGTTAAAATTATTATCTTCTAGGCCATCAAAGATGTGCTCATATATTCCAAAGCTATTATAGACTTATGTTTACGTAAACCTAGAAGGAAGAATAAGGATCCAAATATAGTGTATGTGATTGACTAGCTGGTAGACATTATGCTAGGAAATACCCTACCAAAGAAATATTCAGATCTAGGATGCCCAGTAGGAACAATCAAAATCCATGACCAACAGTTGTCTAATACATTGATAGAGCTTAGGGATACAATAAATATAATGACAACTGAAACCATGAATAAAATACAATTGAATAATATTCATCCAACATGTATAATGCTATAAATGGCTAATAGGTCTATAGTTAGACCAAAAAGAGTCATTTAAGATCTAGTCATTATTGTATATTCTTGGGAGTATCCTACAGATTTCATTTTGCTACAACTATAGTCTAATTTATGTGGATACCCTCTTATCTTATTATGACCATGATTTTCCATAGTTGATGCCTTCATAAATTGTAAATTAGGTAACATGTTGATATCTAATGGCAACCATACTAATAATTTGGTCCTCTATCCTCCAACACAACTAGCCTTGGCACTAGAGCATACATTATAGGCTAAAGAAGATGAGGTAGACCAACATCCCTTAATTCCTATATTCACCATAGACCATGCATGCACCTTAGCTGATAAAGAGGAAGATACAATTCTCTCTAATTTTATCTATAATAATTACCAAACTCATTCTATAGATCTCAACCACCTACAATGTGTTGAGTGCCCATTTTTAAGCCTCTAAAAAGAAAATAATTTTGATGCATCTATACAAGAAATATTCTACCATCTACTAGCTTATAGCTATAGGCTAAGTAAATATATTAGCAATATATAAATGATAAAATCACTCTCATGACAAATTGAAATCTATCTAGGAAAAACATTGCTTATTAATAACAAGTTAGAGTCAAATAAAGAAAAGTGCCTAGTTAGCATGTTACATGCAAACCAACATGATTTTGAATGAGATTATGAGGATATGAAAGGAATAAAAATATAAACATGTGCACATCATATCTTTATTAAAAAAGAGTGATAAATAATTATATAACCACAACGTAGGATGAATCCAACTCTTAGAGAAATAGTCAAAGTGGAATTACAAAAACTCTTAACCACTGGATTTATATATCCCATCTCAGACAGTGAATGGGTTTCAATATTGGTAATTATACCAAATAAAAATGGAGAATTTTGTGTATGCATAGATTATAGGGAACTTAATACAACAACTATAAAGGATCATTTTCCTTTACCCTTCATTGATTAGGTGTTGGACACACTAGCAATAAATAAATATTTTACCTTTCTAGATGGCTTTAGTAGTTACAACCAGATTAAAATTCCTCTTGAGGACCAGGAGAAGACCAAATTCACTTGTCCCTGAGGTACTTATGCTTATGTTTTATTACCTTTTGGGCTATGTAACACTCTTTCAATATTCTAGAGGGCTATCTTGAGTATCTTTGTAGATATGGCCAATGATTGTGTAGAAATCTCTATGGATGACTTCACTGTTTATGGAGAAATATTTGATGAGTGCATAAAGAACCTAGAGAAAGTAATGTAACACTATCAGAAGCACCATTTTTATTTAAGTCATAATAAATTCCACATGCTTATGACATAAGGCATTGTCTTAGGCTACCATGTATCTATTGAAGGAATTAATGTTGACCCTAGAAAAATCAAACCTGCCTATTCCTCAGAAACAAAAATATGTTAGGAGTTTTTTAGGATATGTTGGTTACTAAAAGAGATTGATCAATAATTTCAGCAAAGTAGAAACACCATTGTTCACTCTCCTAACTAAAGATGTTGAATTCATATGGACTCCTGCTTGTGATACAACCTTCAAGTAATTAAAGGAAAGATTTAACCACCACCTCTATTCTATGTGGTATTGATTGGAAGCTTCACTTACATATTCATATAGATGATTTAGATACTACTCTAGGATCTATGCTAGGCCAAAAATAAAAAGCACTCAATTATACCATATATTTTATAAGCAATAACCTACAGATAATAGAATTAAATTACACAATCACTAAAAATGAATTCTTGGCAATAGTATATGCTATCAATAAGTTCTATCACTACATAATAGGGTATCAAGTCTTTGTTCATACAAACCATGAAACCATTAGGTACCTTATGAACAAACCAACTATCCCAGGTAGAGTGATAAGATGGCTGCTCTTATTATGAGAATTTGATCTAACTATTGTAGATAAGTCTAGTAAGGACAATTTTGTGGCTGATTTATTATCATGACTATAATTACCTCAAGAAAATACCATAGTGGACAAATCATTTCTAGATGAACACCTATTCTCCCTCAACCTTACCACACCTTGGTATGCTAATATTTTTAGCTACCTTGTAATAGGGTTACTTCCACAACACTTCCTCCCTAAATAAAAAAGATTTTTGATTCATAAAAGTGGTAGGTATTCATGGCTATCTAGATTATTTTTATATATTGGGGCTAACTCCATCATCAAAAGATGTCTCAAAGAAGATGGAGTTCCAGATATCCTCAAAGCCTACCATGATGAACCTTGTGGAGGGCACTTTGTAACCAAGTGTACAATAGTAAAATCTTGAATAAAGGATATTATTGGTCCTCACTCCATAAAGATGCAATAAGGTATACTACTCATTGTGATAGATGTTAGTGTATGGGGAGACCCACATGTTTAGATGAGATACCTTTGCAACATCAAATAGTGCTTGAACCATTTGAAAAATGGGGCCTAAACTTTATAGGACCTTTTGATCCAAAATCCAATAACAAAGAGTAAATCCTTATATGTATTGAATATATCACTAAATGGGTAGAAGTAAAGGCTCTTACACATGCTAAGAATAAGTAAGTGACAACTTTCCTCTATGAAAAATATTCACAAGACATGGTGTGCCATGAGAAATAGTCACTGATCAAGGACCCTAATTCACTGCTAGTTTAATTACTAACTTGGTCCAATAATATGAGATTAGGCATAAGAAATCAACTCTATATCATCCACAGTCTAATGGATAGGTAGAAGTCAGCAACAAGGAGTTATAAAATATTTTGACCAAGATTGTTAGTATGTCCCATAAAGATTGGGAGGCTAGACTTCTTAAAGCTATTTGGGCTTATAGAATAACATATAAGACCACTATAGGCTTCACCCCATATGATTTGGGCTATGGGAAGAAACCTATCTTTTCAATTGAATTTGAGCACAAGACCTTATAGACAACACTAGAACTTGGGAAGGATATATCTAAAGCATAGAAATAAAGGCTTATGTAAATAAATGTCTTAGATGATTACATATAACATGCATTATAGAACATAAAACATGTATAGTAATAATAGATTGGATGTCATGATAGGTATATTAAGACAATGTAATTTAATGTAGGATATTGTGCCCTTATTTTTGATTCAAAATACAAGGATCATAAGGGCAAACTCTAGACTAGATGGCTTGGTCCATTTGAGATTGAGCATATTTATGACAATAGAGTAGTGGAACTCTAAACCATTGATCTGATAAGATTATATCTACTAGCCATAGACTAAAGTTGTGAAAAAATCACTTAGTCAAGAGTAGTTTATCAAGCATATACACAAGCAATTAAACAATGGATACAATGATGTACTAGATCATCATAA
Source organism: Torreya grandis (assembly GCA_037957365.1). Taxonomy (NCBI): domain Eukaryota; kingdom Viridiplantae; phylum Streptophyta; class Pinopsida; order Cupressales; family Taxaceae; genus Torreya; species Torreya grandis. The sequence goes on along the minus strand of JARHVA010000158.1, from coordinate 4,703,435 downwards.
TGTCTCACTAGACAAAGGGAGAACTAGCCAACACACAAATAAAGGAGAGTAGGACATCCTATCCCTCCTCTAGCATGAAGGATGAGACCTTCACATGGTCCTTAAATAGTCACCCTCATAGTTGACTTGGAAAGGACCCAAAATAAACATTCTACTGCAGGCTACATATAGAGTAAAAAAACCAATAATGAAAACCCTTTTTGGGCATTGTTGGAAATTTCTAGGTAGAAAACTAGCCTGTTGGATAACTATAACTATAAAATAGGCCTAAATAGAAAACCAAATTACTATCTATTTAGGGGTAAAAACCAAAAAGGAAAATAAATAATCATTATGACTAAAACTGTTCAACTTCCTCTAGTTACCATGGGCTATTCTATAGTTGTTGTAGGCACCTCCCTCACCATTATTATAGGTACCTTTGTCAACAAAGGTATTCCTTTATTTGCTATGGGATATTCTCTAGCTACTATGGGCACCTTCCCTATAGTTGGGCACAACTTTTTAGTTGCTATAGGCTCCACCTATATTTAATGTAGGTACATCCTAACACCTATATACACCTCTCCAGTGCATGCATGTTAGTTCTTCACAAACTCTAAGCTATGGCTTTGGCTATAATATTTTGAGAAATACATGGAAGACACTAGACAAGCTAGAGGAGAAGTGAAAGAGGATTAGAACAAAAATGTCAAAACATTGTTAAGGAATACCCCTAAATAGAAAGGTAAGATCCACAACAAAGGCATGCACTTCCAATCTCCATTTGGAGTGTTGTAAACTAGAATTTATTGCTACCCCCCGGGACACACATGAACCACTTTTATCTTTTGGTAATTTTATGGATATGATTTCACTATGTTAAAAAATGAAATATAGGATTTTTTGGAGCAGAGATCCCAAGTTTGAAAACCTTGCTGGTTGCTGAAGGAAAATTTTACTAGGCACATAATCTATAGGGAGTAAGATGGCATAGAGACAAATCATTAGTAGGCTCATGCAAACTAAGATAAAAAAGTAGTAAAACCCTCATCTACCCTCTTCCATGTTCATATAGTACCTTAATTGGATAACACAAAGATCCATAGTGACCACCTTATGGTAAGAGGGCCATAATCTATCATCCCACTATAAGACCCCTGCTCTAGTTCCATGAAAGCTATCATGATTGCATGCAAGTTGCATAGGGAATCATGGAAAGCTAACATCTTGTGATCTCATGATTACTTAAGGGGCTCACTTTATTCAAGTTATAACTACCAGGATAATTATTTCATTTTGGAAAACACTCACATGCCACTTTCCTCTGTGTAATCCTATGCAAATCATTAAAAAGGTATGACATATATTTTGGTCATAAAAAATAATTTTTTATTCTTAATATAACATGTATTATATTTAAAATCATATTTAATCATTAACATGTCATTCATTAAGTCTTGTCTCCACTCACACTCATACCCTCATCATGACCCCATCCTCTCTCTTTCTATCCTACTCATTCCATGTCACCTAGGGAGAAGTGATACCCCACATGGGAGTGGGAAAATGCTATGGGAAATCAATTTCATGCACTCTAGGATAGTATATACATGTAGATTGATGGCATATGATAAAACCATATAATTAATAGGGAAAAAAATCACTTTTATTATTTTCACTTGTGAGTACAACCCATTCAAACAAAATCAAAGCATGACATTACCTACAACCATAAACCACCATTATTGAAAAAATTTCTTTGCTACAAGAAAAAATCTAGAAACTAAATTGAGTGTGTTGATAATTATTGATTGAAAGGGTTGTCAGAAAGCTAAATCTAGCCAAAATGGAAAGATTAGTTGTGAGATGGGAACCCAAAAATCATAGGCAAATTCAAGGAGACCCAACCATCTAGGCTATCTTCAATAGAGTTGGATGAACCACTTATTTTGAGAAATTGTAGCATTTATTAGAACCCCTTGCTAGGAAATTTTTAGGGTCCTTTATAGGAGAGAAAGATACTATACATGGCATTACATTTCCAGTCACTGAAGAATTGGTAAGCTCAGTAAATAGGCTACTAAGTATAAGAGAAAATTGAGAGGACAAACCTAATGTTCAAGAAGTCAGATAGTAGTTCTATCAGGAAGATGAAAAGTAGTGCTAAAGAAAGGTGGTGTGGAGAGACTTAGCCTACCTATAGACTAGAGGGAAGTAACCTCATACATCATCAGATATATGACCTATAAAGGTACTCCTTAATTTATACTCTCTAGTTTAAATTTTTAAATCACTTAAGGTATGATAAAACCATTAATGTTCTAAACCACGTATTAAACATTCTAAAAAAGATATCCATAGAATACCAAAAGAGGGTTGAGAATGCCTTGTCTCATCATTGCTTGATATGGTTGATAGCTAAACATGGAATAAACATGATTAGACCTAACCTCAGCTGGGAATAATTTATAACCCTAGAGACTAGTGAACCTCAACAAGAAGATGGAAATAATTAGGAATATCCTAAAGAATAGGCCCAACAAACTGCATAAGAAGGTATTATGGGTGCTAGTGTTATTGTATAGACCATAGCTACTAAAGCTTTCTTTGTAACTACTATAGGTAGAAGAAAGAGAAGGAAAACATTCTTACCTCCTTTTGACACAAAGGAGGAAAATCCACCCACACAAACTAGGTAGAATATTCCTTCTCCCATTGTTCTAACTATTTCCTCACCAATGATTAATTCTTTCACCATGGCTCCTTTAGGTGAAGAGAAAGTTATTCCATCAACTAATTCAAAAGAAGAATAGGTTCCAATAGCCACCCCTCCTAAAAAGAATAAGAAAACTAAAGAAAATAAACCCCCTATATAAATAAAAAGGAGACCTCCTATGGGATCTCAAATAATAAAGAAATAAAAGATAACTCTTGCCTCCTCACCCATAGACATTAGTGAGGATGAAAAGGAAAAGAAAGAGCCTAATATTTGAAAGACCTCTAATGGGTTTGAGATTTTAAAATGGTCTACCAAAGAAGAATATACTAAGGAAGAAGTATAATTACCTAAGCCACCCAGATTCACTGAGGAAGACATGAATCTCCTCAGATACATTGGGTACATAGAAGAAGAGCTGAGAATGTTAGATCAGTCTATATAAGAAGAAGAATTGACTAAATAAAAGACTATAGAAAAAGTAGAAAAATAATTAGTTCCTCATGATTAGGAGTTCCAAACCTTGGAACAAGCCATGAAAGAAATGTATAGGATAAGGAATGAGATAATAGAGTTGAAAGGCAAGAGAGGCCTAAAAACACTTTTGGGGGTACCATATATGGAAAAATAAAGGTTATTAGAGGAACATGTAACAACTTCCTTAAAGGAACATATAAAAACTTCATACACCTTACCCATAGATATCATTAGTGTACCCTCAAAGGCACATGTAAGAGATAATGCTCAAACTTTGGTACCTTTATATAATATATTTTCTCTTCCATTGACCACTTTAAAAATACCTATGGCAAAAGAAGTAATTGATGTGGATCTTTCAGCTACTATGCCAGTAGAAATTGATGACCTCTTGAATTTTATTAAATAAAAATTTGGTAATGATGAAACTTACCACAAGGAGTTGGTAAAAATATTTAAGGTATATGTTGAAACAAGAGAGCATCGAGTTGACTTAAAAGAAAGACTAGAAATGGTTGAAACTTGGATCAATTATTTGAAAGAAAAGATTACTAAAATACATGAAACCACTAAATTGTTAATGGAATGTAGATCACCTTCTAGGGTGTATACTATCTACTTATAAGAAATATGGATTAAATTCAGATATGACATGATATATAATGATCAATCCTACATGGTTTATGATCCTAAATATTTCTTTGAAGTCTATAGACATGCTGACCCTAATCTCCAAGCATAGTTAAGTGAGTTTTACATACACTAGTATGTTGTACCTAGTGATACAAATTGGAATCCAAATATATACTTGGGGGATGTCCAAATGAATGCATCTACTTCATATGTCCTTAATGAAATAGGAATAGATAAATAGGTGGAGGAGTATCAAGAAAAAGAATCTACCCTAATGATTAGGGGTGAATTAGGTAATCTAGAAGCTGTAATAGAAGAATGGATATCCTTCATGAACTCAATTACTCCACAAGCATGGGTTGTAAGGAAACAAGTAAAGGTTTAGAATCACTACTTGAGTCTTTTAGAGGGAGATGGAAATCAAATTTTTGTTTCTTGTTCTCATATATGGGTATAACTCTCTAATGCTTTGAAAAAAAAAGAACCTTATTCCCCTCAAAATCTTAGGGAGGTCGTACATAGGGTATAGATGTATATTGAGCTTTTTAGGAGGATAGGGATAAAATGGTTGGGGTTAATGTTTCAACCACCTATGTTTTGGTTCCCAATTCCTGAATGGGAAGGAAAGGTCTCGATTGATAGAGAGGTAGAGAAGAAAAGATGGAGGGACATTGATGATGCTAAAGGTTTCTATATATTTAAAGGGTTAGGCTGCACTAAGCCCCTAGATTTCAAATAATTATGTGGTTTCAAAATGCAACCAAGGTTTGTTCAAGGTCAAGTAAGAGGTTAAGTAGGGGGTGTGATGAGGCCACCAATTGCTTTATTTTATAGCCTCATCCATACCTAGTATATATCTTTTTCTATGTAAATTGTCATAACCATCCATGACTCATGAAAATGAATGAATGAATTTATGATTTTATGTGTGCATTGATATATATATATCTATATATATGTTATGAATTAATGATGCTTTTTCTTTCATGAAATTATACTTGTGTAACCTTATTTAAAAAACATTTGCAAGGTAATGTAAGACTATATGAATGTTGTTTGGGTGCAACACTTATAGAGAAAATCATAACAAAAGGGGATTCCACTTATAGGTTACCCATAACAACTATTGGCTTCCAGCTATAGGTTACCCATATCAACTACTGGCTTCTACCTATAGGTTGCCCATAGCAACTACTAGCTTCCACCTGTAGCATGCCCATAGCAACTACTAGCTTCCACCTATAGGTTACCCATAACAACTACTAATTTCCACCCATAAGTTACTCATAAAACTTATTAGTTTCCACCTGTAGGTTACCTAAAACAACTACAAGCTTTCACCTACAAGATCCCATAGCTATTACATAGAGTAAAACTATTATTGTGATCAAATGTGATTATCTCTTAAGGACACATCTAGCTATCTTAGGAACTGAATGGATGATTGAAGAGAATCCTCCATAGATATTGTATAGACTCCTCACATGCAAACGATCTTAGATGTGTTTCCAAAGATGAGTAAGACAAAGATAATGGAAATGAGATAAAAAGAAGTAAAATAACATAACAATATATATTGTCCTTAACCTAGTCATGCCTAAAATAAGTAACTTTAGTTACTAACCATTTGAAGGTTGACTGGGGTAGTCCCAAAAGTATTTGTATCTTTCTTAGTATAGTGTTTTTGATTAAAGATAATAAAACTACCTTATGTATTTAATGATAGAACCTATATTAGATTAAGTGTTGAATAGATAATAACAAAGTAGTAGAATTGTTGAAGTCATTGCATTTTGAATATTGTGATATTTTGTAGCAATATTTAATTACTACATATCTGAGTAATGAGAAGGTTGATTCTATAATAAGATTTTTCAAGTCTCTCAGAGAAGGATTGGAACTCAGTTCTAAATGAGGAAGGGCCCCATCGGAAGGAGTTGTAGTGAAGATCATGACCCTCTTTAGTTTAAGTGTGTTGAGTAAGCTGATTTCATTATTAGTTTGATTATATAAAGTGTGATGTATGTGTGATTCATGAGTGTGAATTATTTTTGTATTTCTATATTTTTATTATAATAATTTCATAGTATAACTATCTGGTGAATTTAATATAAGTTCATTATAATACAACTAGTAAATAAGTTAATCTATGGATCAATAATTCATATATAGTGATAACATCCTTGAAAAGCATATGTACCCTGGGTTGACAATTAATCTTAATTAGACTCAAGAATTTGGTATTAACTAGGTAATAAGTCTGCATAATAAGCCTATCTTGGATATCACTGCCTTACATGTGGGTTTGGAATAGTTGATGCTAGCATCCTAAGAAACCTCTCTTAGCTATATATATATGGGTGTGAAAAGGGTTCAAACATCAATTTTCAATTCTTGATAATATCCTTGAGGTTTATCCTCTCTACCTATGTCAACAGGGTTTACTTATATAATCACCATAAGGCCAGTGTGTCTTGAGTATGTAACTCAGACTAGTTAGTCACCCTATATTGATATCACCATCATATGAGGGATTGATATAATCATGTGTATTTATCACCTTGATATTACCCATTATATGCTATTGACACTATCATTTGATTTAGTTTGATACCTTTATATTTTAGGTAACTCTGACTAACTATAAGTTCCCACTCATTTCATGGTACATTTATATAGGTTTCATTACCTTTTGTGACATAACATCCATATATTAACCTCATTGGTTTGAGTTGTTTCATCATGTGCATATAATATGTCATATTTAGGATAGGATATAGACTTAAGACTATCAACAGTACTATAGGTACAGATCCATGTATGTTGATTGACCAAGGGTCTATGGAACATGGTCTCTGAGTTAAGAGAGTGCCCTCTTAGTTGCACTTGAGGTCGTAATGGATCTACTAAGTTACAATCCATCTCTATAAGATAAGCATTTGCCTATTCATATCCACTTATTTTTCTCAAGGTAGATCTATATATGATGACTTTGAAGGAATTTACCAAGGTGAATTTAGGTCATTTCCTATAGGTGGTGATTTACTTTCTCAATAAGGTTTATAGCTCTATGGGTTCATTTATCCATGGCACTGATGGTTCTTGATAACCTTATAGGGTGTTTAGGCCTTGATTCAATATCTTGGACTTGGGTAGGGGGTAGTTATTATTGACCAAATTTTACACTAGTTCAAATTAGGTTAACCCCTTATATAGTTAAACTTTCTATAGGGTCTTGCTAAATCATAAAATGGTCACATGGTCATATTTTGAGGGTCACCTAATGTGTTTTAAACCCTGGTTATTCTTGTCATTTGTTTTAATATTTGTTTATGTCCTTTTTGGTCACTTTAGGGGAATTTATATGTAATTTTCATGAAAATATAAATTTTCAAGTGAAATATAACATCCCACATATCAACTAGATGTTAGATGGTATTTTGGGAAATGATAATTGTAGGTTCAATGTATAATAAATGAGTTTAACTAAAAAATAAGCTATTTTTAGTTATTTGTATGGATTCATGATAGCCTTGACATGTGTAGTCACTTTAGTAAGGTCTCTTCAGATCCCCACAAGTTAGTTTTAAGCTTGGGAAGATTTGACAGGTCAAAAATTGATAAAAATTAATTCTTATCCCTCATCAATCTCTTGGACAAGGTCAAATAGGTCAAAAATTTTCCTTTAATATGGACATGAGGAAGAGAGTTAGACTAAGTGCACTTGGTGGATATTAATACTCCTAATGAACTATTATTCTATGGAAATAGTTTATAGTTTGGTGTACTATGCTTCTATGAAAAATCACTAAGATTATTGATGACTTCAAACAATTTACACATTCTTAATGGATTCAAGTTTCTCATCTATTTGTTTTGGTTTGTGTCAACCAAGTAGTGAAAATGGTCTTATAGATAATGAAACTCCTTTCATGTTATTACCAACTAGTTTTGAACCTATGAAGGTGAGGATATTAGCAAAATCATCTCACTATGCTAGCAATGAATACCATTAAAATCTGCAGATAGTGTTTCCATCAAGTGGAAGTGTTTGTCTTTTATACATGACTTCAAATTAGGGTAGTTCACTTATCGATCTCCTCTCAAACTATGAAATATAGTTTCTCCATGAAAGATTTATATTGACAGACTTGGAAGTTCATCAAGATAGGAATCTAATACAGTAAGGAATAATCAGAGTCTCAATATACATAGTCACCTAAAACCACCTGTAAGCATGTACAAACAACTTCAAGGCTATTAAAAACCCAAAAAATAGGTTATGCAAATTTATAAGACTTGAATAGAAGTAATCAAGTCTATTCAAGGTTCATAGTGTAGACCTTATAATCAATTCAAAACTTTTAGTCAACCAAAGTTGAGAAAAGTTGTAAATGAGCTAACTTACCTTAACTTACCTGAATGAGGTTTTGTTCATACAATGAGTTATCTTTTAGTGAGTGTCTATGTGGTTTGTATAAGTCTAATGACTCCATTATTGTAGTTTATATGTAGAGGTAGAACTTTAGCATAAGAAAAACTTATTTAGTTAAAGGAAATTGATGGTTTAATGACTCCCAAGTCAAACAAGTTTTCACTATAGACACTCAGTGAAAGCTACGGTGCTTTGAATCCAAATGAAACTAGAACTTGAAAAGAAACTAGTACATTGATAGTATAGAGAATGATGCATGATTCCAAGGTATAAGATGAGTTTAATTTAGTTATGATATATATATATATAATGGATTCAGAGGAACCAAATTTTTGAAACACAATGATCATACATGAATAGTCACTTATAAGAACTTCTTGATAACACTTACAGTCTAGTTCATACACAGACTAAGCTAAGTTTATAAGAGAAGGTAGATTTAACTAGTGATTATAGACATGAAGAGAATGAATATGAATAAACCAATTGTAGAATGGTGATGGAAATTTTCATGTGTCTCTCATACAAACATTAACATCTATAGGATCCCTTTGAATTCTTCCAAGTTTCCACCTATAGGTGACATAGTCAACATAGTCTATGGACTGGCCTCAGAAAAAAGAGAGTGTAAGTTTGAGAAGGTAAGAAAAGGTGTAAGATGGTATTATCATGATAAAAACCACTATAATAGTGGTAATATCACATTCCCATGTGATATTAAGAAATAATAACACCAACCTACAATCATAATTTTGAAGTTTCTCAAACTCTGTATAACCCTACATAGTTATAACCCTAAAAGCTAGTGTGGAAAGTTTGAGGTGTTGATGGATTTATGAGTGTGATCAAGAATTGAATCTTTATAAAAATGGTCTTCATGACCTAATCAATATATAAATAGTCTCATTTATTTTTGATAAATAGGGGATATACCCTCTATTTTTCCCTAGACAGAGGGCACTCCATGAGCAAGATAACCTATAGGGTTGGTATGTGAAGAGTGAAATAAATTAAGGGGGGAGTTTTGAGTGAATAGGGATTTTTTAGAATCTTGTAATAAAGGTGAAAAGAGACAAAAAGGCACTATAGTCATTGGAAACCCTCATAATGGTCAAACACACAATCAAACATAGTTATGCCTATTAGGCTTAGAACTAGGCCTAAACACTCAGGGTACCTAACTCAATTAAGATGAATAAATGACCTTCCTAATTAGTTTGAGAAACATTATAATAGAGTGGAAGACTATTTGGAAACATTGGTTGGTAAATAACATCACATAATTGGCCATTTTGGCCTAACCTTATCTCAAGGGTATTCAGAATGCATTGAAGGAGTTCAAAAACTAGTTTCATTCACTCATATATGTATGAAGGGTGTGCATGAGGCATCAATAAACTAGGGATAGTTGAGGGGGTTCCTTAGATTGTTATCAAGTAATTTTTTTTGAGGTTCAATGTCTAGAGTTTATGAATCATTATTAAAAAGTAAAACCTCCTAAAACCCCATCAAGAACCTAATGGAAAAAGATGAATGAGAATGCATCTATAAGTGGTCAATTAGTCTTGAAAGTGTTTTTAACATGTCTAGCACTCTCATAGGATCTATTAAATCCATTTGATCTATATTTCCAGTTATATGAATAAGTGCAATACAAGTGAAAAAAGGAATGAGGAGATGAAATTTATTGAAGGGGGTCTTTAGAGACTTGTCCTAACTCTGAGAACTTATTTCTCATCTTGGTTGTGCATGAAGAGCTCTCTATTAGACAATTCATTATAGGTAGTCTAAATAGACAATGAGAAGGCAAAGTGACTGTCAAAGATTGGAAGTGAACAATGTTATTTGAGTTTCATTAAGGTCTATTTGATAGACCAAAAGATAAAGAGTGTCTAATTGAGTTGTCTAACACCTCTAAAATGCCTTTACTTGAATAAACATAGGTTACTTAAGTGAAAAATGAGAATATTGAAGCAAAGAGAGCTAATAAATGACTAAAAATAATGAATGATAAGTGACAAGGATGAGTCCATTAGTTGGAGAGACATATATGACCTACATTAACCTTATTTCCATGTTCTCATATTATATCATATGTGTCAAGGATTCCTATGGTATTTTTATATAGTCAAGTGGATGACTCATCATTAAGTCAGTTTCAAAGTAAGAACATGAAGAGTCTCTATGCCATTTTGAGGAATATGCCATGCTTTAGATGGAAAATTGTCCAACAAGACCATCATAGCCTATTCTCCACTTCCTTCTATGGCATTATAACTAGTTCTCATAGTTTGAAACTTGGAATTGTGACCCTTGAGCTTCACTTCTCTCTTCTCATATGCTCTATATATTCAAGCCTTTTTGGATTTATAATAGATCCATAATTAGTATGGTGAGTCCCTACTAGTTTTGACACCCTATTTGCCTTTAAATAAAGTTTTATGAATTTTATTCATTATCTAAAATATCTTTCATAAGTGTGTTAAGTGGTTTAGTGGTTGATAAGTGATTAATATTCTCTCATTGCTTCCATTCTACTATTGCATGTTTTATGTGAGTGATATCTCTTCTAACAGGTTTCATAACATTTATGTGTTTATTAAGTTTGTCCTAAAGTGTGAGAGGGACTAGTAGTTTCTAGTATCAAATCTTATTTTCACCCACCTCTAGATATGCATAGTAATCTACCTCTATATGAAATACTTATGCTAGAATGACATAGAGACGAGGTCAATTTAGCAGTCTTCTTTCTTGGTACAGATGCAAGTGTGTTGTGTGGATTCATCTTTGGTATATCACCTCATTATCATAAGTTTATTTTATGTCTCCTTCTTCCATTTTCACCCCCAATAGTGAATAACCTAGTGTAGAGTGTGACCAAAAGATAAATCAAGGGATCTAGCCCTTTCAAACCTCGTTATCTATCTATTGTAGTAGTTTTTATATGAGGAGAGGTAGTTACACATTATCCTAAAATTGAGAATGTTTATTCAACTTCTCTAGGGTGAAATTTTAGGCTATAATAGTTTTAGCATGCCCAGTGGGACATAAAGTTCAAGAATGTTGTTTAAGGTATATGTTAGATTTGATAAAAAGGAACTGTAATAGTCCACTTACTATAGTATTTGGTGACTCCAAATTTTCAATATTGGTTATAGGCTAGTGTACTCTTCATGCCTAAGGTAAACATAAGGTCTCTCACCAAAGGCATATATTTTGAATTTCAAGATATTATTCCTTATTCCTACAAATCAATTAGATTTGATAAAACCCATCCCTATCTGAAAACATCATACCTTGCTCACAAGCCCATAAGAAAGTTCTTGATTCCCCCATTCTTGCAAAGTCCTAAGACCACCATGGAAAAGAACCATAATTTTGTTACCTTCATTGGATATAATACTCTAAGACATGCTCAATATGATGATATCCCCATATCTACCCTTAAAATTATTCTTTAATACACCAATGAGTCTTCCATCACACTTATTAAACATATAAGAAATATTTCTAACTTCTACAAAATATGTCACATCATAGAGGAGAACATTGCAATCAGGTTGTTGGATGTCTCCTTCAAAGGAAAATATATTGATTGGTATGGAACATTGGCACCTAAATCAATTACCACTTGGGATGAGTTAGGAGATGTAATGAGAAGAATATTTGAGGACAAGAGTGACAACTTGTCACTAAAAAAGAAACTAACAACCATTAGGAGAGTACCTAAAGAAGTCATTAAATACTTAAACACAAGACTTCATAAGACATGGGATAGAATCTAATCTTGGTAAGAACAACAACCCACCATTCTTTCCTTTACTATCTTAAAGCATTTGATAGTGACATTTCAATGTTGATATAATCTATGGGAGGTAACACTCTACCTAATGCCTATGAGGTGCCTATTAGTACAAATAATTATTTGATTCAAGATATGAAAATCACCCCAAGACCTCCTATGCCTATTTTCCTTGATTTATAAACTCTTACACCTATTATTGATCCTATTTCTACACCTAAACACAAGTCTATTTCCCCTAGTCAAAAAAAAATAAAAACGTAATGAGGTAGAAAGGATGAGAGCTATGGAGAAAAAGATACTAGATCTAAGGAGGATAATTCAATAGAAAAAAGTGAATCCTTTGTAATACAATACCAACCTAATCAATCCTACCCCTACTAGCAAGTTAATAGACCTCCTTTCCAAGGTCATCCTCAAGGTCAAGGATGGTTAGTCCAATCTAAGTCATATGGTGGTTATAAACCCAATTCTCTTTCCACCCCAATGGCATTAGTGCCTATTAAAATAACCTCACCCAAGAGCATAATAGTCAACCTTCATTAGATCAACCTTATGATCCATATTCCTATGTCAATGAGTCTTTCAATCAAGCCTTCATGAAAAATTTAAGAATTATACTAGTTATGACTCAAGATGAAGTACCAAATGGAGGAGTGACTAATGGTAAGGGTGCCCAAGTGGGATCTACATTGGTAAATTAGAATAAATATGACTCATGTGAAGTCAATATTCAAGGGTAGTCAAGCATGGATACAAGTTCTATAGTTACAAACATAAGGAACAAGAGGAAGGTAGTTGAGGAAGTTCAAGGGGATGCTAATGGTTCTTTAATGAATGTTAAAACAACCACAAGGTCAGGTATGTCTAATTTCATTCCAAATAAAAAAAAGTAAGCCAAAGAGATCAAAATGATAGGAATTATTTCATACCTCAAAATTCTCAAGGTTTAGGCAATACCATTCTTTTTAGTGGACAATAAAAAGTTAGTAGTCCTTTCACTAACATTGTAGAGCAAATAAAGAGGTCTCAAGTGAATGTGTCAACATGGGATACATTGGTAATACCTAGACAAGAATACCTAACTCAAGAGGAGTTGTCCAAACTCAGTTTGACAACCAAATAGCCTAGTCAAAGAGATAAATCCTTGACAAACACCATGAATCTAAGTGAAGCACAATCAAGCAAAGTTGAACAGGTCAACAAACCTCCTCCATTTTATCTATCCATCATTATTGGAGACTATTTGGTACATAATTATCTTATTTATAGTGGATCTAGTACTTGTGTCATTCCAAAGAAAGTATTTGACAAATTGAACTTGAAATATATGTCTCATGCTAAAGGAGTGATATAATTAGATGGGTCAGCTACCAAGACCATTGGTATAATTAGAGGTTTGAAAATTATTCTCCATGATTATCCTACCTTCACCATTTATCAATATGTTGTAGTGGTAGATGTGACTCCTCATTTTTCACTTTGTTTTTCAAGAGAATTCATTGCTAAAATTAGAGTTTATCTAACTTCAAATTGGTCTTACATGGGTTTTAAGACTAGATATTGTGAAAAAGTGATAATGAAATCAAAACCTCTCTAGATTTCATGTTGAGCCTTATGTACCTTACACATCTAACATGAGTTTCAATGTCATTGAAGAAGATGATCACCATAGTGATCAATAACCTCTAACTCTTATTTATGGCACCTCTAATTTATATCTTGATGAGTGGGGAGCTGATCAAGTTGGTGAAGAAATTGGTCTTGGAACTTACATACTCCATGAAAATTGTGATGGAATCATTATATTAGATCTTAATAACATTATCAAGTAAGTTTTATGGGGAAACTATCTTGTACACATGGGTGATGATGTTTAGATCCTAACTATGACAAAAAATGATAATTTTGGTAAACATTCAATTTTTCTTGCCAAAGAAGATTATGCTCATAAATAAGAACCTCAAGAGGAATTAGATGACATGTGCAATAGTTCAATGCCATTGTGAAATAATTTGAGGAGTGGAGTATGCCTTTAGTTCTTAAAAAATAATTCATACCTAATGACAAGGTCAATCATGATCCATATGAACATAAGGAAGAGTTAGAGGTCTCAACTAAGAAATAAATAAACTTGGCATGATATGAAGTGTTTGATGAGCACAAGGAGGACAATATTGATGACTTACAATAAGAAGCATGGCATGTTTCAAAGACACTTGAAGTTAAGAAGGCTTTGATGACTTATAAGATTCAATTTGAGAGGTGTCAATTGAACATGAAATAAGCCAATCTAGTTTCAAAGATAAATAAGTCCCTTAGTGATCTAGATGGAGTGTTCTTAAGTACTCCAAATGAAAAACTTGTAGTCAACAGAAGACCTAACCATGGTAAGTCACTTGACTATGTCCAAAAGTTAGTGTTCATTGATAAGTATGAATCATATGAGGATCTATTTTCTTGGAGTGGTAGTGATGCAAGGAGAATTATTTTTGACCTTGGTTGAAGCAATGAAAAAGGTTCTTCACCTCAAGTGTCTTGAGGTATTTTACATACTAGGATAAGTGTGTTTTTTCTTATGTTGGTTTATGTTTTCCCTAAGTGTTCATGAGAAAAAAAGTGAGTTTTTTTTCTTATCTTTTTGCTTGTTTCCTTGTTGTGTGTGGTGTGTTTGATGTCATTTCAAAGGCTTGTCAGTGTTAAGAGAAGTGTATAGGTGATTTCATTGCGCTTAGTATATCAGGCTTGTTACCCCTAAGAAATCACCAAAATATTGACCAATTTTGACCCTAGGTCAAATTAGGTCAACCCACTATATAGTCAAACTTTATATAGGATCTTGTTAATCATAAATCACATGTTCATGTTTTGAGGATCACTTAATGTGTTTTAAACCTTGGTCATTCTTGTCATTTATTTTAATATTCCTTTATGTCCTTTTTGGTCACTCTAGGGGAAGTTGTATGTAATTTTCATGAAAAGATAAATGTTTAAGTGAAATATAACATCTCACATGTCATCTATATGTCATATGGAATTTTGGGAACTTAAAATTGTAGGTTTAATGCATAAATAAGGAGTTTAACTATAAAACATGCCATTTTTAGTTAGTTAAATAGATTCATCACAACCTTGGAATGTGTGGTCATTTTAGGAGGGTATATTCATATCCTAATAAGTAATTTTTAGTTTTGGGAGGATTTTATAGGCCAAAAATTGAGAAAAATTGATTATTCTCCCTCATCACTCTCTTGGAGAAGGTCAAATAGGTCAACAGTTTTCCTTTAGTACATATATGAGGAAGAGAGTTGAACTGAGTGCACTTAGTGGCTGTTACTATTCCTAATGATCTCTTAGTCCATGGAAATAGTTTTTGGTTTGGTATACTATGATATATGAATAATCACTAAGATTATTTATGACTTCAAATAACTTACACATTCCCAATGGCTTCTTGTTTATGAATAATCACTAAGATTGTCAACCAAATAGTGAACATGGTATTGCAAATAATGCACGCTCATTTCATGTTATTTCCAATTGGTTTTACACATGTAAAGGTGAGGATATTAACATAAACATATCACTGTGCTAGAAGTGAACACCATTAAAGTTTGTATACAGTGTTTCCATCATGTGGTACTGTTTGTATTCCATAGGTGACTTCAAATTATGGTAGTACACTTGTGTCTCTCCTCTCAAACCATGGAAGCTAGTTTATCCATAAAAGATATGCATTAAAGGACTTAGAAGTTCATTTAGATAGGATTATAATATAGTGAGTAAGGAATAATCAAAGTCTCAATATACACAGTCACCTATAGCCACCTATAGGCATGTACTAACAACTATAAGGCTACTCAAAAACTAAGAAATAGGTTATGCACATTTCCAAGTCTTGAATGGAAGTTCTCAAGTCTATTTAAGGTTCATAGTGTAAACCTTGTATTCAATTCAAAAATTTAAATAAACCTAAGTTGAGAAAAGTTTCAAATGAGATAACTTACCTTAACTTCTTTTAATGATGTTTTTTTCATACAACGAGTTATCTTTTAGTGAGTGTCTATATGGTTTGTATAAGTCTAATGACTCCATTCTTACAATCTAGATGCAGATGTAGCATTTTATCATAAGAAGAGATTATTTGGTCAAAGTATATTGATGGCTGAATGAATCCAACATTAGGAAAGTTTTCACTATAGAAACTCAGTGAAAGATATAGTTCTTTAAAGCAAAATAAAACTAGAACTTGTAAACAACTAGTGCATTGATGGTATAGAGAATGATGCATGATTCCAAGACATAAGATGAGTTTAATTTAGTTTTGAGATATATATAATGGATTAAAAGGAAAAAAATGTGTGAAACATAATGATCAAACCTAGATATTCACCTATAATAACTTTTTGATAACACCTAGGGTCTAGTTCATACATAGACTAGCCTAAGTTCATAAGAGAAGGAAGATCTGAATAGTGATTAGAAACATGAAGTGAATGAATATGTATAAAACACATATAGAATGGTGATGTAAATTTTAATGTGTACATCAACATATATATGAGCCCTTTGAATTCCTCCCAGTTGCCACCTATAGGTGACACAATCAACATAGTCTATGGACTAGCCTAAGCAAATGGAGAGTGTAGGTTTGATAAGGTAAGAAAAGGTGTAGGATGGTAGATCATGATTTAAACCACTCTCATAGTGTTAATATCACATTACCATGTCATATCAATAAATAATAACACCAACCTACATTCATAATTTTGAATTTCTCCAAACTCTATATAACCCTACATAGTCACAATCCTAAAAGCTAGTGTGGAGAGTTTGAGGTGTTGAAGGCTATATGAGTGTGATCAAACATTGAATATTTTTATATATGGTATTAATTACCTAATAAATATATCCATAGTATCATTTAGGTCTGATTAATATGGGAGATACCTTATGTTATGTCTCAGATAGAGGGCACTCCATGAGCAAGATAACCTACAGGGTAGGTATGTGAAGAGTGAAACGAATGAAGGGGAGAGTTTTGAGTGAATATGGGATGTTGTAAAATATTTGAATAAAAGTAAATAGATATATAAAATGACATATATTCATTAACAACCCTCATAAGGGTAAATCACATAGTCAAACACATTTAGGCCTATTAGGCCTAGAACTAGACATAAACACTCAGGATACCTAACTCAATAAAGATGAATACATGACCTTCCTAATTAGTTTTATAAACCTTATAAGAGAGTTCAAGACTATTTTTAAACATTTATTATCAAATAAAATCATAGAATTTGCCATTTTTGCCTAATCTTCTCTCAAGGGTACTTAGAATGCATTAAAAGAGCTTAAAAACTAGTTTCATTTACTCGTATCTATATGAAGGTTGTGCATGAGGAATAAAATAGCTAGGGATAGTTGAGGAGGATACTTCACTTGTTATAAAAGAAATTTGTTTAGAGTTTTAGGTTTAGGATCTAGATTTTATGAATCATTGTTAACAAGCAAAACCTCCTAAAACCCTATCAAGAACTTGATGTAGAAAAGTTGAATGGGAATGCATATAGAAGTGGACAATTAGACTTGAAAGTTTTTATAACATGTCTAAAACTATATTAAGCTCCATGACATCCATTTGATCCATACTGTCACTTTTATAGACAAGTCTAATACTGATTTTCTTATAGGATTTGAGCTATTCTACAGGTGTAGAAAGGAATGAGTAGATGAAAGTCACTAAAGGGGATCTTTAGAGAATTTTAATAACTCATAAAACTCATTTCTCACCTTGGTTATACATGAATATCTCTCTATTAGACCATTAATTGTAGGTAGTCTAAACAAATAATGAGAAGACAAAGTTACTATCAAAGATTAGAAGTGAGAAGTGTTATTTGGGTTTTATTGAGGTCTATTTGATAGACCAAAAGAAAAATAGGGTCTAATTGAGTTATCTAACACCTATACAACACATTTACTTGAATAAATATAGGCTACCTAAGTGATATATGTGAATATTGAAGCTAAGAAATCTAGTGAATGACTACAGACAATGAATGATAAGTGACAAAGAGGAGTCCATTAGTTAGAGAGGCATTGATGAACTACACAGACCTCATTTACACATTCTCATGTCATATCATATGTGTCAAGGATTCTTATGGTAGTTTTATATAGTCAAGTGGATGACTCATCATCAAGGTAGTTTCAAAGCAAGGACATGAGGAGTCTTTAGGCCAATTTGAGGAATATGTCATGATTCAGATGGACACTTTTCCAATAAGACCTTAATATCCTATTCTCCACTTCATTATATGTCATTGTAATTGGTTCTCATAGTTTGAAATATGGTCTTTCGATCCTTGAGATTCAATTCTTCTCTCTTCTCTCATATGCTCTATATATTCAAGACTTTTTGGCTTTGTAATAGATCCACAATTGGTATGGTGAATCCCTACTAGTTTTGACACCATATTTGACTTCTAATAAATTTTTATGAAGTTGATTCAGTATCTACAATATCTTGCCTAAATGTGTTAAGTGGTTTAGTGGTTGAAAAGTGATGAATATTCTCTCCTTATTTCCATTCTACTCTTGCATGTTTTGTGTGATTGATCTCTTATAACAGGTTTCATAAAGTGTATGTGTTTGTTAAAGTTGTCTTAAAGTATGAGAAGGACTAGTAGTGTCTAGTATCAAACCTAATTTTCACCCACCTCTATATATACATATAAATCTACCTCTATGAGAAATACCTATGCTAGAGGGACATAGAGTAGTATTATTTCTTGGTGCAAATATAAGTGTGTTGTGTGGAGTCATATTTGGTGTATCACCTCATTAACATAGGTTTATTTTATGTCTCCTTCTATTTTAACCCCCAATAGTGATTATCCTAGTGTAGTGTCAATCGAGAAGATAAATCAAATGAGATATCCCTTTTAAACCTAGAGATATATCACTTGTACTAATTTTTATATTAGGAGAGGTAGTTCCATGTTATCCTAAAATGAGAAGATTTATTCAATTTATCTAGGGTGAAATTTTAGGCTATAAAAATTACCTGAAGATGATGACTATGAGGTAATATGGGGTGTGAAACTTACAATGCAAATATTGAATTAAGGTAGGTTGACATTGATGAGGTTGTCAAAAAGTAGAGGCTCTTTGAGGGCTTGAAATGAATTATGACCTCATACCCAATATGATCTATAAGGACCCTGGACATCTTGATGCATATACTTAAAATAATATAATCATTTAAAATAATTAATGGGGCACATACAATAAAAAATGGAAACTTAGGACTTTTAAAAAAACTTTAACTTTTGATAAATAACCTTAACATTTGCTAAATAAGACTGTAAAGGTGTTTGAGGGTAGATTGATAGTTCTTAGGTTTGAGGGGCCATAATGAAGTTTTAAAACCTTGAGAGGACACTTTGGAATGAATGTAACTCTTTTTTGACCTTTCACTTTGTTTTGATAACCTTCAATCCACCATTATGCATCATACTACCTTTTGTTGTAGTGAAACTTAGACATGCTGGCCATATTCACTTGAAGGTACCATTTAAGAAAGTTAGAGGTCTATATGAACATTAAAATTTGAAATAAAGAGGTATTAATAACTTCAAGACACTCTATTGAATATTTGACACTGTTCACCTTTAGGTGTATGCACTAAATACTCTTTCTCACCAATGAAACCTTATATGTAGCCTACAAATATTAGTAGTTTGGATGTGTATAGAAATAAAAATACATCATGTTTATAAATCAATCTTGTCTCAGAGAAGATAGATCATACCTACACTTTCAATTGGAATACTTTTGTTAAGCAAGATCATGACTATGATGTGGATCCACCAGACCTGATTAGGGGATCACTTATCACAATACACTATGCTAAGGAGGGTTCCAAAGCCTCCAGACTAACACAATCATGTATTAACCCTAAGGAGGTTCTAGGTTTTATGTTTCACTTATGTCTAGTAACAAAAAAGTATATCTAATCCATTTCTCACCAAATTTTATGGCACAAAGTGAGGGTTAGAAACAAAATAAATTAAACATGCATAAAAGACATATACTCACACCAATGTATATTGAATCCTAATGCATGGAAGAGAAGAAATATATCTACTCTTACAAAGGAAAAATAAAGTAAGGAATAATTAAATTTTAAGAGGAACCCACTGAGACTCAATATCTCCCTTGGACAAGGTGCTTTGTAAGAGATTGTTGTGGTATGTAAGGATAATAAAGACAAATCAGCTTTAGGCTACACAACCTATCTATACATCCAAAAGAATTCTCCTTAAGATAAGATCCATATCTCCAAAGAATGTATGGAACCCTAACCTTTATTCCTCAAAGTAGAATGGTTAATAAGCATATGTTCATTTATACTTATTCTTATTTGATTATCTATTCTCAAATGGTTGGAAATGAACTTGTAGATATAGGTAGATCTTACCTTAAATCCTTTTGAATATGTCAGCTATATAGGGTCAACCCAATCAACCTTGTATGTTTTTGAGAGATAATTCACTAGATCCTAATCTATGTCAGATAAAGGGATAATAAGATCCAAATTGTAAAATGCCCCAAAATAATATAGGGTCAACCTAGTCGACCCTATACAGTAATGAGAGGCTAAAAATTGTAAACGGTTGATGTAATTGACCTAGTACAACACATTGTCAAAAGGGAAATGAGGTAAGGAAGAAGAGGATAATTATGTGATAAATGATTAGAATTGGTACAAATAATAAGAATAATCTTAGGTTAAATGGTTTTAGAAGACAAGTGTGTATATGGCAAGTGGTAAAAGGGACAATAATCTTATGAAGAACCAATGGTCTACCCACCCCTTTCCCTATGCACCCCTTAAGGTGTGTACTTAGAGAGATTGAGATTTAATGAGTTTTTTCAAGATAAAAAGTGTCATTAAGTCATAAAATTTTGAAAATATTATGTGTATACATATTCCCCACTTGAATCTCATCACCTGTCATGTAAGTACAACTTGGGATGGTGCTTTTGGAATACAACATGATAACACACAATGTTGATGCTAAGTAAAGTGTATTAAGAAAAAAATAAGATAAAGGAAAATAAAAAATTGAAAAACACATACCTTTACTTACCTTAGTGTTGTAGATAAAAAATTAGATTGCAAGAGAAAATGAAGGTGTCCCATGTGAAGAACACTAGGTGAACGTATAGAAGTTAGTGCAAAAAATAGCCAAAATCATTTTTTTTAGAATATAGACATATGATAGTGTAATATATTCTCTATGTCATCATGATTGCAATTCATTATGTGGTTCAAAAAATGGATGAATAGAAACAATAATGTAATCAAAATAAGGAATCTGCTAGAAAATAATTGAAAAATTTGAATTGCTAAAAAGTGTTTTTAAATAGGGAGAAAGAGAAGTCATTTGTTATTTGGACTTGTGAAGGATGTAAAAAAGATATCTGAGAGACCAAATAAGCTAGGATAGTGAGGATATGACAAGCAACATGTCTAGGCCATGAGATATACAAGATGGGGCCTGGCCATAGAGTTAGAACATTGTATATGGTTGTACTTATATCAAAATCATGATATATATATATATATATATATATATATATATATATATATATATCATTTTAGCCTATTGATGTTGACTATGTATGTTATTGTTATCATGGTTGTGGTTGTGGATGGTTTGGATATATTTATTTCTAGCACATGTATTTAGCTATTTGTTGTATATGTTATAGGATATATATGAGATATGGTTTCTTTTCTAGCATCATGTAGAACACATGCATGGTTAAAAATAAATAGGAAAAAAGCACTTGGTAAAATATAATCAATCAAAAATGTACTACACACTATTTTAAGTTGGGAAATGTGTAATAAAAAGAAATGATTAAGTATAAAGAACCAAAATAATGGTAAAAATGAATTTGTTTTTAAACCAAGTGAAATATTTTTGCACGAAATTAAAATAATTAAAATCACACTAAATCATGTTGGGAATATGAAAATAATGTAATAAAATGGAAGGTATGTAAAAGAGAACAAATGGTATAAAAACAAATCAATTAAGTCAATCAATCATACTATATCATGTTGGGAAGTATAAAAGAAAATAAAAATTGGAAAAAGGTTTGGTCTAGAATATGTCATACTAATTCAAGGTGGGAAGTATTAAAAAATCAAGAAATGGTTAGATTCTTACATGCGATCAGAAAATAAAAAGCTAAAAGCAAAATAAAAATGAAGTAAGCATAAAACTTAATAAATCAAGCTACAAAGCATGTCAATGACGTGTAACTTCATAATCAATCACATTTTATCTCATATTTGACACATGTAATTTTGTTTTATGACTTGTATTATTGGAAAAATTTGTGAGGAGGGTCAAGTCCTATTTATGGTCTTACACTACAACTCCACAAAGGGGACACCACTAGGGTGGAGTAACTAGGATAATCGGGTAATAAAGGACGTGGGTAATAAGAAGGTGATATGATGGTAATTTTTGAGAAATGCTAATTCTTATCTATAGTCTTATAAAGTAACTCACAAATGAAATCCCAAGGGGAGTGATCAGTAAACAAATCAATATTTATCAAGAAAAAATATGAGGGATATTGGGAATGAAAAAATAAGACTTAGGCATCTTATGAGAAGACCTTAGGAGGTAAGAGGAATACTAAGGACATTAGAAGACACTAAATGACTAGTGACCATGAATGTACAAAGGAAACCTGTTCACTATAGACACAAAGATTTGTAGGGAAATAAGTGTGCTACTAAGATCAATTCATGAAGGTATATTGGTACAAGGAAAATTAAAATAGACCTACCTTCTCATGATGTGTTACCTATTCTTTAGGACCCATTATAGAGCCATCGGTCTACTAAAAAGATTGGGTACTTACATTATAAAGTAGGTGGCACTATTTTTTTTTAATTCTCCTCTTCTAATCTACTGGCTTATAACACCCCAAAGGACCTTGGCTCTATCATGAGGCCAATTGTGGAGTTTGAGATTCAAATAGAAGAAGGAGATGTGCTTTGAATCATGTTTTTTAGTGTGATTTTACTTTTATGAATATTTTTGCCTTTTATATCATTGAATTTTTGTTTAAAATGATTTGGATTTTAACTTTTTATGGATTTTAAAAATTCCTCCTCCATACATATTTTGAATGACCAATCATGAGAGATGTAGTGATACACATGAAATGAGATTTATGTTAAGGCTAAAGGAAGATAAGTAACCAAATAAAAATATTAACTAGGATACTTAGGCCTAACAATGAACCAAAATGCGGTCTCAAGTCTCAACTATGTATATGCTTAGTTTTCAGAAAGGAAATAAAGAAATCCAAAGTAGACCGGTATAAATAAAGTATAATGAGATACATTATTTTTTAACTTATCACATGGTAATAGAAAACATGATGAAAGAGAACAAGGTTGGTATAACCAAGTCATAGTGATAATTATCCATGAAAAATAGAGATACAAGAGAAAATAATCATGAAGACACAAGAAGAGATTTTTTGGAAAAAAACTCAAGAAAGAAAGATAAATAAATGATAAAGAAAGACAATCATATGAAAATATATATGATAATATAAGTAAGATATAGTATAAAAGGTAAAATCACTATAAAAAATATGAATTTGACACATGTCAAATTATATAATAGATAGATAAAATATAAGATTGGAAAACACGTACAATACAAGTGTAAATGTAAAATAACTCTGCATGTGCTCATAAATATCTACCCACACAAATTATCCAAAACATTGAATATATCTCTATGGAGATAGATACAAATTGTTGCAAAATGTCTCATCACTGTTCAATAAAAACTAGGAAAATACTTCTCTTCTAATCTCCTCCACATAAAAATTAGGAATACTTGATAGATCATGCTAAGGAGAGAAATCAAGCAAGGGTTCCTTAAGAGAATACATGGGAGAAGGATCTATAGGAGATGCAAGAATCATTGATGGTGAAGAATCCACAGGTGAAGGAAGATCCATAGGTAAAGGAATCATGGGTGGAGTCATAGAAGATGATGAAGGGACCATAAGAGATGATGAAACCACAAGAGATGGAGCCATGAGAGAAGAAGGAAGAGCCTTCTTGTAGGAATGACCTATAGGAGGAATGGAATAAGTTTTAATAATATCTAGAAGATGATCTTTGAGATATTATTGGAGGATGCAACAATAGTTGGTGTGATGAGTGCCACATTAATGTCATATGTAATATACCTCACCATACTTAGGTATATATTCAGGTAGAACCTTTAGGGGAGGCATGGATTTATCTATAGATAGATAATAAGGATGCAAAGTATCAATATATTATCATAGCTTATGAAAATGATTATTTATTCCATGGAAGAAACATATATTCTTATGAGTAGTGTTAGGAGAAGAACTCATAAAAGGGGATGTAATAGAAGTGGAAGAAGTTGGAGAAGACTCATTGGCCCATTTGGTGGGAAATGGAACCATATTATGTAAATGAAGCAAACCATCACCAAGGGAAGGTGGTGATGGAGGAGGCACAAAACTAGGCATAACGAAAGGATTAATGGAATGAGAGACAGGGGTAGAATCAATAATAATGGAAGTAGGAATCGGCTCAAATATAGTAGGAACAATAATGGGTTCTGATGTAAGTTTCACCAAGGGAGGGGTGGGATCTACAAAATTTATAATGAGAGTCACACTAATATTAGGGGTAAACCAACTATGGTGGTTATGGTACTTAGTAAAGCAGTAAGGCCCAGTCATAACATGATCCATAAAAATAATCCAATGAGGCTCTTTAGAAATTAGAGGTGTTGGATCCATCTCTACCCTAATATAAAGAGGAAAAATAATAAAATTAGGAACTATAAATGAATAAAAATAGGAAGATACATAAAAAGACTCAAATAAAAAAGAATGGTAATGGAGAATTTTGGCATCACGAGCCTGAACAAGACTACTTAAAAATGGATCATCTAAGGAATAACCATCATAATAATCTAGGGTATGAAGGTTAATAATGTAATTAGGGATGACCTTATCATCCAATGAAGTGTGGTGAATATAATGATGATTCTTGGTCAAGACTACGGGAATGTCATTACAGAGGAGGTTTGTGAGAATGAGGCTACAAGGAAGTAGGAAGCTATGAGATGAGGTAAGGTGAGAGATCAAAAGTTTTAATTTTTAGGTTAATCTCATTAGGCTCATTATAATTAGAATATAATAGGTTAGAAAGAATGTTCCAAATGAATTTAGGATGACTGTTGTAACCTCTAGTTGAGTTAATGGTAAATTTAAGATGTTGATACTCACATAATAGAATGCTAGGCAAAGGTTCAAGAGTAAGAATTTTGAAGACACCACAGTCTTGGAATTATTCAAAATTCCAAGGGTTAATGTCACCTTGAATCCTATAAATGGATCCATTATGAGGGAATTTAATACATTGGTAGGCAGAAGAAGTAACAGCTCTCATACAATGAGTCCATGACCTACCAAGCAAGATGTTATAAGAAAGGGGAAAGTTAAAGATCATCACCTTCACATGAATGATGATAGATGAGATGGTAATGGGAAGCCACACACAATGTATATGAGGCATTTACCTTCTATCATATCCTTGGTAGGTGTTGTGTGTGGACTTGAGATTGCTTTTTGAATATCCAAGGGTTTTGATAAATTCAAGAGAGGCAACACAAGTTCTAGAACATTCATCAATCAATGCACACTTAAAATAGATATCACTTATTTGAACAATAATGAATAAGGGAGATCATCTACATGAAGTAGAATCTCATTAGGAATCATAGAAGATATAAGAAATCTTAAGGAAATAGAAGTGTCCATAGTTTCATCAATGTTGATAGACATCTCTTCACATTATTGTATTATAATATCCTTGGATCCAGATAAGGCTGCTTCCTATCTTGCTAAGGGAGGATAAGGGATATTCATCTCAAATAATAGTTGAATAAGATAGTTTCTATGACATGGAGAATTCCTCATAAGCTTAAGGAATGGAATTTAGGATGGGAGATTGGTGAGATCTATGATGGGATCCCATTCATTATAACCCATAATAAGGTTGTTATAAATAAGTGCATAGTGGTTAATAAGGTCCTCAGAAGGAGGAGCCGAAGTACATTGGAATTTTTGTTGATAAGAAGTAGAAGTCTTAAAACAAGGTTGTAAATGATGTTGTGAAGATGAATTAGTTGGTTCATGTTGATTTTGATAAATGGTATAAGAAATGTTAGTAGAAGCTTGATTATCATTAATGTTGGAAGATGAAGGAATGGTGGTTGAAATAGAATGAGATGTGTTATCCAAGGGAAAATAAAAAATAGGATAGTAAAAAATTATAAGGTCATCTTGCCCTAAATCATTTAAATTAGTTAGGGATGAATCTTGGATAACATGATATATTTGAGATGGAGTGTAGATAGGTTTTGAATCAATGAGAGCCACCACCCTTCGCATATTAGTCATGTTAACTAGATTCTCTTCAAAAGTGGGGTCAATAAGAATTTCTATATTATTGGTGGAAGGGTTGGGCTTGTCTTGGTTGTCTTGAGTATGTTGATGATTAGGAAGAGGGTCTTTGTAGATATCCAAATGAACATTTGCTTGATGTAAGGCTTGAGATGTATCATGTGTTTTATAATGCTTACAATAAATTTTATAGGCTTGTTGATGCTTTTAGATGATAAAATCATGATCAAAGTTAGGACCAAGAAGAAAATCCATATCTAAATTATGAAGTTGTCTACAGGTCTCATGAGAATGACCCAAACTAGCATGAAACCAATAAAACTTGTTAGGATCATACCAGGATTTCATAGAATGGGTAGGGTCAAGTTATATTAGAAGAAGCCTAGGTAGATGCTTAAACAATTTAGATGAATATAAAGGTTTGTGAATGTTAATGTTTTTAGGTGATGATAAGTGAGGATTTGTAATATTATTAAGAAGGGGGAGTTGGTTCTGAAGATTGGTATGGAATGACAACTTGAACATTATGAATGGTGTCATAAGAATCTGTAATACCATCATTGGTAACATTGAAATTTTTGTTCTTAAGTAATAAACAAGGACCTGAAGAAGGTTAGGGTCACTTAAATTGATCCATAAGTAAATATTGACATTTATCTTGGTCAATAGCTTCCTCCAAAGTGAATAGAGAGAGATTGCATACATGATATTATAATTTAGGAAAGAGGGAATTAGTAAAAAGATAGAAAAGATTGTCATCAACCATGTTATGTTCACACTTGTTTGAAAAAGTTTTCCACCTTTTAACAAAGGATTGAATAGTTTCATTTTTGAGTTGTTTACAATTTATGAAGTGGGCCAAAGTGTTTTTAGGAAGATCATTAATTTATAATTCTTGAACTAAAGCAGTCATTGAATCTTCCAAACTAGCAATATTACAAGTTCTAAGTTGATTATACCAATCCAAGGCATCACCTGTGAGGGTTTTGGCCAATAGTTTGGTAGTGGTAAAAGTATTCCATTTGAACCAATCCTTATAGATATTTATATATGTTTTAAGATGAAGGGTAAGATCAGTTGATCCATTATAATAAAATGTAGGTGTGATGCCTCCTATATCAATGTTCACAATATGAGTAATAAGAGGTTCATTCTAAAGATGCCTAATAGTTTTATTGATCAAATGAGGTTGATTAATGTGATTGCCTTGAGAATTTATAATAGGAGTAGGGGGAACATTTTGGTTATGTGTGCCCCAAGCCATTGGTTAAGGATGAGATTGAAGATGAAGAAGGTGGTTTTGCATTCTCATCATTTGATTTGTGTTATGAGATTGAAAGGCATTCATTTTACTGAGTTCTTGTAATAATAATTGGTGTGTTTGATTATCATAGTTAGAAGCATTAAAGTTGGTATTCATATTGGCATTAGTGTCTTATACCACTATTGGTGTTGATAGGGGATTGAGAGGAGCTATGAGAGTGTGAGTCACTAATGGTAAAATTTGCTTATGTAGCAAAAGATGGAATAGTGAATGGTTGAGAGGAAGAAGCACTAGAAACATGATTAAATTGGGTAGAAAATGAAGAACTAGTGGAAGGATTAAGGATAGTGGATCATATGAAAGGCCCACTAGATGTAGAACCTGCCATTTTAGTGGATATACTAGGCATGGAGGTGGAAAAAGCTAGAGATGAAGAGGTCATGGTGTGATAAGGGTCATAATCAAATGAAGAGGTTGAGATTAAAAGAAAGTGGTACCCATAAATATAGTTGAGAATGTGAGAGTAGATTAATGATGCTCTTTGATTTGATCACTAATCATAATACTGTAATTGGTAAAGGGATGTTTTCTTTGATGTTGAGGAAATTTAGATATAGATAAGATAATTTTGGGGGTATACTATAATTTACATTGGTATTATGATGAGAAGAGAAAATTACATTTTTAAGTGGTATTAGGAGTCCCATAGGTCTTTGTGCGAGTGGCAATGTGAACATTACTAGCATCTAAGAGAGGATCCCTACTTTGTCTATGGGAGACCCTATGAGGATTGGTAAAATTCATCATGTATATTTACTAAAACTCAATTTTTTCATCAATTATAAATTTCATAATGAAGGGAAAGAAAGAGAGATGAGAAAGCAAGGAAACAAGAAATGACAAAAATAGTACAGGGTTGACTAAATCAACCTAACACATAAATAGGGTCTATAAATAGTGTAGGGTCAATTGGGTCAATCCATTATAGTGAATAGAGGTTATAAAAAGAGTGAATAGGTCATATAAACATCACAAGGTTAACTAAGTTGATACAATATAGTGAATATAGGCTATAAAAATGTACAATGTCAATTGGGTTGACCTAGTATAGTAGATAGGGAAGATAAGGAAGCTTATAACAGACTGTGAATTGAAATAAGATAATTTTTGCAAGTAATTTGTAAATTAATAAATAAATGGAAATGAAAAATTATTTGGATTAATGTTGGTGAATCCAATTAAGGCACATAGCATAAAAATTTGCACCAATGTTGGCTAATTCAAGTTTTTTCAATAAAAAATATAATTGAGCAAAAAATATGCAATCAACTTGGAAAGTAAATAACTAGAAAAATGGTCAACCTAAATATTTATAAGATTATTAGGACATGTTTTTAAATGTGATGGGAAGTTAGCTGTAAGGCACTATAAATTAATCTAAGGATAGTTTCAGGTAGTTGGGCTAAAAGAGATCTATAGTGGTAATGATACATGTTTGGTATTAGGGCCTACCCCCTTGCTTCACACACTATAGTGTTAATGGTGTCAGGTGATTAGTAATAATATACCATTAACCATGATTTATACTTGACTAGAACATCAAGTCAACTTCCCCCTTGGTGATGAAATCCAAGTAGTTTTGCCTTGGGTAGTCAAATGTTAAAATGCTTATTTAGATTTTGTGATTTAGCATGTGTGCATAAAATAAAAAATAGTGAAATTAAATGGTTAATTAAAAACTACCTAATTAATCTATATGATACGTTATAATCATACAAACAACAAGAAGTGAAAGTGTGGGCTAATTACTAACATACAAGGGTTAGTTCCAAATTTAAACTAGTTATAGTGTCGATGTAGTTGATAATGTATGTATAGAATATAGAATAGGGTCAATCCTATACTATGGAAACAAGGTCTAAAAATGAATAGGGTTGTTAGAGTCAACCTAGTTATCTAGATAACACATACAATATAGAACTAGGTCAATAGGATCGATCCAGTTGACTATACAAGGTTAGTTTTGAAGATTGTAAACTATGAAAGAAAAGACTATATAAAAAGAGATAGAAGGATAAAAAGGAACCTTGGTGGACCAAAGATGCAGAGAAGGAATATTGTTTTTAGAGAACCTTGTGGAATGATTTTAAAACTTGCTTACTAGGTTGATTAAGCTTTACAAGAACCTATTGTTGAATACCTATACTATACAACGTCAAGTGAGTTGACCTAGTATGCTAAATAGGATATCTAAAAGTCTAGAAACTATACTAGGTTGACTATGTCAATCTAGTAGTTTGGATTGGAAGTTTGGAAAGCTCAAAACATATATTAGGTTTATCTAATAACCTATACTTGAAAAATTATACATAGAAATTAGAGATAGGTCGATGTAGTTGACATATTATGGCAAATATATGATAAAAAGAATGAAATAAGTGAAAAAATATTGCAAGGGTTAGTTCACATTGGATTCACCAAAATGTATGAAATAAAAAATACATTATGTCTATAAATCAATCCTAGCTCAAAGAAGATAGATCATAACTACACTTCCAATTGGGAATACATTTGCTAATCAGGAGCATGAACAAGATGGGGATTTTCTAGACCTAATTAGGGGATAACTTATCATAATACACTATGCTAAGGAGGGTTCTAAAGCCTCTATACTAAAACAATCATGTAATAAACCTAAGGGGTCCTATGTTCTATATTTCACTTATGTCTAGTAATAAAAAAGTAAATCTAATCTAGTGCTCACCAAATCTTGTGGCACAAAGAAACAAACTAAACATGAATAGAAGACATATACTCAAATCAATTTATATGAAATTTCAATGAATAGAATAGAATCAAAATTGCATTATCTATCTACTCTTACAAAGGAGAAATAAAGTTAGGAATACTTACCTTTGAATACGAACCCATCGAGCCTCAATCTCTCCCTTGGCCAAGGTGTTTCACAAGAGATTTTTGTTGTATGTAAGGATAAAAAAGACAAATCAGATCTAGGATACACAACCTATTTATGAATCAAAAATAATTCTCCACAAGACAAGATCCATATCTCCAAAGAAAGTATGGAACCCTAAGCTTTATTCCTCAAGTAGAATGGTCAATAAACAGATGTTCATTTGAATTTATTCTTCTTCACTTTTTTATTCTCAAATGGTTGGAAATGAAATTGTATATATATAGGTAGATATTACCCTAAATCCTTCCAAATATGTCAGCTGTATGGGGTTGACCCAGTCGACCCTATATGTTTTTAGGAGATACTTCACTAGATCTCGAGTTATGTCAACTAATAATATCCAAAGTGAAACATACCCAGAAATAGTACAAGGTTGACCTAGTGGACCATATACAATAATAAGAGGCTAAAAAATATATAGGTTTGACCAAGTTGACCTAGTACAACCAACTATCAAAAGGGGAATGAGGCAAGGAATATGAGGATAATGATGTGATAAATGATTGGAATGGGTATAATTGAGAAGAATAAGATTAGGGTAAATTATTTTAGGATACAAGTATGTAGATGGAAAGTGAAAAAAGGGATAAAAATCTTATGAAGCACTAATTTTCTGCCCACCCCTTTCCTAGTGCACCCATTAAGGTGTGTAGTCCGAGATATTGAGATTCAATGAGTTCCTGTAAGCTAAAAAGTGTCAGTAAGTGATAAAAGTTTGAAAATATTATGTTTATATAGGATATTTCTCATTCCTATAGACCCACATGTGTGAACCAAAGGTTGAGGATTCTAAAAATGTATCTAAAGGAATGGAGGAACAATGAATAATTACCAATTTGATCAAACAAACTAAAAATTCTATGAAACCATTCCCCTTCTTTTGCCCTGTGCAAATGAAGATGATGAATAGATTACCCAAATTATTAGAATTTGTTCATATATCTCAAAAGATTAAAAATAAAACCAATACCCATGATTGGAAGGTTACCAAGTCTACTTTCTGTGGCCAAGAACATGGACCTCTCTCTCCCCTCTATATAGAATGAGGACAAACTTGAGCTACTCTCCATGTCTTTTAAAGATATTGATGGAGGAAGTGCACAAGTTTTTGATCTTTAAGCACTAAAACACTTGGATATATTCATCATAGACTTGTGTTTAACCCCACTTGTAGACCCATGGCTCCATTTGATCAAATTTGTAATGTACAAATATATACCACTCAAAAAACTCCTGCAACCTATAAATTTCCTATGTTTTATCATGTTTCAAACCATAAATCACTATTAATAGGTAGGATGAGGGAAAATAGGTGTCAAATAATGTTTTAAATCTCATCGTACAACTTGGGGAGTTGAAGAGACACATTTTCACACATGTGGGGCCCATTTAGTGGAAATTAGAAGTGTTGACTTGTGAAAAGGTCTCATTAGTGCATGAAATGCTTGGTTATGGAAATGTGGTGATCATGGGGGTCCTTAAAGGCATGTTTGATAGTTTTAGTGGTGTTTTGAGATCAACTATTATCATTTAAGGCATAAATACTCCATTTTTTAGACAATATATGTAAGTTCCAAGTGAAGGCTTCAAATGAATGGCATGCCAACACTTATTAAAAGGATTTATAACCTTATAAAGGTTTAAGTTAGTCTATCATGTACCTTCATAATATTGTTAGAATTTGTGATCAGGCCATACCTTTCATATATTGAATACACTATAAAGGTTCATGTTGAAACATCAACCACAACATTCAATCACTTCCATAATGACACATCTTGAACTATTGAGACCACTTCAAGACTTGTCATAGACCTTCACACATGCTCAAACACAAAGAGGACACTTGAAACAACTTGGAATAAGGATTAAGGATAACCACCATGAAGTTTTTTTGGTAGGACATAACATTAGACCTATTGTCCTTATCATGACAATCAATGACCTTGCTTTGGACTATCCCAACCCCTCAAGGACATAATAAATATGAATAAAAGGGATGTATTTAGGTTATTTTACATGTTTTGAATCATTTATATGCTTGAGGGTATAAATTAGTCAACATTTTAGGTGATTTAATTGGCTTGACCAGCCTACTGGTCAAGAGGACCCATGATATCCTTGATTATAACTCATGACTAGGTGAAGACCCTTGACTACACATTAACCTTGCCTAATATATTAAATGCTTTGAGGACCAAATAAAACACAAAAAGACACAAAACAAGATAAATAAATAAAAAAATACACACAAAAACAAGCAACTAGAATTAACAAACAACTAAAGCATTTGTAACAACACTTAGAGGAAATAAACTAGCTAATATGTACAAGAGAGTTTGGTGATTCTAATAACAATAATTGAAGACCATCCCATTAATAGGGATATATATTTACTCACCACTCAATATATATATTTGGAAGGAATTGATCTCCTTAAATTTGGTAATGATATATGGCCCACTCCAAAGACTATTAAATTTTGGATGCTTATTTAGTTTAACACAACCATCATCCCACCTAAGTACAATGTCACCTTGTTGAAAGGTATTTGAAGAGGCTCTATTTTCAAATGAAATTTTAAATTAGTATTAGTTGGACCACATGGAATGCATGGCATTATATCTTATCTCTTTTAACTCTCTCAACTAATTCATCCTCACTTCCATTACACCATTTTCCATGAGTTCAAGCTGGTATGCAAGTTCTAAGGCTAACAACACAAGTGAAATGGGAAGTTTTGATTATTTTAAATAAAAAAGGAGATAAGGTGAGTGACCATTAGAATTATTAGGAGTAATCATATTTTACTATAAGTCAATCCTTAACTTGGTATGCCACTCCCTTTAGTTATCCTCGATTATCCTTTTTATGATCCTAATCAAGTTTTTATTAGTGGACTCTGCTAGTCCATTACCCTATGGATAGTATTTGGATGAATACTTGAGGTATATACAATTATTAAAGTCTAACTCACATACCTTTTCACTAATAAAAGCTAATATATTTTCTAATAAAATGGTGGAGGGGACCCCAAATCTAGTCACTAAGATATCATAGAATTCCAAAACTGAGTTCTCATTTGCTTTCTTGAGTGAAACTATCTCCACCCACCTAGTAAAGTAATCATTATTTTTTAAAACTCAATCCAAAAACTATATGTGGGATGAATCATACCTATAAATTATAGGCCCCATTGCATGAATGGATTCTCAACTTGAATGGGTTTTAGAGGTAAGGTAACTAGTCTTTGCTTGTCGATAGACATATCACATTTGGGACACCTCCTAAACCAAGCATGGGAGTCCATACATAAGGTTAGAAAAAATTATCCTAATCTTATGATCTTGTATTTTTTTTTCTTTAATTTAAAGTTACCTCCTATAGGCCCATCATGAAACTGATTTAACAACTTGTCAACTTGACTAGTCTCTACATATCTCAGAAGCATGCCACCAAAGTCCTTCTTAAAGAGTAACGCATAAAACAAGAGGTAAGGGATGGATTATAGTATAAATTAAATTATAATTTTATTATCTAATACTATAGGAAATTCTCCCATTTGGATGAACTTTAATATGTATTGGGTCTAGCTGGAAGGAGACATAGTTGCAGCTTTTTGTTGGTCATCTTGGGCTGCGAAAACCACCTCTTTCTCTTCCTTAGCATCTGATTCAATGTGCTCACAAAGTCCTCTACCTATGATCAATTTATTAAACTTAACCTATATTTCATACTCCATGCACTTGGTCACCCAATCAACCCTCTTTTCAC
Source organism: Torreya grandis (assembly GCA_037957365.1). Lineage (NCBI taxonomy): Eukaryota > Viridiplantae > Streptophyta > Pinopsida > Cupressales > Taxaceae > Torreya > Torreya grandis. Next base: position 4,668,807 of record JARHVA010000158.1, on the reverse strand, counting down.
TCAAGTCTCTATTGAGTATGAAATCTTTTATATTAGGGTGAACTACCATGACAAATATCATATTGTTAGACACCATGTGTCTACACTTATTTAGGCCTATAATGATAGTAAGAACATGTTTAAAAAAAATGTAAACCTCTCCTCATACCCCTATAATTCTTGACTGAGGAAGGATATGGGATGCTCTAATCCTTCATTATTTTGTTGCATGAGAATAGAAAAAATGGTATCACTTGTAGAGAAGGCATAAATGAAGAAATATTTTGTAAAATTATGGTTGAAAAGTGTGGGATATTAATAAATGGCCTGATTTATGGCCTTAAAACCTATCTTACCTACTTTGGTCCATGAGAACTCCTTATGTTTCTTAAGCATGTGAGTTAGTGGTCTCACCAATTCTAGAAATTCAGGTATGAATCATCTGATGAAGTTTATTTTGTCCAAGAAAATTTTCAACCCCTTATTATTTTTGGGAAGTGATAAGGAAAGGATTGTTTTTATTCTCTTAGGGTCAATACAGAGGCTATATTTTGATACAACATGTCCTAGAAATCTTCTCTTGTGGAATACAAATATACATTTTTTGGGATTTAAGGAGACCCCAAACTACCTGCACCTATCAAACACCAACCTCAAATGTACCAAGTGATCCTTGTGATCATTGGAATATATATTTATGTCATCAAGGTAGATTATCACCATCTCATTTATGAGCCCTTGGAAGGCCACATCCATTGGCATTTGGAAGGTAGCCCCTATATTAGATAGTACAAATGGCTACTTATTATATGCATACATGGCCCACTTGGTTGTGAAGGTAGTTTTGTGTTGATCCTCCTCCCTCACTAATACCTCATTTTACTTGGATTATCCATAAAGAAAATAAAACCTTTATGAACTTGAAACTCTCTAAAGAATTTGATCCATAGATGGTAGAGTTTAGTGATATCTTAGTGACACCTTATTGAGATCTCTAAAGTACACAAACAACCTTATCTCTCCATTTTTATTCCTCACATGCACAAGATTTTCCACCCATGAATAATTTTTGATGTGGAAAATAATGTTAGATTCAATAATCTTTGTCAACTCCTTCCTCATAAGGATCTCAATTTTGGGGTTGATTGGCCTTTGCTTTTGTCTCACAGGGTTGGCATTATCCTCCAATTTTATATTATGTTGAGCAAACATACGGTCAATCTGATTTAATTCATGGTATTCCCAAGCAAAAAAAATCTACAAATTCTTGGCATAATTCTATAAAGGCTACCTTTTCCTCTTTGGTGTTTACCTTTCCTAGCTTGAGTAACTTATCTTTTAATATGACAACCTTTTCATAATGTTCTTCCTTACTATAAATTTTTAACGTATCCTTACTCAAAGATCCATCTTAATTTAATATAATCTCTAATGTGACAAAACCTTTATGAAATTTGTTTTTCCTCAATTGGATAACCTGGTCTCCATATTGATGTTGTAACCTACCTTGATTCTTTGAGGAAAATTCTACCTCATGTTGTAAGATATAAGAAACTTTACTATCACTTTTAAATACTTAACAGCTAACCTCATTATTATGGATTGAAGGCATACATTCCACCTTGATTGGTACTATTATTTGATGTCCTTGACTAGACCAACTATATCATACTATGCTCTAATGGTAGCTAACTGGTTTACATGTTTATTGGCCTCTCTAAGAATGGAGTGAATTTCAAAGGATTTAAATTCATTAAATATGTACCAAAACCTATGATTTTAGGCCTTCAAGAGTGGATTATTTATTTCACTTAGGTCTCTTACATACTGCACCACTAGTTCACTATCTCCCATATCTTTCAAGAGCTACCTTTCTTACTTGCCCATTGTATCCCATGCATGAGGCCCTCCCATTATGAATTATTTAAGGTGAAACTAAATTTAAACCTTAGGGAATAATATTAACTTTTATTATAAGGAGATACAAGCATAACACTTTCCCCACTCCCATTCTTTGATCTAGACCCATCAAAAAACAAGTTCCATACCCCTTGAAGTTATTGACTTGTGTTAGTAAGACTTGGTATGGTAGCCCTTTCCACATGAATGCAATACACACCTAACACTACCTATTTAATACCTTTATAAGGATCATAGACATGATTATCTATTTCCAATTCATCAAGGTCAAATCTGATATGCCTTCTTGTGGTTTCATGGGCTCTTGGTCATTGGGGTGCTTATCCTCATCCAAGATAGTATAATTGACATTTGATAAGTTGAGAATGTAGGGTTTTAAGTTTAACATAGAGATATTATTAGTCCTTATGGTAAACTTTGTCAAATAAATGGTCTTAAAAACCATGTAAAACCAATTAGAAGAGAGATATCCTCCCATTTTGGTAGTGAAATCCATAAACATGCATAAGGAAAAGTAGGGAGTGAGGTCAAATAATATCACATCCTAAGATATAGTGAAATTAGGACAAGTAGACAAGATGATTTTAAGGTATTTAAGGACACCCATAGTCTTGGTAGGAAACCCATATAATTGTAAATCTCCCTTTGCATTAGGTTCATATTTAGGCCCCAATTTATTAAGTATAAACTTAGGCATGATAGAAGTTTTAACCCCACTATCTATCATGCAATTATGCACTAGGGAATCACCTATGATGATTAAAATGTATAAGGTAGGTGGTTTGAATACCTTAGGTTATTGGGACTCATGAGTTTTACTATAATTAGTGAGTACTGCACTTAACTTTTCTTCTTGTTTGTCCAAGACATGGAGTTTAGAAAGCTATTCTTGAAGGAGATATTTTTTACTTAGGATAATCAAGGTATCCAGCATAATTATAGTGATATGGGCATTCTTCATGTGATATAAAATGATAATATGAGGGATGGATACCTTGGATTTCAAATTATGAGTATAAATATTGCTTGGAGTTTGTGTGAATTGAGGTATAAAAGGACCCTTCTGATTCTACCCTTTCCCATCTTGCATTTGTTGAGTTTATGGTGTCTTATGAGATGCATCTTGAGTAGTAGTCCTTTGAGGTGTTTAATAATGCGGAGAAGATACCTTGGAAAGTCCTAAACTATCATCAACTACCCTTCTCTTAGTCCTTGTATGGGCTATAATTGAATTTTCTACCTTGGTTACCTTCTAACCCTGATTTACTACCACTTATTTAAATGAGTGCTCAAATTCTTGAAAGTGCACAAAGGTAGTATCATAATGTGATTTGATCCCACTTTCTCATTTTTGACTTATCATCTCATCTTGATTCATAATGGGAGTGTTTCCATGTGGTATAGGAGGACCTTCCTTATGTTGTGTAAGAGGCTAATTATCATGTATTAGAAGAGTTGGGCCCTGATGCATGAAGGATGATTAACAAACATCACCACTTAGATCCATTACCATACATGTGATTGAAGCCATTAAGTATGCCATTAAAACTCTTAAGCATAGTTATTTTGATTTATGACTAGGGTTCTATAACTGCACAACATTGGGGTTATAACTATTGTAAGTCCTTGATTATGTAATCTTCCCTTCACCTTATCGATTAGGCTAATATGAAGGTTTGTTATACTGGTATGGATGATAGAGGGTTTGGTAGGGTGATTGATAGGGTTTATGGGTGGGAATTTTTTGCCTCTTTAAGGCCACTATCTTATTGTTTTGGGCCTTGAACATCCCTTTAATATTGTCTAACCTATCCACTTGGATGACATCTACCTAATCATGACTAGTTGGGGCTAGAAATGGGGCAATGGTAGGCATAGGGGAATTAATTTTGGTGAATAAAGGCATGAGGGGTTTATAAGTGATCTTACTTTCTTAGATTAGGCAATTTTCTTCCCTTATGTCCATCTCATAAGATTTTGGTAGAGTGATTCCCCCCATGGATTGTATCATGACTGCCACATCAAAATTAATAGCTCTTAGGTAGTACGAGAATGCATAATTGGGGATAGGATTGATGGTTATGGGGATCCTATCCTAAGTTTTTTGAAATATATAGTTGAAATTTACCATAAATTCTTGGGGGCATCTTTTTATTATGGTAAGTTGTTCCACCAAGGATAAATGGTTGCTCCTATCTTCAAAGTGCTTACACAAATGTTCCCCAAACTCATCCCAAGTGTTGATGAATACATGTGTCAATCCCATATACCAATAGAGTTCCTTAACCTTCAAGGAGGTTATTAAAAGCCTCATAGACACATTCTCTTGGGTTACATTATGGACTAAAGACAAATTGGCTATGTCTGTAATATGTTATACAAGGGTAGTTGAGTTCTCTCCTATGAAATAGGGAAGGCTTTTAAGGGAAGAACTAGGTATGTCATAAAACTGATTAAGGTTTAAGGGGTTGCCACCATTGAAAGGCATAAAGTCTTGTATTCTAAGCCTAACCATTAGAGGTATAGGATTTGTAATAGTGTTTATTTGGGTAGAATTATGATAAGTATGGGGTTGTAGGATTAAGATTAAACCTATGATATCTCTTTCTCCTAGCAATGTATAATGAAAACTCAACAAACTTAGTATCCTTACCTTTTGACTAATATATTGTGACTAATTTTTGCATGTAATTTGATTATAGATATGCCATTGAAGTACTTGAAGTTATTTTATGTTTTCCAAGACTATCAATGCATGATCTAAGTGACTTCAATGTTGGTCCCATTAGGCATGCTAGGAAAATTATCACTCTAAGTTGTACCCTTTGAAAGAGATAGTTCAATTATATTCAAGATTGGACTAACATGGGATTGGCCTAAAGGTTATGGATGACCTATAATATGACCAAACCTTTAGTTATATGGGGGTAGCTTACTTGGAACATCAATTGAAGCTCTCTTCCTAAGACCTACTAATGTTGGAGTGAAAATAGATAGGATTAAAACATGAAAATAAAACCTACTCTAAGGATGGTGATGCACTAATCTTCATTTATATTCTCTTTACTAATATTTAACAATACTTATGAATAAAATGAAAGACTAGTGATTAAAAAACCTTCTTAACACACTTATAAATAAAAGCATTTCATGTGGAGGTTATTTTTAAGGTCTATAACTTGAAGGAAATGGATATAGAGGCCTACTTTTATCACTATCAATGAACCCACTCTTCAATACAACTACCATATTCTTAACACTTCACATACCCTGCATAGGATGACATTACAATAGTTAGGTGAATTGGAGGACCTAAAAAAGGAAACAAAGATCACACTTTCTTCAAGTCAATAACCATGACACACTAATGATAATAAAAATTCTATAAATAGTCCTTTTCTCTATTGATTATCAAGGTTCAAGATATAATTTGGTAGAGCTTTATTACATCTAGCTGAGGGATGATAAGAAAGTAATCATGGTATGAATATATATAAATGTGAGAAAAAGAGAGGAGGGAATATAGTGTATAAGTGGCATGATTAATCCATAATGGTCATCATCCACTTGTTCAATAGTTACAATATCCCTTCACACTCCACCATGCATTACTTGGGTTGACTAGTGCCTTGAATCAACACCTTAGAGTGTTGAGGCCTATTTTTAGAAAGGTTTGATTTATGAAGAGTCCATGCATTTCAAACTTAGCCAAATACATTTCATTTAATCATTTACTAATCATTTAAATATGTCTAATTAGTCCTTCTTTATAAGGCATTAAGTAGCTGCCCTTTGATTACTTATTGGCCATATTCAAGAAACTACCAAAATCCTTCATAATGTCCATGGACATGGAGATTGATAACTTCAAGGTGAATTTATGGATATTTTATTATGTCACACTAAATTCATGATGGACTTATATGCCCATTATCTTCTCTATTTTATTGGATAAGTAGGCCTTATGGACTAGTAGCCTAGTCTCCTATTGATTCACTATTTGGAGAGTTATGAGAATTGAACTAGAATTTAAAGATGAATAAGTAGGATTGATTTAAAATTGAAAAAATCTATTACATAAATAATTTGTACCTCCAAATATCCTACACCTTCAATATTAACCTTATTTTAAGACTAGACCATCTTCAATAACTTCTATAGACTGGTTGATTGGTAGAGGTTTTAAGAAGAATTTACAAGAAGTATTTTAGACATTTCATGATTTTAGAGGATTAAAAAAGTATCAAAACACACCCTAAAATTAATAAAAACTTTTGACCAAGTATTTCACTTCATCTCTTACTCAAATCCTTGTAAACTTATAGTTTATAGAGGTGTCTATACAACATCTCTATAGATCAATACCCTATCAGAAGCCTTATTTGATTTGAATACATGACCCAAGTGTTTTAAAAGTGGTTATAGATCATTTTGATTCATTTTATTTTAAATATTTCCAATTAGGTCCTTATTAGGGTTTTAGGGAGGTCTAAGAGGGTTCAATGTTCTTAATAATGGTTCATAGAGGTTAGGGCCTTAAACTCTAAACCAATTCCACTAATCTCTTATAGACAAATCCCCCAACCTCTCCTAAACTAATAATATTCCCATGAATTGGATCCATATAGTTTTGAGATCATCAACTTGCCTCTCAAATGAGAAACATGCATTTTGGGTAGTCTTGAGGTGTCTTCAGGATAAAATGATGAGTTGTGGCATCTCCCCTTCAAACCAACATAACCCACACATCTAAAATAACATGATGATCATTATAATTAAGGTTTGAGATATACTATAATATCCTTTTTCACTCTGATCTATCCTATAAGTGGTGAACACTTTCTTATGTTGGTCCTATGGTGTGTTATTTAGGTATGATCTTGTTTTTGGTTTAATGTCATTGATGTTATCATTGATTTTAAAGTCAATATGTATGTCATTAATGTCAAGGTCAAATTTGAGGCCATGCATGGTGAAGTGGTATGTGATAAATAAGTATTATGAAAAGAGAAAATTTAAAGGCAACCTATTGCCTCTATATTGGGAGAGAATTTTAAGACAACCTAGTAATTATTCTAAGGTTAATGACATGTAAATGCCAATATCAAGATACAAGGTAATCATACTTTTGAGCACTAGTCTTAAGGAGAATTGTCATATCATGAGCTTGTGTGTGAAGATGGTGGTTTGATAAGATGGATACACACAATTATGAGTGTATTTTTAAGGATTAACAATCATGAATATGAAGTGTTGAAACACAAGAAAGTTTCAAGATAAACCTTCAAGGGTATGGTCTTAAGCCTAAGCATGCAACTAAACTAGTCCTAGACTCTACCTAACCTAATGAGGAGTCTTGAGGTGTTATATAAGATTTTTCTAGGTCAGTTATTGTCTTAGTCTTTGCATGAAGAGACATAGTGAGAAGGCACAAGCTTGGTAGCATGATGAGGTGAGCAGTATAAGGCTTGTGAGAAGAAGATTGGTAGTGTGTGATCATAGTATGAGGTATTATGACATGATTATGAGGTATTGAGAGTTGTGAAATATGTTTCAAGGTGTGTTCAAGGTCTAAGTATGACTTACAGGTTGATAGGTTTTTTCAAAAAAATTCATGAATTTTTAGATCTTGAGTTAAATAAAAAATCTTGAAAAGTGGATCTTTAGGTCTCTTGAGTGTTAGAATGAAGTGTTACAGACCTGAGAGATTTTTTCTTGTTCTCATTGGCATGTATACCATTTTAATGAGATCCTAATAGGTTAAATTTATTTGGGTAAGGTTACTATCTCAAGTTTATTAGCATTTGTGTTAGAGTTTAGGGGAAATCTTTTATGAATGATTGCTAAGAATAGAAGGCAGTTTAAACCCTCCTAAAACCCTCATAATGACTTGATATGAAATATATTATTGAAAATGGCTTAGAATAATTTGTTTGACATATTTTAATGATTTTAGGTTGTATTTAACTCTATAAATTACCTCCAAGTTGAATTTATCTATCATAAGAGTGAGTGAAAACTATAATAAACCCCTTATTTCTTAGATTTTGGATGTAACAGGTAAGGTTGACCAAGTGAAAGCATGAAAATGATTGGAGGATGATGTGTAAGACTTTTATTTTATGATAATATAATTTTATTATCAGGTTAAATACTTAAAATATTCATGTAAGTTGGCTTATTGCTAAAAGGGTCTAATGAGGAAGATAATGAGAAAACCAGGTAGAAGTGAGAATGAGATTAGGGATAGGTTGCAGTGGATTAGGGATGGATAAAAATGCATGGGGTTATTTATCAAGACCTATATCACATATAACCTTTTAATATAAGATTTTGATAATATCATATACAAGTAGAATATTGCTCTCAAAGTGACCTGTCTAATAGAGTGAGGTCTGTGTAGAGTGAAGACATGAGATTGGTCTATAAGACCAATATTTATATTTAAAATTTTAATATATATATTTAAATATTTTATAATTATTATTAAGTATCATATAAAAAGAATTTAATTTCATAAAATTGTTCACATAGGCATTCTAAGTCTTGGTTTCCATGACTATGTTTTGGAGCATTCAAGTAGTTTTTCTATGTGTTGGATAGAATGATGATCCTAAGTCATTATGCATATATTTTAAGAATATAATAAAAATAAATTTGTTATATAGGTTTTATAAGTTAATTTTAATAAATTTTTATTCATGGTAAATGTTTATGAATGTGTGAAAAGTCAAATGTTCTTGATTGGGTTCTTGAAGCATATTTGCAATTTTTAGTGAGCATATGGAAATGATCAGTTTGAGGGATTTTTCCATGTTTGGTAAAATATAAAGAACATGATGATGAATATGAGGTGAATTTTTTTATATAAATATTATTTTTGGATATGGTTATTGTCAAATATGAGTGTAAACTTCAAATATTCAAGACAAACTTTTTGGCAGCGAGAAGGGCTAATTGTGAGTAGGCCTAATGGTGTGGTTCAAAGAGTGAAATGGATAAGTGGTTTTGGGGATGTAATGTGAGATTATAAGGGGTATAATTTAATAATATTTTAAATTTTTCATCTATTTTATGAGGCTCAATATTCTCCAAGGTGTTCAAGGTGAAACGTGTGCTTTGAAAAGGCTTACATGCATTATATCTCTATTAGGCCTAATGGTGGTTTTGGTCCTTATGGGTGGTGACTGACATATGTAATGGTTTTTTCACTTGTGAAAAGTTTTTTTTGATATATTAAAAGGGTTATAAAATTATTTATATGTTTTTTTTCTAACCAAAGTGGGTGAGATCAAGAGTTAAATATAAAAATAAGGTCTAATAGGCCTAATTTGAATAGTTAGAATATTGAGGAAATGAACAAATGATATAGATGTCTAGAAAATAGGTAGAGGGATTTAATAACATAAGATAGGTATTTTTAATATTTCATGAAGTTATAAAATTCATTCTATAGATTATTATTAATGTCATTTGACCTAATTCTGCCAAGAAGAGGGCTAGTTGAGCAAAGAGGCCTAATAGGCTGTTAGAAGGATATAAAAGAGTGTGAAGAACAAAATAAGGGGGTCATCATTATCTGAGTGAGAAATATGTATCCAAAGGTGATAAAATTTTATATGTGACTAATTGGTGGTCATTTACCTAGGGGGTTGGTGCCTCCTTGCAAATTGGTGTTTGTTGAAGGCCTAGTTGAGTTGGTGCTTGACTAGTGAGGGGTTGGTGCTCTTTGTGGGGTTGGTGCCTCACTAAATATTTATTAATTTATTATAGGAATATATTTAAATATATGTTTTAGTTTATTTTATTCCCAAAGAGTGTTTCCCATATATCTCCTGTGTTCTTATGTTGTATGTTTTTATAGATGCTTGTTTACACATTGGTTAATGTATGTATGTGAATAAATGCTTCATGGATGATAAGTGAAATTGAATTATTTTTGTAATGGAAATTATTAAACCCCATATTATTATATGTTATTAAAAAAATTGGTATCATATCATGTCCTTTTAAGGAGGCCTAATAGCCTAAAGGATATCCTAAACAAGTGAAGATGGCTAGTCAAGCACAAGGTGGTTTCTCTACAAGTAAGGTACTATTGTTCAATGGATCTAATTATGATTTTTGGAGTGAAAATATGAGAAAATATTTTATGTATTAAGGTCATTATTTTTTTCAATTATTTTTGTATGGATATATTGTACCCCCTATTCCTCCTATGGACATAATAGGTAAGGCTAGTGACAATAATTCAAAATCAATGAATGACATTATGTGTGGTCTATCAAAGGTAGAACTTGTGAAGGTGTTGCACTATATGTGTACTAAATAAATGTGGGAAAATTTTAATACTATCCATGAGGGATACTCCAAGGTTAATTTTGATAATTTGAAAACCCATATAAGATAGTTTGAAATCCTAAGGATGAAAGAAAATGAGACCATTGTAGCCTACTTATTGAGGGTTAATGAAGTGGTCAAAATAATAAGAGGCATAGGTGAATAATTGAAAGAGTATACTATTTTTAAAAAGGTTTTGAGATATCTAACTCCTAAGTTTTATTTTAAAGTATCTGTTGTTGAAGATATGTAAGATCTAGACAAGCTAGAGATGGATGGACTTCAAATCACCTTAATAGGCTATGAGATAAGGACAAGTGAAGAAAGACCTACAAATAAGGAAGATAAAAATAATTCAAAGGAGAATAATACACAAATTAATAAGGTCAAATAAAATGATGATTTTTATATTCATGATGGTGAGTTGATAGCTTTGTTTGCAAGATAATTGAAAATAGGTTTCGGTAAATACAAGGGTAAGCTAACCTTTAAATTATTTATTTATGGAGAGATTGGAAACTTTGCTAATAATTTTCCTCATAATAATAATAAAAATGATGAATAAGATCATGATAAATGTAATGATGATGATAATAATTTCTATAGGTTTGATAAGAGAAAGAAAAGCTTTAGATTGTATGATGACAAGTAGAAGTTTTTCAAGAGCAAAAAAAGATTTTACACCAAGGAAGACTATAACTCATCTGATGAGAGTGAGAGAAGTGATTATAAGAGTGACAAAAAAGGTTATGGTATTTGATTCAATGAATTTCTCTTCATAGTTGAGGAAGTAAATTTTTCAAATCAAGAAGATTCCATGTGGTTTGGAGGTGTTGTTAGTGATTTAGATGAAGAAGAAGATGAGGTAGAATTTGAGGCTGAGTTGATGATTTCTCTAGAATAAATAAAGATAATGAATAATAATAAGAAGGTGATTAGTTATATTATTAAGGGATGTGAGGATAAAATTAATTTTTTTGAAGATAGTTTGAGCAAGAACTCTAAGGAACAAGAAGAAATAGTCAAATAGGTGGAGACTCAAATTGAGATTGTGACTACAAACCTAAAGGCTAAAAAATAAGAATGTACAAGGTATGTAACTGAAGTGGATTACTTAAAAATTGAGTTATAGTATGAATTAATTAAGGTGAATACCTTTTTGAATTTTTAAAAAGGTACCAATGATCTATACAACAACCTGAGTAGTCAAAAGACTACCAATGACAAAATAGATTTTGGTGTCAATGGAGACCAAAAGAAAAAGACTAATGTGATCAAGGAGAATCATAATTTAAAGGCCAATGGTCAATAAAGGACTAAGGGTGATAGCATAATTAATACTAATACTATTAATCATCCTAATTCTATAAGGTATGCTAATCCTTTCAATGGTTATTATTATTAATGTAACCAATTTGGTCATAGAGAAAGGCATTGTAGAAGGCCCTCTAAGAATGAATATGCTTGTAACTAGGAGGAGAGTCATTATTAAAGAGGTATAGATCATGGAATTTTTCAATAAAAAATAATAGTGTGTTTCAATTCTTAAAAGGTTGGTCATATTACAAATTTCTATAAGCATGGATTCTTAAGTCGAAACAAGAAAGTTGAGGCCCATAGAGTACAAGAAAGAAGAAAAGATAGTGAGTGGAAAACAAAGGTAGATAAGGTGAATGATGAATATTATTCAAGTCTAACTAGACTATTTAACATGGTGGAGCATAGTTTAGATGAAAATGAGTGCAAATAATTCTTCCTATCAACTCAAATTGTGGATGGAGTCAAGACAAATAGACCAAGTGAGAATGTTGTTTAAACATAGATTAAAGAAGTCAAGCCAAAAGGGATATTCAAGCCTAAGAGGATCGTGAAGAAATATAAATATAGTAAAGACATTAATATAAGGGAATCCCCTGAGTTTATGTTTTTTAGTACCCTAGAAAAGAGGTGAAACTATTAGGCTTCATAGAGGAACTCAGCTAGTGATCAAAAGCATGAAGGGTGTTTAGTCTTAAGGGGAAATTTGTATTATTTGTTTCAAATCCAAAGTTTAATAAATAGTCTATTTGAGGTGTGATTTCAAGATATGGGTTACAAATCATTTATATGATGACATGATCAAACCTAGTCACATTCATGATAGTGTCTAAATATCTTATGGAGATAAGGGGAGTATGGCTGGGTACTTTTATGAGTTGTGTTCCTATTTGGTTGGTCAAAATAAGATTGATATTGTTTAGGGAATAAATCATGTTTTAGGTCCAAGTATCTAATGGTATCTATCAAGAGATGACCCTTTGTAATTAATGTCAAAGGGGGAAAAAGTTCTAGTTTGGGAGAAAGGTTAGTTTGAAGAAGATCCAGCTTGGGGAGATGTGAATAATTAGCTTTTTTTGAGTATTTCCATCAATTAAAAATGGGAATAATGTTTAGGTATGTTATTATTGTTGTTTTTGTGTCATTGATGTTGTCATTGACGTCAAATTCAAGATGGATATCATTAATATCAAGGTCAAAGTTGAGGCCATGCATAGTGAAGTGGTATGTGATAAAGAAATCTTATGACAAGAGAAAATTTGAAGGCAACCTGTTGTCTCTCTATTGAGATAATTTTGAGGAAAATTGGTAATTTTTTTGAGGTTAATTACATGTCAATTCTAGGTTCAAGATAAAAGGTAAGCATACTTTTGAGCACTAGTCTTAAGGAACATTTTCATATAATGAGCATGTATGTGAAGATGGTGGATTGGTAACATGGATACACATAATTATGAGTGGATGTTTAAGGATGAACAAGCATGCATATTAATTGTTAAAACACTCAATAAAATTTCAAGGTAAATCTTCAAGGGTATGGTCTTAAGCCTAAGCATGCAACCAAACTAGTCCTAGACTCTGCTTGTCCTAATGAGTAGTCTTGAGGTGTTATCAAGAAAGAAAATCATTGGTAGAGAATGTGATAATATGTTTGAAACTATGTAAACATGTGTATAAGGTATATCGTATTTCAAAGGATGTTTATAAGTTAGTTCTTGGCTTATTCTTTGCATGAAGAGACCTAGTGAAAAGGCATAGGCTTGGTAGCATGATGTTGTGAGTAGTCTAAGGTATTTAGAGCAGTGAAATAGGTTTCAAGGTGTGTTAAAGGTCTAAGTATGACTTATAGGTTTAGGCCTAGTATGTAAAGAGACTTAATGTAGCCTAATGAGGGGTCAAGTTTAGTTTCCAAGGTGATAGAGATCATGTGAGATATGATAGAGGTGTGAGAGTTTTTAAAAAAAAATTATAATAAAGTTTTAGATCTTTAGTTTAAGAAAAAATATTTTAAAGTGGATCTTTAGGTCTCTCAAGTGCTAGAATGAAGTGTTGCAAACCTGAGAAAGTTTTTCTTGTGAACATTATCATGTAAAACCTTTGCATGATATAATAATAAGTTAATATAAATTGGGGAAGGTTAATATATTAAATTTCATTTCATTGATTTTGTATTTGAGGGTAAATCCTTTATGAATGATCGCTAATAATGGAAGGTAATCTAAACCCTCCCAAAACCCTCATAATGACCCGATATGAAATATCTTGTTGAAAATGGCTCAGAATGGTCTAGTTTACCTAATTTGATGGTTGGAGTTTATATTCATCTCTTCCAATTAATTATAGGTGGAATTTATCTATCAAAAGAGTGAGTGGAAGCTACAATAAACCCCTTGTTTCTTACAATTTTGATGTAGCAGGTAGGGTTGACTAGGCCAAAGCATGAAAATGATTAGAGGATGATGTGTGAGACTTTTATTTTATGATAATTTAAGTTTTTTATCAGGTTATATAATTAAAATATGATAAACTGGTCATGGAAGTTATCATATTGCTAAAAGGGCCTAATGAGGAAGACAATGAAAAAACCAGGTAGAAGTGAGAATGATATTAGGGATGGGTTGCATTGGATTAGGAATGGATCCAAATACATGGGGTTATTTTTAAAGACATATCACATATACCCTTTGAATATATGTTTTTTATTGAAACTATGTAAACATGTGTATAAGGTATATCGTATTTCAAAGGATGTTTATAAGTTAGTTCTTGGCTTATTCTTTGCATGAAGAGACCTAGTGAAAAGGCATAGGCTTGGTAGCATGATGTTGTGAGTAGTCTAAGGTATTTAGAGCAGTGAAATAGGTTTCAAGGTGTGTTAAAGGTCTAAGTATGACTTATAGGTTTAGGCCTAGTATGTAAAGAGACTTAATGTAGCCTAATGAGGGGTCAAGTTTAGTTTCCAAGGTGATAGAGATCATGTGAGATATGATAGAGGTGTGAGAGTTTTTAAAAAAAAATTATAATAAAGTTTTAGATCTTTAGTTTAAGAAAAAATATTTTAAAGTGGATCTTTAGGTCTCTCAAGTGCTAGAATGAAGTGTTGCAAACCTGAGAAAGTTTTTCTTGTGAACATTATCATGTACAACCTTTGCATGATATAATAATAAGTTAATATAAATTGGGGAAGGTTAATATATTAAATTTCATTTCATTGGTTTTGTATTTGAGGTTAAATCCTTTATGAATGATCGCTAATAATGGAAGGTAATCTAAACCCTCCCAAAACCCTCATAATGACCCGATATGAAATATCTTGTTGAAAATGGCTCATAATGGTCTAGTTTACCTAATTTGATGGTTGGAGTTTATATTCATCTCTTCCAATTAATTATAGGTGGAATTTATCTATCAAAAGAGTGAGTGGAAGCTACAATAAACCCCTTGTTTCTTACAATTTTGATGTAGTAGGTAGGGTTGACTAGGCCAAAGCATGAAAATGATTGGAGGATGATGTGTGAGACTTTTATTTTATGATAATTTAAGTTTTTTATCAGGTTATATAATTAAAATATGATAAACTGGTCATGGAAGTTATCATATTGCTAAAAGGGCCTAATGAGGAAGACAATGAAAAAACCAGGTAGAAGTGAGAATGATATTAGGGATGGGTTGCATTGGATTAGGGATGGATCCAAATACATGGGGTTATTTTTAAAGACATATCACATATACCCTTTGAATATATGTTTCTTATAATATCATATACAAGCATAATGTTTCTCTCAAAGTGACCTATCTAACACAGTGAGGTTTGTGTAGAGTGAAGACATGAGATTGGTCTGTAAGACCAATATTAATATTAAAACTTGATATATATATATATATATATATATATATATATATATATATATATATATTAAATATTTTATAAAGATTATGGAGGATAATAAAACCCATTTTAAGTTAATAAAAGTGTTCACATACGTGTTCTAAGTCTTGGTTTCCATGATTGTGTTTTGGAGCATTTAGGCAGTTTTTCTATGTGTTAGTGAGAATGATGCTCCTGAGTCATTATGCATAGAGTTACATAATATAATGAGTATTAATTTGTTATATATGTATCATAATTTAATTTTAATACATTTTTATTCTTGATAAATTTCTGTAAAGGTGTGAAAAGTCAAAAGTTCTTGACTGGGTCCTTGAAGCCTATTTACAATTCTAAGGGAGCATATGGAAATGATCAGTTTGAGGTATTTTTCCTTGTTTGGTGAAATATAAATAACATGATGATAAATATGAGGTAATAAATTTTCTATAAATATTATTTTTTTATATGTCTATGTGTCAAATATGAGTTTACTCTTAAAATATTCAAGACAGACTTTATGGTAGTGAGAAGGGCTAATTGTGAGTAGACCTAATGGTGTGGTTCAAAGAGTGAAATGAGATAAATGGTGTTGGGGACATAAGGTGATATTATAAAGGGTATAATTTATTTTTTTTAAAGTGTTTCATCCATTTTTGTAGGCTCAATATGTTTCAATGTGGTCAAGGTGAAATGTGTGCTTTGAGAAGGTGTAAATCGCATTAGGTCTCTATTAAGCCTAATGGTTGTTTTGGTCCTTATGGGTGGTGACTGACATATGTAATGGTTGTTTAAATTTTGAATTTTTTTCTGATATATTCCAAGGGTGATACAAATATTTATAGTTTGGGTCTGACCAAGGTGGGTGAGATAAAGAGTCAATATAAAAAGGTCTAATAGGCCTAATTTGACTAGTTAGAATATTGAGGGAATGAATGAATGATATAGAGATTTGGAAACCAGGTAGAGGGATTTAATAACATAATATAGGTATGTTTAATATGTCATGAAGTTTAAACAATGATTATATAGATGATGATCAAGGTCATTTGACCTAATTTTTCCAAGAAGAGGGCTAGTTGAGCAGAAAGGCCTAATAGGCTGTTTGAAGGAGATAAAAGAGTGTGAAGAAGAAAATAAGGGGATAATCATCATTTGAGGGAGAAAAATGTTTTAAAAATTTTCATATTTTATAGGTGGCTGATTTTGTTTTGAGTTACCTATGGGGTTGCTACCTCCTTACAAGTTGGTGCTTACTAAAGGCCTAGTGGCATTGGTGCTTGACTAGTGAGGAGTTGATGCTCCTTGTGGGATTGGTGCCTCACTAAATATTGATTAATTTATTATAATAATATATTATAAGATGTGTTTCAATAATTTTCATACCCCAATATGGTTTACCACATATCTCCTATGTTCTTATGTTGTATGATTTTGTAGATGCTTGTTTATGCATTAGTTAATGCATGTATGTGAATGAATGCTTCATGGATGATAAGTGAAATTTAATGATTATTTTAAGGGAAAAAATTCACCCCCACTAGTATATATAATTATAAAATTATATTTATTTGGTTATATCATAAATTAAATCTATGAGGGAAAGTATTTCATGCCCAGTTGTGGAGTCAAAAATCATGTCAATATTAGGTAGAGGAAAGTCATCATTTAGGAAGGCCTTATTAATGTCTCATATTTTAGTAAATAATATAATACCTTCAATATTTTTTATAAATAAAAAAATATTAGAGATAAAATATAAGTAATAAATAGGTCTAATGCATCCTACATCTAATAGTTTCTCTAATTCTTTCTTGACTAAGATGGCAATACGAGATTACATTTTCCTTAGTTTATAGTTGACTAGTTTGGCATCAAGATGTATAAAAAGGTGGTGTACAACCAAGGTGGGGTATAAACATAGAATGTTAGAATAATCACATGATTTTTTTTTGATGAAATCCTTAAAGAGAGTTATAAGGACTTCATGTTCCTCCTCAAAGAGGGATGTTCCTAGTTTGATCTATTCTGGATCGGCCAATGTTCCAATATTGACATCAAAAGTATCCTCCAAAAGAAGTGTAGATCCATATTATAAGAGAGTCAAAAAATATGTAAATTGGTTAGAAATATAAAAGTCATCTAGTTATAATGGTTCATCCAATTCTCTCAAAAAGGATGAATAAAAATCACCTAATGGTGGTAAAAGCCATGTAACAAATACCTTAGGACATTCTTTGATAATTTGTTCAAGGACCCATTATTATTATTCACTAATTTCAAACCCAAAAATAATGGTGGCTTTGGTGGAATAATGTGGTTCATTTAAATAATTGTGAAAATCCCCATTTAAGGGTGCTTGAAATAGGTTTTAATCAAGGTACTAGCCTTTTATTGTCTTTTAACCTAGTCCAAAAGTGCCTAAAAGAGGTTTTCACTTTTGGTCCTCAATGTCTATTTTTTTTTTAAATTTTTGGTAAAGGAAGTTCAAAAAATCTCTAAAATAAGAAGTAGGATCCAATCTAATAAATAAACCTATTTATGATCTCTAAGCAAAACATGGTCTCTTAGGCCTATAAATTTATAAATAGCCTCCTCATTCTTGAACTCATCCAGTGACACTATGGATTCTTGTTGGTCCTAGTTGATGAGTTATGGATGATAAAGGAAAAGTGGTGAAGGATGGATAATATTCATGATGGTACATATGACATGGGGGTTAAATAGGTTGGCATCAACCAAGTCTTCATAAATCCTGTAATCAAACTCTACATCACTCTCGGTATCATCATTATAATTCATCAGAGTATAAACATGGATATGGTATGTAGGGTCACCCTTGGGTGGTTTAAATATAATACCATGGGTTTCCTTATACTTTGTCATGGAAATTATCTTAAGATTACCTTGTTGAGCTTCCCCCAGGCTTATGCCTTCATAATCTTGATTATCCATGATCTGGTTAGGGATGAGATATTTTTTACTTTCATAGCACTCATCCAAGTCATCGATTATATATTAATAAATCATATTTGGCAAGTGGGTCATAATATTGGAAATTGGTCAATGGAAAAATAATATGTCTAAGGCATTAAACTTGTTTTTATACACCATTCCATGTGAGTAGCCTTGGCATTAGGTCTTCCATAGGATTTAGGGGCCTTTGCAAGGTTAGCTACATGGAATGCATTATATGTGAGGTATTATCTTGGACATTTGTTAAATATGATAAAATGGTTTGATATTTTAGGAGGGCACAAGAGGAAGTAGAGGCAAGGTTCTTGGGGTCTATATAATTAGAATCTAATAATTCAACAAGTAGATATTTGTCTTTCTTGGTCTTAGGCTCTAGGCCAAAATGATAATTATAACTTTCATACTTAGCCTCCATATGTTTGTAGACTTCATATGAATATATGTATAAATAAATAGTTACCCCCCTCCTAAAATTGGGGAACTTAATAAATTATTTCAACATTGATGGTATTGCATAAATTTCATGTATCCATGGTTAGCGTAAAAATAAGCTGTATGATAAATCTAGTTCTAACACATGGAAAAGTGTGTCATGAGTTAAGGGCCCATGAAAACTAA
Organism: Torreya grandis; assembly: GCA_037957365.1. NCBI lineage: Eukaryota > Viridiplantae > Streptophyta > Pinopsida > Cupressales > Taxaceae > Torreya > Torreya grandis. The sequence goes on along the minus strand of JARHVA010000158.1, from coordinate 4,649,789 downwards.
CAAATAGATAATCCCATATGATTCTCATTTTTCATTGTCATATTCCTTGATGGTAATTTTATTTGGTTGAAGATTGATTGTTGTATATCCCAGATACTTGACTAATCATAAATACATAATATTAAGGCATGACCCATTGTCCATGAAAACACACTAAAATTTGTGCCATGTTATGGAAAATATCATATATAATGGGTTATTATGGAGAGGGACTAAGGATGACATATCACTTTGGTCAATATTCAATTGTTATCTAGGAGCTAGGTGTCCAACTAAAGCTTTTAATTTATTTGGTGTAATGTCATTGGGAACTTAGGACTAGATCAAGAGTTCTATAAGGATTTTTTTGTCAATGGTAGATGTATGCAAAAAATACAAAATAGAAAAATGTGTAGGCATCATTTGTATTTTCTCCATAATATCATACATTTTATCCTTAACATTAGTTATTGGCTTAATCTTAGCTAGTATGGTGGTTGGAATGGGCTCATTAGTAGAATATGGTTGTGGTATGTGAATGGTGATTTTAGTCCATCGAGTTGTGATTATGCAATGCATATTGGGTAAAGGGCCATTATAATGAGAAGGAGGAGAAGAGTTGGGATGGTAATATTTTATTGTTGTTATGCTTGGATGCGTTCATAAGTTAAAGGAGGATTATTGACATAAGAATATGTTGACCATTTTTACCTCAAGCCAAAATGGGTCAACCACCCTATAATCAAAATCTTGTATAGGGGATTTTTATAATGTAATATAGTATGTTATAGTTATTATGATGTCATTTCATATGCCATTATAGCTTTGGTCATAGTCTAGCTTAGTCTTTGTGTCATTTGGTGTCTTAGGGGTCATTTTAGAGTCATATATGCAAGTGGCAAGTTTTCATGGTGTCCAAATAGTAAATTTTATGAAAAGGGTCTACACAGGTGTCAAGGAGTTAATTAAAAGCTTCAAAAGTTTAGGAATAAGCTTTGTGAATCTAGACCATCATCAGTATGTCATGAAGAACCAGACTAGATAGCTTGTTTATGAAATTTATAAATATGCTCAAAAATCCTCACATGACCATAAAACCATGTGAAATTAATATCCTTAGTTACAAAATCATTCTCTACAAGTTTCATATCTAGATGAGTCTTCTATCTTGATATCTAAGCCTTTAAAGTTTAGCTTACTGAGTATAAGGGGCCAAACTATCCTCACATCACATAGAAATGAGTAGACTAACTTGTTTAAGAATTTTTTATCTTCACTTAGGAAGACCCCATAAGACAAAGGATTGTAGTACCATGGAGCTCTTAATTCCTATATTATGTCTTAGTAATTTCATGACTATGAAATATTCATGTCTCAGGTTATAAAGCTTTAAAGTTTAACTAGTATAGTAAGACATTCACACAAATGTCAAAATTAAGCTACAATAAAAAACCTTTTGAGTCCAAAAAGTGATGGTCATGTGGATGTATTTGACATTAAAATGAAAATAAAACTTAAAAAATATAAAAAATCCATTAGATATTAAATTTTATTGTTGTGCAAACATCATTTGATGGGCACACGAACATCATTTGATGGGTGCATAGATGTTAATTTTGAGCTTGTGAAGTAGCCATTAGATTTCAAAAAATGGGTCCTAATATATATAATGGTCCAAATTGCATTTTATATCTTGATATGATAGTGTGAGATTAATCAAAAGGTCAAATAACTTAAGAGGCCACCACGTGGCATAAGCACGTGAAGTTGATAGACTAATAACAAATCTTGAGTGTAAATATGGGGCTACCAATTAGCACCAACTTAGATAGAGATCGACAAGTTAAAGGTAGATCAATGACTCATATTAATTCATACCAAGTAGGATCAATAGTGCATAGGAGATCAAAAAGTCAAGATATGATAGCAAGAATCTATGAGGTCAATGGGAATAAAGATAGGTTGGAGAATTTTGATTCATTTGAGTCATTTTTGATAGGTAAAGTCATATCAAAGGGTAGTTTTTTTACCAATGCAAAAAAGTCTTGTAGGGTCATCATTATACCATTAGAGCTCATATAAGCACCATTAAAGGGACACATTGATTTAGCTCAGATAAATTCCATTAAAGGGACCACTATTAAAGCTTAATATGGGCCTCTAGCCCAAGGGTTTGAAGGTTTTAGTGTTGTTTTATGACTATGTTCACCATTTTTTAGAAGAAGGACCTATGCATATGGTGAAATCTCAATTCTTATAAAGATATAATTGGTATATTTCTACCTATTTGGATCTAAAATGAAGCTATATAGTCTATAGGTCTACATCAACATATGACTATAGGAAAACCAATAGTCTAAGATTGGTTTTCCATCTATAGTGGACCTATGAACATGGGGATGAGTTCAAGCATGATCAAATTGGAATATGGGATAAAATTTCAAAGGATTCCATGAAGGGATATATGTAGATTCCAATATATTCATCACTAGAACTAGCTACATGAAAGGGACCCTTCTCTCCATGTTTGCATGCCATGACAAACTAGTTAGGAGTAGTTAACAACAAAATAAAATTATAATAGATGGATCTAATTAATGTAACTACATTGATGTTATAAATTAACTTAAAACAACATAATCCTACCATTATAACCATAAATGAGCATCAATTAAGGAATAATGTAACTATGTAATGGACTGAAGTGACCTAGATCAACCAGGAATCTTGAATGAACATAATTGTAGAATCAGTTGTAACTATAGTTCAAATTAGGTTGAACTCATTTGATTCCCCTTTGGACTTCTCTTTCCCACTTCTCTCTCATATTCTATAAGTAGCTATCATTTTGGTTTTTGTTAATAATTACACTCCATGTATGGCAGAAGCCTTGCTAAAATGATGTCATATTTTTCCTTTGAACATTAGTGAAAATCTAATTTTGAGTTCTTGAAAAATTGTCTAATTATGCAAGTGATATATGGTGATGTAAAGTGATAATTATCTATCCTTTCTTCCCTTATCCTTTCACATTTATGAAAGAGTTACTATTCTAATAGGTTATATGAAGTGTTGTCAAGTGTATGAGCCTATCTTTTAAGTGTATAATGAGCCTTAGTGTCTTCAACTAGCCTATGGTTCACTTACCTTGGATAGCTCTCATGCATCTCACCTCCATATTCAAATACTCATGTTAGAATCCATAGGACTTAGAAGTTAGTTTGTGTGCTTTATTTCTTAGTGTAAGAAATTATGATGGTCATATGGAAGACATATTAGTGTATCACCCCCTTAGATTAGGTTCATTTCATGAAACTTATAACTCTTTCCCCATAAGCAACTGGTTAAGTAGGTGTGAACATTTAAAGATACATTCAGGGAATTAGCCCTTAAATCTAGAGGCTCACTTCCATTATAGGTACACCCACATACCTAGAAGTGTTCCCATGTTACCGAAATATAGAAGAGGCTTGAGTACCTCTTCTAAGGTGAAAGATTTGGTGACAATAGAAGGATGATAGGCATTATGAGGAATCAATCTTAGTCTTTTGGCATTTGGTCTAGGGTTGATCATGATTTTAGACATATGACCACCTACAATAGAACCTATAAATTTATTGTAGTCAAATGTGACAATGTGATAGGCCTCTTAGTCAGATGGGTCATTTAGACCTTGGTTCCTACCATTGTGTTGTTATTTTTATCGTTATTATTTCTAGGGTTGTTTTAGTTGTGGAGGTGATCTTCATTGTTGTTGATTCTAATTTTTAGTGTTATGTTGTGGAAAAGGATCTTGATAAATACCTAGGTTTTGATTAGAAATAGAAACCTTGTTATCCAATTTGATCTCTCCATTTTCCAACATGTTTTGAATAAAGTGCCTTAATTTAACACATCAATGTATATAATGGATTCTAACTTCATGATAGTCACATAATTCATGTTCTTTGTACCAATTAGGGAGAGGTGTATCTTTATTTAATGGATTTTTTATGGGCCAAATAATCATGTTGGTAGTGGATAATTTTCAAAATACCAAATCAATTGGTTCTCTAATATTACTAAAGACTCTATCCTTATGTTTTATTATTATAGAAGGTGTTTACAATGGAAGAGGTGGTAGTGTTTGCATGCATGGTATTGGATTCATTTGTGGAGCTGGTGAAGCTTGTGTAATAGGATACACATAAGGATATGCTTGAATATATTGAGCTAACTAGTTATAAGAAGTTGGATGGGTAGATAGTGTTTGCACTATTTAGATATGGCATGACTCAGTAACTCCATTTCTAATAACATTCTTGTTGTGGTTGTAAGCCTTATGTTTTTTAAAAGTATTATCTTGAGGTGAATAAGGACCTACATGTGAATTGGAATTTAGGTTTGGCTTTGGCCTTGATTTGGATTTGGTTCTGATTTTGATTAGGAGAAGATAATTTTATTATCCCCTTGTTAATAAGGGCCTTTTCAATTAGTATACCTTTTTTGACGATCACCTCAAATGTATGAGCACACTGTAGCTCAAGGTATAATATATTTCACTGTGTAAGTTGGTAAATAAAATTGTCAGTTATTTATTAGGTAAATTGTGCATGAAATTTCTTGAAAGTGATTTCCACCATTGTAAATAGATAGCAAAGCTATCACCAACTCTTTATCTGGTCTGACCCAAATCTACCATAATAACCTTGTGTTTGATATTATAAGAGAAATGTTGTACAAATATGTCTAAAATAGCTTCAAAGTTAGATACAAAATTATTTATCATTTTGAGAAGACACTCCAAGTCTTGTATAGTTAAACTTCTAGGGAAAAGGAAAAACAAGTAAATATCACTATAGGCCACTAGTTTGTAAGCAACAAAAAACTCATTCAAATTATCCATAGTGTCACCTTTTTCCTTGTATTTATCAAAATTTTATGGTTCATAACCTTTTATAAATGGTATTTCAAGGTACTCCATGTTGAATGGATATAAACTTACCTCATCTATTTTAATTTTTTTCTTTTTCTTCCCAATTTGAATTGCTACAATTGTATCCTTCATTTATTGTAGTTCTTGGGCTAAAAACCTAGATGATATATTTTGATGTGATTATGATTAAATAGTCAATGGTGGATTGCTTTGACTAGATTCTAATGGAGGAATTTGGTATTATGGAATATTAGTTTGGTAAATTGACCAACCTAGAATATGCATCTCTTGGATATGATTATATTGTTGATACAATATACATTGTTGGTAAATATTATAGCTAATATTAGTAACATGACTTTCCTTTGGAGGGAACTATAACTGAGATAGAGGCATTTAACCTTTTGAAATGTATTACATGTATTAGGGTTAAATAGGAACATGTTTTTGACTATTTTAATCTTATCATATGAATGACACCCATTGCTAGCTAGAGGTCTGTTGCTGAAGGTATTGCATATTTGGCCTATGTCGAATGTGAAGAATTAGGTGGGAAAAAGGAAATGATTGCTTAGATGGGTTAAGGACCTAGTTTTAGGTGAACAATTGTTACCTATTTGGCACTTGTTACATGTTTGACACTTATTATTGACTAACTACCATCTATTATTGACTAAATAAGATGTGTTGTTGATTAGATAATGTTTGTGATGGGTTCACTAGTTGTTATGATGGAAAATTAGTTTGTATCTATAGTCTTGGAATGTTTATTTCCACTATTAGGGTGGAATAGTGTTCACCCCCTATTGATGTGGAGGATTGCTCACCCCTTATTTGGGTGGAATATTGGTCTACATAGGGTTATTTACTACCTATTGTGTGGTTGAGGAAGTGGCATGCTATGGCAGAGTTATCATTTATTGCATCTATGAACTAGATGTTCTTGCGCTATACTATTGTGAACCACTTAAATTATTTTGGGTAAAACTTATTTTGAGGCACTTAGTTATATGTGGGACCCAACTTGGTGTAGATTGTGATACACTTTTGTGTTATCTATAATATTCTATGAAGGGTCTTGTATATGAGTCACAATTTCTTGCTCCATGATTAGGGTATTAAAAATGTTCCCAAATTGATTAATTTATGTGAATGGGTCCAATTTTGTGTTGGTATATCCTATTTCATCATTTTACACCCTAATGGATGGAGTTAATGTTTATAATTTTGACCTCACAAGTCAAATTGTCACCCCTACCATTTGAAACTTTGCATATCATGCCAATTTATCTTGTGGGTTAGTAAGTTGGTCATAAAATGTCCTTAAATTGATCATTAAAAGACATTATTATCAAGTCTTAAGGTTGTTTAGGTGGGTTAAGGTCTTGTCCTTCATTTGTCTTATGCTTATCTAGTCATTTCTTGGCCTTTCTAAGCCATTTTTAATGGTAATAAGAGTCTATAGTGTCTTTTTGAGTTTCATATCATGTTTCAAGGTCATTACATGCCTAACATATGGATAATAAAGTTGATCACATTTTGGACTAACTTTATGACTCATTTCTATGTAAATCTAGCCATTTTGTGCCCTTTAGATAAGAATTTGATCGTATCTAATCAGGGATAATATTTATTCCATATTTATTCAACTCATAAAACATGATAAATACTTATGAATAACATTGGAAGCATTTAAATAAGATATCCTTGGTGAAAATAGCCTTTTCAGTGCAAAATCAAGCCTTTTTGAGGTATTCTTTCTAGTTTTTAGAGGATTTATATGATAAAATAATATTATAGGATTAATTTTGTCCCCATAGGGTCATATAAATTATTTTTATGAATTTTTAGGTGAAATTTTTTCAAAAACCAACTTTGCTCCAATATTGATCTTCTTAGTAGCTCTAGAAGGGCAATTTTCAAATGCTCAGTACAGAAATAAAAGAGAGAGTTAGGATCTAAAAATTTGTAAATTATTAGGGTTATTATTAATCATAATATTATTTTCATTGGTTCATGTATTGGTTCCCTCATCTTTATGAATAATCACTAAGAGTGACATCAGGTCACTATAGCCTATGCATCCGAGAGGGGTCTTTTCTTGGGCCTATTTATCAATATTAGAAAATAATGGAGAGAAATGGTTTTGATGTATTATTTTATGGGTAATTATTATACTTTTAATCTTTTTATAATTTTATAACTCCTTTTAATAAGGTATTTACAACATAAAACCATGTTTCCTTCTCTATCTTTTTGCATGATCTCTTAGGTTAGTTTTGAAGCGAAAATTGAGTTGTTAATTTTTTTTTTCATATTAAGAGTTTATAAATTAAATATATAATTAATTTCATACCTTATTAAACCACATATGTCTCCTTTTTTATCATATCTCCTTTGAGATAATTTGAGTTGAGCTTCTTGAAGTTGTAAGGGTAGTTGTATAATGAGTTGAGGTTTCATATCATTATTAAGAGCTTTCATCTAATTAGGAGAGCCTTAAGAGGTGTTTTAATTATTATAATAATTTTTTAAATGTCAAATGGACCTTATTATCTCAATATTCCTCAAAGGAAGAATAATTCATGAATGTTTGAAGGTCACTATATGCTAGACTATGTGTATTTATTAATGGTAGAGGTAGAGTTCATATGTGTTTTAAAATTATTAAAAAGTATGTTTGAATAATGATATAGGTTATTCATGCCATGGTATACAAGATCCTAGACCTCCTTTGTAGCCTAAAATTCCTAGAGACCACCGTTTTTGACTTGCCAAACCTGCTACTCCATTTTAGCAGAGTTTAAGTACTTTTTACAAAAAATTAAGGCTTTTTGGAGTTTTTAAGGTTTCATTATGAGGCCTTATATGATGTTTTATGATTATAAAATATTCATTTTGGCTTAATAATATATATGAGGTATTCAAAGGTTCATATAGTTGATCTTATAATGAGTCTTGCCATCATTTTCAAGTCTCATAAACACCATTATCTTTTCACATACCATCACTATCTTCATACTGTGTTCTACCTTGTTTTGATGTTACAACTCATCATCACTCCATCTCCACCTCTCTCTACCCATCCACCATCCCTTATAGGTATAGTTCATGATAGTGAACCCTTTACTCCCTTTAAATACATATAAGGAATGAAATCATAGTATGTTGAGCCATGTAAACACCTACAACCAACCTTATAGGTTGACTGTAACAAGGTCCTTTTAAAAAAATTAAATGGGCTATTTAAGGCATAATAGATTGGACAGAGTTTTAAAGAACGGTATCTTATAAGACTTGTTCCATGAAAATTAATAAGGAAATTAAGTTTAAAATGGATTCAAGTTATATTTTCTATCACAAACCTCATAGGCACCTACAACTAATTTTTGGCACGCTATAGTAAGCTTCAAAAGACCATTCCATGAATGACAAAAGAAACCTTCAAGGCAAGTATAGATAAAAGAGAGGAAATTGGTGATGATATAAATATGGTTTTGATGCTACATTAACACCTCAATTTACATTAATCATTCATCTTAGATGATGCATTAGGCTACCAAAGTCCGTAAAGTTGGGTTATTCTAAGGAATTAAAGGCTTCTCATAAGAAAAAATAGACAATGAGGGATATAAAATTAATGTTAAGGGTGTTATATGTCTCATTATCTCATAATTAATTAAGTCTCCAAGCAATTTAATATACCTAACCAACACCTAAAGCCACCTCTATTGGCTTAGGTTGGTAGAGGAAGGATTTGAGCAAAGGGGGTGTATTTTATGGACTATGGAGTCTCTTATAGAATATAAAATGCTAATGATTCTCAATAAAAACTATCACATATAATTAGGAGGTGTTTACACTCACTCAAAAGGCCTAAACAAAAATACAAGCACCTACAACTATCACACCAAGCAACTATAGCTAGGCTCAGGTATATAGAAACCTCTCCATGGTAATGTATGAAAGTAGGAGGTCTGTCATCAATAAAGTATCTCACAAATATAATTTAAAGGTCAATAGTTAAGTTTAATGTCACTCAAATGGGTCATCTAGTAATATAATAATTTTTAGACCTAAGTGACTACCACCTATAATAGCACACAAAGGTAAACCTACAATCAATAATCAAGGTTTAGTATTAAGATTAGAAAGAGTACATAATGGTATTATGGGGTGTCTCCTAAGGAATTCAAGGGGTAAATATTAATAAATAAAACCTAATACATGATCATTATACCTTACCCTCCTCTCAAAGAGACTTAATGCAACATGATAGACACCAATAGTTGGTCTATGGGAGCAAGAAGTTATGTTACAGGGGTTAAAAAGTCACTATTTTGGTTCAAGATATGATATGGTCAAGGGGATCCATGCCATAAAAATGGTTTAAGACACTAATATCAAGAAATTTTACTCCCCAATCAATCAATATACAATGATAAAAAATCAAGCATAGGGTTTTTATCAAGTTGCAATCAACTTACCCTAGGAGATTGCATGGGCATCATACAGGGGTCATATGGATTGTAAGATTAGCATGGAGAAGGTAGACTAACTTAAGATATGAATAAAGGTATGAAACATCTTAATAATTTAACTAATGGAGGAAATAAATTTCATATCTTTATCCTCATTCAAACGTACATGTTAGTGAAGAAACCTATAGGTAGCCAATGAATGGAAGCAAAATATTATTGAGTTGGGGCACTCTAGGATGGTTACAGAGGGTTAAATCAGTATGATAATACCTATTAGACACTAAGGAATATATACCCAAGTTATTTAATGAAATATATGCTCAATTAATCCACATAAGACATATTTATATACCTTTAAGGGTCAGACCAAGCATCCACACTCCAAACCCTGCATATACAAACCAAGTGCCTAGAAGGGATAATCACTCCATATAGCCATGGAGTATGATGAAGGAAGGAGTGATGGTTAGGTATACTAGAGAGTACGATGGTTTTTATCCATAAATTCACCAATAGTGTAATTAAACACTCAATATTATGTTACACAATCTGTAGGCAAGGTAGAGTAATCATAGGGTTTGTTCAAAACTCAATTAGCTTACCCTAAGAGAAAATATATGCCAAGTGAGTTGTATTAGAATTGGTTAAAATATGTAAATATGGTTCAAGGGTATGTTTCATATGTTTCAAGTAGTGAAATCAAATCAAAAATATATCTTGTGCTCTAAGAATTGTCAATTAATAGTCAAATGCTACATGATAGTGGAATCACATGCAATTTTGAGGTCTTATCACCAGCGTTTGAGCAAAGTAGGTAATTTTGAGTTAGTAGTGAACCCAAAATAATCCAATAAAGATAAAAAATAACATAAGAGACATTATCCTATAGTTGATACCTATAGGTATAATATTCCTTGAGCTAAAAATATAGTCATAATTGGCTATCAACTAGACCATGTCAAGGAAAAGCCATGCTTGGTGGAATTTAGAAGGGTTAGATGATCAAAATGAATGAAGGAGGGTATTGGATACTTAAAGATAATGATGAGGCTATTGTTAAAAGTTTGACATACTAATTGGGTATTGTATACTTAAATATAATGATGAGGCTATTTTTAAAAGTCTGATATACTAGTTTTCATCTGCAAGTATGGTGTTTAGAGCAACAAATAGTTAACTTACCAAATCCTACACACAGTGAGGTTTTTAACAAGTTTGCATGAGATTTTTTGATGTTTAGAGGTGATAGAAGGATAATTTATACATTTAATTTTTTAAAGAGTGTAATCATGATCCATTGATAACCCTAATATTTTTTTCATGGAAAAATAAGGAAAATATCCTCTATTTTTTCTCAAAGGTAGGTCACTTTTAGGCTAGCATGACTACAAGAAATGGTGTGAGAATGGTCACAAAGGGTGTGGGTGGTCTTAGAACACTTTTAGAAGATTTTGGATTAGTAAATAATGTGTATTTATCCTTAAAAAAACATTAATGAATCCAAATAATGATGAGAAAGGAATCAGAAGTGGTGGTGAGTGATCATTTATAGTTAAACCCTACTAGCCTAGATTAGGTCTATTACACAAAATAAGGTTAAATTCCATTTACAAAAACAAATGACCATTAAAAATAATTTAAAATGTTCATGAGGAGATATTAGGTGTGTTTGATCTATTTTTTTGCACAAAAATTAATGAAGAAGCCATTTTTTGGCCCAAGCTCAAGGCAGAGTACATAAAATGGAGAAAAAAGCTTGATATGCCAGGTTTGAATGATCACACTAGCAAGGAGGTTTAGCATGGGACTTAAAATAGTTATGGAATTTTATATGGGGTATTTAAATTCCATTTTGTGGAATTTTTTCATTGGTTGGACATTACAATATTATGAATCATCCTTAAGGGTGAAAACTACCAGAAACCCTCTTAAAACCCCAATTTAAACTAGTTTGTAGAGATTTAGTTATACACCTCACCAAATAACATATTTGAATCCTAAATACTACCATAAATTTTTTTAGGATCTCATAAGGTCCTACATATGTGATTTTTCTATACCTTCACTTGTATAGAATAGTACAAAAACTATACTTTTTCTTTTTTTGAGATAAAATGAAGGTTTGAAGGAGTATATAAGGATGAAAATTTATGGAGAATGTATATTGGGACTTTTTTACCTTTAAAATCTCAAAAATTCATAGAAAAAACATCCATAAATTCCCAAACCATTCAATCCTTTTGGGCCAGTCAGAAAATACCTCAATAAGGCAAGCCTTCCAAAGGTCATTTCATGGTTCTAGTACCTCCATAGTGTTATAGACAACCAAATTTGACATGGAGCATGGTAAAATTGAATAAAATGATTTTTGGACGTTTCACACATGTTTTATATCCCAATGGAAAGATTTCTCTTTCTAGGGCTATAAGGGATAATTAAGCCTAATTTGAGAAGAATGGGCTATAAAAGGTATCGACACTTGGATTTTGGCCACAAAAATTTTCAAGGAGATGTAGGAGGATAGAGGGTACCTATATAAAGTATTATTTTCTCACCATCACCTTCATATTCTCCCAGATAAGGATCTTTGTAAAAAAAAGCTACAAGGAATTCATGAAAAATGCATAGTTTTGGTGTCAAATCAGGTTTGGTTGAGTGGTTGATGGACCAAATAATATTAACCTAGACCTTGTATGCTCTTAAGAGTTAATCCATGGTGGAGATATGAAATATTGAAGGAAATTTTAAAAAGAAGGCAATTTTTCCTTCTATGCCTAGGTAGAAAATGAGCTTTTCAAGGAGTGAAGGAATGGAATAATGTATAAATGTTTCATATAAGATTTTCCAAAGTTATTATACATTTTAAGCACACAATGTTAATGTAGAACAATTAAATTCATGTTGGGAAGGTTTTAAATTTTTTGAAGAGATCTCCATACCCCAAAAGGACTCTTTCCTCCTTCAAACACCATCTTTTGGGAATAAGTCAAATTTGGGTTGGGAAGATTATACGAGTCTTATGAAGTTGTAACAACAACATACATGAGTTTAGGAGTCAAGGAAGAATCATTAATATTCATTTAAGACCTATGTTCAAGGGGGGAGACTTCTTATCCAAGAATATAGTGAGGTTATGCAAAGATTTAGGCACTTAAGTTGGTCAAACACCACCAATCATGGAGGAATACTTCTTCAAGCTTTGAAAAGTCTTGATACATGAAATGATACACCACACTACATATTATGAAGGAAATACAAATTATAAAATGCTACATTGTGTTTCAAGAAAGAAAAAGGAAAGGTCAAATTTCCTAGTTTTAAAGGCTATTATCTCCTCTCTCCTCTCTCTCATTTTATTTATATGTAAGCCAATTTTTGGAATTCAAAAGGATTATTAACCTGAGTTGTGGAAATTTCATGCTCATAAAACATTTATAATTTCCCCTTTTGATGAATAAGATAGAATTAATACCTCCTCAAATATGGATTTAGTGTATTTTCATGGTTTGTTGATATATGAGAGTGATAGTTCTTTATTACTCTCATCTTGTCCTTTCCTATTTACTTATTTGTAGGTTTTAATTCATACCTACATGTTACATAGTGTGATCTAATAATATTTTATGTTTGTCAAGTGCAATATTTATTTAGTATCTTTGAGAAACCTATTGAAGAAGTGCCTTAGATCATGCATCAAGTTTGAGCCTTTGTGTGAAACATTGGTGTTTTAAGGATACTATTTGAGAAGTGTATTCAATTTTATGTTCTTATCCATCCTTTTAGTGCATATAACACAAGTGGAGGTCATATTTTGGTATATCACCCCAATTAGATAGGTTTCCCTTTCAATTTACCCTCTTCCCTTTTCCCTTACAAGATGGTAGTATAGAGTCAAGGTCCTAATTGGTACATCAAGGGGAGATAGCCATTATAATCTAGAGATTCAATACACTTATTAGGCCACCCCCAACCTAGGATTGTTTCCATGTTACTTTAGACTATGAAGGCCTAAACATACCTTTAAAAAGGTGCAAGTCTAGAAGAAAATAGTTTTTGGCATGCTCGATGGGACTCTTTGAAGCTAGTTTTGGTGGAATTATAGTTGTAGTAGGGATATTAATGGAGAAATTGGTGACTCCAGGCTCAAGTAATTACTTCTAACAGTCTAAGCATAGTTTCCAAGTAAGTTTATTTTAATTTTCACTATCTTGATGTTGTTTCCATGGATATATATGAGTAAAACTATGACATACTTCCTTATCAACCTTAAAATGGATCATACCAGCATTTTCATGATCCATATGATCCTTATTATGAGCTTAATCAGCCTTAATAGGATTTTTATCAAAGCTATGATGAGCCTTATCAAGTTTCTCATGATCCTAGTTATCAAGAACATAAATCCTACCTTCCTTGTGAACCATATTAGTCTCATGACCAAATTTCACCTTTTCCATATGGATATGATGTTGCATATGAGAAGCCTTGTTTCCAAGAAAGAATGGATGAGATAGAGATCAAAATTATAGCAATTTCAAGTCAAGTTCTTGGAGAATGTGAAGAAGATGATTCAAGTGTGTATGAGAAATAATTTATCATTGATAATTCACTTAAGGTTTAGGTTGAAAATTAGGTTGTATCTAACCTTGAATAAGATATCCTAAGTATGCATGAGAAGGCCAGTGTTGATGTGGAAGAACTCCATGATGAATTGGTACAAGCTGAAGTCATGAATGACTTTGAGATATCTCCACTTGAGAAAGATGAAGATACCTTTCAGACTTATCTTATTCAAATTGATCAAAATAAGGAATAAAAGGATGATTGGAAACTATACCTTGAATATCTATAAGATATTGAAGATATTTGTAGGGATATGTTGCCGATTAAAGAGTATGTTTATGAGAAATTTTATCAAGAGTCACTCATTCAAGACCTTAATACAGATTGGGTTGACTATTCAAATATCTTTGAAGAGCTTGATGAACTTGTAGCATATGGAATGAATAACAAGGTCACTCAAAAACAATGCATAAATAAGGTATCACTTGACAATGTTGTCAATGATAAGTAGTATGAGAAAGATCTAGAAGTACAAGATGAGTTTGTCTTTGTTGGTGATTGGTTTTCTATTGATGGCTCACTTGAGGAGATGTTAAGAGAGTTGGTAGGCAAGATGAGTGCCTCATCAAAAGTCATGTTCAATAAACACATTGATTTGTAACTTATACCATCTCTTGGAAGGAATGAGTTCATGAAATTACCTTTTGATCTAGGTGGATCATTATTTTTCATGATTAGTTATATTAGTGTGTTTATGTTTTGTCTCAATAAGTGATTTATTTGTACATTTGATTTATTAGTTAGTTTCCCTTATGTTATGTGTTTCCTTCCTTGTTTTTGAGGAAAAATTTGTACTTGCAGTAATGGATAATATTTTTCACTATTTTATGAGTCCAAAATTCATTTAAATAGTCTGGTTCTCAAGCATAGTAGGCATGTTTCCTAATTGAGTCATTAAAATGTTGATAATTTTGACCTCATAGGTCAAATTATCACCCCTACCATTTGAAACTTTGCATATCATGACAATTTATCTGTGGGTCAATAATTTTGTCTTTAAAATTCCTTAAAATGATCATTATAATCCATAATTAGTAGGTCTTAAGGTTGTTTACATGGATTAAGGTCTTGTCCTTCATTTGTCTTGTGTTTGTCTAGTCATTTCTTGGCCTTTCTAAGCCATTTTCAATGGAAAGAAGAGTATATAGTGTCTTGGTAAGTGTAATATCATGTGTCAAGGTCATTACATACCTAACATATATATAATCAGCTTGATTACATTCTAGACTAACTTCATGACTCATTTTTATGTAAATCTGACCATTTTATGCCCTCTAGAGAAGGTTTTGATAGTATCTGATCAGGGAAAAGATTTATTAAATATATATTCACCTTATAATACATGTGAAATACTTATTGATACATTTTAAAACATTTCAATCGGATCTCCTTGGTGTAAATAACCTTTTCAGTGTAAAATCAAGCTTTTTTGAGGTATTCTTTTTGGTTTTTAGAGGATTTTTATGAGAAAATAATATTATAGGATTAATTGGGTCCCCATAGGGTCATATAATTAGTTTTTATGAATTTTTAGGTGAAAAAATTTCAAAAACCAACTTTACTCCAATATTGACCTTTTTGGCAGCCCCAAAAGGGCAACTTTCAAATGCTTGGTACAGAAAGAGGAGAGAGAGAGAGTTAGGATATGAAACTTTGGAATTTTTTAGGGGTATAATTAATAATTGAATTATTGGAATTGGTTTTTTTTATTTTTTCCATCATTAATATGAACAATCACTAAGAGTGACAATAAATCACTATAGCCTATACATCCGAGAGGGGTCTATTCTTGTTCATGTTTCCCAAGCTCAAAAAAAAGTGGAGAGAAATGGTTTTAAAGGATTAATTTAGGGTTAATTATTATAATTTTAATCTTGGTTTCATTTTATAACTACTTATAGGAAGGTATATATAGCATAAAACCATGTTTACTTCTCTATATTGTTGAATGGTCTCTTGGGTCAATTTTAAAGCAAAAATTGAGTTGTTCAGCAAATGTTTTCATCTTAAGAGTTTATAAATTGAAAATATAATTTATTAAATACATTATTAAACCACATAGGTCTCATTTATGATCATATCTCCTTTGAGATAATTTGAGTTGAGCTTCTTGAAGTTGTAGGGGTAGTTGCACAACGAGTTGAGGTTTCATGTCTTTATCAAGAGTTTTGATTTGAGTAAGAGAGCCTTCAGAGGCATATTAGTGATTATTATATTTTTTTAATGTACAATGGACCTTTTTTTTTTGATAGGCCTCAAAATAAGAGGAACTCATGAATGTTTGAAGGTCATTATATGTTAAACTGTGTATGTTTGTTAATGGTAGCTGCAGAGTTAATATGTGGTTTAAAATCATTAAAATGTATGTTTAAATGATGATATAGGTTCTTCATGCCATGGTAGACAAGATCCTATAAATCCCTTGTAGCCTTAGAGGCCTAGATACCACTTTTTTTACTTCTTAAATTCACTACTCCATTTTAGTAGAGTTTAAGGACTTTTTGAAAAAATTAAGGTTTTTTGAAGTTTTTAAGGTTTCAATTTGAGGATTTATATGATGTGTTTTCTTTATAATATTAATTTTGGATTAATAATATATTTTAGGTCTTCTAAGGTGCATATATTTGATCTTATAAGGAGTCTTTCCATCATTTTCAAGTCCCATACACACCATTGTCTTTTCACATACCATCACTATCTTCATACCATGTTCTACCCTATTTTGATGTTATAACTCCTTATCACTCCACATACACCTCTCTCTACCCATAAACCCTCCATTATAGGTTGAGATCATGCTAGTGAACCCTTATACTCTAGTTAAATGCACATAAGGAATGAAATCATAGTATGTTCAGTCATGTGAACACCTACATCCAACCCTATAGGCTAACTATAACAAGGTCCTTTAAAAAAATTAAATGGGATATTGAAGGCATAAGAGATTAGCTAGAGTTTCAAATAAGGGCATATTATAAGACTTGTTCCATGCAAATTCATAAGGAAAGCAAGTTATAAATGGATTCAAGTTACCTTTTCTATCATAAACCTCATAGGCACCTACAACCAATTTTTGGCATGCTATAGTAAGCTTCAAAGGACTATTCCATGAATGAAAAAAGGACCCTTTAATGCAAGTGTAGATAAAAAAGAGGAAATTGGTGATGATATAAATATGGTTTTGATGTTATATGAACACCTCAATTTACATTAAATCATTCATCTTAGATGATGCATTAGGCTACCCTAGTCTATATAGTTGGGTTATTCCAAGGAATTAAGGGTTTCTCATAAGCAAAAATGGAAAATAAGAGATCCAAAAGGCATGTTAAAGTTTTTATATTTATCATTATCTTATAATTCATCAAGTCTCCAATAATGTTCATAGACCTAACCAATACCTACAACCACCTCTATTGGCTTAGGTTGGTAGAGGAAGGAGTTGAGCAAAGGGGGTTCATTTCATGAGATTGTGGAGTCTTTTATAGGATATAAAATGATAATAATGCTTAATATAACCTAACACATCCAATTAGGAGGCCTTGAAACTCACTCAAAATTCCTAATACAATAGACAATCATCTATAACTATCTCACCAAATAATTATAGCCAGGATCAGGTTTATAGAAACCTCTCCATGGTGATGTATGAAAGTAGGAGTTCTATCATCAAGAAAATGTCTAAAAAATATCATTAAAGGTAAATATTTAAGTTGAATTTCACTCAAAGGGGTCATATATTACTATGATAATTTTTATACCTAAGTGATTACCACCTACAACAACACACAAAGGCAAACCTATAGTCAATAGTCAAGGTTTAGTATTAATATTAGGAAGAGTACATCATGTTAATATGGGATGTATCCTAAGGATCAGGGGGTAAATAGTACTCAATAATCCCTAATACATGAAAATAATACCTTACCCTCCTCTTAAATAGACCTAATGCAACATGATGGACACCAATAGTCAGTCTATGGGAGTAATAAGTTATGTTGTAGGGGTTAGAAAGTCACTACTTTGGT
Organism: Torreya grandis; assembly: GCA_037957365.1. Taxonomy (NCBI): domain Eukaryota; kingdom Viridiplantae; phylum Streptophyta; class Pinopsida; order Cupressales; family Taxaceae; genus Torreya; species Torreya grandis. The sequence continues at coordinate 4,631,763 of JARHVA010000158.1, read as the reverse complement.
TCAAACTATGAGATGGTTAAGGGGATCCATGACATAAAAAGGTATAAGATAGTAATATAAAGAAATTTTTTTACTCAATAAATTAATATACAATGATAAATGAGCAAACATAGGGTTTTTAGTAGGTTGTAGTCAACTTACCCGAAGAGATTGTGTGGGCATCATACAAGGGTCATATGGATTGGAGGCTTAGCATGGAGAAGATAGCCTAACATGAGATATGAATAAATGTGTGAAACCATTTCATAATTTCAGTAATGGAGGAAATAAATTTCATAGCTTTTTCCTCATTCAAATATATAGATTAGTGAAGAAACCTACAAGCAACCAATGAATGGAAGAGGAACATTATTGAGTTGGGGCACTCTAGGATGGTTGTAGAGGGTTGAATTAGTGTGATAAGACCTATTAGACACTAAGGAAGATATACCAAGGTTATTTCATGAAATATATGCTCAAGGAATCCACATAAGGCATGCTTATTAACCTCTAAGGGTCAGATCAAGCATCCACACTCCAAACCCTTCATATACAAACCATGTGCCTAAAAGGGCTAATAAATCCATGTAGCCATGGAGTATGATGAAGGAAATAGTGATTTTAAAGTATAATATCAATTATGATGGTGTTTATCCATAAATTCACCCACAATGGACTTAAAAACTCAAGGTTTTGTGCCATAATCTGCAGGCAAGGTAGAGCAAATATAGGGTTTTAGGCAAAACTTAGTTAGCTTGCCCTAGGAGAACATATATGCCAAGTGAGTTGTATTAGATTTGGTTAAAAGATGTAAATATGTTTAAAGGGTATGTTTCATATGTTTCAAGGAGTGAAATTAAATGAATAATATCTCTTGTGCTCCAAGAATAGTCATTAATAGTCAAATGCTATGTGATAGTGGACTAACATGTGATTGAGGTATTATCACTAGCCTTTGAGAATATAAGGTAAGTTTGAGTTGGTAGTGAACCCAAAATACTCCAATAAAGATAAAAAGTAACAAAATATAACTAATAATATAGTGCATACCTACATGTATGCTATTCCTTGAGCCAATAATACAGTCATAATTAACTGTCAATTAGACCATGTCAAGGAAAAGCCATGCTTGGTGGAGTTTATAAGGGTTGGATGATAAAAAATAATGAAGGAGGGAATTGGATCCTTAAATATAAATATGAGTCTATTTTTAAAATTCTGATATAATAGTGTTCATATATAGGTATGGTGTTTAGAGCAACATACAATCAACTTACCAAATCTTGCACATAGTGAGGTTTTCAACAAGTTTGCATGAGAGTTTTTGATGTTTGGAGGTGATAGAAGCATAATTTATACCTAAAATTTTGTACAAATGGTACTAATGACCAAAGGAAAACCATCATATATTTTTTTTCATGGGAAAATAAGGAAATTATTCTCCATTTTGTCTCATAAGTAGGTCACTTTTAGGATAGTATGACTACAGGAAATGGTGAGAGAATGGTCAAAAAGGGTGTGGGTGGTATTAGAACAATTTGTGATGATTTTGGATGATTAAATAATGTGTATTTATCTTTAAAAAACATTAATAAATCCCAATAATGATGAGAAACAACTTATAAGTGGTGTTGAGTGATCATTTGCAAACAAACCCCACTAGCCTAGACTAGGCCTATTGCCCAAAGGGAGGCTCAATTCCATTTAAAACACAAAATGACCATTATATATCATTGTAAAATGTTAATTATGATATATTAGGTTTTTTAAATCTATTTTTTTTGTAGAATAATTCATGAATAAACCATTTTTTGGCCCAAGCTTAAGATAGGGTGCATAGAATGGAGAAAGAAGCTCGATATGCCAAGTTTGAATGCTTACACCAACAAGGAGGTTTAACATGGTAAATAAAGGAGTTATGGGATTTTATAGGGTGTATTTAAATTCCATTTTGTGTAATTGTTTCATATGTTAGATGTCACAATTTTTTGAATCATCCTTAAGGGTGAAAACTACTAGAAACCCTCCTAAAACCACAATTTGAACTAGTTTACAAATATGGAGTTGTAAACCTCACAAAATGACATATTTTAATATTTAAACCTACCATATATTTTTTTAAAATCTTATAGTGTCATCCACATGTGATTTTTTTGTACCTTCACTTGTTTAGAATAGTACAAAACTATACTTTTTCTTGTTTTTGAGATAAAATGAAGGTTCCAAGGAGTTTATAAGGATTAAAATTAATGGATAAGGTATATTGGGACTTATTTTAAATTTAAAATATCAAAAATTAATTAAAATTTATCCATAAATTCCCAAACTATTCAATCCTTTTGTGCCAATAGAAAATGCCTAAAAAAGGCAAGCCTTCTAAAGGCCATTTCATGGTTCTAGTACCTCCACAATGTTCCAGACCACAAAATTTGACATGGAACATGGTGGGATCATGGTAAAAGTTAATAAATTTATTTTGGAAGGTTTGATACATGTGTGAGCTCCCATCATAAAGATTTCTCTTTCTAAGGCTAGAAGGGCTAATTATGCCTAATTCGAGAAGAAGAATGGGATAGAAAAGGTATCTACACCTAGATTATGACCACAAAATTTTTCAAGGAGCTGTATTATGATAGAGGGTACCTATAAAAAGTATTATTTTCTCACCATCACCTCTATATTCTCCCAGACAAGGAGCTTTGCATAAAAAAGGCTACAAGGAATTCATGAAAAATGCATAGTTTTGGTGTCAAATTAGGTTTGTTTGAGTGGTTTTTGGACCAAATAACCTTGAAATATGCATGATATGATAATTATATGTCATTAATGGTTGATATATAAAATATTGAAGAAAATCTAAAAAACAAGCCAACTTTTCCTTCTACGCCTAGGTAGAAAATGAGCTTTTTAAGGGGTGAAGGAATGAAATGATGTATAAATGTTTAATATCAAATTTTCCAAGGTTATTATACATTTTACACACCTAATATTTATGGATAAAAATTAAACACGTTATTAATGTTTCAAATAGTTTGAATAGGTCTCCAAACTCCAAAAGGACTCTTCCTCCTTCAAACGCCATATTTGGGGAATAAGTCAAATCTGGATTGAAAATCTTCTAGGAGTCCTATGAAGTTAGAAAAATAGAATTCATGAGTTTAGGAGTCAAGTAAGACTCATTCATATGCATTTAAGACCTATGTTCAAGGGGGGAAACTTCTTCTCCGAGAATATAGTGAGGTTATGGAAAGATTTAGGCACCTAAGGTGGTCAAGCACTGCCAATCATGGATGAAGACTTATTAAAGATTTTAAAAAACTTGATACATGAAATGATATTCTATATTTCATAGATGAAGGAAATATTAATTATAAAATGCTACATTGGGTTTCAAGAAAGAAAAAGGAAAGGTCAAATTTCCTAGTTTTAGGGGTTCTTATCTCCTTCTTTCTTCTCTCTCTCATTTTATCTATATGTAAGCCAATTTTTGGCATTAAAAAGGATCCTTAACCTGATTGTGGCAAGGAAATTCTTATAAAACATTTTTGCTTGCCTCTTTTGATGAATAATACAAAATTCATACCTCTTCAAAGTTGGATTTAGTGTATTTTCATGGTTTGTTAATAGATGATAGTGATAGTTCTTGCTTCCTCTCATCTTGTTCTTTTCTATTTACTTATTTGTAGGTGTTAGATCATCCCTATAAGTTTCATATTGTGCTCTAATCATATTGTATGTTTTTTAAGTGTAATATTTATTTAGTGTCTTTGAGAGACCTATTGAATAGGTGCCTTAGATTATGCATTAAGTTTGAGCCTCTATGTGAAACATTGATGTTTGGAGTCTGCCATTTGAGAAGTGTAGTTAAGTTTATATTCTTATCCTTATTTATAGTTCATATAACACAAGTGGAGGTCATATTTTGGTGTATCAACCCTATTAGATATATTTTCCTTTTAGTTTACCCTCTTCCCTTTTCCCTTACAAGCTAGTAGTGTAGAGTAGGGGTCTTAACTAATACATCAAGGGGAGATAGCCCTTAGAATATAGAGATTTAATCCACATATTAGGCCACCCATAGCCTAGGATTTTCTCCATGTTACTTTATATTGTGAAGGCCTAAAACTACCTTCACAAGGGTACAAGTCTAAAAGACAATAATTGACTCAATGAGAGACATATTGGTCATGGTCATTACATTTATATTCCTAACTAAGTTGAGGTATGATTTTATGCTTATTGCATTTGTGCTATTTGGTTAGAAATTCAACCCTTTCCTTTTAAAATCATAACAAGGTATTGGTTATTCATTGGTATAAGGGCTTAACTATGGCTAGATGATGCCTATTTGAATGGTCTTATGACCAACATATTTTTAGAAGATCTAACTAGGCTATATAAACTTTCATGGGGAAAGTTAGTTGGGAATTTAATGCCTACTTATACTACTCTGATAAGGATTTCATCCCTATTCTCCAAAAGGTGACAATCAAATAGGTAAGGATCATAAGCGATATGAGTTGGAGAAGTCACATAATAAGGTTGTTATTATTGGACTTGTTCTATGATAGTTGGTACACTAACAAGATATTATGTGGGTTGATCTTGGTCTTGTCCTAGATATGAAGGTGTGTTGGCAAGATAATGGGATAATTGGTCTTGTCCCTACTCTATATAGTAGACATCATATGTGTGATATGAGTCTATCACATACACTATGTCATGTCCATAGGGGTCTTGAGCAAAAGGGTCATTTGAGATAATGTTTTCATTTTTGGCATTATACATGGTCTTGTTATGTGTATAATGAGGCATGGTTGAAATAGAGGTAAGCGTCTCCCAAAAACAAACTTGGTCTATTATTATAAATGTCTAAAACTTGATTTCTGAAAAGAATGGTGTTTTGCTAGAAATATATTGAAACTTGGCCTCTTAAAAGATTGGTCTTTTTCTGAAAATGTCTTGAAACTTGGCCTAGAATGGAAACTTAGTCTATTGTTGAAATGGTTAAAACTTGGTATAAAATGGAAACTTGAAACAAACATGGTCTTGATCTAAAAAATTTATAGAAAACACACTTATATATTAGAAATATGTTTAAAAGTGAGATGCAAACATGATCTTGGTTAAGGTATTGAGCTAGGTCTAAGATAATTTTAAAATGCAAATGTGAAACTAGTCTGTAATAAAGGTCTTGGACTTGGTCTAAAGTAAAACAAACTTGGTTAATGAGAATGAAATTAAAACCATGCTAGGTCTTTGGTAAACATCATAAATCTAGTCTCAAAAATAGATTTAATCTAAGGCATAAAAATCAAAATAAAAATAAATCTAAGGTATTTAGTTAGAAGTAAAGAATGCACTTGGTCTAAGTAAACTTGGAAAACTCGATCTAAAGTGAATTTTAGTCTAAAAGGATCTCACAATAAAAAAACAAAGGTTTGAAGTTATTCTAAGCAAACCAATTAGAAATCTAAATCAAGTATTAGGAATTAAGTAAAAAAAGTGAAAAATTCAATCCCAAGTGATAGACAAGACTCAAATGTACATTATTTGTGCTTAGATCTATACCTAAAAGTGAGGTTTTAGATTTGATTTGAAAATAAAATTGAAATCTTGGAATAAGGATCAAAATTATACATAAATGGTAGAATCACCCTACATTTGAAAAATGATTTCACACTTCTCAAATGTTTGGAAATTGGTCTAGAGTAATTGATAGCCCAATTTCGGATACCATAAGATAGGGTCATAAAATTATTCCTTTTTAAATGTATGTTATCATAGTTTAATGTAAATTTGATAAGTTTAAGGTAATGTTCATTTTGGTCCTATGATGGTTTAGTCACTTTATGTCATATTTCAATATGGTTCAAGTTATTCTAGGGATTTAGGATGTATTGTTAAGTCATATTTCATGTGTCTAGGTCATGTCATACTCCATGTAGTCTGTATAAGTGCCCAAATAGGATTTATGTTGTATACAAGGTCAATAAGTCATTTTAAAACTCTTCTATAGGTTATTAACTTGTGTAAAATTGTCAAAAAATCACTTTAAGACCCAAAAAGGGTGAATACCACATATGATTCAAAACTCAAAAGTTCTAGTTGATAAATATGTCAATAGCATAGAAATAACATAGTAATAATGAATTCTATGAGAAGAGATATAGTATTACTCAAGATCACAATACAAATATATGCTTATCTCTAGGAAGAGATGTCTGCCTTCATATTTTGGGTTACCTCTTCATTTATACACATTTTGAAAGCATGGGGAGGATGTGGAAGGTCACCAATCTCAAGGGAGACTAAGTGGTTTGACTTCCAAGATTTAAAACAATATAGAATTTGAGGAATTACTATTTTTAGACTGCACTAGTAAAATTAAAATTTGGGGCACTTCCATTGGGTTTTTAAGGGTCAAACTTCATCAAAAAAAACTCAATGACATTTCACCACATTATCCTCTTTTTTAGATTTCCAACAGTTCAAACGACGAGTCAATTGGAGCTATGGTGAAAAAGTTATGGCTCCTGGAAGTTTCATCATCAACTGGGGTGGAACTGTCACCCAAATTATCACCTAAATTATTGCCCAAATCATTCCTCCCTCCTTGAAAAGCAATGGTCCCCATTACATCAATGTTCCTCATCAAGTGTGGTATTTGTTTCTTAATTTGATTCTCTGTGAGCTACTCACCTTGGTGGCTAAGCTAGCCCCTTTTGACCACTCAATAAAGAGGAATTGAGTGTCCTCTTATTGTCTTCATCCAGGTATCCACCATCTGATCCTCTTCCACTGGAGAAAAATTCTATGGATCAAGCTCATCAATGTCTAGTTGTTCTGATACAACTGAAGTGTCCAACAGAGGTGAGTGATATGGTTTGAGGAGCTCCACATTAAATATTGGATGTAGACCAAGGTAGGTTGGTAGGTTCAACTCAAAAGATTTTTCTCCAACTCTTCTGGTGATGGTGTAGGGACCATATTGTAGAGGCTAAATCTTTCTGTGTGGGCCTACAAGTCATTCTTTTTGAAGCTGTGACCAAACCTTGTCACCCATAGCAAAATGGTGTGTAATCCTATGTTTTTCATGGCATTGATTATACTTCTAATTCATCTTCTCGAAGATGTCATGAACTTTTTGCTGGATGTGTTGCATTTGTTCAATAAACTTTATTTCTTTTTCTACCTCAGATCTTCCATAAGGTGTGTATTCCATGCCAAAAAATGGAACAACTATGATAATTGGTGCCATGGGTTGGAACCCAAAATATACTTGGAATGGACTATTCTTGGTTGAGTTGTGCAGCACCTAATTGTATCCATGTTGTATGAAAAGAAGTCCCTCATCCCATGTGTGTGGATGTTTGGAGTGATACATCCAAATCATGTGAATAATCAAGAAATTTACCACCTCTATCTAACCATTAGTCTATGGATGGAAGGTTGTGGACTTCATCAGCTTAGTATCCATCATCTTCCATAGAGTGGACCATAAGATGCTTAGGAACCTGCTATCTCGATCTGAGACAATGGACTTGGGGAGACCAAAATGGAGCAATACATGACTAAAATATAGTTGAGTAGTGTCCTTAGTAGATGTATTTTTCTTACAAGTAATGATGATAGCCATTTTTGAAAAATGATCAACTACCACAAAAATACAGTCCTTACCATGTTTTAAAGTGGGAAAACCTGAGAGAAAATCCATTGAGATGGATTCCCAAGGCCTGGTTGGTTCTGGCAATGGCATGTACAATCCTTACTTCTTATTTGTTGGCTTGGTCATCACACATGGGGTAAAAAATTTGAGATATCTTTCCACGTCCTTTTGCATATAGGTCCAGTAGAAGTGTTTTTGAAGAATTGCCAATGTCTTTTCGATACCAAAGTTTCCAGCTGTCCTATTGAAGTGTGCTTCCCATATCATCTTTTGTTGCTCTACAAATAGAACACAGATGTTCCCCATATGATAGAGGACATTATCTTGCAAATATAAATTAGAAACATGTTTACCTTTTTAAAGTGCTTGATATGTATCAATAAAGGTAGGATCTACTTCATACAGAGCACCATAAGTGGCAGTCACATGCCCGAATAGGTCAAGAACTATTATGAGTGTAGTAATTGGTGGGTGGCACAGACAATCTGCAACTATATTTGAGCTCCCCTTTTTGTGTTTAATTATCAAGTGGAATTTTTGAAGATATGTGGCCCACTTTTGGTGCCTCTCATTTCATAGTTTGCTTTACATCTAGATGAATTCCAATGGTCTGTGGTCAGTGTGGATGACTGTCTCTTTCCCCAAGATGTAGTGTTTCTATTATTTGTAGGCTTACACAATGGCATAGAGCTCCTTATCATATGTTGGATATTTCCTAACTGTATTAGTGAAAGTTTCACTATGATATGCAACAAGATGGCCATGTTGCATGATGACAGCTCCTATGGCATATTTAGATGCATCTATCATCAACTCAAAAGGTTGATGCAAATCTGGCAAGGCAAGAACAGGGGCTGAGCAAAGTCTATTCTTCAAATTCTCAAATTCCCTTTGTTGTATTTCACCCCACTAAAATGTATCTTTAGCTCCTCCTTTAGTCACTTGGGTTAGTGACCAAGAAACATGTGAAAATCCAAGAACAAACATGTGATATAAATTTTTAAGACCCAAAAAGCTATGATGCTCTGTGAGGGTCCTTGGTGTGGGCCATTCTCAAATAACCCAAATATTTTCTAGATCAACATGGACCACTTCCTCATTCATAACGTACCTGAGGTACTAAATTGTTGTCATCCTGAATGTGCATTTGTCAAGATTTGCATACAACTTGTGCTCCCAAAGAGTTTAAAGCACCTTACGAACATGTTGCAAATGTTCTTCCCATGTTTTGCTATAAATGAGTATGTCATCTAAGTTGAAAACCATGAATGAGTTGGTGAAGGGTCATGGGATGTCATCCATCATCCTCATGAAGGTTGTATGTGTGTTAGTTAAGCCAAAAGGCATAACCAACCATTCAAAGAGCCCCTCCTTAGATTTGAATGCAGTCTTCCAGACATCAGTGGGATCGATGGGAATTTGGTGATAACCACATTTGAGATCAATTTTGGTGAAGAAATTCACACCACAGAGCTAGTCTAGCAGGTCATCAATCCTGGGGAGAGGGTAGTGATTCTTCACAAAGATTTTATTTAGGGCTTGGTAGTCAATGCAAAGCCTCCATGTTCCATCTTTCTTCAGTGCCAAGATAATTGAGCTACCACAAGGTGAAGAGCTTAGCCTGATGTGACCCTTTTGGATAAATTCTTGAATCTATATTTTTATCTCATCATTCTCCAAAATTGATTTGTGATACACAAGACTGTTAGGCAAAGGTGATCCTGGGATCAAATCGATAGAATGTTTTACCTGGCAATGTAGTGGAACTCCTATGGGTGACTTGAATAAGTCATCATATTCTCTTGTGATTCATCTTATCTACTTTTGTTATTGTGTTGATTATGTAGTTAGGACTGTAACAATGGACTTCTTGGATTTATATGGTTTGACCACCATGAGAACAAATTGCTTTGTCTTCTCCACCAATCTCTTGCATTACTTAGCACTGACCAGGGAAATAGATGTGGGAGGTGGTACCTTTGGTACCTTATAGTGTCGTGTTCCAAGAGTGAGGGTGATCCTTTAGGTTTGTGATTCATAGATGCAATGTCGCTCATACATGAACAACTGACCAAAGAGTACATCACAAACATCTAGATTGACCACATCACACAAGACTTCATCTTGGAATGGTTTTATAGCATATGAAAGAAGACACTAATGGGTGACATAGAGGTCTCTCCCTGGACTCAACCATCCAATACTGTAGGGATTTAGATGAGTCTTCATGGATAGATTTAGAATTTTCACAAATTTAGTAGAGACTAAATTCTTTTGACTCCCACTATCAAGAATGAAATGCAGAGGCTTACCTTTTACCCATAATTTAGAGTGAAACAATCTTTCCTTGTCATCTGGTCTTTCCTCATGGGTCTATGATGAAGTGATGATGGTGTCAGGCTCAACATCTACAATTTATTCTTCATCCTCTTCAATTATGGGTTGTGTATGAGGCAGAGTAGTAGATGTCAAGTATTGTGACTCAGAAAGAAGTGACTTGATGGCTCGACATTCTTCTTTGGAGTGAGTTCTAGTTTTTTGGTAATCACACCATTTTCCAGCCTTCCCCTTCTAGGATTTATTATCTTGAAACTCCTTTTGCTTCCAATTTTGGCCTCATTTTTGACCTTCCTTGTCACTTTTCCATTTTGAGGGTTGACTCTTCGTATTCTTTCTACCATACATTTGTTTAATCTTCACTACAAATTTGTATGCCTCACCGAGGGTTTCTAAATTGAAGAGTTCCATTTCCCCTCATATGTACCATTATAGTCCACCACCATATTTGAGAGTCTTATGTTTCTCACTTTCTTGAATGCCCAATCTTGCAAATAAAGAATGAAAAGTTTCTATGTAATCTTGAACAGATTGGTCCTTACCTTGGCAAAGTTTTTACCACCATATGTACATATCATCATATGCTCCGATGGGATAGTATTCTTCTTTCACTTCTTCCACAAAATAATCCTAGGTAGGTTCCACCTCAAGGCCAATGTCATCTATACTAAACCTCTTTTTGTACACTTCCCACTAGTTTTTCACAGGCAATGATGATTTCAAAAGAGCAAAATTAATCTTTTCTCCATCGGTGAACTTATTTATAGAGAAGTAGGAAGACAGTTGATCCAACCATGTTTCTACTACATCAGCATTGATTTTGCCTTCAAATGTGGGAATATCAAAATTTACCTAACCTTGAAGGGTGTTGGGGCACTAAAAGGACATTCCCTAGATGAGGAGGCAAGAAGTGTAGTCGTGGAGCTAGGATTTACCATCGAAAGTGTTTGAAGAATTTGGGAAAATTTTTGTAGCATCTACGCTTATTTCCATTAGAGGGCTTCATTCACCATTTATTTGAAAGGATCAGATGTCACAGTTTCATCTGCCATTTGAAGTCATTTGGAGTGAATAGGTGGAAAATTTGGAAGCTCTATTGTTTCCCACCCAAGCTTCTTGTAGCCTGACCTCATCCTCGAGATCATACACTCTCAAGACAAACCACTCTGATACCACTAATCCAAAACTTAGAAAAATTCTAGTTGATAAATATGTTAATAGCATAGAAATAACATAGTAACAATGAATTCTCTGAGAAGAGATATAGTATTACTCAAGATTGCAATACAAATATATGCTTATCTCTGGGAAGAGATGTCTACCTTCACATTTTGGGTTACCTCTTCATTCATGCACATTTTGAAAGCATGGGGAGGATGTGGAATGTCACCAATATTGAGGGAGATTAAGTGGTTCAACTTCCAAGATTTAAAACAATACAAAATTTGAGAAATTACTATTTTTAGAAACTTACTATTTTTGGATTACACTACTAAAATTAAAATTTGGGGAACTTCCATTGGGTTTTGGGGGGTAAAAATTCATTGATCAGAGCTCAATGAAATTTCACCACATTATCCTCTTTCTTATCTTTCCAACTATTCAAACGGTGAGTCAATTGGAGCTATGGTGCAAAAGTTATGGCTCTTGGAGGTTTCATCATCAATTGGGGTGGAACTGTCACCCGAATTATCACCTAAATTGTTTCCTGGATCAATATAGGTGTTTTAAAATGATTTTTGAATAATTTTATAATGTGAAGTTGGTAGATATTTCATGATAACTTAGTTTTAAATGTTCAAAAGTAGTTAAAAGTGATTTTCAACACAGAGAAGAGGCTTGACATACACTTGTATGGATCAAGAAGGCTGATTTTCAGGTGTAAATGTTTCAATATATGTCTATTCATCTTACCCAATTCAAATCCATGTTTGGAATGTAGGTATAGGTCCACTCAATGGAAAAAATGCTTCCTTTCCTCCATCAGCTCTTTGGCAAGTTTTTAAAGGCCAACTTCAAATGATTTGTTATTAAAATACAACTAGAGTTTGGAATTGAAACTTTTAACAAAGGAAGAGATAATAATGGAATTAAAATATATGGCCATAGTTTTTAGATTGGTACCCCCTCCTTTTCTCATAGATAGGGTGCTATTAAACCCTATCCAAACCCTACAGACTCAGTTTTGGGCAATTTCACTAAAAATATGAACTTTTTGGTGATATATTAAGGTTTTGAAACTATTGTAATGCCTTATAAAATCTAATCATATCATATTCCATCCTTGTTTTATCATGTGTGGCAATGGAGAGTGAGCAAAATCTCATTTTGCTAAGTGCAGGCTTAAATGAAGTTATAAGCAGTTTTCTTGAAGTTTTTATGAGGTATCATATGTGGATGGCTTACATTAATGAATATGTATTGTTTTAAATGTATTAAAACTAATCCATTCACCTTCACAACTTTAAAATACCCCAACCTTGAGGCTTTACACCTAAGATATCCTAATAAGCATACATAGGTATGTTATAGTTTTAATAAGAAAGAGACTATTTTACAAGATGATGTAAATATAATAGGTCCCAAATACCAATGAAAGGAAGAGTAACAATGTCACCTTAATTGGTATCATAAAATGATTAAATTAGTATTAATAATTTCTCATATAATGGAACCTAATAACATAAGGTCCAAATATGGACTTATAAGATCATAAGCAATCATCAAATGAGAGTTAGTATCTAAGGAGAATGTTAATGGTTGGAATTGGTTTCATGTAAACTGAAAGGTCATATAATACCTATATAATAACTCCTATAAGTGGAAAATCTCACTAATAACCTACCAAGGCAAGCCTATTGTCAGTTTAGGTTGGAGATTATATTAAAAGTCTGTCTACACAAGAATGCACCAAAAGGTGATAAATATTACATTGTAAGTATTTTTTGAAGGTTAAATAATCATGATAATATTATATAATATAATTTAAGGTTTTATTAATTTTTGATATGATCTTAGATGCATGATAAAGGATCCTAAAGTGATAAAAATTAGACCTGTAGGTCTCTTTTTCATATCACATGTAATGAAGATATGCATTGGATATGAGAATGTGAATTGGTAGGTAGAGGGTCAAATAGGATATATATGAAATTAAATAATATTTAACACTCATCAAGCCAATTTAGAGCATACCCAAACCCTTTTAAAGCCTAATAGATATCTATAGCTTTATCCTAGGCTTGAGTATAAAAATGACTAATAGGGTAGTGTTAGTGAGTTTCCCATGGGTAAAGAAGATAAAATGAGTTTGAGGACACTTAAATAGTTTTCAAGAATATAAAAATTGTTGATAAATTTGTTGAAATATTTTCCTTTACAAAATTACAATCTAGACACCTAATGCACACCTATAGCCAAGAGACTTTTGGTACAAATAGTGAGAAGAAGGATGTAATGTTTATTGAAGTTGATGAATTTGATTAGAAATTAGGGTGTTGATCATGATCATAATCCATGGAAGGTGTCTCCAGATCATTTTTATGATTTTAAATGAGGTAAAACTTAACATAACAATCCATTATAGTCTATTTCACAGGGTTGATCGTAAACCCTCGTGAGAAGACTATGTATGTTCTAAGCCATTTGGGGGGTCAAGGTGTTTTAAAAGTGTTGTATAAACTCACATGAGGTGTTATAATTTTTTTTGAATCATATTCAATCAAAAAAATTATTTTTAGGGTCTTAAGCCCAAGAACATATCTCTCAACCTCACTCATACAGTCTGCCAACTAAGAGGAGAAATTTGAGATGCTCATATATTGCATAAAGAGATGTATGGTGACTTAATATATTATGAATAATAGACCACACTTATGAACTATTGATCCATATAATTTTTATTTTCATTAAGGGCCTAAGCTTTATGAATAATCCTTAAGTATCTAAGGCACTCATAGGCTACCAAGAGACCAACATATGACTTGATGACTGATAAGGCTTCCCAAATGATCTGACATGCCTTTGAATGAATATGGAAACATTGGTATGACCTTCATGGACCTTATGGACACCTTCTTAGACCCTTTTTTGGTACATGCAAAGGTATAATATATGAAATTGGTTTAAAAGCATGGAAAATAATGGTCTTCAAAACAAGTTCAGAGACCTAGAAATCCTAGTCAAAGGTTACATTGTCATATAAAAAACTTTTCATGTCTTTTAAGGTGATATATAAGCCATTAAATTTACCAAGTTAGGTTAAAAAGGGATAAATGAAATATTTTTATAGCTAAAAAACTCAATTTTAGGCCTATGGAGTACTTTTAGAGAGTTTCCTTCTAACATATTAAGTTGTCCCATGATGTTTAAGGCCTAAAAAATACATAATCAAGCACTAGAACCTACAAACTTCTTTATAAATCACTCCAGTACCTCTCAAGCCTGAATAAACACCTAAGCTAGGGGTTTGTCCATTCCTTGGTTCACCCATCCATGCAAGGTTTCAAAACCCCAAATTTGGAATGGAACATGGTCAGGGGGTATGTAAATTTAATCAAATATTTAATTGTATTTTTAAATGTGTGGGAATTTATTAGAGCCAAATCTTAGTTTCTAGGCTTAGAGACCTAATTGAGGGTTAATTAGAGAGATAAATAGGTGGATTAAGTTTACTTATAATTAATGATTGCTTATGAAATTTTTCATAGAGCTATAACAACATACTAGGTACTCAAAAATATGCCTAATTTTCTAGGGTCATCTGTCAAATAGTTCTAGAGAATGAGATTTGCATGTTTTTAGGGATATAAGGAATTGAAAGCAAGTATGAGCTTTAGGTGAAAAATGAAGTCTTTGAGATTTTTTAATTAATACTAATGGGTTGATATAATTTGGTTAAGATATATAGAGTTCTCCCATGGAGATAAATTGAATTCATGAAGATAAACTCAAGATTTGAGGGTTTTGAGAAAAGAGAAGCATGGTGAGATCAAATGGGTTTCAAGACTCCTAAAAAGAGATGATTATAATTACAACTTTAGTATGATAAATAATCAAGGATATGCAAGGTGTAAAATAAGATAATTTTAGATTTATAATCACTAAGAGGGGGGGAAGTGAATTAGTGAGCCCAAATATTTCAATCTCAATTCCAACCCTCTCAAACTATTAACCAATCAACATATATCAACTTGATCAAGAGACATTAACAAGAGAGCTTATTCATTCAATACATACACAAGATCAAACACATAACACATAGTTCCTATGGAAAACTCTCATGTGAAATAAAACCCACTCTCAAGTCTAAAACACATGGACTACTATTCTATAATAAATTACAAACAAGAGACTGGTTAACTCCTTTAGACTATCAAACCTTGATCATGTCCTCTTGACCAAAGGCCTTTAGTGAAACACCCATTTCACAAGGAGTAACTACCCATAAGGAATATAAAGTCCTTTAGACCCTAATTTGAACACTTACACCTTAGTATTATTATCTTCAACACCTAATGATGGATCTCTATTTATCTAACCCCTGCATAAACTCTTTCTTTATCTCATACATGCCTCCCACACAAATCCTCCAAAAAAACTAGAAACCATCACATTTAGTTTCACTATATATAGAGAATTTATGAATTATCAAGTTCAAAATATTTTCTTTTTTAACCATAATACATGCCTTCACCCTTAAGGCATCTTACATGGGTCATACTTAAGCACAATACTCTTTCAAATAGGGCTAAGTCACTTTTAGGTCCTATGGAGACCCATTAATCTCTTTGACACTTATCTAAGAAAAAAAATAAAATAATAACATTTAAAAAAAGCATGGGCCCATTTTACATGATATATAAGTCCCCCTTAAGTGTCCATATTCATCATAGAACCCTTCTACTTAAGCACAATTTGCTTAAATAACATTCTATGCACATAATCACTATGCATGAATACATAGTCAACTTATAAACATTTTTTCATACTAAATATGATTATTCAAACCTTCATAATGCACAAAAAGTATCCTTATGGAGTCTACAACACTCCCCAATAACTAATTCATCAAGTTACATTGAAACAACATTAAAATAATCTCAATTACCCTTCTTGGGTTACTTACATAACTCAGTCGAACACATAGTCAAATTTGGAGCTCAATATCTTTGTTTATACATAAATTTAAATATTCAAATTTATATTTATAGATTATACTTGGATTCCTATAACACTTTTCTTTTTACACCATGAAAAAATTCATTCTTGATCAAAAGATATGGTCCAAAAACCACAAACTAGTTTTTCCCTTTATTAAATTCAAATGTAAACGGTCATAGTTAAACCTTAAACACCATGATCTCATCTTGATCCCTCACTAATAATATTAAATACACACCATCAATCTTATTGTATGAATATTGACCTTTAATATATATTTTTCCAATGGCAAACATTAAACCTTGAACATGTTGACCTTATCTCATGCAATCTTGCAATATTGACTCATCACGTATCATCGATCTTTGTAGATCAGTTAGGACTTTACCTTATAGCACTCACTATTTGATCTTGCTCAGAACCCCCATAATCAAGGCACTTGACACCCTCACATGCCTTTTAAGCACTTATACCATTAACCATTGAGCACTTGTCCTCATCTCATTAATTCCTAAGTCCTTGGAACAAACACACTCCATTGATACTTTTGTAAGGAGCTTGATATTTACCTCTATTAACCAATGAACACTTTTACCTCTTTAACTTAATGATCAACTTAGATATTCATTATATGATCACTTGTGAGCCATTATATCTACATCTAGTCCCGATCTTTAACATTATGTAAAATAGACTAAGTATGGGGGCCATTGCTTATCTACCTAGAAGGTCAACTTTGCACCTCCATATCTTTTGCTTCACTCAAGCGCATGTTCTAAAAATTGGACCATATGATCTCCTCAAATAGGAAAATCCAACCATGTATTAATCTACTCCTATAATTCTTACACATGTGAGATATAATGACATTAAAATGATCACTTAGATTTATCTATTCATAGAGCTAACTGTGTTAAAAACATGTTTGGAAAGCCAACTTTGCACATGCATATCTTTTGATGTGCTTCAATGCTTGACCTAAAAGTTAGTAAATATCAATTGGGCATAAAAATAAAAAAACCCATATGATAAAAGTCTATTGAAATTTCCACATGTATGAGATATAAATTCATAAATATGCTTATTTGCCTCTTCTTGCCTCATTATAGATTTGGCTAAGTGTGGGAAAATAATGTCAAAATTCTTGGGAGCCCAACTTTGCACTTACATATATTATGTTACACTTAGGTGCATGAATTTAGATTTATCACATAGAAACTAGGTACTAATGTGATCATAACCATATGACCAACTCCCCTTGACTCATCCACATGTGGTAATGGTGATGTCAATAAAATACCTACTCAAATTTTTTACCACTAGACCCAAAATGTCTATATGAGAAAAATGATGAATCAAATGAATTAAACACATGCACACAAGCTCTCCAATCATCCTTGATCAATTATAAGATCCATTTTACATGCTCAAAACACCATACACATCCATGAACATCTCTAGCCATACCAAAACTGAAGATCAACCAAGCTAACTTCAAGCACACTAAGACAAACACATTGCACACTTTGTCATTGTCACTTAGACTATCAAGGTACTTCATCCATTCAATAGGAAACCTATATTAAATCACCATGAAATCATTGAAAAATATCCAATAATATCCCCCTTTATCATTGATCTAAATAAACATCATTCAACTCACCTTTCTCTCTTCAACCACTCTCACAATATGAACTTTCTCCTCCTTTGACACAATGACAAAGTAGGCCCCAACTAATCCTGAGGACCTAAAGATACCATCAATAGGAAAGGACCATCTTAGAAAGATGATACAAACTCCACCTTACCTTGAGCCTACCTCTTCTTGCCTTACAACTTCCTCTTGCTCCAAGCTAACACTCTCTTCAACCAAGCACTATAAAAAATGAAGAAAGAACACACAAAATACTAAAAATTGATGAAACTCACTAAGAAAAATATAAGAGGGACTCACCATAATATTTATAAGACATTTCATATCTTTAGAAACTTTATATCTCTACACACCATGAAGAACCACCACACATACTTACTAGCCTTCTCTCTAAAGCTACCATAAGGACCATCAACATAACTTCATGACACTCACAAAATAAAAAAAATTCTCTCAACTAACCTGATAACTCTCCATGAAACAAAAATACCTTTATATTTTGGATAAAATGAGCAAAAATCACTCTTCTTCACACCAAACCTATGTAGACTCCTTATATCCCTACCTAGAACTTGAAGATCCCACACCTTCTAGTAGATACTTCTTCAAGACCTAAAACTTGATATCTATAACACATTAATATTCCCCCTCAAGCACATCAATTTGAAATAAGTAGATCATCATCTAAAATATACTTCCTTCGTAAACCAACTTGCCAATTAGGCCTCCATCTTGACAAAAATATGAATAAATTAAAAACCACAAATCTTCAAATCTCTATGAATCTTGATTTGACAACCCATTTACCCATTCAATATATTAATAATCGTTAGACATCAAATCATAATAAAAATGACTTTTGTATTAGAGTCCAAAACCCTAGAATCTTAAAATAAATAAGGTCAACACAACACCTTCCAATCAATGTCCACCTCTAAAACTTATTGTACACCTAGAGACAACCATTACACACTTTTGGACCAAGATTTGAGATTCCACATCTTTTAGAACACATACATCCTATAACCCATTTTAGGACATGCATACTCTTAAGTACAAACTAGGAAACTTGAGAGCAAATAAAAAACTCCAATTTGACTTCGGCATACCTTTAGACCATAAAAATACCTAGAGCACATAAAAAATAAGTTTACAAAACTTTTTTGAGTACCAAACTCTTCTTGACATTCCATAAATCTCATTAAGCCACCTAGAACCATCCATTCTAATTCTATACTATATCTCCTTCACAAACCTCTAGAGTAAACTCATGAACTTGTTATTCCCTCTTAGCCAATAACCTTATAAGATCAACACAAGTCTTTATATATATTGGCATTATGATCTTAAGCACACAAAATTGCTTCTCCATAAGAAATATGTCTCCTAAGAAGCATAGGTAGAGACACCCTATTTCATAATATCTTAGAACAATGTGAAACTAGGAGTTGCCCACAACTCCTCATATTCCTTATCCTCCTTGGTCATCTAATGCTTATAGTTCTTCTTATTCTTAGTCTTTTGAGAAGTAACATGCTCATCCACTACAATATTCTCCTTATTTTTTATGATTAGATTGATAATACATGGAGACAACATAGATTCATGACATACCTTTTCATCTATAGAGTCTTCCTTATAGCTTAGAACCTCATCACTAGGTATAGAAAATTTATGTTCTTTACATGAAGATTTCTCAACAACAATAATATGTTCACTTGGATCCAGACACATCTTACGACTAGCCTCAACCAGTACCTTGGTCTTCTCCTTGAGCTTAGTCTCTTCATTCACAACATGAGTAGTCAATGAGAGATCTTGGAAATATTCACATTATGTGGTATTATCCACCATAGAAAATAGATTAATTAGACCTACAGTCTCATCATGGCTCATACTTACCACCTTTGGCTTCCATGAGTTGACTTGCCTTCTTTCCTTACACTCTAGGAGCCTAATTAAACCAATTCTGACTTGTAAGCCTCTACTTGTAGAATCAAGAAATGTGACCTCTCTTTTTATAGTTGAAGCACATCATACCTTTTGAAATAAGCTCATTTTGTCTTACCAAATTTGGAAAAAATATTGCAATGTTTCCAAGTTCATAACAACTATAACACTCAATATCTTTTGAAGTAAACTTAAATTGCCTTACCTTAAATGGACAATGTTTTGCAAAGTGTCCCATATCATGACAGTTGAAACACTCAACCTTGATCACATATTTTGAATGATGACCCCCATCATAGTCCCATGCAAACTCATTCTTAACAGGTCTTCTACATTCTCTAGCTCTATGCCCAAACTGATTACAAGTATAGTAGTAACCATTGAAATTTGCATATCTCATGGAATTTAATTATCTGATCTGATTTATCTTCATTTTTCCAACACCTTCATTCCTTGTCTAATGAATAATCTTAAAAGTCTGATCCACCTTTCTCTCATTGACATTCATGTCAACTTGAGAAGCAAATTTAGGCTCTTCATTAAAACCCAATCTAGATCTATCACTAGCTGACTTGAACTCTTAAGGAGATCATCTAGATCATTAGAAATTTTATCAAATTTGACAAATGATTTCACCTTGCTTGAAAATTTATCTAACTCAGATCTCAGTAACTCATTTTAAATTACATACCTTGCACATTCATCTTCTTTAGATTTTAGGCTTGTAGATGAGATTTATGATTGATAACTGAGATGCTTGACCATATCTTCATGCTCCTTGGTGTATTCATATATTATTGCCTCAAACACACTAAATTTTTCTTCAAATTCCTTGATTTTAGATTTCATACTCTTATTGATCTTCTTCTCAATCTTTATTTCTTTTTGAACATTTGTCAACACAGTCTCATAGTCCATCTCATCTTCATCATTATCTGAATCACTTCAAATAGATTCATATTGATATGAGAAACTACCTTACTCATTCATGAACATGTCATTATATTTAATAGAACCATCATCTTCATGATCATACTCTGATTCACTAACTTTACTCTCATCTGATGATGTGTAATCTTCTTTGGCATAAAGATTATTCTTATCCTTGAAGTACTTCTTATTGTCAAACCTTCTAAATCCTTTATTTGTTTTATCAAACCTGAAAGATCTCTTTCTATCATCATGACCTTGATCATGCTCTTCATCATCATCTTTCTTATACTTATGATGTCACTTGTTAGCAAAATGTCCTATCTCACCATAATTAAAGCATTTGAGGGGTAGTTTTCTTTTATACTTGCCTAAACCTATTTTCAATTTCCTTGAAATGAATGAAATTATTTCATCCTCATCTATATCAAAAATGTCATCCTCTTTAGTTTTATTACCTTGGAACTTATTCTTTGTCTTAATTTTAGTCTTGAAAGTTGTTTCCTTATTTGGTGGTATATCATCATTCTTTCTCATCTCATAGGTAATAAGGGTGCCATGTAATTGATCCATCTTTAACTAAGTAATATCATAACTTTCTTCTATAGCAGATATATTTGGTTCAAAATTGAGGGATAGAGACCTTAAAGCATTTTAAACTATAGTAGCCTCTTCAAGGTTCTCTCCAAGACCTCTGATGATGTTCATAATCTCATCAACTCTTTGTAGAAAGGATGCCAAAGAATCTTCTTTGTTCATCTTGAGACTTTAACCTTTTAACCTCCTTCATAAATGATCTACATTTTGTCCCATATCTCTTTAGTAGATTTACAATGGATTACCTTGGTGAACTTAATCTCTATAAGACCACAAGCGATGGGATTCATTGCCTTAGAATTGTTCTCAAATAGCTTATTTTAAGTAACACTAGATGGAGGAGTAGTAAGAACAACATAAATATCTAAAATAAATTTCCATAAATCAAACCCTAGGGACATAATATATGTCCTCATTCTGGCACTCCAAAATACATGATTAGATCCATTAAACATTAGTTCTTACTTAGGAGAGAAACCTCCCTGATGACTACCCATATCATACCTTAGATCATCTTCAAGATGTCAAGCCTTTAAAAAAGGACTTATTCTAATACTAATTATTAGAGGTATAGTCACTGATAAGGGGTAGGTGAATTAGTGAGCCCAAATATTTCAATCTCAATTCTAATCCTTTCAAATTATTAACCAATCAACATATATCAACTTGATCAAGCAACATTAACAAAGGAGATCATTCATTAAAAGTATACATAAGATCAAACACATATTTCTTATGGGAAACCCTCATGGGGAATAAAACCAATGCTCAAGTCTGAAACACATGGGATACTATCCTATAAGAAATTACAAACAAGAGACTGGTCAACTCCTTTAGGACAACAAACCTTGATCTTTAGTGAAACACCTATTTCACAAAGAGTAACTACCCCTAAGAAATATAAATTCATTTAGACCCTAATTTTAACACTTACACCTTAGTACTAATGTCTTCAACACCTAATGATGGATCTCTATTTATCTAACCCTTACACAAACTCTCTTTCTATCTCATACATGCCTCTCACATAAGTCTTCCAAAAAAACTAAAAACCATCACATTTGATTTCACTATGTATATAGTATTCATTAATCATAAAGTTAAAAATATTTTATTTATCTTCCAAAATACATGCCTTCACACTTAAGCACAACACTCTTTCAAATAGGCCTAAGTCACTTTTAGGTCCTATGGAGACCCATTCAGCTCTTTGGCACTTCTTTAAGAATAAAAAGAACATAGGAACATTTTCAAAATCATGTAACCATTATACATGATCTATAGGTCCCCCATAAGTGTCCATATCCATCACAGTAACCTTATGCTTAAGCATAATTTGCTCAAACAAAATTGTATACACACAACCACTATGAATGAATACATAGTCAACTTCTAAACTTTTGTTCATACTATATATGATTATTCAAAATTTATCCACACATAACATCCTTATAGAGTCTAAAACACTCATTAATAACTAATTCATCAAAATATATCTAAATAACATCAAAATAAGCTCAATTACCCTTCTTGGGTTACTTTCAAAACTCGGTCAAACACACAATCAACTTTGGAGCTCAATATCCTTTTCTATACATATATTCATGTTTTATAAAAGTAGACTTTTTAGTCATGGGCCTATTCATGTACCTACCTATCTATCCAAATTATATTTAGGATTTATCTAAGGGGCACAAGTCTTGATGATTCCTATGGTTCTAAACATTTAACAATCAACTACTTTAGTATCAATATACATAAGGCACAAGGCTTATGTTCTCACCCGAAGCACAATAGAGAATGGACTAGGGTCTGTGTTGGGATAGTTGTGCCATGGTGAAACTTTTTCTTAGGGGCTTGGGTTAGTGTAAATATGGTTTTATATTTATGCATGTAAACTTTGGGTCTCACAGGTTTAATGGCATTCAAGCACTTAAGGGCCAATTGGGTGTCGGGTGAATTAACTTTGGCATGGTATTGCACTTAGGCATAGGTATCATTTTGGGCATAGGGTATTAACCAAAATTAGACATTTAATACCATAGGTGCAAGATTCAATACTAGTTATAGGTCTACCATGAATGATTTGAGTTATAAATTTGTGATAAGTCAACCACACACTTGATAGAATAAAGTAATCAATAAACATTCAAAGACTTAAGAATTTAGTTCATTAAACATTTATGAAAATTATTCTTAATTAAATAAACTAAACAATAATACATGCATAGTATATATAAATAAAGTGAAGGTTCAACATAAAATACTAAGGCTCAAGCTCACAGAAAGCTTGGGAATTATAAAGGGGAGCATAAAAAAGCATCTTGACTTAACTCCTATTTATAAATGCACTATCCATCATTATTTTTCTAGAGCTTCTCCTCTCTTCTTTAACTAAATTTGAATTCTATTATAGGATTTTAATCATCCTAGTATCATGGATAATGGAATGTGCTAATCATTGAGCTGATGCTAGAGGTACACATCCCACTTCCTCCACTACGCCTTGTCTTTAATGCATATTCATTGTCCTATGTGCCCACTTCTTGATGCTATTTGATTCAAAAAAGGAGCTACTTATTTTTAATAGCCCATAACTATCTTATGTGCCCAATTACCAATGATTGATAGATTTAAAATGGAGTTTTTATCTACCATATTCTTGGCATTGATAGAATAAAAAATAACAACCACCCTCTATGGTTTCCTCGTGCTTAGGTTTTTGCGTAGTTGGCATGGATCCACTACTTAACACAAAATGGGGCCTAATAATTCATATCTTCAAATTTACATTGCTAGATACTCCTTGGATTCATATACCAATTTTAGTTTTACACCATGATTAAATTCATCCTTGATCAAAAGATATGGTCAAAAAACCATAGACTATTTTTCCCCTTTGTTAAATTCAAATATTCAAATGTAAATGGTCATAGTTAAACCTCGAACACCATGATCTCATATCGAGTCCTTATTGGTCAGAATAAATTTACATCATCAATATTATTGTATAAATATTTACCTTTAAGACATATTATACCAATGCCAAATGTTAAAACTTGAACATGTTGGCCTTATCTCATGCAATCTTATAATATTGACTTATCATGCACAATCGATCTCTTGGATCAATCATGACTTTACCTTATATCAATCACTATTCAATCTTACTCAAAACCCCTATGATCATGACACTTATCACCCTCCTATGCCTTTTGATCACTTATATTGTTATCCATCGAGCACTTGTCCTCATCTCATTACTTCCTAAGTCCTTGGAACAAACACACTCCATTAATCCTTTTGTAAGGAACTCAATCTTTACCTTCATTAACCAATGAGAACTTTGACCTATTTGACTTATTATGTACCATATATATTCATTGTATGATCAATGATGAGCCATTAGATATCCATCTGGTCCTAATATTTAACATTGTGCAAAATAGACTATGGGGACCATTGTTTATCTACCTAGATGGTTAACTTTGTACCTCCATATCTTTTGATTCTCTCAAGTACATGTCCTAAAAATTAGACCATATGATCTCCTCACATATGATAATATAACCATATATCAATATGATCATATAACCCTCATATGTGTTAGATATAATTAAATTAAAATTCTCACTTAGATTTATCTATTCATAGAGCCAAGTATGTCAAAACATGTTTAGAAGGCCAACTTTGCACATGCATATCTTTTGATGCACTTTAATGCTTGACCTAAAAGTTAGTGAAAATAAACTAAGAACAAAACTAAATAAACCCATATGATAAAATACTCATGAAATTTCCACACATGTGAGATATAAATTCATCAATATGCTTACTTGGCTCTTCTTACCTCATTACAAATTTGGCTAAGTATGGGAAAACACTATCAAAATGCTTGAGAGCCTAACTTTGAACTTGCATATATTATGTTGAGCTAAGGATTATGACATAAGGATTATTAAATAGTAAATAGGGACTAATGTGATCAAAACCATATGAACAACTCCCCCTGACTCATCTACATATGGTAATGGTGATGTTCACAAATTGCCTACTCATATTTTCTACCACTAGACCCAAAATGTCTAGACGAGAAAAATGATGAACCAAGTGAATTCCAAACATGTAAAAAATATCTAAAATAATAATTAACCATTGATAGTACCTATTTCACATTATAAAAACTCCATACACACCCCTTAACATCTCTATCCATGCCAAAACTAAAGATCAACCAAGCCAACTTCAAACACACTACAATAAGCACATTGTACACTTTTTCATTGTCACTTAAACTATCAAGGAACTTCATAAATTAACTAGGAAACCTCCATGAAATCACTATGACATAATTTAAAAATATCCAATAGATAAAAAGTGCAATTCAAGTGAGTTAATGACCAAGAATTCCATTTTTCATTCATCACAAGCCAAGATGGGCAGTTTTGAATGGATGATGAATCATTGAAGTTTCCTATGCCAACTCTCTTGAAGACCATGACTAGAGAAATATGAAACATGTTGAATGACCTCATAGATATTACCTTTCATACTTTATTTATTTTAACTTACTCTTTCATTAGGAGACACTGGTCATTGCTCTCTTCTATTCTCATTCTCCATAGATGCAACCTTGTTTGGATTATTATGTATCCTCTACCTAGTATGGTAAATCCATGCCCATTTGTATGCCTTTTATAAATGAAATAATAATTTTTTTTACCTCCTTATATGATTTTAATTAGGCTTTGTGTATGGATGGTTGATCCTTTCAAGTGATTTACTTAGTCTTCCTTAGCATGTTATCCTATTTTAACACCTATATGCAGTTTGAAAACTTATTTTGTAGGTCATGTGAAGTGTGAAAGTGAAGTGTGAGAGTTGAGTGAGTTTGTTTACTAATTATTTTCATTCCTTGACCTATTTATTATTCCTCATATCCCAAGAATTTATCACAACCTCCACATTAAAATGTTGACGTGAAAGATTTAGATTAGAAGAAGTGTATGTTAAGGTTTGTTTCATGGTTCTATATGTGAACATGAAGATGGTTGGTAGTGATCAATTTATTTGATGTATCACACACTTAGTTTTATTTAATTTTATTTATCTCCTTTTTCCTTTGAAATTTAGTATTAGATCCTAATTGATACATCAAAGGGAGCTAGCCCTATAATCTAGAGGTTTGGTCCACCTAAAAGTTACCCACATCCTTGGGCCAATCCCATTACATAGCTCAAGTTGAGAGAGATTGAAATTACATATCAAGGGTGTAAATTTGAAATATAATAGTAAATCAAAATATTTTAGGTGAAAATGGCTAACATAACAACACTACTTGAAAACAAAAATACATAAATGTCTAAGTCTAGTTTGAACAAGGTAAATGGTCTAAAATAAATTCAAAGTGTAACACTTATTAGTGAAAATTGGTGTATATAACATGTATTTATTTGATTAATTTTTATTTTTATACATAAATTTTGACTAAAAAAAAAGTAATTAAAAAAAATTATCACCTAAGTGCATGCTCCTATGACAAAACTGACACTAGGTATGCATAGAATCCACCAAAGTTTCCACTGATATACTAGTATTGAAAAGAATTAATTTTTAATAAAAAATAAAAGATTGCATGTAGATAATTTTTTTAATCCCCCCTATATCTCTCAAAAACTAGTACTTGGCAAGTAACTTAGAGTGTTGAAGCAACTTGGCATTTGGTAGGATGTTCTGTGATAAGTGGGGTCAACTATTCTAAATTTTTTATTTGGATTTTTTAAAACATTCACAAGTGATTAGAAACATAGGTGAAAAAAATTCACATCATTTAGATCCAAACCATATATATTTTTATGCAAATGTATTATCATTTGCATAATTAATTAAACTGTGTACTAATTAATGAAGTTTGATGTCTAGACTACCACATGGGCTGAGACTCCATTGAACTTGTTAGGGTAACCACTCAGCTACTATCTAATCCAATGACATGCATAATTCATATACCCCACAAGAGAGTGGGTTTGTAATAGTGTTTGGAGTTTAAACCCTAGGTCAAATTCCTCCTAAATAACTTATGAGGAGGTGATAAACTCCTGATCCCAAGCCAATGCAATAAAAATAAATGGAGTAACTAGGTCATTTCTAAGTCACCAAAGTCCCTAGGAATAAGGGGAGAGCATACACGACATTTATTCAAATTTTGACTCATAAAAAAAAAAGAGAAACTAAATTTATAAGTCACCCTATGAAATGAGAGATCAGACATGTGATTTTACCTAGACAAAAATTACCTAAGAAGCACCAACTTTGTATAAACAAATGCCAAAATAAGCAAGTTGTAAAGCACCAATTTAAAAATGTAAGCAAGTTTTAAAACACCAAATTTCAAATGTGGGTGAGTGATTTTTTTGGATGCAATATTTTTTATCCTTTCTTAATAAAACCTTCAAAAACTTTTTATAAGTTTTATGGAACCAAAAGAGGAAAGGTAACCTATAAAATCAATGTTAAAAACAAAATCAAACATAAATAAACATAAAAGTAAGAGTCAGTATTTTGAACATAAATTAAAAAATATAGATAAATTATTCACAAAAATTTTGGATATTTTTCATATGTACAATATTCACACCCCTAAAAAAATTAAATTATAACCATGAATAGATCAAAATTTATGATCTTTGTATTGCCATTTTTTAGAAAAAAACTAGAAAATAAAAGCGATTATCACTAATTTGATGATAATTGCTTATATATATATATATATATATATGTATATATATATATATATATGTATATATATATATATATATGTATATATATATATATATATATATACATATATATATACATATATACATATATATATATATATATATATATATATATATATATATATATATATATATATATATATATATATATGAAATTTTGATAGGATTTTAAAAATAAACATAAAAACATCCATAAAAAATTTTAAGAAAAAAATTTAATACATCAAAGGTTATGATGACTTTATGGGCCATTTTTTTTTAGCAAAAATTAGAATTAAAGACAATAATAAGAATTTGTGGGGTGCACATTCATGAAGAGTAGTCCCATCAAGAATGGAATTATGTATGAAATATTTATTAAAGGTAAAATATAAATTAATATATCATTATTAAAATCAAACATATAAAAAAAATATTGAGACAAAAGCATTCCCAAGCCTAGATACCAAGGGGAACTTGATGACAAAAAGACAAAATGAAAAGACAACTAAAAAGAAAAAAGACAAATCACTTTTACCTTCCTTGTAGCTCCAAATAAATTATTTAATGGTAGTTTCATTTATAATATTATGTCCAAATTATATTCTTTTTTTTTCACTATTTTTTATGTAAGTAACACCTCCCCTTTATCCACTATGATTTTGGCTTTGGCATGTATTGGTCTATTGAAGCTATCTCTCAACAATTCAACATTATAAGTTTTTCTTAAGAATATTGATAAATAATGGTTATGGATTAGATATTTATAGTTTTTAAAAAATAAATATAATTATTTGTGACACTCCATCTCAATATCAAGATGTGTGACCACAAATCACTTTAATTGTGACCATCAATCTTAAGATCAAGATCAATGGATGAAAATCAGGGGGCCATGCGAGAGAAATGGGTCAAGAATGATTATGTCTCCCATACAAGTACAATTGGATTGAAAACTTGGAATGATGTCACATTTTTAGATATTTTTATTGAATTAATGAATTTAAAAAAATATAAATTCATTAATTTTCCATGATCCACTTGGCCACTTGTCATGAGAGTTTAGGAATAAATTCAATTAGTGAGTTTAGAAAATAAGAAATTCTAAAAGCTATGGATTTTAATATTATAAGAAGATTATGATAATTAAACAAGTTTAATTAACTTAATGAAAATTGAAGTGAATTTTAAAATTCAAATAACTGTTCAACATAATTAATCCCAAAATATCTCTTGTACAGTCATAATTTGATTTAGGATGAATTAAGTGAAGTTGATAGTTAGGTACAATATATTTAGGGTAAAATTTAGTGTATATTATTAATTAATTCATGACCATTTCAGTTATATAAATTTAAAATTGGTTATTTTTAGGGGGTGGTGAACAACATGGATTCACTTAAACTATTTGGGTGTAAGTTAGTTTTCTAATTCAACTCGCCTAATATTTAAAATAAATTTCATACATATAAATATAGTTTTCCACTCTATCAAAAGTTAATATGGGATTATTCACCATTATATATAAATAGACATTTTCCCATATACTCATAATATTAAATTTAAGTATTAGGAAAGGGATGAAGTAAGTGTCAAGCAATTATGCTGAATGACAACATACTGCCAAGTGACACCAAAGATATCAATCAATAGTAATGCTGTCAAATGATAGTAATGTCATCAAATAAAATCAATGTTGTCTCTCAATAGTATTTTTTTCTAATGATATAAATACTATTAAATGACAACAATACTATTAAATGATGATAATGATGTCATTTAATATTAATATTTGTCATTTGACAACAATTCTCTCAAATGATAGAATTATTTTTGAGTGATATAATAATATCATTTTATAGCATTTCTATGAAATGATAATATTACTACCATTCAAAAAAATTACTATAAAATGACAACATTTATTTCATTTGATAATATTATTTTCAAATGAAAACATTATTATCATTCGATAATATTGTTTTTAGATGACAACATAGGTGTCATTTGGTAACATTATTGCTAATCACCATCAACTCCATCATTCAGTGACTAAGAGGTGTGATACACAAAGAAAGGTGCATTCCATATTTGGGTTTCCTATATAGTCACACACTCATCTAGATTATACAACCCATTATGATTCATCTATCCATTTATGTTCTCACATAAACACCATTTGTTGATTGTCACCAAACTTTTAAAACACATACTTAGAGATTTTCCAAAAAAAACCCAAGTTAATTTCTAGGTAGGTCACTAAAATTTACCTTGAATATATTTCTGTAATTAGGGATGTGCCAATACATTTTACAATATACACACTAAGTGTGTATAAAAATTTGGGTATTTTAATGATTTATAAACTTAATTTGCATTTTTGTTAGAAATCAATCTAAAATTCACTTGGACATGGAGGTTGAAAAAAAGGAATATCTACACTCACTCCTTCAATTCAATGTTCATTTCACCTAAGGATGAATCCAAACCCTTAACCTCTATGAATTTTTTAGGGAATACATCTTGGTAATCCCTTAAGAGTTGTAATACTTTTGCTATGTCTTATTGAGACCAATAATATCTAATATGCACTAGCTTAAGAATGGCCTCTATTTAAATGTTCCCCACATGTTCCTTTAAATGTTTTTGATATATGTTGTGTTCTCCCTCCAAGATAGAGTCAACAATTTCCTCTAGAATTATCTCTATGGCATATTGAAATTCCATAATATTTCTTATTTTGTTTACTCTATGTAGTCAATATAAAATGTCCAAATTGCTAGTTTGAGTGTGGCATGTGACACCCCATCCATAGGTCATTTTTGCATGCTCTTGAGATCCTTATAGACACCTTTTTTCTCATTTACAGTCATCTAGAACCTTATAAATGATCATTCCACCTCATCCAGATATTATTCCATTACCAATCCTATTCCCATAGGTCCCAAACCTATAGGACAAGAGCAATCCATTTGGACTATAGCATCAGACACCAAAGCATCCAATTTTTGAAAGTCCTATCCATTTACACTTTGAGCTCCAACATTCATTTTCATATGGTCCTTATCCTTAATTATATCATCCTAGTGTGAATACATCTTACCCATGACCAATTATTCCCTATAAAATCCCACTCAAATCTCATTTACAAAAGGATTTGAAAAAAATTACAAATCAAGAAAGAATAAAAACAAAGCACTAAGGTAAAATTCCCTATTCTTTGTACATAGTCACCCAATATAGTTGTAAACATACTCAATTCCTCATACTAGTCCCTAGCCACCTCAGACACTATCAAATTGGCATTTGCATTTGCATCACATTATTTCACAAAGCACACTAGGTGGGAAAACTACATATGGTTTGATCCCTCTTCATAGTATTGGTATGTAGGCAGTGTGCCCACATAAGGGGTGTATATTACACATTAAGTACATATTACACACTAAAACCCATTTCTCAAGTGACTCAAATATCATTTTATCAAGCATGATGGAGGGTTAGGGTTTTAAGACAAAATTAGATCTATAATGAGTTTCATTGACAACCAGTGCCTGATTTTTCCTAGGTGCACTCACATAGGCACAATGAAACTATCCATAAAATTTTAGGTCTTTGTGATCAATTTTGACAAGAGAAACAAGAATGGACAACAACACCAGACACCAAAGCATCCACTTTTCAATGCTCCTATCCTTTCACTGAATGAAAGCCAAATTTAGGTTTACGATACCTTCCTAATATTGCACAACCATTTTCAACATTTGTATCAGTTGTCTCAGTCTATTTTTTAGCAAAGTTATATTTCTTCTTATTTATTTCTATTTTTAGAAAGGTGAAAAAGACAAATAATTACACAAATCAGGATTATATTTGTTTTTATATTTTATACTAATTTATTAATCTAGACCCTTAAATAAAATAAGAATAAAACTCTATTATTCATAAATAAGTTACATCATTTGGTGAACCCGACTTACTTCATTTGCACACAAAAACCCTAGGGAAAAGTCTTTGCTAATTTTAGTAGTACTTTTCTAATTTTTCCTACATATATAAATTATAATTGCACATCTAATTTTTAATATTCACCATAATAATTTTAAAAATCATTTATTTCAAAACCTAAGTTGAATATACTGAGTCCCTATGCTTTTGAGGTATTACCTTACATGTTAGCGAGTTTTGTATCCTTTTTATGCATATTCTAATTTGCTATTTTCAAATTTTAGAGTACATTTATTTAATATTTTATATAATTTTTCAAGTTGTTTTCCTTATGCCATCTAAGCTCCTTGAATTTATTCCTTTGAGATGAAGTGCAAGACTTAGTGGCAACCCTCTTGAATTCACCCATACTTTTCCAACTTAGCCATACCATGGATAAACAACCAACTCAGTTTCATACTATAGATCTTACACATCTAGATTACACTAATTTCCATGAGGATAATTATGATAATGAGAAGTATGATAATAATAATAATGATATACACTCTGATGTTAATGCTCCACCATATTGGACTATTGATCCACTTCCACCTATTGTTGATAATTATGTTATCATCAACAAAGATTTGATTCTATAGAGTTTTAGAGAGGGACTTAGGGAATAGACCCAAGATCATGCCATTATATTACAATCTATCATGGAAATTAAAAAGGCTAAGAAAGGTTATTCCTCTCAAACCACATAACAACCAATTTCAATTGACACTATGGCATCAACTATGTCTCAACAACCCCCTATAGTATCCCAACCTTCATATATGGCACCACCAGTTATGGTTAGTACATCTTTACCTCCTAATGTATCTACCCTTGTGAAAGAGATAAAACATCTTCAATCCAAGTGCTACATCTTGAGAAAGGTGCCTCTAAACCAACAAAAGCTTTGGACTATTTTTATCTACTTCATATACCATTGGCATGCCATATTGCTTCTACACCCTTACCACCAGGTTTTGTTCAACCCAAGCTCACTCTATATGATGGAAAGGGTGATATAAAGACACACTTGATGGATTTTCATGCAACATGCTTGGCCTATGTTCCAAATGACTAGTTACTAACCAAGATATTTATATTAATTTTAAAGGATTATGCTCTATAGTGGTTCTATAGTCTATCGAATCAGTCGATCAAATCATTCAATCATTTAGCTAACATGTTCCTAGCTCATTTCAACATTAACATATGTGATAAGGTTTCTTATAACCAAATTACACAAAAAAAAGTTCAAATGAGCATCTCATAGATTATGTTCTTAGATATAAGACTATCTTGGATAAAATGACTAGTCCCATGGCTGATCAAGAATTATAAGATCTCTTCAAAAAGAGTCTTTTATCATCTTTGCATGAATCAATAATGTTCAAAATATTTTCTTCCTTCACTGAGTTATATCATACACTAAAGGAAAGGGAATTCAAATTAATTTCAATGGGGAAACTCAAGTACACAAGCATATCAAAAACAAAAAACAAGAGTAACAGTAAAGTCCCATATAAAGTAAAGGTTAATGATAGCAAAAGTCAAACTCAACCCATAGTTAATGCAACTTCATAGCCCCCTCAAAAAGTGGTTTTAACAGTGCCTCCTTGGTGAGCCTTTACCAATCTACCAATATCTCCAACCAGAGTCTTATAGTAGTTATTGGAATGTAATGTGCTATCTCTCCCTCTTATTTAAAAATTTGATACAACAAAGCCTCTTCCATGTGGATATGATCAGAATGCATTCTATGATTTTCATAGGGCACCAAGCCACATAATAAATATATGTATCCATTTATTACATAAGATATAAGACTTGATATATGGAAACCGTATTAGTCTTGACACTCTAATTGAGCCTCCTCAAGAAAAGAAAACACAAGACAAGGCTCTAATTTTTTTATTAGATCCTTTCCCTCAACATTATAAATAGGAGATATAGGGTACATCAAGTGTTCACCATGCATTTCATGTAGACCCTCCACTAACTACATATTAGACACATTTAATTGAGTCACATCCTTTGAGCCACATGATTGGTGTGTATAATTATAGAGTTATATCTAGACCTTTGATCTCCCTCTTAGAGTAGGAGATATTCAAGGATGATTTAGATTATGATGCACTCTTTATTAGAGCCTACATTGATCACCATACCATTCATAGTGATCTCATAGACAATAGATCTAGTGTGAACATGTGCACTATGACATTACTTCAACATTTGGGATATTCAAATTAGGATATCACCCCAATGGACATAGTTATTAGTAGATTCAGTGGGCACATACAAAGTTCATTGGGTGAGATTTTACTTCCTCTATAGGTTGGTTCAACACATGTGGCCATACCATTTACTAATATTCTTAGTGTAGGAGGTTTCAACATGTTTCTTGGTTGACCATGGATCCAATAACTTTGTACAATACCTTCTATAATTCACAGATGCATGAAATACATTCACACTAATTAGGTTCTTATAGTTGGTGGAGTTTCATATGAGTTACCACTCTTCACTTTAGAGCTATCTCCTACTCTATAGTCACCAGTTTTAGCTCCTCCACTAGTTATATTTCTTCCTCAAGTTAAGGTTCAGACATAATCAAGGCCTCCCTTGCTAGCATAGAGAGTTCATACACTTCCACAGAGGCCTATTTTAGAGTGACCACTACATCGGTGATAGTTTTAGGACTCTAGATAGTTTCTAACTATAGTATTCACACCTAGGGAAATATCATTGAGGTATCATGCCTCTAAACATAGAGCACATTTTTAAAGAGCTTATTATACTACCATATGGCTCCCTAAGAGCCCCACAATTGCATTCACTTATCAGAGTTATAGGGGGACCCCATAGTTAGTTTTCACTATAGATATTTTAGAGCACTTACAACATACACAACTTTTAGAGTCATAGTCTTAGCTCTTCAATCATGCTTCATGATCATGCACAATCCTTTTCCTTGATACATGACACCATGATAGGGAGTCTCTTATGAGACTTATTAGTTAATATAATATCTTTTTAGTCTTTCTTGTACATAGTTTCTTTCTACTTACTTGTACATAATTTCTCATCTTAATTGTACATAGTGTCTTTTTTTCTTACTTGTTAATAACTTATTTCAAAATACTAAAAAAAATATGATATTTCAAAATACCAAAAATAATATAACATGTCAAAATACAAAATCATTCAAATAACTCAAAACACCAAAAAAATTTCAATTACATGTATTACCCATACTTTACATTTCTACTACCATGATAGACTTACATTTTGCTATTCTATGCTATTATTTGTCAATTTATCTACATTACCATGCTTTACTTGATCTTATTTGAGCATGTGTAATGACATCTAAATACTTGATTGCTTCACTCTACCCATTGAGGGGGCATCCCACTTTTAGATTAGATACATACATTAATATATCTACCCATCAGGGTTATTTTCTACATGACTACACCATCTAAGTTATGTCATTCCTACACCACACACTCTAGTTATCATGTTGATGCACATTAATTATTAGATTATATAGATTATTCTATCAACACTCACTATTATATATCACATGTGTATTTTTTAGCATCTACCTAGTCTTGTACTACATGTTTTACATACTTTCACTTCTTTCTTTGATCAGTTAGATGTGATAGTTTTTCTAGCATTTACATGCCTTCCTTTCATGCTTTGAGTAGATAGATGTGATTGCATTTATTAGTTCCTATTTTTTTACTTGTGTGTGCCTTAAGACATTTTTCAATGTCATTTTCTTGTACTTTTGTATGTGATTATGGCCCTCATACCAATCTTTCTTGTTTACAATTGTATATGTATGTGGGCATTTAAACATGCCTTACATGATTGTTTTTCCTAGTTTGAGTGACATTTACCCATGTCCCTTATTTTCTTGGCCCCTTGGAATCTTTTGTATGCTTCTTGCTTCTTGCCTTGCATGCTTGTTTGCTTCTTAGTTATTTACAATGCCATGATCCACATCATGCATTATCTTGCCTTCTTAGATACCATGATGGACATCATGCTCCATCACTTATTGAAAACTAACTAGATTTCTAGTTTTAGTTTAGTATAATACACATGCTATTACATTGTTACATTTATCTAGGCATACCTCTATTGATCTAAAAATATCCAATACAAACTATGCTATAACTGGAGACATTTTTTAGATTATCATTACTATATCATGTATTTCATAACATGACACACTTGTAGGGATATTTATTTTGAAGGAATTCATTAAAAGGTCTTCATTCCTACCCTTAGAAGAGGGGGAAACAAACAAGGGTTTTGTCATAGAGATCAAATCCCCTTACCAGTCAAAAAACAATTTTTAGAAACACTTAGAACAACAATAAGAATTCAAAACATATAGAACAAACTAGAAAATAGTGACAAACATAGAAAAGTTATCATAAATAGTAAAGGATAAGAGCACCCCATTTGGAATACAACACCAGACACCAAAGTGTCCACTTTTTGGTGATCCTGTATAAATAGTTTAAAACCCAATTTTATTAGAAATAGACAAAAAGGTAAGGTCTAATACAATTTTGTCAACTACAGTCTATTTTAGATTGGGTAGTTTTAGTACAGTTTTACTTAAATTATCCAAATATAAGGGGCATCATGCACAACATGATGGATCTCATTTCCAATTTTAGATTGGGTAGTTGGTACAAATTCTAGATCAAAATCCATGTTATAAACACCAGTGATTGGGGGCAATATGCATGGCACATTTTCCTTCTTTTATTTTTAGCCCATTGTATTACCTAGGTATTCTCAATAGTTGTATGCCTTATTATATCTATAGGTGGTTGGAATAATTTTATAGTGGCTTTCATATAATCCTAGTTCTCAATTTCAAAGAGGATTTTATACAAACCTTACATCCACATTTTGGACTTGCCAAGATTGGCATAGTTCTTAGTACACAATTGGCTATCCACACCACATTGTCAAATTATAGAGCATTTATGGGATTTATGAGCCATCTCATATGACACACATTCATATTTCACTACATAGTGGGTAATGAAGGAGCCAAAAGACTAGCTAGCCTTTGTATTTTTGAGCCACCTACTCAAAAGGATTGGACACATAGTCTAAACATTGATTAACAAATGCATGATTACATAGATTCACTACATAGTGGGTAATGATGGATCCAAAGGGCTATCATTTATATTTTTGAGCCATCCTTGGGGAATCAAGCACTTAGATCCATTCACAATATTTCTCTTGGTATAACACATACCCAAAATCACTCAGTATCACAATAGGTTTTGTATTAGTTTGCATACCCAATTTAAACTTCACATTGTGCTCTCTCTACACACACTTAGCATCAAACATGTTCATGGGATTCATCCTTGTAGGTAAGTTCAAGTATGCTTTCTATTTTTTATTTATCCTAGTATTTCACTTTACTACATCACTAGAATAAAGTGGGGGTAAATGTAGTCATATAAAATATCCAAATTACTAGATTGAGTGTGGCTTGTGACACCCCATCCATAGGTACTTTTTACATGCTCTTACAACCCTTATAGACACCATTTTGAACATTTATATTCATCCAAAACCTTTTAAATGGTCATTCTATCTTGAAGAGATAATATTCCCTATACCAAACCTATTCCCCTAGGTCCCAAACTTATAGGATAAGAACACCCCATTTGGACTATAGTGTTGAACAACAAAGTATCCACTTTTTGATGGTCTTATCCATTTGTACTTTGAGCCCCAATGGTCATTTTTATCTTATCCTTATCCTTAACTATGTAAACCTATCATGATTACATATGACCTATGACCAACTGTTTCCTATAAAATCACACTCAAAGTTTGTTTACAAATAAAAGTGACAAAACTTATAAAGCAAGCAAGAATACAAAAAAAGCACTAAGGAAAGCTTCCCTATTATTTTCACACAATCACCCAATAAAGTTGTAGACATACTCAAATCCTCATACCAATCTCTAGCCACCTCAAACACTATCAAATTGGAATTTGTATCTTCATAAAACTATTACAGAAAGCACACTAGGTGGGAAAACTATATATGGCTTGATTCCTCTTCAGAGTATTGGTGTGTAAGTAGAATTCCCACACAAGGGGTGTGGATTTCATGTTTAGTACATATTACACACTAAACCCCCCTTTATCAAGTGACTCAAATATAATTTTATCAATCATGATGAAAGGTTAGGGTTTTAAGACAAAATTAGCTCCATAACAAGCTCCATTAACAACCAGTGCTCAATTTTTTACTGACACAATACAACTACCTAGAAAGTTTCAAGTCTCTATGATCAGTTTAGGTAAGAGTGGTAGGAATAGAAAATAACATCAAACACCAAATCATCCAATTTTTTATTCTCCTATCCTTTCACTAAATGAAATCTAGATTTAGGTTTACAACACCTTCCCAATCTTGCATAATAATTTTTAACATTTGTATCAATCGTCTCAGTCTATTTTCTAGATAAGTTATATTTCTTCCTATTTATTATTATTTTTATAAAGGTGAAAAAGACAAAAAATTGAACAAATCAATACTATATTTACTACTATATTTTTTCTTGATTTATTAATACAAACCCTTAACTAAAATAGGAATAAAACTCCATTATTCCCAAATAAGTTAAATCACTCTACTATTAGATATATGAGTGGCTCAATATCCCATTTTAGTTAAAATAGATCAGATAAATCAATTTCATTCTCAATACCTTAATTAGATGTTCCATCATCCTAATCTTATATCTTATGGCAAGGATAGACAAAATATTGTCTGCTTCCCTTTTTCTACTCTATAAAAATTTAAAGCCTCAATCAAGTCACTTGCTGAACTTTGTTACAAAGATGATTTAGCTACACCATCTAAGTTCTTAGACTATCCCTAGCATATAAAAATATTTACTTTTTTAATTCCTTGTGAATCAATGGGTTATCATCTTCAAATATGATTTTTTGAATGAAGTCACTTTTCACCTATGTTGAATGCTTCATCTCTCATCTACATTCCTAATGTATATACTAGGTAGTTGGAATAACATCTAATGTATATTTGAAAACATGTACCTAGTAATTCATAGATACATATTATAATCTCTAGGTTTCAATGTAATAATAGATATTAATTTTTGGACAGTCTCCTTTTTTGAACATTGGTCATTCTTTTATGATGACCTATGGTAACTAGAATCTTGCAAAAAATAATTCTCACATTATCACATCCCTTTTTAAATTAATTTATTCTTATCGATAAAATTATCATTAAAATACTATCTTTGGGTTTATATAATGATAAAGGAAATTAATTTTATTTAATATTGACTATTTGGACCTAAAATATTCATTATTTATTAATTTTGATAATAAGGGCCAGGTAATTAATAAAATATTATTATTGAATGGTTTATTATCCAAAGTGGGGAATGGTATTTTAAGGAGAATGATAATGATATGGGTTTTAAATTAAATTAATAAATTAATTTTAAATTATTATCCTTCATAAAATATGGTAGATTTGGGAAAATTTGGGAATAGAACGAAAGTAGGAAAAGTAGAGTTAAAGCAAATTATGGGAAATAGAGAAAGATGAAAAATAAATGATTATTATTATTATTATTATTTTATATTTATAAATTAATGAGATGTTTTTTTTCCCCTTTGGTCCCTCTTGGTTAATTATTCCAAAATCTCATTTTGAGGAATCTTTTGTGAAACAATGTGCATGTAATGTTCTTCAAATCATCCTAGAACAAAAACTCTTAGATGAAGGTGGTATTTGGATTAAAAACCAAGGACCTAAATTATTTTATGATAAAAAATCTATGATATAGAGATACAATTCCATAGATTATTTGTTATAGAGCTTCAAGGAGTGTAGATTTTAGGTAGTGTTCAATGTTTATGCAAGTTATCGATGTAAGTAGAGTGGAAAGTGTTGGTTTTAGATTTATGGGTTGTTGAAAGATATATCAGGTGAATTTTAAGGTTAAATTAAGTTTATTTTAGTATTTGAATGTGTTGTGTATTAAAACTATAAGTATTGTAAATTGATATTGTGTTTTTAATAGTATCTATAGTGTATGTGTGTGGAACTGACAAGGGTTTTGTTCAAAATTTATATTTCATTTCAAAAATATTTTTGGGAGACTATTTCAATAATTTTTATTATTTTTTTACTTTTTTAAATTCAATAAAATTCACTATATGTGTTGGATTTTAATTATTATGGTATTTCTCAAAAATTTCTAAAATTTGGTTAACTAGATAGTTTAGAAAGGGCATATCTCATATGGAAATTGTTCCCAATACAAGGTTAATTTAAGATTCGATATTTTTAATATTAATTTTAGTATGCATACATGATATTGGTATTAGATCCATAATCTTTCCATCTTATAGGGTTTAATAATGGATGCTTTTGAGTGAAAGAGAAACTAAATATTTTAAATGGGTACAATGATTTGTTTATCATAGGAGGATTCTTGAGGTTTTTAAAATATGGAAAAAATGAAGATCATATTCAAGATAAAATAATATAAATATAGATAAACCAGGATAAAATTACCAATTCACTTCAAAATTTTCTATATAGCATGCAAAATTTAGTTCCCACTAAGACATCTTAAAAAGAGGAAGACACTACAAATGAATTTAAAGGAAAGAAAATTTCCTTATCTTTCAAAGAACCTTGTAAGAAAAGTCACAAATTTTGGATCAAATAAGAGGTGAAGCTATAAAAAGAGTCAAAAGACCCCCCAAAAAAAAGGAAAATTGAAATAGGTATTAGATACATTAGAACCACAAAAGGTCAATGAAGTTATTGCAATGATGGATCATAAAGAAAACTCATATTTACAAGAAAGTGAAATAAATTCAATCATAGAAGAATCCTCCATACAACTAGATAACGAGGATTTTGATTTAGAGAAAAAAATCATTAACTTTTAAGATTGAATTTAAATAAAATATTTGTCTTAATTAAATCAAAGAGGAACATATGATATGTATGAAATGAAAAATTGAAAAAGATAATGGTATCCATGAAACATCTATTCCAAAAATTGAAAATAAGAGGTTAATGTTATGTGAGAATGGTCTACCAAATAACAATGTTGATGATCAAGAATAAAAATTAGAGTTAACATAAATGGAAAGGAAGCAACCCTTAGAGAAATGCACCAAGCAGATGGAAGGTATGATTTTTTATTTTAAAATGAATATTCCAATTCAATAAAAATATGAAGTTAAGTATCAAAATGACCTTGTTGGTAGGCATAAACATGCACATAAGAAGAATGTTTTAGTAGATACTAATATTGGATGTGAGTTTGTGAAGATTTTCAAATCCACTAATAAATGTAAAAAACTTGACTATTTATGAAGTAATAGTTCCAAAGCATGAAAAAGTCAACAAAAAATTATTTCAGCCACTCCATATAGTTCAAAATTTTTTTCATGATGAAAAATATAAAAAGAAGGGCATAACTCAGAGTAAAGGGCACATAGATTATTTTTCTAAAATTCAAGGTTGCTTGTACATAAGAGTATGGGATATAGGTAGTAAGATAAGACACATTAAGGATAAAAAATTCAAGGGATGTAATATTACTATTGCAACTATATTAACCATCCTATGCAACCAAATACGTATACAACTTAATATATCCATGGGTAAGAAAAAGGTATACAATAATTCTATGTTGTGATAATTAACATGTTTATGAAAGGAGGATGGTTACATTCTACTGGTAAGCCTCTATAGGATCATAAATATAAGGATCTTAAATTGACCACTAAAGGAAATGATGCCATAGCTAACAGGACTTATCATAAAGGATAAGTTGTTTTGGTAACAAGTTTCTTAATGAAGGAGAGCATGCGAGTCATTTTATCTTTTGGTAAGCAACATAGTATTTATTTTGATATACAAATAACTAATAATTAGCATAGAAAAATGTTCAATAATATGTTCCTATGATATATACTAGATATAGGATTCCAACATGTCATATAATAAGAAAATAATTTGTATCAAGAATCTATTTGGGAGAATGATGTCGCATAGTTGGGCCAAGTTGCTAGTGCTCAGGGATTACATGAGGATACAACATGAGAAGCATTAGAAGGGATTGAAAAGGTGAAAAAATCATGTCATGTATTTATAATTTCATATTTCCTACAATAAATTACTATATAATGTGATGTTTTGGGAAAGAGATATGTTAGAAATATTCTTCCTATTGAGAAAATAATTGGCACCACAAGAAAAATTCAAGAAGATGATCAATATAACATGACATTAGTGTTACATAATATTTATGTAATGATTTTATAAGGTATAAAACAAGTAATAATGAGAAAGAGTAATGAGGTTTCCATGATTTCCAACTATAAGGCAATT
The DNA here is from genome assembly GCA_037957365.1 of Torreya grandis. NCBI lineage: Eukaryota > Viridiplantae > Streptophyta > Pinopsida > Cupressales > Taxaceae > Torreya > Torreya grandis. The sequence continues at coordinate 4,589,281 of JARHVA010000158.1, read as the reverse complement.
TTTATCTTTATTTCTAGCTAATATAATTCACTACTTGTAGTTATATAAGTATTTTCAAGGTTGCTGATTTTGAGGGGTTTCAAAAATATGCAAATGTTTTTGGATAGATTTTTAGTCCTTACATGGCTTCCCACAAATTTTACATTGATCACATTGATGAATGTTGGAAAGTTTTTTCATTTTTATGGCTATTACATCATTTTTATAATGTTGATTTTAATTATTTCAGTTATGAACAATTGTAGATTGGTGCATTTTGAGGATGTTTACTTACATGATGATGTTAGTGTAAGATATCCACTATTAGTGATAATTAATCCATCCATCAGAACATTGACTTGGAGGAAATTTAGGTAGGTATGTGACTATTAGGATTATTTTCATCTTACATGAAAATTTATTGGTACCATGCTTTAGATAGACCATTCCATAATAACATTATGAGACCCATTAGATCTCAGGACTATAACCATAAATAAGGTGTTTGGAATCCTTCATCACATAAAAAGACTAAATGGGTATAATGAAATCATGGAGGTTAACACTCAAGGGATCCCTTGATATTTATAGAATATACAGGAGTTCTCATGTTCAAGATAAAATGTTTGATTTAGGAATTCGGTAAGGAAGATAGATATCATTTTGATATTCCAAATTTATTGAATAATTATGGTAGGGTGTTTTTGTAATTAAGCTACATATAGGTCTTCCATCATTGGATATTTGGATGAGAATTCAATAATAGGGAGACACTATAAAATGGTTTCACCATTAATTGCATCATGATGACATGGATTTTTAACAATAAGAGTAGACAAAAGGTATGCAATGATTCCTATATAATAGGTCTATATATGATTTTTTCAAATTATGATACTTGGTATACTTTGGATTAGCTTTTTAGGGTGTTTGATTTTACATTTTCAAGATGGCCTTTGGATAAAGTTTACCAATAAGAATTGAGGAGTTGTGTTGGATATAACATTCATATTGAGGAAGTTATGAGATCCATAAGGTGATTTCAAAGGGAAATTAACATGAATACTATAGTAGCACATCATAAGTATAGTGGTGTAAATCCAAACTTGGATATTTTCATAAAGGATTGACAAAAATATATGAAAGGAATAAGTGGTGATGGAATAATTTCATCAAGGGATAGAGGAAACATACTCAGGTCATCTATAGAACATATTGTTATCACCATTTTATTGAGTATTATCATTGATGTCAAAAGTGTATCTTGTGAAGCATGATGTCAAAGGTGACTAAGCCTAATTTATAGTGTCTAATGTGACATGAATGCATTAAGAGAGTTTTTTCATGAGAGAGTGATGTCATGAGAGAAGGAGAAAGAGATAATTTGAAGGAAACTAATGTCTTATGTTTGCATGAAGGTATAGGTCATTGATGTCAAAGTGCATAGGAAGCCTAATCATGAGTCTAGTCATGAAATGAATAGGTATGGGCATGAAAATGAATGAAAATAGGCATGTGAAGGTTATATGTCATTATTTGACCATATATGTAAGGCATTAAATTATTCATGAGAGTCTCAGGGTGAGCCTATAAGGGTAGGACCTTTAGTCTGGGTTTGCACCTAGACCACTCTTAGACCCTACCTAGCCTAATGAGGTATGAAGATCAGATATCAAGGAAATTATGCATATGTGAGCATGGAGAGAGGTGAGATAACTTGTGCTAGGCATGTTCATAAAGTTTAAGGTCATGGTTTGAAGGAAATTGCATGAATAAATGTTTTAGGCCTTCTTGAGTTCACAAAATGAGGTCTTAAGACTTGAGAAGCACTTTTAGATGTTCATTGGCATGTGTAACCTCTATATAGGAATTTGAGTTATTAAGGAGATATGGGTAAAGGTCATATTGAATATATATAGGCATTGGTTTTGGATACAAGGGGTAGTCCTCTATGAATAATAGTTAACACCAAAACCTATGTTAAACCTCCCTAAAACCTTAATAAGGACATGATGTGAAATATTTTGTTCAAATATTATTATAATGGATTCAAATTCCTAGACAAGATATTAGATCATGTATTCAAATCTCCCAGGTACCTCCACGTGGTGGTGGTTAGTTAGATGAGAGAGAAAATACACAAATACATGCTTATTTATCAATAAGTTATTGTAGCTCTCAAAAGTTGTATTGGTTAATAAAATAAAATGGATGGTAGAAGAAACAATAAACTCATTTTACATGTACATTATTATTTATAGATAGGTTCTAGACTTCAAGTGTTATATTTGGTCATCTAAGTTATCTATTCATAGACAAAGCTAATGGTGTAAATAATGTAAAACCCAGGCAAAGATGAAAAGATAGATTTGAAGGTGTGTGCATGATATATTGGTAAAAAAAATGAATGAAGAGTTTATTAATGAATTTTAAGTCATATTAATGCTTTGTATAAGCTTTGAAGGTCAGTATAGACCTATCTGGTTTAGATAAGACTATGTGATATAAAGTCAAGAAAATGGTTTGCAAGACTAATATTAGCCATTAAACCATATGAATTTTATATCTTATGATGTTATGGATATATCATAAAATCATTTAAATACATCAAGAGTCATAAAACGTGTCTACATAGGTGTTGGAGGTCTAATTCACCATGACTAGTTTTAAAGGTAAATTTACAGTTATGAGTGAGTGAGTTATAGAGATGTTTTTGAGCTTTAACTCTTGAGTGAAAGTGCTCCAAGAATTTGGTGATGAAGCTAAGGTCATGGAGAAACCATATAATTTTTTTATTTTTTAGAGTTCAATATTTTAAAGGTGTTTAAGCTTCATTTTTACAAGATAGAATTTTGAGGTACATATGTCTAATAAGGCAGTTTGTCCTAAAGGAACTTTCATGGTATGAATGAAAGATAAAGGTATAATAAAGCATGGAATAGGTTAGTATAGGTCATTTTAAAAGTTTTTTAAATGTTTTTTTTTTTTTTTTTATAAATCCATATGGGCCCAAGAAGATAAATATTTGGCATTAAGAGGACAGACCTAATGAAATTAGGTCTCCATGAGGTCTAAAAGAGGAGTGAGGCCTAATTGAGTTGTTGAAAAATAAAAGGGGATCAAATTTAATTTTAATCATGTTAATAATATTTCATAAAACCTATTTTATGGCTTAACTAAGAGGTTTAATATGTGTATCCAACCAAGTGGTGAGTGACCATGAGAATAATATATATATATATATATATATATATATATATATATATATATATATATATATATATACAAGGTAGTTTAGGCCTAATTCAAGTATGCAATATAAGTGAATAAAATATTGATTGGTTGAGTAGAAGGAGATCTTGAAATGAGAAAATAATAGAATATCATAGTTGTGGTGATAAAAATTCATGAAGTAGATGAGTTGTTTCTAAGTCACTTAAATAATTGGTGTTTCCTTGCAAGTAGGTGCTTGCTAAAGCCTAGTCAAGTAGGTGTTTAAGATTATTGGGCTTTGTGCTCCAAGTTGAGTTGGTACTCAAAAAAATTGATATTTTATTTTATAGGAATATATTCCATTTGTATATATCATAGTGTGTTTACTTCTCGTTAAGGGTTTCATAATCATATATGTGTTTTCTTGTGTTATGCTCATGTGAATGATTCTTTATGCATTGGTATATCAATTTATTGCTTTCATGGTTCAAGGAATGTTAAGGGTTAATTGAAAGAAAAAATTTAAACACTAATTCACCCCCATATTATTTATTTTTATTACAATAATTGGTATCAGAGCTTGGTCCTTTGAAGTATACTTAATAACTTAAAGGAGATCCTAGAATCACAAGCATGTCTAGTCATCCAGTACATGAAAGTTTCTCAACCAATAAGGCTCCTCTCTTTAGTGGGACTAACTATGCATTTTGGAGCATCAAAATGAAGACATGTCTAATGTCCTTAGGCTATGACATATGGAAATATATTTTTTATGGATTCACTCCACCTTTTACACCACCAACTGAAAAGTAAAGTGAGTTTAATTACTATCCAATATAGGTTAATTTTCCTTTGATTAAATAAAAAAATAAAGCAAATAGAATAAGATTAACTAGGTCAATCAAGTTATATAAATAAAATAGAATGAATTCAATATGATTAAATTAATTTATTATAAAAAAAATTTCCAAAATAAGCACATTTAAGCATGTCTACTTAGTTTACTAGGTAGAAAATAGAAACAAAACTAGGTCAAGCTAGTCAACCTAGTTGACTATGTAGGTACATTTTTATAAAACTAAAAAAATGGTAAAATCAATATCTAATTTTAAATTATATCTAAATATAGGATGAATAAATTTGATTTATAATTGATGAAGTGAAAGTATTTATTTGGTTAGATTGAACCTGACATATAAGGTAGAGTCAACCAAGTTGATGTAGTATTTTTCCTAAAGATGTTGAATAATTGTTTTAAACTAAGTTTTCTAGGTGAATTTTTGAACCTATAGAGGAAAAAAATATAATTATTAAATATATTTGAGTTATTTGACTAATTAGAAAGGAGAAGTTTCCATTGAGTAGGTTGATTTAGTTATGGTACAGTATTGGTCACTAAACATCTAAACTAGGTCCTAATAAGGATTAATAATGATCAGTTAGTTGAGAGCATGATGAAATTATGTTGGGTGAATATTTTGTCATCAACTAACTAATGACAAAATGGGTATATCAGCCACATCACAGGGAGATTTACACCACAAGGAGTGTGGGTTTACCAGATCTGAATGAAGGTAAATCCCTCCTCTCATCAAGGGGAGGTTCCCTATTAAATATTTATACACGTTGGATAGATGTATATAATTAAGCAGAAAATAACACATGGGGGTGGTATCACATCATCTACTTCTCTTTTTTCAGAAGTAATTTATAAAGAACAAAAGGGGGAAAATCCTAGTCTGCAGCCAACAACATTCCTCTTCTTTTAGGAATGGTATCAAACGTGGAGCAAGAAATCACCTGAAGTGACAAAGTTCTCAAGAACACCTCACGTAAGCACAAAGTCTTTCGTAGTCTCCTTCCACTAATCTCAAAACAAGCGTACAACCATAGAATGAAGTGAAGCACAAAGTCTTCACCTGAAACTACAAAAGATAACTGAATCTCAAAGATAAAAGCAGCACAAAGTCTATCTTCTATTCTTCCAGAAGCATGCCCTTAGATAATACTAAACACACCCACTTTGCTTATTAAATTAGATAAACAAGATATTATCAGGAAAAAGGATGTAAGAACTATTTCCTAAATAACACAAACAATCTCAACACGAAGTCTGAAATAACCTGCTTCTCATTCATTCAACAAAATATGATTTACAAATTTGAGCACAAAGTCTCAAAAGTTGCTTCAATTTCAGTAGAGTGTTTGCTATTAATTTTTCCAAGAGGCCCCCTTATTTACAAAATGAGGTCTCCACTATATATAGGGAGAAAAAACCTCAAAAACTAGAAAATACTAAAATATACAAAATATCTTGGTCAAAGATGACTCATCTTTGACTTTTAGATATTTTTTTGAAATATTTACATGTAATTACATTTTTCAAAATTGCATGCAATTTGCACAAAATAGAAGTGCATAAGGAGAGAAGAAGAAAGGGGAGAGAGATTCAATTCTTGCTGCTAGATTTCTTCATATGTGCATCGAATATAGTGATGGATGTCTGAATTCTGATGCTGTCTAGCACAACTATGTTCTTAGAGACAATTTTGGCTCTGATCAATGCATCCTTCAATGCTGTGATGGCTTTAGCATGGCCAGTTAACCTAGATTTTAGATTTTCCAAAGTTAACTGAGCATCTAGAATACTGTCCACTGAAGACATTGAGAAGGATTTTTCTTCAAAATCTCTCTGAATCATCTCCTTGAAATTTTGAATCATTTCTTCTGCTAGAAGGAACTAATTGTCCTTAGAGGTTAGGTTACATGGCAGCTCTTCTAGTTTATTCAACAGGCTCAGGTCACTCTTCTCACTAGCCTCCTTGAAAGCTTTAAGATCATCAATCAAATCTTTGAGTACCTAGATCCTGAAGATCAGTGACTCCTTAATTTCAACATAGGAGTCCTTGCTAGAGATGTCACCAATAGATATCAAGGTGCTTTTCTTGAGATCCTTCATTTCCTTCCATCTGTTAAGATCATTTTCCAAACTATCAATCTCCTGAGAGATAAGGGAGATGAATTCATCTAACTCTATTTTTACTTTCTTCATCTTAACCATCCTTTTTGCAACCTCTGACAGGAAAAAAACTCCCTGAGTATGCATCCTTTCAATATAGTCCTCCAAGACTTTTCCCTTCAAATAAGTCTTTTTTGATTTTTGAATGACTGGGTCATCCATGGAGAAGGCCTCTGGAGTTGCTGCTTCAAGAGGAAGAGTAAACCTTCTTATTACTATCGTTAGCTACTCTATTTTGACCTTGTAATAATCTTTCATCTCCTTCTCTCAATTGAATTTTTGAACCATGATGTCCATAGCAGCCTGAATATCACTTTTCGCACCTTCGTGAGTGACTTTGCAAAGTTTAACACAAGAGATGGAATAGCTGCTCATCTCAAAACCCTCAAGGGTTGCATCCTGTGGAGGCCTGGCCATTTCTAGAAATTTCTGCCCTTTTTTCTCAACCAATTTCGAGAGGATCCTTGGCCTCTTAGGAGCCTTAGCTTTCACTGGCACTATTTTTCCAAAGTCAAAGTCATCTGGAGAGATGGCTAACTTCTTTATTTTGGGGGTGAAAGTAGACATCCAAGGCAGGAGAGAAGTACCTACTGTGGTAATGGTTCCCTTTGCTGGTGTTACTACAGTAGCTTCTACACTGCTAGTAGTGACAATGGTTATAGTTGGAGTAACCGGTGAAACTGTACCAACTACTGATTCTAGCTCAGGTGCAGGGCTTGTTGGAAAGTTGAAGGAAGGAGAGGATAAATTGGGGATGGACCCAGAAGAGCAGGGAGAACCTCCAAAAGCACCCTGAGGATCACTAAATATGACTCTGGAAGGAGAAGCAGCTCTGGAAGAGGGAACACTAATCAGAGAGATAGGAGAAGAGGGTGCCATAGGAGACTGAGGAGGAGAAGGAGAGATGCCCTGGAGTGGCTATGATTCTTTTTGTGAGAGTGGAGGTCTAGTGCTTGGCTGCCCTGATGATTTATCATCTATTTCCATTTGCTGAGCTGCCTGTGCCCGAGGGCTCTGTTCTTTAGTTCCTTTGGCTGCTGCTTCAGGCTCTTCAGTGGCCTTAGGCTTCTTAGATACAAAGATGATTCTAGGCTTGTGAGGCCTAGAAGAGGAAGGTACATCACCTTTGTTTTTAGTTCTATTTTTTGCCTACTTCTTCAACTCTACCTGATATTCAGCCTCGGACCCGGTGATGAATTCTTTCAAGATGATCCCTTTGGCTGCTAACCAATCATTGGTGTTAGCCAATATTTGTTCAAATATTTTCCTTAGGGAAGTTAGCTTCTTCTGAGACCACTGTGTTGGAAGGAGAGGGGAACCAGTAACCTTTTCTATAAGGTATTTGCTATTGATGATATTCCCATCATCGATCAGACTAGAGGGGATCTCTGCAAGCCCTAGATATTCAATCTATTCAAGGGTCAACCTGCTAAAGTCCATTTTCCTAATTTATTTAGCCGTCCTGAGGTCGATGTAGACATCCTCAATCATGGGTTCATGGAATTGGGTTTTCCTCCTGATCTTGTCCTTGACTCCCCTATAGTCAAAATTTTTCTGTCTCTTGAATGGTTTTAAAGTAACCATCTGCATTTCAGTTTCCATGACCTTGTCTTTGGCTGATGTTGCAATGGAATACCTACCAATCTCAATCAAAAACTTGAAACCTGGTCTCTTTAACTCTATCTGTCTGTATACATGACAATCAATTGTCAGCAAAGTTCCATTAGCACTAGCTTATCTAAAGGGAACCTAGGGAGCATGTAGGGGTAGCCTTGGTAGAATCCAACTTGAAGATAGCATAAGGTGGGGAATTGAAGGAACATGCAGCCATAATCATTGACCACTATCTAGGCCTCATCTAATATTCTCTTTAGCTCAAGCTGTGGGTCGAAGAGACATAAAAAAGTAGCAAAAAAGGCATCATTTACCCTCTTGAAGTGACAGGTCGATCCTTGTAGAGTCAGCTGAGGGTAGTATGAGTATACTAGGGTTGTCTTTCTATCCCCCTCTGTGGTCAAGCCTAGAAAAGTCCACATCATGGCAACTATGTACACAAGGTATGAAGTCATGTAGAACTTGTGAGAGGTCTGCACCTTGGCCAGCTGCTCATAGAGGGTGTTGCTGATCTGCTCTCCCTAAAAGATGGCTTGTTTTCCTTGGAGAATGATTTTAATGAATGGATACATCCATTCATGGAATAGTGAAGAAGATGGGAGGCCCCATACTCTACTTAGAAGGGTGATCAAGTCACCAACTTCCTCAATGTAGTCGCTCCTCAAAAATTTATGTGGCCATCTTGATAAGCTTATCCTGGGGGACTTCAACCACTTATAGTTCATAACTTTCTTTTCCCTCTTAGGGTCTTTGTCATACTCCTTTTGAGTGTCCCTGAAGTCAATTTGGGTTACTTCGGTGGCTGAAGGGCACATGAAAACTTTATCGATGAATTCAGAGTCCAACTGAATTACCATGTTGCCGCTGGCATCTGAGACTGACCTGGTCTCTTTGTTGTAGAAGTGAGTGCATTGGAGGATGAATTCAGTATGATGCGCTACTACTAAAAAGGCAGCCACCAAGTGGATTTTGCTCTCAACAATCCTTTTCATCCTGGTGATGGGGTTCGTCACCTTTATGCGGATTAGGAATTTGGCCATGTCCACATGGCCAATCTCGGTGTCCCAAATGTCATCGACATTTGAGGAGACTAATGTGAGTGGGAAGACACCCTGATATTTATACTTCATGGTCTTTGCCTTTTTCAGAGATGCTTCAGACATGGGAATTGGTTTTGGCTGAACCAGTGCTGATGAACAAGAGTTTTTTGAAGGTGCTACAGACATGATTGCCAAATTAGAGGAGAGTGGATGAGAGGGGGAAAGCACAATTTAAGTGATTTTGGTTACTATAGGTCACTTAAAAAGGTTAGGTGAAAGAAGGAATGGTAAATGAGGAAGAAAGGGAAAGAAAAGGATAACTCAGAAAAATCCTCTAGAGTTAGAAAAATTTGGAGGAGGGATGCATGGGCGGCAAAATTTGCCGCCCCTGCATGTTGGAACAAAAGAGTGCATAGGCGGTGAAATTCGCTGCCTATATAGAGACGGCCTGCATAGGCGGTGAATTTTGCCACCTTTACAGGTTGGAGGAGGAAAAGGTAAGGGCGGAAATTTTCACTGCCCTTACAAGGAAGGCTTGCATGGGTAGTGAATTTTTCCGCCCTTATAGGGAAGGCAAAGAAGAAAGTAGGGGCAGAAAAATTCACCACCCTTATAGGGAGGGCTTGTAGGGGTGATGAATTTCACCACCCTTATAGGTTTGGAAGAGAAAGAGGGGCGGCAAAAATTTCTGCCCTTGCAGGGAAGGTTTGCTCGGCAAGGATAAGGGGGATGGCAATTTTTGCCACCTGTGTGAGTGAAGATGGCTTGGGGGTCAAAGCATGGGTGAAAAAAGTGGGAACCCTTGTGGGCTTTGGGGACAAAAACCTATAGGGATAGGGGAGGGATGGCTATTTTCTAAGCCATCCCTCTAGGCAAGAAACTCCCAAAACAAAAGGAAATAAAGGAAGAACAAGGAAAAACAAATACAAAAAGTGAAACCACCTAGAAAACCGCATGCACCACAAGCTCGAATCCAAGAAAACATGCTTCAAATCACTCTCTAGATCACCCAAAGGTAGAAGGAAGGAGGAGAGGAGGAAGCAATGAGAAGAAATGAGGCTCAAATTAGTTTAAATAGGGTGAAAATTGACCCCAACAACCCACCACATGCAACAATAAATGTCGTGCATGGAAATCGAGACATGCTTGGGTAGCAAATTTTTCTGCCCTTGCATGTTTTGGTTCATTTGAGTGCAGGGGCGGAAAAATTTGCCGCCCTTGCAGGCAAAGGTGCAGGGGTGGCAAAATTTGCCACCCCTATAAGTAATGGAAGAAAAGACTAACTCTCGAAGGAGACAGTCTGGGGGAGGGGAACCTTGGCTGCAACGAGATCATAACCACTTTCATGTTCTGAGGCCAAGATGAAAATGAATTCAAAACTTGTCTCACGACCAAACTTAGAGAGACAAAAGATGAAATAGACAAGTTTTGTAGGGGGTTATTCACAAAAATGGGTGAATCTAATTTTGGAAACAACAGCTGGCTCCTATTGGAGAACTTTCATTAATCGATTTGATTAGCGGGAGTAGAAACTAGTCTCTAGGTGCCTTCATCCAAGCCATTGGGCTATGGAGTCAAGTGAAAAATGAAAGAAAAATAGACAAAACATAAAAACTATACATATATACAAATGAACTTCTTCAAGCCTTAAGGATTAAACAACTTGAGATGCTGTCTGCTGTGAGGTAGTGCAAATGGTGTTCCATCTTGGTACTCCAGTAAGAAGCTGGCCTCACCACAAAGCTATCGAATGGTGAATGGGCCCCTCCACAGGGAGTCGAATTTGCCATGCATCCCTTTTGGTTCTCACCTCTTGTCCCACAACAAGACTTGATCTCTGACTTGGAATTCACAAACTTTAGCTTTCTTATCAAAGAGAGCTTTCACCTAGTTCTAATGTTCCTTAATCTAATCCACTACTATAGATCGATGCTCATTCAACTCATTTAGACACATGATTCTTTTATCGACTGAGTTTTCGAAGGTTGAATCTTTGATTGCTCTAGTTAACCTGAGCGCTGGTAGTTCAAGGGTGATGGGAATTTTTGCATTCAATCCATATAGAAGCTGAAAAGGGGACATACCTATATCCCTTTTGGGTGTTATTCTATCCACCCACAAAGCATCATATAATGCTTTGTGCCACATTCTCTGATTGTCATCCACCAACTTCTTGATAATAGTGACCAGGTTCTTGTTACTCGATTCTACTTGGCCATTTCTCTAGGGGAAATAATCTGAAGTATGGGATAAAGTAATCCCATAATAAAAATAGAATTGGGTAATTTCATGTGATAAAAAATAGGCTACATTATCTGTTACGATCTTTAGTGGAACCCCAAACCTGGAGATGATATTTTCTTTGAGAAAGCTGCATACCACTTCAGACGTAGCATGCTTGGTTGGGATGGCCTCTATCCACTTAGTAAAATAATCTATTGCCGTGAGGTCATAATCATGTCCAACACTTGAATATGGGTTGACTACCCCAATGAAGTCAATACCCCACTGCTGAAACGGTTCCTCGATCACAACTGGCTTGAGGGGCAAAGCAGGCAGCTTAGGCTTCCCAATGAATTATTGGCACAATTCGCACCTATGTACCCATTTATAGGCATCTTGGAACAACGTGGGCCAATAATACCTTGCTCATAGAATTTTGTGTGCCATCACCGGTGTAGAGAAATGTCCTCCATAGGCCAAATTGTGGAAAGATTCTAAGAGTCTTTCTTGTTGAGCTTTGTCAACACAATGAAGAAATGCCCCATCTAGGTTTCTCTTGTAAAGACCATTGTCCCACAGGACATAACCAACTACTTTCAATTTAACATTCCATTTCTCTTTAAAAGAAAGATGAGCGGGACACTCACCATATGTCAGAAAATGAGCAATGTCAGAATACCACTCATCAGTAGTGGCAATAAAGAGGACCGTAGACATGCCTTCGATCTCTACTTCTTCACTTTCTGCTTCATCTGGGATGTTGTTGGAAATCAAATGGCAAAGGCCCTTCCCTCATACGAGGTTGGTTGGTTTGATGTCTAGATCAAACTCCTAAGTTTTGGCAATCTAGTTACCTCTCTTCGTACTGAACTCCTGCTGAGTCAAAATGGATTTTACTGTAGTGTCTGATACGAGAACTTCAGTGTGAGAGTTCAGGATATAAAAACTAAAATGCTTGACCGCTTTGACCACAGTGTATGCATGCTTCTCCATAAGGGAATATTTTAGCTCATGATCTTTAAGTGGACAACTCATGAATGAGATAGGATATTCTACACCTTCTAGATTTTTCTGGACCAGAATAGCTGATAGTGTATGTTCAGAGGCATAACTCTTATCTTGAAACTTTTAGTGTAATCTGGGCAGACTAATATTGGTGCATGGGTGATTGCTTCCTTAATCTCCTTGAATGTTAATTTACCTTCAGAGGTCCACCTAAACGTAGCATTGCCCTTATCATGTTGACAATGTGACGAGTTTTCTCAGCAAACTGAGGTATAAACCTTTGGAGAAAATTTACCTTTCCAAAGAAAGAGTGAACTACGGTCTTGCTGGTAGGCAGAGTAAGTTCCTGAATGGACTTGACTCTCTCTGGATCAATTTTAATACCTTCTCTGGACACAGTGTGTCCGAGAAGTTTTCCCTCAGTAACTCTAAAGATAGATTTCTTTAGGTTTAAAGAGATACCATTCTGACAACAACATTCTAATATATTTTGCAAATGATGAACATGCTCAAAATGATGTTTTGAAAATACTATCAGATCATCTAGGTATACTACAATGAATTTTCCCATCTCGTCTCTCAAAGCAAAATCCATCGCCCGTTGAAATGTCGCGCCTACATTTATCAGACCAAAAGGCATTCTTCGATAAGTGAATGTGCCCCAAAGTGTGGTGAATGTTGTCTTGTGTTGATCTATTTTCCTAACTTCAACTTGATTGTACCTCAAAAAATCGTCTAGCATTGATAACATTTCTGAACCTGTTACCATCTGCAGGACTTGATCCATGATAGGAAGGGGGTAGTTATCTTTTAAGGACAACTAGTTTAAGTTTCTGAAATCCACACAGATTCGAATTTTTCCATTCTTCTTCCTGATGGGCACTATGTTGGCAATCCATATTGAGTGATGGATCAGAAAAATTATCTGGGCATCAAACATCTTTTGAATTTTAGCTAAAATAGTCCTTGAGATTTTTGGATTATATTGCCTAGATTTTTGCTTGTAAGGTACGGAGTTGGCTTTCAGGGGAATGTCGTGGCAGATGTCATTTAGCCTGAGTGATTTCAGATCATCATAGGAATAGGCCAATACATCCATATACTGGCGGAGTAGACTATCAAGCTCAAATCTTTCCTCGGGAGTGCAGCATTTCCCAATGTTTACCATTTTAGGATCGCGCTTGGTTCCCAAGTTGACTTGATCAAAATCTTGGGAAGAATTTGAATCTGTTCGCTATTGTTTAATAAACCTATCATGGTTATCAAAAAATTTATCTAAGGACACCAAGCCTTTTGGAATCTTATTCCCTTTAAGCTGCAAGAAACCCTCGACTATGTTCGTATTGGTTTCAAGAGTTGCTTCACATTCTCGGGGTTTACTACCTTCAAAACGCAGTTGTTCAAAACTATCTTTTTGCTCTAAGAAGGTGATGATTTGATCATCATTGTTAAATACTTTCCAGTGGCTGGCATTATCAAGTACACTTGGCTGAAAGACCAGTTCAATAGTGTACCTATCTCCCTTAAGGTTTGGGTGAGGGATTAGAAGGGTGGCAGAAACAGCCAATGCATCTACCCAATCATTGAGTTCCCTTGGAATGGTAGAGATGTTGAAAGCATCAAAATTTTCAATTTGATCTCAGACCAGGTTGCGATAATGGCACAACCTTTCATTTTTTATCTGATAGAGGTTCCTCACTTGGCAGACTATCAACTCAGCATCCCCTTTAGTATGGAGTAGCCTAATGCCCCTTTCTCTGGCAGCCTGTAGTTCAAGCAATAGGGACTTGTACTCAACTGTGTTGTTGGTATTGTTGAACTGCAATTTGTAAGACAAAGGAATAATATCTCCCTATGGAGATACCAACACAACCCCAACTCCTGAACCAGTAGAAGAGTAGCTACCGTCATATTCTAAGGTCCATACCTCATTAAATGCTACCTTTTCTTTGAAAACTCCTTTGTTTGGGGAAAGAGGCTCTTCCATGTGCTCATTTTGATTTGTCAATTTTTTCGCTATACCAACTAAACACAATCTCAAGTTATCACCTGAAGGAGTTTCATCAGGTGTCTCATGGGTTCCATCCGTAGATAGAAAGTAGTTGCCCATGCCTGAGGACTCAAATAAAATTTGAGCTTCCGGTGCTGATGATCTAGTAACTACGTACCTTGCTTCTTTTTTAGGAAGTAACTTCTTCATGACACCTTGAACTAGGATTCTTTCTTTCGATAAGTCTATACTTAGCTCACCTCCAACATCCTTGCAGAAATTCCACCTAAGCAGGATGTCATAAGATGCAGGAACATCAGCCACTAAAACCGTCATTTTTATCTGCTTCTTTGGAAAAGCCACGAAGGCATATTGAGCATCTTTTATTTGACCAAGGAGAGGAACTTGCTTATTTTACATGGAAAAACACCTCCCAAAAGTTTTGGTCAAAGTCAGACTAAGAGAATCTGCTACCTTCACGGGCATGACATTATCTGAGGCTCCAGAGCCTACAATACAATTACTCAGTTTATAACCATTTATAAGTAGAGAAACATAGAAAGGTTCTATTTTCCTAAGAGCAATAGGAGGAGTCATGACTAAATTGTTTTGGGCTGGTTTCTCTTTAGGAGGATCATGAACAGCTTTCAAAGAGTCTTGTCCTACATGGATGGCTTTGTTTTTCACATGTTCTGCTAGCTTATCAAATTGCTCTGGGTTAGCTCTCAAGTATTCAACCTCTGTCATTTGAATTTTATTTTTTATAGCATGATCAATTATATCAAATAATTGAAAAGAGCTCGCAACAGAAGAAGGGAGTCCATCATCAGGGACTTTAGTAGGCATGGCACTAGTCTGAGTAACAGAAGTGGAAGGTATGAGGTGATTGGGAGTACTTACTTTTTTATGAGTTAAATGATCTTTTGATTGCAGAGGAAATGGAGTCCCTCATTTGGTGATAGAGACCATTGGTCAGGGTTCCTCATCTGACTTTCCTTTGTCAGTCTGTGAAGTTGACTGATTTTGAGATCTAGTGAAAACAATGTAAGATCCATCTAAACCCTCCCTTTTACTTCCAGATTCATCCTGGTAATTCAAGAAACTGATATTAGAGTCACCAGCTGATTCCTCTTCCTGCTCATTGAAGAGATTAGCATCTTCTTGTTGGTCCAACTGAGGTTGGAAAAAATTGTCGTGCTCAGCTTCTAGGTAACCGACCACTGAATTAGCAGGTGCTGCTTTAATGGCTAATCTCCCTGGAGGGGGAGGTAGCCAATTGGATTGCCCTTGGTTCCGAGTAGCATTACCTTGATATTGCTAATTCTAGAATGTTCTCCTAGGTGCATCTCGATAGGTAGGAGTAGAGATACCTTGGGCTATTTGTCTCTTCAAAGCTATCAGTTCATTCATTAATTTTTGCACCATAAGATCTGTAGTACCTGAAGAACTCTCAGCAGATGAAGAAAATTTATTTTTACTAGGGTCTTTTCTGATCTTACTTGCTAGGATAAGATCATCCTCAATCTCACTAGCCAAACTTTGAGCCAAGGCTAGATCCATAGGGTTAGCTCGCCTCAACAGGAAACTTACTTCGGGAAGCTACGAATTGATAAAAAAACACTTAAGATTTTTCGGCGTGGGTTGAGCCACAGTTGGAATTTGGTTTCTCAACTTGTTAAATTTAGCTATGAAATCCCTCATGGGTTCTTGGGATTCTTTTTTCAACTGTGTTAGCTAGGCCAACAAAGTGTGTGCGTCCTCGGCAGGTTTAAACCTAGCTTCAAATTTGGACTTGAGCGTATCCCAGTCTGTTACTGACCCTGCCTGCAGGTGATAGAACCAATCTGCGGTAGCTCCTTGCAAAGTTTCCACAAAAAGTCTAACTACTACATCTTTGAATTCCACACCGATCATGCTACATGCTATGGAGAAAGCGGCAATATGCTCATCAGGATGAACCTTTCCATCACCAAAAAACTTAGGAAATTTTTTCCTAAAAATATGAGGTAGTTCATGTAAAGGTGCAGTCAAATTGAGAGGACCAAAGGAATTACCCCACGGGCCTTGAGCCATAATGTTAGGCTAATTAAATGGTGGGATAACAAACCTTGGTGGGGTATTTAATGGCAGGGCATGATTAACCGTAGGAAAAGAAGCTCTACCTTGTTTTAGTGACTTGAAAAGGTTAGGAGGGAAACTCTTAGAACGTGGGAGGAAAGGTGACGGAGGAAAGAGATCAAAGTTAATTTTCTGTGTCAACTCAAACATAAGGTCAAAAACACCCTTAGATCTCTAGCTTCTGGTGTAGCGTGGAGTTGCCAGATTTTAAATGAAAAAGGGACCGAAACTAATTCAATTTGAAGCTTAAGTTTTCAGACTGCACATTCGATCCCCAGCGGAGTCGTGTCAACTAACTAATGACAAAATGGGTATATCAACCACAACATAGGGAGATTTACACCACGAATAGTATGGGTTTACTAGATCTGGATGAAGTAAATTTCTCCTCTCATCAAGTGGAGGTTCCCTATAAATACTTATGCACTGGATATATGCATATAATTAAGTAGAAAATAACACATGGGGGTGGTATAACAACATCTACCTCTCTTTTTTCAGAGGTAATGTATAAAGAACAAAAGAGGGAAAATCCTAGTCTTAAGCTAACAACACTCCTCTTCTTTCAGGAATGGTATCAAATAAAGAGCAAGAGATCACCTGAAGTGACAAAGCCCACAAGAGCACCCATGTAAGCACAAATTCTTACGTAGTTTCTTCCACTGATTTAGAACAAGCGTAATCGTAGAATGAAATGAAGCACAAAGTCTTTGCCTAAAACTACAAAAGATAACTGAATCTGAAAGATAAAAATAGCTCAAAGTCTATCCTCTATTCTTTAGAAGCACCCTTAGATAATATAAAAACACTTACTTTGCTTATTAAATCAGATGAATAAGATGTTACCAGGAAAAAGGACATAAGAACTATTTCCTAAACAACATAGACAATCTCAACACAAAGTCTAAAATAACCTGCTTTTCATTCATTCAACAAAATATGATTTACAAATTTGAGCACAAAGTCTCAAAAGTTGCTTCAATTTTAGTAGAGTGTTTGCTATTAATTTTTCAAAAAGGCCCCCTTTTTACAAATGAGGTCTCCACTATATATAGGGAGAAAAAACCTCAAAAATAGAAAATAATAAAATATAAAAATATCTGTCAAAGATGACTCATCTTTGATTTTCAAATATTTTTTTGAAATATTTACATGTAATTACATTTTTCAAAATTACATGCACTTTGCACAAAATAGAAGTGCATAAGGAGAGAAGAAGAAAGAAGGGGAGAGAGATTCAGTTCTTGCTGCCAGATTTCTTCATATGTGCATCAAATATAGTGATGGATGCCTGAATTCTGATGCTATCTAGCGCAACTATGTTCTTAGAGATGATTTTGGCTCTGATCAATGCATCCTTCAATGCTGTGATGGCTTTAGCATGGCCAGTTAACCTGGATTTTAGATTCTCCAAAGTTAACTGAGCGTCTAGAATAGTGTCCACTGAAGACATTGAGAAGGATTTTTCTTCAAAATCTCTCTAAATCATCTCCTTGAAATTCTGAATCATTTCCTCTACTGGAAGGAACTGATTGTCCTTAGAGGTTAGGTTACATGGCAGCTCTTCTAGTTTATTCAGCAAGCTCAGGTCACTCTTCTCACTAGCCTCCTTGGAATCTTTAAGATCATCAATCAAATCTTTGAGTACCTGGATCCTGAAAATTAGTGACTCCTTGATTTCAACATAGGAGTCCTTGTTGGAGATGGCACCAATAGATATCAAGGTGCTTTTCTTGAGATCCTTCATTTCCTTCCATCTGCTAAGATCCTTTTCCAAACTATCAATCTCCTGAGAGATAAGGGAGATGAAGTCATCTAAATCTATTTTTACTTTCTTCATCTTACCTATCCTTTTTGCAACCTCTGACAATAAAGAAAATCCCTGAGTATGCATCCTTTCAATATAGTCCTCCAAGACTTTTCCCTTCAAATAAGTCTTTTCTACTTTTTGAATGACTGGGTCATCCACAGAGAAGGCCTCTAGAGTTGCTGCTTCAGGAGGAAGAGTAAACCTTCTTATTACTGTCGTTAGCTGCTCTATTTTGGCCTTGTAATAATCTTTCATCTCCTTCTCTCGATCAAATTTCTGAACCATGATGTCCATAGCAGCCTGAAGATCGCTTTTCGCACCTTCATGAGTGACTTTGCCAAGTTCAACATGAGAGATGGAATAGCTACTCATCTCAAAACCCCCAAGGGTTGCATCCTGTGGAGGCCTAGCCATTTCTAGAAAATTTTGCCCTTTTTCCTTGACCAATTTCGAGAGGATCCTTGGCCTCTTCGGAGCCTTAGCTTTCACTGGCACTATTTTTCCAAAGTCAAAGTCATCTAGAGAGATGGCTGACTTCTTTCTTTTGGGGTTGAAAACAAACTTCTAAGATAGGAGAGAAGTACCTATTGTGGTAATGGTTCCCTCTACTGGTGTTACTACAACAGCTTCTACACTGCTAGTAGTGACAGTGGTTATAGTTGGAGTAACCGGTGAAAATGTACCAACTACTGATTCTGGCTCAGGTGTAGGGCTTGTTGGCAAGTTAAAGAAAGGAGAGGATAAACTAGGGATGGACCCAGAAGAGTGGGGAAAACCTCTAGAAGTGCCTTGAGGATCGCTGAATATGACTCTAGAAGGAGAAGTGGATCTTAAAGAGGGAACACTGATTGGAGAGATAGGAGAAGAGGGTGCCACAGGAGATTGAGGAGGAGAAGGAGAGATGCCCTGGAGTGGCTGCACTTCTTTTGGTGAGAGTGGAGGTCTGGTGCTTGGCTGCCTTAATGGTTTATCGTCTATTTCCATTGGCTGAGCTGCCTATGCTTGAGGGCTCTATTCTTTAGTTCCTTTGGCTACCGCTTCAGGCTCTTCAGTGGCCTTAGGATTCTTAGATACAAAGATGATTCTAAGCTTGTGAGCCCTAAAAGAGGAAGGTACATCACCTTTGTTTTTAGTTCTATTTTTTGCCTGCTTCTTCAACTCTACCTGATATTTATCCTCAGACCCCTTGATGAATTCTTTTAGGATGATCCCTTTGGCTGCTAACCAATCATTAGTGTTAGCTAATATTGGTTCAAATCTTTTCCTCAGGGAAGTCAGCTCCTTCTGAGACCACTGTGTTGGAGGGAGAGGGGAACTAGCAACCTTTTTTGCCAGGTATTTGCTATTAATGATATTCCCATCATCGATCAGATTAGAGGGGATCTCTGCAAGCCCTAGATATTCAATCTATTCAAGGGTTAGCCTGCTAAAGTCCATTTTCTTGATTTCTTCAGTCGTCCTAAGGTCGATGCAGACATCCTCAATCATGGGTTCATGGAATTGGATTTTCCTCCTGATCTTGTCCTTGACTCCCTTATAGTCAAATTTTTCCCATCTCTTGAATGGTTTTAAAGTAACCATCTGCATTTTAGTTTCCATGACCTTGGCTTTGGCTGATGTTGCAATGGAATACCTACCAATCTTGATCAAAAACTTGAAACCTGGTCTCTTCAGCTCCATTTGTCTGGTATGCATGATAATTAGTTGTCGGCAAAGTTCCATTAGCACTAGCTTATCTAAAGGGAACTTGGGGAGCATGTAGGGGTAGCCTTGGTAGAGGCTGACCCAAAGATAACAAAAGGTGGGGAATTGAAGGAACATGCAGCTATAATCATTGACCACTATCCAGGCCTCATCTGATATTCTCTTTTGCTCAAGCTATGGCTCGAAGAGACATAAGAAAGTAGTGAAAAAGGCATCATTTACCCTCTTAAAGTGATGGGTCAACATTTTCAGAGTCAGATGAGGGTAGTATGAGTATACTAGGGTTGTCTTTCTATCCCCCTCCGTGGTTAAGCCTAGAAAAGTCTACATCGCGGCAGCTATGTACACAAGGTACAAAGTCATGTAGAACTTGTGAGAGGTCTACACCTTGGTCAACTACTCATGGAGGGCGTTGCTGATCTGCTCTCCCCAAAAGATGGCTTGTTTACCTTGGAGGATGATTTTAATGAATGGATACATCCATTCATGGAATAGTGTAGACACTGAAATCGTGTCGACTCCCCTGGTCATTCCTCGTCTTCTTTCTTCTTCGCCTATTGAACCCTTGCCGATCACTTGTTTCACCAACCTTGACCCTGGCAGCATGTAAAGAGGAGCACAGAGCAAAAGGTAGACTCTATCCCCATTATGCATCTGCCGACGACGGTCTTTACCCGACCGATGTCGCCGACGTCGGTCACCTATCGGCCGACGTCGGAAATCCTGCCGACGTCGGTCACCTTCCCCTTGTCCGTTATCAGTTACCATTTGGTTTCCCGAAACGGTTGACGAACCGTTTCTGGAACCGTCCCCGTCCCTCACCTTCATCAACCTCCGCCAGCCATTCGAACGCTGATCCCCGAACGCTGATCCCCGAACGCTGATCAACCGAACGCTGAGCAACCAACCTGTGAATTCCTCCACGAACCTGCGAACTTCGAACAATCATCGACACTACGACATCTACTAATCTGCACACCATGGCTTTCATCGGGTCTTCTACCAGGTAAGTCTTTATTCTGTTTATTTCATTTTCTTTTCTTAGTTATTATTTATATTCTATTATCCCTGCCTCTATCCTCAAACCCCCGGACTCTGTTCTGACCTCGTCCCAACCTCGTCTCTGTCCTTATCAAACCCTACCCTGACCATATCAGACCCTGTCCTGACTGTTCAGACCTATCCCGACTCTATTCAAACCCCCCAGACTCTCCCTGAACCTGTCCCGACTCTCTCAGAACCTGTCCCGAACCTTTTCCCAGAACCTGCCCCTACCGACGCCGGTCACTTCCCCGACCGACGACGGCACATTAACCGACGTCGGTACCTTCCTTAACCGACGCCGGCACCACAGAGACCGACGCCGGCAACTGTGCAGAACAGTGCCGCATATCAGGTACGCCTTTTATTTTCTGTCATTTATTTCTATCATTATCATCTACTTTCGTCCAATATTCTGCTCTTTTTTATCAGTGGGTTGATATCCTTCTAGGGAGTCTTCGTACTTCCGGGATCGGGCGTTCGCCTGACAACCCACCATATCTCTTATTAACGTTTTTTCGTGTCTAGCCTTTTCTTCGCAGGTGTCATTCCTCCACAGTAAAAGAGGAGAATCTTTCAACGTCTGATTTCAGTGCGCACGACTATATCAGGTACTTCTAGCCTTAACCATCTTTCAGTTTCTTATTTCTTCTTTGAATGTAGAAAGCAATTTTGCATTAGAAACATTCTGGCACGCCCGGTGGGACCCTAGGTCCTCCTTGGGTTCTTTCTTTCTTTCGTTCATTTAGGTGCATTAGGTTTCTTCCTTTTCGCCTCCTTTTCATCTCTTCTTAAACAACATCATAAGCAGAACTAAAACAAACACTTCTTTCTTTCTTGCATTTCTAGACTAGCTAAACTCATATTCTTCGACTCTTTCTCCATTCGTCTTCATACGAACAAACATTTCGACTTGGACATTAAAACACTTTGCATTCATTTCTGTTTGCCTGCATCTTTTAGACCACACATAGTAATTAAACCGCATATTGAATTAATCTAGATCACTTGATGTTACACGACCAAACCACCTGCACAAAACAAACATTTTAAACTTACCTGAGACAAGGCCCGACTGGGATTTCATCACCCAGCGGATACCTTACCCGTCCCGGTGACCCTACTTGGATTTCATCACCAAGGGGGAAGCCCACTCCGTTCTCTGGCGGAGTCTAATCTCTAGGCGAGGTATATTCTGGCTAAGCGAAACCAGCTAACCACTGGAATCGTGAAGTGAGGGGAGCTTGCTCCTTAGCACCAGGCCACGTACCAGACCCTAACACAGACTTCTTGAGCACCATAACAAAACCCGAAACCATCCATAGACCGCCTTCTCCTAGGACCCATTTTTCAACCAACCTTCCTCCACACATATTCTAAGGCATAAGCCACTATAATCCTAATAATTTACTTCTAGGGTTTTAGGATCTGCTTGTGTCTTCATCTTATTTTTAGTTCTTATCTGCTTGTTTGAGCTTGTGAGGACGTTCTTTCTTGCCTTGAATGGTTTTGACACATAGTCAAACCAAGGTTCTTCTTGACCACGCTAGCCATCAATCGCTTTCGCCTACCCTGTCTATAAACAATCACATAATGGAGTTCTACTCGAAGACCGAAAGAATTCCTACTAGACTATCTCTAACCCAGACGCCTATCATCCCAGAAGGGGACCAAGACTTTGCAAGATTCTTGGACCTCAATACTGCAGCCCTCCAAAACTATCTCGCAAGAAAACCAATGCGGGACCTTTCGGACGACGTGGCGACGACATCAACACCGTTCGCCACCCAACCTTTTTCGACTCAACCTTTCGCCTCAACCATCAACCCGACCATGGCCTATACGCAAAGTTCGGCCTCCTCGTCTATTTTTAGACCAACCTCCACCGGGGTTTCATTACCCCCTCAACCACCTGCAATTCAACCAAGTTCTACACTATACCAGAACTTGATTGCCTCGACCCCTTATACTCTTGCGCCCATATATGCAGGAGTGCCTACCTCGCCCTTTGTCAATGCCATCACACAACCTCCTTTGGCGGTATCTAGTCAGCGTATGCCTTCTACCTTCATAACCCAACCACCCTTAGCCTCTACTTTTGCCCCTGCGACTAGTCATCCGTACGTTGTACAACTGACTATGTCGCACGCCTCTTCTAACCTCTTTCAAGCGCCTTACAACCTAGGGGGCGCTCAACCCGCCAATCTGTCAGCAGATCTTATCAAGATGTTGATGGATAAAATGTCCCGTCTCGAAGCTTCTATCTCTGGTTCAAGCAATACTTTGTCATATGAACAAGTTTGCAGCGAGCCCATCCACCCTTCTGTCCCTATCCGACCATACCCTAACCATTGGGAGCTTCCTAAATTCACTCGCTTTCAGAGTAAGGAAGACCCACAACAACATCTACGAGCATTCAGACATGCCTGTTACCTTATCGCCCACGACGATGCGTTACTTCTACGCACGTTTCCTATGTCGCTTTCTGGCCCTGCCCTTGACTGGTATAGTTCTCTTGCCAGACATTCTATCTTTTCATTCATCCAACTCGCCCAATTATTCGTTGACCATTTCTCTACCAATATCACTAAACAAGTTTCGATCACAGACCTTTACTCCATCAGGCAATTTGACGACGAATCAATCGTCGATTTTGTCGCCCGTTGGAGAAGCTTGATCAATCAGCTCTCCTTCTCCTTGCCTCAATCCGAGCTCATTGAGCTCTTTTCTCGAGCATGTGTCAGTCACATCTCATCCACCTTGCGGGTTCAGACATTCCACACTTTCGACGAGGCCTTCACCATGGCCCGAAAGCTTGAACTCCGCGCCATTGAAGAAGATAAGGTCAAATTGTGTAATACTAACAATGACCATTCTTCTTCCAGACCTTCTTCTGCCCACTCTCAATCCAAGGATTCGGCAAACACTGTCATCTTTAGACCATCATCTTCAACAATAACCAACCGCTCATCATCTTCAACATTAGACTACATCAATAAACATTTTCAACGTCAATCCATACAGCGTCAATTCACTCCAATTAGAGAGTCATATGCCTCTGTCTTGGATAAACTCGACAAGGGGGATCTCATCTTGGATAACCCGAACGCACCGCCCAACCAAAACCTTGACATCTTCAAGCAACCCCTTTCTAATCACCCGCATACTCAAGACAACGTCCAAACCATAACCATTGACCCTCAAGACCATGATATACACACGGTCGATACTATCTTTTCTCTTATCCCTGACCAACCTCTTTCACAGGTGGAAGACCTTTCTTCCCCTATACCTCCTCCACATGGCGAAGAACTTTCTTCTCCCACTTCTCCTCTAGCGACCTCTCCTATATTGGAGGACGCTTTGACCACATCAACGCCAGCTACCTCGCCTTCATCCTTATTATCATCCATAGACGATCATACCTTTTTGACTCCCCAACCATACACAGAAGCCATGACTACTCCGGTGCTCTTTCCACTTAAAGAGCCCACACCTTTAATCCCTTCTCCATTGAGAGAAAAACCGTCCACATCTAAGTCCAAACCCGCGCAGGCGTCCATCATGCCCAAAGAGACTAAACCTCTTGGTGTTCGCCCCACATCTAATCTCGCCTCGCACAAAGGTGGCCCTCAACTCAAATCAAAGAAGGCTACTAAACCACACCGGAGAACTCCTCCCCTATCTTCGTCATTACCTTCAATCTTGGGCCCACATCCGTCTACTTTACTCGGAGTGTTTCTTACTCCCATACTTCACAGAGGTAAGTCACCTCCATTATTCTATCAACCCGTCAGACTTATACCTCATCCAAACCATCGACCAACGCCTCTTACGCCTCCCAAACCAATGTCACCAACCCTCTCTGCAATAAAACATCCCGACCCGTTAGCAGGTTCATATGCCTTGCTCTTACGGCAATTGTTGCAGTCCTCTCATCTCAATCTCCCGCCTCTTAGACCATATCACTCTCTCAGACCAAAACCACCATGGTTCGACCACACTCGCATTTGTGCGTATCATCGCACGCCTGGGCACGACACGGAGCATTGTCATGCCCTCAAGGTCGTCGTTCACCAATGTTTGGAGAATGACACCTCCCTTCTCAACCACGTTATCAACAAACCTTCAACACCACCCCACTCATCAACTCTCGGATCAAGGCCATCTTGGTTCGACAACTCTAAATTCTTTCACTATCATCACACTCCGGGACATGACACCGAGCGTTGTTGCGCTCTTAAAGCTGTCATTCGTCACCACCGGAAAAAGGATTCCTTTCTTATCAAGGATCCTCTCGACCACCCCTTTGACAAATTATCAACACCAACCCATACCTCTCCAACCTCGTCACCTAAATCGGGATCTCCACATCAGACTAGGGTCCCTTCGCTGCCTTTAACCCCTTTATTTGACATCAACACAGTCCATCTGACCACTAAACCTCAATCGACCTTAACTAATCCGTCAAACATTCTCCCTAGCCGCTGGGGGAACTCAACCTTCATCTAAACTTCGACCAATTTTTCAACACAGTCTCGACCACATATCAATCACTCTTTCAACTTAGCCTCAACCAGACTAGCAACCAAACATTTAACCCGACCTCAACCAAACATTCGACCCAACCAAAGATCAAATACCAACCAATCAACCCTCGACCAACCATTGACCAATTATCAAATGACCAAATCTCAACCAAACATTCGACCCAACCTTTTTATCAAAACATTCAACCTTTTTCAATCAATCCATAACCATATCAACCAACTTCACATCCACTCATCAATCAATACCTGACCAATCTGGAAAGAGGCAAATGGGGCAAGTTTGCTCCTAATTGACTCGGACCTTAAAACACTAGCATGGCCCGGGGTCTTCTCAGACCTTAAACCTCTTTTTATGCGTTGCATCTGCGACCGTTCTACTGCTAGTCGAGTATTCGTCCACTTGACACTTAACTTGAGCTCGTCCCTTGAGCAATCCCCGTCCTCTTTATCCTACTTCCTTTCAACCCTATTCCTCTTAACAACTCCTATAACCCTTTTATGATGTATGGATACTTTGTCCTACTAAAAGGGAGCCCTTGACCTTCTACAGTCTTGTCCATGACTCACATTTCTATCAAAACAAATCAAGATGTCAAAACATATCCATGGTCACTATATCTATATCAAAATCAAAAAAAACAGACTGCTCTCTTGAAAGACAGCTGTACTATCATTGCTGTAATAAATAGACTGCTCCCTCGAAGGACAGCTATTCAAAAGCCTTTTTATTAAACAAAAATATAGACCACTCCCTCGAAGGATGGCTATGACTACTCTGGCAATAAACAGCAACTTATTTTAGAAGCTTCCCGCATTGATCAGCTTCGCAACCTGACCACCAAGCAAATGACATCTCTATGCAGGCTTCCTGCATCGATCAGTCTGCCTCTCAAAAAAAAAAAAAAAAAAAAAAAAAAAACGAGTCATGGACTTGGCTTGTGGTTGTCTCAGGGTCTCTTATACAAAGGGGCAAAGTTATCTCTGCTCTTAAAACGGGTTACCCTCTTTCCTCCTCCTATTACCTACTCAAGGGACTTCGAGCTCACTTTAATGTCTAAGTGATTCGATTACCGCTCTAACATAACTATGGTCAACGACGTCACGCATAAATGGGCCTCTTGGTTCTCATAACCCCTATCTATGCCGTCTTTTTGGTCCTTGTCAATGAAAGAGCAATTTGCCTTTCATCTTCTTCTGCCCTTTGGTCACATTCACCTTCATCACTTGTCGATCAACTCAGCTCAACTCTCTTTTCAGACCATCAACATGACCTTGCCTATTCACCCTAGTTTCTATGGACACCAATACACATGGAAACTATCGACTCGCCCCAATTTGTGTTAAGCATAAACCAATACTTGCTGAAGCATAAATAGACCTCAATTCATTTTTAGCATACATCCATCACGCAAATGGAATATTGCTAGGGATGAAAAACCCCTCCACCAATGTTGCAGAATACACCATTTGGAAAAGGCTGCAACATCTTTTTTTTCCTCACCATCCCTTTGACCCTTCCTCCCTTCTAGGGAGAACTACATCGGCCTGAGGCCCTATCACCAGGGCTATGTAGGCAGCACTCAGTTGACATGGGGTCTTCTGGGGTTAGCTCGGCTGCATCCTTTCATCCTTTCGTCCATTCATCCTTCCATCGACCACCAACCATTGGAGATCATGCCTATCTCCTCCGACCTCGACCACTTCCAAGACGTTGTTGCCTTGGTTGTTTTTGCATGTATGCTACCTCATGACTGGTTAGCAGAATTGTGCGCAGACCTTTTTAGACCCTCACAAGTATAGGATCGCACACCGGTTGATCCACAATACTTGTGACTTTTTCGCGTTTCTAGGAGCACTTCCTGAGCCCGGGATACCTGGAACGCAACGACCCATTTGGAGCTTCAGCTTAGATTGAGTGACCCGATCAGCAGACGACTAAATGCTGGGGCCCGGTTACTTCAATTTTGGCACTCCTCGACCCTTGACCTGTGACACTTTGGCCTGACCATCTCGTGTAGTGGTATACGCGCAATCACGACTTTTGCAGCGTTCACCCTCACCCCTTTTTTCATCGACTCTTTATCAAATCAACACCCGATTCCCGGTTCCCTTTCCTCGACTCCTGCTTTGAGGGGGAATACCTCATCCTTACTCGGGGCATTTCACTTCCTATTTTTGTCTTGCAGTTCATTCGAACAACCAACAAGACGAAATCAACCTTATCCCTCGCCTGGGGCACTCACTCCTATTTTTGTCTTGCAGTTCGTCCAGAACAACCAACAAGACAAAAAGGGGCAAATGTAGACACTGAAATCGTGTCGACTCCCCTGGTCATTCCTCGTCTTCTTTCTTCTTCGCCTATTGAACCCTTGCCGATCACTTGTTTCACCAACCTTGACCCTGGCAGCATGTAAAGAGGAGCACAGAGCAAAAGGTAGACTCTATCCCCATTATGCATCTGCCGACGACGGTCTTTACCTGACCGATGTCACCGACGTCGGTCACCTATCGACCGACGTCGGCAATCCTACCGACGTCGGTCACCTTCCCCTTGTCCGTTATCAGTTACCATTCAGTTTCCCGAAACGGTTGATGAACCGTTTCTGGAACCGTCCCCGTCCCTCGCCTTCATCAACCTCCGCCAGCCATTCGAACGCTGATCCCTGAATGCTGATCCCCGAACGCTGATCAACCGAACGCTGAGCAACCAACCTGCGAATTCCTCCATGAACCTGCGAACTCCGAACAATCATCGACACTACGACATCTACTAATCTGCACACCATGGCTTTCATCGGGTCTTCTACCAGGTAAGTCTTTATTCTGTTTATTTCATTTTCTTTTCTTAGTTATTATTTATATTCTGTTATCCCTGCCTCTGTCCTCAAACCCCCAGACTCTGTTCCGACCTCATCCCAACCTCATCTCTGTCCTTATCAAACCCTACCCTGACCATATCAGACCCTGTCCCGACTGTTCAGACCTATCCCGACTCTGTTCAAACCCCCCAGACTCTCCCTGAACCTGTCCCGACTCTCTCAGAACCTGTCCCGAACCTTTTCCCAGAACCTGCCCCTACCGACGCCGGTCACTTCCCCGACCGACGACGGCACATTAACCGACGTCGGTACCTTCCTTAACCGACGCCGGCACCACAGAGACCGACGCCGGCAACTGTGCAGAACAGTGCCGCATATCAGGTACGCCTTTTATTTTCTGTCATTTATTTCTATCATTATCATCTACTTTCGTCCAATATTCTGCTCTTTTTTATCAGTGGGTTGATATCCTTCTAGGGAGTCTTCGTACTTCCGGGATCGGGCGTTCGCCTGACAACCCACCATATCTCTTATTAACGTTTTTTCGTGTCTAGCCTTTTCTTCGCAGGTGTCATTCCTCCACAGCAAAAGAGGAGAATCTTTCAACGTCTGATTTCGGTGCGCACGACTATATCAGGTACTTCTAGCCTTAACCATCTTTCAGTTTCTTATTTCTTCTTTGAATGTAGAAAGCAATTTTGCATTAGAAACAAATAGTGAAAAAGACAGGAGGCCCCATACTCTGCTTAGAAGGGTGATCAAGTCACCAACTTCCTTAATGAAGTCACTCCTCAAAAAGTTCTGTGGCCATCTTGATAAGCTTGTCCTGGGGGACTTTAACCACTTATAGTTTATAACTTTCTTCACCCTCTCAGGGTCTTTGTCATACTCCTTCTGAGCATCCCCAAAGTTAATTTGGGTTACTTCAGTGGCTGGAGGGTACATGAAAACTTTATCAATGAATTCAGGGTCCAACCGAATCACCATGTTGCCACTGGCATCTGAGACTGACCTGGTCTCTTTGTTGTTGAAGTGAGTGCATTAGAGGATGAATTCAGTATGATGTGCTGCTACCAAAAAGGCGGCCACTAGGTGGATGTTGCTCTTGACAATCCTTTTCATCTCAGTGCCGGGGTTCGTCACCTTTGTGCGGGTTAGGAATTCGGCCATGTCCACGTGGCCAATTTTGGTGTCCTGAATGTTGTCGACATTTGAAGAGACCGATGTGAGTGGGAAGATGCCCTGATATTTATACTTCATAGTCTTTGCCTTTTTTAGAGATGCTTCAGACATGGGAACTGGTTTTGGCCAGACCGGTGCCGATGAATAGGAGTTTTCTAAAGGTGCTGCAGACATGATTACCAAATTAGAGGAGAGTGGATGAGAGGGGGAAAGCATAATTTAAGTGATCTTGGTTACTAGAGGTCACTTAAAAAGGTTAGGTGGAAGAATGAATGGTAAATGAGGAAGAAAGGGAAAGAAAATGACAACTCAAAAAAATTCTTTGAAGTTAGAAAAATCTGGAGGAGGGATGCACGGGCGGCAAAATTTGGCACCCCTACGTGTTAGAACAAAAGAGTGCATAGGCAGTGAAATTCACCGCCTATGTAGAAACGGCCTACACAGGCAGTGAATTTTGCCACCTTTGCAAGCTGGAGGAGAAAAAGGTAAGGGCGGTGATTTTTGCCACCCTTGCAAGGAAGGCCTGCACGGGTGGCAAATTTTGCCACCTTTGCAGGGAAGGCAAAGAAGAAAGTAGGGGTGGTAAAATTCACTGCCCTTATAGAGAAGGCCTATAGGGGTGATAAATTTTGCCACCCTTACAAGTTTGGAAGAGAAAGAGGGGTGGAAAAAATTGTTGCCCCTGCAGGGAAGGGTTGCTCGGCAGGGATAAGGGGGGTGGTGATTTTTGCCACCCATGTGAGTGAAGAAGGCTTGGGGTTCAAAGCATGGGTGACAAAAGTGGGCACCCTTGCGGGCTTTGGGGACAAAAACCCATGGGGATAGGGGAGGGACAACTATTTTCTAAGCGATCCCTCTGGGTAAGAAACTCCCAAAACAAAAGGAAATAAAGGAAGAACAAGGAAAAACAAATGCAAAAAGTGAAACCAACCTAGAAAATTATGCGCACCACAAGCTCAAATCTGCAAAAATGTGCTTCAAATCACTCACTAGATCATCCAAAGGCAGAAGGTAGGAGAAGAGGAGGAAGCAATGAGAAGAAATGAGGCTCAAATCAGTTTAAATGGGGTGAAAATCAACCCCAATAACCCGCTACGTGTGGCAATAAATGCTGCGTACAGAAATTGAGACATGTTTGGGCAGCAAATTTTGCCACCCTTACATGTTTCGGTTCATTTGAGTGTAGGGGGGCAAAATTTGCCACCCTTGCAGGTCAAGGTGCAGGGGTGGCAAAATTTGCCACCCTTGTAGGCAAAGGTGCAGGGGCGGCAAAATTTTCTGCCTTTGCACAAAAACAAGGAAAATGTAGAGGCGGTAAAATTTGCCGCCCCTATAGGTAATGGAAGAAAAGACTAACTCTAGAAGGAGACAGTCTGGGGGAGGGGAACCTTGGCCACAATGAGATCATAACCACTTTCACGTTTTGAGGCCAAGATGAGAACGAATTCAAAACTCATCTCATGACCAAACTTAGAGAGACAAAAGACAAAACGGACAAGTTTCATAGGGGGTTGTTCACAAAAATGGGTGAATCCGATTTTGGAAACAACAAACATCATGGTGATGATAATAATTTTTACAATCTTGATAAGAGTAAAAAGGGTTTTAGGAAGTATGAAGGCAACAAAGGGTCATTCAAGAACAAAAGAAGTTTCTATACCAAAGAAGATAGTAACTCCTTTGATATAAGTGACACAAGTACATCTGATAGTGATGATGACAATAATGATCATGATAGAAATGAAACCTTATTCATGGGTATATAAAGAGATAATTAAGGTTTTTCAAAAGGGAAAAGTCTTATGGATGATGAAGAATTAGATGTAGATGAGGCTGAAGTAAAACTTGAGGAAAAATTGAGTGCTCTAGAAGATTTGAAGTTTTAAAGAAGGAAGAATAAAAAATTGATATCATTGGTTAAGAGTTATGAGGAACAAATAAATCTCTTTGAAGAGATACTAAGTAACAACACCTATGAACATGAGGAGATGATCAAATAGTTGGAAACTTAGATTGAGATTGTCACTACAGTTTTTAAGACCAAGGAGGAAGAATACACCAAGTTTGGAATAAAAATGGAGTCCTTTAAGGCAAAATTAGATCAAGAAATAGTCAAATTGAAGACAAATTAGAAATTTGAAAATAAAAATAAAGTAATTGGTGATATTTTGAATAATCAGATATCTCCACATGACAAGACATGTCTTTGATTCAAAGAAGACACAAAGGAAAACAAAGAGAGTCAAACCTTAAATAAAAATGGATTATAAAGAAGTGATGATACTAATAGAGTAAATACCTATGCATAAACTCTAAAATATGAGATAACATATAAGGCATGCAAATCCTTTAAATGGTTATTATTTCTCATGTAATCAATATGGATATAGAGATATGGATTTTAGGCATCATGCTATAATCAATTCATCATGGAGGAATGGGGTAAATGCCCATTTCAACAGTAGAAGTAGAATTCTATGTTATAATTATGATCAGAGAGGACATATTGAAATTGATTTCAAGATAAGAAATATGAGGAAGATCATTCAATAAAAAATGTTATATGGTCATACCACTAAGAATTGGATCATGAAGTTAGACCCTATGGACAAGGTGAAGGAGGAACACAAAATTAAAGGAGAAGAATCTATGCTAGCTCAAATTTATTTGTACATCCAAGATGAAGGCATGAAATGGTATATAGATAGTTATTTCTCAAGCCACATGATAAGTGATAAGATAAAGTTCATCTCATTAAATAATAATGTTATAGGAATAATGAGTTTTGAAGATAACACAACTGCCAATATAGTTGGCAAGGGTATATTGAGTTTAGATAATGGGAAGACCAAAATAGAGAATGTGTTATATGTGAAAGGTTTGAAAGATAACCTACTTAGTTTAAGCCAAATTTTTAATAAAGGACACACACTAACCTTTCATGATATATGTGTGTGATATAAGGAGAGCCAAATTATGAAGGCTAATTTCTAATGCTAAGAGGACTGAGAATAATCTATATATCTTGAATGAGATCAATAAGGAGAAATGCTTTATGAACAATATGGACGAAAGTTAGCTATGGAAAATAAGGTTAGGCCACTTAAAATTTGATAATATGGTCAAGATAATTTCTAATAATTTTATGAAGAATATGCCTAAAATAACCAAACCTACAAACACACTTTGCAAGGCATGTCAACATGGTAAGAAAACTAGAAGAAGGTTCAAGTCTAAATAATATTCTACTATAATAAGTTTAGAGATAATAAATGCTAATATATATGGAACTAAAAAAATCCAAAGCATTTAAGGAGATACCTACTTCATTTTACTCATAGATGACTACACAAGAATGACTTAGGTAGCATTCTTGAAAGAAAGTCATAAGATCTTGATAAGTACATGGCATTCAAGGTTCTAGTTGAGAATGAAAAGAATGGGAAGATCAAGTGACTAATATCTAATAGATGAGGAGAGTTTTGGTCCAATGATTTTGATGAATTCTATGAGGTCCATGGAATAAGGAAATAGTTCTAAGCATCTAAGATACCTCAATAGAATAGGGTAGTGGAAATAAAGAATAAAATAGTTCAAGAGATGGAAAGAACTATGTTAAATGAGTTTAGATTATTTGATGGATATTGGAGAGAGGTAATGATCACTATAGTCTACATTTTGAATATAATATAGATAAGGACTAATGAAAATAAGACCTCTTATAAAATATTGAAAGTCAAACCTGCTAATGTGGAACACTTTAGAGTGTTTGGCAGTAAATGCTTCATCAAAAGAGATAAGGAAAACTTAGGTAAGTTTGATTCTAGGTCTGATTAAGGAATATTATTTGGATACTCATCAATAAAATTATCCTATAGATGGTATAATAAGAGGTTATATAAGATAGTGGAGAGCATTAATGTGAATATTGATGAGATAATTTCTAATAAGTCACAGTCATAGTCAAAGGATACATTAGATAATTTGGACTTCAATAATGAAGAAGAAATAATAGATATTGATGAGGAAGAATAACAAGTTGAGTAAAGATAAGATTCAAAAGGTATTTTAAGATAGATTCAAAGAGACCATCATGAATCATAAATCATTGGCAACAAGGATGCATGTAAGCAAACAATGAGAAGACTGGTAAGTAACCTAAATCATGAGAATGTTTCTCTATTATATAAGATTTAAATTAATAACCTTGTATAAGTAATCAAATATAAGTTTTGTATAAGTTCTATGAATGAGGAGTTAGATTAAATAGATAAGAATGAGACTTGGGAACTAGTTCCTAGGCCTAAAGATGAGAATGTCATTGGCACAAAATGGGTGTTTAGGAAAAATTTTAATGAAGATGGAGAAGTCACTAGGAACAAGGATAGATTGGTATGAAAGGGGTATGCATAAGTTTAAGGGGTAGATTTTAAGGAGACCTTTGCTCCAGTAGCAACATTAGAGGCTATCAGATTATTTGTATCATATGTAGGATTCAAAGGGTTTAAAGTGTATCAAGTGGATGTCAATTCATCTTTTCTAAATAGACACTTGAAAGAGGAGGTGTATATAGAGAAACCTGAGGGTTTATAACTATCAGGTAATAAGGACTATGTTTTTACATTGAAAAATGCTCTTTATGGTCTAATCTAAAACAAGTTCATAGATATTGGTATTCCAAATTGAATAGATATCTATTGGACCAAGGTTTTAAAAGAGGAGTTACAGATAGTAATTTGTACATAGATATATAATATGATCATTAGTTGATAGTAGTTATCTATGTGGATGATATCATATTTGGTGGAAATAGTGAAAATATGACTAAAGCCTTTGCAGATGTGATGAATAAAGGGCTTGAGATGTCCATTCTAGGAGAACTATCATTATTTTTTGGATTACAAATCATTTAATAAAAAAAGTTATATTCATTTCATAAGCTAATTACATAAGAGAAATGTTGAAGAAATTCAAGATGGAAGATTGAAAGTTTGTTAGCACACGTATGATCATAGGGTGTAAGTTAAGTAAAGAAGATAAGTCTTCAAAGGTAAATCTTACATCATATAGGGTAATGATTAGAATTTTGATATACATTACTACATTTAGACCTGATATTATGTAAAAAATAGGTCTTGTGGGAATATTTCAAGTAGATCCAAAGGAAAATCATTTGCAATCAGTAAAAAAGATACTTAGGTATCTCAAGGGGACTATGGAGTTTGGGTTGTGGTATCCAAAGAGAAAGGAGTTTAACTTGATTACCTACACATATGTAGACTGAGTAGGGAGTCTAGATGATAGAAAGAGCACTACTGAAGGAGATTTCTTCTTAGGATAATGCCTAGTATCATGGATAAGAAAGAAGCATCCATATGTAGTATTACCTACTTGTGAGGCTAAATAGATTGCAATAACTTCATTTTGCACTCAAGTCCTATGGATGAGACAAACTTTAAAATACTACAAGGTCAAGTATGCTATTATTAGCCTATCTATTGTGACAATATAAGTGCCATAAGCATCTTAAATAATCCTATCATGTACTCAAGAACTAAGCACATTACCATCAAGTATCATTTCCTAAGAGAGCAGGTAAGTAAACAAAGTGTTAATCTTGAATATGTTTTTACAAAGGATTAGATTTTAGAAATTTTGACCAAGCCACTTTCAAAGGTAATATTTGAACATCTAAGATAGGAATTAGGTGTAGTTTTCCCCCTTAACAGTCATTAAGGAAGTTAAGTTCTTAGGGGGAGATAATCAGGTGGTTCATTACCTCTAAGAGTAGGTGAGTGATCTTGTGTATATCTATCCTTTTTGAAGGAGATATGCATGGATATAGGGGAGAATGTTTCAAATGATTCTTCATAGAATCATAATCATGTGTGTTGAGTATTTTGGTTGTAAGAGGTGTGACATAAGAGTTATAGACATATCTTGATCATTTATGTCAAAGGGGGAGAAATTTCACAATAAGGGAGAAATATCCTATTGAGAGAAGTTTTTAAGAGTGGTTTCCATCAATGATAAAGGGGGAGATTATTGAGTATTATCATTGATGTCAAAAGCGAATATTGTGAAGGATGATGTCAAAGGTGACTAAACCTAGTTGGCATTGTGTGATGTGACAAGAATGTATTGAGAGAGTGTTGTCATGAGAGAGTGATAAATTAAAAATTTTAAGGAAACTAATGTCTTATGGTTACATGAAGGTATATGTCATTAATGTCAAAGTGCATATGAAGCATATTCATGAGTCTAGTCATGACATAAAGAGGTATGGGAATGAAAATGAATGAACATAGGAATGTTAAGGTTTTAAGGCATTATTTGAAAATGTAAGGCATTGAAGCATTCATGAAAGTTTCAAGGTGAGCTTATAAGGGTAGGACCTTTTGTCTAGGTCTATACCTAGACTACTCTTAGACCCTACCTAGCCTAATGAGGTATGAAGATCAGATATCAAGATAAGTATGCATATGTGATCATGGGAATAGGTTAGATAAGTTTTTTTAGTCATGTTTACAAAGTTTGAGATCATGGTTTGAAGGAAATTGCATGAATACATGTTTTAGGCCTTCTCGAGTTCATAGAATGAAATCTCAAGACCTGAAAAACACTTTTAAATATTCTTTGGAATGTGTAACCTCTTTATGGTAACTTTATATATTAATTATATATAGGTAAGGGTCATATATAAGATCTCTAGGCATTAATTTTAGATTCAAGGGTCAGTCTTTTATGAACAATCATTAACACCAAAACCTAGGTTAAACTTCCCTATAACCCTAATAAGGACCCAATGTGAAATATATTATTTAAATTATATCATAATGGATTAAAATTATGATACAAGCTATTGGATAATGTATTCAATTCTATCAAGTACCTCTAGGTGGTTGTGGTTAGTCAGATGAGAGAGAAAATGCATAGATATAAGCTTATTTTTCAATAATTTATTATAGCTCTCAAAAGTTATATTAGTTAAGAAAATAAAATGGATGGTATAATAATGTAAAGACTAATTTTACATTTCCATGATGATTTATGGATAGGTTTTATCCTTCAAGTGTTCTAATTTGGTCATCCAAGTTAGCCAGTCATAGATAGACCTAATGGTGTGAATAGTGTAAAACCCAGGCAGAGATGAAAATATAGATTTGAAGGTGTGTGCATGATAAATTAGTGGAAAAAATTTAATTAATAGGTTATTTGTAAATTTCAAGTCATATTAATTATTTGGATAATATTTTAAGTTCAATATATATGGTGAAAAAAATTCTCACAAAATGATCTATCTGGTCCAAATAAGATTGTCATATAAGGTCAAGAAACTGGTCTATAAGACCAATATTTTCAATTAAAACATATGAATTTCATATATTATTATGTTATTTATATCTCATAGGATAATTTACATACATAAAGAGTCATGAAAAGTGTCTACATAGGTGTTGGAGGTCTAACTCACCATGACTGATTTTTGAGGTAAATTGACAATTCTGAGTGAGTGCATTACAAAGATGTTTTTGAGACTTTATCTCATGAGTGAAAGTGTTAAAATAATTTTTTTATGAAATTTAGGTCATGGATAACATACATAAATTTTTAATTTTTCATATTTTAGTATCTTAAGGGTGTTTAATCTTCATTTTTGCAAGACAAACTTTTGAGGTACATAGGTCTAATAGGGCAATTTATCCTAAAGGAACATTCATGGTATGAATGAAAGATATAGGTCTAATAAATCATTAATTATGTAAATAAATATCACTATTTAATTATTTTTAACTTCTTTTATCAATCCATTTGGTTCCAAGAAGATCAATATTTTGCATTAAGAGGACAAACCTAATACAATTAGGTCTCCATGAGGCCTAAAAGAGGAGTAAGGTCTAATTGAGTTATTTCTGACCAAAAGGGGATCAAATTTCATTTGAGTCATGTTAATAATATTTTATAAGACATATTTTATGTCCAACCTATTATTTTGAAGGTGTGTGTTTGACCAAGTGGTGTGTGGCCATGAGAATAGTATATATACATGGTAGTTTAGGCCTAATTGGAGTATGTAAATAAGCAAATAAAATATTGCATATTTAAGTATAAGGATGTCTTGAAATGAGACATTAATATAATATTAAAGTTTTATTGATAAAAATTTATTATGTGTTTGAGTTGGTGCTGAGTTACTTAAGGAGTTAGTGCATTCTTACAAGTAGGTGCTTGCTAAAGCCTAGTCAAGTGGGTACTTGACTTCATTAGGGTTGGTGCTCCAAGTTAAGTTGGTGATCAATATAATTTGATAATTTTTTTATAGTAATATATTAAATTTGCATATATCATATTGGTTTTTATTCCCCTTGAGGGTTTCCCACTCATATATGTGTTTTCTTATGTTATGCTCATGTGAATGATTCTTTACTCATTGATATATCATTGTATTACTTTCATGGTAAAAAGAATGTTAAAGGTTAATTGAAATAAATTATTTAAACACTTATTCAACCTTCATAAATTATTATTATTCCAACAAATTTTTAGACATGTTATTACTTTGTTTTCACTCATGCAAGTGGATTTTCAAGTGTTTTCAGTCATGGGTAATAAAACAAGGAGATATTGTACTTGTTGGCCTAAGCTACTTCACCTATCATGTATGGGATCTATATTATATTGGTACATGGTAGGCTACAAACATTAGATATAATAAATCATTAATTTTCACATCAAAGAGGATCATATTAAAGGTTTTTTGAATTCATTTCTTAATCCAAGCTAAAGATGTAATATTTTAATCATGCATTACTTTGTGGGGTTTCTAAAGGTTTTCATTAGCAAAGCTGAAATGTTTCTCTTGATAGGTATACGATTTATATTAAATGGACATTATAATTTAGTTTATGATAATGGCATGGAGACACTTGTGTACTTATGTTTACAAAGTGTTCCTTGTCTAGAGATACATTATTTCGTAGGTACTAGAGCCAAACTTTATGGGAAGTATAACATGACTCATTATATTGGCATGGTGGTTCCTGAGCATCTTATTTTACATTTACTTGAGGATAAACAATTTTAAGAAGGGTAGACTGTCATGTCCCTTTTTAATTAATTTATTAATATGGAAAAAATTCTCATTCCAATATTATATTTAGGTTTAGATAAGGAGAAAGGATTTAATTTTATTCAATATTGATTATTTGGACCCAAAATATTCATTATTTATTAATTTTGATAATAAGGGCAAAGTAATTAATAAACTATTATTATTAAATGATTTATTATCCAAAGTGGGGTGTGTTATTTTAATGATAAGGATAAAGATGTGGATTTTAAATAAAAATAAAAAATAATTTTTCATTCTCATCCTCCAAAAAATTTGGTAGATTTGGATAAATTTAGGAATCAAGAAAATAAAATTAAAGCAAATTATGGGAAGTGGAGATAGATGACACCTAATGGATTTTTATATTCATAAATTAATGATATCTATTTTTTTAACCCCTTTTGGTCCCTCTTGGTTATTTATATTGCACAATTACATTTTGAGGGATCTTTTTCCAAATTAATGATTTTATCTTGTGAAACAGTGTGCATGAAATGTTCTTTACATCATACTAGAATGAACACACTTAGATGAAGTTGGTATTTGGATGAAAACATAGGGATCCCAAGGATTTTGTGATGAAACACCTTTGATCTAGAGATATAACTCCATATAGGAGTTGTTACAAAGCTTAAAGGAGTGTAGATTTTAGTTAGTGTTCAATGTGTATAGATTTATGGCTTAAACTATGCCAAATAATATTTTTAATTAATGTTTCAGTTCACACTCCATGAACCATCATTGGGATGAGAGAATGAAAAAGATAAGATTGTAGACTCAGATCTTCCTTTAGTGTATAGATTTATGGCTTAAAATATGCCAAATAATATTTTTAATTAATGTTTCAGTTCACACTCCATGAACCATCATTGGGATGAGAGAATGAAAAAGATAAGATTGCAGACTCGGATCTTCCTTTATAATTGGAAGATCTGAGTCTACAATCTTATCTTTTTTCATTTTCTCATCCTAATGATAGTTTATGGAGTGTGAACCAAAAAATTTATTAAAAAAATTATTTGACACAATTTAATCTAGAAATTCATACATACTTAATGCATGGATTGTGGAAATACTACTACTTTGATATGTTCAGTGCTTATGTAGGCTATTGACATAAGTAGAGTGGAAGGTGTTGGTTTTAGATTTATGGGTTATTTAAATAGATATAAAGTGTATTTTTACATTGAGTTTAGTTTATTTTAGTATTTTATTATGTTGTGTATTTATATTATAAGTGTTGTAAATTCATTTTGTGTTTTGAGTAGTATCTGTAGAGCACATGTGTGGAATTGGCAAGGGTTTTACCCAAACTTTGTATTTAATTTTAGATATATTATGGGGAGAATTTTTTTAGTAATTTTTATTATTTTTTGAATTATTTTAATTAAATAAAATTTTCCACATGTTTTATATTTGATTTATTATGGTATTTCTCAAAAATTGCCAAAATCTAGGTTCATTAACTAGTGTAGAAAGGGAATATCTAATACAAAAATTATTCCCAATATAAGATTAATTTGAGATTTGATATTTTTTGATATTAATTTTAGTATGGGGACATGACACATGTTTCAACAAAACTCATTTGTTTATCATAGTGGACTAACCACTAGTTCACAAAAATCCCATTTAATGCATAATTGAGAACACTCACTCTCTGGTTAATATTTGGTACATGATGTTGGAATCAAATAATAATATGGTCAACATCCTTAGTGTATAAATCTTAAGGTATTTGGTATTCCATTCCAAATACCATCTCTATAGGATGTATCTCATGATCTCCCTTAACCTATTTGATAATGTATATATCTGAATCCCCACTCACTAAAGAATTTATATCCCATGGTAAGATGCCTTCTAGATTTGAATCTATGTAACCTTTGTCCATATGTCATGTCTAGTATACAAAATATATGTTAGAATGAGTTGAAAATTGAATATACCTAGAATGTAGGTCCTCTAGTTCTATTTTCAAGATTTATATATGATTTGTGATAGGTTTTCATAGTAATTGGTAATTGTGTAGAGATTGTGTTTGTGTATTGGTGTTGTCATAGAGGAAACTATATGCAAAAACTCATAGATCTAGCTATTTCTTGGCTATTTATCTTTTTTGTTCTCTTTCATCTAGCTAATTTCCCAACAAACATAAGATGAATATGGATCTTTAGGGATGCAATATGGTTTTTTCCTACATTGATTTAATGGAATTACTATGATTTTATCTCCCTAATGAGCTTCTAGTTGATTCGTGACTGTGTTGATGGTCATATAACCATCATATGTCCATTTATTCCCAATCAATGTAGGGTAATGAGTCTCATTTTTATTCATATCTATGACTTCAAATTCACCATAGAGGCTCACATTTATGATTTTTTATTTTCATGTCCTCCAAGTGACCAATAGGCTAAACAAATCCATAATCCACAAGGCTAAGAGTGATAAGACTATAAATCAATGCAGGTCTCCCAATAGCAACCCATTTTGATTTTGGAATCATGTTAACTATGCTTCTAAAATTGATTACCATATTACATATTTCATATCCTATTATTTCAATATCCATCCTATAATCAACATTCCAAAATTATTGTCTTAAAAAAGTAGATCATTTTATCAGTCTATTGTTGGCCATTCTATGCACATTCTAGTAGGTTATGGATTAGGTTGGTGATGTTATATAAAATTTCTTCATTACATAATGTTCTAAGTAACTTCATGGGTCTATTATGGTAGTGGAAACACCATCTACTATCTATCCATAGATTTGTGCTTTAGTAACCACAACATCATCTTCATTAGTCTCCTACTATTATATTATCTTCAAAATTATGTATCTTCATGCATTAATATTTTCTCAGTAGCTAGTTTAGGATACTTATCTAGTCAAGATTTCCTTATCCCGTGATCTCCCCACATCTCCAAAGGTGGTAATCCTTGTTCTACATGTTGTTGGTATGTAACAACTTAGAAAACAACATCCTCTAGGGGTTATGTGTTAACCATGTTCACATTCCTTACATCCTATCTATGAATTATTTCTCCAAAATGGAACAATCCTTTGTGATATACTAATAAGAGACCCTATAGTAAACATAATAGGACTATTTTCAAGGGTTGATGGGATAATTTATTTGTATATGATTAGATTTTATATATAGATAACATTGGATTATATGTCATTGAGAATTATTTCCCCTACCTCCTTTTGGATTATCATGGTATACTCCCCTATTTATTCCTCTAAATCCTCATCTATTTATTTGAAATCCCTAGGAATTTAGTTATTTTAGCCTAAATATAGTAGAGGATTATTAATAATTCCACCCCTATTTTTGTTGTAGGCTCTCATACCCACCATATTGATATTATGGAAGCAATGGTGCCCAAGTTGTTTGTTATGTTTGGGGAATTTGGGGTGTCTAGTTTTAGGATGAAGGAATTCACATCTATACTAGTGATATCCAACAATATATACCTAAAGGTTGATGTTGAGGTGCCTATGAAAGCCATGGAATAATTGATTATCATATACCAACCATGCTCACTTATAGTTTGGGATCTTTTTGGGTTGTAGTAGTTATTTTATAAATAGTGACTGCAAACACATTCTATATAATGTCTTCTTTTAATTCCTAGAGATATTTTTAATTATTATCATCATGATTAGGTGAATTTCAAAAGTTACAATATAGGTTATGTGAATTTTTGACATAATGTTGTAGTAAATCATAGTGAGATGTCACATGTACTATTACTCTATATATTTTGTAGAACTATATTTTAATTCTTGGGCACTTATTTTTGTGATGCCCTTCCTTACCACACTCTATACACCATATGCTTGACTTAGGCATGTTTCCCACCTCTTTATATTGATCCCTACTTCTTATTAATGTTTGTAGAGTGTTTTCTATCTTTGAGTTTGAGGTTGATGCATTGTCATAGTCTTCAATTTATTCTACTCTAATCACATCTGCCCTTGCATCTACCTTAGTGTCAAAATGGGTCTATATGATGGAAAACTATATTCTTGTCTGTATCCCTTCCATAAACAAGGTTGATTTATAATTTTCTTCTAGAAAACACCCTATCTTAGTCATCACATCATAAAACCTATGATCATATTCACAAATAGTTTCTTTTTCTTGTTGGATTTCATTCAAATCTTGTATGGTCCAACTAGAACACTTTATGATTTTAAATTTTATAATAAGCATTTATTTTATCTATTTTAGGTCTTTTTGATTTACATATCTATAGTATATGAATTGTAATTTGCAACCACTCAAAGATCTAATCAATTCACACTTCTTTACTACATCATCGGTAATTACTTTAGACTACCACTTCATGTCATAAGTGATTAAGTACTATTATAGCTTTGTATGCCCCATATAAGGTGCTAGATTAATAAAGGATCCAAACTAAAGTTCCATATTACTGATTTTAATAGGTATCACAATCAATTTTTGAACAACCAATGTTTTCATAATTGTTGTAAAAGAAGGATATACTGATATTGCTATTGTGACAGATGGAAATACCTATGATTTCAAAACTTTTTGTGTTCCTATTTTTTGTATTCAACATCCCCCACTCTATATTTTTTTGAAAAGCGGGGACCCCCTTTCATTTTTATGAATATTTTAGAGGGGTAATTATGAATTTTGAGGGTTATGATACTTGTGATACATTTTCAAAATTGGTGTTTTTAATGTTAAATCATGTTGTGGTATACTTTTAGAAGCACTTGTTCAAACTGACCTATTAATGAAAAGGATAAAAAGAGTGGCTTTGTATAATAGGTATGATAATTGTTTTATTATGAGTTTTTCTTTGGAAAAATTCTAATTTGTAACCTTTCAGTCAAAATTTTCTCTTCAAAAATATCCTATATGGAGGCTTTCATTTCAAAAACATTTACATTAGAAACATTTACTTTAGAAAGATTCTCTATGGATGGTTTCTCATTGGTGACTTTATTTCAAGAATTTTCATTTTGGCAAGTTTTTTTTAGTAAATTTCACATTGGTAACTTTTGTTTTAGATGGATTTCATCAAAAATATTCCTATCAATAAGATTGGTTCATAGAATTTTTACTTCAACATGTTTGTTTTAGTAAGTTTCACATCAGAAACAATCACTTTGATAATAATTACTTTGGTAGGTTTTTTTTTGTAAGCTTACTTTAGAGACTTAGTATTTGGGAACTTTTATTTCAAAGGGATTATGTTATAAATATTCTCACTAGAGACTTTTTGTGTTGAAAACTTTTAT
Organism: Torreya grandis; assembly: GCA_037957365.1. NCBI lineage: Eukaryota > Viridiplantae > Streptophyta > Pinopsida > Cupressales > Taxaceae > Torreya > Torreya grandis. The sequence continues at coordinate 4,545,572 of JARHVA010000158.1, read as the reverse complement.
GTCAGATTCTTCATATTGAAAACTTTCATTTGAAAGTATTTTCATTGGAACTATTTCTTTGACAAGTTTGGTCATCGGTAAATTTGTTTTGAAAACTTTTGTTTCAAGTAATTTGAGATAATTTTTTATTTTAAATAAATTCTACACTTCAGAGTCTTTTGGCCCAATTTTTTTTTAATTTCATTGATTGGAATACATAATAACACATGTCAAAATAAGAAAGGCTACATGATGGCACCCCAAATGATAAGGCATATTACATGGCATGCACACTAGATAGGGTGGTTGAATTCAAATTAAATGAAGGTGATGAACTTATAGACATTAATGAGTAATGGTGCATGAACTATAAATTAATTTAGGAGATATATTTAAATTTATCCCCCAGTCAAGTTCACATCTTTCAATATTTGATCTTGAATAGAATTTAGCCTCAAGTGATCTCCAAAATCCTAACTGCTATCACAATGATTTGTGATTTTTGAAATGTAACTAATTGAAGAGACACCATTATCAAAATCTTGGAGCATACCAATAATCAACATAACCACCATGGCATCATCATCTAGATCTTATAATGGAGCCCCAACACCATCTAAATTCTCAATCAAAGATTCTATAGAATACCTAGATACTATGTTCAATGCTACTATATTTGATGGGCATTATTTGAATTTTTAGTGTTGTGGAAAGTAAAAGAGAACATGATTCATTTTCACTCAAATAAGACATAATATTTGAATATAAGCAACCAATAAAGGAATTTTTACATTTCAATATACAATCCCTACACTACAAAACTAAAATCCAAGGTGATTCCATGCCTCGATTTATTATAGGTCTTATTCTTCAAGGAGAGAGTCATGGATGGAGGATATCTTCATTATGTAGACAATGAAATTATTGTCGCATGTCTAGTGGGTAAGGAATTAAATAAGTATTTAAGCTTTCCTATTGTCATTTTTATCTTTAATGTACACACTATCATCACATGGAAAAAGGATAAACATCCAAAGCAAGCTATTTAAAAATGGTTGCTACTTGGGGAAAGTTTCAATTTAAATGAATATTCCAAGAGCTCCATCCCTATCACATGATTTAGAATATGAATCTACATAAGGATGAAACTACTACATAGGATCTTCAACCATGATAGTATCTAATTCATGCACATGTAATGGGTTCCCTTTTTGGACTTTATGACTACCTCAGAATGTACTTATGATTTGGGGGAAATCATTAGTGTAAACCTCTAAGAGAAAATATTTCATAAGGATAAGTGGCCATTAAGAGGTAAATTCTACATGATGTCCTACTTATTATAAGTAGTCAAGGGCACTATGTATAGACACAATGGATTCCTATGGGATCCCAATGCTGAAGTCATCAAGAAAAGGATATGTGATTATAACAACTTTGTGCACATATATTTATATGCAAGAAACATAGCCAAAATAGCTGAGGAACTTTACCCTTAGGTATGGATGGCTATCCATGATGAGCCATTTACAATAATTTCCCTAAGCATAGCCCAAAAATTATCCAACAACATAAGAGACTACTATCTATATCTAAATTATATAATGATCATGGTGGTGAGGCACAAGGTAGATCCTCTATAGTTCTTGAAGTTTCTTCTAGAAAAGATAGTCAAGTAAGAAATCACCTATAAAATTTGGAACAAACTTGATGAGGAGTTGATGAAAAATAAGATGTCTACCTTCCACATATCTCACATCACTAATGGGTGAATGAAGTACATAATTTGTAAATAGTTCAAGGAGGTTGGAAATTCTAAGAAGGCTTATGCATTACCCACCCTTATTTATAGAGACTATGACCCTCATGGCAATGTTTAAAATAAAATTCATACCCTTGGCCTTGACTACAAGCATGAGCTAATGGATCATGACTTTCTCTTCTTGAATGCCAATGATGATAAGGAGGTCAAGGAAAGGGCCATAACTATTAGACTAAGTGAGGACTTGCTGAGTGTGATTCAAGTAGAACCATTTATAACACTCAATGAAGCAATGTTTATAATTCCACCTATTGGAGGATGGAGATCCTCATCTCTTTGGAGTGGTAAGCAATCAAAACTAGAAAGAGAGGGTTTATATCCCAAACAAGCTCAAATCCAACCTCAGGACCAACAATATTTAGTAGTTGAGGAACCACTCATTGGATATGAAGAAGAAGAAGTTGAGGAAGAATACCTACTTTCTTTCAAATAAATAATAGAATCACAAGTGCTCCCAATTCAACCTTCAATAGTTGAATTGATAAAAGTCAAGCAAGAGTTAGTTGAGGAGATAAATATAGTAAGAGTTAGTGCACAAATAGAAGTTGGGATTATATTCTTAGATTCCATTTATGAAGAGGAAACAATGGCTACTTTATAACCAATGCCAAGTACTACTCCCCCTTCTCTTCCATCATAATCATCAATCCAATGGTAGGTATAACAATAAGGACTTATCAAAAAAAGCCAAGGGACAAACCACATACCCCCCAACATAAGAGGTGGATGAGGAGGAGGTACAAAAGGCAAAGGTTATAAGACTACAAGATTTCAAGGCCAAATCACCTATCACAAGTGACTCATCTGGTAAGGGTCCCTTGCTCATAGCTCTTTTGATTTTTTCCCCTTTGATTTCTTTACCTATAGTTTCCATCACTCCTAGGCTAGTGATTTATAGATTCATTCCCCAGTGAATAGTCTCTTCAAGTTTACTTTTTATGCATCCATCCATGAGCCTTCCCATAACCACTACTATTATTTCACCTCCCACTATTGTATATTTTATCCTAATGATTTAAAATCCTTCAGTATCCATTCCATCAACATCCACCCCATTAACACTTGCTTTGTCTATTCCATCTATTATTAAATACATCACTCCAACTACATCTCCTTCTACCTAATTGATTTCATCCTTGCCTTCTTCAACTCCCACCACTATAACTATAGTGGTAATAACTAAAAGGGGACCTAGGATCAACTAGTCTTTGGGGTCCATGTAATGCCATATTATGGAAAAATAGACTAGTGGAAGATTATTTGGCTTGCAATGCCCAATCCTCCCACACAAACTAAGTAAGAACCTAAATAAAATTCTCAAGTGGAAGTACTACCATCATATCCCTCTAATCTCACTCTTACAAATTGGGCTAAGGAATTTGGAGCCTCAGCCTCTAAGAGGCCCAATTTGAAGATAATAAAATTATCAACAATGAGCTCTATATTTAAAAAATCTATGACATTATCACAGAGGGTGAAGAAGAGGAAAATTGAAGATAACTTGGGATGAACTCTAATTATGGAGAAGAGGGATGAGGTGTAATCCTTAAGAAAAAAATAGACTAGAAAAAAGGGCCAGTCCCCTTATATTGAGGAAATGAAGTCATATATGGAGACCGACATAGAAACCATACTTATTTACATCAAGGAATTGAAATGGCTAGGTAGGAGCTCAAAGAAGAGTTGGAGACACTCAGAGAATAATATCAAGTGATTTAGATTCCTCATGGAATTAAGCAAGATGTTGCCCTTATATTGTATGAAATTCTTGATTTCATTCATTCTTTGAGAGTCAGCTTGGTTCCACATGTTAATAAGGTAACCCAGTTATTTATAAGCCATAAGGAATATGAAAACAAGATAAATTTCTTAGTGCTTTATACCCCTATTAAGGAATTCAACCATCTAGATTTGATGACCCCATTAGAGGCATCAAATGCTATGAAATTATAATTAATACAAACACAAGAGGCCCTAGATTAGGTATTATATTTAGAGGCTTTAGTCAATAAGTTGGCCAAGAAATAAAAAGAGGCTAGGCATATTTTTTTGGTATTGTATTTTTATACCATTCAAGATAACTGAGGTAGGTTGGTGACCAGATTGGTATTTGACTAAATAATCAAACATGCCTTTGATAGCTTCAAACAGATTTTGAAAGGTTTGAGCTTAGAGGACATAGAGGAAAAATTAAGCATAGTAAGGAAGAAGGCCATAGAGGTGGAAGTATTCAAGGTTTGATTTAGAAAAACCAAGGTGGAACATAATAAGCTAATGGCCAAGATAAGTATGGTAATTAGGCCATCTATCCTAGATCTGAGTCTAATCAGAGCACAACATGCTAAGGCATATGAACATTACCAGGACATGGATTCAAAGAAGAGATTTACAAAACAAACACCACCTAATAGTTACACTATCCCAATACCACCTACAAGTATGATGATAAAAACCACATCAACACCTCCTCAAGCTACTATTCCCATGGTGACTACAGTTCACATAGTTGGTGCATATTTAAGTGCAACTCTAGCCACTATGGCATCATGTACCAGTAAAAATACAATTCCCATAATAGTTTTGAGATAATTCTAGTAAGATCCAATTTAGATAATGGCTAATTTTTTATATTTTTCATGAAATTGAAATAAATTAATAGTTAAGTTTTAGTTAAATATATATATTTTAATTAATGTATTTTTGAGAAGCATGCATATGTTGCTTGGTTGGGCTATTTGTAATACATCGATATGTAACAAATACTAATATTATAGTCTATCAATATGTAAATGATGCATTCTAATCTTAGAGGATGAGGTGACCCCTTACCTAAGATCTATATATCCATGTTATAACACTCTTTCAAAGGGTCAAAGTTTTTGAATGAAATATAGTAAGAAATCAAGGATCTTTATTATCATGAAATCATGTTTGTTCTTTCTTATTCCTTTTCTATGTTAATGAATTTTAAGTTTATTTGTTTTGTAAATGGATTTAATAATTATGATGTGTGCCAATTCTATAGATGAATCTGACTATTATGTTTATAAATGTTAATCCTAGATGTGCTATAGCTATTAAAGATTGATATGCTTCATTGATTTATATAGTTAGTATAGGTTGAATCAATAATCTAAAGTGTATATAAGTATCTCATTTGATATATTATTCTAGGAGTGAACAACAGTTACCATGGATAACTTCTTGGTTTGAGATGTAATCTCTTATATAAAGGTATGCAACAACAACCCTAAAATGAGAAATCTTTAGTTGAGACAAATAAACACCCTATATTTGAATACCTAGACTCCTAGTCATGTTTGTTTGAAAGTTTGTAAAAGCTACAAATAACAAACATTGGTCCTTGAGATATTTGTCCAGAAAAGAGATAGACTAATAAATTCCATTTTAGAGACATATAATCCTTCTTTCTACCTTACCCTTCACTATTTTGAAGTTTATTTTAGATCTACCCACCATATATTAGTCTTTCACCCATCCGATTCACCTAGTGATTTACCTTTTTTTAGAATCCACACATCCACCCATAAATTTGGTTGAACAACCCATAAGATCAACTTGTTGTTCTACCACTCCATTATTCTAAACCACATACCTACAAATCATGCCCTAAAGTGGAACCTAGTTCCATAAAGATCCCAAAACATTAGAGTTTACCTAGTTTTAAACTCTCTAAGGTGTGCATAAAACCTACATCAACATAAGAGAAAATTTTGGTACTAGAAGGAGGGCACACTTGTGTGTTTTACCAATAAGTATATAACCAATCATTATAGAGACATTTGGGAGATTAACAAGGTCTAAAGCCCAAGCCAACCTTTTGGTCTCACTATCATGACACTATAGGAGGCTTAGACCCATACCTATCATCCCTAAGGTACATAAAACCTAAACACCTTACCATATATGGAATATTCTACCTATTAATATTACAATGGATTAACCTTGGTAATTATATCTACCATTGCTATCCCTAGCGACCAACATAACCTACTAAGGAATCTAGAAAAGTATCTGTCTACTTTCTCCCCTTCAAATGGGAGAATGGTAGAAGACCATATGAAATATTTCAAGGCCACTTTCAGATTGATGAATTTTATTCACAAGTATTTTTCATGCAAACTATTTCCATTTACTTTGAAATATTCTTCTTATGATTGGTATCTCAATTTACACGAAAATTCCATCACATCATGGGATGAGTGTCAAGGTACTTTCCTTGTGCAATTTTGATATGTAACTAATCCAATTCTAGTATATAATCTCTTTACTAGCATGAAAATGGAGCCTAATGAGTCCATATAATCCTTTAACACAAGATTCCATAACATGAACACATGATTTAATGCTACCTATAAGCCAGATGAGAATCTAACACTTGAAATATACAAGAACACCTTAGATCCTATTACTATTATGTTCTTGTGAAGAGTTGCTTCTAGAAACATGCTAGATTTAGAATTTCAAGAAGCTATCAACATTGATAATCATCTCAATCCATATCTTATCCCTCGTAATTATGAGGTTAGGCATTCAATAATAGACTTCCATCTTAGAATAAAATTCCACGTGCAAACCAGAATGTTCCCACATTCAATCAAAATCAACTATACACTCTATCACCCATAACACAATAGACAATGAAATAGAGATATGAATTATTGAATAATCATATACAAAGAAATAATCAAATTTAGAATCAACACCAGGCTCACACAAACATAAGAGTTGCTCAGGGTTTGGATTCTAACAAAGATTAATTAGATTCTATATAAAAAATGGTTTAGAAACTAAGCAATTATTTTATAAATATGTAAAAGAGAAAGGGAAATGAAAATAACCAAAATTATAATTAGAATTATATATTTCCAAGATATAACAAGCCTTTTAATAGGCCAACTAATAATGCAGACTAGTAATAATCCAATAAGCTTCCAGAGATCAATATTATGGAAACAACTTTGCCAAACTAGTGTAGGGTCCATAACATGTATCAACATGGAGAATGGATTATATATAATTCTATGTGTCCTTTAAAATATTCTAGAGGGAGATGATCCAAAAAGTTCAAATGATGAATCCTCTATATTTTCTTCATGAATCTAGCCCTTCAAGTTCAACTATGGTCTTTAAAACTTTTGAGTCTTCTTTTCCTAGTGAAAATGATAACATCCTAGAGGATAATTCTAATGAAGTACAAGCATTCCATTAGTTTAACATGAAAAATTATAATATAAATAATATGCATCCATTCACTACTTCTAATCCTCTTAATAATACAACTATCCCTCTAAATCTCAAGGCTAACAATAATCATCCGCCCCCTAAAGGGAATGATCAGCCTCAACACAAAGAGGAATAAAATAAAGGAGGATATAATATTATTGAGGATATGAAGAAAATCAAGGCCAATATTTCTCTTCATGAACTATTGAAAATCATAAAGCAAAAAGATCTCTTATGGAAATCCATCATAGGTAAGTTTATTGTAGAAAAGTCTAAGACAATTAACATTAATGGCATCTACAAAACCAAGCCAAAAGTTTTCTTGCTGGCAATTCAAGAATTTGAAAAGAATATACATAATTTATTAGTATATTTAAGGGATTTATAAATAGTTATGCTAAATTATATTTATTAGAAGCTTTGTTTAATACTAAAGCAATCCAAGAGGACTATGTCACATCTTGATAAAATAGTAGTGACTACATTGGGAGAGATGAACTATGTGAAAATTTAGGTTGCCTCGAACCAAGAGTGCAGATGAATATTGACATCTTGGTAATGGACATTCATAAAGGTTATGGGTTTTTATTAAGCAATTATTAGTTAAAAATGCTAAATGGATATATTTTAATAGAATTTTTACATATTTATCTACCATGGAGAGGCATAGAAAATCATATCAAAATTTACTGAGAATGAAGAATGAAACATCCTATTATAGAGTATAATACTTCCAATGAGGAGGTAAGTTGTAAATATCCTAGTATTATAATCTATACATTTTATATGAAGCATAAATAAATAGTATAAATTTTAGGTCCTTCTCAATTATGGACCCTCCGTTTCAATGGATCCAGATCCAAGAAAAGATTAGGTGTTGGTATTGAATTGATCAATCCATAAGGAGAGAAACTATTGGTAGTATACAGGCTTCAATTCCCATACACTAATAATAGAGTGGAATACAAAGCCTTAATTCTAGAATTATAGTTTTGCTTTAAGAAGAATTTTAAGGAATTATTGGTATACATAGATTCTAAACTCATGGTAAACCAAATAAGAGATAAATATCAGTGTAAATTATCATATCTCAATAAGTACAAACATAGATCCTAGAACTTAATAGATTGATTTTAAACTTTCAATATAGTGTATATTCTAAGAGAATAAAATAGAGCCACCAATTCATTGGCCACTTCAACAAAAAAATTGGCACCCTTATAGGAGTCAAAAATCTAGAAGTTCTCTATTGAATTAGTACCGTGTCCCTCAGTACTAGATAATGTTGAAAATTTTCAAGTGTTTGATAATGACCAAAAAAATACCCAAATTTTCACAAAATTAGGACAATTCAAATCTCAGATAATAGATGATGAAGAAATAAAATATAGGCTCCATGAATAATTGGATAAAGAAAGCATTATTCAACTAGAAAAGAATTGCCTCCCACTGGGAATGGTCTCCCTAAAAAGAACATTCAACATAGATCCTCAGTCCCAATCATAAAGGAAGCTGAAGGTTAGTGAATCCAAATTAAGTTCAAAAAATGTTGGTGATGAAAATAATGTGAACTTCATCACAATTGACTTAAAATTCACACCTAAAGAAAGGTAAAGACTCAAATAATTGATTATCAGGTATAAATATGTAATTGCATGGACCTATGAGGACTTAAGTGTTTTCAATCCTAGAATCATGATGCATATAATTCCACTCAAGCCTGATCATAAACCATTTAGGAAAATAAGGAGGTCAATTAATCCTATCTTAGAACCACTAATTTAGAAGGAAGTATAAACACTACTAAGTGATAAGAATGTCTTTATATTAGACATTTGACTTGGGTGTCCAATTTAGTTCTAGTCAGGAAAAAGAGTGGCAAGATGAGACTTTGCATCGACTTCAAAAATCTAAATAAATATTTGGAGAAGGAAAATTATCCTTTTTCATCCTTAGATGAGGTAATATAAAATATAAGTGGATCTGAGATGATATCTTTCTTAGATGGATTTTTTAGGCTATAATCAAGTACTAGTTGAATCAAAAGTTATGATGAAAACAACATTTACCACAAAGTGGGGAACATATGCATATAAGTGGATGCCATTTGGGTTGATCACTGTCAAATAATTTTTTTAAATATTAATGGATCATGCATTCCAAGGAATAATAAGGAAGCTTATCATTATATGTATGGATGATCTCACTTTTTTTAAAAGAAAAAAATAGATCATATTGACCATCTTCAGTCTATCTTTGAGAGTTTCCAGGAAGTTTGAGGTATCACTTAACCCCAATAAAATTATATTTGGCATTTCTAAAGGAAATTTGTTGGGCCAAATCATTACTAAGTATGGAATCACTATTGACCCAAATAGGATTCAAGGTATATCAAAAATATCATTTTCAAATAGAAAAAAGGAGCATGAATCATTCTTTGGAAAGATAAATTCTATAAGGAAATTTATATCATGGTTTTCAAAAGTTGTTAAATACATAAACGTAATGCTTAAATAAAATGCCGAAATGGAATGGATTCTTGAAGCTAATATGTCCTTATGAGACATAAAGAAGGCTATTTCACAAGCCCTAATTCTAGTAAGTAGAGCAATGCCCAAGCCATCCCATTAAAAGTTGAATGTGTGTATGTGTGTGTGTGTGTGTGTGTGTGTGTGTGTGTGTGTGTGTGTGTGTGTGTGTGTGTGTGTGTGTGTGTGTGTGTGTGTGTGTGTGTGTGTCTATATATATATATATAGACACGCACACACACACATCTAAAATACTTGCTCAGAACCTATTTTCAAATCCATAAAGTTTGAAGCCACTGATTTTGAAACCCAAAGGCATGTTGGTCAATCAATTAAAAACATGCACATGGTATGAATGGTTTTCAGTCTTTAATATTTTAAGTGAAAATTTAGTTATAGAGAACCAATTATGATATTTGTTACATCTACCATGGGATGATTACTTAATGATTACATTATAAACTAGGATGTCTAAATTCTAATATACTACTATGTTTCCCTTAGAGGTTGCCATTTGTTGAGATAAACATGCCCCATTTTCCTAAAAATGGGGACCTTATAATATTTTGGGTCATTTACCCTAGGACATACCTTACCATTGATTCCACATGATAAAAAACCCTTTATGTGACTTTAAAAGTTTAAAAATCATGATGGTCTATGACAAATATTAATGGGTACCTTTTAGAAAATGTTTCATTAATGTCTATTTCATTGGTTTTCTAATGAAATAATTTATTTAAAAGGTGATTGTACAAGGAATTATAATTTGAAAAAAAAAGATATGATCCATAAGACTTGATCAAAATTACTTAATTAAGGTTTTGGAATCATAGTATTACTTTGGCTATGTCAAAAATTATATTCAATAATATGACATACCTAAATTTTAAGTTTTAAATTAGGGTCTAGGTTAGATTATTTAATTAAGGTTTAAGAACTTAGACTTTTGCCTTATATTTTATCGTGTAGTCCTCTAAAATTTGCATTTGTCAACTTTATGTAGAAACCTGATGCTAACTCATCCTTAATTGACATGTGATAATATCACATGCATTAATCACTCAATCATATAAATTTTGGGGCTTTTTCACATATGTTTTAATTCTTGGAAATAGTCATGACCTAACAATCCAATTAGAACATGTCACTTAGCACTCAGTCACAAATTTTTGATTTCAAATAAAGTTACAAAAGGCTTGAAACCCCATGATCCAAAGAGAGCTTTCCACTTGGCACTCAATCATAACATTTAAAGTTTAAATAAATTTACCCAAGGTTTTTAACCCCAATGATCTAATCATAATATTCAACTTGAAACTTAGTCATGGCCTTCCAAGGATCATACTATTTTTCCAAGTATCTTGACCTAATGACCCAATAAGAATGTGCCACTTGTCATTCAATCATTATATTCCAGCCTACAAAGGAATTATAAACTAATCATGATATACCACATTGTACCTAGTCATGGCCTTTCAAGACCCTGACTAATTTCAAGAGTCCTATAATAAAGTGATCCAATTGTAGCATGCCATTTGGCACTCAATTGTGCCCTTAATTTCCTTTACGCCCCCACAACTATGATGTAAAGTTTAATTCAAAAAATATTATGTTTGCATGACAAGATGATACTTGTCACTTAGTCACTCAAACTTGGATAGTTAGATGATACGTAGAAGCCACCCAAAATTTGTAACAAATGGGTTGATGAGACATGGACCCCTTTACCTCTTGGTAATAACATGATCAAAAGAAACAATAAAACCCAGTGAAGAGTGATCCAATAAAATGATAACACTTGGCTAAGTGTTATTGTATTCAGGTCTATTAAAGGTTTTATATAACAAAGCCACAAAATAATATGAGATAATAAGATCTTACCACTTGGAAAGCTATGAGAGGTCCCAAGGCTATGTCAGACCAAAATAAAAGGGGTTAAACCATGCAACATCAAGGAAGAATGATCCATTTAGAAGGTAACACTTGGTAGAATATCACACAATCCACCTGGATAGGATACTATTCAAAATAAAAATATGAAGTGCATGAAAAGGTACCAAGTATCAAACATGTGTCAAGTACAACACTTAGGTGGTGCATAGTTATTCGTAATTATTAGTATAAATTAAATGTTGATGGGGCTCATTTTGGTAGTTATAAATCCAAGTCACTTGTAGGAAAAAGTCAATACTATAATGAAAGGACACATGAAAAAATCAAAGGTAATGATTAGATAAATCTTCAAAGTGGATTTTTGAAGCCATTGGAATAAAATTGAAGAGTCACCTAGGATTTAAGTCAAATCAAGCTAAATATACTTGCCACTTATGACTCATTTCTTTTAGTTCAAATTATAAAATTTAGAGTTTAAATCTTGTTGTCTTGAGACATGACATTTAATTTCAATTGTGATATACTAAATAGATTTGAAGTATTTTGTGTTATTTACTAAAAACCCCTATGAATTATTTCACCATTAAGCAATCCATGACCTCATTAATCATAAAATTTGGGAACCATGACCATGAACCATGTCTTCTTAAAGGTAATAATATAAACTACATGCAAGAGATGAAGTAAATTTCCAAACATTTATACCTAATTATGTATAGGGCCATCCATGAGAGGCCCATGACCAAGCTATCAGAAGAAATTATAACAACACTTAGCACTCTAGGAACATATTGGTATTATCTAGACTATACAATAATAAGGGTAGTAGGAATTAATACAACCCCCTTTAGGTTGCCTAACATAGTGCCATACAAGCTAGCTAAACAAGAGATTGCCTTCCAATTACTCATAGGTGTAGATGGATTGTGTGATAATAAGAAAAGAGGATTGGTTCATCCTTAGTTATCCAATATTATCTAGTTTAAGATTGAAAACTATAACTTAGTTATTGTTGCCTCCAAGAAAAGACCCACATTTGGTTTAGAAAGAGATACCAATAGGGAATGGTACCCTAAAAATTTAACTTTTAAACACTGCATCAACCATAGGGATGCTCTAAGCATCACCTACCATCATGAGGCTAAAGATGAAGATAAGTTCTACATCAATGCAACTAATGACACATAGGTAAAGTAGAGACTAAAAGATTCCAATATCCCATGGGTAAAGGGGAGGATAGAAGATGTAGGTTTTTATGATGTTTTTGAACTTGAAGGTGCTCAAGCAAGAGCATATACATCCAAATTTCATGATACTAATGCTAAGGAGGAAAGACAAACCAATCCCCATCTTATTTGGCAAATATTTTGGCATTATCTCCTACTTTAGATACAAGAGGAGATGATACATGAAAACATATTTATAAATATTATATTCTAGGAGTGACATCCAACTTCCCCATTCGAGCAAAAAACATTACTTTAGTGTAGGCAATAATTACACCTAATCCAACACCAATAGATTTATGTTAGGAATGAATCTATTTTCCTCCTTCATTCTTATATAACAAACCCTTGGGCATATTTTATAAAATCCCAACTCTAAAACATATTAACCTCTTGCTCTATAGGTCCATCACTAGATTTGTAATTAAGCTTATGACTATGCCATTGCCCAGAGTTAACCCTTTCATCATATTCTCCACTTCTAAAGTCTCAATAATTACCAATTTACCTCCAATTCTTCTTAGGCCTATGCCTAGACCAGGTCCCAAACTACCTAATAAGAGGTCCATATTGTCATCCCCTATGTTCCTCTATTCACAACTAGTGATTCAACTAGCACTAGTTATTTTTCATCCTTAGGAATGACACTTGCCACTTCATCCCCCATTTCTACATTTATCTTAATCACATCCATAATTACTTTCCAATCATCTAACTTCTAGGGTTTAACACCCACTCAATAATTAACTCCATCTATGTAGCCTCCAATTGATTCTTCAAACAAATCATGGATAAAATATATGTAATTAGCTACATTGGAAAACCAAGATTTGGTCATAGTGGACCCTCCACAGGTCACATTGGAATTTGAAAAGAAGGATAGATCCATGAAGAAGTTAACTAGTAGGAAGGTCACCCATATAGACCAAACAATTGTATATGAGTCAGAAGAGACCTTATTTGAGCTGACCAAGAAGAAAAGAGCCAACCTTAGACAATAATAATAGTATGAAGAGGACCCCATCTCAACTCTAAAGGCATATGGTGATGTAGCTATTGAATTTATAAATGGAGTGCAATAGAGAGAAACTAATATGGAGAAACAACACAAAGCCACATTACCAAAGGAAACCATAAAAAAGGTGGAATAGGTTATGGAATTAATTTTTGATACATTTAACACCTTGGCACAATATAAGGTAAAAGGAGATAGAGTCTACAATAAGATCCTCAAGGTAGAAGGTGTATATGGGGCATATGGTATAAATATAATCAACTTAGTGAAGTTGATCATAATGAAAAAGTTTGAATATTTAAATCTAATCCCCTTAGAGGAATTGAGAATTTCTCATTCTTATATAATTTTTATAAGGAAATCATTGAACCAATAGATTGATTAAATGAGATCTTGGGTCTAGTCTCTCACCCAACAGGGTGATAGAATCATAACTCTATTAAAGAAGGCCAAGATCACACACCTTTACAACAAGAATGCTTATACTATCAACAAGGATACATTCATATCCCAACTACAAAACTTTATTGTAAACTTTAGAAAGTAAGCCATGGCTAGTGGAGTGACTTTAAGGTAGGAAATGGTAGACTTGGCTATATCTACCAACCAAAGGATAAAAAAGTTATGGCAATCAATGAGGATGTAGGACCTCTCCTAATAAAACATGATGTAATGGTAGGTATTATAATAAATTTGCTAAAAGAACCTATTATATATCTAAAACTAATTGACAACAATTATAAGAGATGTTATGAAGCATGGAGAGACTAGATGGAAGCTGATAAATAAGTAGGTAGTAGGACACAAAATATCAATATAGGAACCTCCACCTCCTTGGCCCCTCTTGGAATATCTTCTTCTTCAACAACACTAATAAGCACTCATTATTCATTTATTATGGGTTCACAATTATATTATTATACATTGGGGGATTCATCATCAAACACACAAGTAGGATCTTAGCCAAACACTTTAAGAATGAGATATCCATCATTTGGGCTTTCTCCTGATGAAAATAATGTCCTAGTTCCTATCAATACATTGTAAAATATTCCTCTATTTGAATAGGGAATATTCTCTATTTTAGGACATTAGGGACCTTATCTATTGATAGGTGTCATATATCTAGTTCTCTTGTAATCATCTTAGGAATTTGAAGGAATATACATAGGGGTTTCCCCCTTTATTGTACTTAAAAATATAATTTTGTGAAATTAATGCAAAGATAAAGAATAATTCTTATAATTTTCCCATAGTTTCATTATTTTCATATGTTCTTGTTTATCAATCTTTACTAATAATACATGATTTAATTTCTTCAATGGTTAAATATGATAGTATTATTTCCAATGTATCTTATTAGTGTTGTCACTTGGATTTTCACCCTTTGAGGGGATGTTTCAGCTCTCTTCATCCAAGTGGAAAAATTGAAACACCTCTACGCTATGGGTGAGCCTAAGAATGAGGTGAATCTCTAGATAGGGCTAGCTCCCTTGATGTACCATTTTTTGGATCACTACTACACCTATGTTTGTAAGGGAAAAATGGAGAGAAAATTTAAAGTAAACTATCTTAAAGGTGGTGATACACTAAATTGATTTATGACTACCAACTAGCTATATGTCACACATGAGACGAGGAGACTAACTAAACATACACTTCTCTAATCTGAATCTTCTCACATCAATATTTCATATAAGGTTATTATGAATGTTTAGGATATGATGAATAGATAAGAGGCATATAATGACACTATTTTAATAGAATAACTCACTCAACCTTTATACTTCATAGAAAATTTCACATGGCCTACAAGAAGAAGCTGCCAAGCTATAAATAGGTGTGAGAATGAGACAACAATGCTAAGGAAACAATAATCATCACTAAGAAAGATAAATCATTCAAGTGAACACACTATGAAAAGTCATAGAAGAGGTAAAATCAATATTATTTATTGAAGCATGGTATGTAAATGATTAGGACTTCACCATACTTAGGTGGAGCATATTTTATAAAGGTTAAAATGGCTAGTTCTTATAGAACTTGAGAGAGAGAAGATAAAAAATAAGTCCAAAGGTAACAAGGACACTTGTCAAGTTGAGAAAATGAGTTACATGTGTATGAGGAGGGAATGTGAAACTAATAATGCAAATTTAGGAAGCACAAGTGTCACCCCAAGTCATGAAACTCTTGAAATGTGATGTAGGAGTTCTCATTTTACATAAGAAAATTGTCTTCATCATTTTCCCCTATTTGAACGTCCCAAAAATAACTAGGGATAGGTATAATGATTGGAATAAGAGAGAAGGTTTTAAAACATTCTTCTCCATGCATTTGTTACATTCCTAATCACCTGTAGTCAAAGAAACTCTTTTTCTACTCACCCCTCACACTTGGCCTCAAAATTGTCTTTAGTTTCCCATGAAAATACATGAAATGGAGTGGATGAAACTTGGTAATACCCTGCATGTCCTTATATTTCTTAGGTAGATCTTAAAAATCCATCCACTAAAAGTTCTCACCCTTCTCACTATGTCAATTTTGGCTGGCTAAGATGAGAGCTCTTGTAGGAAAATTTAGGAGTTTTTTCAAGGGATAAAATGGACATTGGGAGTTATCTTAAGTCTCAATATTTCTTCCAAAGTTTATTTCATCTCTTGAATTCTCCTATAACCTGTACAATGTATCAAATAGTAAAAGAAAATAGTTTTATACCCTATTTATATGGATTCTATATAAATCATCCTAATGGTATGGATATTAACTGAGTATTCTACAAGATCCAATCATTTTTTTGCTAAATTATGCCATTTTGTGCATTCTCTCTTTCATTTACTTCATCAGGTATAAAATGAGGGTTTTCAAGGGTTTTGGGTAGTTTTAGGCTCTTAATATTTGTACATGAAGATTTTAAATTTTAACTACCAACCAATTCTAAAAATGAAAATTTTAAGACCCTTGTCAACACATCTAAATGTCTTATATCTCCATGCAAAGCTTCAGAGGAGATGCAAGCACTCAAAGTTTCCCTATCAAGTTCTTTTCTCCATTTCCTATAGGCCTAAGTTGGTTATAAGATGAAAGTGGATCTCCATGTGGTTAATATATAAGGTGAAAGATTTAAAATTTTAAATTACCCCATAGACATGATAAAATCCATTGGAATTCTCTCAAGTAGTTAGATTTGAGATTGACCTACCATTTGGATTCTAGGCCTAACCATGCCTAGTAGGTCTGCCTAAAAGTTTAAGGGTCTAGGCCATCCTATTAGGATTCATACATATATGATATGATTTAATGTTTTTAATAAGTGTGTTTTATCTCCACACATCTATTTATAATGTCCAACTATCCCCTGACCCATCCTTCTCACATTATTCTCTAAAACTTGCCAGTTTGTGCATAAAGGGAAGTGCCCTATATTTGAGATAAAATAAAGGGAAATTAACCAATTATATAAACAAAATTTAATGTTTTATGGATTTAATAAAGTTTTAAATACTATATATACCAAAAATCATCCCTCGGTCTTATGATTTGGCCTTCCAATTCCTCAAAAACTCAAGATAGACTGTAGGTAAGCAGACTATGTAAGGGTTCTTGGTATGGACTGAGTGACACATATTTAGGGTCATATCTCTATTTATTTTCCATATAAAGACCATATAGGTACCATAATGGTCATAATTAAAGCTTTTTACTTTTGATCATTATTTTAACTTTCCATATACCCTTTTCATGCACTTTGGACTCACAAAATTGTGTGCATTTCTTGACTATATTTCTTGCTTTGAAGGAACACTTGTAGGTGTGTATGGATTGGGTTTTGAAACATTAAAACAAAAATATTGAGAAATAATAATATTAAATTCATCTATTCACTTGATCACCTCACACTTTGGGGTTGAAATACTTTCAATACCAATCATAGGCAATTGATTGTGTTACCCTACCTCTTTGACCAAAAATGATTCTTGTAAGTGAATATTTGCATAATTAGACTTTTATCACAATGTGTAAAGACACAACTTTAGGTTTTAAGGTAACTTATAATTTATATATACCTATGTTCACCTTGTATAGGCTAGATCATCAACTAGACACCATGTTTAGCTTACTATCTTCCTACAATTAGTTGTAGGTGAGTGTTTTTGGATGATGGGACACCTGTAGGTGGTCATCAGATTAGAGTACATAATTATAACCTTATTTAAATTAATATTTGATAAAAAAATGATTTATTAAACCATATAAAACTATTCAATCATAGAGGTATGGTTTGGTATTGCAACATTGGGTGAAGAACCCCTTTAGGGCTCAAAATTGTAGATTTCACTACCTAGATTTAGTATATAAAAGACTAACTTTGGGCCTCCTAAAAATTTTTTTTAATGAGCATCTACCCTCATAGATTTGTATAATCATTTTCCTATGTGGATCCTATAAGACATAATCATCTAGATTCTTCAAATTCATGCTAACCTTGTCATATGACCTTCACCAAAATGTCTGAGGCCTTTGTTTTATGTTTTTATGGAAAAGGTCCCTAAATATAGTAATTTCCTTAAAGACACAAACTTATAGGTCTATTTTACCATATGGTACCTTAAAAACTATCTATCATTCTCTTTAATTCACACTTAGAACTTAAATAAGGTTTTATCCTATCCAAATTCTCCATCAAGTATCCTCAATTTTCTGTTAACACCATCTATAGGTGGTTATTTGCGAATGGATTTATAAGGATGTGGTATGAGGTATCTCTTATAATTAACTAGTTTAATAATTGATATAAAACATCCATAAATGATGTTATGAATCTTATCTATGTCTCCAAACCTTGGTTAATCTCATAAATCAATTCAAACTTTCACCTTTCCATCAATAAACCCCTGTGAATGCATATGAAAATATGGCATAGACAATAAATGAGATATGGTAGTGTGAACTACTTTTGACATTTTATGAGTTCTATATCTATATAAAAACCTAAAAATTCACTATTCACACCTCAAATAAAATTGAAACCACCACTAAGTTTCTCATTTTAGCATGACATCATCATGAGATACCTGTGTGTACACCTTGAATGGTATACATGTAATATATGTGAAATGGTCCATGTGTTTAAGGGATTTGGTTTCATAGTCACTTTATCTCTTATAATGATGTTGGAACTAATCATTAATATGTTTTGAATATTTATTTAATCTTTCAAACTCCATTTTCAATGTGGCATCCTTCTATAAATATGACTATAGATGTACCTTCATGGCTACTTAACTATATATGTTTCATATGACTACAAACTCATGGAATGTTGATTTGGAAAATGAGATTAAAATGAGAAGAGATAAATATAACATTTAAAACATGATAATTAACCTATTTTTCCCCTAGAATCACTACCAAAGCATGAAGATTCTATAAATGGTGGAAAACTACCTGTTATCTTCAAATGAGACCAATCTACAAACCTGAGATGATTTGCTCATAAAAACATATTGACACACTAAACCAAGCATGGAAAAAATTAAATAATGGACTTAACATCCTTTTGAATCAATATTCCTATCTATATTATATGAAATCATCCAAACAAGGGAAAAACCTATAGGGTACAGGAAATAATGAGCAAAAAATCACAATCAACTTGTCAGAGGTGATTCATAAAGAAAAATTTAACAATATTCAAAATATTTTTATGTAAATGGATATCTCTAATTTTGATATTACATCACAAAGGAATTTGACCTAAAACTTCTCCAACTATTTGTACCAAGCATAAACCTACTGAATGGTTTTGTGTGTCTAAAAGGGTGAAGAAGGAATAGAATGGTTTTAGATAAAAATTGGAACTTTTAGATAATTTAAAGAATGTAAATGAGTTTGAGGAAGATTAATATTCATCTCAAAACCTTATCCTATGTGTCACACTCCCTTATGGGTTGTATAAGTTCCAAACTCTTCCTTTTTAAAGAAAACTACTCTTTCTTCTGAAGAACCTACCACTTTTGAATTAGAAATAGTTGATTAAGGCATAATAAAAATCACATTTTTAAACCTTAAAATTTCTAAAGGAGGCTATACATGTCATTAAATACTCTATTTTGACCCCTAAAATGACTAAAAAAGACATAAATATTGAAAATAACCAAGACCAAGGATAATGTGACTTGAAATGACATCAAATGACTTATAATGCACACAATAAAATAATAATAGACCCCTTAAAACACCTAAATATAAATATTTTACCTACAGGGATCCCAATTTGACTTGTAAGGTCAAATTTGGTCAATAAATTAGTGACTCATAGGGGTAGTATGCCTGCTATACTAAAGATTAGTAGCCTTATCAGTCCATTGGGCTTAGGGAGTCATCTAAAGTATGAAACACAATAAGAGGACTTTGACAACTGAAAACAAGCTTTGATCAAGACAAGACTAATTGACTACCTCAACCACATAAAAAAAAGGACACAAAAAAAAAAAAAAAAAAAAACTAATAATACACACACACATGTGCTCAAAGCACTTAGGGAAATTATAAAAACAAAAAACTATGTACAAATAGCAATTAATCATACCTCCCTTTCCAAGATCAAAAGGAAAGTTATTTGCATCTCCTTCATGAGATGAACCATAGTGCCAAACATGTTGCTCTTTGGATTAGATACTTGATAGATTAGAACTATTTTTTGGCACTTAAATTTCTATGTTCTCAAGTATATCATCTTCAAATAGGTCTCCAATGTAAATATATTCCTCTTGGATTTATACACATACCTCAGACTGCTTCCCACTCTTCATCTCATGATTAACTTGCATCTTCTTGTAGACATGATTTTAAGAGGAGTAGT
This sequence comes from Torreya grandis, assembly GCA_037957365.1. Classification (NCBI taxonomy): domain Eukaryota; kingdom Viridiplantae; phylum Streptophyta; class Pinopsida; order Cupressales; family Taxaceae; genus Torreya; species Torreya grandis. The sequence goes on along the minus strand of JARHVA010000158.1, from coordinate 4,524,997 downwards.
TTCTTATTTCTTAGAACATTAAGGCTAATATAAGTTTGTTTTAACCTTTAAAGGCTGAGGTGAATTTTGATTTCACTCTTCTAAGACATTTTGAAAAATGTCATCTTGCTCACCATCACTTACAATCAACTTTAAAGAATTTATAGACCCCTTGAGAGACTCAAACTCATTACAAATGATTAAAAAATAATTCCACAAAATTTCATATTCTCTTTGATTATAATCATGAAGGGGAAAAATAATATAAGATCTTTCATCCTCATCTTTAGAATGCAAAAGGACTTCATTCGAGATTTCTTCTTTGACATAAGGAAGGCTTTCTTCATTATCAACACGATAAGAAGACTCAACACAAGGAATCATTTCCTCTTCAAAATTTAGAAAATATTGAGGCATATAAAGTTATATATCAACTATTATAATTTTATTTTAGTTCTCAAGGGCTGAAAGATCCTCAATTTCCTTCTCCTTTTTGGTAATTCCAAGACTAGGCATCTTGTAATCATGTGACTTAGCCCAATGAGGCTGCTAAGGAGCTATATTTTATTTAAGTAAGAGTTTTGAATTATTCTAAACCAATTTCTCCTCTTTACGTTCCCATAGCATAGGTCCATTAAGGCAAAGGGTGATGGGGTGAGGACAAGATGAACTAGCTAGTGGAGGTGGAACATAGGACTCAAAATCATATTGAGAATGAATAGTAGGGGATCCTTTTGTAAGCTCTTGAAGAAGGGGAGGTAGACCTTGGGTAAAATAGCTTGGTTTTCTTCCTTCCATTTGAAAATATCTTCATTAAAATCTTATTTATCTTGAGGAATATATTGAGGAAGGTTATATAGGGTGTGTTTAAGCATAAGATGTTCTTTTGGCTCTAAAGCTTCCTTCACACCTTGACTCAACAATTTCATTCTAGAATCTAACTCCTCAATTTTATTGGATAGGTTCTCTTGGAAAAGTCTCTATTGAAGTTGATAAACATATTCATGAAGAGAAGGAGTAAAATAGGGATGATATGTAAAATAAGAGGTCTCTTGAGGAAGGGTGGGAGGGACTTGCATAAGATCAAGCTCTTTCTCAACTTCACACTCTTTATCTAGGATTTTATTCTTTTTATTTCCCCATGATTCCACTACATTATTATATATTATGATTTTAGGATTAGGAGTCTCTTCTTGAGGTAGTGATGTAATTTTAGGAGTGGATGAAGTCTTCAAGAAACTTGGGATCTCCTTAGGTTTGGATTCTCCACCTTATCTTCAACTTGGGATTTCATATCTAGGAATCTCTTATTGAGGTGTGGATGTAATGGGAGATGGAAATGAGGGATTATATTCCATTTTATTTTTTAATAATATGGATTTAATCATCTTCTTATTATCTAACTTAATCTACCTATCAAGGTTTGCTTCAAAAACAAGGTTTATCTTTCCAACTCTCTCTTCCAACTAATTGGGAAAAGGATGACTTTGATAAGATCGATTTGGTTCATGAGTAGGAATCAAGTAATAATAATAGAAATATTTAGTTGGTGGATATGAAGGTTGATATATTTGGTGATATTTCTCCTCATGAATTCTTAGATTATCCTATAAGGATGAAACTAGGCCACTCACATCTAGCATCTCACTTGTGAGCCTTTGTCAAATTTATCTCTCAATAGGTGCCCACTCTCTTTTAACTAGATCTAATGTATCTCTCACCTTGTGAATGAGATGACTAAGAAAATATTAACCATTTCCCTTTTGTGTGTCAATATCCAACATGTACCTCTCATAACCCAAGAGAGTTTTATTGAAAGTTGAAATGGACTAACTTGAGAAGTGACTAGGTTGACTAGGAGGAGTAAGATATTGAAAAGATTGGCTATAGGGTTGATAAAAGTCATGAAAATGTTGATAAGGGTCATATTAAATCTATTAAGGATCATGACAAGGTTGATAAGGATAATACAAATGCTGATAGGGAATGTCATAAGTTTGAGATACCTCAACAACTTGTGTAAAATAATACTCAACACCAAAGTCAGCCATGGAACTTCATTAGGAAGAAAAAAATGATAAATGATTATAAATAATATTCTAAAATGATACTTTGGCTTCTTGACTAGATGATGTAAATTCAGAGTCACCATTGATGCTTAGATAGATGCCTCCAAAGGTTGATGTGTTGAAAGACAACACCAAAAATATTTCAACTTCTTAGATAATTAATCCCATCGAGCATGCTAAAAACTATTTTCACTTGGATTTTCACCATTTGATGGGATACCTTATCTCTCCTCATCCAAGTGGCACAATTAAAACACATCTAGGGTGTGGGTGAGCCTAAGAATGAGGTAAATCTCTATATAGGGCTAGATCCCTTGATGTAACACTTTTGGATAACTACTACACCTATGTTTGTAAGGGAAAAGGGAGAGAAAATTAAAAGTAAACTATCCTAAAGGTTGTGATACACCAAATTTATTGATGACTACCAACCAAATGCATGTCACACATGAGACCAAGAGAATAACTAAACATACACTTCTCTAATCTAAATATTCTCACATATATCTTTCATTCTGAGTTTGTGATGAATTTTTAGGCTAGGAGGAATAGAAAAGAGGCCTATAATGGTGCTATTTGAATATACTAACTAAATCAACCTTGATAATTCATATAAAACTTTACATGACCTATAAGAAAATGCTTTTAAGCTGTAAATAGGTGTGAAAATGAGATAATAATGCTAAGGAAACAATAGTCATCACTAAGCAAGATCAATAATTCAAGTGAACACACTATGAATATTTATATAAGAGGTAAAATCATTAGTATTTATTTATCCATGGTATGTAAATGAGCAGGGCTTTTCCATAATCAAGTGGAACATATTTTATAAAGGCTAAAATGGCTAGTTCTTATAGAACTTGAGAGATAGAAGAGAATAAAGAAGTCCAAAGGTCACAAGGACACTTTTAAAGATAATAAAATGAGTTATATGTTTATGAGGAGGGGATTTGAAATTTATCATGAAAAATTCGGAAGCATAAGTGTCACCCCAAGTCATGAAACTCTTGAAATGTGGTGTAAGAGTTCTCATTTTGCATAATAAAATTGCCTTCATCATTCGCCCCTATTTGAACGTCCCAAAATTGACTAGGGATAGGTATAATTATTGGAATGAGATGGAAGGGTAGAAAACATTCTTCTCCATTCATTTTTTGAATTCTTAATCACTTAGAATCTTTTGGAAATGATCCATCACTACCTACAGTCAAAGAAACTCCTTTTCTAGTTTCCCCTCACACTTGGCCTCAAAATTAGCTTTGGTTTCCCATGAAAATATATGAATTGTATTGGATTAAACTTTAAAATACCCTCCATGGAATTATATTTCTTAGGTAGACCTTAAAAATCCATCCACTAGAAGTTCTCACCCTTCTAATTATCATGCTCATTATGCCAATTTTGACTAGATAAGATGAGAGTTCCTATAAGAACACTTAGGAGTTTTTCCAAGGAATTAAATTGACATGTGTATTTATCTAAAGTATCAATATTCCTTCCAAAGTTATTTCATATCTTGAAACCTCCTAAAACTTACACAGTGCACAAAATAGTCAAAGAAAATAATTATGTACACTATTTGTATGGATTCCATACAACTCATCCTAATTTTAGGGATCCTAAATGAGTCTTATACAATAGGAAACCATTTTTATTTACAAAATATTCCATTTTGGTGCATTATCTCTTTCATTTCTTTTGTCAGGTCTAGAATTAGGTTTTGCAAGGGGTTTAGGTAGTTTTACACTCTTAAGATTTGTTCATGAATATTTAAAATAGAAAATTCAAAATAATTATATAAATTAAAATTTTAGGTCCATTTTCAACACATAAAAACTCTTTATATCTCCATGCAAAGCTTCAAGCACTCAAATTTTCCCTATCAAGCTCTTTTCTCCATTTCCTATAGGCCTGAGTTAGTTCTAAGCCAAAAGTGGCTCTCTATGTGGTTCCTATAAAATTTTAAAGCTTTAAAACATTTTAAATGACCCCATATAAATGATACAATCCATTATAATTATCTCAAGAAGTTAGATTTAACATTGACTTACCATTTGGATTCTAGGCCTAACCATGCCTAGTAGGCCTGCTTGCAAGTTTGAGGGTCTAAGCCATCCTATTGGGATTCCTACCTCTATGAAAAGATTCCTTGTTTTTCATAAGTGTTTTTAAACTCCAAACACATATTTTAAAGGTTCAACCAACCCTTGGCCCATGTTTCTCACCTTATTCTCCAAAACCTATTAGTTTGTACATAAATGGAAGTGCCCTTTATTTGAGACAAAATGGAGGGAACTTAACCTGTTATATAAAATAAATTGAATGTTTTATGGTATTAATAAATTTTTAAATACTATATGGACCAAAATTAATCCCTTGGTCTTATGATTTGACTTTTCAATTCCACAAAAACCTAAGACAGACTGTAGGTAAGCAGACTGTGTGCAAGGTTTCTTGGTATGGATTGAGTGACACATCTTTAGGATCCTATCTCTACTTGTTTTATATATAAATACCATATATATACCATCATGTTCATCATGAATTTTTTCTATGTCTGATCATCATTTCAAATTTCCATATACCCTTTTCATGCACTTTGGACTCATAAAACTATGTGCATTTCTTAACTATATTTCTTGCTTTGGAGGTAAACCTATAGGTGTGTACGTATGGATTATATTTTGAAACATTGAAACATCACTACTAATACCTTCCAAGATTATCTTAATATATGCACTTGATCACCTCACACTTTGGGGTTGAAATACTTTCAATACTAGTCATAGGTAGCTGACCATGTTACCCTACCTCTTTGGCCAAAAATGATTCTTGTAGGTGCATATTTGCCTAATTAAAATTTGGTCATAATTTTAAAGACACTACCTGAATTTTTAAGTTCACTTATCATCTATTTAGACATGTGTTCACCTTTTATAAGCTAAATAATCACCTAGACACTATGTTTAGCTTACTATTTACCTACAGTTAGTTGTAGGTGAGTGCTTTTGGATGATGGGACACTTGTAGGTGGTCAAGGGAGAAAAGCATAGAATTAAAACCTTATTTACATTAATATTGGATCAAAAATTATTTTTTCAACCATATAAAACTATTCAATCATAGAGGCATGGTTTGGTATTGCAACATTGGGTAAAGAACCCCTTTAGGGCTCAAAATTGTAGATTTCACTACCTAGATTTATTATATAAAAGCAAAACTTTGGGTCTCCCAAAAACCAATTTCAAATAATAATATACCCTCCTAACTCTATATAATCCTTCTCCTATATGGAGACTACAATACATAATCATATATATGCTTCAAAGTCATGTTAACCTTGTTATTTAACTTTCACCAAAATGCCTTAGGCCTCTATTCTATGTTTTTTGGGAAAAAGTCCTTGAATATAGTCATTGCCTTAAAGACAAAAACTTATATATATATATATATATATTTTCCCATATGGTACCTTCAAACCTCTCTATCATGCTCTTTAATTCACACTTAGAACTATAAGAAGGTTCTATCCTATCCAAATTATCCATCAAGTATCCTTAGTTCTTTGTTAACACCACCTATTGATGGTTATTTACAAATTGGTTTATAAGGATATGGCATGAGGTATCTCTTATAATCAACTAGTTTCATAATTGATATTAGACCTCCATAACTGATGTTATGAAGATTATTTATGTCTCCAAACTCTTCCTTTTTTTAATAAAACTGCTTTTTCTTCTAAAGTACCTACCACTTTTTAGTTATAAACAATTGATTAAGGCATAATAAGACACATTTCACATGAAATAACCTTTTGAAAACTTCAAATTTCCCAAGGAGCTTGTACAAGTCATTAAATGCTCTATTTTAACCCCCAAAATGACTCAAAAAGACATAAATATTGAAAATGACCAAAATCAAGGCCAATGTGACATGAAATTCCATAAAATGACTTATAATACAGCTTATTACATAATAATAGACCCCTTAAACACCTAAAGATCAATATTTTACCTATAGGAATCCTAATTTGACATCAGGGTCAAATTTGGTCAATAGTTACTTTGTGCTTTTAGCTTTGCTAACAAAATCTATTATGTATGCTCATTTTCCTTCTATTTTGTTAATGAATGTTATTAAAGAATTTTTTTGGTAGGTAACTATTTTAAAATCATAATTTTTAGATATATGCATCATATTTACCCTAGAATCCTTGCTACATTTATGATAATCTAAGTCTAGCACTAAGACCCCATAGATGTTAGTTTTATTTTCACTATTGTTAGAAGGAACTAAATGAGATATGTTAGTATTTGTTATTGTAAATTAAACCTTGTTTTTTTCTCTATGATTTTTACCCTTTTAAATTTTTTTTAAAAATGAATCTCACTGTAAATATCCACTTGTTTGTTTCAAATCTAGGCATAAATTAGCAAAATATAGAAGAAATTTTACATCATAACAAAAAAAGGAAATTTAGATAGATTGTGTCACTAATGATTTCTTTTTGTCCCTATATTAGGGTCTACTTACAGACTAAAGGTGATGACCACATAATCATTCCAAAAAAACTAAATTAATCCCTAAAGGTCTTCTAATACCTACACTATAAAATGATAAATATTATTATGTTGTTCGCATTATATCCTTGACATTGATATACATCAACAAGAGAAGATGGTAGTAGAAGGAGGGTTCCATATTTGTTTTGAGTAAAATTATAGTGTATTTCATTTGAAATATAGCATAATTTATTTAAATACACAAAAATTAGGATAAACACTGCATTTTCTTTTCATCTTTTGTAAGATATTTACAACCTTTGAAATATACATATGAAAAGTGTTTATTCCAAGAGATCATTTAAATACTAGCTCAAGTCTAAATATATTTTAGCATTTCCCCTCTGATATATTTAGATTTCATTTGAAGATATTAAATATAGGCATTCCACTAAATTCTTTGGGTAGATCAGGCTCTGTTTCATCTATATTTTTAAAGTTTTGCATGATTTAAACTAAGAACTTTTGGTTTATGAAAAATAAGTGTAAAGATTAGTATCTAAGTAGATTATTTCATGAAAGATCATTAATCCAAGGCTTTAGAGGTCCAAATTGAGTATTTTCATAATAATATCAAGATATTCTTTGTAATATCTTGCTCTAAAGTGCTTAGATAAGTGTAATACACCAAATGTTGTTTGAAATATCTTCTAACATTGATCTTTGAAAGTTAAACCAAGTTTTTGACAAAGGTTTATGCATGTTTCAAAGCTTTGATGGATATAGATTAGAAAAGGTAAAAAAATACCACTCTACTTAATTGTGGACCCTTTTGTGGGATTCCTTTATGCTAATTTGTCTAATCTTTACCTTCTTTAGCAATTTTTTATGAACCTTTGTAGTATTGTGAGCTTCTGACATATATCCTTTGACTAGCATCCTAGGGTTGTTTAGGATCTAGAATAGATCTCATTCTAAAACTAAAGTTCCCCTTGGATCTTTAGAAACCCATCACAAATCTAGAGTCGATAAAGGGAGATGTACAAGATCCAAATCCCACCCTATCTCTCCAATAATCCAACATCCACATCCTTAGTTTTACATCTAGCCAGTCATGGCATGGTTAGGAGGATCTTCCATAAATATTCCTAGCCCTATGCATGATTTTAATAAGAAACCTAAAAAATACCTCATCTTTAATCCATCTATGGGTATAAATATTGAAGAACATATCAAGTCTTTCAAGGTAGTCCTCAGGCTTTGGAATGTCATCCATGAAGATGTAGCTTATAAACTCTTCCCAACTACCTTTAGGGAAATATCCTATGACGGTTCCTTAATTTACAAGAAGATTCCATCATAGTGTTAAATTATTTTAATGATACCTTTATTACACAATTTGGAAGGGTCATAAGTCTTATGATCATTTACCAACAAATCACTATACTAAAACAAGATTTGAATGAGCCCATAACAAAGATTTTAATGCCAAATTTCAAAATATGTATAGCCTCACCACATATCCATACTAACATCTAGATGTCCTATCACTTGAAATTTATAGTAATTCCTTGGATCCAATGTCTATTTTTTTCTATGTATGGCCATGAATATCAATATGTTAACACACCTATGTAGAGGCCATACATGTTGATGACCAAATACAATCATAGGGGCATCTTGCCTTCAATATCCAAAACATCAACCCAGTTTTTCCTAGTTGAACCTAGTCCCTAATGTAAGTCATAATATGCCTACATTAAATCAAATACCCAACTTCAATTAGTTGCCACTGAGCCATGTAGCTCTTGGCCAATAACTAGGATTCTTCAATAAATCTAATGCTAGGGCTCATTCCCAAAAGAATAGTCAAGATTTGGTCCCTGTTAACAACTCTAACACCCAAATTTTTATTCAAAACCTATTCCATAACACTAAGCCTGATTCCTCAAAAAGAGACTTGGAAGAAATTCAAAGGATAGTCCTAAAACTAGGTAGTGACTTCTTGAATTTACAAAGGCAAATGGGAAACATGGGGAAAGGTTCTAACAAAAATTACATGTTCCAAAATTACAATAAATGTTTCAATCAGTATAATAATAATAAAAATGAACCCACAACCAATAATATGCATGAAATGAATATCTATGAATTAGCCTTATGTAATTAGTGTAGGATCCATAAGATGGCCTAACACAAAGAGTTACACTGCATAGAATTATACAATGCTTTTGAGATGTTTTGAGGTGAGTTGGAAAGTTACGATGTTTTCCTAGACAATCAAGACAATAATATCAATTCAAGAAATATAATAGCACCTGATAGTGGGTCTAACTCCATCAAAAAGGACCTCATGGTCTAAACTTATAAAATTACTAACCAAGAAGAGAATGACCCCAAAATTAATATGGATGAGATCCATGCTTTCCAACAATACCAAAAATAAATTATGCCTTAAAGAGAATAACTCAAAAGGAAATTGAAATGACTTATACAATCCCTAATAAAGTTGACACACCCCCAGATCATAGGAATAATAATGATCCTCCTCCCCTAAAGGAAAGGGATACTCTATTGACTATAGAGTTGGCTATGATTGGATCCAAAGGTGGATACAACTTTATGGAAGATATGAACAAAATCAAATCCAAAATTTACTTTGCATGAGCTTTCTCAAATCACTAAGCAATGTGATTTACTACTAAAATGGTTAACTAAGAAATTAGACAAAGGTAAAGCTAAATATGTGAATGTGAATGTGAATGTGGTAATGTATAAAACTAACGTTGAGGTCACTCCATTTATATTAACTATTAGAATATTTAATAAGAACATGCACAATTATTTGATCAATTATGAGGCCTCTAATAACATAATTTACACATATATTTATGAAACTCTAAGACTAATTCCAATTAGACAAGTCAAAGGTCAAGGTGGTATTTGAAATGTTGAACATTCATATGTAACTGGTTCATGAACCCTAGATTTAGTAGTTCATTGACATTAAATTCATTGATATCCTAGAAGCATATGGGATGTTATTGAGTAGAGACTAGATAAAATCATTTAATGGATATATTCCCATAGATTACTCACATATGTGGTTACCTTGGAGGGGTGTGACTAATCAGATTCAAATTGAAAAGGAATCGAGAATGAAGTTCATGATAAGGAAGTATAATGTCAATAATGAGAAGGTGAATTTCTAGTCCACCAACCTATGCATATATGCTCTTGATATTTTTGGCTTCAATGAAAATAATCCTATGACTAAGGATGAAGGATTATGGATGATGTACTTTGATAGTGTAATAACTAAGCAAGGCTTAGGGTTAGGTATTGTCCTAACAAACCTAATTGGTAAAAAATGTTTAGCATCTTATAGACTTCAATTTTCATGCACTAATAATATTGAAAAATATAAGGCCCCAATATTAGGACATCAATTCATCATCAAACATAAGGTAAATAAATTGTTAGTACATGGTGATTTAGAACTAGTCATCAAGTAGGTACATAGTTGATACCAATGCAAGTTTTCTTATCTGAGGAAGTATAAATTTAAAGCATGGGATTCAATCAATATTTTTTAACCATTTAACTTTGCCTCTATACCCAGGGATCAAAATCAATTGGTAGATGTGTTTTCTTTGATAGTAGTGAATTTAGTCCCACCTAAGGCCCTTGAATCAAGAAGTTTATAATCAAAATGATATATTACCCTTCTATCCCATACAATGTTAATTACTTCTAGGTGTTTAATGATGATAAGAAAATCATTAATTTCATGGCTATTTATAGAGTCTTTGAATCACATATAATTGATAAACAAGATGAATAGTCTTCAAAATAGGTCAAAGCTAATGATAATGGCATAATCTAACTGAAGAAAAATAGAATTACTAAGGGCATGGTCTCTCCAAAAAGGATATTTGATCTAGACAAGACAACAAACTATACCAAGGTTCCCAAAGTAAGTGGTAAGTATTACAAGCAAATTAATATGGTTTCATTAGCAAATCCATAATACATCAAAATTAGGATTGTATAAAATAAAAAATAAGTATCTAAAGCCACTAAGATATTATCCATATTAAAGGATGTCCTTGCATGGTCTTATGAATATCTCAAAGTCTTTGATACCTAGGTCATCACTCATATTATCCCTTTAAAGGAAGCATGCTAACATTTATAGTAAAAGAAAAGACCCATGAACACCCTTATATATCCTCTCATCTATAAATAAGTAAAGAAGTTATTGGATTCAAGGATGGTCTTCTCAATAAAACACTCCACATGGGTGGCTAACCTAGTCCTAGTTAGGAAGAAAAATGGCAAAAGTAGACTATACGTAGACTTTTAAAATCTCAATAGATCTTCAAAAAAGGATAATTACCCATTTACCTCTCTATAAAAGGTAATTTAGATGGTTATTATCTCTTAGATGATGTATTTATTTGATGGATTATTTGGTTATAACCATGTATTGAACAATAAAGAAGACATGATGAAGACTACCTTTACAACCAAGTGGGGAACATTTTCATACAAAAGGATGCCTTTCAGACTCATCAACATTAGTGCTACCTTCCAGTGTGATTTAGACCATATATTATAAGGAATGATCAGTAAATTCATTATTATTTACATAGACGACTTAAACATTTTATCTAAAATAGGAAAGACCACATGATGCACCTACAACAATTTCTAAAGAAATGCAGAACCTTTGGTATATCTCTAAACCCTAAGAAAAGTATATTTTTTATAACTAAAGGTAAGCTCTTAGGACATGTAATTAATAAATATGGTATAAATATTGACCATGATAGGATTAATCCTTTTTTAAGGTTTATTTTCCTAATAATAAAAAAGAATCAAATTTGGTTTTTTAGAAAAATTAACTTTGTATGTAAATTCATCCAAGGTTTTGCTAAAATTGTCAAACCCTTGAATGCCATGTTGAAAAAGGATGCAAAGATTTATTAGATGAATGAGGATAGGAATATTTCCAAGACATTAAATAAGACATAATATAGGTACATGTGCTAATTAGCCTAAATATTCGTAAATATTTCTACCTTTATTATTTTGATTCTAACCACACAATTACTTTTGTCTTAATGTAGAAAGTGGATGAAAAAGAACATCTAGTTACCTTCATGAGTACGAACTTAAAGGATGTTAAAATGAGATAATGAATCCTATTATATTAAGTGTAAACCTTAGTAAAGTCCATAAATAAATTTAGAAATTACATCCTCCAAAAATAAAACTCATGCCATTATACCTGACCATGCTATCAATCTCATGCTTAACCAAAACAAGTTAGGGGAAAGATGAGGAAAATGGATGACTAAGCTCTAGAATATGACATAGAGATCAATTTGACTAAGATGGTATGGGGCCAAGGTTTAATTTAGTTAATTCCTAAGGCTATCCCTTGAATTAATGTTTTATAGGTAGAAGTAAACCAGGTCTCAAGTGAGGAATGGTATAAGGACGTTGGCTATTACCTTTTGAATGGCACTTGCCCCCTAAAATTGAAAAGAGAGAAAATAAGATCACCCAGGCTCAAAATTTCACACTTCATGATTAAAATAAGAGTGCTCCATAAAAAACTATGAAAGAATCTATTTTAGATGCATCTCCAGGAAGGAAGATATATACATACTCAACAAATTCCATGAGAAATTGGTAAATAGACATCCTTCAGGCAGAACCACTACCCAAAAAATACTTAGAGTAGGCTATTACTATCCTACCATATTCAAGGATACACATGCCCATGTTCAAGTGTGTCATCAATGTCATGTTTTTCATAATAGAGGAGTAAGGGTAACCTTGTCTTTACAACTAGTGATTGAAACTAGGTCATTTGCATAATGGGGATTGGACTTAATTAGAGTCATTAATTTGAACTCTTTAAAATTTATTTTAACAACCACTAACTATTGCACCAAGTGGACTGAAGTAATTTCCACTAAGAAATGAAAGGTAATTGATGTCATTAAATTCTTAGAGGAGCATATCAAAACTAAATTTGGGACCCTTTCATCTTTGGTTTATGATAATGGTCCAACATTCCAATCCATAGAATTTATAGATTGGGATTATGATAATAAAATTATTATAAAATTTTCCTCACATCACTACCCATAATGGAATGGTATTGAAGTATCATCAAGCAAGAAACTGATGAATGTAATAAATAAGTCACTAGATAAAAAACCAAGGGAGTGGCAGTCATTATTAAAGTATTCTCTCTAAGTAGATTGAACCAGATATAAGTAAGATTTGAAGTCATTTCCATTATTACTAGTGTTTAGGCAACAACCAATATTTCCCATTACATTGTAGCTATCCACTTATGAGTTCATAGATAAATATATGGATGATGATGAAAGAATTCAGTCTAGAATATTGAATATCACTCAAATGGAAGATACCAAAGATGAAGCCCTCAATAATTTTAGAAAACATGAAGACGTAGTCAAAAGATGGGTTGACAAAATAAATAGAATCAAAATGTTTTGAATATCAGACTTGGTCTTACTATGGGACAAATCCCATGAGAAAAAATACCATCATGACAAATTCATGCCCCTTTGAAGTGGGTTGTATCAAATTATAGAGATATTAGGTGATAATGCATTCAAACTAAATGACATGTAAGGAAATGACTTGGCTATGTTGGTTAATGGGAAATAATTGAAGCACTACTTCTTATTTACCCCTTGCACCCCCACCAAAAGATTATGAGTTGGTTTAGTGTATCAATAAGTAAGAGTAGATTAGTTTTATTTCTTCTTTGCTTTCTTGTTGTGTGTTTATTTTAAGTACTTTTCTTTCCTTAGAGTAGTTTTTGTGTGTTGTAGTTTAGCAATAAGCCCTTTGGGCAGGATCCTAGGTTTCTCTTGCATTTGTCCCAAGTTTTAAAATATAAAAAATTGAGGTGTTGGAGCCCATGTACATCCTAATATATGGTTGTCCAAACTAAGAGATTTTACTATGTGAGGATTTATAAAATATGGGATAATTTAATTTTAAAGTTATCATTTCATGTAAAATGTTCTTTATTCTAATTTTAATCCAATTTTTAAAATCATGCATTTGACTAAGTAAAAATCTTATAATTCTAAAGGTCCATAAATAATGGCACTTAATATCACACCATAAGATTTCCTAGGTAGAACATAGTCGCTAAAAGTGAATAGTTTTTAAGAAGAAGTTATGAAATTATTTACAACCTAGATAACAAACTAGTTCCCAACCTCCAAGAGTTTACAAAAAAAGGGGAACAAAACATGTGTGTCAAGTTCAAACAAACTTGACACTATATGTTGCATTCTCTTTAAGGTGATTTGAGTAAACTCTACTAGGGCTATGGATGCTTGGATGGCAGTGGAGCAAGGCTTAGAGTGGATCCAAAGGTATCTCTATCAGAGTTATGAATGCTTGGATGGAAATAGAGCAATGCCCAAGCTATCCCCTTTTTAGCTAAGCATAAATATATATATCTAATTTTTTTATTATAGCCTATGTTCAAATCCATAAAGTTTTAAGCCACTAATCCTAAAACCCAAAGGTATGCTGGTCAATAAATTTGAAATATGCACATGGTATGAATGGTTTTTAGGTTTTTAGTCTTTAATCCTTCAAGTAAAAAGATGTTAGTTTTAGAGAACTAATTATTATATTTTTTACATATGCTAAGTAATGATTTCTTAATAATTACATTCTAAACCAAGATATCTAAATTCTAACATATTGATACATTTCTCGTAGAGGTCAACATTTCTTAAGATCAACATTCCCCATTTGCCTAAAAATGGGGACCTTATGAAATTTTGGTTCATTTACCCTAGGATACCTTACCATTGATTCCACATGACAAAAAACCCTTTACGTGACTTTAAAAGTTTAAAAATCATGTTGGTCCATGACAAATATATATGGGTACCTTTTTAAAAATGTTTCATTAATGTCTAGCTCATTGGTTTTCTAATGATCTAATTTTTTTAAAAAAGTGATCTTACAAGGGGTTATAATTTGAAAAACCAAGGTATGTTCCTTAAAACTTAATCAAAATTACTTAATTAAGGTTTTTGAATCATACTATTGCTTTGGCTATGTGAAAAATTGTATTCAATAGTATGATTTTAAGTTTTGTATTAGGGTCCAAGTTATATTTAGTACTTAAGGTTTACAAATTTAGACTGGCCTCTTTTCTTTTATCATGTAGTTTACTAAATTTTAAAATTGTCAAATTTATATAGAAACCCAATGCTAACTCAGCCTTAATTGACATGTATTAGTATCACATGTATTGGTCATTATGTCATATAAAGTTTGAGGTTGTGTTGTGTATATTTTAACTCTTGTCACTTAGTCACTTAACCTTGGATAGATATATGCTATGTGGAAGTCACCTATTAGTTGGAACCAATGGGATGATGACACATGAAACTCTTTAACTCATGGTAAAAACATGATCAAAAGAAACTATGAAACCTAACAAAGAGCGATCCAATCAAAAGATGACATGTGGATAAGTGTTGCAATAGTTGGGTCCATTAAAGGTTTCATATGACAAAGTCATGTGATAACACAATACAATAAGATATTTCCAATAGTTAGGCTAGTAGAGGTCCCAAGGCCATGTCAACCCAAAATAAAATGGGTCAGCCATGTAACATCAAGGAAGAGTGATCCAATTAGAAGGTGACACTTGATAAAATATCATGCAATCCACCTAAATATCCCAATATTAAAAAAAAGGATGAAGTGAACAAAAAGACACCAAGTGTTGATCACATGTCAAGTATGGAACCTAGGTGGTGCATAGCTATCCATAAAGTACCAATTACTGGTGTGAATTAAATAATGATGGGGCTCATTTTGGTAGTTATAAATCTAAGTCACTTCTAGGAAAAATTCAAGCCCTATAATGAAAGGACATGTGGACAAAGCAAAGGTTGATTGGCTAAATCCTCAAAGTGGATTTTTTAAGTCATTAGAACAAAACTAAAGAGCCACCTAGGATTTGAGTCAAAGCAAGTTAAAGATAATTTCTATTTATGACTCAAATCATTCAATTCAAATTATAAAATTTAAAGTTTAAAGCTTGCTTTCTTGAGACATTACATTCACTTTCAATTATGATCTTCTAAATAACTTTGAAGTATTTTATGTTATTTTCTAAAAACCCCTATGCATTCTTTTACCATTAAGAAATCCACAATCTCATTAATCAAAAAATTTGGGAACCATGGCCAAACTTGGGACATTCAGAGCCACCAATCTAGATCAAGTTCCATTCATCTACTCCTATGGAATGAACACCATCTTCCAGGACACGATTTTCAAATATATTACATTAGACACTAAAGATAAGCATTATAATGTTTTTTATGCCATGTATAAGGGAATATAGATAGAGACAATGATGATGAGGAAGTCTTCAATGATACAGAAGATAGGTTGGATATCTTGGTACTCAAATCTATGAGACTGCATAAGGCTGCATCCAATCTAAAGGTACTCCCCTATGTAGACTTAGTCTACCAAATGTTTCTCAAGCATAGGTGTGTTGATAATATGATCAAGTCTTTTAATTCAGGTAATGCCATTGATTTCTTAGCTGGTCTAGCCTTTTAGGATTATTATGATCTACCCAGACCATATATTGTTTACAATCAAGAGACTATCACCAAATGGATCTAAACAAATAACACAAAAGAGTTTTAAGGGACTAAGAAGAGACCAAGGGGAGGTTTGTATGAAAATATAAAATCATCTAGATCACCCTCACCCATTTTAGGAAAGGAGTAATGGTGGAGATGGCTATGATGAATAGGCTATATGGGGATGATGACATAAGCCACATAGATGAGAAGTGGGTTCCACTTATATCCATGATCATAGATGATGCCAAGCCTCTACATTTGGGATAAATCATATCTTAGAACTTGGAATCATAGATCAGGAAGGTCATATCCAACCAAGTGGATAATTTATACATGATTTCTTACCTAGTGGATGCCATCTACCCCACCCAAAAGTTCCCATAATTCACCAATTGGGATCTAAAACTAAAGTGGACCATGCCCCATATCTTATCAAAGGTAATAATATACAAATATAATAAGGATATGAATGAAATTAATGAACACTTCTACCCAATTTTATATAGGTCCATATATGAGAGGCCCATACCTAGGTTATTAGAAGAAATTAAAATAACACTTAGCACCCTTGAATTTTAATGGTATTATCTAGACTACATAGTAATAAGGGTAGTATGAAGTAAGACATCCCCATTTAGGATACCTACCAAAGTTGTAGAAAAGATATCCAAATAATAGATAGTTTTTCAATTACTCAAAGGGGTAGATGGATTGTGCAAGAATAAGAAAAGAGGACTGGTTCATCCTTAGTTATCCAACATTGGCTAGTTTAAGATTGAAAAATAGAAATAAATTATTGTTTTTACCAATAAAATACCCACCTTTGGTTTAGAAAGAGATACCAATAGGGAATGATACCTTGAAAATTTAACTTTCAAACACTACATTAAACACATGGCAACTCTAAGCATCATTAACCATCATGAACCTAAATATGAAGACAAGTTAAACATCAATGTAGCCAATGACATAGAGGTGAAGTAGAGACTAAAAGCTTCCAATATCCCAAGGTAAAGGGGAGGATGGAAGATGTAAGTTTTTATGAGGTTTTTTAACCCAAAGGTGCTCAAGTGGGAGAATCTACATCCATAGTCCATGTTACTAATGTTGAGGAGGAAAGACCAACTGACCCCTAGCTTAGTCAAATAATAATTTAGACATTATATCCTACTTTATAGAATGGAATAAATAATATAGGAAAGCATATTAAGTGGGATACTATTCTAGAAGCAACATTTAGCATCCCCTCTCATGAATAAAGCATTAATTTAGTGTAACCCAAACCTTTAGTAGAGTTAGTAGTTACAATTACTCCAACACTATTAGAGTTTTGTTAAAGATGTATCCAAGGTGACCAAGGTGTTTGATGAAGTTCCATGTGTGTTAGGATGACAATAAAAAAGTGTGATTTAATGTGCTTTAGTGTTCTTACATTATTCTTTAGTGTTTGTTTGATATAGGCAATTGGTGATTTTTATTGATAGTTTGAAGAGATATAACAAATATACAAGTATGCAAGGACAAAGAAGAAGTTGTGAGGAATACATATATGTCTTGGTGAATATATGGTGTGTCACTTGATCATTTGTAATAATAAATATGCATCTTATAGCTTAAGATAAGCCAGATCATCATTGCACATCATGCATATGTGAATAAACCAACAAGTTTGTGCATTTATTTTTGATACTCAAAAAGTCAACTAAGGTCAAAGGATTTAATGGAGTAGTAGTATTTAGTGTAAAAAAGGTCCCCTAAAAATTTGGAATCTTGAAGTGTTTTCTAGCTCAAGATATAGCTTTAAATATTCTTTTGCAAGACTATGTTGGGCCAGAGACCATCAATTTTAACTTCATCACAGTCTGAGGTCAATTTGTTTAGATAGATCCAATAACAAGCATTAATCATATCAAGATCTAATGTCAAACATTTCATATGACTAGATAATGATATAATGGTGTACATGATCTTGTTAGAATTGATCTAATGGTGTTTATTTAGTTAATATGTCAAGTTTTCTTAGAAGACATGCCAAACTCCCAAGTGGTGGAAGCTCATTGGAGTCAACAAGTCAATATGCACAGAACACACATAGGGATGCCAAGTGGCATGATCATGGAAGCAAGGATATAAGAGATATGGTAAGAATTAAAAGATAAAGATTGAGCTAATCTAAATAGATTGATGAAGTGGATTTGTTAAAAATTTCCAAGGTGCACGAGATGAGATCAACATGTTCGATGTTTAACATTTGCTTAGTGACCATTGGAATTTGAATTTTCAAATTTATGAAGGAAAACTAGTGATAAATTTTTTGGCTATATATTTTTATCCAAGATAAATTTCTTGATGTACTGAAAATTAAAGTCGTAGAGGACTTCAAGGTGCATCTAGATAATCTAGTTAGAAAGTTTGAATGTTTATACACACAAAGTTATGGAGATTCAAAGTTGATTATGTGTTTGAATGTGTTTTGTAGGTGACCCAAGAAGGATATTTGAGTTTTTATTGATAGTGTCTTGATTTTTCAATATGAACCAACTATTGGAGATTGGTTTATACTACATGAATACTATCTATATAGGTTTTGGATGTTTGAACAATCCATCTTTAGTGTAAAACATCACTTCAAAGTTAACTATTCATTCATTCATTCATTCATGGTGTTCCTATGTACAAAATAATGTTTGAGCATATTATGCTTTAGAAAAAGGGTGTTTTGGTGGGATAAATCACATGAAAATGTCATAAGAGTTATATAGAGTACACCATATAGTTTAATTTTATCGTATGTTCTTAATTTTCTAAATGGGTGTTTCCATGAGACCTATAAAGGCTACTAAGGCCTAATTGAAAGACATAACTCCTTAAGTGTGACCCATGGATGCTATGTTTGACTTATGAGGATGAATTTGAGATATGTATTAGAATTTTATGTCTTAATGGTTAAGGCAAGTCTTATGGTTGACCAAGAAGCTAATATTCATAAAGACTCTATAAATAGTGGAGACCAAGGTAAAGGTTTCTAGACTTGTGAGTGAAGAGAAGAATAGATGTGACATTGAGAAAAGGGACCTTTGAAAGAGAAGGTATAGGTTAGTGAGGACCATAAAATAGAAAAGAAGATTATTCATGTTTATCTAATCAAGTTGATGAATGTGAACATATAGGTCATTAGACCTAAAAATCTTAAAAGAGGTAGATTGAGCAAGTAAGCCCTAGAGGCTAATTGAGTGAGTGTGCTTAGTGGCTAGATTGAAGAGTTGAGAAGGTTGAGGAGTGTGTGTATGAAATATATGTCATGTTTTTATTGTTGATAGAATTTTTGTAGGTTTTCTAATTATGTATATGCTTATAAGTGAAGAGTGATTCAAAAGGGTGTTTTAGATGCACTACTTATGTGTGCGTGTGAGAGTGTAAAAGGGAAAGAGTGCAAGAGAAATCCATCATCAAGTGTGGAA
Source organism: Torreya grandis (assembly GCA_037957365.1). Taxonomy (NCBI): domain Eukaryota; kingdom Viridiplantae; phylum Streptophyta; class Pinopsida; order Cupressales; family Taxaceae; genus Torreya; species Torreya grandis. Next base: position 4,505,291 of record JARHVA010000158.1, on the reverse strand, counting down.
TACATTAGATCAAAGGTGGAGATTAGATCAAGGTATCTAAGTGGGTTTTTGGTTACCTAAGGGGTTGTAGCCTCCTTTCTAGTTGGATCTAGCTAAAGGTCAAGTGGGTGCTTGACTAAATTAAGGGGTGGGTGCTCCTTGATTAGTTGGTGCTGGTCTAAATGTTGGATCTTGTTTTATAGGAATATAGTCCATCTTTTAGGGGTTAGTGGATTTTATTCCCCAAGATGGTTTCTTACATATTTGATGTGTTCATGTGATGTATGCTTTAGATGTATTTGATTTCATGGTTATTCTACTTGATCAAGATTGATGTATGCTAAATATTTAAGAGTTAGGAATTGAATGGGATTATATATCATCATTGATTCATACCAAGTGATTATGCCTCCAAAAATTGGTATTAGAGCAGGACTTTCTATACAAGTTTAACCACTTGAAGGTGATCCAAGGTACAATATGGCTAAGCAATTAAAGAAAGAGATTCAAGAGTTGAAGGATTAAATAGATGTTAATTATGTATGTCTAAAATCAAGTGAATAAAAATACAATAAGATCAAGGCACTTATTGAGAAGTATAGTGGTAAAATGAGAGAGTATGATCAAGAAGAAGCTCAGAAAATGATCATGGCCTCAAACTCTAAGGCTATTATGGGTGAGTGTATCAAGATCGATAAGGAGCTAGAATCCTTGAAAGAAATATTAAAATCAAAGAATGATAAAAATAAGATCAACATTATTGAGGATCAATTAAGGGTTAAAAAGACAAATATAAGTTCAAAAGAGGAAGTTTGAAGACATCTCAAGACTCAGGTAGAAAAGACTAATGCCAAGTTGAGTTCAAATCAATGTGAGCATGATCTGTTGATATCAAATCTTGATTCTATAAATATTATTGAAGATCAAGCATGTATATTGAAGGATGTCATGGCTAAAGAAGCTAATATGGATAAGGAAATGATCCAAGATCTCATAATTTAGTTAGAGGCTACAAGTTCAAGTATGAGAGATAAATAGCTTGAGATAATTCAATTAAACACCATGCTAGATTCATTGAAGGATGAGAATGAGTAATTTATTTTAAATACAAACAATACTAAGAAAGATAGGTCAGCTCAAGACAATAAGGATGAAAGCTCCATGATCAACAAGAAAATATTTGCCAAGTAGCCAAGTGCCATGAGGTATGAAAGATATTTTAATGGTCATTTTTTTGCTTGTCATAGGTTAGGTCATAAGGCAAGAAATTTTAGAAGGAAGGGTAGCTATTCATCTATAGGTATGGATAAAGTAATCTACTATAATTATCATGACATGGGATATATTGCTAGATTCTACCCCAGAATGCATGGGAAAATACTGACCCAAGTATGGAGACATAAGACAGTCAATCTTGAGCATGATAAACCTAAAATAAAAGATGGTATGTTTGTTGAGATTCATAATATTCATCAAGCAAAAGGTATGAATGATGTTATTTGTTTCAATTATCATCAAGTTGGTCATATTACAAAATTTTATACAAGAAAGCTCTCTAATCATAAGAAGGAGCATGGACATCCTAGTGTGCTCAAGAAAGGTCAATCCTTGGTATTGAATCCTAAGGAACTGAAGACTAAGATAACTAATTCAGTTGAGTTGAAAGATCAAGGCAGACTACCTACTAAAGCAAAAAAGGAATCAAATTTGAAGAAGGTTTAGGAATGCCAAGAGAATGAATCATCTGTCTAGATAGAAAAGGAAAATTAGAATCCATTTCAAATCAAGTTCAAATAAAATACCAAAGTGATAATTGAGGATAGTTATGAGGCTTGTATGGATCCAAGGGAATATCTTGTTGTTTTTGAGCAAGTTTCTTGCAAATAACATCATTTATCAATACCCAATGATGAGGTTATTTCTTTAGATGAAAAGGTATGTCATAAATATTTGTTGTCTCCATATGTTATAAATATAATCTTAGAAGAAAAGGAAAATATTTTAGTGGATGATCATGTTGCTTCTCTTAAGCCTAAGAAGAAGAAAAGAATTATCAATATCAGATGACCAAGGAAGAGAAGGAATATGAGGAGTTATGGGTAACTCTTAGTTTCACATTGTTCTAGGATATTATGGGTCAGGGTTTCTCTATCTATGATTCAAGGAGACACTTTAAAAGAAAGAGGAAGCATGGTGGATAAATATTGATCTTTGATTGATGTTTTATAATAAAAATATCATTTAAAGATGTGTGTGGCTAAGGGGGAGCTAACTTGGTTATCTTGAGTAGATTGAAGAAGATGTGCATGATGTGAGGGGGAGAATATGTGAGATGATCCATTCATGTTTAGGATATTAATAAGTTTAGTGATATGAAGGTGATTAGTTTCTAAGTTTTTCATTTTAAGATCTAGAATACAAGTATATGTGCTCAAGTTATGTTTAGGGATTTTGGTCTTGAAGGCATGTTGGTAAAGTATGGAGGTTTCCAAGTTTCAAAACAATAATTTTGAGTTGTCAAGATGATTTTATTAAATTTAAAGGTGTGTTGACTCAATTCAAGTGTGATATAGGTGATTTTATTCTTTAAAGATCTTTTTGTGTAAATTGAAGTTTTTGAGTGCTCTTGGGTTTTCCTAGTTTTGGCTTAAAGGCAAGCAGGTCAAAACCCAACTAAAGGGTATATGGTTTATCCAAGGTATGTGACCTCAAAATTTGGTACATAATTGCTTTTTATTAACCTCCATGTGTGATAAAAGTTTCAAGTACTATTTTTGACCGAATAGTGGTCAGTTGACTAAGTTTTATTTAAAAATTTAGTATTTTTTCCCATGCTGGTTAGTTTGTTTCTTAAGGGAGTTGAGGTATAAGGTTAATTAATATATTGAAATGTATAAATGGGTTGTAAAAAATTGTTTCATAGTCATCTAAAAGTGTGTGGTTTCTTCCATGGATGAGGATTTATGAAAATGGAGGGTTAATTAGCTAGTAAGTTTGTGAAAGAGTTATGGTGTAGAAGTAGAGTTTGAAGATGAATTTTGGAATGAATGAGGGGACACATGAGTTTAATTCAAATATTAAATTTCAAGTATTTAAGGTTAATACACAAGAAATATATGGGTGTTTCAAGGTTTAGGTAGGGATACTAGGCCTTTAGGTAAGGCTAATAAAGATCAGAGTGGTCTTTGGTCATTTTATCCAAATGACAAAGGTATCTTGAAGTGAGAAAGTATAAAGGCAAGTGTGATTTTTTCATCATAGTTGAAGATGGTTTGAAGGTTCTCAAAGGATGCCTAAGCTCAAAATCTATGTGTGATTAAAGAAGAGTGTAGTCATGGAGCATGGTTGAGAAGCTCAAGGTAAGAAGAGTATGCACAATGTTAGGGGGAGTCTTTATCATATCTCATAGGTGGTCCTTTACTATTATTGGTCCTTGAATTATTTTTGGGTCTGAAGGATCAAGAGTTGATCCCATTTGGTCATTATGTCAAAGGGGAGAAAGTGGTTTCTATTGGTGTTGACATTAATGACAAAGGGGGATATTGTTAAAGATTTGTAAATGATGTCTGCAAGGTGACCAAGGTGGTTGATGAAGTATAATATGTGTTAGGATGAAAATTATAAAGTTTAATTCAATGTGATTCAATGTTCTTGCATTATTATTTAGTGTTTTCTTGATATAGGTAATTGGTGGTTATTATTTATAGTTTGGAGAGATATAACACATATGTAGGTCTGTAAGGATAAAGAAGAAGATGTGAGGCATTCATAAATGTCTTGGTGAAGATTTGGTGTGTCACTTGATCATTTGGAATAGGAAACATGCATCTTATAGATTAAAAAATCTAAAACATCATTACAAGTCATGAAAATATGAATGAACCAACAAGTTTGTGTATTTATTTCTAGTACTCAAAAAGTCAACTGAGGTCAAAGGATTTCATGGATTTATTATCTTTAGTGCCAAGAAGGTCCCATAACAATTTGGACTCTTGATGTGTTTTATAGATCAAGTTATAAAGCTTTAAAGTTTCTCTTATAGATTATGTTGGGAAAGATACCATCAAGTTTAACTTCATCAAAGTTTGAGGTTAATTTATTTAGACAAATCCAATGGTGAGAATTAATTAGATGAAGATATAATGATGAGCATTTCATTAGACTATATAATAATCCAACGGTGTGAATGATCTTGTTAGAAGTGATCCAATGGTGTGTATTTAGTCAATATGTCAAAGTTTGATTAGAAGACACATGAAACTACCAAGTTGTGAAGCTCATTGGAGTCAACATGTCAATATGCATAGAAGGCATTTAGGGCTACCAAGTGGCATGATCATGGAAGCAAGGATCTAAGATTGATAACAATAATTTCAAGATATAGATTAGGCTAATATAAGGATATTGATGGAGCATGTTTTTTAAAAATTATCAAGTTGCACGAGATGAGATCAACATGTTTGATGTTTAACATTTGGTTAGTGACCATTGGAATTTGAATTTTCAAATTTATAAAGGAAAACCAATGCACAATTTTTGAGCTATATCTTTTGATCCAAGAGGAATTTCTTGATGAAATTAAAAAAAAGTTGTAGAGGGCTTTAAGACCAATCCTAAAATCTAGTTATAAATTTTGAATGTTTATACAGACAAAGGTATGGAGTTCCAAACTTGATAATGTGTTTGAATGTGTTCTTAAGTGACCTAAGAAGGATATTTGATCTATTATTTATAATGTCTTGATGTTTCAAGATGAAACAAATATTGGAGAGTGGTGTAGACTCCATGAAGACTATCTATATGGATTTTGGAGGCTTGACCAATCCATATTCACTATGAATAATTGATTCAAAGTTGACTATTTTTTCATTCATGGTGTTCTTATGTATAACATAATGTTTGAGAATATTGTGCTTTAGCATAAGGGTGTTTTGGTAGGACACATCACATGAACATGTCATAAGGGCTATATGGAGTGGACCCATATAGTTAAATTTGATCATATGTTCTTAATTTGCTTAGTGGAGTGCTAAATGGGTGAATAAGTCTCCATGAAACCTATAATGGCTACTAAGGCCTAACTAAAACGTGTAGCTACTTAAGTATGACCCATGGATGTTATGGCCAAACTATGAAGATGAATTTGAGATATGTACTAACATGTTAGATGTCTTAATGGTTAAGGTAAGTCTTATGGTTGACCAATGAGATTATATTCATAAAGACTCTATAAATAGTGGAGACCAAGGTAATGGTTTCTAGACTTGTGAGTGAAGAGAAGAAAAAATGTGACATTGAGAAAAGGAAAATTTAAAAGAGAATGTATAGGTTAGTGAAGACCATCAAAGAATAAAGAGGATTAGTCATGTTTATCTAATCAATTTGATGAATGTGAAGATATAGGTCATTGGAACTAATAATCATAGAAGAGGTAGATTGAGTGAGTAAGCCCTAGAGGCTGATTGAGTGAGTGTGCTTAGTGGATGGATTAGAGATATGAGTAGGTTGAGGAGTGTGTGAATGACATACAAGTCATGTTTCTTTTGTTTTGATAGAGTTTTTTTAGGTTTTTTGATTGTGTATGTGCTTAGAAGTGAAGAGTGATCCAAAAGGGTGTTTTGTATGCACTTCTTGTGTGTGCAAGTTTGTTATAGTGTAAAAGGGAAATAGTGAAAGTAAGATAAGTTCATCATCAAGTGTATAATACATCAAATAAAAGGTGGAGATCAGATAAAGGTAGATAAGTGGTTTCTTGATTATTTATGGGTTTGTAGCCTCCTTGCTAGTTGGATCTAGATAAAGGTCAAGTGGGTGCTTGACCAAATTAAGGGGTGGGTGCTCCTTGATTAGTTGGTGCTGGTCCAAATGCTGAATTTTATTTTATAGGACTATAGTCCATCTTGTAGGATTTTGTATTTTATACCCCAAGAGGGTTTCCCATATATTTTATGTGTTCATGTGATGTATTGTATTATATATGCTCTATATGTATGTGCTTTAATGTTTATGCTACTTGATCAAGATTGATGTATGCTACACATTTAAGAGTTGGGAATTGTCTTAAATTATCTAGCATCACTGATTCACCCCCCTCTCAGTGATATACCTTCAACATTCAACACTAGTAGCCTCAAGTTAGGAATGAATTTGTTTGCCTCCTTAATTTTTATATAACCAACCCTTGGGCATATTTTATGAACCACCAACTCTAGACCACATGAACCTCTTACCCTATAGACCCCTCACTAAACCTATAATTAGGCCTGTGAATATGCCATTGCTCACTATCAAACCTTTCATCATATCCTTCAATTTTAAGGTCTCAATAATGGCTAATTTGCCTCTAATTCTATGCCTATGCCTAGACTAGGTCCCCAACTACCTAAAAAGAGGCCTATTATTGTCATCACCCAAGTTCCTTTATTCACAACTAGTGCTTTAGCTAGCACTAGTTCTTATTCATCCTTAATAATGACACTTCCCACTCCATCCCACAGCTTTTCATTTATCTTAGTCACATCCACACTTTCTTCTCATATATTTTCCTTCTAGGGATTAACACCCACTCAATAATTACTTCCATATACATAGCCTTTTAGTGGTTCTTTAGACAAATCATGGATAAAATAGATGTAGTTAGCTATATTGGAAAAGCAAGATTTGGTCATAGTGGATCCTCTATAAGTCACATTAGAATTTGACAAGAAGGCTAGAGATATGAAGAGGTTAACCAAGTAGAAGGTCACCCATCTAGACCAAAAAATTGTATATAAAATAGAGAATAGCTTATTTGATCTGATCAAGAAGAAGAGATCCAAGCCTAGACAATAAAAATAGTATGAAGAGGATCCCCTCTCAACTCTAAAGGTATACGGTGATGAATCTATTGAATTGATAAAAGGATTACAATAGAGAGAAATAATCTAGAGAAACATCACAAAGCCACATTATTAGAGGAAACCATAAAAAATGTATAATGGGCTGTGGAAGTAATGTTTAATACATTGAATACCTTGGCTTAGTATAAGGTAAAAAGAGATGAAGTCTACAATAGGATCCTTAAGGCAGAAGGTGCATATGGGGCATATGATAGAAAGATAATCAACTTGGCGAAGTTTATCAAAATGAAAAAGTTTGAAGATTTGAATCTGATCTCATTAGAAGACCTGAGAATTGCTCAGTCTTATATAATTAGGATAAGGAAAGAATTAAACCATTATATTGATGAAATGAGATCCATAGGCCAATTTCTCACCCAACAAGGTGATAGATTCATAGATCTACTAAAGGAGGTTGAGATCATGCACCTTGTCAACAAGTATTGTTCCATTATTGGCAAGGATGCCTTCAAAGTCTAATTGTAAACTTTATTTTAAACTTCAAAAATTAAGACATGGATATGGGAGTGACATTCATGAAAGAGATGGTAGACATGGCTATATTTACCAACTAGAGGATAGAAAAAGTTATGGTAATCAATGAAGCTATAGGACCTCTCCTAAACAAAGATGATGAAATGGTAAGTCTTACAATCAAATTACTAAAAGAGCTTATTATAAATCTAAAATTAATTAAAAATGATTACAATAAATGATTTGAAGCATGGAGAGGCTAGATAGAAGCTAAGAAATAAGTAGGTAGTAGACCATAAACTATCATCATAGTAACCTCCACCTCCTTGTCCCCTCTTGGAATATATTCTTTTTTGACAAAACTAGGAAGCACTCCTTCAGATGATATGGGTGCATAGTCATATTATTCTACATTAGGGGCTTCATCATCAACCACACTAGTAGAATCTCAACCCAACACTTAAAGAATGAGATAGCCATCTATTGGGATTTCTCTTGATGAAAATCATGTCCTAATTCCCTTCAATTCATTGTAAAATATTCCCTTGTTTGAGTAGGAAATGTTCTCTAGTTTTTAGACATCAAGGACCTTGTCAACTAACATGTGTCATATATCTAGTTCTCTTGTAATTATCTTAGGCATTTAAAGGCCTATATTTATGGGTTTTCCCCTTTATTTTACTTTAGAACATAATTTTCTAAACTTAATTCAAAAATAAAAAAAGAATTTCTATAATTTGCCCATTGTTTCATTATTTTCATATGTTCTTATTTCTCAAGCTTTGATAATAACACATGATTTCATTTATTTAATGGTTAAATATGATAGTAGTGTTTCAAATGTATATTTTTAGTTTTTGATTTTAGTAATGCTAACAAACTATGTTATGTATGATTTATTTTCCTTATATTCTATTAATGAATATGCATAAAGTAATTTATTTTAGGTATCTATTTTAAAGCATAGTTTTCATATATATGCATCATATTTACCCTATAATCCCTACTAAATTTATGATACTATTAGTATAACACTAGGATCCCAAAGATTTTAGTTTTATTTCACTATGGTTAGAGTGAACTAATTGAGATCTATTGGTCTTTATTGTTGCAAAGTAAACCTTCTTTTTTACTCTACCCTGATTCACCTTTTGAACCTTTTTTTAACATGAATCACTTTAGATTAATGATAAATGTATCTATCCACTTGTTTGTATAAATTCTGGGCATAAATTGGAAAAATATAGAATAAATTTTACATTATAACAATACAAAGTAATTTTAGATAGATTGTATCACTACCGAGTTCCTATTGTCCCTACAATAGGTTCTACTTATAGACTAAAGGAGGTAGACACATAATCGTTCTATAAAACTAAATTAAGCCCTAAATGTCTTCTATTACCTACACTATAAACTATGAAATAGTATTATACTATTCAAATTATATCCTTGACATATATATATACATCAATAGGAGAAGTTGGTGTTATAAGGAGGGTTCCTTATTTGTTTTGAGTAAAATTATAGTGTATTTCAATTAAAATATAGCATAATTTCTTTAAATACACAAACATTAGGATAAAGATTGCATTTTATTTTCATCTTTTATAATATCTTTTCAACCTTTGAAATATCCCTATGAAAATTGTTTATTCCAAAAGATCATTTAAATACTAGCTCACGTCTAAACATATTCTTGCATTTCCCCTATGATATATTTAAATTTCATCTAAATAAATTAAAGATATGAATGCCACTAAATTATTTGGGTAGATTAGGACATTTTTCATCTATATTTGAAATTTTATACATGATTTGAACTAATAACTTTTGGTATGTGATGAATAAGGTTAAATATTAATGTCTATGTAGATTATTTCATGAAAGATCATTAAGCTAAAGCTTTAGAGGTCTAAATTGAGTATGTTCATAATAACATTAGGATATTCTTTATAAGATCTTGCTCTGAAGTGCTTCGATAAGTATAATACACCAAAGGTTTCTTGAAACATCTTGTCTAATGTTGATCTTTACAGGTTAAAACAAGTTTATGATAAAAGTTTGTGAAGGTTTCAAATATTTGAAGGACCTAGATCAAAAAAGGTAAAATAAGACCACTTTGTATAATTGTGGACCCTTCTGTGGGGTTCATTTATGCTAGTTTGATTGATATTCACCTTATTTAGCAATTTTTGATGAATATTTTAGTATTTAAAACTTCTAACATAGATCATTTGCTTAGCATCCTGGAGTTGCCTAAGATCTAAACCAGATCTCATTCTAAAACTAGAGTTCCCTTTGGATATTTAAAAACCCATCACAAGGCTAGAGATAATAAAGGGAGATGTAGCAGATCTAAGCCCCACCCTACCTTTAAAATAATCTAAAATCCATATCCTCTATTTTACATCTAGCCAGTCATAGCATGGTTAGGAGAATCTTATGTAAATGTGCCTAGCCCTATGCATGATTTGCTCAAGAACCCTAAAAAATACCTCCCTATCTTCAATCCATCTGGGGGTATAACTACCAAAGAGCATATCAAGTATTTCAAGGCATCCCTTAGGATTTTTAATGTCATCTATAAAGATGTAACCTATATAGTCTTCCCATTTACCTTCAAAAAAGTAGCCTATGACTGGTTCCTTAATTTACTAGAAGATTATATCATAGGGTGGAACCAATTTAACGATACCTTCATTGCACAATTTGTAAGGTTCATTAGTCTTGGGATAATTTAACAATAATTGATTATCCTAAAACTTGATCTTAATGATCCTATAAGATATTTTAATGCTAAATTTCAAAATCTTTATGGCCTCATCATAACTCCTTACCGACCTATAGATAACCTAGCACTTGACATTTACAAGAATCCCCTCGATCCAATTACTATTATTTTTATATATGGGTCCATGAACATAAATACACTACCACATGCATATATATAGGCCATACACATTGATAATAAAATGCACCTACAGGGGAAACCTACCTTCACTATCCTAAACATCAACCCAACTTTGCCTACTTTAACCCTAGTCCCTAATGCAAATCAAAATATGCTTGCATTAAATAAAATAACTAGCCTCAATCAGTTACCATTGAGATATGCATCTCATGACCAATAGCTAGGATTATTCAATTAGTATAATGATAGGGCTCATCCCCAAAATAATAGTCAAGCTCTGGTCCCTATTAACAACTCTTAACACCCAATATTAAACATTGTCATTGATTAAGGAGGAGATTATTGAGTATTGTCATTGAGTGTTGAGATTTGGTATTCAATGTTGTCATTGATGTAAATGGTTCTTTTAAAGGTGCATAGTTATATCATTGATGTCAATATGATGTCATTAATTTCAAGGTTATTTTGAAGGTACATGGTCTAGAGAGCTTTGAGGTATGTGTATAATGAGTCTTTTTGCTATCATAGTGAGTGTTGTTGCTATATGAAATCAGTAATACAAGAGTACTATTTGAAGGATGTTCTTATGTCAAGCTTGAGTTATATCATTGAGATCAACATGAGTGAGTACTCAGCATGAGTGAGTATAGGTCAGCATGTCAAGTGTTAGGTAAATTTTAAAGCTTTATATAGACCATGTGCAAGTAGTATGATGAAATGAATGAGCTCCAAAGAATAATATGTATGCTTTGAAGATCTATGTAAATAAATATGAATATGATCTAAATGGGATACAAATATGTGAATGATTTTAAGAATACCTAGCAATGTTTGAGCATGATAGAGTTCATTTGAGTTTTTACATGAGGTGTTGAGGACCTTGAAAATTATTAGAAGATAATCTTTTAAGATCTATATATACAACTCTGAAGATACTATGAAGATCCTTAGTCAAACTTTAAAGATATGTGAGAAGCTCTGAAGATGATTTATTAAAGCTGTAAATAAGAGTGAGTGTATGAGGTTCATTAATAATACATAAGAGGCATTGAAACATAGGAAAGTTTCAAGGTGAATCCTACATGGTGGATAGAAATCTAAATTCAAGGCCTAATGAGACTTGCAAGTCAAGGCATATAAAGCAAGAAGAGAGATGGTGGCTAGATGGGGTATCAAGATTAATTTCCATGACATGGGTAAGTAGGCGATCATTTAAAAAGGTGAGTCAAGTTTTTTTCAATATGTTCATGAAGTTTTAGGTCATGGATTGTAATAAAAGGCTTGAAAAAGTGTTTTGAGGATTCTCAAGTGTACAAAATGAAGATTTGTCTACCTGAGAAGGTTTTTCAAGTACTCATTAGCATGTGCAACATTTACATAATAATATATGATATTCATGGTAGATGAATAAGGGTTTTATCTAAAATTTATAATCATTGGTTTATAAAAATAGGAACTAAGTTTTATGAATGATTGTTAAGATTGGAAGATGGTCTAAACCCTTAAATAACCCTAACAATGACTTGATGTTGCATATATTATTCTAAAGAGATTAAAACATTTTTTTATGGCTAGTTAAGTGATTAGAGTTTTAATACAACTCTCCCAGTCATCTTTAGGTGTGATTGGTTTCTTACGTGAGTGAGTAGATTCTATAGGAAAGTGCTTATTTTTAGAGATTTATTGTAGAAGATAGAGTTGATTGAGTCAACATTGTTAAATGGATGAAATTTAAAGTATGATACTTTTATTTACTATTAATGAAGGTTTTTAGATAGTTTTTATATCTTATATTTGAAAATTTGGTTATCCAAGTCGGCCAATTACTAACACCCTATGGTGCAGATAGTAAGAAAATTAGGTAGAAGTGAGAAGATAATTCCTCATGTATATTCAATTAAGAATGATAGATTAAAGTATTCAATAATTTTTTTGGGACTTAAATATTCTATCCATGATTTTAATAATCTTGTAATTCATTATAATAGGTTGGAACATTGAAGCCAAAATGGCTTATCTAAATGAGTAGAGTCTATGAGAGAGAAGATCAACAGATTAGTCTACAAGACCAATAGTTTTCATTAGAGATCATGATCTGGTTAATTGAGTTTGATATAAGGATGTTATAATTTTTTTTTTCATGTATTTAAATCCATTTAATTCATTTAATTATATGTCATAAGTTCATATTTCCTTGACTATGTTTTAAAGTTAGCTGGTAGTTCTGAGTAAGCATCTTACAGAGAAGAGTTTAAGCCTATATGCCCTAAGTTGAAGCACCTGATGAAGTTTGAGATGAACTTGAGGTCATGAGGTTTTTTAATATATAATTTTTTTCCATGTTTTTTTGGAAAAATTGAGTTTATGCCTCATTTTTTAAAGATAGAGTTTATGTATATACACAAGCCTTTTATGAACAATGTTTTGAGAAAGGGTTCAAATGGTGATTGGACCTAAAAGGTGTTATGGATCTAAAGTGAAGTTATATCAGGTATATTATAGTGGTATATTATTATTTTATACCATTTGAGGTGTTTTAATATGCTTCAATAAATATCAAAGGGTAACATGTTGCTAAGAAGGCTTATTAGGTCTCCATAAATCCTAAAAGAAGAGTGAGGGCAAATTGAGTTATGGGTGACCTAATGTATTGATTGATTCATAATTAAGGAATTTTATTTTAATATTAAAAGACATATTATGTGTTTTAAGTAAGAGATAAGAATGTGTGGCTGACTAATAAGGATATGATCAAGTGACTTATATAAAATCAAGGTAGTTTAGGCCTATTTGGTAGTGCTTAGAGAGTTGAGAGAATAAGTGAATGATATAGATCATTGGTAAGAATAAGGAGTTAATGCTAACCATTATATATATTTCATGAATATATAAAAAAGGCTATGTATATGAATAATAAGGTCATAATACCTAATCAATCCATGAAGAGGACCAGTTGAGTGAAGAGGGTTAAAGGCTAGTTTTGAGAGAGATAGAAGTGAGTAAAGAGGTAAAGAAGAATATCATCATATATTGTATGCGATATAATGGTTTATGAATGTGATATATTTTTTTATGTGGAATGAATTTATGTTGACTCATCTATGGGTTTGGTGCCTCCTTGTAAGTGGGGCTTGATAAATCCTAGTTGAGTTGGTGTTAAGCTAGTTGGGGTTGGTGCTCCATGTGGAGTTGGTTCTTCACTAAAGGTTGATGTTTATATTATAATAATGTAGTATTATTTATTCATCAATGGTTTTCATTCCTCTTAAGGTTTTATCACATATATGATGTGTTCATGTGTTTCATGCTCTTATGATTTGGTGCTTATGCTTACTAAGATGTATATGCTTGTTAGAATGATTCATGTATGCTAATTATAATTGAATGAATTTTTTTGAAGACTAATTCATTCCCCAACCTCTCATTCATTTAGCTTCCAAAACCAAATACATTATATAAAACCTAGTCTAAAATACTAAGATTGATTCCTCAAAAGGAGAATTGGAAATAATTTAGATGATGGTCTAAAAATTAGGTAGTGGCTTCTCGAATTTGCAAAGGCAAATGGAAAACATGGGGGAGGTTTCTAATCAAAATTAAATGTTTAAAAATTAAAACAAACCTTTCAATTAGTCTAATAATAATAACAATAATCAACCCCCAACCAATAATATACCTGACATAAATATCTTAAAATTGGCCTTGCCTAATTAGTGTAGGTTCTATAACATGGTCTGACATGGAGAGTTAGACTTCATATAATTCTACAAAACTTTTGAGATGTTATGAGGTGAGTTGGAAATTTATGATGTTGTCTTAGATAATCAACTCAACTTCTCTAAACTAAACCTAAACCTCTCTAAACTAAACCTAAACTAAACCTCATTAGAGAAGAGAGTGCCTCTACTCTCTAAATTAAACCTAAACCTCTACTCTCATAATATTGGAAATTTAGGAAATATAAGAGCACCTAATAGTGGTTCCAATTCCACCAAAATGATCCTCATGGTTGAAACTTCTGAATTTTCTAACCAAGAAGAGAATGACATTGAAAGTAACATGGATGAGATCCACACTTTCCAACAATACCAAAAAATCAATTATGCCTTGAGGAGTATAACTCAAAATGAACCTATAATGATTTTCACACTACCTAATAAAGTTGACACACCCTTAGATCATAGGAATAATAGCAATATTCCTCCCCCAAATATAAGGGGTACTCTTATAATTATAAATTTGGATATGACTAGATCCAAATGTGGATATAACATTATGTAAGATATGATGAAAATAAAAGCCAAAATTACTTTTTATGACTTGATCAAATCACTGAACAATGTGATATACTACTAAAATCATTAATTAAGAAATAAAACAAAGGTAAATCTAAATATGTGAATGAAAATGTGGTAATATATAAAATTAAGGCTAAGGTCCCTCCATTTTAATTAAATATTAGAATATTTGGTAAGAATGTGCATAATTTTTTACTCGATCCTACGGCCTCTACTAACATAATGCCTACAGGTATTTGTGGAAAGTTGGGAATATGTCTAATTAAATCCAACAAAGTTGTTGTCTATTTAGACAAGTCAAAGGTCAAGGTGGTAGGATAATTTTTGAACATTCATATATAACTAGCTCATGAATCCTAGATTTAAAAGTTCATCAACATTCAAGTCATCAAAATCTTAGAAGCGTATAGGATGTTATTGAGTAGATACTGTAAGAAATACATGAATGGATATATGTCCATAGGATACTTGCATATGTTTTTGCCTTGGAGGGGTGTGCCAAATCAAATATAAATCAAATAGGAGCCAAGAATGAAGTTCATGATAATGGAGTACAAGGCCAAAAATTAGAAGGTGAATTTTTAGTCCACAAACCTAGGCATATATTCTCTTGATAATGTTGGATCTAATGAAATCATCTTAATGACCAAGAATGAAATATTTTGGATGATGTACCTTGATGGTGTAAGAGTTAATAAAGGCTTAGGGGTAGGTATCATACTAACAAACCTAGGTTGTAAACAATATTTAACATCTTACAAACTTTAATTTCCATGCACTAATAATATTGTAGAATATGAAGCCCTAATCCTAGGACTTCAATTTGCCATCAAACACAAGGTAAGGAAATTATTATTACATCATGATTCAGAACTAGTTATCAAGTAGGTATGTAGTTGATACCAATGCAAGATTTCTTATTTGAATAAGTATAACTTTAGATCATGGGATTTAAGCAAGAATTTTGAAGCATTTAACATTTCTTCTATACCTATGGATCAAAATCAGTTGGTGGATGTGTTGGATTTGACAACAGTGAATGTAGTCCCACCTGAGACCCTCAAATTATAGAATTTTATAGTAAAAATGGTATCTTTCCCTTCTATATAAGATAATGTTAATCACTTCTAGGTGTTTGATGATGATAGTAAAATCATCAACTTCATGACTAGTTATGGAGTCTTTGAATCACACATAACTAGTGAGTAAGATGAAGAGTCTAAAAAGGAGGTCAAATCTAACAACAATGGAATAATCCAACTAAATAAGAATATAATTCTTAAGGGCATGGTCTCTCTAAAAATGATATCTAATCAAGACAAGCTAGCTAACAATACCAAGGTGTTCAAAGTAAGTGGCAAGGATTGCAAGTAAATTAATTTAGGTTCATTAAAAAATCACAGAACATCAACATTGGGCTTATCTACACCAAATAATAATTATTTGAAGCCACTGAGATATTGTATAGATTCAAAGACATCCTTGCGTGGTCTTATAAATATGTCAAAGTCTTTGACACTTGGGTCATCACTCATATGATCCCTTTAAAGGAAGCATGTAAACCTTTCTAACAAAGGAAAAGACCCATGTACCTCATTATAGAGCCTCTCATCTAAATTGAATTAAATAAGTTAATGGATGAAATGATAGTCTTATCAATTAGATACTCCACATGGGTGGCTAACATAGTCCCAGTCAAGAAGAAAAATGGAGAAATTAGACTCTACATAGACTTTCAAAATCTCAATAGATCCTCAGAAAAGGATAATTACTCATTTCCCTCTTTGGATGAGGTAATTCAGATAGTCATCATCTCTCAGATGATGTATTTCTTTGATGCCTTCTCTATTTATAACCAAGTACTAGTCAATAAAGAAGATGGGATGAAGACTACCTTCATTACCAAGTGTGGAACATTCAAATATAGAAAGATTCCTTTCAGACTCATCAACCTTGGGGCTACCTTCCAACATGGTATGGACCATGAATTCTAAGGACTGATCAATAAATTCATTATTATTTACATGGGTGACTTAACCATTTTATCTAAAAATAAGGACCACATGATGCATCTACAATAAGTTTTAGAGAAATGCAGAACCTTTGGTATATCTCTATGCCCTAAGAAGAGTATCTTTTACATAACTAAAGGTAAACTCTTGGGAAATGTAATCATGAAGGATGGTATGGCTATTAACTCTGAAAATATTAATGTTATTTTTAAGGTTGATTTTCCTAATAGTAAAAAAGAATTAAAATTATTTTTTAGAAAAATTAACTTTGTACATAAATTCATCTCAAGTTTTGTTAAAATGATCAAACCCCTAAATATTGATTGGATGATCGAGGCTAAGAAATCTTTCCAAGACATCAAAGAAGCCATAGTATAGGCACTCATGTAATTAGCTCATATTTTGGTAAAGATTTATACCTTTATTATTTTGCTTCTAACCACATGATTATTGTTGTATTAATGCAAAAAGTAGATGACAAATAACACCTAGTCACCTTCATGAGTACAAACTTAAAATATGATAAAATGAGATACCCATTCTTGGACAAACAAACATATGCCTTAGTAAAAGCCATAAAAAATTTAGACATTACATCCTTTGAAATAAAATTCATGCCATTGTACCTAACCATGTCATCAAGCTCATGTTTAACCATAATGAGTTAGGGGAAAGATGAGGAAAATGGATGACTAAGCTCTAGGAATATGACATAGAGATCAAGTTAGCCAAGATGGTATGAGGCTAAGGTTTAATTCAATTAATTACCAAGACTAACCCTCAAGTTGATGTTTTGCAGGTAGAAGTAGACCAAGTCTCAAGTAAGGAATGGTATAAGGATGTTGTATATTACCTATTGAATGGCATATGATCCTTGGAATTAAATTGAGAGAAAAGAAGAGCACTTAGGCTCAAAAGTTCACAATTCATGATCAAAAGAGTTCTCCATAAATAAAATGAAGGAATCTATTTGAGATGCATCTTCAGGAAGGAAGCTACAAACATACTCAACAACTTCCATGAGAAATTGGGAATCAAACATCATTTAGGTAGAAGCACTACCTATAAAATACTTAAAGTAGGTTGTTACTCACCTATCATATTCTAGTATGTACATGTTCACATTTGAGCATGTCATCAATGCCAAGGGTTTAATAGGATAGGAGTAATGGAAACCATGCCTTTACAACTAATGATCAAAGCCAGGACATTTATGTAATGGGGATTAGACTTTTTTGGAGTCATCAATTAGAACTCTTTGATAGGCCACAAATTCATGTTGATAGCTAATAATTATTACACTAGGTGGAATGAATCAATTTACACTAAGAACTGTAGGGCAATTGATGTCATTAAATTCCCAAAGGATAACATCATAACTAGATTTGGAACCCATTTATCTCTGGTTTGCAATAATGGTCTGACTTTCCAATCCATAGAATTCATAGAATGAGATTATGATAATAATATTATTGTCAAGTTTTCCTTGAATCACTACACATAAGGGAATGGTGTTTCAAAATCAACAAATAAGAACCTAATGAATGTAATAAAGAAGTCAATAGAAAAAAACTAAGGGAGTGGTAGTCATTAAAATATGCTCTCTAGGTAGATCAAACTAGATATAATCAAGCTTTGAAGTCATATTCATTATTACTAGTGTATCGACAACAACCAATATTTCTATTTACATTATAACTACCCACTTATGAGTTAATGGATGAATATATGGACAATGATGAAAGAATTTAGTCTAGAATATTAAATATCATTCAAATGAAAGATGCTAGAAATGAAGTCCTCAAGAATTTCAGCAACATTAAGATATAGTCAAAATATGGTTTGACAAAAGGGCCATAATTAAAATGTTCCAAATATCAGACTTGGTCTTACTATGGGATAAAACCCACAATATACAAGGCCAACATGACAAATTCATGCCCTTTTAGATTGGGCCATATAAAATTATAGATATATTGGGTGATAATGAATTCAAATTAAAGGACTCACAAGGAAATGACTTAGCTATGTTAGTAAATGGATAGTACTTGAATAAGTACTTATCAGTTGACCCTTGCACCCCCACTGAAATACTATGAGTTGGTTTAGTGTAGGAGTAAGTAAGAGTAGATTAGTTTCCCTTCTAATTTGATTTCTTGTTGTGTGTTTGATTTTAGTTCTTTTGTTTCCTTAGAGTAGTTGTGTGTTGTATCTTAGCAATAATCCCTTTAGGTAGGGTCCTAGGTTTATCTTGTATTTATCCCAAGTTATGAAATCTAAAAAATTGAGGTGTTGGAGCCCATGTACATCCCAATAGATGGTTTTCCTAATTAAGAGACTGTACTATGTGTGGGTTTATAAAATATGGGAGAAATTAATTTTAAAGATATCATTTCATGGAAAATGTACTTTATTCTAACTATAATCTATTTCTAACAAGCATGTGTTTGACTAAATAAAGGTCTTAGAATTATAAAGGTCCATACATACTAGCACTTAATCTCACATCATAAGATTACTTGGGTAGAACTTAGTCGCTAAAAGTGAATGATTTTTTAGCGAAAGTTCTAAAATTCCATAAAACCTAGCTAACAAATTGGTTCCCAATCTCCAAGGGTTTTCACTTTTAAAAAAATACCCATTAATATTTAGCATTGTTCCATCATGTAAAGTGTTTCATTAATGTCTAGTTCATTGGTGTTCTAATGATCTAATTTGTTTAAATGGTGCTCTTGTAAGGGATTATAATTTGAAAAACCAAGGTATTATCCCTAAGACACGACCAAAATTACTTAAGGTTTTTGAATCATAGTATTACTTTGGCTATGTCAAAAATAATATTCAATACTATGATGTAACTTGATTTTAAGTTTTAGATTAGGGTCCAAGTCAAATTCTGTACTTAAGGTTTACAAATTTAGACTTTCACTTTTTATTTTATCATGCAATTCACTAACTTTCACATTTATCAACTTTATGTAGAAATTTGATGCCAAGTCAGCCTTAATTGACACATAGTAGTATCACATGTATTGGTCACTCTATCATATCAAGTTTGTGGCTTAGTTGTATATGTTTTAAATCTTAGAAATAGTCATCACCCGATCATGTAATCAGAGCATGCCACTTGGCACTCAGTCACAATTTTTTGAGTTCAAAGGAAAGTTACAAAAGGATTGCAACCTCACAATCTAATGAAATATTTCCACTTGACACTTAGTCATAGAATTTTGAGTTCAAATAAATTTAAACAAGGTCTACGACCCTAGCCATCCAATTGCATTGTGAAACTTGTCACTCAGTCATATCCTTTCAAGGATCTTACTATTTTACCAACTCTCTCAACCTAGTGACCCAATAGGAATATGACATATGTCATTCAATCATTGCATTCCATATTATAAAAGTATTATAACCCAATCAAGATACACTATATGAAACCCATTTATGACCTTTTGGGACCCTAACTACTTTAAAGAGTTTCATGATAAAGTGATCTAATCACATCAAAACACATGGAACTTGGCCATGCCCTTCACACCCCCACAACTTAGATGCAAAGTTAAATTTTAATAATAATGTGAATACATGACAAGATGACACTTGTCACTTAGTCACTCAACCTTTGATAGTTGGATGATATGTAGAAGTCAATCGATAGCTAAAACTAATAGGATGATGACATGTGGACCCTTTTACCTCATGGTAATAACATGATCAAAGTAAACTATTGGTAATTTGGCTTGTCAAGGCCAAATTCCAACCCCTGTAGTTCAAAAAATTTCCTAGTAGTATTTTTACCTAAAAATGAAGATTTTGGGTTTTCAAATATCAAAATTCAAGTTAAAAGGTCATAAAATAAGGTTAGGATATCCATCTCTTGGTAAGATTAGATTTTGCTAAGATTGAGTTTTGTAACCTTTTTAGATAAATAAAATGACTATTTTAAATTACATTATGATAGTATAGTTTATAATATCATTTTGATTTGCATATGTGGTAGAAATTTCACCCTTGTCAAGTCTTGATCTCACCTAGTTACTAGTTTATCATATTATGTAGGTCATGTTTCAGTGTTTAATATCATTTAGCTAATCTTATAGTGGATATAAGTGGTAGGTTAGTTCCTTTAATCATGACTATTCCGTCATTTCCATTAGGCTTTGATCAATTGATAAAAAATCTACATGAAATAATGATGCATAGGAGTCTTGGAGTTGTAGGATTTAGTGTTTTGCTTATCTTATCATTAGGAGATCAAATAAAGTGGATGAACTAACAATACAAGTGTATCAAAACTAGTAGAATAGGATTTAACTTTTAGTTTCTCTCTTCCCCTTTTCATCCCAATAATTAATAACTTAGTAAGTAGTGCAAAGTGATACATTATAGGAGCTAGCCTCATCAAAATCTAGAGGTCTAGTTTAAGTCCAGGTTTCCCACACCTCAAATCATTATAATGTTAGTCTAGGTGTGAAGAAGTTTTAGATCCAAATATATCAAGCCTTTAAATTAGGGTATTATTTGGGTTACTAAAATTATGGCATAACCTAGTGGGACACAAATTTATCTATTATAGTACAATTTTACATCACATTCATCTTTAAATCCAGTTTCTAGTACTCCCCTAGCCCTTATCTCAAGGTAAAAGGTACATTGTTGTTCATAATTTTAGTTATATTCATGATTTTATGGGCTATGGAAACCTATAAATAATAATTCTATTATTTTTCTCCTTACCAATAGTTCCAACATGATCCTCATGACCCATATCAACTCTCTTACAATCTAGATAAGCCATATGATCAGTATACATGATCAAAGGAAACTATGAAACCCAGTAAAAAAGAATCTAATCAAAATATGAAACATGGCTAAGTGTCACAATAGTTAGTTATATTAAAATTTTCATATAATAAAGCCATATAATAACATAAGCCAATAAGAGCTTACCACTTGGTAAGCCAGTAGAGGTCCTAAGGCTATGTCAACCCAAAATAAAAGGGGTCAAGACATGCAACATCAAGGAAGAGAGATCTAATCAGAAGGTGACACTTGGAATAATATCATGCAATCCACTTGAATAGCCAAATATTTGAAATAAAAGGATGAAGTAAATAAAAAGGCACCAAGTGTTGAGTACATGTCAAGTAAAACTCCTAGGTGGTGTATAGCTATCCAAAAAGTGTCAATTTTTAGTGCAAATTAAATGATGATGGGGCTCATTTTAGTGGTTATAAATCCAAGTCACTTCCAAGAAAAGGTCAAGCCTATAATGAAAAGACACATGGATAAACCAAAGGTAGTGATTGGCTAAATCCTCCAAGTGGATTTTTAAAGCCATTAGAACAAAACTAAAGAGCCACCTAGGATTTAAGTCAAATAAAGTTAAATATACTTGCCATTTATGATTTGTATCTTTCAATTCAAATTCTAAAATTCAAAGTTTAAATATTGTTGTCTCAAGACATTACATTCAATTTCAATTATGATCTACTAAATAACTCTAAAGTACTATGTGTTATTTGTTAAAAACCCTTGCACATTATTTCTTTATTATTAATTTATGAGATCATTAGTAAAAAAATTTAGAAACCATGGCCAAAGTAGGGAATTATAGAGCAACTAGGCTAGATAAATTTCCATTCCTCTACTCCTATGGAATGAAAACCATCTTTTGGGACACTAGTTTTGATATTGTTGCATTATCCATCAAAGACAAACATTATAATGATTTTTTTTACCATGTATAATGGACTGTAGATATATAAAGTTATGATGAGGAAGGATATAATGATGCATAAGATAGGTTTGACATTTTGGCACTCAAATTTTTAGGAATGCACAAGGCTCATCCAATCTAGAGGTGCTCCCCTACATAGATTCAGTCCAAGTGTGTTGATGATATGATCATGTATTTTAATTTGGGTAATGACATTAATTTCATATCTAGGCTACACATTCAATCTTATTATGATTTGCATAGACTAGAGATTTTTTTACAATCAAGATACTATCACCCAATGGTTCCAAATACATAGCATCATAGAAGTTTTTAATGACTGGGAAAATAACAAGGTGAGGTTTGTATGCAAATCCAAAATTAACAAGATCCCCATCACCCAATTTAGGAAATGATTAAGGATGGGGATGGTTATGATGAATAGGCTACATGGGGACAAGGACACATGACACATAGATAAGAAGTGAGTTCCACTTCTATCTATGATCATAAATGATGCCTAAACTCCCCCTATAGGAGAAATCATATATTGTAGCTTGTCATCCTAGATTAGGAATGTCATGGCCAACTAGGGGGGTCATTTCTAGATGACGTCCTAACTAGTGGATGCCATATACACCACTCAAAAGTTCCCCCAATTCACCAATTAGGATCTAAAATTGAAGTGGATTGTGCCCCATATCTTCTCAAAAATAAGAATCTACAAATAAAAGTAGGAGATGAAAGTAATTTACAAAATCTTCTACCTAATTATATATAGGTTTATCCATGAAAGGCCCATGCCTAGGCTATTAGAATAAATTAGAACAACACTTAACACCCTAGGAGAATATTTGTATTATCGAGAATACAAAGTAATAAGGGTAGTAAGAATTAAGACAACCCAATTTAGGTTGCCTACCATAGTACTAGACAAGTAATTTGAATAATAGATTACCTTCTAATTACTCACAAGGGTATATGGATTGTGCAAGAATAAGAAAAGAGGACTAGTTCATCCTTAGTTATTCAACATTAGCCAATTAAAGATTGAAAACTAGAACTCAATTATTGTTTCCACCAAGCAAAGACCCACCTTTGGTTTATAAAGATATACTAATAGGGACTGGGACCCTAAACATTTAAATTTCAAGGACTAAATCAAGTGCATGGAATTTCTATGCATCACCTACCATTATAAGATTAAAGATAAATATAATTTTTACATCAACACAACCAATGACATAGAGGTGAAAAAGAGACTAAAAGTTTCCAATATCCCAAAGGTAAAGGGGAGGGTGGAAGATGTAAGTTTTTATGAGGTTTTTGAACCTAAAGGTGCTCAAGTGGGAGCATATACATCCAAAGTTCATGCTACTAATTCTAAGGAAGAAATACCAATTGACCCCTAACTTTGTCAAAGAATACTATAGGCATTATATCCTACTTTGGAGAAGGGAGGAGCTAGTATAGGAAAGAATTTTAAGTAAGATTATATTCTAGGAGCAACATCCAACATCCCCTCCTATGCACAAAACATTACTTTATTGTAGGTAAGACCTTCACTAGAGGTAGTAGTTACACCTACTCCAACACTGACAAATTCAGGTTAGGAACACATTTATTTTCCTCTTTCATTCCTATATAACTAATCTTTAGGCATATTTTATGAACCCCCAACTCTAGACCATATGAACCTCTTACCCTAGAAGCCTCTCACCAAACCTATAATTAGGCCTATGACTATGACATTTCCCATTGTCAACCCTTTAGTCATATCCTTCACTTTCAAGGTCTTGGTAATGGACATTTTTCCTCCAATTCTTCTTAGGCTTATGCCTAGACTAGGTCCTAAACTACCTAAGAATATGCCCATTAGCGTCATCCCCCAAGTTCCTCTATTCACAACTAGTGCTTCAACTAGCACTAGTTCTTATTTGTCCTAAGGAATGACACTTCCCACTTCATCCCCTCACATTTCATTTGTCTTAGTCACATCCATAGTTGTTTTCTAGACATTTACCTTCCAAGGATTAATACCCACTCAAAAATTTCCCCCATTTATATAGCCTTTGATTGGTTATTTAGATAAATCATGGATAAAATAGATGCAGTTAGCTACATTAGAAAACCAAGATTTGGTCATAGTAGACCCTCCATAGGTCACATTGGAATTTGACAAGAAGGATGGAGTTATGAAGAGGTTAACCAAGAGGAAGGTCACCCATCTAGAATAGAAAAATGTATGTGAGTCAAAGGAGACTTTGATTAAGAAGAAGAGATCCAGGCTAAGCCAACAACAATAATATGAAGAGGACCCCCTCTCAGCTCTAAAGGCATATGGCGATGTAGCTACTAAATTGATAAAAGGAGTGAAGTAGAGAGAAATTAATCTAGAGGAACATCACAAAGCCACATTTCTAGAGGAACCTATAATAAAGGTGGTATGGGATATGGAAGTAATTTTTAATACATTAAACACCTTTGTCATAATATGAGGTTAAAGGAGACAAAGTCTGCAATACGATACTCAAGGCAGAATGTGTATATGGGGCATATGATAGAAATATAATCAACTTGTTGAAGTTAATCATAATGAAAAAGTTTGAATATTTGAATCTAATCCCATTGGAGGACTTGAGAATTACTTAGTTTTATATAATTAGAAGAAGGAAACCATTGAACTAGTGTATTGATAAAATGAGATCCCTAGGCTAGTCTCTCATCCAATAAGGTGACATAATCATAACTCTACTAAATAAGGGTGAGATAACGCACCTTGCTAAAGGATTCCTTTAGAACCCAACTACATAAATTTATTTTAAAATTTAGAAAGCAAGCCATGGCCATGGGAGTGAATTTTGGGTAGGAGATGATAGATGTGGTTGCATCTACCAACCAGAGGATAGAAAAAGTTGTGGCAATCTATGAGGTTGTAGGACCTCTCTTTAGAAAACATGATGCAATGGTAGGTCTTATAATCAAATTATTGAAAAATCTTATTATATATCTTAAAATAATTGACATCTATTATAAGAGATGATTTGAATCATGGAGAGGCTAGATAGAAACTAAGAAAAAAGAAAGTAGTAGGCCACATACTATCACCATATGAACCTCCACCTCCTCAGGCCCTCTTGGAATATAATCTTCTTTGACAACACTAGGAAGTACTCCTTCACCTGTTATGGGTTCATATTCATCTTCTTCTACATTTTGGGCTTCATCATCAATCACACTAGTAGGATCTCAACCCAACACTTCAGGAATGAGATAGCCATCTATTGGACATTATCTTGATTAAAAACATGTCTTAATTCCATTCAATGCATTATAAAATATTCTCCTATTTGAATAGGGAATATTATCTATTTTTTAGGACATTAGGGACCTTATCCACTGATAGGTGTCCTATATCTAGTTTTATTATAACCATCCTAGGCATTCGAAGACCTATAAATAGGGGGTTTCCCCCTTTACTATACTTCAAAATATAATTTTGTGAAATTAATACAAAGATAAAGAATAATTCCTACAATTTTCATATTGTTTAATTATTTTCATATTTTCTCATTTATCCATCTTCATTAATAATACATGATTTAATTTCTTCAATGGTTAAATCTGATAGTAATGTTTCGAATGTATCTTGTTAATTTGTGCTTTTAGCTATGCTAACAAAATCTATTATAGATGCTCTATTTTCCTTCTATTTTGTTAATGAATGTGCTTAAAGTATTTTTTTTTGGTAGCTATTTTAAAAGCATACTTTTTAGATATATGCATCATATTTACCATAGAATCCCTACTGAATTTATGATATTATGAGTCTATCACTAGGATCCCATAGATGTTAGTTTTATTTGCACTATTATCAAAGGGAACTAAAAAAGATATGTTGGTCTTTGTCATTATAAAGTAAACCTTCTTTTTTTTATCTACCCTATTTCCCCTTTTTAACCCTTTTTTAACATGAATCATTTTAGATTAATGCTCATTGTAAATATCCACTTGTTTGTTTAAGGCCTGAACATAATTTGGCAAAATATAGAAGCAATTTTACATCATAATAATACAAAGGAAAATCAGATAGATTATGTGACTACTAATTTCCTACTATCCCTGTAGTAGGGTTTACTTGTAGACTAAATGTGGTGGCCACATAATCATTCTATCAAAAATGAATTAATCCCTAAATGTCTTCCATTACCTACACTATAAATTGAGAAATATTATTTGGTTATTCACATTATATCCTTAACATAAAATAAACATCAACACAATCATCCCAAACAAGCTGAGCAAGAACTTGAAGAACATGCTCAAGTTGAATCATTGCCCTCATATCCCTTTAACTCACTCTTAAATATTGGGGCAAGGAATTAGGACCCTCAACCTCTAAGAGGACCAATCTAAAGATAACATAATTGCCAACAATGAGCTCTTTGTTTAACAAAGCCATTATATTAGTACAAAGGGAGGGGAAGAGGAAAATTAAAAATATCTCATGCTAAACTCTAATCATGAAGGAGAGGGAAGAGGTGTATTCCTTAATAAAAATACATAATAGACAAAAGGGCTAGCCCCCTTATATTGAGGACATGAAGTCATACATGGATACCCACACAAAAGCCATCCTTGATATACATAAAGGAACTAAAATGACAAGGTAAGAGCTCAAGGAAGAGTTGGAGATACACTTAGAGAGAAAAAAGTGATTCAGGTTCCTCATGGCATTGATTAGGATGTGAAATATGTTTCCCTTAGATTGTATGAAATTATTGATTTCATTCATTCTTTGAGAGTCATCTTGGATCCACATGTCAATAAGATAACCCAATTATTTATAAGCCATAAGGAGGATGATAACAAGGTAAATTTATTAGTGATTTGTACCCATAATAAGTCATTTGACCATATATATTTAGTGACCCCATTAGATGAATCTAATGCTTTGAACATAGGATTGATAAGAACACAATAGGCCCAATATTGGGTACTATCTTCGAAGGCTTTAGTCATTAAGTTAGATGAGTAAGAGAAAGAGGTCGAGCAAATTTTATTAGGATTGTATTTGGCTACCATTTGAGATAACTGAGGTAGGCTAGTGACTAGATTGGTCTTTGACCAAATGATCAAATAGGCCTCTGATAGCTTTAAGTAGATTCTGTAAGGTTTGAGCATGGAAGACATAGAGACCAAATTAAGCAAAGGAAGGAAGAAGGACACATGAGTGGAAGTATTTAGGGTTGGATTTAGAGAAGCCAAGGTAAAGCATAATAAGATAATGGGCAAGATAATTAGGGTAACTAGGCCATCTCTCATGGATATGAGTCTAATTAGAGTAGAACATGCTAAGGCACAAAAACATTACTAGGAATTGAATGCAAATAAGAAAGCTGCATAATAAATGCCACCTACTACTTACACTATGCCAACACCACCTACACCACCAATGATAACAACCACATCAACACCTCCTTAGGCTACTATTCCCATGGTGACTATAGTTCACATAACTAGTATATCCTTGAAGTACAATTCCAGTCACTATGGCATTAACTACCAAAACCATTGTAGTTCCCATAATAGTTTTGAGACAATTCAATCAAGAGACAATTTAGATAATGGATAATTTTGTACATTTTGCATGTAACTGACATAATCAAATAGCTAAGTTTTAGTTGCATATACATACATACATACATACATACACACACACAGACACACACACACACACACACACACACACACACACACATATATATACATACATACATACATATACTTATACATATACACATACACATATATACATATACATATACATACATACATATATATATATATATATATATACACACACATATACATATATATATATACTTATACATATACATACACACACACACACACACACACACACACACACACAAACACACACACACACACACACACACACACACACACATAGATTAATGGATTTTTAAGCATCATGCACACATGCATGGCTAGGATATTTATAATACATTGATATGTAACCAAGACTAATATTATAGTCTATCGATATGTAAATGATGCATTGTAATCTTGGAGGATGATGCAACCCCTTACCCAAGATCTATATATACAAGTTATAACCCTCTTTCAAAGGGTTAAATTTTTTAAAGAAATATAGGAAGAAATAAAGGATATTGATTGTCATGTAACTATTTTTGTTCTTTCTTCTTCCCTTTTTATGTTAATGAATTTGAAGTTTCTTTGTTTTTCATGTAATGGATTCAATAATTTTGATGTGGGCCAATGCTATTGATGAATCTGATTGTTATGTTTATGAATATTAATCTTAGACATGTTATACAATTATCATAGGTTGAATCAATAATCTAAAGTGTGTATACATGTCTCATTTGATATAGTATTTTAGGAGTGAGCAAAAACTACCCTAGATAACTTATTGGTTTGAGATATAATCTCTTGTATAAAGGTATGCAACAACAAACTTAAAAGAATAAATCTTTGGTTGAGAAAAATAAGCACCCTATATCTGAATACCTAGACACTCAGTCATGTTTATTCATGAGTGTGAAAAAGTTTTAAACAATAAACACTAGTCCTTGAGATATTTTTCCACCAAAGGATAGACAGAGAAATTTCATTTTAGAGACATAAAATCCTTCTTTCTACCTTACCCTTCCTTATTTTGAATTTTATTTTAGATATAACCACCATAGATTAGTCTTCTACCCATTCGAATCACCTAGTGATTTATCCTTTTTTATTATAATTCACACATCTTCCCATAAATTTGGTTGAACAACCCACAAGATCAACTTTCTATTCCACCACTTGACTATTCTACTCACATACCTAAAACTTGTGCCTCAAAGTGGAATCTATTTATATATATCCCAAAACATTAAAGGTTACCTTATTTGAAACTCTATGGAGTGTGCATAAAACCTACATCAACACTACTGATTATATTGATGACTCAAACTGATAAGTATCTTCATATTATTCCTCTTGTTTTAGTATTTTAATATGCATAATGAACTCATTTGCTTATGTAAGAATCATGGAATTTATCTTTGTCAATTCTTGTATATTATTATTATTCTATTATTTATTAAAATTATATAGAGTTTCATGGTGTGATGTATTTTATAACTCAATTCCTTTATGTTGAACTTATTTAGTAAATGGTCCTTGCCAATCCTCATCTTACAAGATGTGTGCTCCCATTGTGAATGGTCTATACTTCCAAAAACATATTTCTTAGAACTTGAACCTATGTTATGTCTGTGACTATATATAAATCCCATTTCTTTCCCATTGAATACTCTTCTATGTCTATGAACTTTTAATTACCTGATATATTTCTACATTATTTTCTTCCTCTTCTTCTCTCCCTTTCTCTTTCTCACCTTCTCTTCCTCTTTCCATACTAGGCCTGAGCTCCTTACTCTACTCATATCCTCACTCATATTCCCTTCTTTATCTCTCACTCTTTTATTTTATGCTAATATAACTCAAGATGTTAATAATTTATTAAGTCTCGCTCTATTTATTCCATTGTCTCTATTGTCACATCTCTATTTCCAACTCTAGAGGCTTCTTTCAATCTCTTTCATATTGGTTCTCCATTATAGACCTAGATTAAGGTTATATCTACTTATTATATTTCCATTTACCCTTATATTCCACACATCCCCATAACACCTAGAGTGAGTACTTCATGATGGATGAAATAAGCACCATGACCTTTTTTATAGGAAACATTTTGATCAACAATGGTAGTCACTACAGTAATTTACCTCTTATAACCTTAATAAATAGATCTTTTGTCACTTCAAAATCTATGTACACTTTAAATTTTAACTCATTAATATATCTATCAATGGTAGCATTGATCCAATGGTCGATTTCATGATTCTAACTAGTGTTCAAGTTCTAAATTCACTCTATCTTCTCTTCAGTCCATACAATAACATTTGTATCTCTAGATAAAAAATAATGATATTCTAAGTGAGCCAACTAATCAGATAATAATCCATGAAATTTTCACCAAAATATTTCATATATCTCACCATATATGTGTTTTAGTATAATTTATTTCATGGTACACTCCATTCTTTATTCTTTTCCCACTGTGAAATTATGAATCTTCTGTTCTAGCCACCTTTCTACCTCTCTTTGACTAGGTAGCCATTGAAACATGTCCTTGGTTAGTGAGTTCCATGCTCACCACACCATTATTATCAATAGTTTATGGGTTTCACCAAAACATACTAATTATAGGGATAACCATATGATCTAAGGAATAACATATTAAAATTTATAGTTAAATATGGATTTTCAACATCTAGATTGATATCACACATTATTTACTAAGGAAAATGCAATTACACAAAAATCACATCTAGGAATTACTAACAAAACTCTTGACAAAAGGATTACAAAATATACTCTTGTACATATAATTCCATAAAATTCAAGATAAACACAAAGAAATCATAATAGATATTTTATTGATTCTCCACCATAATTCTTCATAATAATTACAACAGTGATCATATATATGTATATATTTTGTGCATAAATCTCTATTATAATTTTTTAAACCAAATTTAAGGAATAATACATAAAATAAAATAATTGTGTATAATTTGAACCCATTTTATTACATTGTGAAGAAATATATAACCTGAAATTTGTTATCATTCTAACCTCTAAATCCATATTTAGTGCACACATGTGCCAAATCATATTTTATTTCTTTGTAATGCTAAAGATACAAAAATAGACTAACTATATAACAACACATAATAAATTATGATTCTACCCACATGTAAAATACATTTGACAAGGTGGTTTTATTCTTACATTCACCCATTAACACTAATTTTGGGGATCTTTAGTATTTGTTTGTATAAAATTTGATGTGGATGGGTGATTTGGAAATTATTATCTAAAGATATCAAGGGATAGGTTTAGGGGAGAATTCATACTATATAATTTAATCTCTCCTTGATAAATAATATTTTATACCAAACTCTTGAATTATTGACATATGTTAAGCCTATGAACATGTATGGAATAATAGGCAAACAAATCACTGTATTTATACCAGTTTGATTTAGAATGAGATTCATCAATAATATTAATTAGAGGAACATCAATGGATGATTCTTTCAAAATTTTATCAAGGATGGAAGTGTAAGATTCTCCTAAAGGTTTATATTTCCTAGGTGGAAATTATGTCAGTGTTTTATGAGGTTGTGTCTTAGAAGTGAAAGGACTTGATTGGTTTGTTGTTGGTGGAGGGGTTGCTTTTAGGGAAATAATGTTCTCCATAAATTTTTTTTAGGGTTTTTATACCCCTTGTAATAATTTGGGTTAAAATTATTGTTACATATTTTGACCTTACCCTCTTCTAAGGGTCAAATTTCAAAATTACAAGCCATGGTGAAAGCCTCAAAGAAGGTTTTGAATGATTAGAATTGAAATTTAGATGAAATGTGTTTCACACATGACCTAGTGAATAATTTAATGCATTTAGGCTTAATAAGGGAAAAGGAAAATTGGTTTATGAGACCCTACCATCTTACAACAATGTATATAATCGACTCATATTCAAATTTATTAATGACATAAAAATTGGTGATAGTCACTTTCCTTGAGATATTGATTGATAAATGTTTTAGGAATATTTAATCAAATTAGAAAAAGGAGAATAAATAATGTAGAGGAATGGTATTATACCAATCTATCGGTCTAATTAATGACATAGGAAATGTTCTCAATATAAGGGAATAATCATGGGCTATGAGATAACATGTGTGTCTAAATGACATGATATGTTGTTAAGGGTCTTCCTTATTTTATAAGTTCATGAATTTAGGTAATTCCCCTTTCAATAGATATGGAATAATTAGAATGGTTGGGTTGATGGGTTCATTACAAATTTACTCATATGGGATTATATTTTTCTATCCAAAGGTATAAGCCTCAATGTTTTCCATTTTATCCATGAGAACACATATAAGGTTAGGTTGAGTGTTGTACTGAGGTATACCACCTAGAGTATTTGGTATAATATAGTTTTGTTGTTATTATTTTAGAGAGGGAAGTAATGTGGGAAATGGATATGGTTAAGGATAACCAACATATGTGCCAATGATCAGTTGAGATGAGGTTGTATGTTGAAGGAGTAAAGGAAGTATGGTTTTTTGGTGAGATGGATTAAGGAAGATTCCCACAAATGGATATGAAAGGTTAAGGTGTTAAGAGGATAATGGTGGTAATAACTACTATTGAAATGGTATACTTATAAGATGTTGACACAGGGGAATTTATTAAATGGGTTATGATGACTAAGTCAAATGTTCATAATTTATGGTTATATTTGTTTTGATAGAAGGAAAAGAAGTATCGATAAAAACCATAAATATTTAAAGGAAGGAGGAGGGTGGTTGATTAGATATGGGTTATGATATGATGGAATTATGGGATTGGAAAATTCTCATAAAAGGATTGATAGATGTTTGTGGTGGTTTATTAACCATAGGTTTTGATACACTAGTGTTGGGTGTTGGTATGCAACTCATAGCATAATCAATGGATGTTGGTGGTGTTTGAGGGACATAGGTCGAGACCATGGTTTCTAAAAATGAGTGTTCATTTGGTTCTTCTAGTGGAATGCCATACTTGAATTGGGAAGAATGAGCATATGAATAAATAGGTATGTGTGTGGCTCATGAAGTAATATAGTGACTAAGAGATATTGGATTGTTATCCAAGATACTATCAAATTCAAGTTCCCCTTGTGCATAGTATAGGAGGATAACCTCCCTAATGGACTTAGGAATACTCGGGGGAATTGGAGTGTATTCCATTAATTAAGATTATGATGGTGGATCTATTTGATTTTGAGATTGTTGTTGAGTTAGAACAATGTATAAAAAAATGAATAAGAAAATACTAATCAAAAATTCTAATTTACTTTGGTTTGTTCCTTTTAAGTAAAACAAAAATACACACTATAAATAGATGCTCCTAATGCAATAAAATTAGGATTTAAAATGTGACAAGGTGTTTGTATTTTCAAGGAACCTATCCAAAAATAGGTATACCTTAATTTTATAATATCTCTTCATATTATAAGGGGTTACCTTATTTGAGACCTATCTCTAGGGATAACCAACCCAATTAAATTCCAAAATTAAGGTAATCAATAAGTTCAATAAGTTGGTTTCAAAATTATTATGGATGGTATCTTTGTTATACCCTAGGGTACTCCAAGCTTGAGTCTTTATTAGTGATGACATAAGGCTTGTATTGGGCCTACTCCCTTACTTCACAATCACATAATGATAAGGGTGTTGGGTTATTTGCTAATATACCAATTATTAATTCTATATATTCAGCCAAAACACCAAGTCAACTTCCTTTTTGGTAATGAAATCTAAGTAGGTAGACCTGGGTAAGATTGTTTAGTTGTTTATTTGATTATGTTTTGTGATTTGGTAGTACATGAGGGGAATACAGTGACTAAAATGGTATATTAACCTTCATAGTTATACTATGTGCACTAATTAAGCATGAAGATGAATTAATGTAGTTCTTTTTATACCCAAAAGGAAATCAATTTATTTATTTTGATGAAAATAAGAGTTTTTTTTATAAATGTAGTTTAAAATAAAGAGATAGAGGGAAATAAACAATAAGAATTTATAATCCTAAAAAGGGTCCAACCAAATGTGCCTATATATTTAATTAGTTTTTTTTTTAGTTTCATTTTTATAAATAAACCACTAAAATTGATAAAATGACAAGGCTTTAGCTAAAATTAAGGCCTACATATGAGATAAATTTGTGCACCGTTGATCTCAAGAGACCATGAGGAATCATTTTTGGCTAGGAATTAATTTGTTCACACATCAAATAACTTGAAAAAAATATATTAATAGAATAATAAAGTGGGTTTCTTGCTAAAATACCATTTCTGTGAAGTGGTAAGCTTCCTAGTATGGATGCCAATCCACTTGTCTTGTAATTAAGCTGATAATGGTAATAAAAGAAATTAAAAACTCTATTAAGGATATATATTTATAATCTAATATATTCTTATGATTATATCTCTTCTTATTATTTGTTATCTTCATTGAGGAAGTAGAAGTAATTTATCCAAAAGTGTTCAACATCTTCAATATCTTCTTATATGATGCCAAGTTGAGAAAGAATGTATTTAGTATTGGTGTGAAGGTAATATCATGGAAGCTTAACTCATATGAAATATTAGATTAATCACCAAATAAGGTTTGGGTGACAATAGGCAATTCAACGATGCTATCAAACTCATAATAAGCTCCCAAAAGAGTCATCTAAATGTGGGAATCCATGTTATAGAGAGAAAACAATAAGATTAGACCAAATACTTGTTAATGTCTACAACAATTAGTTAAAATTATAAAAATAATAACATTTGATAGGGATTTATGTTGATTTAATAGTATCTATGTCAATTTATATAATTGACATCGATTATAATACAAAGTCACAATAACAAACATATGGCCTAGTGGGAAAATTCAGAGAGGCAAGGATAATCAATAAAGTTGGATAAAGCTCAATGGTCATAAAAATTAAATGAAATAAATAAATTATTCTTTGATGAAGATGAAACTTACTTTGAATGTATTTTAAGATGATGATAATGTTTCTAGCTTATAGAAATGAACCTTTGATTCCTTGGAGACGATTTTCAAGGACTTATGACTATGTGTGGATCAATACAGGAGAGCCAAGCATCAAGATTATATAGTTCTTATGTGTAAGAAGATTTTTTTATGTATTATGTAAGAGATCAAGGGGTTTTTGGGAGGATTTAGTCTAGGTATATATAAATGATGTTGATTGTACTAGATCAACATTGGTTTCAAGAATCAATATTGATTTGTTACTATCTTTGTAAAATCCATTGTAAGTTTTTTTAAACCATGAGGTAAGTTGGGAAAAACAAATATTAAGCTATTAAGGGATATTTAACATGGGTAAGTTATTGGGGAGGTTTTTTTAGATGATATTAATTGTTTTTATTTAGATTTTATTATATTAAAGGTGGTTGAGAGGGTAGGATAGTAATTAGTGAAATTGTTTATGGTGGGTGAATGTTATAAGGGTGACTAACAAAAAAACTAAGGGGCCATGATGCACAATGACACAATATTCATGGTTAAAAATTCTAGTGTCTATATCTAGTTAGCCTACAAGCTATTTTGTTTTAATCATTTTCCAACTAGATCTAACAACTCAATATAGTTAATTTATAACCTTTTTTGTTTTCATGTCTTTTCAACTAGGTTGACCAACTCATTTTCTTTAGTTTATAGATTTTTTAGCTATCTTACTTTTTTAACTAGATCAACCAGCTCAATCTAGTTTATTTCTCAATTTTTATATATTCTTGTTAGTATAACTATATTGATCAATTCAATCTCATTTTTTTTCAACCTTTAGACTTTCACTTCTCCAGTAAGTGTCTAGATAAGTTTTTCATCATGTAACATTTATTTGATGATGTTTCACAAAAAACTAAAAAAACATGATGAGTCTTAATAATCCTCATAAAACCTCTAAGACACATATTACTTATCATGTAGTAGATAATCTTTATATTAAAAATATCCATGTTACAACTCTAAAAACTAATTATGGGACTCTTCCCTAGTCTACTTATCTTAATCCTCTATTCATACCAATAATAGAGGATGAAAGTGATCTCGATTATATGTCTGAAATGATACTTTTCATCAATGAAAACCCTCAACATCAAGGTAAAGATACCATAGTCATTTATAGCCTTATGATGGGACCTCACATTGGATATCTCCATTCAACTTCACCTAGATTTTATACATGATTTGGGGAAAGTCATTCTATGAATTATGTCATTATTATACTAACATGACATAATCTTCTATGTTTTCTTTATCCTCCATGTCAACCATTTCTAAAAACATGACAAGTTAAACTTTAGTGGGCCTACTCAAAATTATCACACTAACACTCAAATACATACAACTACTATTACATCTTAATATATTATTGTATCTCAAATTATCAATTCCTCTCAAATCTCTAGTGCATCCCATGCTACTTCCACTAGTCAAAATTCCATTAACACTAATCAATTATTATTGGGTCAACTCAAAATTATCACACTAACACTCAAATACATACAACTACTATTACATCTTAATATATTATTGTATCTCAAATTATCAATTCCTCTCAGATCTCTAGTGTATCCCATGTTACTTCCACTAGTCAAAATACCATTAACACTAATCAATTATTATTACAAACTTTAGATCAAATGGATACTTTTCAAATTAATAGTTCAAATCAAATGATGCAAATGAAAAATCAACTAAAGCATTTCCAAACTCATCCTCAAACTACATAATGTGGGGTGAAAAATCCTAATGCTCCCTTACCCCCTTAGAGATGTACAAGGCAACCTTAACTACAACCTCCAATTCTTAACAAGGCTATTAAACACTTAAAAAATGAACCTATAATTCTTTAAATTTTAAACATTGACATAGATGACATATTTCCCACTACAATCTATAATGGATCCACTAATCTAGCCTTCTATTTTAAATATTTTGGGAACCTTTACAAAGATTAGGTTAAAATTAATACTTTCACTACCCCCAAGATCTTAGTTGACACATTTTCAAGTGATGCTCTAGATTTGTATAATCATCTCAAAATTCATTATATCTCTAGCTTGGAAGACTTACTCAATGCATTGGTTTAACAATTCCAAACTAATGATCTTCTTGAAAATAGACTAGCTCATTTTATCAATTATAAATAATTAGAATCTGAAATAGCCCAAGTATTCATCAAATAATGGAAATCCTTGTCTAACAAAGTTAAAAATAAAATGTGAGATGAAAATATCTTTCACTTATTTAATAATGATCTTCACTATAAATTTTAATATAGTGTGAGGACTCTCTCCAAAATCTTTACAAGAATCCCTCGATCAAGCCAAACTTCAAGATTTTATTATAAGACAATTTGAGACCTCATACCATCCCATAGGGAATTGAATGCTTATGAAATCTAAAAATAGACATGCAACTAATAATGGTGTTATCGATACCTATGATTCCATATACACTATTCAAAGCATTTACCTAAGTAATCCCATATATCATATTCTTTCATCACCAATTTCCAATGATTCTCATCCTAGTTATAATTTTCTCAAGTAAATAATGTAGAAATCTATAAACCACTATCCTTATAATAAATCCAAAAGCATCTTCCTCAACCTTCACCATGATATATTGATCCTACTTTCCCTACCAATCACTGGTATGATCCACAAATTCTTTTAGTATCATGTAAGTTGGAGCTATTCCCATGATAATTATTGCCAACTAAGAAACTTTACTATGTACTATCTTCTTAGACCTAATTTTTATCATGAATCACTGATATACACACGTCAACAAGATTATGAAGTGGAAAATAAGGCCCATGAAACTAAAATTGAACATGAAGCCTTAAGTCAAGTAAACACTCATTTAACTATTTACAAGGATCCTTTTCATAATCATCAACCTAATACTAACCAACCTCTGACTAATAATAATGCCAAAAGTTATGTAGATCCTAACACTACCATGAATGATGATAATGTCATTAATATGACTAATATGAGGAGATTAGTTTC
This sequence comes from Torreya grandis, assembly GCA_037957365.1. Classification (NCBI taxonomy): domain Eukaryota; kingdom Viridiplantae; phylum Streptophyta; class Pinopsida; order Cupressales; family Taxaceae; genus Torreya; species Torreya grandis. The sequence goes on along the minus strand of JARHVA010000158.1, from coordinate 4,467,257 downwards.
TTATATCAATCCTTATACAAATTCCAACTACAACACTTTCCCACTATTGTGTACTATTCAATATTCTTACACATCTCATCTCTCAAAATTGGGGCACACAAAAGCAATTTAAATCAATTTAAAAAACTCACATGTTTAAAATCCAATGATATAGCTAGACAATAACTCAAATACTACTAATATAAATTTTAATGCTTCATTAACTAAGACACCTCACTCATAATTCCCAAAATTTTCCATGACTGGTGCTTTCTTCCTTTCATTCAAAATACATAACTAATGATGTTAGGTTATGGAGCTAAAAGCTTCACTGATGCAGACATTGGAGGAGGTTGTTGAGTGTCATAGTCACCGGCATCAGTCAGGCCAACCGATGTCGGTCAGGGGTAGACAGGAAGGCAACTGACATCGACAGGAGTTGGTAGATGTCAGTCATCTCCAGACTAATAGGGACCGACGTCGGTCACCTGTGCGGTTCAGAACTGCGAGTTTCATAAATAGTTTGTTAACAAACTAGTTATTTGCATGATAAAGACTATTTTTAGTCTTGGAGCTGTGGATCTAATTATTGTAATTGGATGTCTAATTATTGTTTGCATGAGATCTATATAATAGACTAATGGGCTGTATTGTAAGTTGTGCTAGTTGAGTAAGAGCAAGGTTAGCTCCTTTAGAGTGAAGAGAACAAGGTGTGTTCCTCCTAGTGCCACAATGCCAAATGTGTATGATCAAGGAGATCTGTAGGTTGTTGCAAGATCTGGTAGGAGATCCACAGGGGTGCTGGTATGGTAGAATCATAAGGACTTGGTGAGGCAAGGACAAGGGTTCTATCTGAGTAAGTAAGATTAGTTGATTTACAGGGGTGTGTGTGTGTGAGGTCAAAGGTAGATTTGTGAGGTATCAAGATCAAAGGTGATAGAAACACAATAGGTAGAAAGATCAAGGGAGGTCTACTTGAAGTATGTTGAGTACTTCGAGTATGATGTGTACTCAGATTTGGAGTGTGTGGAGCACTTGTGTACTGGCAGTAGTGATACTAACTGGTGGTACTGGCAGTAGTGATACTGACTGGTTGGAGGTGAACACCAACTCTGTGTTTGAGTTTTGTGTTGGGACTATAATTGAGAGAGTGAGCTCTTGAAGAGATTTACTATTTATGCCCTAGAGGTGTGGGATCCCTAGAGGTGTGTAAGGAAGAAGACTGTGGCATCTTCTTTATTGTATTTCCTTCTAGAAGAGTATTAATACAATTGGGTATTGTCTCTCATATTCTGTGTTATTTTTGAATTCTAGTTACTTGTTACTTCTGGTTAAATTCTACATTTAGTTGCTTGTACTTGGTAATCAATTATGCTTCCTAAATCTTGATAGTGGAATCAGAGCTGTTTGTGTACTATTCAATATTCTTACACATCTCATCTCTCAAAATTGGAGGCACACAAAAGTAATTTAAATCAATTTAAAAAACTCACATGTTTAAAATCCAATGATATAGCTAGACAATAATTCAAATACTACTAATATAAATTTTAATGCTTCATTAACTAAGACACCTCACTCATAATTCCCAAAATTTTCCATGACTGGTGCTTTCTTCCTTTCATTCAAAAGACATAACTAATGATTCATCTATGTCAAATTATTCAAATACAATTATTAAAATGACACTAACTAAATTCCAATCAAATATAACCTACCAAAATCAATTTAAATGCACTTATACTACACCATCAAAGGATTTACTTCAACACTATGCACCTTCATTTATAAAATTCTATCAGGATATGTTGAATGGGATCATATAACCAAAATTTAACATATAACATATCAAATACATTTCTTAGAACTCATGAAAAATTCTCCTCATCATCATAATAATCTAATGAAACTTTTATTTGAAATTAACTTCCCTCATCCCCCACCTATGGGGTAAGAAGCTACTTTGTCAGGATCTAGAGATAACATTATTCAGTGATGTGAAGACATGTTTATACACATTCATGAAATGTTAGATATCTCTCTTACACTCAAATTACATATCACTTAAATGATTCTAGATGAAATATTGCTTCATGTGAATGATCCTCCATTATTCATTCATGTCCAAATAGGAGATATTCAAGTCAAGCATGCTTTGATTGATTAAGGTTTAGGCACTTATGTGGCTTCCCTCAATTTTATAAAAACACTTGGATATTATAAATGTAATATCAAATATACTCAAGTTACATTTAAATGCTATAATATAAGACAAATTCCTCTTTTAAGGTGTGTTTATCTTCCTATCATGGTGTGTATCGAAGTCATGATATTTTATTTTCCCACTTTATTATAACATTTTAATTGGTTGAATTTGGATAAACCACATGAGATCCATAGCTTATTCATCATGCTAATGTGTTAATTTTATATATAATGGTGTTATATATAATATTAAATGAGAACAATCCTATGAATTTTGAACAATTCTATGAATGAGATGTTTTTAAAATACCAACCCTTGAACTATTACCTAGCATACTATTTCATGAATCATAGTGTTTTAATTATCTTATAAATTATATAGAGGTTATAATGATCACCTTGAATTAATAGGAAAAATACCATCTAATCTCTTAGATTTAGATGATGATGGACCTAATTAGATTAGTTTGAAAATCAAAACTTATGAGCTCTCTACTCACATAATCACTCAATCAACTCCTTATTTACAACCTTGATCTCATCCAAAAGCATTATATGAAATTCCTATCACTCTAACAAAAACTAAACACTCCATCCATCATGACTCTTCAACCAATAAAATCATTGATGCATGTTTGATTGATCTTCATACTCCTTATTATGAAGATGGATATATTTAGATGATCCATTTTAGCTATCTTTACTCAAGCTGAAAATACAAAGATAATCACATATCATTTTTATTTACAAAATTATTTTAATTATATTCATGTAGTTTTTTATCCTTCTATAGTACATGATAATAGTTCTTATGCATCTAATGTTTACATGTCTAAGATGGATCATACACACACTAACTCTCATCTAGTCACTATTGAGACCCTTCAGAGTATGCTTATTTGCCATGCTATGACATGATATTACTGGTTTGATAAATACTTAAATCATTCTTTAAAAATCCATATAGAGATGTCAACTAAACTACATTGACCTACTTTGAACTTATCTCTTGAAATGGTTCAGCCTAGTCTTGAGTGTATTTTGAGTTTTCCTAATGGTGATGGAATACTACATTTGTTTAATCTTGATTCTATACCAAAACAATGGGTAGATGAGCCATATTATGAGTTATATAGAGTTATCAATCGTTGAGCTAAATATTTTTGTGGACATTGATAATAACAAGCCTTAATATCTACTTTTACTATAGATATATGACCTTCACAATCTGCTGCTCATAGACATACTTTATGTCTTCATAGCATGTATATGCATTATTATACTCATTACTAATATATTTTATAGTACATTTATATGCTTGATCAAGAGAAGGAACAATCTACCAACAAGAACTTACCACCTCCTAATATACTTCTAAAATACATCCCTAAATATGGGAAATTTTACTATATTTGGTGTAGACATAAAAAATATGCACACCTACATTTTAAAATTTCAAAAACCCCACTGGACCTACTTAAGACTCCCTTGGGACCAACCTACACCAATCTGGCCTCACTAGGCTCATTCATAGTCAGTTTCACAAACTGTCTCAACCTGAACATTGATGGTTAGGGTGACCATTGATGGTCACACTTGGGAACCCTGATTGTCAATGGTTAGGGTCTACCTCCTTAACAAAGAACATGTAACCACCCATATTTATTTTTTAAATATAACTTGTCTAATTCTAATTACTACCCTTTGCATGGATGCATTATATTTAGATGGCCTACTTATACCTTCACTTCCACCTCTTTCTTGTTCCTATAAGAGAGAGAGGCTTGGGAGGTCAAATCCATCTACAATAATTATTAGGAGCTGAAGGATTCAAGAGTTTTATTTTGTAGGTTAGTCAACATCATCAACATTATCAAGCATCATCATCCTTCTTATTGAGAGCTGACTTATCATCACCTCTCAACCAAGCTCTCAAGTACCATTACTCTATTGGAATCAAGCTAGATTCCAAAAATAGGCTAACTCCTTCAACCACTCACCCAATCAACTTCTAGTAAGCCAAGTACTTATTTATCAATATTCGTGTACTTTACTTCCATTTTGTAATCAGCCTGGCCCTTACCCATCTCCTAGATCCATCTGTCAGATTTCATTATTGAATAATTCATCAACCCAAAATTTACATAGTAACCACCAATGGTTGACTCAACCATTGATGGTTTGATCAACCATCAATGGTTAGCTTAACTATCGATAGTCACCTTAACTACTGACGGTCACCCCAACCACCGATGGTCACCTATGGTAGTTAAAAATAGCAAGCTATTTTCACCCACCTAGCCTAAATCAGACCTAATTTTTTTATGTTTTTGACCACTCACATACCCATTTAAGATTTTATAAAGAAAATCTAAACCCCTTAACACTACTATTAATTATTTTATCACTAATTTGATCATTTTTAGTCTATTTTATTGAGCAAGCATTCTTGTGTTCACTTTCAATATCTTTTGATTATTGATGTAAGTACCTTTCTAGTTTTGTGAACTTGATTGTTCAAAATGTGTGGATTGATATCCCTTAAGGAAGCTCTTGCTTTTGAGATCTAGCTATCACTAGGCAATCCACCTAACCATCTATGTAATGAACAAGTTTGCTTTAGTGCTTTCTTATCTATAGGTCTTCCTCCCAAGCTAAAGAGGAGCTCTCACAATCATTTGGATTCAATTTTCACACAACCAAATAAGTTTTTAAGCCATACCCATATCGAGTTTCTTTTCTCTCTTCCCTAGAACTTAAAGTGAAAATTTACATGAAACATTTTGGCATGCTCAGTGGGACTAAGAGTCTTTACTCACATTTTATTTACATTTGTAAGTTCTTCTCTCTACCTATGCTCATAATTAAAACTGAAATCTCTTTTGGGTTTAAAATCAACTACATTAATTTATTATTTTTAACATTAGTTAACTTTGGATTAAATCATAGTAATCTTATTGTAGCACCACTTTTGTTGCACACACTAGCTAAACCACTTTCATTAATTAAATATCAAAATAATTTGAGAAAAGGTTCGACTGGGATTTCATCACCTAGTGGTCACCTTACCTTTTCTTAGAAATCCTACGTGGAGGTATTACCAAGGGGAGAACCAACTCAGCTCTTTGAATGAGTATAAACTCTAGATATCAATATATATTGGCTAAGCACCCGACACTCTTATCATTGCAAGACCGTGAAGTGAGTGGGTAGTCCCCAATACCAAGATACGTATTGATTCCAATATAGATTTTTTTGAGAACTTAAACAAATTAAAACCAACTATAGACTACTTTTATATTACTTGATCTACAAGTCAAATTATATCACACATTCTCATAAACTAAGTCATAATCCATAAACAAGATTAAAACTAACCTCTAGGTGTAACATACTTCATAGTGTATCTCTTGATTGCCTTGATCATTTTTTTGTCTTTTTCTTATTTGAGTGGTGCATTTGTTTTTGTTTTATCTCCCCCTTTATTATATGGTTCTCAAATTATAGTAGCAAAGAGACCTAGTATAGAAGAACCCATAACTTAAATCAACCTCCTCTACCTCCTTATCTATGGAATATGTCCCCAAGGTATAATATTCACCTCATCCATTGGGAATCCATACTATTCCTTAGGTATTTACCCAAAGAGACATGAAGTTTACCACTTATTTAGACAACAATCCAATTACCCTTTATTACTACTTTAACACCTCCCCTCACCATGTCCCAGTTCTAACTCCACCTTAGGATCCTCCTTATGGTATGCCATCCCACCTTATGAGGTGTGTTCTTATCTCCATAGTCACTACCCAACCTTCAAATACCCATGCATCTTCATCTACTAACCCCTTTGATTCCATGGCTAAAAACCAACCTATCAAACTAACCTCTACCCTTACACCTTATGCCCATACCAATGACTCCTCCACCTTGAGGACAACCCAACCATTAACCCATCACATTCCACCTATTGCTATAACACCCATCATCAGCACTACCAACCTTCTCTCTATCAAACCTAACCCATTGGTCAATACCCCTTTACCAAGCTTAGATGTATCTATCCCTTCTACTTCACCACCTACTAGCATGAAGGTCACTACCTCCCCTCTTATTACCAATCCAACAATAGTCCATGCTCAATCAATAAGAATCCCTCAGTAGGAACTTATTGTACCCAATCTAGGATACACCCCTAACCTACAAAGATATGTACCCACTACCCAACCACCACCATCCACTTACCCTACCCAACCTATAACATCCACATTCTAATATGTGGTAACCTCTCAATCACCAAACAATTACCCATATGTTACCCAATCTCAACCATAGTATCCACCTTACAATCCTTTTGGTGCACCACCACAAAACAACTTAATGAAGATGCTCATAAACAAGATGACAAACCTTGAGTCATCCATTTTGGGGGCTCACAACATCCTATCCTATGATTAGATTTGTAATAAACCTATTCATCCTTCTTTCCCCATTATACATTACCCTCCTCAATGGGAGATTTTAAAATTTACCAAATTTCAAAGTAAGGAGGACCCCCAATAACACCTTAGGGATTTCAAGCATGTATGTTATATGATTAATTATGATGATGCCCTTTTCCTTGTAACCTTACCCATGTCTTTATCTAGCCCAACACTCAAATGGTATAGTGCCCTCACCAAGAATTCCATCTTTTCTTTCACCTAACTAGCACAGGTCTTCTTAGATCACTTTTCCATGAACATTTCCAAAAAGGTCTCTATCACCAACCTCTATTCTATCAAGAAATTTGATGGTAAATCCATTGTTTACTTCATCATTTGTTAGAGAAGCTTGATTAATCAGATTTCATTTTCCTTGCCTCAACCTGAACTTATAGATATTTTTGCTCGAGCATGTGCCAAACATATATTATCTATACTACATGTCCAAAGCTTCAAATTTTTTGATGAAGCTTTTACCATGGCACGTAAGCTAGAGAAATAAGCCATAGATGAGTATAATTTGAAGTTATGAAAAAAGAACTCTACCTTCAAGAATAATGAAACCTCTTCCTCCAAACTAGGAAACCAAGCCAATACCAAAACCAAAGCAAGGGAATCGTGAATGCCATTATCCTTAAAACTGCTCCTCCACCCAATATCAACCAACAAATCTCTTCCATTACCTTCAACCAAAACACAAGGAGCCCAAACTAAAGTAATCAAAAATAGTTCACTCCACTTAGAGAATCTTATGCCTCAATTTTGGAGAAGATATTAAAAGCTAACCTTATATATATTCTACCCATCAAACCTCCCTAGTAGTTTTATTCTTTTTGTCTAGCACCTACTTGGTATAATGAGAATGACCTTTGTGATTTTCATTGGCTAATTAGACACAACATCATCTGATTTAATAATTTCAATAATGTTGTTTAGGTCTTATCAATAAGGGGGAAATCATGTTAGATAATCCTGATGCCCCTCAAAATTAATCTCTTGACATATTCAGGAAACCTTTTCCCAACCATGCCCCTGCCAAATCCAAGGACACAAAAGCTAAATATTCTCATGATGCCCACATGGTCAATATGGTCCTTGATGTGCTTGTCAATGGGGAACCTATCATCCAACCTACCTATTCTCCCCCCCCCCCCAAATTCACCTATTGAAGTGGTGGAATCATCTTTTCTTCCTTTAGAAGCACCAATCGAGGAGGTTCCTTTTTCCTCAGCTACACTCATAGAGGATTTGGAATCATAAGTCACCCCTTTGGATAGCCTACCTAAACAAACAACTAGTCCTAACCCACCATCTCCCCTAACCATGAGTCAAGCCACAACTATGGATGTCATGCTTAGGGAATTAAATTTTTCACAAGCACCCCTCACAGAGTAGCCACCTAGCCTAAACTTACCTCCCTTACTTGAAGAAATAGATGAGACATCAACCCTCCTCCTCAACCCATAGGTGTATCCTCAAAACCTACTACTTTGGGGATGAGATCATCTTACAAACCTTTTTCTAAACTAATTCAAAATTTAGGTATGTTCACAAAACCAAACATGGATCAAACCACTTTATGGAAACACCTAGGGTTCCCTTACATCAACAAACCTGAACTTTCTACCACACCTGTAACCAACCAATACATCATTTTTCCACTACCTCTAAAACCAATCAAAAATTTTACCAAATCCTTACCTTCTCAATCAACCAAAACAACCACCTCTTCAACCACCACATCACCAACTGAACCTTTTAAAACTCTTAGTGCCTTCCCTATTTAGAGTTTGTTCACCCATCCTTGAAAGTGGAATTAACCTCACCCAAGCCTATACCTAGGTCTTAACCCACACCAACCAAGGAGACAAAACTATTGAATGGATACATGATTAGGAATCTACCTCCCTCTACCATGCCCTCTATCTTATTTCCTCACCCTTCCAATTTGCTTAAAATACAACCTCCTTTGAACATATGTCACCCATTACCATTAATTACACTATCCCACTTATTATCTAATGTGCCATCTTTCTCAGCTAACCAATATCTAGACCATCAAACTTGGGCACCCTAACCACCATCATACCTAGACCAAAACCATCAACTAAAAGCACCACCTTACCTAGACCATCTCTCACCAAACCTATTACCACCAACATGCCCATCTTACTAACCAAAACCATAATCCCTAAACCTTTCTTCCCTATATTGTATGACCATTATTCAAAGATTATTGTAGAACTCCTACCTCACATTACCTTTTATAAAAAATTTTGATCCTCTTGATTCAAAGTTAGCCTGGTATAAGGATCATCAAATTTTATCCTATCACAAGACACCTGGGCATGACAGAAAGAATTGCAAAGCTCTCCAGGCCATTATCTACCAAATTTATGATGAGGATGATATATTATTATATGAAAATCCATCAATTCCTCTACCAATACACCCAAAAACCATTCACCAACACATTCCTAATCCCCCACTCTTACCTTAGAGTGACAAAGAATCTACCCAAACTCCCATCATACCTTTACCCTCTATCTATACCATTAATGTAGTCACATGATCAAAACAAAAAGATAAAGGGAAGGCCAAAGTGTCCATTCCATAGAAATACCTACCAACTCATCCTAAAAAACTAGATATAAACCTCTAAGTCTATAGCTAAGCCCAAAGTTGTCATCTTAGGCACCTTTGAGGCTAATCCCTCTAAATCCATTAGAAGGGTCATCCTTAAGTAACTTCACCAAAATCTATCCAAGATGAGCCTCTATGAGCTCATTTTCACCTCACCTTACCATCATTAGGTCATGATCAAGGTAATGCAAGCTATCAAGGTTAGACTAAGACACTCTCCACATATAAAGGCATTTATAGGTATTCTTCAACTATCCACCCTTGTTACCTTTAAGGACTCAGAGATTCCCTCTATCCACCCTAAAGATATAGATCTTCCTCTCTTTATTACTACCCACATCAACCAAACCTAGATCAAATGGGTTATGATCGATGGGGTAGCTAACATCTACATCATCTCTTCCCATGCCTATGACCAACTCAAATTACCAAATAATGTCATGTCCCAAACTTCAATTGTGCTTCACTCCTTTAATGACATGATGACCACTACCTTGGGAATAGTTTTCCTTCACATTTATCTTGGACCACACATGCTCCCCAAACTTTTTTATGTGGTCAAAGGTGAATTTTAATACAATTTTCTATTAGGTAGACCTTGAATCCAAGCTATTGCCAACATACCTTCTAACCTCCATTGTTATGTCAAATTTGAGCATGAAGGTCATGTTGTTACCATATAAGCTGAACTTAGCCATTTTTCAACATGAAATATGACCTACCAACCTAATGAAATTCTCCTACCTCTGACCAAACCAATCCAAGCATCCATCACCAAACCCTCGACCATGGAAAATAGAGACATTACTTCTCCTTCAATAGAAGCATCTATAGTTCATCTATTCTCATGAACTAAATCACCACCATTTATCCCTTATAATATACCTTCTAGCACTTTACCCTTAGAGAATACCATTTCCTTACCCTAGATGCTTTCCCTAATCCCCAGGAGTATGGGAAACTTAGCCATCATCTAGGTTATGATCCCAACATTGAATCCATTACCACCTTGGGGTCTCTGATCTATCAAACCCACTTTATGTATGGTGGAATTGACAAGCTCTTTAGCACTACTATCATCCCCTCTTCACCTTAAGTATTCACCTCTACATTCTCTTACTTGGATAACCCAAATTTTTCCAAATTATACTTCCTTAGGTGTGCTTGGAAAGGATTCAAATTAAGGTAATATGATCATGGACCACACACATTGATATTTATTGAAACTAAAAATCCTCATGAGAAGCACAACCTTGGCTTCATTTTACCTAATAAGAAGAAATCCAAAGAAGCTACCATTACCATTATTGAAGAAGAGATACCTTCCTCACTAACACCCCATCCACCTAAGTGTAAGGATGAGGACATCATCCCACCTTATTTTTTTCATTAACATGATTACCCTCATCCCTTTGACTTATCAAAAGGATGCGGTACCCATATCCATCCCCTTGATCCATTCTAAACTGGTGGGAGAGGACTCTCCTACCATTAACATGGTTCAGTGCTAGGATGATGATTCTATTCTCACATACCTTGGTGTACCTAATTCCTCCATCCACAAATCCTTACCTCCCAAAATCTCAACCATGTTAAATGAATCCACTATGGATATTGACATAAGCACTTTGAGCAACCCTCATATTGTCAAACTGGGCCAATCTCTCACTACTAAGGAACTATAAGAATTTTTTACCTTCCTCTATAACCATAACATTGCATTCACCTACTCATATACTAACATGAATAGTATTGACATGGCTATTTCCACCCACAACATTGTAACCAGTCATGATGCCAAGCTTGTCAGACAAAAAATTTGATGAATGTATCCTCACATAGCCTTTTTTGTCAAAGAAGAGCTTTAATGCCTCCTCTCTATTGACTTCATTTAACCCATTGATTATCCCCAATGGGTTTCAAACATTGTGTCTATCATAAAAGCCATAGGGGGACTATGTATCTATGTATACTTTCATGGTCTCAATCTCACCTACCCAAAGGATGAATTTTCTCTAGCTAGCATTGACCACCATGTCGATCTTATGGAAGGCTATGAAAGTTAACTCTCATGGATAGATTCTTGAGTTATAGTCAAATCTTAATTTCCATTAAAGATCAACACAAAAATTCCCTTATCACCCCATGGGGGACTTTTTATTATAGAGTCATGCCCTTTAGTCTTAATAATGCTGGTGTAACCTATCAATGTGCTATGACCCACTTTTCCATGAACTTATCCATTCAATCATCGAAGACTATGTGGATGACCTTCTCAAGAAGTCCAAACTTCATAAAGACCACTTATCCATTCTCAATATTATCTTTGAGTGAATTATCCATCATCATGTCTACCTCAATCCCTATAAATTTTTTTGGGGTCTTGTCAAACAAACTTCTAGGTTTCATCATTTTCATTCGTGGAATCAAGGTTGATCTAGACAAAATTAAAGCCATCCTCAAGATGCTACCTCAAACTAATTTTAATCAACTCCATAATTTATAGGGGAAGATCTAATCCATTCACCACTTCATCTCCTAGATATTTGATTGATGTCAAGCCTTCCACCACCTCTTGAAAAAGGACATCTCTTTCAAGTTGAATGTTTATTATTAAAAGGCCTTTGATGCACTCAAATAATACCTTCTATCTCCAATTTTCCTCACACCTCCTAAGGATGACCAACCTTTCTACCTTTATTTTTATGCCACTAACCATTCCCTAAGGGAAATTCTTACCCATCAGGATGAAAAATGTAAAGAGAAATCCATCTATTACATTAGCCACACACTTGTTGAGTACAAGACTTAGTACACACATACCAAGAAACTATGCTTGGATCTAGTCTTCATGGCCACCAAACTTCACCACTACCATCTTAACCAAAAAACTTTTGTCATAACTAATACCAACCCACTCAAGTACGTGCACTCCAAATCATACCAAAACTAGTGTATGGCTAAGTGGCTCTTTTTTTAGCTGAGTTTAACCTTAAGTTCCTCTAATAGAAATCAATCAAATGGAAATTCATTACCAACCAATTAGTCAATGTAGCCCTAATAAAAAACCAACCTTCTCTTCTTGAAAATATAGATGAGTCTATCACAAGCCTATCTCAAGTGGATTTCACTAATCAAGTAACCATGTTTTTTGATGGTTCTAAATATCAATGTGGTGGGGGAGCCACTATCATCCTTATCCCCCTTATTAGTGAACCACTTATTTTATCATTTAAAATTGACTTCGAATGTACCAATAATGTGTCCAAATATAAAACCCTAGTAATAGGTCTCTAAACTACATTATCCTTAGGAGTTAGAATAATCAACATCTTTGGTGACTCCCAACTTTTGGTCAATCAAATCAATGTCATTTACGAATGTAAGAATGAGATTTTGTAAATATACATATAGCTAGTCATAGAAATCTTGACATCATTAAAACACTACCATATTAAAACCAACCCATGATCTACCAATAAGTTTGTCAACACCATGGCTTCTCTTACCTCTTAGATCCATCAACATCCTTAGACTCCAAACTCTTAGTCATTGTCCATCATCTCATCGAACCTTCTTACACCAAATTAGACACTCTAACATATTTAGTCTAGAGGAGATCTTGTCTAACTTATGGTATCAACAAACCTTTAATTACCTTCACCTTGGCATAGTCCTCCCTAGACTTTCTAGGAATTCCCATTAAGCATTTGTTTAGACCACCAATTATTATACCATTATGGGAGGAATCCTCCATAAACATGGTCTTGATGGCTTCTTCTTCTGTTTCCTTCATAGCTTAGAAGCCTTTCACACTATCAAAGAAATGCATGATGGTATCTGTGGGGACCACTTTAGTGGACTCATTATGGCTAAACATATATTTTGCCTAGGCTATTACTAACCTACCCTTAACCAAGACTATTGTGATTATGTGAAAAAGTGTGTCAAGTGTTAATAACATGCTAATTTACATTATGCACCCAATAATAGTCTTTGCATTTTTGTGGACTTTTGGCCCTTCTCATAATAGGGTTTGGACCTTATTAGTGAGATTTACCCTCACTCTTCATAGTTCCATCAATCTATAATCATTGTGAAAAAATATTTCACCAAATGGGTGGATGCCATTCCTCTTATCTTGATAAAAGATGACAAAATTATCAAATTCATCACTCATCATATCATCTATCATTTCAATGTTCACCATAATATCATCACTGATAATGGTAAATCCTTTAAAAATAAACAAGTTCAAGGCTTTTGTGATGTATTGGGTATTAAACTTAGCTTTTCATCCACTTATCACCCACAAGAAAATAGACAAGTAGAAGCCTCTAACAAAACCCTTAACAACATGCTTACCAAAATGGTCAATACCTCAGTTTAGGATTGGCATGTGCACATCCCTTTTGCTTTATGGGCATATCATACTAGCATCCAAACCCCTACAAGTGCTACACCTTTTTATCTTGTGTTTAGATATAAGGCTGTATTGCCTCTTGAAATCTAAATACCTTCTCTTTACATATCTTTGCATGACCTTATTTTAGAAGATGATTATCATTAGGAACATTTAACTCAACTCCAGCTACTTGATGAGCATTATTTGGATGCTCTTTCCTATTTATTTGTCTATAAATAATGAATCAAGCATACCTATAACAATACTTGAAAGTTTGAGAATTCAATATTGGAGATCTTGTTCTCAAGGAAAATCAACATGTGATTAATATGGAGAAAATCAAAAGGGGCAAATTTGCTTTCAATTATCTTGGACCCTATCTCATAACACATAAGTATGGATTAGGAGCTTATTGTTTGTCCTCTCTCGAAGGCAAATTAGATCCTAAGCCTCTCAATGCTTCACATTTATGTCCCTTATATTGTTAAAATGGGATCACACTCATCATTTGTCTAACTCAAGCTCATCTCCTACACCCACATTCATCTCCCTATTTTAGGGGCAATCAATTACATTTGAATCACATGATTATCCATCACATTCATAGCCTAATCTTGAACTATGGGTGCCATGGCTCTATCCATGGAATGATTCTCATGGTGTTTTATATCCTTCTTGAGGATATATTCTCAAGGTTATTGTCACCTAAACCTATTTTCACCTACTAAACCTTCATGTCAACTTATCTCTACCTGCATAAATGTAACCCCTTGATCATGCATAAGCAAGTATATGACAAGCAAAAATCAAACAAATGCAAAGTCAATATCAAAATAGTCAAAAGCACATCATGGGTCATTATTACCATGCATAGATTTCTCCCTTGAAGGATTGTTGTGAAAAAATTAGTCAGAATTGCAAAATGTAAGGTGGACTACTCCCTTGAAGGATAACTAACAAAATCATTTGAACCAAGCATATAAAATTGGACCATTCCCTTTAAGGATGGCCAAGTGAGGAATTTTTCAAAGTTAGCAATTTATTGGAAGCTTCTTACATTGATCAGATTCCCCAACCCTAAATCAAATTAAAAAATAACAAAGACCCCTAAGCAGAAGAAAAAGTAATGAGGAATATGCAATTGACTCTCATAAAAGTAATAATCTTAGAAGGCCATAATTAGCTCTCTTCGATAGACTTCCTGCATCGATCAATCTACACTTTATATATGAACATAGAATTGTTTGTAATACCATTTCAAAATCCTACATAAGAGGCATACTAATCTCACAAAAGGTTATAATTTCACCCATTCTCCCCCCACATATTATATGAACGAGACTATGAACTTATTTGACACAATGTGATCAAGATACCTATTTATCAACCTAAGCATGCTACTGAAAAGCATTTGAAAGGCTTATTTTCACTAAGCTAATCCAATTTTAGGTTTCATTTTGGTCCTTATTAAAAAAAAGGCATCATGTTGCTTTTCTTATATTTTGTTAGTCCATGTAGACATACCTCTCATGATTCTTACCAATTTCTTAAACATTTAGTTTGTTATCCACTTACTTTATGTATTTTCACTACACCTATTCCCATACTCATATTTTATCTCCATGATCATCAACAAAAAACATCACATTCAAAACATAATCATTATGAACCATGCCCATGAACCACACCATCTCTCTACCTATGATCCAAACATAATGAAAAGATATAACATTATATCAATAACATCATCCTATCCATCAACCATCATAACATCACATGAGCACATATCATGTCATAAAAAAACTAATTACACTAGTCACCATCATAAACATAAATAGATTCAATGAGCAAACCATCATGAACCATAACATATACTAGTTTATTCATCTACCATAACATTAAAATAACTCATAACATCAACTTATGCCAAAAACATCACACAATCATACATAAATCCATTACATTATCATATAACATGAATCCATCAATAACACATCCTATCACATCCATGAACAAAATCATAACATCATAATTTTTTTAGCATCGCATGCCTAAGCTCCTAAAGTCAAACATCTCATACAACATATGCAGTAAATCACATATCATGAACCATAAAACATAAAAATCATAAATCTTAAGCATACATCATATATAACATCATAATCCATACAACATATACATCAGGTCATCATAAATAATACATATAACAATGTATTTACTCTCTCTCAAAAACATATACATCTTGTTTCATCAGCACGTAGGCTGATATCAAAATAATATACATCTATTGAATCATATCTGGACATGGTCATGAGGCATCACTACCACTTCCCCCATCTTTACCTATACCTACACCTGTACCTAGTGGTGGTCCCCTTGGGACCCCTACCTAACCAAATTTAGTAGCCCACTATCTTGGAGTGGTTATCGATGGCCCATCATCCAAACTAGCTCTATACTCTACATATCACATCACCTATGGCAACTAGTCCAACACCATCACCTCATAATATTTGAGCTTCTCCATAGTAGCTAGATATTGTGATCATGGCACTATTTTTGGTGTCCCTCTTGCTACTATTGTGGTTACTCCTATCCTCTATCTCAATAGGTCCCTCTCTTACGTGACCATCCTAAGGGATGCCTATGCTTGATCCCTCTCACTTGTAATAATGGTAATCTAACCTTATAATATGATAATCTAAACCTATAACATGGCCACCTATCCCTATAAAAATTATACATATGCTTGGGCTACAACCAATATTACCCCTACCTATCCATCATGGCTTGATGAATCTAAAACCATCAGTATCATGCCCCCATCATCCCCACCAGCATTTGTAGCTACATATATCAGCTGGTACAAATCCATGTAACCATCTACATTCCTAAAATCATCCATAAGGGCCATAATAGGAAGATCCTCAAAACCACCATCTAAAACTATTAGATTAGGCTAGGGCACCAATAATTGACCCTCTGAATCTTATCTCTTATATAAATAAAATGGACTCAAGACACCCTATATCAAGCCAAACTATCGACCCACCCTATCAAATGGAATCATCTCAACCTCACCTTCTCATCTACTCACTATCCACCTATAACTCTGAAGGGTAAGGGTCTACTTACTGTAACTTGGCCATATCATAAACTATATATATGGCCTCTATATGATATATCTAGCTACTAATGCACCTAGTGGACCCCTAAACCACTCAACATCATGGGTTTCACCACCTACACCTGATACAACCACATCATCCCTCTATCTCATAAAACTAATAGGGAACTTGATCTACATGTACCCTACCCACACCAATCCCAAAGGTTTCAAAACCCAAATATGATCATAAGCCTAGAAATAAAGAACTAGGCCAAAGTTGATGCCATACTTCATATGGTGTCTAAACCCCCATAGCTCCTTATATATTTGTACAAACAAAATTGGAGCCCAACAAAACATAGTCCTACCAAGTAGTAACTCCACCAATACACCTAGTAACACATAAGGAAACCTCCTGCTACTTGAATCTAGGAGCCCAAAACACATCACCACAATCATGAACATTGTCATGAGTCTCCTCTCCTTTGTATCTCTCTCATACAATTTTGAGTAGCTAAATACCCTAATGTGCCATCAAACCTAATTTCTCTCATCCCCATACAAATACTCAATAACACCTCCTACTCCTTCTACTTGATTTGATATATCATCTCACCATGTAGTGGGATTTGAATTATCTTATGTACATCCTCAAGGAGAATAGTCATCTCCCCATTTGGTAGCAAGAAGGTGTTCATAGTAGGATCCCATCTCTTGATGAGTGCTATGACCATGGATGCATTTATAGGCACATGCTAGTAGTGCCTCATCACCCCCAGCCTTACCTCCTCCATATGCACCTAATCCTCTATGATCATCCCCTCATAAATCTTAGGGAAGATGCGTGACACATGGTTATGCATCTAAATTTTCTCCTTGGCCTACATAATATCAAACATTTGGCTCAATTACTAATACTAGTCTCATTTACCCTAGTTTATTGACACTTTACCTATTCCCATATCACTCTTACCTATCTCTTCTTAGATATGTTACCCTTAACAACCAAGATTGGCCTATCATCCCATGACTCTCTAACACACTTTAAAAATTCAACCAAACCTTAACACTTATCTTATGTTAACCAAACCATCACACTTACCCTACACCATCATCTAACCCATTTACCCTAACCCTAAAAACTCACCCTAACCCTAAAACTCACCCTAACCCTAAAAACATACCTTATACCTAAAAACCTACAAAACCCTAACCAATCTTACCCAACTACCAGTGGTCATGATGACCATCGATGGTCATGGGCCCCTATATCCTAGGGTATTAATCATCGATGATTAGACTTAACCATCGATGATCACTATGGGTATTCCATGGCTAAAACTCCCAAACCCTCATAAGCAAAAAAAAATAACCAAAATACATAATAAACATACCTAAACACCTAGCCCACAACCTACCCAACCCAAATCATCCCCCCCACCTATCAATTTGTCTTTTTACCCATAAATTTTCCCAAAAATCCTACAACCCCACCTAGGGTATTTAACCCAAATAGAACATTCCCACCCCATTCTAGACCACCCAACCAAATTAAAATTATATAAATCAAACCTAGTTACCAAATTCAAGGCAACCCATACCTCATTCCTTGACCTATACCATGTTCAAAGTCCACAAAAAACTACCCAATTTCATCCTTTTGTTCCCTATATCTTGGGCCCATGCAATCAACCCACATGCCTCCAATTAATGATCATGCACCACCTCAATAATCACCTTCCCCACTGTACACCAAAATCATCAGAGCTCAATCAACTAAAACATGAAAGTAACAATGGTTAAAAGTGAATTTTATTTTCTAGTTTTGACCTATCCAAATTTTTAGGATTTCCTTTATCCATCGATAGTCAGGGTGATCGTCAATGGTCACCTTTTGGGGACACTGAGCATCGATGGTCAGGAAACCCCAATTTCACTTTTCACCTAAAAACTACCCATTTCTAGCACAACTATACTAGGTTTTACCTACTATTGGAGATGCTCTTCTCCCACCCACCCACTCACCTCATCACCTCACTATTGGTCTATTTTGGCCCATATGGCATGTAATTTTGTGATACTTTTTTCTTGGTCCTTTGATCACAATGATAACATTTACATGTTGACTCTTTTTGATCTTGTACCACCTTATTCATACCTAACCCACTTGTGTCTCACTGAGAGTACTTCCTACCTCAGACACTCATAACATTTGACCCATTTGTGTTTTTTTTGGGAGCACGTCCTACCTTGGTTATTCATTGAAAACATAGAAATCACTTAGGAGACTTGCATTTATGAGTGTTCCCAACCACCATGCCTACAGGAAATCATGTGGTTCACTTGTCACTTGTCCTTCTTAGCACCAACCCTAAATTTTTACCAATATTGGCAATTTTAGTCTTTGTGCAATCTTGGCTATCACACCATTGGTCACAATTTGTGTACAAGTTGATGTTTCAAATGAATAACCATATACCACTTATCAAACTTGTACCTAATTTTTGTTTTCCCTCATCGACTTCCAATTTAAGGGAGAACACCTCCTCCTACTCTCAAGGTAACTAAACCCTTAACCCATACTCCATTTTTATTTTGTAGCTCATTCACAAAAGCCACACAATAAAAAGGGATAAAATATAGACACCAAAAATATGAACACCTATATTTTTTAATGTCAAAAATCCCCCTGGACCTACTTAGGACCCCTTGGGACCAATCTACACCAATTTAGCCTCACTAGGCTCATCTATAGTTAGTTTCACAAACTATCTCAACCTGACCTTCAAGACTATTTTCCTCTAGAACCTAACCATCCATGGTCACACCTTAGAACCCCTAACCATCTACAGTTAGGGTCCACCTCCTTAATAAATAACATACAACCACCCACATTGATTTTCTAAATATAACTTGTCTAATTTTGTTTTTGAGCCTTTGTATGGATGTATTATATTTAGATGACCTACTTACACCTTCACTTCAACCTCTTACTTGTGCCTATAAGAGAGAGAGACTTGGGAGGTCAAATCCATCTACAATAATTATTAGGAGCTTAAGGATTCAAGAGTTTTCTTTTGTAGGTCAATCAACATCATCAACATTATCAAGCATCATCAACCTTCTTGGTGAGAGCCAACTTATCATCACCTCTCAACCAAACTCTCAAGTATCATTACTCTATCAAAATCAAGATATATTACAATAATAGGCTAAGTAATTCAACCACACCCAATCAATTTTTGGTAAGACAAGTACTTGTTTATCAATATTTATGTACTTTACTTCCATTTATCAATTAGACTAGCCCTTACCCGTCTCCTAGAATCCATCTATTTTATCTCATTATTTAGAAATTAATCAACCCAAAATTTACATAATAACCATTTACAGTTGACTCAAATTTCAATGGTCTTCTCAACCATCGATGGTTAGCTTAACCATCGATAGTCACCTTAAATACTAATGATCACCCCAACCATCGATGATCACCTATGTTAGTGAAAAACAACAAGATATTTACACCTACCTAGCTTAAATAAAAATTGACTTTTTGTGTTTCTAACCACTCATAGACCCCTTTCATATTTTTTGAAGCATATCCCAACCCCAAAACTAGTATTAATTAGTTTATCACTACTTTGATCATTTCTAGTCTATTTTTTGAGTAAGTAATTTTGTGTTCAATTTCAGTATCTTTTGATTATTGATGCAAGTACCTTCTTTCTAGTTTTGTGAACTTGATTGTTTAAAACATGTGGATTGATATCCCCTAAGGAAGCACTCACTTCCAAGATATAGATATCACTAGTAAATCCACCCAACCATCTATCTAATGAATAAGTTTTATTTAGTGGTTTCTTATCTATAGGTCTTCCTCCCAAGCCAAAGAGGAGCTCTCACAATCATTTGGGTTTAATGCACACACAACCAAATATGTTTTTTAAACCACATTAATATCAAGTTTCTTTTCTCTCTTCCCTAGAACTTAAAGTTAACATTTAAATGAAAAATTTAGCATAAATGTACTACACATTATACAGATAGATTTTGAGTGATATATCTACACTTTCATGATTTACATGGCTTACACTTTCACCAACTTAGCCTCATAATCCAGGATAACATAGGTTCAACTTTCTATACAACCCACATATACACATATATCTAAGGATGTTCATCATATCTTAATATTAGTTCCTTGTATTATTTATCCCTTTTAAGAACTACCTCGTAAGAATTATTCTTCTTCTAACACACCCATTTTTTCCATCGACACAATGAAGTAGGAAGTATTTTCATGAATCTAAAAATATTGATGAAACTTTGATTAAATTTAGACTATAACTACACAAGGATGTATAAGATGTTATGGATGATGTTTTCCACAAAATTTATCAATACTTATGAACACATCATGGCATTTCATGACATTATTTATTATTGTTTCACATGATTTATATTTAATTTATTAACATATATTGATCTTATGTTTTACTTATCACTTTGAAATGTTTCATGGATTAATTTCATTTTCATTTATTTTTCCCCTATCTTTATTTAGGATGATTTATTTTTATATTTGTTATATCATTTATTAGAATCAAATAGTTATTATTGTGGTATGGTATTTAACCGATACCCTTTAATATCCTATTTTTATCATATGATTAGTTGACAATCATATTTATCATTGTACCACTACATGCACATATTTATATGATCTTCACTTTCCCCTTATTTTTGCTTTATACTAAGCACACATATTGCTAGTCTTGAGATCACATACTTGTTTATGGGAAATCTTAATTATTTATCAAGATGAAAAAAATATCCAAGTATTATTTATCTTGTAACTAAAACCTAAAGATTATATGTATTTGTCATTTTTATCATTTATGTTGGTTATTCCAAATCCATATGGAGGAATGAAAAATCCATAAAAATTTAAAAAATTAATCATTTAAATAAAATGAAATGATAAAAAGGAAAAAAAAAACTATTATAAATTAAAAATCACACCAAAAGATGTTATTCATATCTTAGCACATCTATTTATAGTCAAATCTTAATCTCCATAGTTGGCCTCATGATGGAGCCAAGGTACATTTGGTATGGTAGGATAATAGACTGGGATATGAGGTCTCAAAATTATCTATTATACTACCTAATTTATCACATAATTACTTAAGTTTCATAGTATTTTTATAGCTCTGTAAGGAGTCCTGAGGATTGGGGAACATGTTGTGGGAAGATATGCCCATTTTAATTGTCTTGTATATATATGTTTTAAGAGATGTTCTTAGTACTACAATTGTTTTCCTACAAATTTTTATGTTTATTACAGACAAATATTTTTTTAATTAGACATCCAATAAATTATTATCACTTATGTATTTAATTAATATGTATAATGCCTACTAAGGATTATTATAAACACATGTGTCATGTTTTTTCCACTCTTTTTTTATTATAACATTCCCAATATTCCTCCTTGATGAAAATTGTTTGTTAGCTGATCATACCCCTTTGGTTATCTTTTTGTGAGTTAAAAAGTAAGACCTTGTATAGGACCATGCCTTCCTCACAAACATCCCCTTATCATTCATAATTATTTCCCATCATTTCATTGGTTTACCCTTTTTGAATTACAATATACGACCTCTGATAGGACCAGGCTTTCCTAAAAAAGTATGCCAAAGCTTCATACCATGTTTAATCACAAAATAACTATAATTTTTATTAAAACAAATTATTAACACAAATATTATACTTTCTAATTATCATTTTACTTTTTATTTTTACTTTACAAATCTTATCTTATATCTCACATTTAAAATTAATTTATGTTATTTTTATGTTTTTACATGCTTCCTAACATGATTTAGTGTGTTTTACATTTCATTTCATTATTGTAATTCATTTTTTTAAATTTTTAATGCTTCCAAACATTATTTATTGTGTTTTAAATTTTATTTCATTATTTTCAATTCATTTATTTATGTTTTACATGCTTCCCAACATGATTTTATGTGTTTTATATTTCATTTTATTTTTGTCCTTTATTTATGTTTTACACACTTCCAAACATGATTTAGTGTGTTTCATGTTTCATTTTATTTATGTCCTTTGTTTATGTTTTGCACACTTCCCAACATGATTTAGTGTGTTTAACATTTCATTTAATTTTTGCTCTTGTTATGTTTTTTTTAAATTTTACATGCTTCCCCGCATGATTTAGTGTGTTTCTAATTTGTTGTCATGACTCATGGATGTTATGGATGTATTTATTTTATTTTTAGCATGTGTTTAATTTTTGATATATGATATAATAAAATATATGATGTATTTTTTTTTATTTTTTAGTAATTGTGAACAAATGCATGGTTAAAAAGCATGATAGAAAATAAATAAATAGATCAATTGTTTGATATAATAAAACCAAATTATATAAGCATAATACAATCTCAAATCTATATTTTTGGTCCACCCTACCTATCTAGTGGAAAATATACACTACCCATAGATCCTTGAGACTTCCCCCTCTGAATGGTAGGTTGTAATGACTCTGTCTGTGTACACATGCCCTCAATCTATCCCTATAAATTGGCCACCTAGCCATGTACACATGCCAACTCTATAGAGGTAGCTAAATGAGTTTCCCACTCTTTGGATAATGTTTTCCATGTCAATATCCCCCCATTTCCCATTACTACTAGTAATTCCTCATGTATTTTATCCTCCCATCTCCATAGCTCTTTTTTTGCCTCACCAACCAATCAACCCAACTAGCATAATCAAGGGTAGAGGGTAAAATAAGATCAAGCATCTCTAAAGTATCATGATCTCATAAAACATCATCTATTATATCATTATGTGTTACCTTCACTATCATTGACCATCTAAACTCCTTTGTAGTAACATCTATAAAACACAAACCAAAAGTACATTAGATCTCATATTTACATACACACACAAAAGTACATTAGATATCATATATATATCATCTATCTCAACAAATATATATCTACATATCCATAACATAATAAACATCAACTAAATATGAAAACATAACAAAATCACTAACAAATATCTCTCCATTGACTCACCCACCAAGTACCTCTAGTGGGGTATGTCTTTGTGGTGTCACAAAACCAAACTAGAGAACATGAGGATTCCATAATCCACTATAAATACACTACTTTATATACCATATATAAAAAATATGCTATGTGATCTCCATGTTATGTTGCATTTACCTATGGGTCCTTCTACACATGAATTTTCACCTACCTTCATCTATGTAGTCATCATGGTGGTCATGGTGGTAACTACAAAGCATGATGTGGAATAATAATAGACACCTCTACATCCTCATACACTATCACCTATACCTCCTTGAATTGCCTCTCTCATCTCTCTATTTTTGTTTTCATCATCACCCCCAAGATCTCACCTAATTAGCTTGTATTATAGGCACATCCATAGGTACTCCTGCACATCCACTACCTTGATACTCCCTCACATGTTGTGCTCAATATTTAGGAAATACTATAGGTTCCACTAGAGGTGGAAAACCTAATTGACTTGGTAATATATCAATAATATGTGGCTCCACCCACCACGTATAATGACTTATAATATGAACATTTCCTACTCCCTAAAACAACTTGGCCAAGAAGGCCAACTAGCTATAATTCCTACATACTACTACCACATAATATCTCCTTAGGTTAATGTTGGTCATGTTGGGGCATGTAGTACAACCCATACTACATTTTATTGTCTCCATCTTATAACATTCGGTAAACTATAATCTATTTTAAGGTGTAACCCCATAGGCTAATACATAGGAAACCTTTCATAAATCCAACTAATTAGTAAAATATTAGGCCTATAGTCATCTTACCTCATGATAGGATACTATAAATATCATGCACTAATAACACCTATATCTTTGACCCTAGATCATATATATTACCCTTATTTAATATATAATGACATAAGTTAACCACATTCAATGGAACCTTCCCATTCAAGTTGTGATAGATAAAATGAGCTATCATAAGACCAATAATGGTCTTTTATGTGTATGAAATGATTAACATATAGACATAAAATAAATTCACTCGTAAACCATGAAAATATATTTTAATCAATTTCTCATTAGGCTAAAGCTTACTACTTAGCATACATCTCATTAGTATCATAAATAAAATTTATTCCTAAAATAGGAAGTCCTAATATAGCATGAACATTATCCAGGTTAATACCCACCTCAATGATATCCCCATACACCACCCACATACAAGTGTTGCCTAATTACTCCCATGTCCCTAAGAATATGGTGACTAAGTAAACATTCAAGGGATTGAGAACCATATACTAATACCTCCAAATCCTAACATCATCAACAATTTTTTGTCATCTACTATCAATCTATCTAACAAATATGGTAACTAAATTGCATACACCAATCACTAGAGTCTCCATAGACTCTATAAAATATCAACCAACAAAGCACGTATCAAATCTCTATAAAAAATCATCATCAAATTACATTACATTAAATTAATCAATAATACATGCATTTAAAGAAAAAATAAATAATTCATTAACTTATATTGTCTTTTTATTAACATTCTATATTATATCATCCACATTACTATGTTAGCCAAGAACATATTTTCTACTATGTCGACCACATATCTAACTACATCAACCACTATCAAAATCAAAATAAATTATTCACTTCACATGAAGTTGTCCATCTCATGTAACTATATTGAAAACTTCATACAAAGTTAGTTAGCTAATCTAACAACATTAGCCAATCCATATGAAGTTGACTATTCAATATAACTACATCGATGCCTTTATAACAGTTGTTCAAATAACCTACTATGTCAACCACTTCATATGAATTCATCCACTAAACCAACATAGTTGACCACTTCCTATATGTAGTCAACCACCTAAATACATTAATAAATAAGTCAAAATGTATGCATTCATCTACCTATATATTATTATACTATATCAACCTATATATATGTAGTTAGCCATTTAATAGCTAATTAAATCAACCTGATACTATGCAATCAATCACTAACATCAACCTATTAATTTAAAACTAAGTTTGCCTAGCTGATCTTGTTCTTTTTATATGGTGATTTTAACCCATTTGTCATTAATACCTAGGCACTAATGAATCTCCTTTACCCTTACCCATTTTTTATCCCAATTTTTACTCTACCCCAAAAAATTTTCCACAATACCTAAATCTCTAAATATAATCCATTTACATTTTTTTGAATTTAATATATCCCATACCAAGATCATGCTCATAGTATCCATAATGCATCCTCTCCCTCATTCTCCTCACATCAGTGTCATCATCTCTCTCTCTTCACTCCTTTAGGTCTCATAGAGGTATAATTTCTAAAAATAGTAAATTTGCAAATGAATCATTAAAATTATATTATATATTTAAAATTTACAAAAAAATTAGCTAATAATTATTTATCCAAGAATTCCATTTTTTTAATCATAACTCTAGTTCTATAAATGAATTTTCATGACAACTAAATTTCTAAATCTACTCCATTTTCATTTTTTTTAATTTAATACATCCCATATCAAGGTCATTATTGTAGTATCCACAATGCATCCTCTCCCTTGTGCTCCTCACATCAGTGTCATCATCTCTCTCTTCACTCATTTAGGTCTCACAAAGCTATAGTTTCTAAAAATAGCAAATTTGTAAATGAATAGTTAAAATTATATTTTATATTTAAAATTTACAAAAATTTTAGCTAATAATTATTTATCAAATAATTCCATTTTTGCTCATTACTCTATTTCTATAAATGATTTTTCCAAACCACAAAAAGTTATAGAATCTTGATAATGTAGAGAATTATTATATATTTACCCAATTGTTTTTTTAAAAATGAATTTTAGCTTATTTTTTAGGTCTACTTAATGTCTCATATATTGGATGCCTCTTACACCTAATTCTCACCCAACCTATTCTATAACAACAAGGTAAGTCAAGGTATGCATTTGATACTTTCAATTTTTTTCAAACAATTCCCTATTTTCATTAATTTCATTTATTTTTTGCTTTTTAATGCAATTTATTAGCTCAACATTGTGCTTTTCTATGTTCTTTATTGAAGCATCATCTCTTGTTACAAGTATGTGACACATGATGAGCTTTGAGTGGTGCATATGTATACACATAATATTTTTAAACTTTACCTTTTAATGAATATTTCTCTCTTATAGGAACCTATCGAGTTTCAATCTCTCTAAATGCATACCTTAAAGGGTGTTCCAAGAAAGGGGTGGCTAGGCCTTTGGTGCTTCACGAGATTGTGGGTCCCTATACCATGACCTAAAACCACTACAAGTTACTTTTATCCAACTCTTAAATAAATTAAAACCCTTCTACCCACTCCTCTAAGAAATTCACCTTCCAAAATAGCCCCTAACTAAGAAAACACTATTTTTCTCCATTTTCCTACTATGTTAGCTAGGTCAATATTGTTAGGAATTGAGTGTATGTAACAAAACTATGTCTACCCAGCTGACCTAGTTTGAGACATAATGAATATATTTCCCACCTAACAAGATTGATCTAGTCAATCTTATCAGATAAATTCTTGGGAAGGTTTAGGGTCATCCTTGGCTATAAATACCCACTTCACTTCAATCTAATGAGAGAAACATTAATTTTCACATTATTATAGCTCATAATTTTGCTATTTATATACTTGAGGAATCATTGCTTAGGGTTTAGCCTTGAAAGTAAAGAAGCTTTTATTATGTGAAATTATTATATGTAAAGTAGGAGTCTTTTAGCCTATAACTATTTTCTATAGTGTGATCCTTATAAATCCATAACAACCTCTTACAAAGAACCATTGGTCAAGGGAGAGATTTAGGCATGATACATTCAATTCAAGGTAAGTATTTCTAACTTTTACTATTTAATTTGGTAGATAGATATTACACAAGATAATAGGATGAATGTTTTACTCCTTTCTTAGTTTACCTCTACATTTACTTGAGTAGAGTTCCCTTTAAATGTTTATTTTTATTTGTTTAACTATCCCCATTTTTGCCACAAGATTTAGTGAGCACTAGACTATATTTATTCTATGTATTATAGGCCTAGCTATGGTTATTACATAAGATCATTTCCATAGAGACTTTAGAACCCTCTCCTTTGGTGTTATGTAGTAAGAGATACCTTAGTTATGCTTAATGAATCCAAATTGGTCATGTCCCAATATAAATAGTTATCCAATGAATTTTATGGTAACATTAGCTTATCCAAGCTTGGAATCCACTAAGTAGGACAAGTTGTAGATCCA
The DNA here is from genome assembly GCA_037957365.1 of Torreya grandis. NCBI lineage: Eukaryota > Viridiplantae > Streptophyta > Pinopsida > Cupressales > Taxaceae > Torreya > Torreya grandis. Next base: position 4,439,051 of record JARHVA010000158.1, on the reverse strand, counting down.
TCCTAATTAATTTCATACACATCTAATTTTATAAATTCAAATAATGACCCATTATTATCATAAAATATTCATTTTGTTGTTGAGATGAACCTTAAAATTTTAATATTGAATTAATCCATGTAGTTAGTGTACTTCCTCATTGATAAACATGTCCATGATAGGATTATGCTTGGTTGTGTTATCTACTTTATTTTTAAAGCATATGTTTTATCCTACATCATGATAGCATAACCTTGACTGGTGTCAACCTTTGAATTAATTCTCTTCCTTTCATGTTGATTATTACAAAGAGAACATATTGTACCAATGCATGAAGAATCTAGTGGCATGTATTATCATATTGGATAACTAATCACATCTTGGGCTTGTAGTGCCTCATTTATGGAACCATGGCACACCCATGATTATATTTTTGAGTCTTAGGTGGTGTTTGTGAATGGCTTGATGACCAATTTAGATATTACACACCCATTATTCTTGAGATCATTTTTACCTATATGAATGAATTATAAAGTTGAGTAAATATATTATTCATTAAGGAGTGTCATTTATATATTGAATCCTTATATGATGTATTTTCTCCTTCTTTGTAAGGTTTTCATCAATTATTATGAGTTTCACAAAACAAGATCAACTAGACTATATTAAATAACTTAAGTCTAGTTTATCTAAGACACTATTTAACATACTCTTGTGATATGTGGAACATCATGATAAAGGATGGGAACTCTGAAGACCTGGGTTAATTTTAATCAAATAGAGTGATAAGGATTGATAATTTATTCTATGGAGTTTTCCTTAAACATAAAATAATATAGATATTGAAATGGATTATAACATGTCCTTGGTAGTGAGATAAATATCACCTCACATGGATTGTATGTGATTTTATTTGATACATTACATTGAACCAAGAATATATTTTTGATATCATTAGGCCATGGATACCTGAGGGGTGAGTGGTGGAGTAGGAAGATGATTAGTAAGAAGTGGGAGTGAATCCTAGTTAGTCTCACATTGATTCAATAGTTATTGAGTTTGGATCTAGTAAGGGAAACTTACTGAATCTAGTCTTATGGTTATAACAATGTATAATAAGGAATGTTTACTTCCTTAATGTTTTATTTTCATATACATGGGATATGTAATATTTATAGTTCCTATTCATTTTCATATTTGTTAGGAGCTAGGTGGAGTAGTAACAATTTTTACTTATACACACTATCCTTTGCGATATTCTTTGATACCTTTCTCAAGAATACTCTCTAAATAAGAGAGGTGTGTAAAGGGGATGGGAGGGTTTTTTAAACTCTCCCTAACCTTTTGTTTTTGGCTTATGTGACAATCTCATGTGTGTATGGGTTAGGAAAAAGAGTTATGTGAAATGTGATAACATTTGATGTAAGTGGTATGGGACACTTATAAGACATGATGTCACTCATCACCCTAAAAACAATGAGTTTGATTTAGTGATTACTATAATAAATAGTATCTAGTGTGTGTAATAATCCCACATTGAGTAGGATTAGTGAATACCAAATGATAGGTTATGCTAAATGAGAGATTATAAAAATAGCAAGTCACTAAAAACTCATGGGATGGAACCTATTCAAAGGTGAAGTTATTTCATGAGGAGGTTAGGGATACTAAAATTGTGCTAAAGCATAAGTGAAGTGATAATCATTATTGCTATGAGCTAAGTTTTAAGAGATGCATTCATATCAGGATCTATAGAGCCTTTTTGATAAAAAGTCCATCATCGCTACGAGCCTTATTTTTTAGTGTTACATAATTTATTTTTTATTGTTACATAATTTTTATAGACTCATGGCCTTTAATTAATACCCAAATTATTAATTATTTCATTTAAAAATTTTCCCTTATCTATAGTTTCATGGGATTAAATAAAATATATAGAAAATTCAAGTTGTATGTGTGAACCTATAAAGTCCCACAAGTTAGAGAAAATAACTATTCATATGCTACTTATGTGGTGATGTTTTATGTTAGAAAAAAATATTGGTGATGGATATATGGGTAGTTATGGTAGAGACCCAATGAGTTATTTAAACTCATAAACTAACATTACAGAATATGGAAGTCTCCTAGTGTAAGGTCTACTAGGACCAATAATTAGAAGATAATGTTACTTGGGAAAATTATGAGGATTTTTATAGACTATTTCCATATTTGTTTTATTGATAGATTACTAAAAGTGTTTTTATTTATAGTAATTTTTTAAAAACAAAACCATTAGTATGATGACCTATTTTAGGGGGGAAGGATGTTACATCTTGATTTCCACTGTAGTAAACTTCATTGATATTAAGATAGGGAATTGTTAATTTATTGTTAGTTAAGAATTATGAGATGTATGCTATCTAGATTGACAATGGATTATAGTAGGACTAAATGTCATTTTTCATACATTAGAATATAATAATGATATGGTATGAATTATTTACATAGGTTATTTATATTCACATCAGTATACTTGATAATTGCATATCTCGAGTATTGTTGATATTGTGTCTTAATCTCAAAATAACTACCATTTTTGGCTAAGTTGAATGCAGGAAAATATAAGATATCAGATATAAATAAGATGTATAATATCATCAAAGAGAGGGTAGTAGATGTCAGTAAAGGGAATCTAAAAAACATCTCATTAACATGTCACACATGCACAATTGCTTGTTTAGTGATTATGTTAAACCTAATTATGATATGTGATTCTTGATTATGTGTGTGTTTTTAAATTGTAGGTTATTGGGTAATATAAATAATATTTATTTTGATTAATATAACTAACCACATGTGGTAATTTTAATAAGTTATAGTAACTATGTATTAATATTATGATGTTGATTTATATATAATTATCATAAAATGGATTTAGTAAATAAGATTAGGCTTAACCTCCTATAATAGAATAATGTTTTGCATTTTTGAGTATGGGGCTAGATATGGTATTATATTCCTTGGAGGGACATAATGTCAATCAATTATATTATCTACTTGTGATTTATAATCCATAGGAGATAATATTTAATGCAAGTGGACTCTCCACTCTTGAATACAATAAATATAATAAGATGAAATAATGAAGACCACAATTATGACAAATTTTAGCATTTAGCACCTTTTGAGTGTGGGGTCAAATGGGGTGCCATATTTACTTATAGGTTAATAATTTGGATCAAGTGGACTCTCCACTCCTTATTTTTAAATTGAATAGGACAACCAAGTAAAGACAAAACTCTTTAAATAAAGTTTTAAATAAAGGGGAAGGTGAATAATGCATTATGATGCCATAGGGGAGGAAGAGAGATAATAGGAAGGATAAAAGCATAATTAGGGGTTGGATATAGGAAAATGGGAGGATGTTTTATCATTTTTATGAATATAAGGTCAGATTTGGAGGAATATATAAAGGAAGACAAGTTTTCAAGATAAGGACCCTTATTCATAGCAAGAGAAAGAGGCAAGTAGCTAGTTCTTAAGTAATTTTAATTATAATTAAGTTTAAGATTGAATTTAATTGTGAAATAATGATTATTATGGAAATAAATAATTAATTTTAAACCTTAAATCATTTTTCATTTGTAATAACAAAATGAAATTTGAATCAGTAACCAAGATTGTGTGCAATTTTGTGCATTGATGTGCTTATAGTGAAATCTAAATTTGATACAGGGAGAGATCCATAGGATTTTTGTAGAATGTGTTGAAAACTTAGAAAAAATATTTTTAAACCATTATAAACTTTAAATAATTTTTTATCTCAGTTTTATCTTCATTTTTGACAAATTTATCAAAAACAATCACTTTTTTAGAGCTAGTATTAGTGTTGAACAAATTGAATATCTCTAACTAGTGGTGACTTAAGTAGAACATTAGATTATTGTTTTTTAACCCAAGGGATTTAGGTTTATATAATAAAATTATTATAATATTATATATTAAATTTATGGTTTTAGGTAAATGATTCATCCATGTGTACATCTTTAGTGAAACAAGTACTCATTTCTAGAGCTAGGAAAAACTAGTGGAGATCAAATTGAGTATGCACAAATTAGTAAAGACTTAAGTAGAAAAATAGTTTACTGTATTTGAAATTATTTGGTATTTATTTTAAATTTATAAAATTATTATAAAAATAGGTAATAAAATTTATAGTTTTAGGTAATGGTTAATATAAAAACTAGTCTTTTAGTATAGCTAGAAAAGAAGGATTTTTGTAAAATTGACTTATCTCATGAACATAGAATAGATTCAATGTATCATTAGTATTATTTTATGGTTGTAAATTATAATATGAAGAATTAATAATGTTTCATTAGGTTTTATTATAATACTTAATAAATATGTCTTACACAATAGGCCTAAAACTAGTTATTTTTACATGTCTTAGTAGATAAGTGCAACATTAAACTAGTCAATTTGAACTTGAGTATAATTTGGAAAGAAATAATAATTTATAATAATTTTACATCATATTTATATTTATTAAAATATAAATTATTTTATTCTAATTTATACATAGATATAACAAGTGAAATTTCTTTCTTGTTACTAATGAATCTTCATATCCAATAAATGGATTCTATTTTATATTTAACTAATTAAAAGACAAATTCATACTTAGAGTGTATGTAGATAAATATGTTAAAGATAAGGAAATGTATTTATACTTTATAAAATAAGAATAATATTAGTGAGTATTTAAAATAATTATTATTATCAAACTATGGTTCAAGTAAGCATAGTTATCACTAGTAATCTACTTAAATCAACTAGATGTTTAAAACAACATAGCTTCATTTTGAGTGTCATTACATAATAAATTAGGTTCATATTTTATATGGTTTTATAAAATATAATGACCTTGTTAATGGAAAAAATAATAAGTAAAAAATACCTCAAAAAATAAGTAGTTGAACTATATAGCTTAGGCATGCTTGATGTAGTGGTATTTTGACTTTTATATTCTTGTATGTGATTGATGAAAATGAAGTGATATGGAATTTAGTAATGATTTATATTAGATAACATAAAATAATAATTTTTTAAAATAAATGGTTTTATTTTGGTGTGAATTTAATATTTATGTGTTTAGTGTGTGGTATCCATGTAAAACTAGAGTTTTACATTAGGATATTTTAACTGATGTGAAACAAGTAGTAGCTTGTTTATGTTTTGTCATGGTTGATTAAAATAGTGTGTAAAGATACTATGAAATATCAAGAGAATATCTAGATTATACCTATGTTAAAATTGGATTTCACTATATTAAATTGCTCATCCATGTAATGTTATAGTTTTATGCATTCTCTCTCCACAATACTTTCTAGATGTGTGTTTACATGGATTGTTGTATGCATTATAAGATTTTATAATTGATACATGTTCATGAATTTATTATTAATGTTAGATATAAATTATTATACACCTTTATGAATTTTAGGGCCACTACCTTATTGTGATGTGTGTGGGGGACCACTAGGTTTATGGTTGCAGGTAAAGTGCTTGGATGATGCTCTCCCTCTTTCTCAGTTAAAATAAATGCCATAGTATGTTCATGTTCACACACTAGCATATTAGATATATATTTTCATATGGATTCTAACATATTTGGAAACATAATATGTATATAAATTTAGACAAATTCTAGAATATATAGTATTATTGTATACAACATTTGATGTTTTAATTTATTTATATTAGTTCACTAGTTGTATTTACATTAAATTAAAGACAAATTGGTACTATTGTATAATTTATTGAGATGATTTTTTAATAATACCATGGCATGATTTATTGTTTATTATGACAATTTATAGTTGGTAATTAATGAAACCATGTTATGAAATGTTTCTTTAGCTTATTGAGTGTTGTGGAACCCAATAAGTTATTGTGTTAAATTCATATAGCATGTTGGTTAATAAACTCTAAAAAAATAAAAATTAAGAGTTTTTACATAAGTATAGTTGGGCTATAAATGGGTTTTAACAATTTATATTATTAATATGTCTATAGCTATGATTACAAAAGTGGTTCCCAATCATCATATAGAGGAGACATAGGTTACTCCTTAGATTTATATAGTTCTCATTATATAGCATGATTTTATGCCTCCTAGGATGAATACTCATGTGAAATATAATTATTAATATATACCTACTACTCAGGCCCTTATCCAAATTTTTCTTGACCTAGAAGCTAATATTTTACAATTGGAACAAAATTCTTACAGAGTGATCCATATGATCGATTATCAAGCATTATCACATAACTCATTGGCCCCTGATATTTTAGCCTACCTTAAAATTAGAATGTTTTTTTCACCCAATATAACTTAATATGATGGTAAATGATACCCAAAATAACATTCTAGATCTTTATATGCAACATGTTTAGACTATACATCCAATGATAAGTTTTTCACCAAGTTTTTTCAAAGGATTATTAAGGAATATGATTTTTTGTGGTTTTATGATCTCTTATTTCAATTTATGCATGAATTTAATCCTTTATATAAATAATTAGTATCATAATTTTTTATAAGTATTAACAATAATATATCCTATGCTCAAATTCTAAAGCTTAAAAAAGGACCTAATGAGCCCATGAATGATTATGCCCTTTGTTACAAGTCTATGACTTAAAGGATGAAAAATCCAATGGACAATAATTAATTACAAGACATCTTCAATAAAATATTTATTTATCTATTTCATGAGTCTATTAGATTTAAATGATTTCATTATTTTGATTGCATGTTCCATATGGTAAAGGACTATGAATTCAAGCTCCTTTATAGGAAAAATTTAATGTGTACATTCCTCCATATATTCTAATAAAAACTTTATGGTAATCCAAATTTAAAATACAAGGTAGTTAATGTTAATAATGAGGTAAATGTAATAGTTAATGTATTGTCACAATGCATTAATCATATTTTCCTATTGAATCCTTAAAGGATGTATTTTAAACTATTATTTAAACCTTATCATGAAATGTTATAGAATAAACATTAGTGAAATCTCATATCTATCCCTCCATAAAATGAGGTTGATATGAATAGGGTACAATATAAGGGTTTCAACATCAATACATACTACACTTATCATAGATGCACAAAACACTATACAAATATTTTTTGGGGTTTAGATATAAGATAAAGGATCTAATTGATGAAAATTTTACTAAGATCAATAATATTAGCACACCTACAAATTATTAAATGGAAAAACCTAATGGGAATGTAAATTTTTATGGTGTAGTATATATAACACTTCCCTCCCCATAATAAAACATGAAATAGGGTAAAAAATTGATTATATATGGTAAATATTTAACATCCCATAAAATCAACCTAGATTTTTTTTTAAAAATAGTGTTAATATGCAAATCCAATTTCATACATTATCATCCTTTAAAGTCCTCTTGAGGTATGATTTATATATCATCCATTTTATAAGAGTTTTAGAGGTAGATTAAATTACTACTTAATGGTCTAGGTACATTTACAGAGTATCAATAAATGTTAATCCCTCATTACATGTCAATAAAACATTCAATAACACACAAACCTTAAGACCCAAATTATATAACTTTGACATGCACTCAATGTGGATTAGGGTAGAATACATGATTAGAAACCCAATTATATAACATCACCACACTAGGTAAGGCCTATAGTGTAACATTAAAAGCATAATATAAGATAATGTATCCTCATTTCCAATCCTTATTTTAAATTTCATGAGAAGTATTATAAAGCATCAAGTACATGTAATGACATATTATTCAAAACTACATACAAATAACTACCCATATTAGGTGCCAATCTAGATACAATTAACATAATTTATCCCCATTTAAGTTTTTTGAACACACTGTTGACCCTCAAAATTAGCTAAGTACCAGACATGTGTGCACTTTCATGTTTCAGGCAAGTTTAGCATTACTATTGGAGAGGTGCACATAAACCAAACTACATATCTTATGCATGCACATTAAACATAATTTATAGAAAAGTAGGTGTCAAATATTAGAACTATGTTGACATGTGTTACTAACAAAGTGGTAGGACCCAAGAAGAAGTATCCACATGGACTTAAGAATTGTAGAGTGAATTTCAAGGGAAAATAATAGGAGGATTGGTTATCTATTGATACTAGCATGAATTTATGGTGGTATGGTATAAAATGGTGTCTTATTTATCCTCGAGATAAGTTGGTAATTAAAACATGTTATTAGGAAGAAACAACTCGATAAGGGGAAGATAAGGAAGTGGAGAAGGTATTAGTCAAATGAGAGAGAAGGTAGTCGATGGAGTAGAGATAAGGAGTAATAGGTATCACAGAGTGAGAGGTAGTGAGAAAAAGTAGAGATAAATAGGTTATATCACTACTATTAGATTGTACTGTGGATATTTAAGATCTATGAGTAAGCTCTATATTTTAGAGTGAGAACACATAGTGTGATGTATGAAATAATGTTTTCCCTTGTATTTATTAAATTAAGGTTATAATAAAGATAATTTATTGAATAATTGTCTATTTCATGATTATCTAATAGTATTTATGTGTGCTAACTACAATTATCTGGTTATCACCCCCTCCTATTACTCTTAGATACTACTCTTTTATTTTATACAAATAACATGACCCCAACCTGGATCCTCTGTTGCTTCATACCTCAGGTGAACTTGAATGTTTTTTATCCTTGCATGATATGTAAGTGTGGGAATTGATTTAATCTGTGTCAAGATAAAATCATATAACACACAATGTGATAATTCATTATTTATTAGAATACAGTATGATGAGATGGATTGACATGAAAAGACACCCATTAAATTCTACCTTATGTTCTAATGCTTAAAGGTTTTTCCAAGTCAAATTTATAATGACCATGTCCATCCCATGTTATATGGTAGAGCACCCCTTATATTTTTCAATGGTTATCAACTAATCGGTGTAGTGATCATACAAAGCACTAATTCATAGCACAACATCTAGGATTAGATTTTTTACCCAAGAG